>CM069539.1:53212650-54624525 GCA_035773235.1 Eospalax fontanierii
ACAGTCAAGTTACAAAAAAAAAATCATAATGTTTTAAGTAAGATTACAGTTTTGTGTTGGGCAACATTCATGACTTTCCTGGGGTACATATAGCTCTCAGGCCACAGGCTGAATGTGCCTGCTAGAGCCTTGAGGGCTGACCAGCAGTCCAGTCTCAACCCTCTCTTTTTCTCCCTTGTTCCCTTACTTTCTGCCCTTCTCCTGCCGCCACTGTGTCCCCCACTCCTCTGCCTGTAGCTGTGCCGACCTTCAGGAGTTTATGCCCCCTCCTGCAAGCCTGCCTAGTTGGTAGGCTGGACTCCCTGAGACCGGGGTGTCAGTGAAGTCAGTTCAATGGGTTACTTGTATTTCTGGACATCTTCCCCTCCCCACCCCTCACCCCGCCACCACATACACCTCCCAGTCCCCAGATTTTAACAGCTTCTATCTGGTGAGTGTTTCTTACCAGCCAGCCTCAGAGCTTAGGCTAAACCTCCAGAAGCTTGTTTACCTGGTCTTCCCAACAACCTTGTGCATTAGGTAGTTATTATAACTCTGTTTCCCCAAAGAGGATACAGAGCATGGGTGGGGGTGGGACTTCCCGAGCTAATCAGAACCCAGTCCTCCTGGCTCCTAAGCTAGGCTGTTGGCTCCTGTCTCTGCTTTCCCATCTTTCTCTCTGTAGGAACATCCTCTGACAGTGCCCACCACCACCCCCAATTTGCCACTGGTGACAGCTGAAGCTCCATCTTATCCTAGAGATGCTCTTGTGTCTAGGCCCAGGTCATATGTCTGTGAAGGGAGAATTTCAGGCTGTTGTGGGCCAAGCAATGGATTTTCTTTGGGGACCAGAGGCTTCCCAGGAACCTCTGCAAGAGACCCCTCCCACTGCCGAGGTGAAGCGATCAGACATAGTTTCCTCCTCAGCTTGACTCCCAGGCAAACATCCCTACTAATTATCACAGAATAAACAGACATGGGGCTATCTGGACACAGATACAGTGTCCTCTGTCCTTGACCCCCCAACCCGGTTCTTCTCCTAACTTTTCTGAAACCCTGGGATGTCCTTTGTCAAATCTACCCCACACCCCCAACAGAGTCTCCAAGGCAATGCCCAATACCAGAAGTGAATTGGACCTTGCTGGGTGAGGTGGAGGCCAGGTCAGGCAGTGGTTCCCACAAAGGCCTCTGCCCAGGTACCCAGAGGTGCCAACCAGTTCCCTGGCCATCACTCCGAATGCTGTAGCTGCCTCTCACCTTCCACCTCCTCATCCAACAGGAGAGAACCACACAGGTAGAGTCATCATCCCTTATCTTCCCAACAACCTTGTGCATTTGATAGTTATAACTCTGTGTCCCCAAAGAGGATACAGAGCATGGGTGGCGGTGGGACTTCCCGGGCAAACATTCTACATCCTCACAGCACACCCCAGGGTTATAGAGACCAACCAGGAGACCAGAGACTAGCCCAGGGTCTCAGAAGCTCCCTCCCTCCCCTGAGATCCTGAGAGATGCTTGAACTCAGAACTAGGCCAAGCCAGCAGCAATCAGAGTCCATCCAGCCACACACAACTGGAAAGAGTCCTGGTAACCTGGGGGTCCTTGGGAATTGGTGGGACTGGTTTGCCTCCTCCACAACCCCCACTGCAGAGTGGCAACAGGACACAGGGTCACATAACCAGTGTATTCTACAAAGAACAAATAAGATTCCATATTATCATAGTCATTGGTAAGACAGGTTGCCTGTGGGAGGGGGGTGGGAGGGAGGAAAGAAAAGAGGAGGAAGAGAAGAAGGAAGTCAAAGAGACAGAGAAGGGGATGGAGGGGCAGGGAGGAAGAGGCAAAAGGAGAGAGGAAGACAACCAGATGGAGAAGGAGGAGGGAGGGAGGATGGGGAGGAGGGAGGGAGAGGAGAAGAGATGAGGTGGAGGAATGTAAAGGGAGGAAGGTGAAGAGGAGGCAAGAAGAAGCAAGGGGAAAGGGAAGAGAGTGAGGGGAAAGGCGAGATGAAGAGGGAGCAGAGACAAGAAAGAGGGAGGAGGGAGAAGGGCAGAGCAGTGGGGGGGGGAGAAGGAGGAGCAGGAGGAAGAGGAGGAGGAGCAGAGAGAGAAGGAAGTGGGGGAAGGAGGGAAGCTCTCCTGCCTTCTCCACCTCCCACCCCCTTTTCAGGCAAAATATTCCATCTACTAAAAAAAAAAAAAAGAAAGAAAAAACCTTCCGCCTTCTTCCTTTTTCCTTTCTGAGCAAGAGCTTTGTAACACTAGATGGCTGATCCGAAAATAACTGTTTTGCCCTTAGACAGAGGCGTTTTCTTCACAGGAGAAGCTGAGATATTTTGAAAGCCGCCCCTGAGGCTAGAAAGTTGTGCATAAGGCACTAATTGTCAGCCTCCCAAGGGCAGCTGCATAGCAGGCAGGCAGGCAGGCAGGAAGGGCAGGGGCTCCAAGGTCCTGGGGGAGTCTACCTTCAGCAAGCATGCTCAGCCAGCCCAAGATAAAACCCAGGAGCAGGGGCGATCTTACATAACTAGAGTGCGGGACTGAACATTTTCTGCAAATTACCTCTGTTATGAGCTCTGCCATAAAATCGCCTCACAAGTGAATTTAGTTTTTCTTCCCTGCGTGCCCAATCAATTAGCACATGAGTAATACCAAGCCCATTAGGACAAACCGATGCCGGGGGAGTTATGTCATCTGCTATAGAAATGATTGCTTAATATACCAGTTGGCTCCGAGGAGCTCTTAGCCACACACAATCTTGCCATAATCAATAGCAACAGTCAGGCGCTGCTGGGCAGAGCAGGAGCCCGAGCCAGTGTGTGGGGCCCGGCTCACTAAGCAGCCCCAAATTCCAGCTCACTCACCTCCGCTTCCTTCCCCACCCTCCCCTCTCCTTTGTTCCCTGCAGCTGGCCCTCAAAGGCGCTAGAAACCCAATGGTGAGAGGAAGGGGTGTGTGGTTAGGGGTAGAAGAGATGGAAGCATTCTACTTGGCAGCTGGAATTCATATCCTGGAGTGGGGCGAGGGACTTTCTTCCCCTCATTCCCTGGAGGCTGAGGAATGGGCCCTCAGGGGGGCAGCTGGACTTGTGCAAGGCTGAAGAGCCTGGAGCTGAGAATGTATGTGCTCAACAGGCAAGCCTAGCCAGTAAGCACACTTGGCAACACAGTGATACATGTAAACAGGAACAAGGATAAGTGCTTGCACCCACAAGCACTATACCTGTGCTCAGGCATAGTGGGGTGGAACCACCGCTCGGGCCTGTGGGGGGTGTTTACACAGGGGCACAGAGGTGCCAGCAGCGCACATGGTGCCTGCACGCATACATGTTCACATGTGTCCATGCCTAGTTGGATGGCGCCAGTACACAGGGTTGTGTGTGTGCACGCACACGTATGTGTGTATGCATGTGTGTGTGTGTGTGCACGTTTGCATACAGGGGCACATAGACACACGGTACCTGCATACGTGTGTATGTGGGCTCCATTACTCCAGAATGCAGCCACCCTGCAGGAGTCACCAGCTGGCACATCCATTTGTTCTGTTATACCTCTGGGCTAAGGAACCCAGAGTGAGAGCTGAGTGTCTCCCCCAAGCCGATGGGGAGCGGCCATGTACTGTTAACCATCTGAGCATGAGAGAGTGGAGCTTGGCTCTGGAGCTAGTCTATCCTTGGGTCTGGTCTTGCTCTGCCCCCTAGAAAGGCAAGCCCCTTCATTGCCCTGGGCCACTCTTGCTTCATCTGGTAAACGGTTGTGGGGCATAACCCAGAAGGCTAGGCTGAAGAATGGTATGCATCAGGTACTTGGCATAGCCCTTAGAGGCCAGGGTAGCTGGTTCAAAAGGAATAGGGGCCTGTTGTATACATCTGATGCAAGTGTGTGCTCACAGGAACTCACAGAGGAGAAAGAACTTGGGGTAACAGGCACAGAAGGGACAAAGGCCATGCCAGCTGTCACTATGGTGGATCAGAACCATGACCCAAGTCCCATCCCATCCCCGTCCTGATACTACTGGTCCCCATGCCCTGGCCAGGCCCCATCTCTATGTCCATCCCACGCCTTGGAAGAAGATAGCTTTCTACCTCCGACTTGCATCTACTCCTAAGCCCCCAAGTTCAACAGAGAGAGCCAGGAAGACTCAGAACTGAAGCCTGCAGAGAACTTCTGCCCCATCACCACTAGGAAGCTGTCTTCTCTTCTGGGTCCTCCAAAGTCACAAGGGTAATGGGGCCCAGGCTGTCCACTCCAGAGCCTAACGTGAACCTCTCTGAATCCTTCCTCCAGCCTCTGAAGATGGAGCTACTTTGTGAACACCATCAAATGAATGAGAGTGAAAGTTCAGGGCAAAGAATCCAGGTATGCCTGTGCCACCCTAAGTGTGAGCCACAGCCAGGTCCCCCCTCCCGCCTCCCTTTGCATCAGATAAGACTGTTCTTCTCCTGAAAGTGACTCAGATTTGCCAAAGAACTATAAATATGTTTTAGCCTCCATTTCCCAAATTGTTTCCTGGTTTTGAGTCCCAACCCTTTTCAAAGAAAGAGTGATGTCATTCATTAGCAACCCATGTTTGTGATCTCAGGCCTTTGGCTCCTCCAGACCTGGGGAACAGCATGTTACCAGCTTTGTGAGGCACTGGGGTAGTGTGTTGGATGCGTAGACCTTCAGCTTGGAAGACAGAAGGACTATGTTCTAGTTCCAGTGCAAGGTCATGAGCCACTAAACTCCTGAGGTCTCTCTTCCCCAGTTCCAGTAGAATGCCAGTCACATGCCCCCCTCGTGGCACAGATTTCTTAGGAGAGGAAAAGCAAGCCTTAACTCAGGGCTGCAGCAGAGCAGAGTGGACATGGCGTGACTTTTGAGAACTTTAGAGGGGCTGGAGAGAGGGCTCAGTGGTTAAGAGTGCTTGCTGCCCTTGCACAGGACCCCAGTTCCGTCACCAGCACCTACATCAGACACCTCACAACTGTGTTTAACTCCTACTACAGGGAATCTGACGCTTTCTTCTGACCTCTGTTGGCACCACATTCATGTGTACATACACCCACACATACACATAACTTAAAAAATAAAGTAAATCTTCCAAGAAAAGAACTTTTAAAAGAGGAAAGTTTGAGTGAGTCCTAATCCTATGAAGGAGAGTGTTTCTTTCTTTAAGGCATTTTCAATATTTATACTATTATTATTATTATTATTATTATTATTATTATTTTACAGCACTGAGGATTTGAACTTGAGACCTCATGTAAGCTAGACAAGCACTCTACTATGGAGCCATACCAGCAGTCTCTTCAGTTTTAATCCTGAGCAGCAACCTGTACACTGCTGGGTCTTGAACAAGCGATTTCCTGTATCTGCCTTTCTAACAAGAAAACAAAACCTGCTCTAGAGTATAAGGATCAAATTTAAGGAAGGTACCCAGCGGTTTCCCTTCCCTGTGTGAACACTTACCACAAGTGATATGTTTCTAATGGTAGGGAGGATGGACAGTTTTTAGTCTCTCAGAGGGTGACCCGTATGTCTGTGGTCCCCTTCACCCATGAGTAGCCCCACTTTTGCAAATGAATATTTGTGGGGAGACTGGAAGCACTTCCAAGGGTAGATCCTGCAGGCACAGTTGTTTGCTTCTTGTTCTCTGGATCACTTGCTGAGGAGGAAGCCAGTCACCACGTTGTAAGGATACTCAAGCTGCCCAGAGAATGGGTTTCATGTGGCACAAAACTGAGGCCTTGTACCAAAGCCAACGCCAACTTGCCAGCTGTGTAAAGTCCATCTTAGATAAATCCTGGGGCTCAGTCAAGCCTTAAAGGACTGCATTCCACATGACATCTGGACCCTAAACTCTTGGGACACTCTGGCCAACCTAGACACTTTTGAATGAGACCATGCTAAGGAACACATACTCAGCCATGTGGGCCACTTTCAACACAAGTCATTAAAGAAGACGCTACAGTTAGCCCCTGTGTTCTACCCAGATGGCACCACAATGCACCCATTTCCAGTAAACACAGTGCGCTATGACTGTGAGGTAAAAGGGTTGTTTTATTGTTGTTGTTGGTGGTGGTGGTGGTGGTGGTGTGTGTTACTGGGAGTTGAACCATGGACCTCATGCTAGTAGACAAACTCTCTGCTCCATCTCCAGCCCTTGTTTGTTGCCCTAAGCTGCAATGCTGTGGGGATGACTTGTTACACAGCAAATGGTAGCCTATGCAAATAAGGGCTCTGCGCTCTCAAAACTGCTTTAAGAGGGAAAAAAAAAACATATGGAGAGACGGCCCCTGATAGGGTATGATCAGAAACCAGCCTCTCCAGGATTTGTGTCCTTTCTGGAGGCGCAGGGGAAAGATTATCAGTATTGTTACTGCGTGCAGAGACCTGGGAAGCAACTCTTGAAAAAAAAAATGTCCTGAAAAGCACACACTGAGGGAAAGATTGTGACTAAGCACAGGGGAAACACCTATTCCAAATCTGGTAACACGGTGTGATTCCCAGGCTCTGCTGCAAGGGAGAGTGAATAAGCAGACTTGCCCACCGATGGGTACTGTCCAACCTGGAACCTTGGAGGCCTGGCACATGGAGTTATAAAGATCCGGGATTTGGAGGGAAGGACCTCCTTTACCATGATTTTTAAGAAGGGGAGGAAATGGACTCTTTTGCTTTCCTAACCAGGCGGCTGCTCTCTGATTTTCACAGGTAATGGGGCAGGAAATTGCCCACGGTGAATGAGCGAGACCTGTTACTTGTGGGTGGAAATGGGTAATGAGCGCTTCAGCCCAGGCACATCACTGGATCACATTAGGGAGTCCGCTTGAAAAAATGATTAGGAGGGTTTTAATATGTGCTGACTGGATAGGTACTCATCCTGCAGCGACCTCCGACTCATTAGCCTAGCAGTCCCACAAAAGCAGTGAGTGTTTTGGGCTCACAGAATGGCCTCCATCTCAGCGATCTCCTGGGGCTGTCCAGGACCTAGAGATGGGAAAGAACAAAAATGCTACTTGGTTCAGTGCAACTAGTTCCTCTTAAGTGCAGCTCAGATGATCTGTCAGACCTGGCCTCCTATGAGAAAAAGAACCTAGGGGTAAGCACTGGCCTGCATACCTCCCATTCCTCATCCTTTAATGTTAAGGGACGGTATGTCCTGTGGATAGATCACTGGGTCCATAGTCAAAGCACCAGGGCCCTGGGGCCAGCTGTGAGCAGGTTTTCCAGTCATGGCCCTTCCCAGACGGATAGAGATCTCTCCTGGGTCATTCTCCTCTGATTCTCTGCTGCTGGCTACCTCTGAAACTTCACATGTCAAATAGTAAGTGGCATTAAGTACTTCAACTTGACTGAATCTAGAATCACCTGGGAGCCAGACCTCTGGACAAACATCTGTAGGGAGATCATCTTGAAGACAGTGGGAAGATCTGCCTACTGTGGGCAGCACCATTCCCTGGCTGGGACTCTGGACTGTATGAACAGAGCAGCCTGCCTTCCTCTCTCTCTGCTTTGTGATTGTGAATGAGATGTGGCCAGCTGCCTCAGGCTCCTGCCACCTTGACTTCCCTCCATGATGGGCCATACCCTTTAACTGCCTGAGCTAAAAAACAAAAAAACAAAACAAAAAACAGCCTCTCTTCCTTAAGTTGCTTTTGTCAGAGTATTTTATCACAGTGACAAGAAATAAACTAAGACGCTCCTGTGTTTCCACACCCAGAACTCACCATCTTCTCTCCAGTTTCTGCTTCTTCAGCATTCATTTTGGTACTTTCTCCTTCTTTACACCTCTCCAGCCAGTGACACCATCTTGTCTTTGGAAATACTTGATTCAACATTTTTTGAAAAGCAAAGGAAAAAAGGAAAAGAAAGGCAGGGCTCAAGGGAAGGAGGCTGGGAGATGACTTGGCAGGTGATGTGCTTGCTTTGCTAACATGAGGACCTGAGCTTGAGCCTCAGAACCCAGGTCAGAAAAGAGTCTGACATGGTAGTGGTACTTATCATCATCTCAGAACTGAGGAGGCAGAGACGGGCTCTCCGGCCAGGGAGCCTAGGCTATTTCCAGATGACCTCTGGGCCAGTGGAGAGATCCTGTCTCAAAAAACAAGGAGCCACACTCAAGATTAACTCCACATGCATGTGCACATGAAGAGAGAGAGAGAGAGAGGCACACACACACACACAAATACAATAAAAATAGGAGGAGGAGGAGAAGGAGGAGGAGGAAGAGGAGGAAGAGGAGGAGAAGGAGGAGAAGGAGGAAGAGGAGGAGGACGAGGAGGAGGAGGAGGAGGAGGAAGGGCTCAGTGTTTAAGGGAACCTGCTACTCTTTCAGAGGGCCCAGGTTCAATTCACAGCATCTACACTGGGCAGCTCACAATGACCTATAACTCCAGCTCCAAGGGATCTGATTCCCCTGCCCCCTGAAGGCACCTGCACACATGTGGTGCACATACATAAACTCAGACACACGTACACATCAAATAAAAACATAAACATTTATTTAAAGACGGAAGGAAGGAAGGGAGGAAGGGAGGGAGGGAGGGAGGAAGGAAATACTTAATCTGTACCTACCCCTGGTCCCTGCCAGGATGACCTTGGGTGTCCTACCCTCAACCTCTTCATTGTTTTTCCTCGACCCTGCCTTTCATACCTCATCCTTCTCTTCCAGGCCCATCAGGGGCCCCACTGAGCACCAGAGTCCTTCATAAACCCCAGCACGGCCCAGCCCGACCTCCACCCCCTCACCTGTTATCTCTATCCCCTTCCTTCAAACAGCCACTTTCCTTGCCCACTTTTTAGCAGCCCCTGCCCCTCTCCACCTCCTGCAAGTCCCTCCCCAAATACAAGCTCTTACAGTGCTTGCACTAACCCGGCGCGTCACTGCCAGTCCTACCCAGTGTCAGGTCCGCTTTCGTTTTAGTTTATGTTTCTGACAACCTGATGGGGACTTTTGACAGCTCCTTCACCGGGTCCCCTCGCAGTGCCTGGAGCGCTCCTTGTTCTGTGTAAATAGACAGCTTTGTTTTTTTTCTTTTTTTTTTTTTTAATGGCTTGGGGGGGGGTCTCCACCCTCCAGCATTTTTCCTTGAGGAATATCCTACTAAATTTGTATTCATAGAATTTAGAACTGATAGGAGCCTGGTGCTCCTGTCCGCTCCTCCAGACAAAATAACCAGGCCAGGTCCTCCCTGTGCCCTCGGGGGGCGGGGGGGGAGCACATTGGAGTTGAGAAGTAACTCTTATTTCCTAGATCTCTGACATTAGATAAAAAAAAAATATCCTAAATTGTCATTAGTTGCCTATCAGCAGAGGTGAGCTTGGCTCTAACCCCCCCCCCCTCTCTCTCTCTCTCATTCTGCAAGTTCACTGGTTCCAGGTCTGGATAAGAAGTGTAAAAGAATGTCATCTTACACTTGACCCATGACCTAAGCAAACCTGTGACACCCATCCATCCACAGCTTTCTGTTCCCATGGTCGTCACTGCCCTTCTCTCCTCTGCTGCCCTCAGCCAGCCAGTTCAGCACCTGCCAACACCAGTGGAGCTGAGCAAGCTCCGGCGGTCTGGGCTCTTCCCTGTCCATCCCAGACAGGATACGCTTTGAGAGCCACAGAGCTGGTAGTCAGGAGGCTCTGTAGCTTACACAGAGGACACCTTACCTCAAGAGGCAGTCTCCGTGCTTTAACCCCATCACTGCTGCAAGGAGCCCCCAGTCTTCCCGAGCAGGACCCTTGGTGTCCCTGACCTCCTGATCCCACTCCAGCAGTCCTGCTGCCTGTAGCTGCCCCATTCTCAGTGGAACACGTGGTGATGCCCCATTTGCAGATCTATAGGAAGTCTGCGAATACAGGGCAAGAAGTTCGAGGTAGATTGAAGCCTAGAAGGCCCTCATTGCGGGGATGAGGGTGGGGGCGGGGGCTGGGGGGCAGAGGGGATGAGAAGGAGTCTAGAGCATTCTTGAACTGATTGTAATACTGGCCTCTGGGAGCCCAGAGCACTCGCTTTCCACAGCTCTTTATTTTGATAAAAATGACTGCCCATGATTAATGCATAGAGTGGAGGAGACCACTGGATACTTTCAGAAACAGAGCGCCCAACTTCCAGAAACACAGAAGGCCATCAATTATTGATCCTCAGGCGAGAGAGGTCTCTCCTCTGGAAGAAGCAGCTCTGAGATCATTTCCTATGCAAGGTCCCAGAAGCTGCAGTGAAGGCTGACTACTGTGTGGGATGGACCAAGGGGGCAGGAGGCAGTGCCCCCTAGCTGTGCCTCTCTGCTCCCCAAGGCTCAGATCCCGAGTCAGAGACCTGCCCAAAACCAAATTATCATTTTTATTCTTATTAGCATTGCCATTTAATAAGAGACCCCACTAAAGCAGTCCATCTTATTAATAGAGGTGCCTCATTAATCTCGTTAATTCTCTATTGTAACCCCGCCCAACTTTGAGATCATGAAAGACTGGGTGTTGAGAAGGGAGTAGATACCACCTTGTCCTTATTTATGACGCAGAGCATTTTATATATATATATACGAAAAGTCAGGCATAATTTGCTTATAAATAATTGACTTCTCTAGATTAAAATCTCTAGGGGAACTCTGGGTGTATTCACAACCCAGCACTTCTTCGTACGGTGAGCATTAGGCCCTTTCAAACCTGTCTTATCTCAACCCCCAACCTATGAAGAGTGATTTTTTTCCCTTCATCCCCTGTAATAACCTTCAACTAACCTTTAAACCAGAGTGAATAATTTAAATCTTATTTTCATATCAATGGAGGAGTCAAGCCAAGCAATTATCTTTTATCTGTATACTCTGTCGTCAGAGCGGCTGGCATAATCAAGTTTTCCCCAGTGAGCCACATGAGAGAGAGAGAGGGGAGCGAGGAAGTGAGAGATGCTATCTGAAGACATTAACGCAACAATGAATTATTCAATAATGAGTACAAGATCTGTCATAACACACACACACACACACACACACACGCACGAGCTCTGCATCTGCCTGATGTTCCAGGCAGGCCAAAGCTAGCAGTCTCAGGGAGGAGGTGGCAGTCAGGGGGTCCGGGCTAAGCATGACAAATCGGCCAATGATCTGCTCAATTAGGACAGAGAGCAGGTGCGCAGGGCACGTGTGTGGGGCAGGAGGGCTGTGTTGTGGGCCAAACAGCAGGCGGTAACAAAGACACCGAGTTCATGTGACAATTGCTCAGAATAGCTCAGTCTGATTTTTGCTAAAAGGGTAGGCCAGCAAAGAGAGAGAAAGGAAAATTAAAAAAAAAAAAAAAAAAAAAAAACACCGAAAAAACAATAATAATAAAAAGCAAGGAAAGGTTGAAATTCCCCGTGGTGCTCATTAAAATTCTACCTCATGCGTTTCTTCCCTGGGTCCCCCTGGACTGCCCGTGATCATTTTTATTAATTCATAAAATATCGCACCAGTGATTGAGTGATGATTAGTGGAGCCGACGGAGGAGCTCGTGAAATATTGCTGCAGTTTCTATCGGATCCCACTGAGTGACTCCACCCCCCACTGGGCCTTGGGCAGCCAAGCCAGGCTGGGAGGGGCAGGCAAAGGGACCAGCGTGTCTGCGGCTGCTTCTGTTGCCCGGCTGTCTCCCCTGTCAAGACACCCAGTGGCACCAGCAGACATTTCCTATCCCTGTCTCTTGGTTTACGGGAAAGGCCTCCTTCACAGAGAAATGGCCTTGAACCTTCTTGTGATACCTGCTGTGTGGAGGGCAAGGAGAAAAGGCAGCCAATGGGGTTCACACAGCGATCTGAGTCTGGCTGGGCAGGTGCCATAGCTTTGAAACCACCATGCCTCTGTGCATCTAGACTCTTCTCGAAATGTCTGTGTCCCCAGCCCTTCCTTCCCAGAAATTCATTCGGCTGCTATGGAACAGCTTTGTCCTGGGTGCAACTTGTCAAGGTCTATAAGCCAGCAGGGCGAGGGTCCCGATGGCCAAACAGTCAAATTCTTTGTTCAGTTGACAACACTATCCCCACATTCCCTCAGTGATTTTTTTTCCTCTGTGTGTGTATATGTGTGTGTGTGTTACATGCATGGGTACATGTCTGTGTGTGTGCTGGCGTGCATGAGCAGGTGCACATACTTGCATGTGCTCATGCATGGGGAGACCAGAGGACAACCTCAGATGTTGTCCTTCAGGAAGCTGTTCACCTTGTTTTCTGAGACAAGGTCTCTCGCTGGGACCTGGGCTTGACCTGGTAGGTAAAGCTGGCTGGCCAGGGAGTCTCATGTGCTACCACACCTAGCTTTTTCCTTTGGGAGCTGGGGATGGAACTTGGGTCCTTGGGTCCTCATGTGCGTGCAGTAAGCCTTTAACTGACTAAGTCATGTCCTTAGCCCATCCTCTCTCTAGTTTCTGATGTAGTCCTCCTTTTACACCCATCACTCTGTTCTTCAGTTATTTTTACATCACACAACATGAGGAAGAAAGACTAGATCAGCTTTCCTCAACATTGACCTTACTGCAAAAACTTGCTAAATCAGGATGTCAAGGAAGGAACAAGGCCCAGGAATCTGCACTTCAAGCCATTTGCCCTGTGAGTTGCATGCCTCAACTTTGAGAATATTGGCCAGAGATAGCAGAGCTCAAAATCGGCTGTGCCTATGAGTCACCAACAGACCTTTTGAAGGTCTATCCTAGTGATTCAGATTCTGTTGCTCTGGGGTGAGACCCAGGCGTGGGATTAGTCAGAGAATTCCAGGTGCGCCCACTGGGGAGCTGACCATGCTGAGGAACATTCAGATATGAATGGAACCACACTCCTCCCAGCCCTTCATACATCAGGCACTAAATCAAAAGGGGCAGAGCGGGGATGGAGCTCAGTTGGTTGAATGTTTGCTTTATATGCTTGAATGTAAGAGACATTAAATATCAGTCTTCTTTGTCAAACACTGTAAAACTTTGGCTGAGGACAAGGAAAACAAATCTTTTAATCCCTCCACATCTTGTAAAACTTTTGTTTATGCAAAAGCCCCATAGCAATCCTGGAACCTGCTGGCCCAAGGCAGCTGAGTCCTTCCCCTTCCTGTCTGATGTCCTTTGCAAGGATTCTTTTAAATCTAGCCAACACAAAAGACTGTGAGGCAGACCCCAGCCTATGGGGAAAAGACACAGTACTCTTGTGTTAGGGATAAAAAACTATGGGTGTGCTTACTTGATCTGAATGACTAAACACACCCTTTTGCAAAAGTAAAAGCTGCTTTGCTGAGTGGCTTTCACTCTGTCCAAGAGTTCTTTGTGCCGTGTGGGTGGGGGCTCTGGGCCTTAGAATTTATTTCTAACACAAAAATTCTGGTTTGAGCCCAAGAAATTTATAAACTGGGTGTGGTAGAGCTATAATCCCAGTTGTCAGGAGGTGGAGACAGGAGGATCAACAGTTCAAGGTCATCCTCAGTTACATAGCAAGGTTCTTCTGGGCAGCCTGAGCTACACAAGAATCTGGAGAGAAAGAGAAAGAGAAAGGGGGGGGGGTAGATTAAAATTACCTTAAGCTGGTCATGATGTTATTTATTTACACCTGGGCACAGAGCTCAGGGTTATTTGCACCAATCAGTGAAATACTTCAGTTTTTTTTCTTGGAAAACAACGACATTATCTACAATGTGGGAAGAAAGACAAACTAAGTGTCTGTGTGCTAACCTCGGAACCTCTCCTCTTCCTAGTTGGCTCCTGCAGGCTGGTCCACATGCATTTTGCATTGAACATATGTATTTGTATAGCTTCTACTGGGATCATTTTAGAACTCTGAGCTCCCAAATCTGGAGGCAGTAGACAAAGGCAGTTTTCAATTTGTGTGTTGTTGTTTTTTTTTTTTTTTTTTAAAGAAGGCTTTGCTTCTCCCAAGAAAGCAGTTTAATTTTAGGCCTATTGACAATGTGGATTGTAAAACTAGCTGGTTTGCCTACTTTGGTTGTAGCCACTAGGAAACTCAGAGCCGAACTGGCTACTTCCTCCAACAAGACTGTGGTGTGTTCAGTGTGCACCTTCACCTCCCCTTTCTGCCTCAGGGCACAAATACATAAATGTGAATAAAGAAAATAGACTGCGTGCTGATATCTGTTAGTTACTCGTCTTGCATCATCTGGACCAGAAGACCACAACCTCAGTACCTATAGGTACCAGATAGGCAGCCTTTGACCTAGGGGCAGGCCTTGGTTACCGCAGAGAGGCACTATGAAGTCCACAGATAACAGGACAGCACATCCCTAGGAAAAAGCTTAAAAAGTCTTTAAGAAGGAGCAATCACTGTAGGGTTGGCGAGATGGCTCAGTGTAAGGTGCTTGTCACTAAGTCTGATGACCTGAGTTCAATCCCTGGGACCCACATAGTAGAAGGAGAAAACTGATTCCCACAAGTTGTCCTCTGACCTCTGTCTTTCTCTGTCTGTCTCTGTCTCTGCCTCTCTCTCTCTTTCACACATACACACACACACACACATACCCCCCCCCACACACACACACAATATGGATAAATAGGGCTAGAGAGATGGCTTAAAAGTTAAGAGCATTGACTATTCTTCCAAAAGACCCAGGTTCTTTTCCCAGCACCAATGTGGTGGCTAACACCTATCTGTGACTTAAGGTTTAGGGGATCTAATGCTCTCTTCTGGCATCCACAGGCATTGCATACACGAGCATGCTTATGTACACACAGGCAAAACACTTATATACTTAAAATAACTCAAGAAATATAAAAAATAGCTAAATATTTTAACAAACTGTTTACTAAAGGAAATATATGAAAACAATAAATACACAGGAATGTTCATATTCATCAGTCACGGGTACATGCAGACTAACAATCATAGTGTGATTCTCTATATTCCTAGAATGGCTTAAATTAGCAAAACTGACAATGCTAAGTGTTGACAAAGATATGGACAACTAGAATTCTCATATGTAATAATATGTATTATGTCCTCTGTCGACATGAAAATGGTACAGTGCCTTTAGAAAACATTTTGATAGCTCCTTATAAATCCAAACACAGACCTGTCATATGAGCCATTCTGCTGATCAGCATCTGAGAAATGAAAAATATATGTCCACAAAAAGACCTTGTACAAGCACATCCCTAACAGTTTTATTTACAATAGCCCCAAACTGGAAACAAGCCTATTTCCTTTAAAAGTTGAGTCATTAGACAAATTGCCAACAATCTGTTGCAACAAAAAAGGATAAAGTCCTGGTAAATGTAAAGCACAGATGAATCTCAAAAGATGATGCGAGCAAAAAAATCACTTACGAGAGACCTTAGACTTTATTATTCTTTACATGTGGAATTTTAGAACAGATCAAATTCTGTCATAAGACTGGTAGAAATCACTGTATTAGTTACTTTTCTAGGTGTTGGCAAAATGCCTGAGGAAAGCAGCTTAAAAGTGGAAGTGTTTATCTGCCTCAGCACAGTCCATCCTGGCGGGGAAGGCACGACAGCAGGAGGAGGCAGCTGGTCACGCTGCATCCACCAGCAGGAAGCAGAGGGAGATGAACACTGGTGCTCAGCTCGCCTTCTCCTTTTATTATTCAGTCTGGGACCCCAGCCCATAGGATGATGTCATACACACATGTAGGGTGGGTCTTCCACCTCAGTGAACCACACGAGAAAATCCCTCACAGACATGCCCAGAGATTTGTTGTCATAGTTATTCTAAGTCCCATCAGGTTGACAATCAAGATCGACCACCACAACCTACATTGGTGGTTTCATGGGGTTGGGAAAAGTCGGAGATTGACAGAAGAGGGTCACAGGGAAACTTGGATGGGTTGAAATATTTTGTCTTGGTTGTGGTAACAGTAGCTATGTGGAGATGTATAATGTGTCAAAAGGCAACAATTATATTTCAAATGTGTGAATTTTATGGATGTATACATTCAATATAGGTATAAATTGGTTTAAAACTCAGTTATAATTCATGTGGTAGGTAATATATTGTTACTTCTTATTTATGTGTATATGTCTGTGTGAGTGTATGTGTATGTAGATGTGGGTGCCCGTGGATGCCAGAAGAGGTGTTGGGTGCCCTGGAGCTGGAGTCAGAGGTGATGGTAGGTAGCTTGACATGTGTGCCGGGAACAGAACTGGGATCCTCTGAAAGAACAGTGTATGCTCTTACTCATTGAGCAATCTCTCCAGCCCTGGTGGATATTTAAAATAGCAATATCTTAGTACTTTTTTTTTTTTTTTTAAGAGACAGGGCCTCACCACATAACTCTGACTGGCCTGGAACTCCTTGTACAGCAGGCTGGTCTCAAACTCACAAAGATCCATCTGCCTCAGCCTCCTGAGTCCTGGAATTAAAGGTATGTGCCACCCTGCATCAGCTGGTGGATGAATGGGCTATCAGTGGGAGGAAACAGACAGTAGTCAATGAAGTAGAAATAAGTATGTGAAAAAATGCCCAGGCACACTCATGAATCAGACAGTTTCTCACCCGTTAGACTTCCAAACATTCACAGAATTTGTTATATGGTATTTTCCAGATGATGTAGAAACAGGAGCTCTTGTTATATGCTGTTGAGGTTACACATAAAGATAGATTCTGGGGTGGCAACCTGCAAAAATATCCATCAATGTTTTACAAACCCCTTCAACTTGATAAATTCATGAATAAAAATTTATCACCTAGGTTCAGATGCTCCAGCTTCAGGGGATCAAACACCCTCTTCTGGCTTCTGTGGGTACTGCACACACACACACATACATACATACATACACACACACACACACACACACACACACACACACACACAATTAAAAAATAAAATAAATCTTTAAAAACTTACTATCCAGGCACTCGGTGAGTGCACAAAGACTAAAAAGAGGATGTTGCAGATTTCATGGTCATCTCTTTTTTTAAAATGGGACCAAAATAAAGCTCCATGAGCCCAATTAATTTATATGCACCCCTGGGAAAAAGAGACCTTTACTAAGTGGGCAAAAAGTAAGCTAATAGATATGTAGCATGACTTTATTTCTATAAAAAATGTGCATATGTTTTTAAATGCAGAAAAGTAAAGTATGTGCATGCCACTTGCTCAGAGCTTCTCCGGGAAGGGAATAAAGTTTTCAGAGAGGAAAACACAGTGAGAACTTTAATCTCGTTTTCCTGATGCACTTCTATCTTATATGAAAATGATTGATTTTCGTAATTACAAATTTCAAAAATGAAAGCAGTTCCTCGCACTCCTTTGTCCCAAGCCACTTCATGACTCATCAGTGCTCATGGGAGTGCAGTCTTTAGGCAGGCAGGCAAAGCGCTTCTTGCTTCAGTTCCACACAACAGCCTTTGTAGTGTCTACTGATGCACACGAGTCTTTTGCTTCATCTTCACAGCAGTTCTACGAAGTGGGTCTGTACGGTCCATTGCTGCACTTCCAAGCTAACCTAAGATCTGGCACATGGGGTGGTGGGTGCTCAGACCTTAATAACAGAGTTGCCTCATTGAGTCCTTCTATTAACCATCTCAATGCCCAATTCATCTCACCCTTTCCATCTACCAATTCTGGGTCAGGAAAAGCAGCAGAAAGAAAACATGGAACACAGAAATGAATACAACATGAGTCCTGCTCCTGTGGCAGTCCTGCTCCAGGGAGGATCCTAGCAATGGGAGGCAATGGGGCTTCCTAACCCTGCAATGTTGCCACAGGCATCTGCCAAATGTGGCCTGTCCACAGAAGGTCTCCACCAGGATGAAGGTAAGCAGAGCCAGGCTTTCAAGTATGTTCTGGCATTCCTCCTTGATCTTGAGTTTCTAAAGACCCTCACTTAGTCCCCTAGTCTTGAAGCCTCTGGGTGTTGGCTCTCTTTCCTCCCTAATGAACTGAGAGAATCTTAATGTGTGTCTCTCTGCTCCAAGAACTGTTGCCAAATGTAGAATATGGGAGACAGGTTGTTTACACAGGGGCTTCTTTACTTAACAGAGTGAACCCCTCATGGCAATTGTAGTGAGTAGAGATCTCTGCATAAAGAGCACCTCCATTCCCCTGTATCTTCCACAGACACAAGCCTCACACCCTGAGCACTAAGCCCAGAGCCCAAGGAGAGAGTATAAGCCCTTCCAAGAGAGGCTCGCCCTTCCTCCATCTAAAGGCCGGGAGTGGCCCAGTTAGCCACTGTAGTAATGGTCTCGGCCAACACAACGGGAAGTCCTCAGTAGGGACTGGTGTCCTAAGCTCTGATGGCTTCTCCCAGGCTTCCCATGCATTCCCTCATTCCCATTTCTGGGGAATGCTAAAGAGGAAGGCCGATGGGAACAACACCTAAGTGCCCGGACAGAGTCATGAGGGAGTCAGTGGTTTCAGGATCTGGTGATTTATAGACACTGAAATCTAGAAACTCAGCAGGAAGATGTTTTTATATTAAATTTATTATTATTATTATTTATGTAGATGAGTGCATTGCCTGCGTGGATGTAAGTGCACTGCTGTCAGGGATGGAGAGGTGATCAGCAGTTAAGAGTACTGGATGTTCTTACAGAAGACAGGGGTGACTCTCAGTACCTACACAGTGGCTAACAACCATCTGTAACTCCAGTTCAGGGACACCCTCTTCTGTCCTCCGCAGGCACTTCACAACGCGGGTGCACTTACATACATGCAGGCATGGCTTTCATACACATAAAAATAAATAAAATAAAAAAGAAACCTTCTTTGAAAAATAAAGTATGCCTGTCGTGCATTGTCAGAAGAGGATGTGGCATCCCCTGGAACTGGAGTTGGGGACAGCTGTTCACTGCCATATGGGTACCAGGAACCAAACCCAATTCCTCTGTTATAGCAGTAAGTTCTATCAACAGTGGAGCACCTATCCAGTCCTGCTGGGAAGATGTTTAATAACCCTGTGTCGCTCAGTACACCCAGGAGCTGGTCCCTCCCATTGTAAGGACAGGGGACTCCCAGGGTCTAGGTTGCCGAGGTTGGAGGTTCAGCAGGGAGGAGTGGGATACCTGGGAGGGTCAACAGGGGCACATCCAGGCTGGCACACACTCAGCAACACTCAAAGCTCAATCTTCCAGACGGCCCTGCAATGGCAGGACACTTGGGGTCAGTAATGCCCCCCCCAGAGGACAACTGTGCCTGTGCACTTCGATGGGCTCACCGACGACACTCAGTCCCAGCGCTCATGCTCTGCAGGCACCAGACTGCGCAGGCGTGCTTTGCAGCTCACTGTGCGCTCTGGGGTGAGGACTTTTATCATCCCTGCCAAGAACTCCAAGTATCCTTCTGCTTCAGCCTATGTAGCTGTAATTTGAGGAAAAAGAGAGGAAGAGATATGTAAGCAGGGCCTTGGAAGATGCTGAGGACTTGGAGAGGGTGGATTGGAGAGCCAGTTAAAGCAAGATCTGGAGGTAGGAGGACTCTGTCCTAAGAAAGTCTCACTATGCTGCCTCCCATATCACTGCAAGCCCCCATGAAATTACCACCCCAACCTCTGACATTTTGTCTCCTTGGAGTCATACCTGCTGTGTCTACTGTGACACATGCAGTTTCTAAAGCGCCCTCACCTGATGCCCCACACAGAACAATTCACCATAGACACCCAGTTTATTAGAAACATGGGTGCAAAGAAAGTCATGTTCTCAGATCACTCCCAAGCCGGCTCAGATTTAAGGCCCTGCATCTGATCAGTGGTCAAAGATGACAGAAAATTACATGAAGGGAGAGGCCATAACATAACAACCCTGACAGTGACAAGGTTGTGTCAGATCCCCAGCATTGCTCCACTTCCACAAAAACCAACTTGGACTGAGAGAGACAAGAGCCTCTCATCCCTGAGAACAGTCCCAGTCTCCCAGACCTCCCTTCCCAGTTTCTTAAAGACAGGTCTCCATGCCAACTTAAATATTACATTTGGTTGGGAGAGAAGCAACCGCGAGCCCAGAATGGAAGTCAAATTATTCCACAAATATTGCTTATTTAAATAACATTTTTAAAAATACATCATGTTCAGTGGTGAAGAACTACTAAATTATTGAATTCCCCGAAGCATTCTACAGGCTTTCAAGTGGCTCATGAAGTCCTATAAAAGAATGTGATAAATAGTCAAAAAGGAATGCAGGGCTCCACGTCAGGCTGCCTGGATGAGCCGACGTGAGACATCTTCATGTAATCTTTCCACTTAAACCAATGATTAAACAGATTAAACAGATGATTAAACAAATAAAGATTAATGAAACAAGTAAAGTAATCAAATCTGTATGGGTGTATAAACGAACGATTCCAGACAATATTAGAACAAATTGTCTAAAACTAATAGGGAGATGTATCAGCTCAGTCCCAACAGCTTTTGTTGGGCTCGCGCTTGGATGTAATCAAAACATTTGTTTAAGCTAAGATGGATATGAGGCGCTAGGATGTCAGTTTCTTGAAAGAGAAAAATAAAACAAAAGCAATGCCTTTGGTGAGGAGCTTGGCACCACGGATGGGGCTGCGTTACTGAGGCAGCCGTGAACGTGGCAGGGAGGGAACGGCTCTGTCTGGTTTGAAAACAGACTCTGCACAAATAATGAATGTAGGCAGGGGAAAGAAGACAGAGGTAGCTAAACTGCTTAGGAATTTCAGAGGGAGAGAAAACCTGTTCAAATATCTGCCAGCCCTTTAGAAACCCCTGCTTAATTGTTGGCCATTGATACGCTAATTACAATGTGGGCTTAGTCTTTGCCTTTTTCCCAGAGAGGCTAGGCTATTCTCTCCTACTCTTAGAAAGAATAACATAGGGTTTCTTAGCAGGAGATGCTCTATTCAGACTTTTTTTCGTTAATTAAAGCTAGTGAATTGCTTTCAGTTGCATGTTTGTAGTTTTTTTTTCTTTTTCCTACTTGGGGCAGTTTCTTGGATGGAGCCTTGCTACAGATTTGGGGTTTTCAAACTGGCTACTCATCTGTTCATTCCTGGCATGGGGATGCTAAATCTTTGCTGTTTCTGTGTGGCCCTTGGGCTAGCAGCATCCAGCTTGCATGAAAGCTCCTTGAAGATGCAAATTCTCTGGCTCTGCCTCATTTTGCTGAATCATGGTTACACCTTAAAAGTTTTTCTCACAGAATGCGTGAGACATGCTCAATTGCATGTGTGGGCTGTAGAAAATTACATCAACATATTACAAGTAGGTAAAGAGGTAAAAGTGCCTTTATCTTTCTTTAAGGTAAAACTATAGAAAGAACGCTTTGAAAAGATATGGCATTTGGGAGAAGGACAGACTGTGACAGTGCCGTAAAGTTTCAGCCAGAACCTCTGGCATCTAGATGGCAAGTGATGTTGCCACTTGTTCTGGCTGGGTAAGCAGATCATGTGAGTTTATGGGGCAAGCAACAGATATCAGATTCATCTCAGCAGAAAATGTGTTATAAATTGGGGGGATGACTCAGTAAAGTGCTTGTCTTGCAAGCATGAGTATCAGAGTTTGATTCCTAGAACCCATATTAAAAATAAAAAACAGCTGGACTTGACATGTATTCGTAATCCCAGCACTGGGGATGCAGAGTCAGTGGATCCCTGAGGCCTACTGTCTAGCCAGACTGACCTGCTTGGTGATCTCTAAGTCAGTAAGAGGTGGGTCAAAAACAAGATTCCTAAGGAAAGATACCTGAGATTGTCCTCTGACCTACATACACATGCATGTGCACACATGCACAGAAACAGGCACATGCCCCTCCCCCGAACACAATGTAAATCATTTTCTGTTTGTTTTTGACAAATGTACAGGGCGCCTCTCAGAACCCGCAGCTGCTAAAGGAAAGGGTCCATAGTTCCCAGGATTCCCCTTCTCCTGTTCTCTTTCCTGCTTCTTTCTCGGCCGCTGTTTCTCACCATCTGTGCAAACCAGATCCCTCTGCCACTCTGCACAGCTCACAGATGCTGGCCCATCTTTGATGAACACCCAGTACTTCCAGCCATCTAAAGACATGGTCTCTCAGACCAAATTCCAAATCCAAAGTTGGAATAATGGCCAACCAATTCAATTAGTGATGAAGGAGAGACGGTGCCGAACAGCTCTGCCTGCAGGGAACCTGTGTGGTGGGAGGCGAGGAGGTGGGGGACACGACACGTAGGAAACAAATGCTCAGAAGTAAGAAAGACTTCTGCATGTCCAGTTCAGTTAATAGCACCAGGCTAAGACCCCCAGAACATCCCCCATCCCTGGATCACTGGCTCAAAGAATTGGCTTTAAACAGACCTCACTTGTTTTTAGTATCACACACTACAGTCAGAGAAAAAAATCAAAGACCTTGAAGTCAGGGGCCTTCAGAACTCTGATGTTCGAAAGCTCTGGCAAACTGAAGGTGCCTCACTATCACGGCGCAGCAGCAGGGGAGGAAGAAGCGATTCCAGACAAAACCTGTCTTGTCTGGATGAAGATGCTGAGAGCAGAAAAGGTCCTCTGAGGTCACATGGAGTAGAACAAATATTCAGCGACAATATCCTGTCCATACTTTATTCTCTCTGAGCTGGGTAGCTGCCCCTTCCCCACAAAGCAGGACTGAAGTCAGTCACATCTCCAGAAATGTCTTTAACTGGAAGTGCACCAGGCTAGGCTTAATAGAGCCCTATCTAGCCCATCTCTCACACCTGAGCAATTCTGGAGCCATTTCCTTTGAGCGTCCTGGTGAGCAGTGGGAGCATGCACAATGGTTTCCCCGACAACAAGCCAATTAGAAAATCAGCGAAAGAACCAAGGTGAGGAAATCTCAGCTGGACCACAAAACCACATCCTCTGAGACCTGGAAGGAATTTTGGAGCCTATAAAATGAAGACAAAAGCTTTATTTTACTAATGAAAAGACAAACCAGAGGTGGAAAATTCTCCTTTCAAGGTCCCAGAGCCTAAAGTCAATTGGTAAAGTGCTTGCAGCACAAGCTTGAGGACCTGAGTTCGTATCCTCAGCACTCATGTAAAAAGTCAAACATAACCCCAGTGTTGGGGGCCAGAGACAGTCAGATCCTGGAGCTTGCTAGCCAAAATGGTGAGCCCCAGGTTCAATGAGTCCCTATCTCAAAAAAATAAGGTGGAGAATGATTGAGAAAGACACTTACTGTGAATAAACAGAATGCATGACATACATGTATGAAATTGTCAGAAAACAAATTTAATCAATAAAAAATGAAAAAATAAGATGGAGAAGTGATTGAGGGAGAAATGCCAATGTAAATCTCTGATCTTCACGTGCTCACACAGTCCAGAGCATCTGCACACACATACACCCACATACCAAACATATACATGGGCATATACACACACCATATGCATACACATATGTACACACACCAAACACACAATACCTTACACATACATCATACACATACACACCATACATACATATACTCTACACTTACACACACATACGCACACACATTAAAGCTGCTTCTGGGGTAGGAAAGATGGCTCAGAGGTTGACTGCATACTACTCTTGCAAAGGACCTGAGGTCAGTTCCCAGCACCCACAAAGGGTTTACAGCCACCTGTAGCTTCAACTCCATGGGAACCAACATCCTTTTCCAGTCTCAAGGCACTCCGCACACATGCACAAGCACATATACAGACACACATATATACACATAATTAAAAATAAAAATAAAATCTTTGAAGTTGCTTTCACAGGTTGGGTGCTCCTTCTGCTCCACTCTGCTGGGAAAAGTTAGAAAGAACTGTACTAAAAGCCCAGCTGTGGACTGCTCTCTAGCAAAGTTCTTTGGCAAACTTTCACCCTTCCTTTGTCCCCAAAAGCATCTTTCCACACCACTTTGTAATCATCCATCGGCTGTCCTGAAATTACCGTGGCCTCATTTGCTTATTTTAGCTACAATGGATCTGCAATTTATACTCAGCTTCTCTGAGCTGCCCAAAGCCAAAATCAGTCCCTGGGCAAGTCTGTCTTTGAGTGATCTGCAAGTGCAGACAAGCCATAGCCCAACAAAAATCAAAGAGGGAAGGATTTAGTGAGCCTCTGCCCCCTCCACATTGCCTGGGTCACTAAAGAAGTGACTTCCATTAAGAATTCTCACTCATCTGTAACCCAAGAAATAAATCAGGCCTTCGACTGAACCATACTTCCAGGGTGGCCTCCTCATCAGACATCCAGGAGTCAGCACTGCGGGCACCAATATTTATAGATCTGGTCAAGCAATGACACGTTAAATGTTCTGAGAAACAGAGGTCTGTGCATGCACCACTTCAACGGGGAGGAGGGAGAGACTCGGAGCAGTAGAGGCTCAGAGCATTACCCACCGTCCTTGAGGACATGGAGGGCAGAGTGGGAGGCAGATAGGAACTCCGGGGAGGGGGCGTTTTTTATGTTTCCCTACCTGAGATCCTCCAAAGGACAGTGTCAGCTTGAATTGTGGATGTTTCAGCAAAAGGCTTCCGTTCTGGTTTTGACCCATTTTTGTATGCCTACCCAGCATAGTGCAGCATTCCCAGCAGGTACCCAGAAACTGCGTGCTAAAGAAATGAAGTCCTCTGACCTCTGTATGTGTGACATGGCGCACTCTCTCTCTCCTTCTCTCCCTCAATAAATAACAGAATAAACAAATAAATGTAATTTATAAAATGAAACTTACAAAATAAATAAGATGATAGGCTAGGGTTATAGTTCAGTTGGTAGAACACTTGCCTAGCATGCATGAGGTCCTGGGTTCTATCCTAGCACCATATAAACCAAGCCTTGGTGGTACGGGCCTGTGATCCCAGCACTCAGCAGGTGGATGGATCTGAGGTTTAAGGTCACAGTCTCCTACAAAATGAGTTCTAGGTCAGCCTGAACTTTAAGAGGAGAGGAAAGGGGGAGGGAAAAGAAAGGAAGGAAGGAAGGAAGGAAGGAAGGATTAACATTAATGGCATAAGGTCTCTCACAAAATAGAGAGATCTACATCTTGCTCAAAGAGCACAGGTTCACCTAGCCAGGGTGCACAGCTCTGGGTTTTGTGGGATGTCATCTGGGAGCAGGTGACCTGGCCAAAGAAACCAGGGAGATATGTTAAGGTGCCGAAGCTTTGAAACTCTAATGCACTTTCAAATCTTTGCTTTTTTTGGAGTGACCTTCTGGGTCCATCCCAGGGAACTTTCTGCCTCGGGGGAGACTAAATTTTGATTCCAGAGAGATTGGGGAAGAAAGATTAGGAAATATTAAGTTATTGACATACAAAATAGAATTACGCATGGATCAAGTCTAGTGAGCCAGGTTTTGTCATTTCCCCTATTAGAACATCAACTGTTAAGCCTGGGGGATACAGCCTTGGAGTCCACCTAGTGGACAAGGATGGGCTATTTGCCCTTAAAGCTCAGCATGGAGATGAAAGGTAGAAAAGGAGAAGACAGGGTTGGGGTGAGCCCTACTAGCCTGGGGCCTGCTGCAGTGGGCTTTTAAGACAGGCGAAAGTAGACTGCAGGGCCAGCAAGCTGGATACAGGACTGATTGACCCCACAAGCCTGCATCTACAGGGAGTTGAGAAGGGGTCCAGTCAGCCACAGGGGATGTATTAGAGTTCTCTAGAGGGACACAGCTGATAGAACAGTGACTTGCGACAAAGGGACTTTATCGACAGGGCTGGGAGGTCCAACAATGGCTGCCTGCACAGTGGAAGGGCTGAGAACCCTCCAAATGCCTCAGCAGTTCCAGTTTGGTATTGAAGACCTGGAGGATTCCCAAGACTCACTGATCTTCAGAACACTTTGGAGGGCTGAAGATGGTGGCAACAGCAGCAGCAACAGCAGCATAGACACAGTTGCTAGTAAGAAGGAAGGTGGCAGGCAAGAGCCTGTATCCAGGCCGCTCCTGGAAGGAGCTGTCCACTCTGAGGGAGATCTTCTCCCTTCAGTAATTCTTCCTGGACATGCCCTCATAGACTTGCCCTGAGATAAGCCTCTTAGCTGATTCTAGAGACAATCAAGTGGACAGTGGTCAAGGCAAGGGCTCTGGTCAAGACAAGGAAGATACATCACATGATTCTTTCCTGCCACAGGCTCCAGAAGCAAATGTTCTAAGCTGTCAAGTCAGGGAATGTCAGGACACCTTGGGTAGGGACCTTCTGTCTCAACACATGCGTTTGTAAGCCACCATCTCGCCACATACTTTGATCCCTTGTTAGCAAGCCCAAAGGCTGAGGAATTTCAGTCAAGCAAATATTTTCCTAATGGCACTATTAAAATAGCCAGAGCCAACTACATGCAATCTTATTAGGAAATTAGTTGAAATTTTTCTCCAATTGCCCACCACTATTTGGAGAAAAATCTAATTAGTTACAGGAAAGAAAAAGAAGCAACCAGTTACATTCCTCTGCATATATAAATTGTTGAGTGACTAACTGGTCAGCCCGGCCATACATTCATGCCAGGTTCAAGGAGGGAAGTGAGGGATTACAGCCAGATGAATGGAAAGCTGATGCACCATGGAGCCCACCCAGGGTGAGGTGACATTTCTTGTTCTGTCTGGTCGATCACACTTTTTGGGTCATCCTGCTAATTCTTTGGAGGTTTATACTTTCGACAGTCCTTGTGGCCAGTGCAAGGTTATAGTCACAGCCTCCTTCCTTCCACTGCAGCTTATGCAGGCTACCCCTTGGGACTTTCTTTTGACTTTTAAGCTATAGGAATTGGGCTTGGAACTAGCAGGGGCCATATTTCCTAACCCCTTATGAGGAAAGGTACTGACTCTTAGAAACAAAGAGAGGGAGAAAGAGACAACGTTCTAAGGATATAATTGGTCCTCCTGGATGCCTCTGTGCCTCAGATTAACCCAACTTCATGGTTAGATGAATCAATTACTCATGACTATTTTCTTTCATATGAAATGGGTCCTTTTCTTTCTTTCTTTCTTTCTTTCTTTCTTTCTTTCTTTCTTTCTTTCTTTCTTCTTTTCTCTTTCTTTCTTTCTTTCTTTCTTTCTTTCTTTCTTTCTTTCTTTCTTTCTTTCTTTCTTCTTTCTTTCGACAGTGTCTCCCTGTAGCCACGGCTGGCTTGGAACTTGCTATGTAGACAAGGCTGGCTTTTTCTCACAGAGATCCCTCTGCCCTATCTCCTGAGTGTTGGGATTAAAGGTGTGTGCCACCATGTCCAGCTTGAACAGGGTTTCTTTCTTTCTTTCTTTTTTTTTATTTGAAATTTTTAAATTGAGTTTTTGTGGATTTCATGCAATACATTTTAATCATATCTAGACCTCCCCCACCTGTAACCTCCCCATAAACCACCCACAGGATTTCATGCATTCTGTCTTATATGTTCAGACCTCAAGTCAAGTTTGTATATCCAACTGTCTCACAATGTGAGTTCATCCACTGGAGCATGTTCAGCCTATCTAACATCATTCCTTTAGAGAAAATCAAATCTCCCTCACCCGGTAGTGACCAGCTGCCAATAATTCCTCAGCTAAGGTTGGGGCCGGCCTCCTGCCCATCTCCCCATTGAACTAGATTTCTTATTGCTACCAAAGGCAAGCCCTGCTCATACAGAAATACCAAGAAGACTTCCTGAAGTTATAGGCTAGAACTAAACCTTGGAAGATGCTATAGACCAGAGATGTCTGTGTCTCTAGAATTCATATATTGAAATGCAGCCTGAATGCAATGGTATTTGGAGGTGGGGCATTTGGGGTATTTGATCATGAGGGCAGAGCTTCATGAGAGGGATTAGAGTCCTTCTAAGAAGAGATACAAGCAAGTGAATCTTGTTCTGTCCTATGAGCACATGGCAAGAAAGAGGCCTCCATAAGGTCAGGAAGAGAGTCTTATGAAACCCTGATCTGAAACTTCCTGCCTTCAGACCAGGGAGCATATAAATTGTTGGTTAAGCCACCCAGTCCACAGCGTTCCATTACTGCATCTGGAACGGATGCAGACAAAAACTCTTAGGTTTAGGGTAATAGGAATGGATAATAACATGGAGAATGGGATAGAACTGGGAAAACCAGCAGAGGTGTGGATGTGTTATTCAAGGGATGCGCAGGAATGGAGAAGGATGCAGTAGAGCCCAAGACTAAAAGTTAGATTGGCCCGCAACTATGTAAACCAACTAGCAGAGAGGGGAGGGTCCTTCTCTTTCCTGCAGGCAAAGGAGATCTCTGAAAGGTGTTTGTGTTGGGGTAGAAATACAGAATTAGTCCCAGGGGAGGCTCCTTTGAACCTAAAGCCTGAGATCCCAGGCAGAAAAAATGAATACGGCTTCCAAGTGTTCATTCTCTAAGTGTTTCTTCATGTCAGTGTGTGTCACTGTGGCCAACTGAAATGAGAGGGCATTAATGGATCTTAAAAAACATATAGTCCCATTCTCTCTTCTAGAGAAGGAATAGGCCATGTGTGGACATGGCTTGACTGAGTGATGTCACCAAGCCAAGGAGTTGGTCCCTGGGCTATAGCTCAGATGGTTGAGTGTCTGCCTAGCATGCAAGAAGTCCTGGGGTCCATCCCCATGCTGGTCATGGTGACATACAACTATAAATCCAGTACCAAGAAGTGGACGTAGAAGGATCAGGAGTTCAAGGTCATCATAGGCTACTGAACAAGTACCATTTCTGTTACTGTGATGAAATACCTGGACTAAAAGCAGCATAGGAAGAAAACAGTCCATCTGTGCAGGCACATCAAGGCAGGAACTCAAACAGATAGTCAATCACATCCATAGTGAAGAGCAGAGAGGAACAAATGCACCCAGGCTGCCTGCCTGCTTGTTCTCGGCTAGCTTTCTTCATTCTTATGGTTTAGGACCCCCTGCCTAGGGAATAAAGCCACCCCCAGTGGGCTGAATCAGTTAACAGTTGAGACAGTCTCCAACAGGTGTGCTCACAGGCCAGCTTGATCCAGATGATTTCTCAACTGAGAGTCTCTTCACAGACAATTCTAGGTTGTGGCAAATTGACACCTAGAATTAACCAGCACACCTACACAGTGAGTTCGAATAATTTGAAAAGTCAGCTGGTAACATAACCTAGACCAGAGTCGCCACATGTCTAGACTGTGAAACAAAAACAAAAACAAAAACAAAAACGGCAGAGATGCTGTGTGCCTCTCACTCACCATGTGTGGACCTGCAAGTGACAAGTCCTGAGCAGTGTGACTGGGTCCCCCATTCAGGTACGATGGGATGGAAATGAAAGGAAGTGGCCAGGCAGAGTGCTCGGCAGAGGCTCTTGAGGAAACCCATTCTCAAGCTCCTTCTTGTTGGTAGAATTTGGTTCTTCAGGGTTATAGGTCAGAGGTCTCTGTTTTCTGGGAGTCTCTGTTTCGGGGTTTTATTTCCTTTCTGGGTTTTTTGGATTCCTCTTCATGTCAGAAATGGTGTACCAACCCATCTCACCCTGCCAAACAGTGATTTTCTCATTTGCAAGCCGCTCAAGAAAGCCCTTAAAAGGCCCACGTTGCCATGTGAGGTCTCCCTTCATCTTTCCTTTGTTTGCTTGCTTTGTACTGTTTGAGACAGGTCTCATGTAGTCAAGGATGACCTTGCACTTTTGATTATCCTGCTTCTCTGCCTTCCAGTCATTAGGATTTCAGGTTTGCAGCATAATACTTGGTGAATTTACTACTAAGAACTAAACACAGGGCCCCATGCACGCTAGGCAAGCATTCCACCAACTGCTCTGTATCCCCAGCCCTCTCTGTCATCTTTTAGTCAACTGATTAGGGACCTCAATCACTTCTGTAAACTCCCTTGTCTGCAGTACCAAGATTAGGGTTTCGTGCTGAGGAGAAGGGTTTAGTCATCTTTTTATAATGAATTTTTGTGATTTTCATACAATATAATTTGATGTTATTTAGATCTCTTCTCCTTTCCACACCTTCCCTTATTGCCCCAGACCAATTTAATGCAGTCTATTATGTGTGTGTGTGTGTATGATGAGGCCTGTAGAGTCTAATTTGTGCCCTCAAATGCCCTCCAGTGTGGTTCCATCCACTGGTGCTGTGTTATCCTACTAAGAGTCCCATCCTTGAAAGGAACTGTTTCTCCCCGTCCTAATAGCTATTGATTGTCAAAATATCCTTAGGTTGGGGTTTCTTGCCCATTTCCCCAGGGGTTCAGATGTTCTGAAAGAGGTATTATGATTTCTCAGCATCCCCCTGGCATGAGCCAATGAGAGTCAGACAACTTGTTTCCTTGTTCTGGTATGTGTCAGGGACGTAGCCAGAGGACAAGCCCATTCCATCATCTGAAAGCGAAACCAGGATTTAAATGTTAAGGCAAGGACCTTTGGGCCAGGGCAGCTGATGAACTCAGCAAAGCCCGGCAGCCTTGTGAACATTATGGACCTGAGTTTGGTCAGGGGGAATTCCTTATGACTTGACAACTCCATTTGTGATTCACCAGGGTATGTCTGAGAGTCATCATGGTCCTCGGTCTTTTGCGGGAAGATCTTTCATTTGCTCTTCCTGGGTCTGTGACTTCCCACCAATGGTCCCACCCATTCTCAGGTCTCTTTTGCAACTAACCTATGAACTCCTTAAAAGCTGCACCATCTGTTATGCCCTGGGACAATGTGCTCTGATTTTTGTGTAGCCTGGAGCAGTCATCAGTGCAATGGTCCGTGTACCCTGTTGACTGACAATATTGCAGTGTGCAGGACCCAGTTCCTCTTGGATCACTGGACAGGCACATGGGGGTCATTCAATTCAGCTAGCCAAGCACCTTTCAGTCAGTAAGTCTATCCATGATCCATGTGACCAATATTTAATATGAAGCCAGCATTTGGACTGTTTCATCAGTTTCCTTACAGATTGTTTGGTAGGGCTGAGGGAAAAGAAGATCTATTCAAAAGTAGAAATCTAGAGGGCATCATGGCAGGAGAACTGCTGTCATCATAATTCTGGCCTCTTATGTCTCATTCCCACGGGAAGCCAGAAAGGCTTGAACTTTGGAACAACCACCTCACACCACCCTGAGATGAATCTAGAAGGTCAGAGCTCCTGGGAAGGTCCACCAACAGGAGCCACTCAGGCTGGGAAGATGGGTGGCTGCCACATCATGTGCCAAAAGAGAGTCCTGACTCTGATTCTCTTAGGCTGAGCAGGTCGGCTCAGCTCCGAGCAGTTTGTTGGCTTTTTTTTTTTTTTTTTTTTTTTAAGTCTCATAAATTTCCAAGAAACTTCTCCAGACAACTGTCACGAGGCTGCACCTGCCAAACAAACACAAACAGAGCTCTCCTCCACCAGATTAGTTACTTAATTAAGAAGAGAAAGAGACAAGGCACATAATGTGGAGATAATTACCCATCTTGCCAAGTCTCCAAGCGGAGCGTGGCGTACGCGGGCAAATTGCAGCACTCACTACCGCTAATGCATATTCATCCAAAGTTGTAACTGCTGTGAACATTTTCCACACAGACAGCAATATGTTCAACCAACAATCTCAGCTCCTTTTTGGATTCCAGCGTCTCCCCACACCCTTCCCTTGCCTTCCCAGGCTCCCTCCCCAGCTCTCTGTGAAGGAATTTGCTAAACAAAGCAAACAAAACAGTTACCAGCAAGTGGGACTTGCAACCCACTCCATCAATTTGGAACTCAAAGAGAGAGATGCTAGAATTGTTTTTGTTTTTATTTTTTTTCTAACCTGTTGACTCATTTGATTTGAATTTATTGAAATGAGTTGCAAAGATTTGCTTTATTTTTATTTGTCTGTTTTGTGTCTGTGTGGGATATGGGTGTGCACATGCCAGGGCACACATGTGGAAGTCAGAGGACAACTTTCCAATCTGTTCTCTCTTTCTGCCATGTGGGCTCCAGGGATCAAACCCAGATCTTTAGCTTGGTGGCAAACACCTTTACCAGCTGACCCATCTCCATGGCTCACAAAGATTTACTGAGTGTTTACTGTAGTTAGACCCAATGCCTACCAAGTACTGTGAGGTACAAAGATTAACATTCCAAAGGCCACATGCAGAGGGGAAAAGGTTCTTCAATGGCTAAATAGGGTAGGTGGGCTGGTTAGTTTTTGTCAACTTGACACAAACCAGTCACCTGTGAAGAGGGAACTTCGGTTGAGGAATTTCCTCCATTAAGTTGCTGTGGCCATGTCTGTGAGGCATTTTCTTAGTTGCTAATTGATGTGGGATGACTCCGCCTACTATGGGTGGTACCATCCCTAGGCAGGTGGGCCTGGGCTGTATAAGAAAAGATAGCAGAGGAAACCAGGGGGAAGTAAGTCAGTAAGCAAGCAGCTTTCCTGTGTGGTCTCTGCTTCAGTTCCTGCCTTGGCTTCTTTTGATGATAGACTTTATCACGTAAACTGAAATAAACCTTTCCCTCCCCAAGTTGTTTTTGGTCATGTGGTTTACCACAGCACCAGAAAGCAAACTAGAACACTGGGTATTATTTTAATTCCTTTTACAGATGAAGAAACAGAGCAAAGTGATTAGCAAGTTGACAGATAAAAAGAGTCACAAAAGCAGTGATCTTGGCCTTGAATCATTCTAGGTTATTTGACTTCAAATCCAGACAAGGAGAAATTCTGTCTTGGAAACACAGAAGAGAGGAAAAAGAACAGAACTTGGGAAAACATGAGAGACGTGGGCTCTGCCACTTAGCTGTCTCTACTCCTGTGGCCAGTCATTAAACTGTGAAAGTTATTGTTGATCTCTTCATGAATAAAATGTAGAAGAGGGGTTGGGGAAATGAGTCAGCAGGTAAAGTGCTTGCCAAGCAAGTGTGAAGACCAGAGTTCAGATCCCCAGCATACAGGCAAAACACCAAGTATGGGGGCCCTCCTGTAATCCCAGAGCTTCGGAAGTAAAGGCAGGAGATCCCAAAGCAAATTGTTTAGCTAGACAAGCCAAATTGGTAAGCTCTAGGTTCAACTGAGAGACCCTGCCCCAATGTGTAAGGCACAAAGTGATTGAGGAAGATACCCGATATTAACCTTAGGGCTTCACACACGTATGCACATACATAAACACACAAACAATAAATTAAATGTAAAGGATGAGACCTAAGTAAAAATCCTGGTAATATTAAACAAGATTCCTACAACTTAGCCTAGCACAATATCTGACACCTGAAATACAGACGGTCCCAGAGTTATGAAGGTTTGACTTGCGGTCTTTCAATCCTATGAAGGTGCAAAAGTAGTATATGTTCATTAGAAGGACTGTGTCGACTTTTGACCTTTCTCAGCCTACTGATATGCAGCACATTATTCTCTCATGATACTGGGTAGAGTAGTGAACCACAGGGGACAGATCCAGGGCACACATAAGGATGCAAGATGCATGCAGGAAGTGGAATTTGCATAGGTCCTTTCCTGAAGGTACTGTCTAATAGAACAAACATAAATAGAAGCAGGTGCATGTCAACTGGTGACAATCAGATGGAAGCCTGGTGCATTCAGGAGAGGATGGCATGATGTGGCCAGAGCTGGGAAGGGCCAGAAGAAGGTGATGCTGGAAGGTAGGCAGGCCTATTGTGTCCTAACTACCTCAGGGATGAGAGATTCTAAAGAGACACCTGTGCTCCTCCTTTTGGTTACCAGACGACTAAAGCAATGGACCCCAAGAAACTGGAACTTCTCCAGGAATGGGAGAAGGAAAAGACTTTGAAGCCCTGTGGCAGACAGAGGAGGATCTTATCTCTAGGAAGGCGATTTCACACAGTGCTGACAACCTATCAGACCTCCTTGCAGGACAGACTGGATGATGATGAGTGAGATCATACTTTGACCAGGGCTCCTTAGCCCTGCATACCTTTTGCATTCTATTTAAACATAATCCTCATGTCAGGACCCCAAAGATAGACTTGGAAGAGTCAAGAGATCTCTTTATTCCTCTCCCCAGTGTGGCCACATTAAATAAATCTCTTTTTTTCCCTCATTTTCACTGTTTGTTTAATTAGCCTCTTGATAACAGGTAGCACTGCTTGGCTCGTCAGAGCTGCCAAGGCCCACGCTCTGACCTTAACAACTACAGTAACATGTACAGCCTCGACCACAGTTTGACCAGTCAAGGACATTTGGAAGAGAATTTGGAAAGTGGAGCTAAGGCAGGTCCCCAACCAGCAGCTGGCAGGCAGCCGGTTAGAGAAGAGATGTCTGGAAGACTCCCATGTGCTGAGGGAAGGAATGGACTTGATTGTTTCCAGAACAGGCTGGAGGGGTGGAGAAATGGACAGCATAAACTGCTTTCTTCAGAAGCACACACAGCCATCCTTGCCTGGTCTTCCACCTCTTGCCCAATCCTCCTTGCCCTAGGCTAGCACAAAAGCCTGTGGGAAATGGCACCCAATCTCTAAGGAAAATGAATGAGCTGACTCATGCTAAAGAAACTTCGAATTGCCTTTCTATCTCAGGTTAGGCCCGAGGAACCCACAACACAGCCCGGGGGGGGGACTATAATGGGCTCCTTAACCTAACCTTAAGAGATCAAGGTGCCAGCCCACTATCCCTGCTTTTCTATCAGGTTTCTGCTAGAGGTCCAACCTCAGTCCATTGGAACTGATTGAATTTGTGTGGACCTCTTTGAAGCTACTTCCTATTCAGTTGGATGCAGTATGGATTAGTGATGCCTGTCAAGATCATGTTAAACAGGAATGGCTGCATAGGTACTTGTCATCCTTGGCAATCATCCCTGGACATTTGACTGGTTTAATTACATCCTGTCAAGCCATTTCCAATGAGTGGAGACAAGAAAAGAGAAGAACAATAGTAGTAGCATATATTGAACTGGTTTGAACTGGTACAGTGTTAGAATGAGAGGAAGTGGAGTCATTCTCAAATGGTTCTTCCCTAACTAAGAATAAAGACTGGCCCACTGCAGAGATTCTCAACCCTCAGTGCATAACATATAGTATCATAGTTTCATTTCTGTTGCTGTGATTAAAAGAAAAACATATTCTGAGAGAAAGCAGCTTAGAGGAGAAAGGGTTTATGTGCTTGCAATCCCAGGAGGCAATCCATCACGTGGAGCGTCAAGGCAGAAACTTGAATCAGCTAGTCACATGCACGGCCAGGAGCAGAGAGATATGAATGCATGCCTGCACACGAGTGCTCAGCTCTCTACACATACGTAGTCTAGGATCTCCTGCCCAGGAAATGGTGCCATCTACAATGGGTTGGGTCTTTTCACATCAGTTAAGACAATCCCCCATAGACATCTCATAGGCCAACCTGACCTAAGCAATTACTCATTGAGACTCTCTTCCTAGGTGATTCTAGATTATGACAAACTGATAATTAAAATACCCACCCACAGTAATCTGGCCAGCAATTGAATAGACAGAGACTAGAACAATAGAAGACAATATTCTTAAGATACAGGTAGCAGGCTAAGAGATAGCTCAATGAGTACAGTGCTTGCCTGACAAGCATGAAGACCTGAGTTCAATCCCCAGCACATATGTAAACAATGTCCATCAGGACCCTGTTGCTTCAGCTTGGCGCCTGCTGGTGTTGCTTCCTGTATCCTTTCCTGTCTCCCAGCTGTTCACAAGGACTTCTGAATTGGTCATGTGCGTGTTTGTAAATCCCAGCACTGAGGAGGCAGAGACAGAGGATCCCTGGGGCTGGCTAGGCCTCCATTTTACTCAAATGGGTGAGCTCCAGGCCAACAAAAGACCCTGGAGGGTTTCAAAAAGGCGATTGGAAGGTGTTCCTGAACATGGCAGTCAAAACTGTTCTCTGGCCTCCACTGGCACATGCACTGTGCACCTTGCACATATGCATGTGCACACACACATATTAAAATAAAAAGACACAGGCAGTGGCTGGAGCAGAGGCCCCAGAGAGAAAGCCAGAACAATCATGAGATTGAGCCATGTGGCCTGGAAAGAACTTGGTAAAAACTGAGGTCATAAACCTGGAAACTAGACTCTGCTGGGCATAAACTCTCCCTGACTCTATCTGCTTCTGGAAGCACCACATATCAGCAACTGCCATCCTTAGCTACCAAATTTTCCATATAACCACAGACCTTTCTAGGAAATATAATTCTCCAAACTAGCTTCAGGGACAGACTTTGAATGGGCTGCCCTTAAGAGTTCATTCGAGCTGCCTTCCTTGCAGACAGAGCGCTGGACTTCCCTAGTCAGGATCTCTGCAGCTGGGTGCCACCCGCTTCCCATCCTCATTGTGTGTACCTGAGTCTGTTAGGAGCCTGTTGTTTCAACTTGGCATCTGCCGGATTTGCTTCCTGTGTCCTTTCCTGTCTCCCACCTGTTCGCAAGGACTTCTAAATTAGTCCTCTGTTGCCAAGGAAACACTCCGCTCCCCTAAGGTGTGAATCCTGAGAGATTTTTGGAAGAAAGGGGAGTGATTTACCGGGCCTCACTTGGTTCATACATGCATCATTGCCCAGATATCAGAGGTCAAAATAGTGTCATTATTTCTTTTGAGACAGGGTGTCCTATACCCCAGGGTATCCTTGAGCTTATAACACAACCAAGGAAGACTGAATTTCTGATCTCCTTGCCTAGGACTACAACTATCAATCACCATTCCCAGTATGCGCAGTATTCGGGCTGAAACCCAGGGCTTCATGCATGCTAAGCTTGGCACTCTATCAGCTGAGCCACACCCCAGCCTAAGAGCAGTGTCTTGAGAGTTCTGAGCCTCCTGCCCCCAGCATTAGCAACCCTAGATAGATGGAGATCCCCAGGCTCATCCTGACTTCCCAAGTCAGTATCTAGAACATGGGTTTCCAGACTGCTCATGGCCAAGCAGGAAGGCTTTTGGAGGGAAGAGAAATCACCTCAGGCTTTGCTGATATATAGAATATAGTTATCAAGGGCTGAGACATCTCTAACCTGTTCTTATATGGGTGTTTCCAATAGTTCTGTCTTCCTCATGTGCCATTTGTGCTAGGTAGTTATCACTTGTCAACTTGACACACCTGAGAAGAGAGAGCCTCAATTGGGGAATTTCTTCTATGGAATTGGCCTGTGGACATTCTGTTAGACATATTCTTGATTGTTGAGTCACAGCCCAACACACCGTGGGACCCCTGGGAAGGTAGTCCTGGGCTGTATAAGAAAGCAAGCTGAGCACAGGAACAAGCCCATAAGCAGCGTTCCTCCATGGTCTCTGCCTTGAGATCTTGTTTTGACTTCTCTTCATAATGGACTCTGAGCTATAAGCTGAATAAGTCTTTTCCTCTCCAAGCTGGTTTTGGTCAAGCTCATCACAGCAATAGAAAACAAACTAGGACACATTGTAGATGTATGTGTGTGTGTGTGTGTGTGTGTGTGTGTGTGAGAGAGAGAGAGAGAGAGAGAGAGAGAGAGAGAGAGAGAAACTGGAGGCGGAGATGAAGGTTATAATAACACAAACCCCAGGCCTGTGTTCTGAAATCTCTTCTCTCTGCCCCATAAGCAACATACTATTTCCTGGCAAGTTGTATTGAGCCCTCGGAGTGTAAAGAGTGTTCCTACCTTGCATAAGACAAATCGGTATTTAATTAAATCTCTGTTCCTGACGGAACCAGAACTAAGCCAATAGCAGTGGCTGGAATCATCTGCCCAGACAGCTTCTCCTGTTCCCTGGAGAAATATGCAAACTATTTCTCACGGTTGGGCGAACCAAGAGGTAACCGGCGTAAGCCCTGTCCTCTCTTCTCTCCTTGTGTAGTATCTGGTCATCGCTCAACCAAGTAACACATTTCAAAGTGCTTTGAAGACTGAGTTCTATTTGAATAAAGGGGAGAACCCCCACGTATATTTCTTCTCTCTACTGGTCTGCGCAAGCATCCTCCGTTTCAGACGCTGCCGTACATCCCCCGTGGTATCATTAAGGACCACCCTGCATCACCCCACTTTACACAGATCTGAGAAAATGGACATCACATGGCCTGGCCCAGGCCACAGTCTGTGAGCAGAGGGTTCTATGTCCTAAATGAAGCTCTCTTTCTACTATTTTATATCTTCAGGTGCGCTCCTTTCTTGCTTCAGTGAAGCTGGGCTTCTTCCTGGTGAGTGACAGCCCACCTGACCCTCATTGTGTGCAAAGGAGCAGTGACATTTTCAAAGTAGTTCATTTTCATTCCTTCCTATCGCCATGGAGTCCCAGGAAGTCTGGCATGGGCGCCCCATGACGAGGTAACTATGTTCCCTGGATACTCTCCATCTTCCTGTGGTTAACAAAGAAGACTTGAGATTTGAAAGTGGGGTGATTAAAACAAGAGAGGATGATGGTTTAGGATAGTGACTCTAGAAGGTCCTGCAGGTTTACCCCCAAAATGTCAGGATAGCAGAGAAACCCCAGTGCCCGCTTTTCAACAAAGAAAAGGACGTTCTTACATTTGCATAACTGACTAAACATTTCTGTTCCCTTTCTTCTAACAGGATAGAATGCTGGAGGCACGAATCTTCCCAGGGAACAGCAGGTCCAGCTCACCCAGTTTGATCGTACTGGAGAGATGGGTGTGTTTGCTCATCTCTGCTTAGAAGCTGTGTCTCAGGGCTGTACACTAATGTGATCATGAGCAGGTGTGCTCTCTTTGCATGGCAATGGCAGGAATGGGAGTGAAGGCAGGCATTAGGTAGTCATGTTTTTTCATGTGGAATCAGAAAATAGGATACAAAACTCATGGGGGAGGGGAAAGGGTCGATGGCTCGGTTGGTAAAATGCTTGATTTCCAAGCACAAGGACTTGCGTTCAAGTCTCAGAACCCATGTGAAAAAAGCTTTTAACTCCAGTCCTGGGGAGGTAGAAACAGGTGGATCCCTGGGATGCATTGGCCAGCCAGCCTAGCTGAATTAGTGAGCTCTAGGACAATGAGAGATCATCTATAAAGAAAGAGAAGGTGGACAGAACATGAGGAAGATCACAAAGTAGTCTTCAGATCTCACACACACACACACAGGTAATAAAACTAAAAAGTCAACTTTGTGGGACAATCTACATCTGGGCTTCTCTGTGAACAGCTATCATTATGGGACATGCCTCAGGAGCAGTTCTCAGTGGGCACCAGAGACCCCAGGACCTAGCACTGGGACTTCTGACTGGGAGAATGCTCCCACTCTGTTGAGGGCATTGGATAGACAGGGAGACACGGATCCAGCCATGCTGCCGCGGAGGCGGAGTCTGCTTCTGCCTCCCGGGCCCCTCGATGCTCTACCCACTGCCCTGGGTTTTCTCAGAGCCTGAGACCTCAGAGAAAGTACCTGTCTTCCTTTCAATGCCCCTATCTCACCCAGCAAGTGTCTCCATTTGCCTAGCATGGTACCCATGTGTAATCCCAGCACTTGGAAGGTGAAGGCAGAAGAAGCAGAAGTTCAAGGTCATCTTCAGCTACTTAGCTGCATAGCTAGTTTGAGGCCAGCTTGAACTATAAGATGTTGTCTCAAGAAAAACCTAGAAAGACTAACCAGGGTCTAGAGAGATGGCTTAGCAGAAGATGGCTCTTGCAGAAGATCCAGGTTCCAGTTCCTACCACCCACATGGTGGCTAGCAACTATCAGTAACTCCAGTTTCAGGGGGCTGCAACGCCCTCTTCTGGCCTCCATGGGCATTGCATGACATAGGTGCACTTTAATACATGCATGCAGGCAATACACTCATACACATAAAATAAAATTAATGAATAAAATATTTTAAAGAAAGACTAACCAGTTTCCTGAACCTGACAGAGCCCTACATGCTTGTCACTGGACTAAGCAGCAGGGCCAGGCCAGGACCAAGGGAGACAGGAGAGGCTCCTCAGCTATAACACAGAAGGTGATAGTTGCCCAACCTGGGAGGCGAACCTCTAAAACTTCACACTCGAGTCCTCACCCAACATGAAAGTCAACCCACTCCTTCTCAATAAAACTGTGGTTTCTTTTAAAGACATCACCTGATTCAGCGCCATCATCATCTCATTCCTGATTGGAAAGAAAACCCCCAGAAGACCTAGGTGTGAGAGCAGTCTCTTCTGCTAAGGAACGATACCAGCTACTAGTGCTGCCATGGGAGCCAGACCCTGTCCCCCTCCTGTCTCCGCCTGGCATCCATGCTGCTGCTACCACACTCCAGGGGACCTTACTTGGCCCTCCCAGCTGCCAGGAGGCGGTGCCCGCCTATGCCAGCTGCCAGACTAGCCTCTCAGAGCTTGGAGCTGCAAGACTCTGAATGGCGGCAGCAGGTGGGAGCCCCGCTGGGGGAGGCAATGAAATTCACAGCCGTAAACGAGGTTTATTATTGTTGTTAACTTGGGAAGTAAACGTCTTGAGCACTAATAAAACAATGTGCTTTCTGCCTTTAGGTCTCAGAGCCCAGGTTTTCCCAGCACCTGGGTTGTTGGAGCCTGTATAGTCCTTGGAGTTCTGGGCAGTGGCTAGGTTTCTCCCCGTGGCTCTTCCTTCATCAACCCCAGCTCAGAGCAGCTCAGCCCCACCTGTTCCCTCAGGACTGTTAGGAGAGGAAGGCACCGCAGGAAATAGGGAGAGAGTCTCTATATGGCGGGGAGGTCTGTGAGGGTTCAGCAGAAGTGGTCTCCTCTCTCACACAACAAGTGTTAAGTAGGTTCCTATGGCTGTGAACGTGGTGGGCTGCCTTCCTTCTCATCCACCAGGAGCTCTTGACAGGCGCAAGAAACTCTAAATACCAGTCTTTTCTGTCAAACACTGTAAACCTCTGACTTAGGACAAGGAATTCAAATCTTTTAATCCCCCTACCACCCAGTAAAGTTTTTGTTTATACAAAAGCCCTATTTCCAGGGCCTGATGATGGTTTGGAGTGGCTGAGCCCTTTCATCCAACATCTTCCCCCCTTCCGCAATCTGCCCTGATTCTTGTTTTTAAAAATATTTTACTTATTATTTTTATTTTATGTGTATGTGTTTTGCCTCCTTGTATGTTAGCGCACCACATGGGGGCAATGCCCTGCAGAGGCCAGAAGAAGGCTTTGGATCCCCTGGGACTGGGTGGTTGTTAACTACCACTTGGGTGATGGAAATGGCACCCAAGACCACTAGAAGAACAAGTGTTCTTAACCACTGAGTCATCTCTCCAGTCAACCTTGAAAGACTCTGAGGTTTGACCCCAGAAAATGTGCAAAAGACACAGTACTCTCATTAGGAATAAAAACCTATCAAACTGCAAGGTGGATGTGCTTACTGGATCTGAATGATGCAATGCATCCTTTTGAAAAAGAAAGAGCTGCCTTGATGAGTTTCTTTCACCTTGTGTATTCTTTGTACAACATTTATTGGTGGGGCCTCTGGACCTTGGATTTTCTTTCTAGTACAAGGAGCCATGGTGACACCACAGGCCTGTTGCTGCTCCCTGTAGGTCTCCATGTACGCAAAATGATGATAAGGCAGAGGTTGCACAGACTTTCCTGGTGGGGAAGGTTTAGAATCTATACTGGGATTCTCATATGCTGAGCAAGGGTCTCCCTGGTCAGGTGTGGCCAGGGTAAGTGCAGGTAAGGATAAGGCCTTGAGGAATCTTGGGTTTGTCACTAACCCTGGTCATGTTTTGATCAGGCGGAAGTTAACTTCTCACTGATAAAAGCAGCAGCGACTTAGCACAAACATCAGTTTACTTCCTGATCCATGAGAGCACCCTATGTAGTCATTCTGGGACCCAGGCACCACTGTCCTGAGGCTCTGCTGGCATCTAAAGCTTGGAGTACTCTATGCACAGCAGATGTGGGAGCATGGTGAAGCAAAGGGGGGGGGGGGCTTAAAAATCCCAGCCACCTCATCTCCATTGGTGAGAACTAGTCACATGGCTAGTGATGTTGCAAAGCAGCCTGGAAGATGTAGTCCTAAATGGAGCAGCAACTTCCCAGGTGGGCTAGAGAATATGAATCTCTGGTGGACAACTGGTCTTCTCTGTCATAGGCTGTCAGCTTATTGGAGGGCTGAGCAAAGAAGTCGTGGTGACAGGTGTTTGTCTTAAAGGCCCAAGTTTAGCTATCACCTACCCAGCCTTATCATCTGCCTTACCAGGGCACATTGTTGTCTCCTGGGGGACCAAGAAAGGGAGAATGATGGATGAATTCACCCAGATGCTCTGGGCTACCTTAAATTCTCCAACTGGAAGATGGAGGTACCAAGTCTACCAACCCCCGCAGGTCAATGTGGGGTTTATATGAGGTAATATCCAGGCCCTAGTGACTACACAAAGATAATTAAGGAAGAAGCAGGGGGTAGGAGACTGAGGATCATTGGATCTGGGAAAGAGGCTGTTAGTGTGGGCAGGGAAGGAGACAGCCTGCTCTGCCCTCTGTCCTCACAGATGTCCCCAAATCCCAGCCTATGGGATTATTGTGAAGCCCAGCGTGGCCTTGTAAGATAGAACTGCGGGTGGGAACTTGGATTTAAAAATCACACCAGCAAAAACAAACAGATACCAAACACCTTCACTCAGACAGGGAATATATACACACAATCACAGTGGGGGAAGAGAAACAAACAGATTAGCAGTAGATGCGGATGTTCTATATTTAGTGTAGGTCTGGCTCACTCACATACTGCCTTGCATTATTTAAGGGTTTACGCAAGAAGTATCCCAACTCCAGAAATAATTACTCTGTTAAGAATTTTCAGAGAGAGGGAGGGAGGGAGGGAGGGAGAGAGAGAAATAGAGAGAGAGAGAGAGAGAGAGAGAGAGGGAGAGAGAAAAGATGTGGTATTTAGCTTTCAAAGAGATCATGGTGGGATATGAAGAGAAACAGCCTGGAAAGGGCCATTTTAATAAAAAGCCCTGGGCTGGGGATGTAGCTCAGGTAGTAGAGTACTTGTGTAGCATACACAAAGTCCTGGGTTCAAGCCTCAACAATCCATAGAGTAGGCATGGTGGTTCATGGCTCTAATGCAAGCACTGGGGAGATGGAGGCGGGAGGAACAGAAGTTTAAGATCGTCTTCAGCTACATAGTGAGTTTGAGGCCAGCCTGGAGCACATGGAATGCTGTCTGAAAAGAGAAAAAGAGAAGGAAAGGAAGGAAGGAAGGGAGGGAGGAAGGGAGGGAGGGAGGGAGGGAGCCTGACTCCTGTGTGTTGCTGCAATGCCTAGGGCAGATACAGCATGGCCAGAGGCCGTCAAAACACTAGTCCCTCCACCAGGTAACAAAGCCTCACCTGTCCTGGGATAGGAGGTGCTGGAGTGGGTCTGGGAAGGACAGTTTGATTCCCATCAGCGACTGACTCTCTGGTTCTTGTTGGACCACTTGAGCATGGTGTGACTTAGCAGCTATGGGAGTCAGAGATGATCTATGTAAAGTCACATTCAACACTGGAGACCTGCCCTTCCACAAACTGCAGGAAGTTGCCATTCAATCTGAGGGAGACAGTGCTGTGTCGATATTCCCCGCTTTCTGTGGGCTTCAGTGGCTGCTGGGCACACAGGACATCTTTAACACAGGGTTGAGTGGGACCTGGACACCACAGCCCACCCCTCCTGCTCTCCCCGAATCAACCTGGATGAATAAAAATGCGAAATCACATTACGACCCTTCTCCCTTTCCCCTCCCTCCCTGGCCACGCCCCTCCCTCGTCCCTCCAGGAAGTATTCTCCAGCCTTCCTTACTCTACTGAGTTCTTCTACCCTGTCCTGAAATACTAACCAGCAGGAGCCAGAGAAGGCCTTTATATGGTAAGCATGCAGACAAGGTTCTTATGGATCTGGGTTTCAATCCTAGCTCTGTCGCTGACTCCTGGTAACCTGGGGCAAGTTGCATAGCTGCCCTCGATAAGCTTTGGATTTTCCACGGTCAACTTCAGTTAACATCTGAGGAGAGCCACTGTGAAGGTTAAACAAACAGTGGACCAAAGCACCAAGTCTGTGGTTTTACGGGTAATGGAAAGTGGCTGACCTCTCCATCTCGAGTGCTGATTTTCCAAAGACCTATCTGAGTAGCACTTCACCCAGCTTCTACGAATCTCTCTTGAATTCCCATCTTTACAATTGTGTCTTTTAAGATTTTGATCCTTGGAAAACCACAGTGTAGAAAAAGAACAGAAGAAAGGAGAATAGAAGGTACCAGAAGCAAACTCGTGAATTTGTGCAGCTCTGCTTAGCTGGATGGCAAGCGGATTCCTTGCTGCCTTCCAGTTCCAACCAGCAGAGAGAAGCGATGTTGAGGCCCCTGTGCAGAGGACTCTGAGGTCATTTCCGGAGTGGAGAAAAGGATATTGGTCACCTGGTGATATGAATGAATGTGGTGGTCCTTGGGTCTTGTACATGATGTGATAGCTCTCTCCCTGGTTTGTCCCCCCCCACACACTCTCACCCAGGCTATTCCCTTGGAAGCTGCTCCTGATCACCCTTCCCCATTATGGCTCACCCTCGGCTTTACTTTCCTCAGGCCAGGGGAAACCACCTGGCTCCCAGTATTTCTATTCTTCTACCGTAAGCCCAGCTGCTCACAGCCAGAGCCAGCTCTCGCTCCTGGCAGGAAGCAGATTTGAGCATGCAGGACCATGCTTTAGCATCCTTCTCCCCGAGCCTCATTACGATATTGTCGATATTCCCCGCGAAAGGGCATCTCTCCCGACGCCTTCGCTTTTTTTTTTATTAATGTGTGTGAAGGCAAGTCAAGCCTGATTAGCATGGAGACAATTGCTGCAATCCCTCCTGGAGAAGGCTCTCCCAGACTGTGTAGGCGGTTTAATTTCAGAGACCCATTAATTGGCAAAATTGCTTAAGCAGCTGCTCTCTGTGTCATTTCAGGATCACTCCGTGAGAAGCAGAGAGGAGGGGAAGGGAGGGAAGGGAGTTAGCTCCCCAGCAGGCCAGCTTACCTGGCGTTCGTACTCACCTGGGCAGACAGACACCAGCAATGAAAGAGGACCACACAGTGGCCTTGGGCTTCCCATTCTTTTGTGCCCATGCCCAGCCCATCATTTGGCACGCACCTCTTCTTGGACACACCACCCACCCACCGGTCTCTCTGCCTCTCCACTGCCTCTTTCCTTCTAACCACTTCTATCCAGCAGGAAGTTGGCTTAGTGTCAACTCCTCTGGGAAGCTTCCCAGGATTGGCTCCCAGAAAGTGCCTACCCTCTTTCTTCCTGACACGTCTGTAACAACATTTCTACTATGTCCCAGGACAGGCTGGATAGGAGACAGGGAATGTGACAACTGGCTTTGTCAACTTGACACAATCTAGAATCGCTGGGAAGAAAGTCTCAGTGGTTGGCCTATGGGTATGTCTGGGAAGATTGTCCTGATTGAGTTAAACTGAGGTGTAGAGGCCCATCCTGACTGTGGGCAGCACATTTCATGGACTGGGCCCTGGACTATGTAACCTATGGGTATGTCTGGAAAGATTGTCCTGATTGAGTTAAACTGAGGTGTAGAGGCCCATCCTGACTGTGGGCAGCACATTTCATGGACTGGGCCCTGGACTATGTAAGGGTAAAGAAAGGTACCTGAGCATGCGCAGGCAAGGATCCATGAGTTTTTCCTCTCTGTGCGCTTGACTGTGAATGGTGAAGCTTTCAATTCCTGCCTGGACTGTAACCTGGCAGGAATTGTAAGGCAGATAAACCCTTCTTCCCTAAGTAGCTTTTGTCAGGGTGTTTGTCACAGCAACAGAAATGAAAATAGGACAGGGATCTCGTGTCTTCTCCCCTCCCCCAGCCCTGGAACACAAGGTCTGTTATAATCAATGGGCAAAATATAGGCTATACCTTGAAGAGGTGCTTGGGTCTTCAAACTGTGTTCATTTAACAAGCACAAGCTAGGAACTGATCTTAGAGGAAAGAATATGGGGTTCACTGGGGACAAAGAGGTTCTGGTGTGTCATCAGAGATGGACAGCTCGAAACACTGAGGAGAGAGAGAGAGAGAGAGAGAGAGAGAGAGAGAGAGAGAGAGAGAGACTAGCAGAGGGGAGACAACAGGTGAGGATCCACTAGAAGGTCTGAGTTTGTGAGTGAGGAGGCTCACATAGGTCCTTGAAGGAGGGCAGAAGCAAAGCTGGTGATTGTTCTAATACTAGAACTTCCCACAAAATGAACAAGTTGAAAGAAAGAAAAAAATGCATGTGTGAGTGTGAGAGTGTGTGCTGTGATTAATTCCTACAAGATGTAAACCTTGGAATGAACATACTTTAAAAAAATTGTTCACTTTCCAACTTGGGCCCAGAGGAATGTCTCCCGAAAGAAGGGTGGCAGGAAGAAGAAGGGTCATTCTGCCGTCAACGAGGTGGTGACCCGGAAACAGATGATTGACATTCACGGTGCATCCATGGAGAGGGCCAAAGAAACATGGGGGGCACTCAAAGAAATCTGGAAATTCACCACGGAGGACGTAGGTAATGCAGATGTCTGCATTTATATTAGGTTTCAGCAAAGATGTCTGGGCCAAAGGAATTAGGAATGTTCCATACCATATCTGTGTTCATTTATCCAGAAAATGCAAAGAGGGTGAGGATTCACCAAATAAGCTCAACACTCTGGTAACCTATGTCCCTGTTACCACATTCAAAAATTTATAGTCCATGTGGATGAGAACTAACTGTTGAGAGTCAATAAAATTGTAAAACTGCAAAACAATTCTTTTTTTCAGGGCTGAAAAGATGGCTCAGTGGTTAAGACTGCTTGTTGCTCTTGCAGAAGATCCCAATTCAGTTCCTAACACCCATCTCAGGCAACTCACAACTGACTGTAACTGCAGCCCTAGGAGATCCAACACCCTCTTCTGGCCTCCAAGGATTTATACACACACACACATGCACATGCCCATACACATAATTAAAAATAAAATCTAGGGGGCTGGAGAGATGGCTTGGTGGTTAAGAGCACTGGCTGTTCTTGCCGAAGACCTGGGTTTGAATCCCGGCACCCATTTGGAAGCTAACAACCATCTGTAACTCCAATTCCAGGGTATTTGACACCTTGCTCTGTCCTCTGAGATTGTACTTACATACCTGCAGGCATAACACTCATACACATAAAAAAATAAAAGAAAGAAATAAAGAAAATCTAAAAGAGAAAAATTAATTTTTGGAGCATATTGCATATGTGGTAAGGCACAGATGTTAAGTAGAAGCAATTCTTATACTAGTACCACCCAGATCCACCACACAGATGAAGTGCTACCTCATTCCTAGTTTCCCAGAAAGTTCCTGGAAGCCTCCTCTACTCCAGAAGCAGCCTCTGGTTTGAATTTTACTCCCATAGATTAGCATACACCAAACTCTTCAGTTAATCCTTCACCCTGGGCCTCCCTCACTTGACTCCATGTAAGCAAGATTTGTCCGCGTTGTGCATGGCTATCACAAAAATAAGCTTTTAGTACATATTCTTAGGACCCAGCTCTGACAAGGACCCCTTGTTACCAATACGCATCCATTTCTCCAATCTTCCTCACCACAAGAACCCAGTTTCCAAGGGGATGGTCCAATGCTCAGTTAAAAATCATTTTCTAGCCTTCCCTGTCACCAGGGGTAGCCAATGACATGATGGCTGGAAAATAGACACCTGGAACATCTTTGCCAGGGCTGAACTGACCAGGAGACCTTTCTAGCACCTTCCTTTTATGCCTGGCAGGTGGGTATAAATGGAACTCCAGCAGCCATTGCTGGCCAGGAAAAGACTTGGGAATAACAGCCATTTGGTAATCATGGGGGAGCAGAAACTCAACAAAGCCTGGGTCCCTACTGGCAGCCCAGAGCCTCCCATGAGCGCAGGACTGCCTTCCTCCTCCCTCCAGCTCTGCACTGCAGCAAGCCGCAGAGTCGAGATTTCTAATGACACATAAGTAACAGCACACAGCAGATACCAAAGAAGCCAAGATGAGCAAAACAGAAAGCTAGGAGACCAAAGCCAGATGGGTGGGTGGAGGTCAAGGCACAATACAGACAGATGGCATTCTGAGAATCAGGGAAAGAGGAACTGGGTTTGAGCAGAGACGGCTCTGAAAGAAGGGAGCAACTGTCAGAAGGGAGAAACGGTGAAGCGCTGTCAGTCTGAAGATGATCGTCTACAAGGACTTAAAGGGCACACTTGCCTATAAAAGTTAGGAATCACCAAAACCCTGGGGCCTTTCCATCTTGCCTCTCTGCTGTCTTTCCCGCATTGCCTCATGGTCTAATGTGACTGCTCATGCCCCAGTCACTACAGTCAACGTCCACATAATAAGAAGAATGAACATAAACAGAAAAGGACAACGCATTGGCCAGATTCCGGTCAGATAACACGTTCTGGTTTTAGGGAAAGCTGGGAAATGTTAGGACTTGAACCTAGCTGGATGTCGAGTTCTACTATTAAGGAAGAAGGGCAGAGTGGACCTTGACACAAGGCATTGTGGGATCGCCCCATGTCGGGGAAGTGCTGGGCAGGTTGCAAAGGAGGTCATCAGTCACTGTACGCTCCCATCAAGAGAGGCCTGCTTCTCCACTCCTCACTCCTGTGAGCTGCTTTGTCCTGAGCATGTAGAAGAAGGGGCAGGAGGCAGTCTCCCGTCCTGCTGCCTCCTGAATCACAAGTGATGGCAAGGAGCAGACTACAGACATTGAGCACTGTTGCTCTTTGATGTCATTTCCTTGCAATGCAGTTTTCCTGCCTAGAAAGGAGTGACACAGCTGGAGATGCAGCAAATGAGGATCCCCAAAGGCCTGGGGCTATGAGTGAGAACTCCGGAAGTGTTCTTCCAAGTGCTCCCACTGATGTTTGCTGAATGTATCAGCATCAGAATAAGACTCTGGAGCTGGAGAGATGGCTCAGCAGGTAAGCGCACTAGCTGCTCTGGCAGAGAAGGGGGGTGGGAGGGGCAGTGTTGTGTGTTTGATTCCCAGCATCCACATGGTGGCTAACAATTTTCTGTAACTCCAGGTCCGGGAGATCCGAAGCACTCTTCTGACCTCCACCCGCATTAAATGACATGGGTGCACTTACATACAGGCAATACACTCATACACCTAAAATTATTATTAATAATAACAACAAACAAATTAAGACTCTTAGGCAGGAGAGATTGCAAAGGGCTAACAACCAAACCGCCAAAATTAACTCTCTTCATGAAGTTGAGTCCTTCCCAGAAGGCTCTAGTATGGAAAGCTCCAGAAGAGGGGCCGAGGGTCCCACCAATGGTGTGACCTGCAGCAAGCCCCTTTATGCCTCCATCAGGCTCCACACAAAGTCCTGAAAGGGGACCTTGAGGCCAATCAGCCTGAGACCCCTAAAAAGGCGGAAGGTCGGATGGGGGCACGACTCCAGAATATGTGACACAGCCCAGACCTAGCTAAACACATTCTTTCAAGTGAGAAAGGAGTGAAGGTATCTTGACCACTCTCGGGATCCCAGAGTTCCAGTACAAGCAGCACCTTGGAGCTCAGCTGCCTAGAAGCCTTCTTTAAGCCCGGCTGCGGGTTCCCACGAGGAACTACATTTCCCAGACTCCCTGGCTTCTGACTTCCTGTAGGTTTGCCCAATAGGAAGCGCTTGTGGGAAACACGGAAGTGGGAGGAACGAGTAGGCACTTGTCTGCTCCAGGTTCTGCTTCTAGTAACTGCAGGTCCATTGGGGATGTTTCTGCTGCCTAATAGGACAGCAGCTTTCAGCTTTCTGGGTAACAGCACCAGGTGGTCAGACTAGGGTGAAATCTCCTGGACTCCAGTCTCTAAGACGGGTAGCTTGTCTTCCATTTGTTCCTCTGCGACTTGAGCCTCCGGTCTCGAGTTCCTTACTTCATATCTAAAACATCCGGAACAGCTTCCTGCCTGACCACTGACAGATAATGACTGACATCTGGAGCACTTACCTCGAGAATCGTTCACCCAACTTTAGCCCAGGCCTGCACAGTGTCAAGAACCCCGGGCACCCCATCTTTCCCACCCTGGCTCAGACTCAGATGGGGACTTCAGTTACCCCTCTTCCAGACAGAGATGGTCCTTATCCCTGCCAGTAGGGCAGAATCCTCAAGTGTGTGTGTCATCCTACCCTCCCCAGGAGACAAGGCCGGGCAGGGGATACTTCTGCTGTCAGGGGGGGCCATTGAGTACAATTTCAAGATGACTGGAGCCAGAACGGCCAGTGGGATTTCCCAATCTGATCACCTCTGCTGGTCAGAATGGAAGCATATTGTTGTGTCCCACTCTTCTGATAGAAACAAAGTCTCAAGGGGGATAAGCTCAGGCTTTCTTCCATAAATGCCCCTACCCACCTTCCATACTTAACATCTCTGTTGAGATCCCTTCCAGCTCCTCTCCTGGGTGTGGACACACCTTTCAGCATACAGAGCCCTCAACTCAGCCCCAGCGTTTTAGACTTTTCCAAGGGACCCCAGCTTTATCAACTGCCATTTCACCAAGAAAGTGGCAAATGAATTTGTATAAAGTGTCATTGCATCAATGCAAGGTCGCTTCCTGAGGATGACATTTGCTTCATTGCCACCTTCAGCTGGGCTACTACATATAGCTGCACAGGTTTTGCACTGTACCATTGTGGCAGGAGCCATGTGTGGTGCTGCCCATCTGGAGCTGAGCACTGTGCCTTGAGATTTTCTAGAGCTGTGGCTTTCTAGGTACAGTGCTTATCTGGAAGAAATTACTTTGGTAGAAAGATCTCAGGATGAAGCATCACGAGGTTCTCAGAAGGATCCAGAATCCCCAAGAAGCCATGGACTACACGTTCTCTGGAACTCTGCTTCCTCGCCTAAAAACTCAGAACGCAAGTTTGTGCGAAGCAAAATACTTTCCAACATCCATGCTTTCAAAGCTCTGAAGTAGTATGCAGGTTCCTGCAGAGGACTGTGGTAATTTTGGACATGACAGGTGGTACCCTAGGGCCTGTTGGGTCTCCCCATTTCCTCCCCAGAAGGGGCTGCCCCGGTTTCAGCTCAGCACTGGCTCCAGAGATGCCAGGTGGAATCCCAGCATTTTTCCTGCCATCCCCACGCCTGGCAAGCACAGCCTGGGAACAGATGCTCAGCACCTTGTTCCTGGCGGGAGTGAAGGGTTCTTGAGTTCCCTTCCAGAGCCTTGCTTCCTCCCCCGCATGCATACACACTGTGTCAGCCTGAGTTTGGGAAAATAAACAGTATCATTATCCATCGGCTGAGGGCTGCACAGTCTATTCAGACCACTTAAGACGCCGGATAAATGGCTTCTTCGTTCCATAATGAGAGGAATATTTCATTTTACAGAGCTGAGGAACCATTTACGGGGCATTAAAAAAAACCCACATTTATACTGTGTTTTGATAATAAACTGATCTGGAAGTTGGTTCATTTAGGCAATGGCTTGGTTATGACTCAATGCTCTCTGAAGTTGGTGTGGGTGGGAGCCTGGAATATTGGGAGTCATGGGGCCCTCAAACACCCTTCCTAACTTATAGCATTAACTTGCTAGAAACAGTCCTATTGGCTGTCTGTCATTATTCTCAGTTCATAGGTCATAGGTCGGGAAGCTGAGGCACAGAAAGCTATAGAGGCTTCCCAGTCACAGGTCTAGCACATGGTAGAATTGTGAATTAGAATACAAACTGTCTGACTCAAAAAGCCCACTCTTGTTCTTAGCTCAAGAAAAGTCCAGAACATAAAATATACAAAGAGGAGAGGAAAGAGGGGGTGTTTGTACAGTTTATAAAAATATGAGCCCGCCGTGGATCCAGGCCTTGCACTGCATTGTCACCCCAACTGTGGCTTCTTTGGACCGAGGCCAATAGGAGAAAGGGTGCTGGACCTTACCTCAGAATCCCTGTTAGCGTCTCAGGGTGCCACCTGCAGTTCTAGCCTCAACTGTTCTGTACTCTCACCATGGGCCCTGCACAGGGCTTTGCTGAGAACTTTGGGGCCCATGCTTACTTCTGGATGGAACCTGCCTCTCCCTGTCCTGAAGTGGGGACTTACCAAGCAGATCTGTGCTATCCCCAGACTGGGACTTTCTCTGCTCCATCCCTTTCCTGTCTACCACCTTCCATCAGCCAAAGTCCACCACACTGCCCTCTCCAGAAGCAAGGGCTGTACCCGGAAGTACCCAAAATGGTTTAGGTGAACATGTAGTAACATCTCATTCCTGCCAAAACTGGCAAGTGTAATAATGCTATAAATTCACAGTAATGTGTTCTTCCTTATTAAATCCCAGGCCTATCATCTGCTGCAGGAAAAAGAAACAAAACAAAACAATGCCCAAAGGAGCAAGTGTGCGCGCGCACTCCCCCCATGCACACACCCACGCATTCACACACGGGGGGGGGGGTGAGGAGAGAGGGAGAGAGAGAGAGAGAGAGAGCGCCTGAGCTCAGTTTAACTTTCTGGCCTCTCCTTAACACTACCATTGTCTGGAAGAGTTGAAAAGGGATTCCTCCCCAGCCAGAGGTGCTAGGCTCTTGTCCCGCCTGTATCCCATTAGCTTCTAGCTTTGGCCAATGGCTGCCCTCTCTGGGTTCTCCTTAGCCCTCACACTGTATGGGTAGTGATGGTGCTTCCTGAGATTATATTGGCATATGCTCTCTATGTCTATGGAGCACGTGTGCATACATGTTTGTATATAGGTCTAGGTGTATATGCACATGTATTAGCATGCATGTACAGAGGTCTGAGGCCTTGAATTTGCCATGTACCAAGGATGCACAGGACCCCCTGATCCTCCTGCCTCTACCTCCTGAATGCTGAGATTAGAGGTGTGAACTACCATCCAATCCACTGATGCATTGCTGGGAGTCAAACCCAGTGTTTCATGCATGCTAGATAGGCATTCTACTAACTGGGCCGCATCCCCAATCCCCATGCACAGTACTTTCGGAAGGTCTCCTGGTTGAGGTGAGTTACCCTTTGAGGTGGGTCAGGCTGTAGAACGGTGTGGTACTAGAAGAAAGTCGGGGGGGAGGGACAGAGAGATTCTACCTCTAGAGCAAAGGAGATGGACAGGGCCTTCCTAGTTAAGGGTGGGGAACCAGGCCGCTGGCCTCTCTCCATTTCTCTATACCACTGCTGTCCCACCAGAGATGCCACCAGAAGCTTTGGGATGGAGATCTAAACCCAGCAGACTCTGGAAGACAAATAACCAAGAGACACAAGGTGTTCTTATGAATCTCTCCCAAGAAACCCTGATAAATGAGAATTAAAACAATATTATTGGAGAAGGTTGAAAAGACTACATTTTATCAATGATGAAGCACATTTCTTTTCACAGTTTGACATTTGGGGAATCAGAATGTGTTTTACAACCAATAATATGTCACAATATAATTAGCAGGGCTTTTTCTCATGGAACATAAAATACTGGTGTGTCATAGATTAGATGAAATATGGCAGAGTTGTGGTCAGAATAATTTTATATTGCTTCTCTAGCTAGAAATTTTAACACAGAACTTCAGTTTCAAGGTACGTATTAACATAGCAGGAGCGAATTCCTGAGTCACCACTTGGAGAAGAGGTGCCCAGCATAGCAAATCTCAGACTTAAAAAATAATAATGATATTTAACCAACAAACCTCCCAAGATCCCAGTATCAGAACACAAGGGTACATGCAGCCCTAGAATGCTAGCATTAGCGAGCTTCATGTTGAAGCCAGTTTTGGACAGATGGAAAGAATAGCCAAGATTTGGCCTGCTTATAGTTGAATGCTCAAAGAGCTGTTGAATATTCCAAGTCTGGGACTAGCATTCTTTAATTCTCTATGACTTCTATTTTTAAATTTTACCTATTATTTTTATTTTATGCAAGGAGTGTATTGCCTGCATGAATGTAAGTGTACCTGTGTTGTGCAATGCCTGTGGAGGTCAAAAGAGGGCATCAGATCCCCTGGAACTGGAGTTATGGATGGTTGTTAGCTGTCATGTGGGTGCTGGGAACCAAACTGAGTCCTCTGCAAGAGCAGCCAGTGCTCTGAACCACTGAGCCGTCTCCCCAGTCCCTCTATGACTTCTGTTTTGTTGCTTCTTCCTCCTACCCCCCTCTTTCAAGTATTTTCCTAATTGTCAATAATGGGATCTGTGAGAGAAACTCTGAACTTTTTTAACACTTAAGAAGCTCTTTGGCCCCTCCTTCTAAACTATCTCCTTCCTGTATCCCAGCCCTTCTCTGAAAAGCAAGAATAGTGTGCTCATGTTACCAAGGTAGGAACATTTTAGACATATAAGATCTGATGTTCAGCCCTTGCCATATGGTATCCTGCATTTCTTAAATATGTCTCTTAACTCACCCTGCCTTGAACTTCAATCACTTCCCTGCTTATAAATCTCTTGTGGCTGAATGTGGGTCTTTACATCTCTGAGAACACATCCTAGGCTTATCTAGGGTTGTAACTAACATATAGCAAGTATTTTTATTATTGGGTAGATGAGGAATGATGGATGGATGATGTTTGGATGAATGTATGAGACAGATGGATGATGCATCCATAAATACATGAATGAATGGATGGATATATGGATAATGGCATAGATAGATAGGTAGGTAGATAGATAGATAGATAGATAGATAGATAGATAGATAAAAGGATACATGGATATGTGGATGGATAAGTGGCTCTCATGTATAGATGGATGGAAGGATGAATGGATGGATGAATGACTACATTGATGGATATAGATAGATGGTTATGTGGGTGGATGGATAGATAAATGGTATGCATAGATACATGGATGCATGGATGTATAAATGTATGAGTGGGTGGATGTATGGATGATGGCTGGAGAGGTGCATGGATGGATGCACAGGTGGACAATGGTATACATAAATACATGGATGCATGGATGAGTGGCTGGAATTATTTACATAACTTTTGCTTTTAAGTCATCAAAACAGGTTTAAACGGAGCTACCTTGTGACAACAGAGTTTGAAGTCACTGAGACACAGATAGGTATTGAAAGACCCAGTCACTTTATTCAATACCACAAATGAGTAAAATGATAAAGTGCTCCCAAAGTCCAGAAATCCAGATGGGTGTCTGCTCCTGGCCAAGTACGCATGATATATTCTTATTAATAAAGCCAGACTAGTGTCCTCAAATTATCCAAGGAATACATTTGCCCACCCACCGCAGTGGGGGAAGTGATTACTTATTAATAAAGCAATAGCTAAATCTAATTATATCCCCATCAGATGCAGCTGGTAATAAAACCCGGCTGGTCTTCCAGAGCTTGGTGACCTCACTGACCTCAAATCAAAGTTTAAACCATCCGTCAGCTTCCGACACATTCCCAGCACACCTCCCAATTACGAGCACCCTGGTGCCGCTGTCTGCCGGGGGTCAGAGGTTGCAGCATGCACTAGATGGCTTGGAGCTGGAATGGGACTTTAGAAATCTCATTATCCTGTTAACCATACATTTATCTGACAAGATAAAAGAGACTAGGTGACCAAGCTATCATTAAAGATTAATAGAAAGTATAAAAAATTCAACTGCAACGAGCATCGCTGTTTAGGGCTTGTGATCCGCCTGACAGGGTTATTAATCAGGGAGCCAAAAAGATTTAGGTCTTTGCTCTTGATAGTTTCTATTTTTATTTTCAGGTTGTCTGTTTTTTTCTTCCCTCTGTCTCAAGTCATTACCTCATTTCCCACCACCCCAAACTCGAGGTCAGAGGAAGCTACTACTAATTGGTGCTTCTGGTTTTTGAATCATAGCCCATTGGGCCAATTATAAAATTGCCTGGACACAGGGGGGCTGGGACAGGGATTCAGGCTGCTTCCCTGGGCTGCCATCCTTCCTCCAGTCTGGACACAGGGGGGCTGGGACAGGGATTCAGGCTGCTTCCCTGGGCTGCCATCCTTCCTCCAGTGCCAACCCTGTTTGTCCGCAGGGGAAATCAATATGTTTTTAATTTAATTCAGTCCTGGAAGGCACACCCAAGCCCCAAGATGCTTTCTCCTCATTCCTGATTCCATTTCAATTTTACATGAAAGATTTTTCAGCCCACGCCTACGGAGGCATCAGAGGGCAGGATCTTCTCCTTCTCCTTCTTCTTCTTCTTTTTTTGGCTTAGGGATTCTTTTTATTCTTTCTGATACTATCTCTTAGCACTTACCCACCCCTGCCGTCCTGCGTCTGTCCTGGCATCTTCCTTCGTCTCTTTGATCATAAATCAATGACCTTTTCCTAGGCTGTCCTGGTAGACTTGAGTGCAGATGAAAACTGAACTGTTTGTCCCCTCACCCCACCCCAGACCAGCGCAAAGAGAAATGAGGGAAGACGAGGCCGTGTGTAGGAGAGGGAGTCTGGAGCCCCAAAGTCTCTTTCATCCACTCACACAAGGATCAGAGGCTGTGCAGGAAGCCATGTTGGCCCCAGCCTTGCCCTGCACTGGGACCGGGTACCTCAGGACTAGGCCCCAAGATGTCCATCGGGCTTTCTAGGAATGGCCACTGCTGCCCCAGTGACCTCAGGAGAATCCATTGGCTTGACTGAGTCACTGTCCTGGCTGGAAAATGTGGAGTCCTCCCCATCACACACACCAAAGGCTGTTTGAAGATCAAATGGAATCCCAGAGAGCAAGCTCATCTGTTGTAATCACTTCCTGCAAGGGTGTGACTTCCTCCCCTTGCCATTAAAACTAATCTGATAAATCAATTAAGGGTAAAATGCGATTGGTTGACCTCTGGTTAACTGCTGGAGTTCAAGGACATTTTATTCCTCTGTGAAGTGTTGCATCCCTAACCTGTCCAGTCTGACCCTCTCCCCAAAACTGTGCTGAGAATCTACAGAGCAGACGAGCAGTGAACTGCTCAATGACCTTATCTTCCTATAGGGGGCGCTGTTCACACCTCAAGCACAGCTATGCATCTGCAAGGGAAAATCCTCTGAAAATGAATGGAAGGAAAAATGAGTGGTCAGCCAGGCAAGAAAGTCAATCCTCCTGATGGGAGGAAAACCCAGGACCTAAGGTCAGACCCGTGCAAGAAAACAAGGTAGGTGAAACAGAAAGAAAAATCAAAAAAAGAAGGCACAGGTTTGAAGGAAGAGTTCAAGGTAGGTCAGGAGAGCGGTTCAGGCTGTGTACTAAGTCAGGGCCTCCAGGGCTTTAAAAAGATGTGGCCATGGCTCTGCGGCTTAGGGCTGCACCTGATGGTTTCTGGGGTCTGGCAACTCTAGATAGAACATAAATCACACTATCAGCAGAGTGCTCAGGAGTAATGAGTGGAAAGATTGCTTCCTCTGGAAAACCACACAAGCTAGGTAAGAATCAAGAGGGGTGATGGGAAAGATGTTGAGTTGGAAGGTGGCTTGAGAAAAAGTGACACTTCAGGGCAAAGACTCCCAGTGATGTCATACAGGAAGAGGTTAGAGCAAAGAACAGGCCTAGAAACCCTAGAAAGGCAGTCACACAATTGTCTAGGGAAGCAGGAAGCAAGGGCCAGGAGGGACAGATTTGTTGGGAGCTGGACAGAGGATCCAGGAAGACCCAGATATGGAAGGAAGTAGACCTGGATCTCTGCTCTGCCAACTGAGTGACTTGAGTTCTCTGCATCTCAGACAAAGACAGTGGGCAACAGGTCCCTCTGGGCCTATGCTTGAAGGCCAGGCCAAAGTCACCCACACTGCAGTGACTTCTTCCCTTTTCTCTCACCTCCTGTCCTCACCCAAATCTACCGGGCCCTCTTGCAAAAAATGTGTCATTTTATATTCAAAGCTATGCATGTCTAATAATTTACTAAGTGTGTATCTGGGTCATAATTATAGTTACTGTATATTTCCAGAAATGGTTTTCCTTTAAGTACTAGGGCTCAGTGTTGGAAAATTGCACATTTGGGAAACAAATCAGAATAAAAGAATTGGAGCCTATGATAGCCATGTAAGCAAGCCTGCAGACAGACAGCATCAGTCATCTCCAATACCTGGAAGATTCTGCGGCCAAGAAAGCTGGGTATGTGTGTCCAGGTATGTGCAGTGCCTTGGTGCACATGTGTTCAAGAGGCTGTGCGTGCATCCTGGAGGTTGTGAATGTGTGTGTGTGTGTGTCCAGGTATACACAGTACGTTGGTGTGCATGTGTCCAAGGGGTTGTGCATGTGTCTTGGGCTCCGTGAATGTGTGTTTGTGTGTGTCCCTGTCTGTATAGAACACATCTCTGTGTGTGTTGCAGAGGATAGAACCAGAGTAGTGCAGATCTACACAGTGTTCTGTCTCAGTACTTTGTACATGACCTTTCTTACTCTTTAAGTATTTGAGTCTTCTTTTTAAAATATATTTTTAAATGTTTGTTTACATATTTTTTATTTTTGAGAATTTCATACATGAGTGTTGTCTTTGCATTATTTCCACTCCTCCCATCTCCCACTAACTCCTCCCATGTCCCCCCCACCCCCTCTCGATTTCTTGTTCTCTTCTTTGTTGTTATTGTTACATATACATACATACCAGGGGCACAAGACACCCGCTGCTAGTTAATGTGTCCTAGATGTAACGGGGAAAGCTGCACCAGTGAAACCTCCACAGCATGCTAGTTCAGCAAGATCTGCATAATGACAAAACCAACTGACCTGCTAAGGTGGGTGGGGAATGTCACCAGGACCTACCTCCAGATGAAGACCTACAGGCAATCAATGGCTGCTGAGGGAAAAGAGAATCAGTTTTCTCTAGGGACCAGCTCCCTGAGAGGTCATTTAATCCCAAGTAGGCAGCCTTAAACACAGGTACACAGCAGTACCACTTATTGGGTCTCCTTTTGACAGCACCCCAAATGAAGAAACCAAAACTCAGAGCAGTAAAAATCACTCGCTTCAAATTCTTCTAGCTGGTACCAGAGCTAGGGTTCCATTGTGTACGCCCAGTACAGCTATGTGTGCTTAAGGCCTGAAGAGATTAAGACGTGATTTTTTTTCACCTTGAGGCTTCCAGGGCATTCCCTTGGACCCATTTAGGTATTTGACTATCATGTTCCTTGCCTTTCCTGTCCTGAGCCTAGAAGCAGAAATTTTAGGTATGGGACCCAAGGTGAGGCTCACCCTACCTTAGAAGTAGGCTTATCATTTCTCTTACAGAGATGAGAAAAATGAGACAGCAAAGGATGTGGTCACTTCCTGCCATTCAGAAGCTAGATAGAGAGAAAAAAAACAGATCTTGAAAACCAGAGCTGTCTGAAGGTCAAGACCAGCAATTCTCCTACATCACCAAACTCAGGGTCTATCTTCTTCAGTCTGTTGTTCGGTGGCCTTGGGCTGGCTTTCTCAGGGTTATGGCGAGAGCAGTAAGCGTGAGATATATTCCTGGCAACATTCAATGGAAGAAGACAGGCCAGTTGATTCTTGTTTCTCTAGGCCACCTTTTCTCTTTCTTTTCTTTTTTTAACAATTGATTTCTACTATCTCTGTCTAACTGTTGGTCTGTACATGTTGTATAGAGGAAGGTTGAGGAAACTCTCGCTTATTGAAAAGGTATCTTTAGGAATCTTGAGTTGTTTACATAGTGAGCACAAACACTTCTTTAGGAAATGATGAAATCGGGGTGATGGTTGATTTCTATGGTGACTTAACTTGATTAATAAGCACCTGGCATGTCTGGAAAGCATACACCATTAGGTTTGTGAGAGAGTATCTCCAGAGATCATTAACTGTATGAAAAGCATTTTCCCTGAATGTTGGGTCAACAGCCTGGACAGAACAAAAGGCACCTAAGGAGGAAGCCCACTGGTCAGGGAATGCCCCTCCCCCTGCTTCCTGTCAGTCACTGTTTGAGGTCCTCCACCTCACCCTCCTCACCTTGATGATGGATTGAAATCTCTGAAACCGTGAGCACAGGAAATCATTCCTCTCTTAAGCTGTTTATGTCAGGTATTTTGTTACAGCAACACAAAGGTATGAATCCATAAGAAGCAAAATAGCTCACAGTGTTATTCACAGGTTTAAATGCATCAGTGGCTCCTCCACAGCTCCCCAGATAAAGGACAGAATCCCTGGGCAGAGCTTCAGAGGTTCTGCATGCTCTTGCCGCAGGACACTGGCCTGGAACACATAGGTCCTCTTGTGCTTCCTGCCTGGCATTGAAATTCTCTCTCCAGCTGGAGGACCTGCCTCTAGTGCTCCTTTGTGAAGCCCTGTACTGCACCCAAGGCCCAAAACAAAGCCTCTTGTTCCTGGCACCTTCCCTAGGAATCTTGGCTTGGAGGGATGTCTTTGCTGACTGGAGTCAGAGAGCTGTGTGTGCCTCCTGGTGTCACACCTGAGAGCTGCCCTGTTGCCTATTTACTTTGAGTCAGATACAGGTTGAAGTGGATGCCACTCTCCCCTACCTGCGGGTGTGTGTGTGTGTGTGTGTGTGCGTGTGTGTATCTTTCACAAGTACTAGGGATGGAACTTAGGGTCTCCTATATGCCAGGCAAGTGCCCCACTGAGCTACACCAGGAGCCCTCCATTCGCTCTTCAGACTATATCCCTAAACAAGAGGTCATGCCATACCTTGAAATCATCAAGTTAAGACGATCACACTATAGGGCTTTTGCCCAAGGCTATGACCAAGCAGTTTTCTTTTCTCCTCGGCAAAGCTAAGCACTGAACATTTACCAGCAGACCCCTGGTTTGGGCAAGTGTCTTCTCTTCGACCTCAGAATCAGCTCACCGAAGCCAGTCTCATTTTGCCCCCAGCTCTCTTCCCAGCACCCGTGAATCCCTGTGCTAAGAGCAGAAGCCCATTCTAGATAACTGGCTTCTACGAGTATCTTGTAAGTTGAACCGGATCATCATTACCCAACCCTAGATGTACTAGGACATTTCTGGCTTATGCCTGTGGGGTGGCTTATATGCAAGTCTCCTGTTATCTTCCAGAAGAAACTGTTCCCACTGTGGGCTTAACTGGAGTGGTGGAAATGTGAAATAGCCTCAGGGCTCTCCAGATCCCTAAACCTTGCCCAGTGGACAGGCTCAAGCAACCCTGTAATGAAACCAGGGGTTGAGGTGTTGGAATATGCAGATTGCTCAAACACCTAGAAACAAGGATCATCAGCTAGCAGGTTGTTTCAAAGAAACCATCCAGACCTGCAGTGAGGCAAGGTCTGTGTCAGGTACTGGGTAGAGTTGGAGACCTCAGAGGACAGACAGACTTGGCCATCGGTCAAGCCATTTACAATGCAAAGCCAGATGGGCAACTGAACCTATACACATGTGTGACCCCAAAGTCCATCCTTGGGTTTGGACATCCATGGTCCCAGGCAAAAGGTGAGGGTGAAATTTTACTTTGATTAGGCTGGAGTTGGAAGGTGGGCCTTTAACAGCTGAATAGATGCCGGGGGGCGGGGAGGGAGTTCATGCCTTTCTGGGATGGGAAGTGAGTCTTGTTGTATCCAGATGGTGCCAGTTGTGATTAAGCAAGGCCATTTCTAGTGTTTCTCTGGACCACACCTACCCTTCTTTGAGGTGGCCTCACCAGAATTAGAATCTATATGGATACTGTGTGCATCGAGATCCTGGTCTCTAATGTCATGAGCCTAAATAAACTTCTTTCCTTTTAAAATGACCAGTTTTAGGGATTTTTGTTACAATAGTAGGAAGGGATCTAGACTAGTCTCCGTTGAGAGGCTGGCCAGGGGGACAGGGACTCGCTTCTTTCATCCTCACCTCTGTGCCCAGTCCAGCGACAGGCCATGCCATTCATGTTGGTTCAAAGAAAAACACACCTGAGCTCTTGGCCTTGCCTCCGCACTGCAAAGCCTTGGCATTGCTTTTCTCTCTAGGCCTCAATTTCCCCATATGCACAATGGGATGGCCACTGAGTTCTGTGGGTTCAATGGTACGCCTCTGACCCCCACTGAAGTCACCTCATGCTTCTAGGTATTAGCTGTTTTTTCCGACAGCGTTTTCATGCAGTCCAGGCTGGTTATGAACTTCCTATGTAGCAGACGATGACCTTGAACTCCTGATCCTCGTACTTCTACCTCCTGAGTACTAAGATTATAAGCACAGTTTATGCATTGCTGAGTTTGGAAATCAGACCCTTGTTCATGCTAGGCAAGCACTCAACCAACAGTATCTCACAGGTATCCCAAACCTTTTCACAGTACGACATCCCTAGTCTTGTCTCTATGTATATTTGAGCCACTGTGCCCCTAAAACGCAGGGAGACTGAGTACTTAGGAAGGTTTAACATGCCTGGCTGGTGGGCCAGGTGCAGGACAGGGGTCCCCAGGCTCCCTGATCTAGTCCCTGTGCAAGCCTGTCTCTCACCCTGTCAGAGGAAGGGGCTGCTCCCTGGAGCACACCCAGCTGGCTGGAAGCACTTTGCAGGCCTGCTTGAGGAAGCTGCCGAGCGACAGTCATGAGACACACGGAAGCTCAGCACATGTCCCCAGCCATCACCCATCAGCAGTATCCCTACATGCAAGGATGTCAGAGGCATGTCAACACTCCCGAGGCAGCTCTGCCAGACAGAGGGCTGTAGGTGCCTGGGTGCCAAGAAATCGGTCCCTGGTATATGGGAACCAAAATAGAGCAAGAGCCCAAGCTGCCTGGACCCCACCCCACAACTTTTAGAGGAGTGCGGAAAGAGAGGGACAGGGAAGTATTTCTCCTATGCTTTCTGCTTGTGACACACTTGGTAATTTGTCTCATGTCATCCTTACAAAAACTCAGCGAATCAGGTACCATCGCCCAGCTATGCAGATGAAGTTCAGTCAGGGAATATATCCTGCCTATGACCAGTCTGTCCTCCAGGGCAGAGACCTTTTGGGACCACCGCCCCCTTGTTAGCCACCATATGAATGCTGGGACCAAAACCTGTGTCCTCTGCAAAAACAGCCGGGCTCTTAACAACTGAGCCATCTCTTCAGTCCCACAATAGCTCACTTGTACTGAGCAACACACCCTCAAGAGACCTCCCATTATGGACTACAGGTTTGTCTCTCTCCAATTCATCCCTGAAACCCTACCAATGCTATTAGAAGAAGCTTTGGGGGTAGAATTTGGTTAAATGAGGTCATGAGAGTAGAGCCCCTTTCGTCAGTTACAGTAGTGTCCTTATAAGTAGAAAGGGAGAGTCAGGCTCAGCTTCCCTCTGCCTGCCCACAAAGCAGGAGAGGGTCCTCACTGGAGCTCAGTTCTGTTGGTTCCAAAACCACAGCCCTGAGAAATAAATAAATGTTTGATCTTCAAATTGCTCAAATTATGGGGTTCTTCTATAGTAGCCCGGTCCAGCTGAGACTAGAAACACGAATCAGCCACACAGTCATTCAGTATACCAGTTCTCGCGTGTAAGTGTTGAACTCCACTTCTCTGGTCCCTGCTGGGGGTACACTGGGCCCTGACATCCCCACAGGCTGAACGAAGTGTCTCACTGGTATGTCCAAACCTTTTCACATTATGACATGACAATGTCATGCAAAGTTCAGGGTGAAGAATCCCACAAGCAAGTTGTCGAAAGTAAAGGATCTCATGCTCCAAGTAAGGTTCTGATTTTGTGTTGGGCCACTTTCATGCACAGCTGTTCTAAGCTGTATGCAGCCCACAGGTTGTATACACCTGTTAGAGCATCTTGTAGCCACAGTTACCAGGAGCAGCGGCTTTAGTCTGAGAGGCCTTGAGGTGGCCTCGGTGGAACTCCCATTGTTATGGTGCTCAGGCCTCTGGGAAGAACCACTTAGACTCCAGATGTTCCAAATTAGTCAAATTTATTTAACTGGACCAGTGACTGCACTCTCTGGGCAGAGAATTAGAGAGCGCAGCATGGAAGATGAGATGGCAGGCAGGAAAAGCTCACTACCTCATTAACATACTAGGTATTCTGCCCATCTACTTAACATAACTTCAGGTGAACCTGCCTCCCTAGGGGTGGTCCTAGGAGCAAATGATTGACCAGCGAAACTGGAAATGGCGAGGACGGTTCTTTATAGATACCCTGGAGATCGTTTAGTCTCTCCCAGTTAACTTTCTGGGGTTATTTGCCACTTTAACACCATGTATGAGGGTCCTGGGGTTAAATGGGGGCAGGCGGTCTAATGAGACTGCCTCCCAGGACAGAGCCAGGTTGGTGCCCAGACTCCAGGCCACCCTTCCCTAGGGCCACAATGAGGATTCAGCTCCAGAGAGGCCTTGAAAGTCTCTTCAGCTCGCCTATCCCCTGGTGTCTTCTCTGTGCTCCCTCCAGCCCGCTTTCTGTATCCTGCAGGGAAAAGGCCTCAGTCTCCTTCTCCACTGTGGTTCCAGCTCCATGGGAAGCTTTCTGGACCCTTTGATATCAACTCAGTAAGGCAGGTTAGCCTTCTTTGACCTTCCACCCACTGAACCCTACACCTGGCCCTCCCCTCAGAGGGCTTTCCTAGAAGGGAAGAGAACAGGAACACAGTCTCAGTTTTTCAGTCTCCTCAGGAAGATTCTGGAGCTCTAAGACGTTGGACAACTCATTCAGAGACCCTGGAGGCCACCGCTCATGCAGGGCACCATGCTTCCTGGTGCCAACAGCTTTCACTGCACTGGGGCTGGGTGGTGAGTCTGGAAGATAAGGAAGGCCCCATGCATAGACACGGCCTGAGGAAGGCCTGAGGGGAGCTGAGTGAGGCCAGCAGAGGAGTGGGGGACAGGGTGAGTGCTTTGTGTGGAATATCTTGCTGCTCCATTTCCAAGGGCTATGAAGGTCTATACCGCTTTCTCATTGGTCAGATAAGGAAAGGGAGATAATGCACCCCAAGTGGCCTGGCAGCTTGGCCCGCTCTTTCTCAGGCAGTGTGACCAACCCCTTACCAGCAAAATGTTGACAGAGCAACCAGCTGAAAATGACATTTGGGTTTTTTGTTTTCTTTCTTCTCTCTCTCTTTTAAAAAATGAATTCTATGTATAGGGTTGGATGTATCCCAGGCTCACCTCTTACTGAAGTGCAGCCAGGATGACCTTGAACTCCTGATCCTTCGATGTTCACTTCCCGGTGTTTGGATCACGGTTATGTGCTACCACACCTGGTTTTTGTGATGTTGGGCTTGGAACTAAGGGCCTTGTGCATGGTAGGTAAGCATTCTCCCAACTGAGCTACATTTCTATCACCCTGCCCCCTTTTTTGGAGACAGGTCTCACTCTGTAGACCTAGGTAACCTCAAACTCGCCATTCTTCTGCTTCAGCCTCCCAAGTGCTGGCATTAGAGATGTGTGTCACCAGGCCTGACTTAACAGTGATAACAGTCGCTAAACAGGACAGGCATCAGAAGAATCTAATGAAAGTGGAGCAGTTTCAGGGGCCAAGACCTCTGAAGGACTTCTTGCTTCATAATCCAGGGCAGTTCTGAGGGGAAAGGGGCCATTCCTGAGATGGCCTAAAACAAAGGGATTCACCCTTGTCCAGGTTTGGTGTTTTTGTTGCCGTGATAAAACACTGATCAAAAACAACTTGGGGAGGAAAGGGTTTATTTGACTTACAGGCTGTGGTCCATCATGGAGGGACGCTAAGGCAGGAATTTAAGGCAGGAGCTGAAGCAGAGACTGTGGAGGAATGTTGTTTATTGGTCTGCTTCCCCTGGCATGCTCAGTTACCTTTCTTGTAAGTCCAGATCCACTTGCCCAGGAATGGCACAGCCACGGTGGGCTGGACCCTCCTACAGCAATTAGTAATCAAGGAGATGCCCCAGAGACACGGCCACAGGTCAATCTGATGAAGGAAGTTCCTCGATTCAAGTTTCCTCTTCCCAGGTGTGTCCAGGTTGGTGTCAAGCTGACAAAAAACTAACGAGCACAGCCTTCTTTCGTCTGGAGAGTTCACATCTCCAGAAAGCAGGAAGCCCTGTTGGAGGTAAGAAAAGGCCCGCTACCAGACTCTGCTCAGGCTGCTCCCCCGACAACTCTGGACAGAAAAAACGGGGGTGACTCACTTGGCAACACTGTCTGCCGATCAGTAGCTTGAGCAAAACTCAATTGCTTCCCTGAACCGGAGAAACATCAAAAGGCATAAATAAATGGGCTTTACATTATTAATAAAGGCATTTACATCTAGAGTTGGAGCATGAAAATTAATTTAATTTCTTATGCTAAACTGGCAGCTGGAACACGTGATCTTAGGATTCCAAGACATCAAGGACATAGGAAAAAAAGGAGGTTGGGCTATGTGTTGTTCTGGACATTTTGCATTGAAAAGCTCAAACACAGAAAGGAAGGATGGGCAGAAAGGAGGGAAGAAGGAATCTCTCCTGCACACTCAGGGGCAGGCTGTTTCTGTAAGAGAAAACAGGACCTGACACTCACTACCACCTTGGCCAACTTCACTGCGGATGAACTCGAGCACTCTGGTGAGCCTAGGTTTGTGCAAAAGGAGAGTTCTTGGCTCTCTAGCATAGGATTGATGGAGTTCAGGCTTCAGTGGGCTCATCTGGCAGCCTAAGAAAGTAGCCCAGGGCTCAGTCCCTGTGGGATGGAGGAGCAGCTCAGAGCCCTAATACCTCCTGGCATCCACTGTCCCCTTGATTTATACCCTTGGCCTCTGACAGTAGCTGATGTAAACAGGCTTGTATCTGAATCCCAAATTGACCAATTCCTGGTTGAGAATCCTCCGCCCAAGTTGTCCCCTCTGAGCCTCAGTCTGTTCTTCTGTAAAAGAGGTTGGTGAGCCCTGTCTCGTGTTTGTACAGATGGAACATGATGTTTGGGCATTGCTGAATTGATGGGATGGAGGCTTGGTCCCAGGGCACAGAGGAAGAAGAACTGATGCTCCTCTGGTCTAGTCCCTGGACCTGGTTCAAGTTCAGATGGAGAAGCTTGGGAGTCAAAACTTCAAGGCTTTCTAAGACAGTGGGCAGGAGCCAGACCGCTGGTACTGCAGAAACAGCCATGGACCAAGGTAGAAGGAAACCAACTGACTCCTCTATCCTGAAGATTCTGTGTTTACACTCTGATGGGAGGGTGTTCGCACAAGAACCACCCAGGGTACCTATGTGAGCCAAGGAGAGAAGAGGAAAGACCCCTGGGCATCGCACAGAATGACTGCCCAGGTCCCAAATCCCCGGGGGACACAAGGGAAGTCCTCCTTTCTGCACTATGCCAACAGACCTGGCTGTTCTGGTCCTCGGCTGGGTGACGCCTGCACCCATGGAGGCATGTTGTCTCCTGCACAAAGTAGGCTGGTGTCAATACTTGTCAGTGAGCTCCCTCCCCAGGGCCCTCTGTGCCATTATGGGATGTCTGTGCTTTGTTTTGCCATGTCTCCAAGGGAGTCAGGAGCTCACATGTCTCACTCTGAATCCCAAATGTGCATGAAAAAGGAACAGAGTGGTGAGACTTATTAAGATTCCAGCTTCATGTCGGCCGTGGTGGCACATGCTTCTAATCCCAGCACTAGGAATGTAGAGGCAGGTGAATTTCTGTGAGATCAAGGCCAGCCTGGTCTACATAGTAAGGTCCAGGTCAACTGGGGCTACAGGGAGACCCTGTCTCAAAAAGACAAAAAAAAAAAAAAAAGATTCCAGATTCTACCCTTAGAGTAACATTCATTTGAGTCTTAACAACCTTGCAAAGTAAGTAAAGTAATAGTTCCACTTCACAGTGAGGCAAACTGAGGCCCACAGGAAAGGAAAGTATTATATCCCAGGTCACACAGCCTCTTAATCATATATGGGGATGATTTCTGGGTTCTTGTAGCTCAGGTCTATGATGGAGAAGCGAGTTGGGCTGACTCGGGCCATGTACCTCCTCTCTTGTCCCGACCACTCCCATCCCTCCTCCTCCCCTCCCCTCTCCTTTCCACATTTCTCTGCCCTCCCGTCCCTTCTCCTTTAAAAGAATTATGTAGTTGTAATTCATATAGAATAAAATATAACTAAACTGAAATTTTCCATTGGCACCTAACGTAGGCATAGCCTACAATCCACCTCATTTACTGTTTTAAAATTATTTCTTTTCCTGCTTAATTGGTATGTAATTGACAAAACCTGTATCTAAGATACGAAGGTATATCTGCATCGGGAGGGGGTGACCATAATCAGGATCATCAGCTTCTCTACCCCCCACTATTACAGGTGTCTGGCAAGAAAACTTGCAATCTCCTCTCATAACAGATTTGAAATCTACATCATTATTAACTGTAGTCATCACACCAACGATTAACCCTCTAGAATGCACTTATAACGGAAAGCCTGTGTCTTCTAACCACCTCCCCATCCCTCTCTCATCCCAGGTCCCTGGCAGCCATTTTGTGCTTCCTGTCCCTAAGAATTCGATTTTATATCCCATAGATATAAAATTGGGACTGTGTGGCAATTCTGTCTCTGTGCCTGGCTTATTTTGCTACTCAGAACTTCCTCCAGGTTCGTCCAGGTCATTGGAAGTGGCAGGCATTCCTTCCATTCTGTCTGTCTATGTGCATGTCTCATTTTCTTTCTCTCTAGTCCCCTACTGATGGATGTTAAGGTTGCTTCCATATCTTGATTATTCTGAATGCGCTACACTGAACGTGAGAATGCAGTTCTCTTTTTAATTTAATTTCCTTTGGCTAATCTTCAGAAGTGAGATTACTCGTTCATATACAAGTTCTGTTTATAATGTTTGAAGGAAACTATTTTCCATTAGCCAGCCCTGTAAACAGTGGCAGCTGCTGGTGTTTCTCAGCCTGCAGTGTACCACACAGAGCCCTGTATGATTTGTGTGCCCATCTTAATGAATTCCCATTGAGCAGATGCTGTGTCCTCCTGTGTAGAGGATACTGGAGTTCAGAGAAACTGCTCCCCCAGCCCTTTAGTCTAGTGGGTAGAAAACCCAGGACTCCAGCAGCACACCCAGAGCCACTGTCCCCAAGGAGAAAACCTTGAGCATCTGTCACTCAGACCTGGAGATGCTGAAATTGCAGAGTTGTTGTGAGCTCCAAAGTGGGCCACAGATCTCCTGACACAGAATCGGGTTCTCAAGGTCTGGGAATGTGTCTCAGTCAGTAGAGCACCTGCCTAGCACGCACAAAGTCCTGGGTTCAGTCCCTAGCATCAGAGAAACAGCATGGTGGTGCACTCCTGGTGACCTGGGAAGGTGGAGGCAGGAGGGTCAGAAGTTCAAGGTCATCCTTGGCTGCTTAATGAATCTGAAGCCAGCCTGGACTACATGAAACTTTTTCTCAAAAGAAAACAAAACAAAAAGAAGGTGACTCTTAAAAAATGTGTCTTTCCTTTCGTAGGTCCCTGAACTTCCCAACCCAGACTAGGACAGGAGAACAGTGATGAGGTGACTGAGGATGAAGACCACAGGAGGACAGGTCCAAGCCAGCAGTGGGCAGGAACTGGTCTAGCCTCATCACTGTCCCTTTGCTAGGGCCCATACCAGGACTTGAGCATAGGCCTCAGTCTTTCCCTTAACCTTCCTGTCTATCAAGAGGTCAAACCATCTGGGCCTTCTTCTGATATTTGTCCTTCTTCCTGTGATTGATTCCCACCCGCACCCTCTTGTCTCTGCCTCTTGCTGTTCTCTACTTCACCATGAGCTGAGAGGATGGTCCTCTGGGGTGTGTTAGCTGCAGGGTAACCTAGAGGTGCACTTGAGCTCACGGTGACCTTGAGCAGATCTGTGCATCGGGTACTCACTAACTGCCTGAAAAGTGAAGGTGTCATGGTCCCTTCCATTGTGACCATGAGGAGCAAAGACACTGACTGTGGCCACTGCCCTGCACAGTCTCTGCTGCCTGCAAGCTCATGGGTCTCTCCAACACCCAGAACACGACCCCAGCAAGCAGAAAAATGGAGCCAGAATTGCTGTGCATGTGTAACGGTAATGGAGAGGCTGGTAGATGGATCTATTGGTAAAGAGCTTATCATACGTCTTGGGTAAGATGCCCTGACAAACACAACTCAAGGGAGAAGGCTGATGCTGGCTTACAGTTCCAGAGATAGAGTCCATCATGGCAGGAAAGGCATGGCTGGTCACGTGGCATCTGTCTTCAAGAAGCAGATAGTAACAGGAAGTAGGATCAGGCTATAAAGTTTCAAGTCTCACACCCTAGTGATCTACTTCCTCCAGCAAGGCTAACCTCCTAAAGGTTGCAGGCTCTTCCCAAACAGCATCCTTAACTGGTGACCTAGTGTTCAAACACCTGAACCTATGAAGGACATTTCATATTCAAGCCACAACACCACACAAGCAGGAGGACCTGAGTTCAGACCCCCAGCACTGAGGTAAAAGCTCAGTGCAGTGATGCACACCTCTCATCCTAGAAGAACCTGAAGCACTCTGGTCAGCCAATCTATGAGCTCCAGTTTCAATAAACGACCCTGTCTCAAAAAATATTGTGGAATTCAACAGTTATGAGCACTGGCTGCTCTTTTGGAGGACTGAGGTTTGGTTCCCAGCACCCATATGGCAGCTAACACCCATCCTTGACTCCAAGTCCAGGGGATCTGAGGCCTTCTTCTGGCCTCTGTGGGCATGATACAACACAGGTACACTTGCATACATGCAGGCAAAACATTCATACACATAAAATAAGAACAAATCAATCAAAAAAATTAAAAAATAAAGTGAAGAGCAACTGAGGAAAACATCCTTCGCTGACTTTATACACATACATACATGTACATACACATGAACATGTATATACATATACATCACACATAGAAACACCCACAATAAATGACAAAACAAATAAATAAGGGGACAGAGAGACTTCATTTGTTTCTCAACTACTAGCCTTCTTAATTACCTCTGAAAACACTCCCAGATTCTAATGCTATCTTTCAAGAAAGTGTCTTAAATGAAATTTTAATTAGTGTTTCTTAAAGACAGTGTTTTAGTTCAGGCTGAATTTACAGCACTGCAGAGGCTGCGGTTTATCATCAGTCTTTTGGTTTTATGGCAACCCAGGGCCCTTTTCATAATCATAGATGAAGTAAACATTTATGTCCATTTCATGGGACGTGGAGAACTGTTTTGTACTTTACATCACCATGGACATTGATGGCTCTTACTCCTTCTGTGACACATTCAGTTGTCCCTGGGAAGTTTTGAGGCATGCCATCCTTGCTCTCTGTGAGACAGTTTTGGAGACACATCTACCTTACAGATCACCTCTAAGAATAAGTTATTAGTGGAAACAAACGCATTCTTGAATGTTCCATGTTTCATGTTGAGCTTGGAGGAAAAAACATGACATTTTCTCAGAAACTGTTTGAGCTCTAAGTGGGTCAAAAATTTCAGATGCTGGAGCGATGGCTCAGTCAGTAAAGTCCTTGCTATGCACTTTCAATCCCCAGAACCCTCATGTAAAAAAAGCTGGGCACAGTAGTGAGGTCTTCTAATCCCAGCACTGGGGAGGAAGAGACAGGAGGGTCCCTGGGGCTCGCTGGCCAGTCAGTCTAGACTAGTGGGTGAGTCTCAGATCAGTAATGCTGCCACATGCATGCACATGCACACACATAGAATCATGCACACACACACACACACACATTAATTTCTCTTGGAGAACAGGAAGGACTGGGCTACCTGCCAGCTTCTGTGCCATCCTTCTGAGCATTCTAAGGCCACACATGTCTGTCTGGGGACACAGGATAATAAGAGCCAGGACCCCACTTATGCTGGCTCCCAGTGTCCCCATCCCCAGGCTCTGATGTCATGACCTCAGCCCTCAGCCTCTTGCGTCTTTTCTTTCTCTCAACCCAAGCGCTTCTGGACCTAGCTTTTCTCAGTGTGGGCTGAGGAGTCAAGCCACCTGACCGTAGCCATGAGTAAGTCATCTCTGCTTCCTCAGCTGTAAAGCAGGGGTACCCACACCCCCATCCGTGGAGGTGTGACACCAGATGAGTGATTTGTTACCGGCAGAGCCACCAGTGACTGTCATTCACAGCTCTCAGTCAAGGTGATCAGCAGACAGACAGCTCAAAGTATTCATGTCTCTCAAAACATCTGGTCTTTCAGATTGGCATCGGTGCTCATACCTTCAATCCCAGTAGTCAGGAAACTGAGACAGGAGGATTGCTGTGAGTTGCAGATCAGCCTGGGCCACAAAGGGAGTTCCAGGTCAGTCTGGGTTATAGGGTGAGTCCCTGTCTCAAAACAAAACAAAAAAAAACACTCAGTCTTTCCATGGAAGATGGAGACGTTTCAGAATTTCATCTTCTCCTCAGCTTCTGCCCTGCTCATAAAGGATGGCGGGATATCAGGAAAGGAGGCAGCCTGAGCTACTGGAGTGGCTGCTGCCTGGAGCTAGGAGCCTGGAGCTAGGAGCCTGGAGCTAGGAGCTCAGCAGCTCTGGGTTCTGTCCATGTAGAAGGGGAACAGAGTACTATTGAGAGTCCTGCCATTTTCCTAGCCCCATGGGAGCTCCTGTTCCCAGGACCCTGGCAACCCACCAGGCCTTACCCACATGGTCTCCTAACCTCCTTGGCCTGTGGCGTGCCATGAGGGTTTGTTTCCCAGCCAGACCCTGGAGAGAAGGGTTCCATGCTGGGCCCCACACTTTCTCCCTGCTTTAGTTAATTGTTTATAAACTGCTTCCAGGTCCCAGGTGGGCAGCTACTACAAAGAGTCCCACAGCCCCAGGGATCAGAAGGTGGTGGTGGGAGGTGGGTGTGTCAGGGAAACCCAGACCAATTAAATGTCCATTTTTGCTTGTCTCTGTCGGTGTCATACTGGCTTTTGTCCCTCTTGACACACTCTGAGAGGCCCTGGGCTGAGGCTGGGGGATGATTGCTGCTTTGAGCCCCTTCTCCCCCTTACCTCCCTGGTTCCCTGCTCCCCTCAGTCCCCAGTCTCCAAAGCCCCCCGCCCCCCAATGTCCCACAACCCTCCAGACCCCCTGCAAAGAGGAGCTTCCTCTGTATCTCTTCATTCTCTAAACTCAAGGAAGAAGGAGGAAGAGGAGGAAGAAGAGGAGGAGGAAGGAGAGGAGGAAGAAGAAGAGGAGGAGGGAGAAGAGGAGGAAGAAGAGGAAGAGGGAGAGGAGGAGGAGGCGGAGGAAGAAACCGAGGGTGGCCAGGGAGAAGAGGAGAATCGAGAGGAGGAGGATCAGGAAGAGGAAAATCAAGAAGGGCAGAGGACCAGGAGGACGAGGAGATGAAAAGAGAGAAGGAGGTTTGTCAACGCCAGCCCAGCTGGAGGGGCGGAAGGGAAGGCCTCCCGAACTCAGAGTCACCAAAGAGCAGCTGTGCACACAGGCTCTGGCCCAAGGCTTCTGCAAGTGGTTAAGAGTGATAACCCGGAGAGATTCAGAGAATTTCTAAAGGTTTTGTCATAAAAGGTGACAGCACAAAGCCCGTGATCACAAGGTGTGGGGGCTCAGTGCCAAAGAGCCGGGCAGCAGGGTCGGTGAGGTCTCACAGGGATGTAGGAGGAGGGGGTCGTGCTCCCTTCTTGGCAAGGGAGCGGAAAGTGGAGGCTTCCTTCTCTGCTTTGGAGCAGACAATGAATGTGCGTGGAAGGGCTGGCTGTGCTCGGAGTGAGGCCGTGGGGAGAATAGAGATGGGCCACGCCCGTCCCTTCCTGGGCAAGCCGAGCCTGCTCAGGGATGCTACAGTAGCTCAGAATGCACATAACCCTGGCCACGAAGGCGGGCGAGGCGGCCGGCACCAGGTGAGCGGCTAGGAGGGAGAACTTGGCAGGCTGTAGGTGGGGTGGCTTCGGAACTACTCAGTGCAGTCAGAGCCCCAGAGGCAGAAACCCACCAACCCTCAATGGCTGTGGAGACCTCTCCATTCTAGCACTCGCACATAGGCCACATCTTCTCTCTCACTGTCATCCCGTCCTCTTTCCCACTGGTTAGACCTTCCCTCCAAGTGTCTCAGGTGTGCCTTTCACACGCTGACCCTTTGTCCACAATGACTGTCCTTTCCTTCCCTTCTTGGGACCCTGCTCAAGCTATGTCTCTCTCTTGGGTACAGGTTTCCTTGGACCTCAGGGCAGGACTCACTCCCAGCTCCCCCACTAGGCTGACCAGGTAGCCATCTGCTTTGCACACTTCTCCATCAAAACCAGGTGTTCTCCTGTCTGCTTCCTGCACAAGTTGTGAGGAGAGGAACCACATCCAAATTTACCTTTGTTGCCAAAGTCTAGCTCAGTGCCTGGCATATATTAAAAGTAAGATTCTGTGCAGGTGGATAGATAGATTCAAAACATAGAGTTATGTTTTGAATAGTAAATGAACTCAAATGGTTACTGTGTTGAAGGTTGGTCCCAACTGGTGGCTGTCTTTGTGGAGATACTAGAAACTTTGGGAGATGGGATGCAATACACCGAAGTAAGTCACTAAGGGTGTTGAAGGGTATATCTAGTCTCTAGACTTCTCTCTCTCTCTCTCTGCTTCCTGGTTGCCATGAGGTGAGCTGTTCTGCTCAGCTGTGTCTCCCTACCATGATGTGCTACCTCACCACAAACACACAGTGATAAGGTCAGCAGCCATGTGCCAAAATCTGTACATGAGTTAGAATAGCTCTTTCTTCCTGTAAGTTGTTTATGTCAGGCATTTTCTTATTGACAGAAAAATAACAACTGGGAGGTGGGTGGATGAATGGAGGGATGAGTCGATGCCTGCCTTTCTGCTTGGATGGGTGGGACAGATGGTTATATGGATGGTGGACAGATGGATGGATAGTTTGATGCATGCCTGCTTGCCTGGGTGAATGGTAGAGAGATGGGTGGATGGTTAGAGGGACAAGATGGATGAGATGACTGAATAGATGGATGCATAGATACGTGGATAAATTGATAGTTGAATGCATGCATGCCTTGTGGATAGGTGGGTAAGTGGGTGGGTGGATAGGTGAATGATTGGATGGGTAGATAAATAAATATATTAATGGACAGATGCATGCGTACTTTCATGGATTGGTGGGTAGGTGGATGGACCGATGGTTGGATGGCTGCCTGACAACATTGATGAATAGATGGCTGGATGAACAGATGGAATGGTTGCAGGATCCAGGTAGATAAGGGTCCAGTAAACTGCAGGTGGGGTAAATACTTCAGAGGCCCCCCACCCAATTCAGGCCCAACCCTGTGGCATGCACCTCCCCTCAGACTGGAGGCCTGGGCTTTCACAGTCTGCCAGAAAGCTTTCTGTTTTGCCTTTTGGCTTGAGTCCCTGGCAAGGCCTCTCCTCATCCATCCTTAGACTCTCTAACCTGATCCTGAGCACTTGATCTCTGTGAAGTAATTGAAACCTCATGGGAACCCATATTTTTTTCTTCAGAAATAGACCAGAGGATGATAGCTCTTCTCCTTAGCCAGGCCCCAGCATGTTGTACCCAGAAATGGAAGACAGGAGGATTGATCCCAGATCAGCTTGTTGGTCCTTGCTCTCAGGTAATCCTTCTACCCATTAAAAGGCCTGACATCTATCTGTAGTCACATCAGTGTCCAGACCCAGGAATAAACTCCTCCTCTAGAGGAACAGGCACCTGCCAACCAAAACAGACACCAGCCACAAGACAGAGCAGATATAGAGCCAAGGAGGTGACAAGAGCCTGACAGGAAGTGATTTGGTCTAGGTCTATCTGGTTTGGCTCTGGTTCTGAACCCCTGAGGAAGTGAGTGGTTCACAGCTGGTGTACTTGAGTCCCTCGGGGCATCTGAAAGCCCCTGGATCTATTGCTGAACAAACAGAGAAGCCTTACCTTGTGGCCCCTTAGGGACAGGGCCTCGCACAGGCCCATAGAGACACAACAAACCAGACCACGACTTCCTGTCTCCTAGGCTGAGGCCTGGGGTACCCTAACACCTGTCCTGCCTTAGCTCATTAGGATTTTTAGAGAATTCGGTCTTTCTCTGTGTCCTTTCCCTGGAATCCTCTAGAGAATCATTTTTGCTCCTGACTTGTGGGACCTCCCTTCTGGAATGTTCTATTTCCTCCATCTTCTCTATACTCCCTCCTTGGAACATCTGTTGTACCTCATAGGAAGAGATGTCCACCTTTCACACCTACTGTGTGAGTGGATGCAGGCTCTCCACTGTGGAGAGCGCAAGCCCTGGGATTAGACACCAGGAACTTTGTATCCCAACTCTACCATGGATCAACTAAGCATACCTCAGGCTCCTAACCTGACCCGGGTGACCTTCTAACTCCTCTTAACTATCATGTGGGCCCAATGGTAGCCACCATCTTCCAGTATCCTTCACAGGACTGAGTGAGAGGGCCTGTGCATAGTGGTTAACACTGATGTACAGGAAGTGCTTGGCGAACAGTGGCTCTCCCCACACAAACACAAGCACGTGGCTGGAGGCACAAGGGCTTTGGTCCCCAGGGAAGTGCCAGTTGCCCAGACCCCTAGAAGCTGTTGTACTAACCACCCCTTTGGACTAAGTCTACACGACTTATGGGGTACTTAGCAGCATTGTGTCACCCACAAAGAACCTGTTCCTGGTCAGGATCCCTGCAGTTCCACCACCTAGGCCCAGGAGTGTAAGAGGGGAAGGCAAAGAGGGTCAGCTTTACCAGATTCCCTGTGACCCAGTCCTCAGCTGGGAATAAGTTAGACAGGGAAGAAACCTAGAGGTGATTGGATAGCGGAGAAACCGAGGCTTCAGGCAGGGGAAGTCCTACAGTTCAAATGTAAAAGGTCTATGTTCTAGTTAGCTTTTCTGATGCTGTAATAAAACACCATGACCCAAAGCAACTGGGGAAGAAAGTGTTTATTTGAGCTTACAGCTCACAGTTAATTCATCATGGAAGGAAACCAATGCAGGAACTCAAGGCAGGAGCACAGAGGCAGGAACTGAAGCACAAACCATGGCCGAAGGCTGCTTCCTGGCTTGCTTCCTGGCTTCCGGTCAGGTCAGCTACCTTTCTCACACAGCCCACGTCTGCCTGCCACCCACAGGCCTCAGTGCCACGCATGGTGGGCTGGGACCTTCTACATCAAGTAGTAATCAAAAAATGCCCTACAGACATAGCCACAGGTCAATCTGAAAGTCCTTCAGAACACTCTGCGCTGTGTCAAGTTGACAGTTGATGTTAGTTACCAGAGTCCCCCACAGGGTCACATCTGAAATGTTGGTCCCTACCTGGTGGTGGTATTTGGGGAGGTCTTGGAAACTGCAGAAGTGAACCTACTGAGGAGAAATAAGTCACAGGAGGCAGATCCTCAGAGCATCCTGTTCAGGGCTCTCCTCTACTTCATTCTCTGCTTCCTGTCCCCCATGAGGTAAGCAGCCTCTGGCACACACTCTGCCGCCATGATGTTTAGCTTCGCCTTGGGTCCAAAATAAACAGAGCTAAGGACTATGGGCTGAAACCTAGAATCTGTGAGCCAAAATAAATCTATCCTTAAGTTGGGGCCGTTGTCATAGTGACAGGAAAAGTAACTAACACAGGAAATAAAAGCATTGAGGGTCACACAATAGCTGTGACATGTGCATTGCCCCAGACCCCGGGCCAGGATCTCATGAACTTGACCCTTACATATATATGTGCACGGTTTTATTAACTGTTGAACATGCATCCCTTTTAAACCTGACTTCTAACCATTTCATTCATGAACTTTTTTGTTATGCAAGAGGTCATTATGTATTATACAATGAACGAACTTTTTAAAGTATACACAGTTCAGGGGCATCTAGTACCTTCATCATCTGTGCAACCACCAGCTCTCTAGTTATAGACTTTTTTCATGGGCCCCCAAACCACTTCAGATCCATTAAAGAATCATTTCATACTTCCTGCTTTGCTCCGACCCTAGGTAATCTTCAATATGTTTCATGTCTCCATGGATTTGTCTATTCTGGACATAACATATCAAAAGAATTATACAACATTTGGCCTTGGTGTCTGGCTTCTTCCACTTAGAATAAGGTTATGGAGCTTCATCTCCTTATATATTAGTATTTTTTTCCTTTTTATGTCTGCATTCTGTGGATAGATTATATGTGTTTATCCAATCGTCTGTTGATGAACACTTAGATCCTTCCATAAACGTTTCTTAAAGCTTTATTTAAGATCAAAAGAAGGCATTGGATCCCCTGGAGCTAGAGTTACAGACAATTGTCAGCTGCCATGTGAATGCTGAGAACTGAAGCTCTGGAAGAACAGCCAAAGCTCTTAACCCCTGAGCCATCTCTCTCTCCCTCATTTCATCATCTTTATAAATACGAAAAAGTTGAAGGAACAGCATCAAGAGGTTCTGTTTCCACCACTGTTGCATAGAAAAGTGGTTTTTTCTCTGTCTGCTTTGAGGGATGGGCTTCCAAATGTGATTGACAGCCAACTAACCAATGATTTAAGGGGGGAGGTTTAGCGGAAATGCAGGGAAGGCTGGGAAGGAAAGAGGTGGACACACAGAGCGAGGGCATCTTCTGGGGTCCAGGGAGGTCCCTATGAGAGTGCAGCCCCCCGCCATACAATATCCCCATCTCCCTCTCACCCTGGGGATGGACCCTTTGTAAGTACCCTGGAATAAATCCACTTTTCCAAAGAGCGCTCTTTATCTGCTCTGTTGATTCAAACTTGGGGGTGGGGTGGGGCTGAAGTCCAAGCCTTACCGTGCAAAATTCATGATACAACCACTCAAACTGAAAAGCAAGGCCAGGACTGGTAAGACCTACACAGCACAGAGGTGTTTGCCTGTGATCTCCAGGAACAGTATTGACTGCCAAGAGAGTCCTTTTCCTGTAAGGTGGCACCAGGACATGTTGCTGCCCCTATGTAACCACTGGTTTTCTTTGGTGACATAGGTCAGTCACCTTCATAATCACCATGGAATTGTTGCTGCTAACAAGAAACCCCCACACATAAATAAAGCTTAAGGCTTCTTGTCAGTTTTGTTTGTCCTTAGAATCTATCCCACCACAGATGTATGGCAAGGGATTACTCTACCCTCCCAAAGATTACTTAAACAGGGTTTTGTTTTTTTCATTTTGTTTCATGGCTGGGCTCTCTGATTCATAATTTGGTTGATATATCCTTGGGTACATAACTTGAGGTTTCCTCTGTTCTAATTGTCATTTAATTTGATTAATTATTTTGAACATACAAATCATATACAAATTATGTTCAAATGATTCAAAACACAAAGCCATATTAGAAATCCTGCTTGAGGAAGTTTCATTCCCATGTCAGTATTCCCTTCATCCTCCTTTGGTTTCTGATTCATTCTTTCTGTAGTTCTTTAAATATATGTTACTTGTATGCAAGAGTACGTATGTGTGTGTATAAATTCAAACTATCATTTCATCTTGAAGCATGTAATGTGAATGCTGGGAACTGAACTCAGATCTTTGCAAGAACAGTACAGGCACTTAACTGCTAAGCCATCTCTCTAGTGCCTGGTTTTTAAGACAGGGTCTCATGCAGCCCTGGCTGCCTTCAAACTCTAAGGATAACCTTGAACTCTTGATCCTCCTGCTTCTACCTTTCAAGTGCTGGAATTAGAGCCATGTGCCACCATACTCAACTTGAGAAAACAGTTTTAACTTTAAAAGTTTTCTATTTATGTATGTATGTGTACATTGTGTGATGTATATACATGTGCGTGAATGCAGGTATACCTGCACAGCATGCATGTGGAGGTCAGAGGACAACCTCAGGTGTCGGTTCTCACCCTCCACCCTGTTTGAGTCAGAGTCATTCTTGTTTTGCCACTTTATAGTCCCGATAGCTGGTCCTCAAGCATCCCAGAATTCTTCTGTCTCTTACTGGCCATCTCCAGATAGTGACACTGAGACTCCAGATGTTTGTGATTTGCATCCAGCCTCTATGAGGCATCTGGGGATTTGAACTCAAGCTTTCACACATGCATGACAAGCCATTTCCATACTGAGCCATCTCAGTCCTGAGAAAAGTTTTCAATAAGACAAAGAAGCATTTCTGAATCGTACCTCCATTCCCAGCTGTTTGCAAGACTGGAACTAGTCCTCCAGCTTCTCTGGGCCTCAGCTTCCTTGTGTATAAAATGAGAGAATGCCACCATCATTGTATGGTTTGAGCTAAAAGTTAAATGCTAGATCAAGTTGTGTTGGGGTCCATCTGCTCGGTGCCAGCCCAAGAGGGGGACTCAGGTTCCCTGCCGTGGAAAGGGGGTGAGAGGCACAGAGTTAAGACATGAACTCAGGGAGTTGGGCGGAATGCATGTGGATGGCCAGCCACAGAAAAACTCGTTTATTTCAGGAAGTGCAGGGGACTTTTATGAGTTTGGTTAACCAATCCCCTGTGGGGTTGTTCCAAACTGGGGGCAAAAATATTCTGTCTTCAGACAGATACAGGTTGTCTCCAGATGCAGGGGCCACTCCATTAATCCTCATAGCAGATAACCACAAGAGCCACTCCATTAATCCTCATAGCAGGTGACCTCGCCAGGGTCCAAACTGCACCATGCCCTTCATATCCTCCTTTTTGTTTTTATTAATTGTGTGACCCTGGGAGGTGGGATTCCAGGCAGGAAAAGTTCACTGCCTCATTAACACACTCTGTATTCTGCCCATCCATTTAGTATACCCTAAAATCTTTTAGGAATTAGATAAGAGCTCCCTAACACTTTGGACATATTTGGCCTTTGGCGTAGAGTAAGATGTTAGAAGGCACAAGAACAGTTTTTGATTTTTAGACAAAAAGCGAACTGGCTGCTTTTCCTTGGGGTCCTTTCACCCTAACTGCCTAGCCAAATTCTACCTCCTATTCTCATCACATCTGAAGAGGTTACCCTAATTGCCAATAGGGAATTGGGGCACTGACCACTCTGGCTTCTTAGAGCTGAACAGGGACATAGGTTGTGGTAACTGGGGTGCCCCTTCAGTGAGTCTATCTAAAAGACCCCTGAATTGTATAACTGTTAGCTGTAGGGGGAAAAGAAAGTCCTTAACTGGTGCCTGGGAGATGTGAAGAAGTAAAGGCAGAGTAGTTAGTGTTGTATGTTCTAGACAGGAAACCAGAAAAGTCAGAACAGGGAAATTTCAATGTCCAAGTTAAAGTCCATTAGAATTTCTTGCTTAGGACTTTCAAGATCATCCGTCTATTGGGTTCCTCCTTGTTTTTCTTTTGGTTGCCAAGGGTGGACTCGAGAGTCTTGAAGTCAGGATTTGTTTTCAGGCACTTTGATAGTTTGTTGGAGTGGCTAGAACCAATGTAAGTTCCCTCCCAAATGGCTTCTAGACAGAGAAAGAAAGGAAATTAGCCAACATTTAATGGTTAGGTTAGAACAACAGTGGGCATGACTTTCTCGACAGCAGGTATGCACTGCAGTGTTGAAGTAGGAATCTTTGGTTATACTTTCCTGTTGGGTGTTTAAGATCATATAATTGGCCCAAATAACTAGGCCTCTAAATATGGTTGTTAAACACCCAAGAAGGTTAGTTTCACCAATTTGGCACATTTAATTACTGTATGCTATGCAGATCCAGCAACTAGCAGACCCTAAGACACTCTCTGAAATGTACACTGGAGTCCTAGCATCCCCAGACTCGGTCACGGGGGGGGGGGGGGGCTCTCGGGTTGAAGCACTGCAGTTTTAAATCAAAGATGAGGGAACCAGCCTTCCCCACGTCTGACTGTCCACGTGGTGTCTCCTCTGGAAAGGCTTGGCTGATAAGCTTTGCCTCAGTTCTGAAATCAGGGGGTGTCAAGACCTCCTGTGATTTTGCTGGGATGAACCAAAAAGGGAGGGGCCAGCATGGATCTCAGGGACTGTGTGGTGACATGTGCTTCCTTTGGGTAGGGAGACAAACACAAGAAAGTGGGGTAGAGAGGGAGGGGGTCGCCTTCACACCCTCGAGGACCAAATCAGCACACACAAAACCAGGGGCCTACTCACTGAATACCAGGGGCATCTTGCCAATGCCGGGGGCAGGGGGGGAAAGAGAGAGAGAGAGAGAGATCCCTGTCTCTGTTTGGGCACCATATGTTAGGGTCCCTCTGCTCAGCGCCGGCCCGAGAGGGAGATGCAGGTTCCCGGACATGGAAAGGGCGTAAGAGGCGTAGAGTTAAGATACAAACTCCAGGAGTTGGGCAGAATGCATGTGGATGGTGAGCCACAGCAAAGCTCATTTATTCCAAGATGTACAGGGGACTTTTATGAGTTAGCCAACGCCCTGTGGGGTGATTCCAAACTGGGGGCAAACGTATTCTGTCTCCAGATGGATACAGGTTCTCTCCAGATTCAAGGGTCACTCCCTTAATCCTCATCATAGCAGGTGACCTTACCAGGGCCCACACGGCACCATGCCCTTCAAAGTTGGGAACAACACGTATGAAGCAGAGCAGAAGAGCATTCCAAAAATGATTTCTATGGACTTTAAACCTGCCTGTGCAGCCTGTGAATCTCAGTACTTGCAAGGGAAAGACAGGGATGACTTCATGGAAATGTAAAAATGACTCCACCATGAAGGATAAAAAGACATCAAAACTCATGTAACATACAAGTGAATGTGTTTACAGTGTGTCTAAAACACTCCAGGAACAATCACCTTGAAAAACTGTTTGGGACCTGGGAAGACAGCTCAGTGAGGAGAGCAAAGCATGGGGACCTGAATTCAGATCCCAGCACCCATGTAAAGCTGAACTTGTACTATGTACATCTGCAATTTCAGCACTCCTGCAGCAAAATGAGAGCTAGAAACAGGAGAATCACTGCAGGTGTGTGGATGAACCAGTCTAGTATGCAACACAGAAAAGCAATGGAGACCCTGTCTCAAACAAGGTGGACAACCCAAGAGGTTGTCCTCTTACCTCCACATCCAATGCTGTGGCACATGCCACGTGCACACAAATACATATGCACAGTTCAGGCATACACACATCAAGCACACACACATAGCTAAAAATATCACACATGTATACATATACACATATCATACATGATACATGTATACACACACATGCACATATGCATGCATTCACATCATACATATACACAGATACACGCACAACACACATATATACATTGCACATATATGCATATTACACATATAAACACATGCACACATTACATGTATGCAAACATCATACACATATAACATGCATATACATATACATACATCACATAGGAACATACAGAAACATAAGCACATTGAACATATACACATACACACATTAGGGACATGTATGCATATAGCCATATTGCACACAATACACATTATGCACACACATACACTCCAAGAATTTAAAAAATAGCCTCTTGTCCATTCCTCATGAAGCTTTGACATGGATTCAGCTGTGCCCCAGTTTCTCAACTCTGAGGTCTTTACCTAAGAACTAGAAAGAAGAGTGTACACAGGACTCATGCAACATGTCCTCAGCAGCCATATTCCTAAGAACACTAATCTAGAAATGACCATCTGCTCACCAGTGAGGGAACAGACAGCCAATGAATGACACATCTGTCATTTGGTCTGTAGAGCACAGGTGCCAAGACCACACTCCTACACTCACATCTGCAAGTGCTCAGGCCCCTAAGACTGAAGGTACAGCATATACAGGTGCATCTTGGGTACTCTAAATCCCTCTAGTGGATTAGACTATGCCACACAATGCAAACTCCACATCCGTGATTGTCACATTGTATCATTTAGGAAATAACAACAAAAGAATGCCTACACATGTTCAGGGCAGTTTCCTTTTTAAAAAATATTTTTAATGCACAGGGCCAGCAATCAATCATGTATGGAATAGTGCTCAACAGTTCAAAGAAATCAACTGCAGATGAATGTAACAACATGGCCAGTTCTCAAAATCAACATACTGAACAAAAGACAGCAGACAACAGTGACAGAGATCAGAACAATGGCTCCCGCTGTGGACACTGGCTGGATGCAGGCCCACAGGAACTTTCAGGAGGGATGGAGATGTTTCAAGTCTTCATTTGGGGGAGGAGTCTACACACTTGTCAGAACTTGTCAACCTGTATTGAAGATTTCCATCCTTTGCTGATACAAGTCATGCCTCTGTTAAAAAGATGAGAAATTAAGTAGAACTATATAAAGAGCTCCCAACAATCAACAATTAAAAGACAATGAACATTACATAAAACAGTTGGAGACCATGAACAAGCAACTTCTAAAAGTGAAACACAGTTATCTCACTAATCAAGAGAGATGTTTGCCTTCACAGTCAGCTGGGAAATGCAGGCAAAATCATTTCACCTTTGTCTATCAGGTTGGCCAAAGTTAAAAAGGATTAATAGTACCAAATATTGGCAAGAAATCAAGGAAGCAATTGCTTGTACATACTATAAATTTTTGGAGGTGATTCAGAACTGATTTGGCAGTACCAAACAAAGTTTAAAATCACGTGCCCTCTGACCCAGCAATACAACTTCTGGTAACCTATAGAGAAGATTATTTTAAACCACAGTATTTCTGTACCATCAATCAGGTCTATACATGTCAATATAAAAAATATGTAATTAAATTAACAAGAGCAATGACAGAAAAATGTCTATACCACAGCACAATCCCATGAGCAGTAAAAAAAACCCTAAGTGTAAGTAACTTCATACATATATATGCAAATATCCAGAAGCGATCAGGGAAATGTACTTCAAGTGTTCCTATGGTTACTTCTGGGGAGGGGAAGTCAAATGATTGGTAAAGAAGTTTATTATTGCATTGTATATTTTCAGTATTTTTTAGATGAGTATATTCCTGTGTTCTTAGTATGTGTATGTGTATTAGTCACTTTTCTGTTACTGTGATAGAAACACTGACCAAGGGAAGTTATAAAAGGAAGAGTTTATTTAGCTTACAGTTCCAAAGGGGCAAGAGTCCATCATGGCGGGGAGGCACGGTGGCAGAGGTGGCTGGAATAGACACAGATGGTAGGCACTCACATCTTCAAGCAGGCACAGAACACAGAGAGCTATGGGAGATCCAGCAAGGCTTAAGAACTCTCTAAGCCCGCCCCCAGTGATGTACTTCCTCCAGCATGGCCACACCTTCTAAGACCTCCCAAAATAGTGCCATCAACTGGGGACAAAATGTTCAAATACTTAGAGTTTATGGGGGACATTCTCATTCAAACCATCACAGTGTGTATGTTCATGTTTGTGTGCACATGCATATGAAAGTGAGAGGTTTACATTAGATGACTTCCTCTATCACTGTCTATTGTATTTTTTGAGACAGGGTCTTTTTTGAATCAGGTAGACTGGCTTGCCAGCAAACTCCAAGAATCCCCCTGGTCTGCCCCCCACCCCTGATTAGAACTATACTGAGATTATAGCACCACACCCAGCTCTATTTTATGTGTATGAGTGTATTGCCTGTATGCATGTAAGTGCACTTCATGAATGCAATGCCCAAAGAGGACAGAAAAGGGTGTCGGATCCCCCAGACCTTGAGTTATAGATGGTTGTTGCTGTCAGTCAAACCCAGGTCCTCTGCAAGAACAGTCAGTTCTCTTAATCACTGAGCCATTCCTCTAGTCCCCACACCCAGCTTTTTATGTTGGGTCTGGGAATGCAAAGTCATGTCCTTATGATCACACAGCAAACGCTTCACCAGGTGAGCCCCTCTTCAGCCTGTTCTTAGTATAAGTTTATTGAGGTTTTGACAGAATCTCTGCCACTAGTCCGGTATTTGTTAAGGAACCATGGTTGATGTGCTTGCTCAGTACAGAGTGGACAGGCAGCACTGTGGGAGGGACAAAGGAGCCTTGAGAGACCTGCCTCATGCATGTCCCTGTACCCTGACCTCACAGTGATCATGAGATGTTAGTCATCTGAGATTCAGTCTCTACATGCACAGAAAACACACGACTTCTTCCATGTGTGGTTGCTGGGCTACGTTCTGATGCCTCGTTGTGATCCCCGAAGTTAGTAACACTAGTTTCAGCATTTCTTCCCCAGAACTTGGGACTGGGTGTGTTCTGAAGGAACAGGTATTAGGATTTTAGTTAGCGCTACTGTGAAAAAGGTCTGTCTTACACAGGTCAGTGAAGTGTTCATGAGAAACTGACAAAATTGACTGTTTGGTGCTCAGAGTTCTGGGCATTTGGGAACCATGGATCAGGGAAGAGCCCTTAGGAGAGCTGTTTCATGTGATAACAGGGCCTCTCATTCATCCTGTCCTATGGTATGCGAAGACGCATTGTGGGGAGCCTGAGCTAAGAGTCCAGGGTGAGGGTACCAAAGGCTAGGCCTTAGTAAATAATGGTCTCCTGTGCTTGGACAACTGTGTAAAGATAAGAAGCCTTGGGGCTTGCAGCTGGCCCAGTGACCCAAGTTCAATTTCTAAGACCCACATCATGGAAGAGAACCCACTCCCACAGTTGTCCTCTGACTCCACACATGCACTATGACAGGTGTATGCTTCCTTCCTTCATGCATTGTAATTTGAAAAACATGTTTATTTTATTTTTAATCATGTATATATGCTTGTTTCTGTGTGTATGTGCACATGAGTGCAGTGCTTGTGGAGGCCAGAAGAGGGCGGCAGAACCCCTGGAACTGCAGTTACACGAGGTGGTGAATTGTCACGTGGGTGCTGGGAACAGAATTCTGATCCTCTGCGAGAGCAGCAAACACTAGTGCTTAACCACTGAGCCATTTCTCCAGCTCCCTACACACAATGCAATTTTTAAAATTGGGGGGGGGGGGGAGAGAGAGAGAGACCTGTTGCTCCAATCAGTTGCATTTACATGTTCCAGTTTTCAACTCACCTCCAAGAAATGGCATAGAATAGAATACTGAACAGTAGTCATGCACGTACCCACAATGCATTGTGTGACAGGCAGTGCGAGCACAGAAATCCTAAATCCACACATGGATGTTAGTCCCTGAGCAGCAAAATTTAAAGGGCAAAATTTCCTACCACAGTTCTACAAGCCTGGGGTTTGAATTCACACTAGCCATTCAGGTTGGTGGTGCCCCTGGTGGCTGGAAGAAGCAACTACAATCTCATTGAGGCTTTAGCAAAGAGAAGCTCAGAGAACAGGGAGAAATTTGTCACCATGAGAGTCAGCAAAGACAATAAGCAACAGAAGATTGTCTATCCTCAGGGCTGGTAAGACTTTGTCAGATAGTTCTTTACAGTGGGGCTAGCCTGTGCGTTGGAGGGGACTTAGCAACAACACTATCCCCAGGAATCCCGCCTCCAGTCATGGCAACCCAAAATGTCCCCAGGTTCTGTCAAATGTTCCCCACGGGGAATAAGTGCTACCAATGGAAAGCCTCAGATCCTCAAAGACTTTAACTATAACAGTAATAGGGCCGACTATAAAACAATCACATGTGAGATGATCAAAGAAACAAGAGATAGAGTGGGAAAAAATAGCTAATGGATAAAATACTCAAAAGTTAAAGGCAGAGGTTTGTAAAGAACCAAATAGAACATCTAGAAATGAAAAATATAATCAGTGGATGTTAGACACTGATAAAGGAAGGATTGATGAATTAGAAGACAGCTTCAAAGAAATACCAAATGCTCCAGGAAAGCCAAAAATAGGATATTTGAACAAAGAGATCAAAAAGTAAGGAATCTATGTTAAAGTGGGTACAACATGACTAATCAGGGCTCCAGAAAGAAAGTGGGGAAAGATAATACCAGGGACACTTCTGGGTCCACACAGGCAGGGGGTCCAAATGACTCCCAGTGGGATGAGAGTGCTGGCTGTTGCAAGTTGGATGTAGAAAAGCAGAGGGCTGAGCCTCCAGGACTTGCCATTGAAAACTTGACACCCATCTAACCCAAGGGTCCCTGGGAAGGTAGCCCCAGTGTAGCAGAGGGGACCGTGGAGTTCCGCCAGGTCATCATCATGAGGACAGCTGCGGGGAGAGTGGTCTTGGAGGACAGACTTGTGCAAGGCTGAGCCAAGGGCCTCAATCCAAACAGGGTGGCCCAGCGGGTTCATAATGAAGTGCAGGTAGAACCAGGAATAGAGGAGGCGAGGCATGAATGAAACCCTGTGAGCTTACTGTCACTTCTGCTGTTTTGATAAAACTCCCTAGCTAAAAAACAACCTAGGGGAGCAAAGTGTTCATTTGGCTTCTAATTCCAGATTAGAGTTCATTGTTGTGAGGGAGTCCCAGAGGCAGGAGCTTGAGACAGAGCCACAGCCACATACATCCGCAGTCAAGAGCTTAGGGAAACAAACGCGCCATGCTGCAGGCTTGCGTGCTTATCCCAGCTAGATTTCTTCTCCCTTGTACAGTGCAGGATCCAATTTATGAGCTGGTGCCATCCACAATCAGGGTGAGTCTTGCCACCCCAATTAACAATCAAGATAATCCTCTACAGACATGCCTGCAGGTCAGTCTGTTCTCAATAAAGCCTCATTCCAGCTTTCTTCCCAGGTGACTCTAGGTTGTGGAAAGTCGATATTTCAAGTTAAGCAGCACTCAGGGAAAAAGCATGAAAAAGACACATAGGAAAGGCTGAACCAAGGACACCCAAGGGTGCCATCGCAGGCCTGGCTGATAGGCAGGGAGGCCAGGCTGGGGAGATCCCTTGAGCATAAGCAGAGGGAACTGAAACTCTGGGCCAGACATTGACAAACTACGATCTGCAGGCCAAAGCTAGCCTATTTGCCTGCTTTTGTAAATAAAGTTTTATTGGAATACAGCCATGCTCATTCATGTAGTTCATTCATAGCTTCTCAAAGGGTTGCATAAACAAATTTGAGAGTTGCAAACATTAGGCATCCAAAAAAATGTTTGCGAATGTACACTCACCAAAAACTGACTCAAAATTAGATTAATGAACCTGAGGTTTCTGGCAGCACTGGCCTGTGTTACATACATCATACAACATCACTGTAGCCTCAGGGTTCTGCACACATGACATGCATACTTTACACTGCATGCGCCGTTTTGTCCTGTGATGCTGTCGAACTGGCTCAGAGAAGCCTAGCATATGTGTTTTACTGTACATACAAAGTTTCCTGCTCTTACAGAAACATAATGGTTTAATGACAGAAAATGAAACTTCTAATATGTTCCTACCATCGTTCCTCAGCATGTATCAGATTAGTATATCTCCAAACTGGTTTGTGCTCAAATGTTTGATTTTCAAAATTGCTATTTGAGTTGCTGAGTTGAGTTTCATTTAAAAAAAAATCATTAAGTAAATTTTGATTTGGAATTAGGACAGAATTTCCAAGTTTCTGAGATGGCCCTAAGCATACTTCTGCCATTTTGCACCATGTATTTATAGGAAGCAGCCTTCTCAGTATTGACAATTATAAAATCAGAACACTGATCAACTCTGAAAACCATTGAAGACGCACTGCATCCTGCAGTATCAAATATTCAGCCAAGGTTTAATTCTTCATTCCATCTCATTGGAATAAAAATTTGTTTTCTTCGCCTTTAATAAATGGTAAACACAGATGTATGCAAAGTTATCGTTTTGAAATCTATTTCTTTATCTGTATTTTATGTATATCATATGCATTAAAATGTGTATCATATGTGTATCTGTGGAAGCCAGAAGAGGGTATCAGATCTCCTGGAACTGGAGTTCTTCATAGGGCAGTGAGCCACCACATGGGTGTTGAGAACCAAACCTAGGTCTTCTGCAAGAGCAGTCAGCTCTCTTAATTGCTAATTCATCTCTTCAGCCCCCTGAAATCCAGTTTCTTCATGATCATCAGTAAATGTTTAATCTGTATATCTATTTTATAGACCTTGTATGTGGAGGTCACATAAAAAACATTTTGAGGCAAAAAGAAGTTGAGAACAGAAAAGGTCATTGAGACTGTTCTTGCTCAGCTATGTAGAGATGAGAGTGGCTGCTAGACAAACCACATGGACTGTGAAAGCCTATGGTATTTGTCCTCTGACCTGCCCCTTGATGATCTGGGCAGGGATAGGCAGCCAATGAAGACTCTCAGTAAGCAACTAACAGAAGAGGATGAGGCAGCTGAAGGACAGAGTATGCTCTAAGAGCAGGAGAGGGCATGCCTCTCTGTGCAGTGCTGCACAGACAGACACAGGGCCTGCTGCTTTCTGCCTGTGATGGTTGATCTTTCTTGTCAACTAGATTGGATCTAGGATCGGCTAAGAAGCATGCCTCCAGATGGGTCTGTAAGGCTCTTTCCTAGAAGGATTAGCTGCCCAGAGCACTGGCAACACCTTGAAAGAGGCATTGCGAGAAGCAGAGCTGTGTTTGCCTGCTTGCGTTCACTCCCTGCTGCTGACAGCGTCTATTCTATTGCTGCCACTGCTGCTACCATCCCTGGCTGACATCAAACCCCAGACTGGGACTGCTGAAGCCATCTCACCTTAGGGATTGCGCAGCTACATGCTTCTCATCTCAGCCTCTTTTGTATGCAGACAGTCATTTTTAGACTACCTAGCCTGAGTCATATAAGTTAATTTCATAATCCCTGTGTGATACATATTCATTTTATAGGTTCCCTCCTCCTGGAGAACCCTGATTAGTACACAGTCCCTTCACCCATGTGATCAACATTCCTCCTCACAACCACCCTGCTAGGAAGCTGGGACTGTGCCCACTTCAAAGATGAGGAGAATGGGATCCAGAGAGGTTCAGTGACTCCTTCAAGGTTACTCAGTGCTTCAGGGAACAGTTGAGGCTTCATTTCAAATTGGTCAGACTCCAAAGTCATTGTTCTCCCCTACAGAGCACTGCACAGTTCAGATGGGAGGTGTCCGAGCTTGTGCGCTAGCTACTGTGTGTCACGGCAGGCACTGGTCCAAACTGGAGAGACAGTAACAGTTTCACTGCTATCCCTATCCCCAAGAACAGCTCCAGAGACCAGTACTGATCCAGACAAGGTGCCTCCGGCCCCGAGGCCCCTTCATTCTTTCCTTCCAACTTGTCTCATCGCTGGCTCCACCCTGTCCCCCTCCACTTCGTGCCTCCGGAGCCAGTGGCTCTGCCAAGAATGCTATCATGCCACCTCCCTGAGCCTCATCTCCCTGCCAGCTGCCGGAGGCAGTTGGGAGATACCATCTCCCCATCTATGATAAAAACATAGGGGCTGGCAGCCCACTCAGTGCCACCCACACCACAAGAGATGGCCCAGTTGATTTACCATCAGATTGCAACACAGCTTCTGTTCCTGTGCCAGCCGGACCCCAGGCCCTGCAGCAGAACCAGCAGGTTTTCCTTTCCAACCACAGCCTAGTCCTTGGGCCCATAATAATTTTTCTCAGTTCTTTTCTGGCAGCTGCATGAGGACTTCAGCTGAAGAGTTCTTCCCCAAAGGCCCAGCCCAGCCTCCTAGTCCTTTTGTGGAGAACTGTGACCATCTTGAGCTAAAAAAGGGGTCAGAAAAGAGTTGACCTCTGCCTGCAGCCTCGCTCTCTACACAGCAGGGAACCTGGTGGGAATCTGCCCAGGAGATCCCAAGAACAAGTCTGTTCCTCACCAACTCCACTGACCAGAAGGTCAACCACAGAGGCTCAGCCCACAGTGCTTCCCATGACAACGGTTGTCAATGCAGGTGGGAGGAGCAGAAGAAAAGTCCCATGACCCTGAGGCCTATACTCTCCAACAGACATTGCTCCTCTGTCTTATTCTCCTGCCTCAGGAAACAGCCAGCCCTACAGGACACATGAGAGGGGTCAGCTGTCCCAGATGCAGAGGGGCAAGGGAATGAGGACGGCTTACATGCTATCCTCACATGCTAGCGCCTGTCACAGCCCTACTTGGCTGGGGCCACTGTGTTTGCTTTCTTGGGATTACAGAAGAAAAAGACTCAAGAGAGTGCAAGGTAGTTAAGCACAGGACAGTAAGGAAACTGCGGCGCTGGCTCTTCTTGAATCCCGGGTCAGCTAATCTGTTTATTTACCCATCTGTAACAGGGAATTAAACATTATTAACCATTCCATGCGGTTAGTGTCTATGTGTGTATGTGGTATGTACAAGTGTGTGGGCAGGTGCAGAGGCCAGAGGATATCATTCCCCACTTTATTCTCTTGAGACAGGGTCTCTCACTAAACCAGAAGCTAAACTGACAGCCAGCCCCAAGGACCCTCCTGTCTCCACCCTTACAGTGTGATTGGTCATAGGCATGCACACAGCCACACGCAGCCTTCCATGTGGGAGCTGAGGATTTGAACTCCAGCCCTCATGCTTGCTCAGCATGTGCTCCTGCCTGCTGAGTCGTCTCCCCAGCCCCTCCATATGGCTATTACCAGAACTCCGGAACATCATTGACATAAAACACTTGACTAATGCCTGACACAGAGATTAAAAGAATAATAATTGAATAAGTTGTGATTCAAAAATCATTATACTTTTCTTACTTCTGAGGAATTTGAAACTCAGAGGGGGGCAGTATCCTGCCCTAGGTCACACAGCTAGAGAATGGCAATGGGATTCACATCCAAGTCTATCTTAGTATCCCCATTCCAAGATTTTGAGTTCAAGGTTGAGATAGAAAAAGAAACTTAGGTGTCCTTGAGCCCCAGGCCAAGGTTACTAGAAAAAAAGCCGTCCAGAGCTACAGTTAGCCCCAAAGAAAAGAGCGCACCCAGGGCTTCTCAGCACCCCTAGGGCCTGCTGAGAACCCAAGGAGAGAGAGAAAGAACAAGATCAAGAGAGGGAGGGAGGAAGGAGGAGAGAGGGAAAGAGGGAAGGGAAGAGAAAGTGGGGGGGGCGGGAGTCAGCCCTCAGCCTCTTCCTGGCATCAGGGCTAGAGGGCTGTCAAAGAACATTGACTACAACTGTATAAACTATATAAACAGAAAAGCCATTGTCTACAGGCATGACCAGGAAGGGCAGCACCTGAGAATCATGGCACACCCGAGTTCACACGCATGCACCATCTGGTGGGACTTCTTCTGGACACACACTTAGTACAGTGGGCCCAGTCCCTAGGAAATGAGGGAAGTTCCCGACTACCAGACCTTGCTCCTGGGAAGTCTTGAAGACTGAAACCAGGTATGAGCAGGACAGAGTCCACAGGGTCCAAACGTCCTAAAGTATAGCCCTGTCACCAGCGGGGGCAGCTGGGGAGGCCATTTCCCTGGCCTTCTGCTCAGCACTGGTTATCGTGCTCCTACCCAAACCTGACTTCTCAGACAGCTGGACACTAAGAGAGACTTCCACTGGGCATCCCTCAATATGTCTCCACATCTGATCAGGAAAAACGTAATCGAACATTCCTGAGTGAGAGCAGCCCCCGGCCCTGTCTCGATATTCTGGGGACCAGTAAGCACAGGAGCCCCAGCTTCCTCGGAACATTCTGCATTTTTGGCAGCTGCAATCTGCAGCTCTCGATCCACCCAGTCCGGACTGAGCCTCTGGTTATTTTTTTTAATTTAATTTTAAAATTTCATTTTATGTGCATGAACGTTTTGTGTGCATGTATATAAGAATGCCATGCGTGTGCAGTGCCCATGGAGGTCAGAAGAGGGTATCGAATCCTGTGGAACTGGGGCTACAGACAGCTGTTAGTTGCCATGTGGGTGTTGTTGGGGACTAAAACCAGGTCCTCTGCAAGAGCAACCGGTGCTCTTAACCACTGAGCCATCTTTTTCCTTTATTATTATTATTATTTGTGTGTGTGTGTCTGTCTGTCTGTCTGTTTGCAGGCATACACATGCCATGGTGCTCATGTGGAGGTCAGAGGACAGTGTTCAGAGGTCAGTTCTCTCCTTCCACCACTGGATCTGAAGCTTAAGCTCGTCACTGTGCTTGTACAGCAAGGGCTTTTACCTGCTAAACCATCTTGCTGACACTGGCTTTATTTCTGAGCTTTTATTTTGCAGGCAGAGCTCCTGGATAGGGTGCTCTCCGCCTAATGAGTGCATGTATGCACATTCGAGTTCAAAGCAGCACATGTACCAGCATGCAGGGAGAGAGAAGCGTGGGAGACAGGGGGGTCCCTAGAATCCATCTGGGATTGATTCCGACCGTCAGCCACTATAGCTCCAGAAGACTGGGTTATAACAAAAATCCACTTCCTTCCAGGCCCAAAGCACATCTGGCATGGGGAAGAGGTCGCACCGGATCTCTTCCAGAATCGTCTCTGGATTCCACAATTGTAACTCTGAAAATGTCCGAGGCTCAGAGGGGCACAGAGGCGGCTCTTTGGAAGACAGACAGGCAGCAGTGCAAGGGGCCAGGCCCTTCATTACCCCAGAGACTAGAGCCTGGCAAGGATGGCGGAACAAAAAGCTGCTCTCAGGGGCCAGCAGTGTGGCAGGCAGCTCATACAGGCTGTTCTCTCTCTCTCCTCCTACTCCTCTTGAGCAGGAGCCCGAGCTCAGTCCTGAAGACTCTGCCACCCCAGGCCCTGAGGTCTAGCTCTGCTGGGCTGAGTTACAGAAGGAGCAACCTACTGTGACCCAGGCCGCCTTCCGTGAGACCCTGCTTACTCACTGAGGTCTGTCCCTCCCACTCCACACTATTACCCTCTGGTGATCCACTTCTCACTCCCCAGCAGGATGCAGCCTATGGCTTGCAGAAGACAAAAATCTTTCATGATTTTTCTTTTAAAAAGTTTTACACTTATTTATTTGTGGGAGGGGGTGCCATGGCCCACGTGTGGCAATCAGAGGACAGCTTCTCAAGACTGAGGTCTCTCCTTAGCCATGTCGATCCTGGGAATTAAACTCAGGTCGTCAGTCTTGGTGACAGGTGCCTTCACCTGCTGAGCCATCTGTCTAGCCACATGCACTTTTTGTAGTGTTATGTTTGACCAAGGGGACCACTGACTGAGAATGACAGTTCATTTTTGCAGAATATTTACTTTGACAAGTAACTTTGAATTCAAATCCCAAACAATCTTTTGTTCTAAATGTCCTTACGGTTCCTATTTCAGATGGGGCAGTGGTAAAGTAACTTGTCCTTAGTCATAGCTAATGACATAGAGAGGGTGTGAACAAGGCAATGTGCCTTCAGAGCCAGCCTAGACCACAGTTTCTTCCTATTCTGACCTCCCTAGTTGGTGGTTCACAGCCTTGAGGGCCCCTGAAGACATTTCACATACCTCTGGATCCCTCAGACTCATCTAAGTGGCAAGTGCAGGCCAGCCTGGCCTACCCTAGACCAGCCTGGGTTCTTCACTGCAACCACTGTCCCTACATTTGATCTTCCTGGGTCAGGAGCTACTGTCACCTATAGACCTAGGGGTGTGCAAAACCCTGGAGCTCTACAGGATCTCAGGGCAGCTCAGGGCCTGAGGCCTGCTCTACCACCCACTGGGGCTAGCCTAGAGCAGAGGCCTGGGAATTGTAGGCGCCTGTACAGATCTGCACCAGAGTATATGCTGCAATATAAAAAAATCCCATCAAAAAAAAAAAAAGGTGCAACCAAGTTAAGTACAGAGAAGTGGGAGGAGCCACTGAGAAAGCCCTAGGGGAGACCATCCCATTCCAAGTGAGCTCCTTTCTGGGGCGGACTCCCTAGTGTCCCTGACAGAGAACATTGTTTTGTGCACCTTTAAAAAATAATTAGTTCTTTTATTTTATGTGTGTGAGTGTTTTGCCTGCATGTAAGTGCACCATGTGCATTCAATGCCTGAGGAGGTCAGAAGAGGGTGTCAGATCCCCTGGAACTGGGCTTTCAGGTGATTGCTAGCCACCATGTGGCTGCTGGAACCAGATCCACAGCAGCTGGTGCTTTTAACTGCTGAGCCATCTCTCCAGCCCCTCGTACACTTTTCTTTCCCAGTCGTCTTACTCCTTTCCTGACAGATAGATGGCTTCCCTCATTGGAAGAAACCTATGAAGCTCTGAAAAGTCCCTGTACTGGGGACCATGAAGAACTCTGTCCTCCAAATTCCAGGTTTGATCAACGCAGATGAGCTGTGGCTCGTGACGACAGAGAGACTCAGAATCTTCAGTGGAAATTCAAATGGAGCTGTCAAGCTGGGCCCTGACCACTGAGGGACCAGGTCTGGTTGGAGAGACAGGACAATGTCATAGCTCTGCCTCTGCTTCTAGATGTGTCACGAGGATTCTGGGCCAGCCCTGGTCATCACCTCCCTGGGCCTCAGTGCCTGGTTTACGTGGAGGGAAGAAGAGGAAGGACAGAAAAGGAAGCCATCATAGGCTTTACTTCTAATAACAGGCAGGCACTATGTAAGCCACTTTACCCACACCGCCTCCAATCCCTGAACAGCCAGGATTGTATCCCTACTTCATAAAGGAAGAAGTGGGCCCAGGAAGGTGGTCCTCAGTGGCACATCGCGACGCCGTGGAACAGACGAGAGCAGAGCAATGTCAACAGCCGCAGTTAAGAAGGGGTTCTGAAGGGCTGGGACGATGACTCAGTGAGTAAGGACTTCCCATTTAAGCACAAGGACCTGACCTAATCCCCAGAACCCACATTTTAAAAGGAAAAGGGGCTGGGGCCTTTGAGATGGCTCTGCAGGTAAAAGCCCTTGCCATGCAGGCCTGAGGACTTGAGTTTAAGCCATGAGAGAAGGAGAGACCTGACCCTGGAGAAGCTGCCCTCTGACCTTCACACACATGCTATATACACATACAGTGATAATGATTTTTTTATTTGTTAAAAAAGTATGGAGCAAAAGGATGGCTCAGTGGTTAAATCACTTGCCACCGAGCCTGATAGTCTGAGTTCTGTTGCCAGGATCCACATGGCAGAAAGAGAGAACTGACTCCTATAAGTTGTCCTCTGACCTCCACACTGGATGGTGGTGTACACAATGCCCTCATCTACATACATACATACACACACATACACACACACAGACACACACACACACACCCCATGTTTTAAGTTTCTTTTTTAAAAGCTAGATGTGGCAGTATATGCTGCAATCCCAGCACTTAGAAAGAAAAAACCAAGCAGATTCAAAATGTCCAAGAGCTCAGGAATCCTGAAATTGTGAAATCCTGCCCTAAAATGGTTCCTCTTAGCCAGGGCACAGGAGAGCTGGTACCAGACACAGGTTCCAGGAGCTGACCAGGGAACCCCACGCCATTAGAATAGCTATGCCTTCCACCTCCTCCCTGACTCTTCTCTCTCATTTTCTGGGGATTCTAGGCTCCAGGGTGAGGCTGAATATAGGAGGAAGCTGAACTGAGGAGAACCATTTGAGGTCTACCTCTTCCACTTACATACTGTGTAGCTCTAGGTAGATTCCTTAAGCTCTCTGGGCCTTAGCTTCCTCGGCTATAAAAGGGAGATCACGTTATTGCTTTCCCTGGACAATGTGTGGCCCTAACAAGCAATGTTCAGACAGTGTTAAGCGTCATGGTGACTGGCCCCCAGCAGAACCCAGCAAACTTTGGCTATATTTATAAGCTGTTATAAAGCACTTGGCAGTAGAGTGCACACTCCATAAATAAGCACCACACAAGTGTAAATAATTATTAATTATTGTGATGACTAATCATCATTATTGTCAATGATAAACGTGAGAAATGCCACCCAAACACCAGCTCCCCACTCAATCTGTCTGTAGACAGACATCACTCTTCAACCCCAGAGATTCGTTCTGGGATCCAGACGGAGAGCTTGTCCCCAGCATCCCCTCAGCTACCCTGCGTGACTGGCCCTGTGGTAGGTGACATTCACCGAAACCCATCTGCTCATGTTATTCATGGCCTGCATCTATTCTGCGTGGTTCTTCTCCTCCGGGTTGTCAAGTATTTGGATGTTGCATACTAGCTGAGCAAGAGCATCCCTTGGTGGCTGTGATTTCTTTGAGTCTTGGTCCATGAACAAGGCCAACCTAAGTCTGGAGTGGTGTGAAGGCATTCTGGTCATGCTCCCAGAAACATTCTAAGATGAAAACAGGTAAGGAACAGGGTCTACTGAGCCTACAGCTCTGGATGATGTTTAGATGGATGGATGGATGGATGGATGAATGGATGGATGGGCAGGTGGGAAGAATGCTATTGACAGAGTCTTTCTAGTCCCTGTGTCTTAGGCTGTGATCACAGGGCCGTTTTGTTAGACTGTCCCTCAAAGCCACCATATCCCCACTCAGTTACCAGGGCCAGGTACCAGATCCCTAGAGCCTCTAACTCCCCAGCTCCAAGGCTGTTGTCCTGACCCTGACCAGTTCTGATTAGTACCTCCCACAGGAAGCCTCATGTAAAAGTTTCCCCTTCACTTCCTCTGCTTCCCAGCTAGCCTGGTACTTTAGCATGTTGTCCTAAGTGACACGACACGGGGTTGCAGGCATGTCCCTCCTCTGGAAGCTCAGGTTCTCCACAGCAGTGAGAAATACTAGTTTGAAAAATACTAGTAGTGAAAAATACTAGTTTGCATTTTAAAAGAAGAAAGGCTAGTGAAAGGAAAGATGAGAAGAAAGAAAAAAGGAACGGAGGGAGGAAGTGAGGGTGGAAGGGAGGAGGGAGGGAGGGAGGGAGGGAAGAGCGCTTGTGGGCCTCAAGCTCCTATAGGGGTGATCTAAGCTATGATTTTTGCCCCTTGCTTTGAAAGAGGTTTTCTTCTGGAAAATTCTGGATGTGTTTGCAAGAACATCCCTCCCAGGGCCATAGGCTGACAATCAATATTGCATGTTCTCACCACCTGTAGGGACTGAGTGACTGAATCAGAATTCTGACCTGCTACTTATGGCTGTGAGATCAGGGAAACCTGACCTAACTTCTCTGTGATGTCTTTCCTGAACAGTTATGTTGAGTGTGTGTGTGTGTGTGTGTGTGTGTGTGTGTGTGTTCCATCTTCCACTTCTCTGATACTAGAAAGAGATGGTGCAAACATATCATGGTACCTGGCACAAAGCATGCAATCAGTTTTGGAAGCAGTGATCATGGCTGCTACGTGCCTATTCTGTAGGCCTGAACCCTGAGTGTCACTTGGTAGAACGACTGTGCTATTTGTCCTAAATGTCTTCCTCACCTGGAAGCCCCTGCCTAGGTCTCTTAGGACCTTGTCTGTGCTGCTCAGAGAGCCACCTACCCCCCTGTGTCCACAGTCCTCAGCTCAGAGGCACATGCTTCGGTCCTGTGTGAAGCCTGAGAAGACCCCAATGCCCCACCACATGCCTGGATTCTCATGGCCCGTGGTCTGGAGTGAAGCTGACCCCTTCCCGCTGAGTCTCACAGGAGAAGGGGAGGACCCTCCCACTGGAACCGCACTCTAGTCTCCTCGTCTCCCCTGTACACCATCACTCAGTAAAAAAACAGCAAATTTTAAAATGGCTGCTCTCGTGATGGACGAGATTAATGGATCTTGAAGAGCAGCCAGTATACCAACTGCTCCTGCAGCCATGATGAAAGCTAATAATGTAGAAAATTCTGCCAATTCCTTTAATTCATGAATATTTAAGCCTGTGAAAAATCTGTCAGATTATATCATTTTTTTCTGGTGATTTTCCGCCTAAGTACATTCGTGGCGGCCTGCCAGTTGCTCAAGAAACTTCAGCGGGAACGAAATCGTTTTTTGTTATTGTTGTTGCTATACGGCCGTCGTCTTGTTCTCTTTGCTAGATTTATCCTCCATCTTGGAACAAGAAGCGGGTTCACCAAGATCTCACAGACAACCTCAGCCATCATATCTCAGAGGACCTCAGTTCTTCTCTGAACGGCAAAGACTGGCAGGGCCCTTTGAGAGCACAGCTCACAGTTTACAGTTTGTGTTCTGTGTTGTCAGTGAAAACAGGTGCCAGAGCCCCAGGCTCCCTGGGAGGTGTTTGGGCTGGAAAGATTACCTGGGTTGAGTTGTGGGATTGACACCTCAATCCATCCAACAGTTGGCTCTGCGCATGAAGGTTCCACGTCAGTCTTCCCTAGAAAGACAGAACATGCGTAGGAGGACCCTCACTGGAATTTGCCTATCTCACAGCATCTGGGCTATGACCAGGGTCCTCACTCTAAGTCCTCTTCCTCTGTCTCACATGCACTCTGCCCTCAGGATCCCAGATCCTGTACAGCATGTCTGAGGTAAGCAGTAAGTGAGCCCAAATGGGCTGCAGCTCCTGGTCACCACAGAAAGGCCTCTTAGAAGCCTGATGTTTCCTGCAAAGAGCAGAGAGACAATGAACCTGTTTATCAACTGGAGAGGGAGGAAGGGAGGAAGTTGGGAGGGAGGGAGGGAGGGAGGGAGGGTAGCCAACCTCAGAGATGATTATCATTCGGGGACTTGTTGGCTAGAGGAAGGAGTGAACTGCTTTTTATAGGATCCAGTTCCTTGTTTTGTTCACCCGGGTTATTCTCCAAAAGCAAGCCGGCTCTTCAGTCAGCTGGCAGGAGTGCCGAGGGAGCACACAGGTTCTGGCCGCCATGGCCTGGGTTCAAGGCTTGCTCCAGCTGGTCACGTCCTCACCAGGGCGGTCGGCCGGCCTGCCCACAATTCTGTGCCAGGGAACCCAGGTCAGACTTCTTCTCTCAGGGGCCAGAGCTGGTCCAAAATCAACAAGTCTTTTGTGTTCCTCCTTTGGAGGCTGCATAATTACAGCCAACACACATTGGTGGCGCACAGCCATGCCGAGGCGATTGTTGAAGTATCTCAAATGCACTTGGCATCGGGTCTTGGAGAGCAATGCGAGGAACCGCAGCTCCACTTGGCTGGCGATGGCCAGAAAACAAGTGATTTTCAGAAGTCGTGAGTGGCATGCTGGCTCGGTATGGACAACATGTACCTCTTCAGCTATTTTCTTGATGGTGGGTTGTGTCTTACCACCAAGCTACATGATGGATTCGTAAGTCAGAGCCTTAAAATTAAATAAGCCAGGCCCTCCATGCCCACCGCTCAGCAAAGCACATCAGGCTGCTGACAAAAGGGCCTTGGCTACGTTCCTGGGTGGTTTCATTTTTCCACTTTTTGTGTTCTTGTTTGAAAACTATAAAAGAGAAACTATAGACTCTTCCCCTCAAGTGATTCTGTTCCCACAGATAGCCAGGGGAGCAGGGTTGAATGAGTCCCAACCACAATGCCCCACTGCAAATCCACAGTCCAGCCACTAGGCTCCAGCAAGGTCCTGTGCAGCCGGTGTCCTGGGCTCCAAGTGGGGTCGAGGGGGTAAGTCTCAGACAGCTGACTTCATGGTGGGGACCTGATTGCTCATCTAGGTGTGGCTTGCTGCAGGCTTCGACAGCTCTGTGAGGGGACAGCTTGGTCCTGAGCCTGGACCCAAGTTCTATCTGATCCCAGTGCTCATTCTCCCAGTACAGACCTCATTGCAAGACTCAGCACTCCATGTGTCTAGGGGGCTTTGAGTGCACCAAGAAAGTCGCCTGGGCTTCGGAGGAGGAGGGAGGGGATTAAGACTGACATGGTCTTTGCCACCCCTCCAAGCTGACATTTGAGTTTGGGAGGAAGACAATGGAGGATGAAACAGACAACTGATCATTTCATTACAACTCTGGTTTAAGTCCACAAGGAGATAGACAAGACAGTCACAGCAGAGAGACCTGGCCTGGCCAGAGAGAGGGCTCAGAGACTTGAGGGGTGATAGAAGTTCCCCAGCAGAGGGAAGGGCAGGAACAAAGGCCTGAGGACAGCGGGATGGAATGCTGACAGCTGCCGGGTGAGAGAGCCTAGAGCTGAGGCAGCTTTTTGGGGAGGCAACCTGGTGGAGGCCTTAGCCAAGGGAGCTATTAGGAAGTGGTTAGTTCAACAGAAAGGAGCAGCCTTTGATGAATTTCAAGCAGTGGTGGAGTTGGATAGGACTCCAGGTGGCCCTGAGTCAGGATCTCCCTACAAACACAGGCTGTTGAGGGCCGTTACCTCACACTACCTCAGAAATGCTCTGAGGGACCTATCAGCAAACTTGAGTGGGCTCAGGATTAGGGAGTGAGCTTATAGATGTGATGATTCCACACAGAAGGTCAGAGTGGCCTTCTGCGGATGCACAGGAAGTTGACGGCCCTTGATTTCCACACCTCTCAGCCTCTGACCTGTCCTCACCAGGTCTCTGCTGCCCTAGGAAGGACATGAGACTTGCACTCAGCTGGGACTAGGGCCAAACTTGAGTGACCCCAAAAGCCACCGGCCTCTTCGTCTAACCCACGCCCATGCTCACACTTGCAAGGCGTCCTTTCAAGCAGTCTCAGAGCCCCCTCAAGGCAGCTGGAGAACTCTGCTTGACCAGGCCTTGTCTGTGCTGACAGTCTGCGCCTCTCTGCATCTTTTCTGTCCACTTAATCCGTGGTGCACTTGGAAACCCAGCGTCTGGCCAGAGGAGTTTTGAATCTTCCCACGATGCACCTCCAACCTGGCTCTGCCTCATCTCTAGCCTAAGGATGGATGAGTTAGTCACAAGAGCCACATTCGACAGGGTGGAGTTTCAAGGAAAATAGAGGTCACAGGACTCTACATGAGTCTTTGCTTCTTCCTCCTTGTTTAGACTATCTTGGGTTGGGCTGTCGAGGCGTCTGTCAAGAGAAAAACCGTCCCCACTCGTCTTCTCCCTCTTCTTTCTCCCCCTCTCCCCTCCTTTACGCTACCCTGCTTTGTCCTGTCTTTTCCCCCTCCCCACTCTTTAAAGTGGCATCCAGACTCAAGACCCTCTGTCCTGGCTTAGAAGGCCCGAGGCTAGCTAGCTCGTCTGGCTTGGGGGCCTCTTCCTCCTCATCCCTGACAGGATGGAGAAGACCCAGATCTAGCCCTGAATAGGTTAAGGAAATTTCCTGTGGTCCTTTACTGTGTTGGGCACCATGGTTCCAATTCAGCAGGCCACACTGGTCATCTTACCCCTTTGCCATTCCTCAGAGCCCTCAGGGGATGGTAGGGGAAGGCCAGTCATTAATGATCCCTGAGAGATTCTGATCAGACACCATCCTCACAGCACCCTGGATTGGCCTGATTTCTAATTCCCATCTTTCAGCTGAAGCAATAGAGGCCCATAGGGGTTAGGTGTGATCTACTGCTCCATTGGGAATGAGCGAGACAACCCAACTTGTTTATTTTACATTCTGGGCCATCAAGGATCAGGAGAGACAGGCTCCGTCCATCATCTCTTGTGCCTCTCAGACCACACCACCCTACAGAGGCCTAGCCCTAAGAAGCAAGCCTCCCCACTCAGCACTAGCTTCCTAACAGCTCTGTAGGGCTAGGCTAGAGATGGAGCCAATGAGATCAACAGAGAGCCACCACCATGTTCCCAAGGGCAGTCTCGTTTCGCTCCTCAGGCTGCCAGGACCCCAGTGCCACTGAGGGCATCTGCTTGCAAAATGATTATCAATAAAGGTTTAATGACTCCAGCTCTCCTTGCTGATGTTTTCTGACCTTTTCTTGTTATCTTCAGGCGTGAACTCTTTCTCCAAACATCGCTGCCCTCCTCAGTCTCCTCTTCCACCACCATCACTGAGGGCAACTTACTTGAGGCCCCTCCCCTAAAGCCTGACCTACCCCTCAACCTTCCCACATCCAGGACAAAATTATTTATAACAGTGCATTGCTGAGGAATGGCGGAAAGGATTAATGCACCAGTGGGCACTGCCAGGGCAGCCGCCTTCCTCACCAAACACACATCATGAAAACTTATGGCTCAGAAAACACGTGAACTCCACTAAGTCATAAATATTTAATACCTCCATTGCCAGTAGCCGGGACTTCTAGGAAGAGTTTCAGAGCCTACAGTAAAGAAGCTGGGGGTCTCCTGAAGTCATTCATCCTCTCTGGCCCTCTCCCTAGCCCACCCACCCCTTCCTCTACCTTACCCTGCTCAGCCAGCCACTGACCTGAGGACTGAGCAGGCTTCTGGTTAGTCTGCGGTCTTACTTCCTCTGATCTCAGGAATGCACTGTGTGCACTGGCCAGTGCTCAAGATGGCTGTCAGGCCAGCCCACCAGTCAGTCAGCCCCTCAGCACTCAGGCATAGAAGGGCCAGTACTGTATCCACCAGGGGTCAGCCCCACTCCTGAGGGCTCACCCCAGGCCAGAGAGAAAGAGATGCTAAGAGTCAGCGTTCGGGGAACACTCAGGTCAGTAAGGGAAGCCGGCGTGATACGGGAGGCCAGGAGCTTCGCTGGGGAAGCTCTAGTCAAGGAAACACACAAGAGCACAGAGAAGGGGATGGACCAGGGGTGAGCAGCAGGCCAGCTGAGTGTCCTGTCACTTTGGGGACTGGCAGGAACAAAAGGGGCAATGTCCTTACGCCCCACACCCACCCCTGCTTCCACTCTGAAGACACAGCTTTTCCACCTCTCTGTAAGTCTCGTCTATTCCTACCTGTTCTCCACCTCCACAAGGAGCCTGACCCCCCTCAGGGGTGCATCGCCCCAGCTCCTTGTCTGCTGATTTCTGGGGTATAACTAAGGAGGAAGAGGAAGAAAGCGAGAGGCAAGTGAGGGGATGGGACAATGCCTTCCGACTCCAAGCCTTGCTTCCTCTCTAAGAGGTCTTCAGCCAGCAGGTTTTCTGAGTCTGTTCCTTTCTCTGGTCCTCCAGAACAGAGCTTGGGACAGTTTCCAGCCTTGTAGTCATTGGCTTTCATTTCCTCCATCCTACCTGCCCCCATAAGAAGGCTTTGTGCTCAGACCTCTGCTTTGAGTCACATGGGTATGACTCTTCCTGGCCCAAACTTTCCTTTTTCTCTGGCCTATTGATCCGAGGCAGAGGCCAAATGGCAGTGGGAAAAGAGCTGGCTATTAAAACCAGGAAGGTGTAGAGCTGAGTCCCAGCCCTGAAAGCTTAGATTGACCCCCTTGAACTCCCAACACTTCAGCTTCCTTGTCTATAATTCAGAGACAAGAGAAAGGCTTCCTCCTGGGTTAGGAGGATGACACAAAGCCTTGTTCCCTTGGGTGCCTTCTCCTCTGGGCACACAGACAGCAGAGAGTGGGCAAGGATGTGGGACAGTCTGAAAATCAGAGAAGCCTAATCATCTTGAGGGCCCCCCAGAGTCTCAAATGCATCCCCTGGATCCCAACAGACTAAAGTCTTTCCACTGTGGGCCCAGAGTTCTCTACTCCCAGACCTCAAAGCCACAAAGAAAGAAATGACTCATGGTCCACAGTGACACCCTCAGAGCCTGACTCACCCCTGACCTGCAGAAGTAGAAGTAGGCATGAGCCAACCCTGTGGTGGCCCCACCCCTGCCCAGGCAGCTCACAGGACAGGACTAGAGGAGGGATCTGTGGGTCTCTACAGCCCTTCCCACTTCCGCTGCTGTCCCATCCCCAGGACATCTTAGCATAACAGAAGATCTGCTTGTTGATATCGCCTTGAGGACAGCATCCAAATGTTCTAAGTGGGCACAATGCCATTGGCTCTCAGCCTGGATTGTCCCGGTTCCAGTCTGACAGGAACGGCATCAAAAGAACCTCCATCTACCTCTCTGCCTGACAACCACCTGCTCAGAACTCAACAGTGGCCCCACACTGGCTCCCACCATCCCTGCCTGAGGGCCCTTAATCAGTCTCAGTGTGCAGAAAATCTACCCAGCTGCCTCAGCTGCTTAAGATCCAAAATAATTTGACTGATTGACAATTTCTCATATACCATATGTTCACTTATTCAAATACAAATATATATTCAAATACACACATACATACCCCCTCCACATACACACAGACACCTCGTACCTACAACGTGCCAAGCATTATAGCAGGAATAAGATGAGTCGGAGAAGCAGGCAGAGGCCTGGCTGTGCATGCTTTGTAGATCTTGCACAAGAAAATTCTGTCACTTTTGGAAGAGCAATGATAATCACTGAAGTGTTTTGTGGGGGAGTTCTGTGCAGTCACAGTCCACTGTGAATGGATCCCTTTGACTGCAGTGTGAAGAGTATGCAGACAGAGCTTGAAGCCCTTCCAAGGACAGTAAGCCAATTAGAATGCAGAAGTCACATGGACACTAAGGAGACAGGAGAAGATATCTCAGAGATGGGGATGCGAGGACAGGGTGGGTGGACCGGAAAAGCCTGAAACTAGATTGATGGAACTTGGTACTTAGCATGGAAGGGTGCTGGAGAAGAAAGTTGTTTAAGTAACTTGGGTTTCTGGATCATGTGACCAGGGAGGTGGTGTTGCAAGTCAGTGAGATACAGGACCCTGGGGATAGGCTCAGCCTTGGGGACCAGGCAGGAAGGGTGAAAGTTTTAACTTTGATTTTTAGTGTAATTGAGGTGACATTGAGATACGACTCTGAAGCTGCCAGGTAGACACATGAACATGGGGCTTAGACGAACGTATGTTATCTGCACACAGGGGTTAGCTTAAGACCTGATGAGGAAATAGATCCACGCTCTGAGCAGCTCCCAAAGGCCAGGCCCAAGTAGAAGAGGGAGAAGTTGTCAGGAGGCAAGGAAGAACTGACCAAGAGGTTGGAAGGAAATCAGACTGACATGGTTTCCTGAAGCCCAGGGGATACTCAGAAGGATAAGGTAGGTGCTACATGCAAGACTGGGGAAGAGAGAGTGGACTGTCCATGGACCCAGAACATGGAAGTGCCTCAGCGAGAACTGTTGTAGAAGACTGGCTAAGCTGGAAACCATCTTCATCAAAAATGTTCTCGGACTGGAGAGATGGCCCAAGTGAGTAAGAGTGCTTGCTTATAAACACAAGGACCTGAGTTTAAATCCCCCACACCTACATATAAATCTGGGGATGGTCACATGTACTCACTTGTGAGGGCAGAGACAGGAGGAACGCTAGAGCCTGCTACCATCCAACCTCTCTCCAGGTTTAGTGAGAGACCTTGCCTCAAGGGAATCAGCCACAGAGTGATAGAGCAAGATCCTCTTCGAATCTCTACATGCACACATGGGCACATGTATGTGCATATAACACACACACAAATAACAGTACAATAAAAAATTAAATTTAAATTTCCCATCTCCTACACCCTGCCACACCCAGTGTTGGGCACAAGGTGGACTGTGGTACTCCCTCCCCTGGCTTTTCACCTTCTGGGTACATGGCAGACTTGCACTTTCTAGTCCCCTGCTACCTCTGAGACATGTAGCTCATTGTGACCAATGACTTGTGAATAGAGCTCATGAAAGTCACTTACATCAGACAGAGTATTTAATTGTCAGTGTAGGAGGTGTAAGTGTAGGAGGCCCTTTTTGTCTGATGTGGGGACAAGCAAAGGTCCAGATGGCAGCTGGCCCTAGTCTTGATAGGTGGAGCTTCCTTGCGGTCTTTCTTTGCTTTACCTTGACACCTTGACATCTAGCTTCAGTGTTCCACCCCAGCCCAACAGACTGTCTGCAGACACCTCTTAATAGAGGCACACATCCTAACACAAAATAAGCTTTACTCAAAGAGGAAGGCGGACTTCACAGCTGAGCAGGATCCACAGCATAGCTGCAAGCCACAGCCCTCTGCTGAGTGTACCTCTCATGATCTCTGCTGAGCTGGTCTATTCATGAAGATTGGGACATGTCACCAGTAAGGAGTGGTGACAAGAGAAGAGAAGCGATGAAGGTAAGGGACAGCAAGAAGAAAGATCGTTGGCAAGCAGAACCAGGCACATCTATGCAGAGATGTTCTGTTGCTGGCCAAGCAAGGAGTGTTAGCAATCTCCACAGACAGGGTTTTGTTATCGGGCCCTTCTGAGTTCGAACCATGTTGTTTCTACTTACTTGCTCTGTGATGCTGGTCACAATACAGGTGATATCTCTAACCTGTGGTCCAGGCTCTGTTCTTTTCTTGCTTCAAATCATCTCATGGTCTCAAGCTCCAAAGCCAAGTTGGAAAATGGATGACACAGGCACCTAGTCCCATAGCCATAGAGGTACACCAGTTAACCACAGCACTGCTCCTTGAAAGACCATACACAGCTTGGGAACCCTTCATCATCATCACCACCACAATCATCATCACCTTAGATTAATGACAGAGTCTTGCTCTGTAGCCCAGGCAGGTCTTGAACTTTCCACACTCCTTCCCCAGCCTCCCGAACGGCAGGATTACAGGTATGTGACATCCTGTCTGATCTGAGAACCCTTAACAAAATGCTCCAAACAGCCCCATCGATCTGTTTCTACTGGATTTCACAACCAAATGGCTTTGCTGTTTCTGACTTCCTAAAGTTTGTACATGTCTTCTTAACTGAGCTCCTGACAGTGTTCCCCACTCTCTTTATAGTTCAGCAGTGTTGAATTAGTGGTCAGTCCCTAGATAGACCAAGTTCTCTGGGTCCTCTGTGCCCTTGCACATGCTGTTCCCTCGATCCCATCCCTCTCCGCAGTTGGATCCCAACCTTGTCCTCTTTGGAGACACTGCGCAAGTGCCCAGTCTATGGTTCTCTATGCTCCCATGGGCTTGCATGCCAATTTCTGGAGCCACACTGGATCATACCCATGCATGACATAACAGGGATGAGCCCCGGGTTCCCTGAGGCAGAGCCATGCCTCTTCAAGTTAGGTATGTCCCACCTCTCCCCAGCTCTGCCTGGAAGGTGTTCCCATTGAGTTTCCAGACAAAGAGGGAAGAATGAGGAAGAGCAGGGGAAAGACCCTCAACCAAGTGTAGGGTCCAGGCATAATCCTTCTTTGCCAAGTCCAAATGGCCAATGTGACTCTGCTGAAAGTGGCTGAGACATGCCATGTTGTGGGGTCGGCAATCAAGGCGTCAGAACAAGATGCTCTTTGTATCTCATTCGGCCCTCATTTTTGCCTATTGAAAGATGGGCAGAAGGAGGGAAGAGTGAGCTCTCAGTCTGTAAAGTGTCTTCCTTGGAGCCATGAAGACTTGAATTCAATCTCCAGAGCTCACATATTTAAAAGTCAGGCATGATGGCATGTAATTGTAATCCCAGTGCGGGGGAGGTGGGGCCAGGTGGATTTCTGGGGCTCACTGGCCAGCTAACCTAGCCTACTTGGTAAGTTCCAGGCTAAGGAGAGCCCTATCTTAAATAAAAATATGAGGGATAGTGCCTGAGGAACCACAGCCAAAGATGTCTTCTGAATTTCACACACACATATGCGCACACACATACAGGAACACACATGCACACACATGCACACAGATAGACAGAATCATCTTGCGCTCCTTAGAGGGGAAGATCCTGGTTCTGTATCCAGGAAGGGCCATCAGACACCAGGCAACCAGATTCTTCTCCTCCTTGTGGATAGCTCAACCTAAGGCAGAAGGTGGGACAAAACCAGCTTTGAGACTAGGAACCCTTAGGCCATGGTCACTCTGCATCTAAGAGGAAGCAAGCCCAGGCAGGAGTCAGAAAGAGAGAAAGAGGAAGCAACTCAAACAGCTCTTCTTCCCGGCTTCCCCTACCCCGGTGCACAGAATGAATCAGCTCGCTCTCTTCACTTCTTTTTCTACAGGTGGTGGCTATGGAGCTGTGGGATGACTGAGCCGGGAGGCTCCCCTGTGGTCTCAGCTCAGGTCACCGTCCAGTTCAGTTCCCTGTTGGATGAGTTCAGAGCCGTCTCACATCTACCCTCCCCACCCCTGGCAACCCTCTCCTGGCTTTGGAGTCCCTCTGCCAAGACCAAGTCAAAACAGTCAGTCCCCACCCCCACCCTCACCCCCACCTGAGGCTTGGCCCAGCCATCCCCTTGCCAGAGCGCAGGGTGAAAGCCAGAACCACAGCTTGCAACATGATTCACTTTTGTCTGTGGACAGATTGATGCAATTGTGGGTTAAGAGTCATTTCTGCAGATGGAGAAACCGCAGCAACCCAGCAAGGGGTAGGGGGACTCTCTCAGAGCCATGGGGATGGGATCCACCCTGAGACCAGCTTGGGCTTCCCAGGGCAGCCCAACCCCTCATGGCTATGGTAGAGAGGAATGCACAACTACACACACACACACACACACACACACACACACACACACACACACCCCGCAGGTGAGGGGCCTCAAGGAAGGCCGAGCTCTCTGGAAAGAAGGGTCTCAGCCTGACCTAGCTCTCTTTCTGGGCAATAGGCATGAGGTTATACTACATGGGCTTCTTTAAAAAATACTTTTTAATGAGCTTATAATGTATGAGATAGTATTGTGACATTTTGTAACAAAGGGTGTTCTTGTGGGTTCCTCTTTCCAAATCTCTTGATCTTTTTCATGTCCATGTGTCGTTTTGCCAAGTTCCATCTTTACTTGTCATCAGTATTACCCTCTCTTGGTCTCCTTTCTAGATTTTTAGACTTTACCCACTTCTTACACCTGTTTATATGTGTATACTCTAGGCTACGATCCACATGGGAAGGAGAACATGCAATCTTTTTCTGAGTTGGGGTTACTTTGCTTAATGTGCTTTCCAACCCATCTGTTTTCCTGAAAATTTCATGCTTTTGCTTTTCTTTAGCTAAATAATATTCCATTGTGTATGTACACCACATTTTCACTGTTCATTTATCTGCTGATCGAGCTCTAGGCTGGTTTCATTCCCTTGCTATTGTGAACACAGTAACAATAAATATAGATGTGTAAGTGCCTCTGTGGTGGGCTATGTTGTCCTTTGGGTACATGCCCAGGAGTGGCTTTACTGGGTCACTTGGCATTTCTATTTTTAACTCTTTGAGGAACCTTTAAACTTAGTTCCATACTGGCTATATTAATTTACACTGGCTATATTAATTTACACTGGCTATATTAATTTATTCTTCCACCTGTGGTGAATAAGGTTCTTCTTTCCCTGAATCTTCCCCAACGTTTGTTGTCAGATTTCTTGATGTCAACCATTCTATTTGGGTGAGACAATATCTCAAAGTAGTTTTGCTTGCATTTCTCTGATGACTAAGGCAGTTGATTACTTCTAAAAATTCTTATTGGCTATTTTACACATACTTCTTGTAGGAGGCTGGGCAACCAAGAACAAAAAGGTAGGTTTATCAGCCTGCTGGTCTTGTGCCTGAGCCAAGTACTGCGCTGCCTTGGTTCTCATTACCCTGCCCTAGAACCATCTAATCCTTCAGAGAATGAACTTCCAGGGTCCAACAGGTACCCAGGGAACATGCTGAACCACATTTGAAATTCCAGGAACTCAACAACTTGCATGCTGTGGCCTGACTTAGCAGGGCACACCTGCAACTGTGCTGATCTCTGCTCCTTTGAAACAGCCAGCTCAGCCCCCTGCATGGGCCTGGAACTTATCCCGCTGGCTACATGAGCCCAAGCTGGTGAAGCCCTCTGTCTAGGTTATGGCTCCCTCCTCTGAAGCCTCAGTTTGCTCTCAGAGCTTGGTAAGAGACCAGATAGTGGTATCTTATGGCAACTCTTATATTGTGATTTTTTTTCCAATCTTTCTGTCATTGGTCTCTGTTCCCATTATGAGCCATTCTGACAAGGGCTGGGCTGCCCTATAGAAGTCACCCTTCCTGCCTGCCATACCTCAGCTCCCAGCTCTCCACATCTCCCATTTCATTCACGAAGAAGGCACAGGAGGTCACCTGACTCACCAAGGCAACAAAGAGGCAGACTTGGAACTAGGGTTCGGGTCTCTTCCACTGCTCAGGCTAGAGTCCCTAGAGACCCAGCCTCACAGGTCTCGTGGTGAAGGGCTGGAGATGAGAGCCCTTCTGGGGGAATCAAGCAAGATGTAAATGCAGAAGAGAATCGTTCACCCTCTGGATCTGCAGTTCCCAGAATCCACATGAAAAAATATGTCACTGTCCCATCCCCTCAGTGTCTCTAACTCAGACTGAAGGCCTCCTCAACACTGCAAAAGACAGAGCTTAGCCATGCACTGCAAGCCTGACCCCTAGTGATCATAACCTCAAACTACATGGCCAACCAAGCAAGCCTATGATGTCAAGAGGACTGACCAACACAGAGCTCATGGATGGGGCTATGCTTTCTCACCTTCCCAGCCAGGTGGCTCTGAAACCCCAAACCCTCGTGTGGCCAACTCAGGGCTGTGTGCATTTTTCCTGCATCCTGGATGGCAGATGGTGTCAGGGCCTCAGGGCAGTAGCAGGAACGCCCCCAGATCAGCTGCAGAATCAGTGACAGATGCGGTGGTAGAATTCAAATTCTTCACTTAAAATGCCATCTCTTCCAATTGTGCTATAATCTTCACCCCTCTGGCTCACTAGAGCTCAGGAAAGATGGGGGAACTCAGTCTCCAGGATGATCCACTTAAAACAAATGGATTGATTCAAAATAAACATAAAGAAGGAAGGGATGAGGGCAATAGCTCCTCAGCCGAGCATTTGCCAGCACATATGACTCTGTAGGTTCAGTTCTCTGTACTGCAAGAAGTACTTAAGATAAACACATTATTCAAAATCAAATGCTTTATTTAAAGAAATAGACATTTAAGATAAAATTCATGGAAGACAGCTTTCTGTCTTGCCTCTGCTGGTGCAGGAGAGCAGATGGCTGATCTAAGAAACACGAGGTTGAGAGAGGACGGGCTGGGATCGGGTCATGAGATTCAGCCAGTAACAGCGCAAGGTGCATCCTTGCATTTGAACTTTGGAAGAACACTTGGAGTATACTTGTCCTAAGGAAGGAGTTATTTGAAATTCAAGCCTAATGGAGTATTTGTATTTTGCCTAACAAGCTAGACTAGATGCCACTGTGGGTTTAAGAGAAGGGAGGGGCTGGATTAGGGGTCCAGGAACAGCCTGAAGTCTTATTACCCAGATAATGAAAAGGGGGGGTGGTGGTAAGAAATCAAATAGGAGACCCAGGCAGGAAGATGGGAGCTACGGCAGGCTCGAAAGGGAGAGTAGCAGCATTATTTCTTTTCTTACAAGAAAAGAAATATTTCTTGTTAATGAGCTGAAAGAAGCAAGGAGGGGTCGGGCCCAGGATATTCCAGATGACTGAGGAGAGCTGGCAGGAATGGGGGGCAATAGTCGCTTGCCAGGGGTGTCCCTGTAGACACGGTGGGAAGCAGTCCATTCTGGACAAAGTCTGAAGTGGAGCTGATTGGAGCTCCGCTTGCAAACACTGCGCCCTGTGAGCCCCATTTCCTTTCACTCGGTCCTTTCTAGTTCTGCCCCTCCAATGCACACAGGGTTTCCACCCCTCGTTCCAGCTTCCCCATCCTCTTCCTCCATCCCCCCTCACCCCGTTGCCTTCTGACCTTCAGGTCAGCTGAGAAAAGCAGAAGGAAAGCGAGACTGATTCTTCTTCACCTACTGAGTTCCCGGAACCCCCAGGACCAGTCACAGCCAGAGAGAAGCACGCCCCCTTCCCCACAGGATGAAATGCCCAAGGACCAAGGACGAAAGGGGCTTCCTACCTGCCTCAGGTGGGCAAAGATTAGAGTGGAGGTTAGAACCTGCTGTGGGCATCCTGGGACCCAGAACCCACTACTCTACTCTGTCTGCACCCTGTACAAGCTTCCCTGAAGTGAGCCCTGGAGGCAGGCAAGCCTGGCTTCTTGCTTTCACTTGGGGCTCTCAAACTTGTTCCATGTTAGGTGAATGTGTGGGAGGAAGGTGAGAGCCTGGAGCAGCTCCAGGCATCTGTCCCTGTTCCCACCAGTCAAGTTCTTCCTAGACTCCCTTGGTAAAATGGGACCCTGGGACAGTACATCTTCAAAGGGTTTCCCTGATGGAAAAAAATCACCTATGAGCATTTGAATAGAGATTATGCAGGGTCTGCCCATGATGCCTTGAAGACTCTTACAGGAGTTCAGCTTGCCCAACTCATCACCTGACATCTGCCTTGTAGCTTTTATGCCCATCCCATTGCCATCCTTCCTGAGTCTTAGGGGAACATTCTCTGGGAAGGGTTAGGGTTGCTCTGGGAGGGAGCAACGGCTCCCTGACACCACACTTGGAGCTATATAATATGCTCCATTTTCCAGATAGGTGATCCCTGAGGCCCAGATGCTTCAAACCCTGAGCTGGAAGCTGAGTGTCTGACTCTGGATGTTGGCCCTGAGTGGACTCCCACTGCACCTCAAAGTCCAGTCTTCCCACTGGAATTCAGATCCAGACATCTGTGTTGATATGTTACTGTGGAGTTGGTCTTAGAGCTGGGGGCCTTGCTCTGAGCCCCAGGTGCCTGCCGCCTGTCACCCGTCACTGGCAGGAGATACCTGCAGATAATGCTAAGAAACAGCTTCCTTCCAGTCAACAGGTATTCTCAGTCACCTCTGAGTTCTGTTGCCACCTGCACACAGAAAAGCCCTGTTCACAAGGGCCTGATGAACACCCACAACTAGTGTAGACTTCCAGGAACCTGGGACTCTCCAATGAATCTCATCTCATCAGAATTTAAAAAGTAGATGCCCAGGGGCTGGAGACATGGCTCAGCTGGAACAGTGCTTCTCTTGCAAATGTGAGGCCTGAGTTCAAATCCCCATATAAGCATGAGGACCTGAGTTCAAATCTAGCAGTCAAGTAAAAGGTCTGGGTGCAGTGGCACATGCCTGTAATCCTTGTGCTGAGGAGGTAAAGGGTCCCTGGGCCTCACTAGCCTGGCATCCTAGGTGAATCAATGAGCTCCGGGTCCAGGAAGAGACCCTGCCTCAAAAAATAAGGTAGAGAGTGATTTGAGGAACATATCTGAGATCAATTTTTGGTGCACATATGTGCTCATGTGTCCCTTCCACACATATGCATACACACACATGAATATATACATACATAAACAAAAAAATTAAGAATTAAAAGCTCAGTTAGTAGTCGAGGAAGGTGGCCTGGGCCTTGGAGTTGTTTTAAAGCCTTCTAGGTGAGTCTCTGGGAAGTTGGGCTTGAGAGTCACCAATCTCTCCTCATCACAGATGGGGAAACTGAGACCCAGGGGGATAAGCGAGTAGCATATTAGAAGGTCAGAACAGTAGTCTGAACCTAAGAGATCTTTGCACTACAAACCCAATATACCCACAGGTTCCAGCCCCAACCGGTGACAGTGCAAGGGGAATAGTCACTTTCGTTCCAGCTTCCAGAAGGAAATGCTGGCCTCCCCCAAGTCTCTGAGCCAACCCTTCCTTCCTGAACACCGCTGCGTGTCTGACAATGAGAAGGTGACTGTGGGCAGACACAATGGCTTCTGCCTGCCTTTTCATTTTTGAGTGCCTACTGTATACAGACACTATTGCTCAGTGTCTTGTTGGCTTTATGTTAGCCTCAAGGTGTGCCTTTCCTGTCAGCATGGCTCCACTCTCTCCCAGAGAAAAGGGCAGGCTGGATTCCCCTCCCTGCTTCACAGTTCCAAGAACTCTCTTGGATAGCCTGTGAGCATGTCCTTCCCTGCTCTGTCTGCATGTCTGCTTCGCTGTCTATGACTCTCAGCCTGGCCATCACCTGCTCTGAGCTCCGGTAGGTGAAGAGACCAGAGCCCAGGGCCAGAACACCTCAGTTCTGAAGCAGCTCTGTCATCAAGCAGCTGGTGTGTGAGTGTGTGTGTGTGTGTGTGTGTGTGAGTGTGTGTGTGTGTGGTGGCGGGGGGTTAGGCCTCCGTTTCACCATTCAGTTCGTGGGAAGGGGCCAGTGAGACAGCTCTGCCGTAAAAGCGCCAGCTGTCAAGCCTAGGGAGCTGAGTTTGATCATTGGGACCCAAGCAGTAGAAGGAGAGAATTGACTGGCCATGAAACTGGCTTCATGGCAGTGAATACACCACCAAACTTGCACACACAGGGAGCCCCACCACCCAGGAGAAGCTGCATCAGCGCTGGGCCTCCTGGGCAGCCCCTCCTACGGCTGAGCAAGCAGCCTAGAATTTTCCAGAACCCCACTCTTTGGTCCCTTTGGTTCTGTTAGGCCCTCTTGGGATCTGACTGATGGGAGGCAGACGGAGTAGGAGAGAGAGATGGGGACGGTCTGGCAGGCTATTTTGCAACCCCAAGTGTACATGCTCCTTCGATGGACTCTGGCACGGAGCAGTCATCTAGCTCTTAGAGCTGGACATAAGGCTTAGAGAAAACCAAGACCTCTGCAGTTCACCCAGCAAGTCAGAACCTAGAGTGGGGTGCCCTTGTGTGTGTCCAGCACCTACGGGTTCCTTGGGCCATTCAGCGCAGTGCGCCTGCGCAGCAGACCGATCCTCCTCCTGCCCCTCCACCAGCTTGGAGAAACCGCAGAGCCCTAGGGCAGCCCTGGGTTCCGGAGGCCCATTCAGTCCCCCTTAAAACACATCCTGGCCTCCCCAGTGGCCTGTAATTGTCCTAACTGACCCCCTCTGGAGACGTGAGGGAGCCTGCTCTGTCCACATTAGTCAGGCTGCCGAAGCAGAAACCTCAGGCAGAGCCACCTCGCACAGCTGGGAGTCGGGGTGGAGAGTGCCCATCACTGCTCCCCACAAGCCACCTCCTGCCCATTCCTTTACTGGCACTGCCAGCTCAGGCTCATGGCAGCTGCAGGGCCTGGTCTCTGCTGCCCCATGGGCAGGGAAGGAGGCAGAATCTGCCTGCCCAGGAGGAGGGGCCACGGGCCAAAGAAGAGAAGGAGCCCCAGCTATTGTGAGCCCTGCCTTGGATTAGATAACTCTCCTCCAGGTCTGTCCAAAGCAGTGGGGAAAACAACTCACATTGGGCTGGCAGGTCCACTCAGGACTGGGCCCAGGGCTGGGCCTGTTCGTTTGGGAGGCCTGGGGAAATTGGAAAGAACACTGGCCATAGAGTCAGATGTGAGCTTGTATTCCAGCCTTCTTCTGGCCTTCTTGTGACCTGGGTTGAGTAATTTTACCTCCCTAAGCCTCAGTTTCCCTATCTGCAAAGTAGGATCTTCATGCCCCACCCACTTTGGGATGTGTAGAGAGAAGTGCAAAAGCCTGGACAGCATCTGGTACTCAGTCGACAATGTGTCACAGAGCACTGGCTCTGGGGACAGTCAGGAAGATCCCCGTAGTGAGAGACAAGAGACTTTGGAGCTAATCCCAACAGTGCTTCCTACTTGCTGTGTGACCTTAGGCCAGCCAAGTGGACCATCTCCCTGGTCATCAATCTCCTTATGCTTAAACAGGGGGAGGTTGGCACGGATGACGTCCAAGATGTCCTCCTCACACCGTGACACTCTGGGAGAGGCTTGGAGGGAAGGCCTGATAGGAAGGCTGTGCTGACTACTATTGGAACCTCCTCAGTGACAGAGACACAGCAAGGTTAGGATGCCAGGCTAGCAACTGACTGCCAGGGAGGGCCCAGGAGGCAACCTCTGGGGACACCCTGCTGGGTAGTGAGGATGGCCAGGGCACAGGACTGGCATGCCTCCCTGTTTGGTCAGCCTCCCTTGCTTCTGTATTCAGGTTCTTGTCCCCTCCCAGACAGTGGACCCAAGGACCCTAAGGACAATGAAGCTGAGCCTTCAGGGAGTATCTCCTGGTAGAGGGCAGGCTGAATGCTACACAACCACTGACTGTGAACCATAGTAACCACACATCATAACATTTACTGCTTACCCCAGGTGGTTCCCTGTGCTAAGTCCTTAATGAGAGTGATCTCAGTTAATCTTCCTGACATCCCAGGCTCACATCACTGCTGTACTGACTCCTCTTCTACAGTGAGAAGAAATGAAACATTAGAATTATTCTGCTCCCTGGATTCCTGTAGTCTCAGAAGAAGGGTTCTGTGGAGGCATAGCCTGCCCCGCCTCCCCTCCAGTGTCTGGAGCCGGTTGAGAGCACTATTCTTTCTGGGGGGAGGGTAGAGTTGGTATCTCAGAGGTAGGGGTATTTGCTCAAGTTACTGAGCACTTGCTTGAGTCATGTGCTTCTTCTATGTGTATGTATGTATGTACAGGTATATATGTACATATATACATGTACAAGCATATATGTGTGTGTGTGTGTGTGTTTGCATGTGGAGACCTGTGGACTTCAGCCTGTCCTCCCATCTTGTTTTCTTTGAAACAGACTCTGTTACTGATCTGGAACTTACCAAATAGGCAAGGCTGGCTGCCCAGAGAGTCCCAGAGATATGCCTACTCTGCCTCCCCAAAGCTGGGATTCCAAATGCACACCAGCCATTATGTACAGCTTTTTTTTCTGGAGGATGGAACTCAGATCCCCATGCTTGCAGGGAAAGCACTCTACTGACTGAGCTGTCATCCCAGTCCAGTGTCATGTACATCTAAAACTTCAGGTGAGAGTCATTCCTCCCTCGTACTCTGTGGGGTGGGTACTGTGAGCAGTCCTGTTTGCTGAAGACTAGAGAAGAGAGGCCCTGCCTAATATTGGGGGGAGAAGGGAAGGAGGAGGATGTACCATGTTCCAAAGACAGCAGGTGACTGATGTGGCTGGGGCCTTAGGTGCTGGAAATAGGAGTTAGAAGGTGGTGGGTGGGGAAAGATCATGACTCCATCCCCCACACACACCCTAGGAAGAGGGGACCCAAGTACTAACCTCTAGAAGAACTTGGTGTTCTGGGGTTCCCAGGGAAGAGACCTGTTAGTCATCCTTAGCTTGACACATTGCAACTCAAACTATGCCATCAGACCATGAAGCCCCTAATCCTCTTACCCCAGAGATGCGGGAAAGCCTGGGATCCAGTCCTGGAATCTATGGCCTCCGGGGAGAATGAAGACCTTTTCTCCTTCTCCACACCAGACGGGCAGAATACCAATAGAATTCAGTTTTTGAAGACACAGAATAAACAGGGCCACAAAAGAGATTAAGTCTTTGTTTCCCAGGATTGTAGATAGTTGGAAGAGCAGGGTTGGCAACGTGGAAACCCGGGGTTGGCAAACAGAAAATTAGTGCCAGATTAATTTCATTGTCTCACCGGGGAGTGCAATCCTGTCCTTTAAGTACAGGATTAAAGGAGGATTAGTTTCCCATCTAAGTAGGCTAGAGGGAGGAGGCTGCAGGGAGTTTTGCACCTTTGTGAAGTTGTAGGGCTGGTTTCAGTAGGGTGAGATGTAAGTCTCCCCCCGGGTGGCAAGGCAGGGCAGGATGAGCTACTGGGTCCCAGTCCCCTCTGCCTGCCCAGAGAGCCAAGAGGGAGGCACCCCATGCAGACCCTCTGTGTAGCCCTTCATGCCTACGCAGATTTACTCTCTAATCACAGTTCTTTAGCCAATCCGTGCAGCAAACCCAGTAGGAATGACTATTAAAACTCTGTTCTCTAGATGGATGAAACAAAGTTACTCAGGAGATAACTGGCAGAACTGGTAAGGAGCAGAAGTAGCTTTTGACTCCAGGCCATCCAGAAACCAGGTCTCCTCTAAATGGCAATACTAATTCAGTGAAGTGTCTGTAGGCTCCTCCCGGCCTCTGTCACACTGGGTCATTCTAGAGTGGGCCCTGTTCTGCACACAGGTTCTGCCCTATTTAGAAGCACTTTGGAGCAAGCTTTGAAAGTGACCACTGGGTTTGGTGCATTGGTCTTGGCTGCAGCCACCACAGGTGGAAAGCCAGTGTGGCTGAGCCATATAAACCCTGAGCCAGCAGAGGGACCCGCCCACCCAGGCAGTCACTCTTTGGCCAGGGCTAGGTGGTGCTGATGCCCTGGTTGTGGGGAGGCTCAGGGTGGAACAGCTATAGGCCCAGCCAAACCTCAAATGGCAGCTTGCTCCAGCTGCCTGCTGGCCTTGTGGTTAGAAGACAGATCCAGAGAAGGCTGGCATGAAGAAGGAAGGACCAGCCTTGCCAGCCAGTAGAAGCCAAACCACAATGTGGGGAGGGCAGCAGGGTTTGATGGGACTCCCAGCTGGGGGAAGGGCTGGATGGGCCGGTTCAAGGACCGGTATCTGGTTCGCTCTTGGAGATGGCAAATTGCCTTCAATTTGCATGTCAATTCTTTATATATTCTGGATATTAATTCTCTGTTGGATGAAAAGCTGGCAAAGATTCTCACCCACTCTGGAGGGGTCTCTTCACTGTATTAATTGTTTCCTTTGCTGTGCAGAAGCTTTTTAATTTGATGCAATCTCATTTGTCAGTTCTTGCTGTTATTTCCTGAGCTATAGGACTTCTATTCAGGAAGTCTTTGCCTGTGCCAATATCTTGAAGTGTTTCCCTGTTTTCCTCTGCAGTTTCAAAGCTTCAAGCCTCACAGTGAAGTCTTAGATCCAGTTTGAGTGGGGTTTTGTGGAGGGTGAGAGACAGGGTTCTAGTTTAATTTCTCTACATGAGGATATCGAGTTTTTCTTTTTTAAAATGTCTAGTCTTATTACTGTATTTTAATTGTATGGGGGGTCGTGCACATGAGTGCAGTGCAAGAGTTACAGGCTGCTATGAGCCACTGACAGCAGAGCTGGGACTTGAACTCATGTCCTCTGGAAGAGCAGTATGCTGTTAACTGCTGAGCCATCTCTCCAGCCCCGCATACCAAGTTTTTCAAGCACTGCTTATTGAAGAGACTTCCTTTTCTCCCATGTGCACTTTGGGCACTGATATTTAGCTCACTGTAGTTATATGCTGATTTTTTGGTCCTCTATTCCTTTCTAGTCTAGATGGCTCTTTGTTTTAATATTGACTATGTATCTTGCTACTCTGAAGTTATAGTTTTTTGTTGTGGGTTTAGGATCTTCTGGAAGTCAAAAATAAGAATAACATCAAAAGAACAGAGCTGGAGAGATGGCTTGTGACTCATCAGTTAAAAGAATGTACTGCTCTTGCTGAGGGCCTGAGTTCGATTCCCAGCACCCATATCAGGTGACTCACAGTCACCTGTAACTGCAGCTCTGGGGGAGCTGATGCCCTGTTCTGGACTCTGTTCACCTGTACTCGTCATGCATATACCCACACAGATATACATACACATATACACACACACACACACACACACAATTAATTATAAAAATAAATCTTAAAAAGGAACAATTCAGTCAATAAATGGATAGTCAAACTAAATGGACATTTCTCAAATAAATAGGTACAAAAGATGAGCAATTACTTAAAAGAAATGTTCGAAATTCTTAGCCACCAGGGAAATACCAATAAAATCTATATTGAGAGTCCATCCACCTCAGTCAGAATTCGCTCATCACAAAATGAAAGCACCCACAAATGCTGGTGGGGTTCAGGGTGGAGAACCTTCATGGGGAATTTGAATAGTGCAGCCACTATGGAAATTGGTCTGGAGCTTCTCAAAAGCAAACAATGAAGCTGTACCACTCCTGGGTATAAACTTAGAGAAATCAAAGTTAGCTCACAGCTGAGAAGCGGGCAGGAGTATCAGAACCCTGTTCACAACAGCCGACACATGGAGTCAGTCTTGGCGCCCTGTAACAGATGAGCAGATAAAGAAAACGTGATATACACACATCCCACAGTGTTTTATTCAGCCATGAAGAAGAACCAAGTGATGATTCCAAGAAAATGGATGGAACCAAAGATCATCATATCAAGCAAAATGAGCCAGGCTGAGGAAACTAGGTACTCTATATGTTCTCACAAAAGAAGGATCACACACACACATACATACATACATACATACACACACACATACAGCATAAAAGTAGAAGAGGAACCATTAAAGATGAAGAAGGAGACCAGGGCAAGGGAGATGAAGCTAAGAGTGGCTATTAGAAGGGATGAGCATGATCAAAGTATGTCACATACATATATAAAACTGTGACAGGGGTTAGAGAGACAGCTCAATAGTTAGCAACTCTGGCTATTCTTGCAGAGGACCGGGGTTCAGTTCCCAGCACCCACATAATAGCTAACAACTGTCAGAAACTCCAGTTCCAAAATATTTGACACTCTTCTAATGTCCATGGGCATTACATGCAAGAGATACACTACATACATGCAGGCAAACCACTCATGCACGAGTCAAAAAAAAATTGTTACAATAAAATCCATTACTTTATATAATTAATATGCACTATTTTTTAAAAGTTCTCCCAGAGAAAGAAACTTTCACATGTCAGTACCCGTTGGCTAGTACTGCCTGCTCAGAGAATTCAAGGACGGTACTAAAATTGCACTTGTCTTCTGCAGGGAAGAGTTCTGGCATTGACTAGCAATGTCTGCTAAGGCGCAGTGCAAGAGTCACAGTATGACTGCAGCTTGTCAGCCAACCCTGTTCGCTTCACAGCATGGTATTTAAGACTTCCCCATGAGGGTCCTAGCTTTGGCTCCTGCTCTTCTGCTGTCTCTTTTGCCTCCAGCCCTTAATCCCAGTTACACCCAAGTGTTTATAGCTGTCTAACCACAACTTCAGCAACAGTATGCTATTAACACGGTTCAGAACAAACTTTGTTCCTATTGCCCCCAAAACTCTTCCATCCTTCCCTGCCTGGTAAACTCATTCTGTCCCTCCAAACTCTGTCCTGGCATGACTTTCTCTTTTGACAGAGCTCATTGCTGTGCCTTTTATAGTCAGTAGAGCCAGCACTCCGAGTGATTCCAAGCCCAGCATGGCACCAAATTGATCACATGCTTCGCCCTCAGAACTCCTTAGAACGTTCTACATTCTGTTCTGAAATGATCCCCGCTGGACAGATAAGGTCAGACACCAAATGAGGTTGGGAACTTGCCCTGGATCCCCCAACTGGGCTGTGATGGGCCTGAAAGCTGAGACTGGTTTGCCAGATCCTAGTGCCTGGATTGTAATTATCACTCTGTGCCCTGGCTATTCTCCCTACTTTCTTACACTGAGTTGTAGCCTTTTCTTTTCATACCTAGTGCCCTTTCTACACAGTTGCTTCTTAGATGGCAGGATGGTTTCTGTAGCTTATATCTGCCCAGCTAGCCCAGGGCCCTGCACACAGTAGACGCTCCATAAATGCTAGTTAAACTGCCTTTCACTGAGTATAGGAAGCTTTCCTATCCTGACCCCAGTCTCATTTGGTCCAGCCCTCCTCCCAGAGCTCCCTGAACCCTGTGTCTAATTCAGGAAGGGAGAGTTGATTAGTATGTAACAGATCAGGGCTGAGTGAGGACACAAGTCTCCCTCTCTCTCTCTCTTTCTCTCGTGTATGTTTGCATGCATGTGGGCACAGGCGTGGAGCCCAAGGTGTCTGCCTCCATCACGCTCCACCTTCTTCATTGAGGCGGGTTCTTCCAATTGAACCCAGAATTCATCAATATGCATTAGTTAGCCTGCTTGCTCTGGGCATCCCATCTCCAAATTACAGGTGAACCACCATGCCCAGCTGGCATTTATATTGGTTCATATTGTTCTAGGAAGCTGAACTCCAATGTAGTATGTATTGTGGTGTGTATGTGTGTGTGTTATAAGATGTGCTGTGGTATGTGTGTATGTGTGTGTGTGTATGTGTGTGTGTGTGTGTGTGTGTGTGTGTGGTCCAAGGTGGTGTGGGGGTGGTATGTAAAGGGGAATGTTGTGTATGTATGTTTCTGTGGTGTATGTGTGGTATATGTGTGTATGTATGCATGTGTGATGTGTATGTATAGTGCAGGATGTGGTGTGGTGGTGGTGGTGGTGTGTGTATATGTATGTATGCACCCACACACACGTGTGTGATGCTTCCTGTGTCTCAGGTCCTGGCTCAGGATGTTCATCTGTTATCATCTGTTGTTCTTCATAGCACTCCTAAGAGCACTATGTCTCAAAAATAAGATGGAGAGCCATCGAGGAAGACATCAAAAGTCAACCTATGGTCTCTACACGCACACACACACACACACACACACACACACACACACACACACTTGAGAAGGGCCATTCCTTGAACATGACATTGATAAATGAGTGAACATCCAAGATCCAAATCCTCCACATCAATTCCAAAGCCCTAACATTTCTTTTTCCCAAAGCACAAACTTAGGAACTTGGTTCTTGAGTACCACAATAAGACACTCAGATCTACCCTGGACAAATGCTGTTCTACCCACCCCTAAAGAGACAGCCACTCAAATCCAGGAAAGGAAATTCTCCATCCCCAAGCCTGAAAGCCAGAGTCAGCATGCTTCTGGTCTGCCCCCACCTCCCAGAAGCCATCAGTGATTGTAGGGAGTCCTGAGCCCTAGGAACTAGGCTTGAGTGTGGGTGCCACAGCTGGGTGACTTCAAGTGAATGACCTCACTTCTCCAAATATCCATTTCCCACCTGCGACACGTGACAAAGAGTCCACATTTCGCAGGGCTGCTGTGTAGACAACATAAAATAAAGTATGCCTGGAGTGCCTGACATGCATGTGGCAGCTCAGTTGGTGCTGATGATTCACTTGAGTTCCCATAAGGCAGCATGCCACCGAACTCCACAAATCATTCTGCCATCAGCCACTTCCAATTTCTTCTGGTACCTTCTCCTTCACCAAGAAAAGGGGTAAGTATCTCCGTGCAGGAGAGAGGAATTCACTAGATGGCCCCAGCTGTCTGTGCGTGTTCGTTTAAATTTTTATGAAATGAGGAAATTTCTTTCTACCACCTCCAAGTTCCTGGGTTTAATGAACTCAGCCAGGAGGAAAATACTCGCTGCTGGTCTCAGGTGGGCACGTGGGTGGGAGAAACAGGTAATTACCTTGGCACCTCCATTCCAGACACACTGCAGAGGAAAGGAAAGCCTTTTGCTTCAGATGCTGGATGGAGAGAAAAGAGAAGATCTTGTGTTTTCTTACAGTGGGACTCAGGCTTGAGGGGCTTCCTGTGATGGTCAGTTGCCTCCATTTCAGGCCAGCTTTGAAAGACTCCTCTCTTCACCAGCGTGGGCCAGTTGAAGTCATTGTGTTTCCAGAGTGGACATGTGGGCGTCTGGGGATGCTGTGCTAGTTTGTTTATACTAACTTGACATACACTAGAGACACCTGGGAAGAACCTCAGCTGAGGGACTTCCTCCATCAGATCGGCCCATGTCCCTATCTGAAAGGCATTTTCTTAATTGCTAATTGATGTGGGATGGCCCAGCCCACTGTGGACAGTACGATACCTCGGCAAGTGGGCCTGGACTGTATAAGAAAGGCAACTGTGGGGCTGGAGAGATGACTCAGTGGGTTAGAGCACTGACCACTCTTGCGAGGACCCAGGTTCAGTGGTTAGAGCACTGACCACTCTTGCGAGGACCCAGGTTCAGTTCCCAACACCCATGTGGTGGCTAACAACCATCTGTAACTCCAGTTCCAGCAGATTTGATGCCCTCTTCTGACCCCCATGGGCATTGCACAACACAGGTGCACCTACCCACATGCAGGCGATATAAATTCATACACGTAAAAGAAAAATAATAAATAAAATAAAATCAGAAGAAAAGGCAACTAAGCAAGCCAGTACGCAGCTTTCCTCCATGGTCTCTGCTTCGGTTCCCGCCTTGAGTTCCTGCCTTGGCTTCCTTGGGTGATGGACTGTGAGCTGTAAGCAGAAGTAAACCCTCTCCTTCCCGTGTTGCTCTGGGTTTATCCTAGCAACAAAGAGCAAAGTAGGACAGGTGGGGACAGGAGGAAGGGATGGAGAAGGAATCTTATCACCTGCTGCTGGCTCAACAGCTTGAGGCGTCTACACACAAGCAGACCAATGTCACACAGCTACTTGGGGCAGAAGCCACCCTGAGCTGCTGTCCCTTCCAACAATGACAACCACTTGGCAGCATGCGCTCATTTCTGCCTTTCTGTCATTCCTCTGTAGATAAAGTGGGCAGGCAGAGAAAGGGCACAGGCGCAGGAAAACAGGCGAAGGACGGGAAGGCTGGCAGGGCCTTCTACAGGGTCAAGTCAAGGAGGGCAATGGACATTTTCTATCCTCCGACATAGATCTTTGTATCCTCAGTGTATAGACAAGAGACTGAAGCCCAGTGAGGTTCAAAGCCTTAGGATTTTTAAGAAGCCTAGCACGCCACACCTGAGTTTCAGGTAAAACCCTGCCTTAATAAAACAAGATGGTCTGTGTCCTGAGAGATAGTGTCTGATATTGACTTCTAGCGCCCCCCCCCCACACAAAACACTGGTTCCTGAACCAAAGTAGATGTCCGGCATGGTAAGGATGGACAGAGTCAAATCACTAATTCCAGAATGTTCTCGGCACATCTGTTATCTCTCACTACACAGACAAGTCTTAGGGCCTTAAGTGGGCTGTGAGCTGCTTGCTCAGCATCATGGCCTGAAAGCCCAAGCCCCGCTCAGTGGCACACACTACCTTTCATGATGCCCAAGGGGGATGTGAGGTAAATGTGCAGCAGAGCGGGGTCCACCCCCAGTAGCCTGATGACTGAGGAGCTGCACAGACCAACAAAGCACCCTATCCTCTCCCAAGGGTCAGGGGCTCCTGTCTTTGTTCTGAGCCACAAATTTGAAGGGTCAAAATCAGTCCTGCAGTTTGTCTGTTACCAGGCTGCTAAGGAATCCCTTAGAGGAGGCCCACACCCCCCATCCCTCCAGCCGCTTCCCCTTCAGCCACAGCCTCCTCCAGATCCAGAAATCTATCCCTAGCTTTGGCCTTAGATGCTGCACTCAGGCTCCCACATTCAGACGCCCAAGGGCAGTCTGGACAGCCAGCTGGGTTGTGGGCATAGCCAAAGATAACTAGATGGCCACTTGTGACTCATGCAGACAGCAGAGCCTCTGAGGAGCAGCCCTTGTTCTCAGTCTTCAGGGACCCAGACCCAGGACTGTAGGGCATTTTCATCTGAAGCCAAGGGCTATGCCAGCCTCACCCTCCATTGCCACACATTTGTGCAATCCTCACAGAGGCAGTCCTACTGAAAGCTTCCGGGCTTCATGAATACTAGGCCTCAGCTACTGAAACCGTGGGTCACGATGGGTGGTGTAAGTGAGCAGGAGGGTCCTGAAAATTTTACAATAGTAAAAGTGTCTGAACATGCAATGGTCAAAACAGAATTCGAAATCGAGTGTACAGTGAATCTGACGTGTTTCTGGAATGCTGGCCCGCACTGCTTCACACAACTTCACTGTAGCCTTGGTTCTGAACATCAAACATGTACAAGCTTAGCACCAGGCATGCCAGCACACCACACATGCTCAGATGGAGACTGTTGAGTTGTATATTATGAACTATAGCATTGTTACTTTACACACAGTCTTCAGTTCATAGAGACATGATGGTTTAATTATAGAAAACAAAGTCTCAATATTTTTTGTCATTCGTCAGCATATAAATATCAAATGAGTGTATGTTGGGGGTTGTACTACATTAGAATGTTTGTCTCCATTATTTACTACTAGTGCATGTGTACAAATGTGTGAGCTGCCTTGTGTGTGCCACAGCAAACATGTGGGAGTCAGAGGATAATTTATGGAGTCAGTTCTCTCCTTCTACATTTATGTGGGTGGATTCTGGGGATCAAACTCAGGTCACCAGGCTTGCCGCTGAACCATCTCGCCAAACCCTGAATCTTGGTTTTTAAAACTTTCAGTTTGAGTTGCTGATTTGAGTTTCATAAAAGAACCATTAAATAAAATTTAGCTTAGGATTAAGACAGAATTTCTAACAGTTTCTGAAATGGCCCCAAATGTCCTCATAATTGACAATTATAAACTCAAAATGTAAACTAACTCTGGGAGACATTGAAGTTAACTCATGTTCTGTACTATCAAATACTCAGCCAAGCTTTAATTCTTTATGTAAAGATAAATAAGCACATCTATCTCATTAGTATGCAAATCTGCATTCATCTTTAATAAATGTTAAATATATGTATAGAAAGAATTGCTTTAAAATAAATTTCCTTATGATTTATTACCAGTAAATGTTTGGTTTGTATGCCTATTTTATATACCTAGACACCCAGGGTCAGGTAAAATATTTTTGAGTAAAGGCAGTAATGAGTACAAAAGGCTTAAGAAGCCCTGTCTCAGGCATTTATTCAACTTGGATTAAAATCTCCCCTCTTTGGAAATAGTGGTGAGAAAACAATTTGATTGTAATACATACTCATGTGTGTTTGGCTAATAATATGTTGTTGGGGTGTTAGCAAGGTGTCTTGTTAACCCAAAATAGAAGGACAAGTTTCCAGCAGTCGACCAGCCCATAAGATCAGGCTGGAAGGCAGTCAGAGAGAGAAGGCAAGGGTCTGCTTTTGTTCCCTGACACCCTTTTCTTGGGGAGAACCTTGGGGATCTATTACAGTGAGGTTAGTCATAGAATAACTGCATTTAGATCCAACCAGGAAGCCTCCTGAGGTGTACTGATATGTGCAGAAGGAATGTTGGCATCTATTACTTTGTAGTGAACCAGCTAAGGGAACTCTGCAGAGCAGTGCTGTGCTTCTCAGAAGAACCTGTGTCAACCCGTCATCTCCTACGGAACCACCCCATGTGCCTTGTTTAACCTGGAATCACTGAACCTGGCCCAGCCTTGACCAGAACTCCTATAGCGTTCTAAGAATCTTCTATCCCAAAGTTCCAAACTATTCCAGATTCCTCATACAAACCAGTTGCAAAGGTCTAAAACTACAGTTGTCACAGCAACCCCTCCTGGTACCAATTTTCTGCCTCCGTTACTTTTCTCCTTGCTGTGAACAAGCTCTTGACAAAAGCAACCAGAAGAAGAAAGGGTTTATTTTGGTCTGAAGAAGAAACCCAAAGGAACAGAAAGGGGAAAATAGCAGGCACACCAGTCAAATGTGTGGAACCCAAACCTGTGTTTCAGTGAAAGGTCAACTGTATAAAGACCACAGGTAGTAAATTACACAGGAGGGCCACAAACAAGTGCCACATCTGCCTTGCCAGTGGCAGATGGTCCTTCAACTCTGACAGAGGTGGGAGGTGTTGCTGTCACACCAAACACCCTATTTGTATATGGCATTGCTGTACTCTGGACCAAACTTCTATACCCAGCCAGACTTCTCCCCCAAGAAAAGCTGTTAGAGCTTTGTATCCAGCCCCAGGTCGGGTCAAACCTTCCAGTCTGTCTCATTACCAATGACAGGTGTCCCTCCATTATCCTCTGCTGCTCATGTGCAATGCAAAGATGAATAGCAGTCCTCCCAGGCAAGGTCTTGCTGCATGGGCATCTCAGGGTGGTTGACGTTCACAATGAACTGACCATGACTGGCTAGAAACTGTGCAACCTTAAAGTTCAAGGAGACAGGAGGGAAGGTAGAAAGGGATTCAGGATAGACTGAGTGACATCAGAGGTGGAACTAACTCTCAGTGGCCTCCCAGCCTTTTTCTAGAACTCCACTGACATGTGCACACTCTCTCCCACCCCAAAACCACTCCCCCACGACCACACATATATACACACATGTTCACACTACAGAGGACTGTAAGTCCAGCAAGTGGCAGGTAGAACTCCCTGTGGAGGAGGCAGGGAAGCGGGAGCCCCTCCCCCAGTCCTCCTTCCTCCCCCCAGTCTGGTGTGGTGCCTGCCTCCCCAGTGTCAGCATCAAAGATTCATCAAAGCTGAGACCCAGCAAAGCATGTGCTTCACGTGTCTAAATGTGCTTCTTCCCAATGAAAAATTCAGTAGAAAAGGCAGGGAGTTAAAGGAGAGAGAGGGGAAAAAAAGAAAAAGAAAAGATTCAGACAGGAAGTGGAGAGAAGGGAGAGAGCGCCTCTCTGAGTTGTAGCTCTACCGCCAAATCCACCTACATGTAGCAAGTTCCTGCCTCAGTTCAGGGCCCAGGGTCAGGCACAGTGGTGGGTGCTTTGTATGGCAGCACAGGCTGTGCACTGCACAACTCCGGAGGGGCCATTCCAGGATAACAAAGGTGGCTGCAGAAGAAGAAGCAGGCTGGCCCCATGCAAAGGGTATGGGAGCCACGAGACCCGGCGTCTAAGTCGGCTTCAGTAGGCATTAGTCTCAAACATTTCTGATTCTTAGATTTCTCACGTCCAGACTGGGGGTTTTAATGGCTGACTTTCTGTCTCCAGGTGTATGGAGAAACATGGACTTTATAAAGTGGAGTGAGAAGGGATAAAGAGAGGGGAGGGAGAGAGGGAGGGAGGGAGGAAGAGAGAGAGAAACAGAAGGAGAGAGAGGGGGAGAGAGAGAGAGAGAGAACGATAGCATGAGCACTGGATTGGGGAATGAAGGAGGTGCAGGGACCAGTTCCAGCAGGAAGCAGTTACACTTTCTGGAGGAGGTGAAATATTCCCAGGTTACAGAAGCTGAGCGGGAGTTCAGGAGGCCAGCCCCGGGGACATGTGAGCAGCCCAGACAAGAGCAGAGTGCCTTGGCCTGTAGGGGGTGATGGCTCCAGGGGCCAGGGAGAATATACTCAGCAGATGATGTGATAGAAAAGACCCTGGAGCCTCTTGGGGAAGGCTCTTAACCCGCTAGTCAGTGAGTACTCAGGAGCCTGCTTACCTTCACCTCCACCCTCAAAGATTTTCGTCAGCTTTCATGAGTCACTGTTGCCCTCAAACCTCAGTTTCCTCATCTGTGAAATGAAGACAACAGTGATCTACAAGTTCCACTTCTGCTTCATTTGGTTCTAGGAGGTTTGTTCTGTTACCCACGGGGGGATGTGCAGGAAGTTCAGATTGACAAGATCTAACCAGGGCTTCCCTGTGTCCCCAAAGGGCACCCCAACTCTACACACACGCCATTTCAAATCAGTCTCTGCTTTGTGTCCCATGGATGGAAAAATCTCTGGCCTAGATGAGGAAGCTGTCCTAGCCAGATTCCATCTTCCTTTGTGCCGGAGTGGGGGCAGTACATCTCCCACTGCAGCCTGCAGACGAGCAGGAAGCAAAGAGTCCTCACAGACGTGGGGCTGGGCTGAGACCCACAGGCTGCTGTACACCATGCCCTACTTAGCAACATCCATGGTCAGATGGAACTGAAGATAAATTTCCACATCCTGGTCAGGCCTGATGGCCTTTGGGCAGAAACCAGAGCAAAGTTGCTTGAGAAACAGCAAATGACACCTGGGTAGAGCTGGTGAGAGTCAGCTGCCTCCCCTCCGTGGGAAGCATGCTGCTTGCTCAGCCCAGCTCTTGAGCAGCATACAGAAGCGGCTTGTGGCTTGGGCTTTGGGGTTAGTGGTATGGCTGGGATTGTCAGCTCGGCTCTTTTCTGGCTAGATGATTTTGACCTTGGATGACTTCCTTATCCTTGCTAAGCCTAGGTTTCTTCCCACCTATAAACAAGAATGATAGCCCCTCTTGCGGGATTGATGTGAAGGTCCACATGGCCACATTCTTAGACAGTGTCCAAGTAGCAGTTCAGCTGATGGTAGAATATGCTGTGGAGGCAGGCACCTTGGCAGTTTGTGGCCAACCGACCAGGTGGGTTGGTCCAATATGACCCCTTGAAGGTATATGCGTAACCTCCAACACTACAAAGCTCAGTGCTAACCCCACAGCGCCCTCTTCTGGTCTCACCAGGTCACTACCACCATCAACACAACTCCCAGACTACACCTCTGCCGCCCTGGCCCTCCCCCGGGTCCTAGGTAAATGGCTCCCGCAGCAATGTGAACAGGTCCTAGGTAAATGGCTCCCGCAGCAATGTGAACAGGTCCTAGGTAAATGGCTCCCGCAGCAATGTGAACAGGTCCTAGGTAAATGGCTCCCGCAGCAATGTGAACAGGTCCTAGGTAAATGGCTCCCGCAGCAATGTGAACATGTTGCGGGGTCGGGGGAAGTAGTGGGCGTCACACAAAACAGCCAAATTGGCTTCTCTAAGAGGCTTTTGCAAGCCTGTGGGTCCTCAAATGAAATCAGATTTCCATCATAGACACAAACTATGTGAGAGAAAGAAGCAGCAAGATAATCATAGTCTTTTTGTTTTTTCAAAACAAAAATTTTTTTAAGGGGCTGAGGAGACGGCTCAGTTTCAAAGTGTTTGCCTTGCAAGCATGAGGACTTGAGTTTGAACTCAACACCCAACACCCAGGTTGAGAAAAAAAAAAAAAAAGCCAGGCATAGTGACTGGAGCATGTTTGTAACCCTGGGGCTGGGAAGGTGGAGACTGGTGACTTCCTGGGGCTCAGAGGCCGGCCAGCCAGTCAGCTTACAGAACCTGCAAGTTCTAGGCCAGTAAGAGACCTTTTCTGAAAACAAGATAGGCCACACCTAAGGAACAATAGCCAAGACTGTCTCTGGCCTTCACATGCATGTACACACATGTGCACATGCCTGAACAGGCACACAAACACACACACACACACACACACACACACACACACACTTTATTTTAAGGATCACAGAGGTGCACAATTAGGGGAGGTGGGATGGAAAAAGAAAGAAAATTCCGTTCCCCACAGGCTTCCTGGAAGGGAAGGAAGTGAAGAACAGGAAGTTGACCTTCCAAGAACAATCTAGCACACTTTCTGGAAGGGTCAAGGTCCACGTAGCAGGCGGGAACTTCGGACTGCAGGCTGGGGTAGGGTGGCCACATGGTCCGGCCAGGTGAACAGTCAGGGTCCTAGGCAGGAAGGTGTCTCGCCAGCCCTGGGCTCCAAGGGACTTCTTACCTACCCCAGCCCTGCTCCAGAAACCCTATCTGCCTTTGTCTCTGGCTTCAACTGGCTTGGGGCCCTCCCTCCAGCAACACGAGAAAGTGCCCCAGAGATCAGGTGAGGGTTGAAATGCAGCAAATATGTCAAAACGGGAAGTGACAGATGCACTCTCTACTCAAGTGTTCTGCAAGGAAAACTCAAGGGCCTCCAGCCTCTAGATGACCGAGGTCACCTTCCCTTTGGGAACCCCAGCCTACCTGTCCCATGATAGCAGACAGCATGTCTGCAGGGTTTCCCTATGCAAGGATTTCTCAGCATATCCATGGGATACAAATGTGTTGAGTAGGAGTGATGTGGGTAGAAACGGTTTCCAGTATAAAGCTTCCAGTCCAGTGCGAGCTTCCTGTCCCATACAGAGCTTCCCAGGCCGGCACAGAAGCCCCCACTTTTAACAGCCAGATTCCCCAAGCTCAACCAGGTGGAAGAGCAACAGGAAGGAGCCAGCAAAGATCGTCATAGCAACCACAGGTGATAGTGACTCTTGACAACTCTTCCCTAATCTGGCCCCATCTTTAACCTTACTTGCATGTTCCCACGCAGCCAATCAGTGCGAAGAAGACCCCCCACTCCCCATAAATTCAGACATCATGGAGCTGCAGAAACAAAGACTCAAGGGAACCTTGATGGGTGAGGAAAAAAGATGACTTCTACCCCTGAGGCTTCTGTCCCTGCAGGGAGCTCATGGGAGCCAGCCTTCTAGGACTCAACCAGCAGGAAGGGGTCTCAGCCACCAGAGACCTGAAACCCGAGCCTGCACAGGTCACTCCCAGCACGTCACACTTTCATCTTCGGGTTGTTTCTCTCCACCTCAGTCATCCCTCTGTTTGATCCAGACTACCACTCCACTACATGGCGTCACCCCCCACCTCCCACCGTGTCACACTTACATCCTGGAAGCCTCTGTGACCCTCCCCCATTCCCCTTAACTCAGTTCTGAACACAAGCTGGCGTCCTCACACTCAGTCTCAGCTGCCGCATGTATTTCAGTACGAGGAGAGATGATTCCAGGCATCAGTCTTGGGCTTCCACAAGGGTGTACTTCCACGTGCATCCACACCCAGGCACACATTTCTCCCCATACATGCAGAAACATGAATACACACAGGCACATAAAAATAGAAGAAGATATGGGAACTAAGACATTAAAATTTTAAATACTTTAGCCCAGCATGGTAGCCTATGCCTCTAATCCCAGCACTCAGGAGGCAGACACAGGCAGATAGATCTCTGTGAGATCAAGCCTGGTCTATAAAGTGAGTGAGTTCTAGGCCAGTTGGGGCTGCAGACAGAACCTGTCTCAAAAAGACTAAAAAGAAAATCTTTAAATAATTTCCCTTCAGTAACCATGTAGCACGTGAAGCCTGGACTGACCACCAACCTGTTCTCTGATGCTCTCTGCTACCCTCGGAGAGGGACCTAGCAGACAACACAGGCTGGGAAGCAATCAGTGAATAATGTGTGGGCTGACTGTGACTGGGAATGACCCTAGCCTCCTTCCCATGCTTCAGGAGGGCCAGTGATTTCTTGACACATCCTATGTCACATTAAAAAGGTTCCCCCAGGATGTAACAGCTAGACTTTGTTGGTTTCTAAACTCATGGCTTCCTTCCTGCAGGCTGTGTGTATCCTCAACTTCTCAGAGTCGATGGAATTCAGAAACTTGGAAATATAGCTGCAGTGTCCCCTTCCTTGAGAGCAGCTCTGGGCCTGGCTTGGAATTCAGGACTCTGTACCAGGCCCATCCCAGTGCCTTCCTCATCTCACCCAGAGTTCCACAGGTGGAAATGAATTCATGCTTTCACGAACTGTAATCACTATAGCATCTCTCTAACTGTATAAGCTCTCCAGATTTTAATATGATAAATTCTTGAGATTTTCCTTCCTGACCTGTTTTGTTTCATGGTAAAACTTTGTAGAAAAATCAAAGCTTCTAGGAAGGTAGGCTACATCCCTGGCACCTGGCCTTCTGCAGTAGAGGGAGAATAACCCTCTCTTCCCTGAGCCAGCTACAGGACAAGGGAGGGTCTTCTCTGTTATCCTTCCAACTCCTCACAGTCCCAGACTCAGAGGTTCCCAGCCACACCCTCCAGCCTAAAGCCGTACAAGTGGCTTCCATTAACTGAGCCACAGTGACGCAGTACGAGATGCTCTCAGTCCTCTACCCTTCGTTTTCTCAGTTCCTTTTCCCTCATAGACCTAAGGTTAAAGGCTTGTTCCCAGCCATAATGTCAGCAAAGAAAGCAGAGATTCAAAGGCAGAGCTGCCCATGGAAGTCAGATCTCCCCAGTGAGGCCAAGGCAGGGGCCTTTCCTTTCTGGTCTGAATAGAATATAGTATTCTAACATGACCCTCTGCTTCAAAAGGGATTACCCCATGTGTTTCCCTTCTCTGTCCTTCAGCCTGAGACTTGCCTTCTGGTTCTCATGTAGAGACCTCTAGTGACCTGAGTCCATAGCTATATGGGGTGACCCTCTTCCTGTGGCCTTAGCCAAGAGCAACAGGGACTCACTGGACAGCAGAGTCCTTTTCTATCCAACTTCCAAGCTGCTCACCTGTGCCCTACGGGGCTTCTAATGTCCCTTGCAATCAGTGTGGACTCCCAGGCAATCCTGTGCACACAAGTGCTGTGACAGTGCCGGCAAAGTGGCACCCAGCCAGAGCACAGAGAAAACACAGTGGCACACACATGCAAAGAGTACCCAGAGTCGAAAGGTATCAGCAGAGTGGGCATGACCCACAATGAAGGAAACACCAACGAAGGAAACAGAACTTAGCTGGGGTGGGGTCTGACCAGGAAGACTTCCAGGAGGAAGTGAACTTGAAATTGAGCCTGAGGTCGTGAGCTGAGGTCGTGAGCTGAGGTCAAGCTAGGCTGCGCTGGAAACTGTCTTCCAGTTAAAGAGAAGAAGAGAAAGGAATGTGGGTGCAGCCACAGGCTTCCTCTGGGGCTGCTCCTGCCTCCCTTACAATTTGCTTCTCCTCCCTACTCTTCAGTGACAGCCACAGAGGGACAGAGTCAGTGTCTGACTAGCTGGGGCTCCTGTCTCCATAGACAGCCACTGAGGTTTAAAGGGGTGGGCCTCTGATGGTCCCCCAAGATCTCACCCTAGGAAAGGATCTCACACAAATTCACACACACACACGCACACACACACACACACACAAGCACCTGCATACACTCAAACAGTACATCCATGCACCCCTAGCTGAGATAATCAGACTCACAGTCTTGGTGAACTAAAAAGGGACTGGGAGGCAGAAGCTCCATCACCAGCTAGAGGTATGGGGCCTGGGGTAATATGCTTTCTGCCTTCCTTAAGAAAACTTCCATTTCTGGAATGCCTGGGGAGTCATTGATGAAACTGCTAATTTTGCTTAAGGCCATTGAAAATGGCTTCAGTTACCAATGTAAAAATTGTCAGAGTCAAAATGGAGTCACTTTGTGTCAAATTCAGTATAATAGCACCAAAAATACTTGTGGGGTAAAACAAAGAGAAATCAAGCTGGTGCCTAGTACAGAGCCTCATCTCTACTGGGCAGTGCTCATAGTGCTGGGAGGCGCTATGCATGCTACTGGAAGGAAAAATCTTCCCCAGCTGTGAATCCTAGGAGCTACAATAACAACTGGCCTGGCAAGATAAGTCCACTGGTGCAGTCGTGGCAAGAATATTATGGGAGTAGCCAACTGCTCTTTAACTGGATGTAAGACCCACTTTACAGGACGGAGCCCATATCTGACACTGATATCAAACCTAGGAACCCAAGGCTAGACAGGACACAGGGCATAGAGGAGAACCTAATACTAGTTTTATGCTAAATAGTTATAGTTATTAAACTGACTCCTAATGACTTATTGTTATAACCACAAATTAATGCATCTCTCAACTCTCACCAGAGAAGCTTCCTTATGCAGCAGGTGGTGATCAACACAGAAACTCACGACTGGCAGAGAACAAGAGGCAGCAGAGTGTTCATCCCTGAACAGGACACCTATTTCAAACTTCTGCCTCCCAAGGCTAAGAGGTCATTGTGGAAGAGAGGACAGAGAGATTAAAAGAACGGGGGGGGGGGTAGTCGGTGATCACAGGAAACATTTTTCCAGACAGCTGTTCAGTTACTCATATAAAATCACAGCAGCGTGTAGAGTCCCACGGAGCTCAAACCACACAAAATCCAAAAGCAACATGGGGAAGTAGGTAAGAAACCCCAACCCAACCTAAGGAAATTTTGACAACTGACAGTTGTTGTGAGGGTGAGAGACAGTCCCTTTCAAGGATGGGACTCTTGGTAGGTTAACCAGGGTCCAGTGGATAGACCTACACCGAAGGACATTTGGGAATACAAATTAGAGTCTATAAGCACATATAGATATGTATATCATAGAGTACATTAAATTGGGCAGGGGCCAGTAAGGGTATGTGTAGACAGGAGAGGGGATCTAAATACCTTCAAATTATATTCAGTTATTAAAAAGAACACTCAAGGGAGCCAGGCATGGTAGTGTGTGCCTTTAATCTCAGTACTTAGGTGGCAGAAGCAGGAAGAACTCTGTGAGACTGAGTCCAGCCTGGTCTCCATGGTAAGTTCTAGGCCAGCTGGGGCTAATGGGAGATCCTGTCTCAAAAACAAAGTACTTGATAGAGGTGGGGGTGGTTGTTGCTCACACACTTCTATTATAAAAACAAGTTGCAGAGACTCTGAAAACCACTTTCTTATACAAAGGCCACCAGAACCCTACAAAGCTCAGCTGTTTCTAAATGGACACCTGGGCCGCAGCCACCTGCTGGACCCAGGCACAGACAGAACCACGGTTATCCATCTTTGTAGCCAAAGACAATTACCTTCAAACGACTCAGGTAACCACCCTCAGGTCATCTTTAGAAACCCTTGTCTGATAGGCCTAGTGCTGCAGGCCTGTGATCCCAGCCACCTGGGAGGCTAAGGCAGGAAGATCCCAAGTTTAATTAAGTCTTGTCCAGGCAATGTAGTGGACCACTGCTCAAAATTAAAAAAAAAAAAAAAAAAAAAAAAAAACTACAAAGAAAAGGGTTGTGTGTATAGCTCAGTGATAGGTACTTGACTAACATGTGCAAGGACCTGGGTACCAGCCAGTATAAACAAAATAAAATAAACTTTAAAACATTTTTAAACTATTTTATTTATTTTTTTATTTAATGTGTGTGGATGTATTGCTTACATGTAGGTAGGTGCACCCGTGTTGCACAATGCCTGTGGAGGTCAGAAGAGGGTGCTGGATTCCCTGGAACTAGAGTTATGGATGGTACTTGGAATTGAACTCAGATCCTCTGCAAGAGCAGCCAGTGCTCTTAATTACTGAGCCATCTACCCAGCTCCATAAATTAAAATGCTAAATATTCCCCTCTCCCCTTGCCTACCTGGATATGCTTACCACGGTACACATATCCTAGATTTGAGAATTCCTAATATTCCAGATTACATATGTTTTCTTTAGAGCCTCTCTCAATCATTACACTGGTCATTAGAATGGAAATACCCTTTAATGACACAGAAGGGAGATGAGCGGTGTTTTCACCAAGCACCTAGTGTGTACTGGAAAATCACCACGACCCCTCTCCTCCCGCTGACCATGTGGTCCTTGGCATCTGTTCTACTTTGCTCTCTGTTGCTGTGATGAAATACTGACCAAAAACAACTTGGAGAGGAAAGGGGATATCTGATTACAGGTATGGTCTATCTCCAAAGGAAGCCAACATAAGAAATTCAAGACAGAGACCTGAAGACAGGAACTAAGCAGAAACCACAGAGGAACACTGCTTACTGGCTTGCTTCCCCAGCTTGTACCTTTCCTATACAGCCCAGGCCCACCTGCCCAGATGGCACTGCCCCCAGTGGACTGGGCCCTCCTACAACAATTAACCATCAGGAAAATGCGTCACAGACATGCCCACAGGCCAATCTGATTGATGGAGGAAATTCCTCAACTGAGATTCCGTCTTCCCAGATCATGTCTAGGTTTGTCTGGAGTTGGCAAGGACAAATCAGCACAGCATCATTAATGCTTCTTGGCAGATGAAATAAGCATCCTGGAATAGTTAATACTGTCACTTTGGCAGAAACTGGAATCACCCAGGAGACAAACCTTTGGGCATGCCTGTGAAGGATCATCTAGATTGGGTGAAATGTGGTGGGAAGACTCACCTTAATTATGTGCAGCATCATTCCAAGGGCTGGAGTCCTATACTAAATAAAATGGAGAAAGCATTTGAGCCCCAGCATTCATCACTCTGCTTCCTGACTGTGGACGCAATGTGACCCGCTGTCTCAACCTCCTGCCACCGTGCCCCTCCCCACTATGATGGGCTGCACAGGCCAAAATAAACTTTTTCTCTGTAAGTAATACTGGTCAAGTAATTTGTCACAGCAACAAGACAAGTAACTAATAGAGCTCTCAAGGTCAAGGGCAGTATGCTCAATGTACCCAGTCAGGATGGTGTGGAGCTGCCTGTGGGCTGCAAAGCTGCTCTCCTTCCCTCTTCTGCCTTTCCTCTCCCCGTATTCTGTGACCTGATGTTCAGGTGATCTTGAGGGCAAACCAGTTCCCTCTGGCGACACCTATGTAATTATGTTGTTAATATTAAATATAACATAAACTTTGCAATCAGTGGCATTTTCAGATTTGTATGGCTATCATATCTGTCTAGTGCCAGAACATTTCCATCACCTTAAAGGAAGCTCTACACTCACTAGCTAGACACTCCCCACTCCCCACTGTCCATCTGCCCCTGGCAGCCACTACTTTTCTTTTTCTGTCTCTATGTTTTTATAGACTCAAGACATTTCATGTAAGTGGACTCATACATGGGTTTTTGGGTATGGCTTACTTCATTTCAAACAATGTCTTTAATTTTCATACATGGTGTAGTCTGTATCATATTTCGTTCCTTTTGAAGACTAATATCCCACATTTGTTTGTACAATTCATCTGTCCATGGATATTTAGTTTTGTTTTTTCCTGTGAAGGGATCCAGCACGTTAGGCTAACACTACCACTGAGCTATAGTCACAGCTCTCTGTTTACTTTTTATTTTGAGATGAGGTCTTACTGGTTTGCCCAGCCTGGCCCTACACTTTGGATCCTCCTGCCTCAACCTGCTGAGCTCTGGGTTGATCACTTTTTCTTGCTGTGTGACCAAAAGCAACTTATACAAGAGTTTATTTTGGCTTATGGTTGCAGTAGGGAAGTCCACAATGGCAAGGAAGGAATGGCCGCAGATGGCCGGAGCCGGAAGCTGTCTGATCACATTTCATCAATATACCAGGAAACAGAGAAAGTGAACTAGAAGTGGGTGAGGCTGCAAACTCTCAGAGCCCTGTGGGTACGATGATGCGCTTCCTCCAGCAAGACTCCACATCCTAAAGGTTCCATAACCTCTCCAAACAGGGCCACCAACAGGCAACAGTGTCCAAATACATGAGCTGACAGGGGACATTTCTCATCTAAACCACTAAGTTATCCAGCTTGTCTCTGAACTTAAGACCCTTTTGCCTCCATCTCCTGAGCAGCTAAGATCACAGGCCTGCACCACGATGTCATTACCAATGCCGTATCAATCTTCGCTTGAAATGTCCAGAGCCTTCTTCTGATCAGGAAGACACTGTGACACACAAAAGACACAAGGAAGAAGGTCCTTATAATCTTGAAAACCAAATTTTCTTTTTTATACTGAATTTTGTTATTTTGTGGGTATGTGATGTGTGTGTTTGTGGTATGTATGTGGTGCATGCACATGACTGTGTGGGTGTGTGCACATGCACGCAGAGGAAAGAGCAGGAATACCGGTTGGAATACTCTCCACTTTATTACCTTGAGACAGGGTCTCTCACTGAACTAGAAGCTCGCCTTTCTAGTCAGGCTATCTGGCAGCGAGCTCCTGAGACTGGCCTATATTCACATTCCCAGTGCTGTGGTTAGAGACACTTGCAGTCATAACCAGCTTTTTAGATGGGTGCTGGGGATTTAAACTCAGGTCCTCATTCTTTTATAACAACTGCTCTTCCCACTGAGCCATGTCAGCCCCTCAAGCTATTTCTACCACTGGTTGACACAGCAGAGCACCCAATACTGTGTACAACTTGACCTGAGTGTCCAGGACTTGAACCCTGCCCACAACCTACCCTTGGGACTGAAAATGGACTGAGACAAAGCATTACTATTAACCCAGCACCCATCACCCAGCAGTGCATACGAAGTGGATTGTGGGTAATGGCAATTTACATTTCAATCTCGCCATACAAATTAAACCCAAAGTTGTCATCAAAGAAAAGACGAAGATGGGGATCAAAACGATTCCACAGTCCTAGAAGAGATTAAAGAACAGCAATTGAATGCACCTTTAAGGAGGTTTTAAAAGGTGTTAATGCAGACTAATGCAGTTAATGAAGGTTAGGAAGGATAAATGGCTGCTCATTAGCATTTTCCACCAGGAGGAGAGTTTTTGCACCTTTCCTCATATCAAAGCCTGGATTCTTCCTCTTATGAAAAGACAGCCTCGATTATTTTTAAAGGAAGGGGAGATTAAAAATAGATTTATGATAATTTCTTCTTCTATAATATTATCAATTTATTTCTTTGTGCCCCAAACTCAGCTTAATAATCAATGACATAGTCTGCTACCCCCAATAAGTCTTTGAACTCACGCAGTGTAAGTTGGGGATGAGTTTTGTAAAACCAGTAATTAAGTTCAGGGATTCAGCTGTCCTCTAGAGTCCCATGTTCTTCTGGCTTGGAAAGAAAAGGGACCCGGATCGAACCAGCAAGTATTGGATGTACTACCCAGCATTCTCTAGAGAATAGAACTGATATGATGAAGATATATATATATAGATATAGATATAGATAGATAGATATGTATATATATATATTGGAAAGGGGATTTATTAGATTGTATATATGTATATTGTATATATATGTGTGTATATATATGTATATATGAAAGGGGATTTATTAGGTTGGTTTACAGTCTATGTGTTGGATAATCTGACAATGGCTGCCTGAGAACTGGACAGTCTGAGAACTCAGTTATTGCTCAGTTCATGAGGCTGGGTGCCTCAGCAGTCTCAGCAGTCCCAGACTGGCTCTGATGTCCTGGAGGGTTCCTGGAGAGCTCGCTGCTTGTCTTCCATTCATGTCAGACTGCTGAGAAGCTGGGATCCAATGGCAGCAGAGAATGGATGCAGCAGTAGCAGCAGCAGAGTAGATGCACACACCAGCAAAGGGTGAAGATGGACAGGCAAAAACCAACAGCTTTTCTGGACAGGCATGGCAACCCACCTGAAATCCCAGGGCTTGGGAAATGAAGACAGGGGATCCCTGGAACAAGCTGACTAACTAGACTAGCCAAATTTGGTGAGTTCCAGGTTCAGCAAGAGACCCTACCTCAGTGAATAAAATGGAGACCTACTGAAGAAGACAGCTGACATCAACCTCTGGCCTTCACACATGCACGTGTACACACACAAACATTCACATAAAAAAGAGAGAAATCAGCACTCATGACCTCTATTTTATGACCACAAATTAGTGTCTAATTTACTCCTTGAGTGTCAGTAAATCCTAAGTGGCCCAAGAACCCTGTGTCTATTCCCATCCTTCCTGGTAAAGAACACTGTTCTTATATTATTACTATTATTTGTACAGTTATTTATTTATTTATTTATTTATTTGTATATGAGTGCTTTGCCAGCATGTATTATAAGTGCATCATGTGCATGCAATGCCTTTGAGGACAGAAGAGGGTATTAGATCCTCTGCAATTCGAATTAACAGATAGCTGTTAGCTGCCATGTGGGTGCTGTAGTCAACCTGGGTCCTCTGCAAGAGCAGCCAGTGCTCTTAACTGCCGAGTCATCTCTCCAGCACTGACATTTGTAGTTTCTTTCAAAGACAGGGTCTCACATGTCCCAGGCTAGCCCCAAACTTACTATGTATCCAAGGACCACCTTACTTTAAACTCCTGATCCTCCTGCCTCCATCTTCCAAGCTCTGGGGTTACTGGATCATGGTACCGTGCCCTGTTTATGTATTATTGGGAATTGAACGCAGGGTTTCATATCACACTGGGCAAGCACTCTACCAACTGAGCCACATCTCCAGCCCTCCATCTCATTTTCAGATAACTTGTGGAGGAAACATCTCTTGCTCCTATTTAAGCCGCTCGTCCTGCGTCCAGAAAAGATCCTCTGAGACCCAAGAGACAGCTCACAACCTGTTTCCACATGAAGCCTCCTCCATGGAGCCAGCCCATCATTGCTATACTGCTACACATTCCTTTCGGGGTTGGTGTGAGTTATACACTGACTAGTGATCTTGTACAGGGAGAGGTAAGGTATCTGTTGTTCATTCCTCTCCCAGGTTAGACTCGGAATCCTTGTTTTATTGTCAAGACCATATCTCGTTTCTGTTTTATGCTCCCTGGAGCCAGTTTCTACCTTTTCCTTAATGAAGCTCATATAGCATCGCCAGATTCCAACAGAACCAGCAAGGAACTGCTATGGGGCCCGGGAGCAGAGGAGCATCTTAATAGGCAGGTTACCTCTCTAGGTGTTATTGGAGCATAACCATCTACCAGGAGCTACATCTTCCCGGGATATGTGTGTGTGTGTGTGTGTGTGTGTGTGTGTGTGTGTGTGTGTGTTTCAACTGGTAACTTCTTGTCACAGCAAGTGCAGGAGCAGACAAAGGCTGCCACGTGGCCCCCAGGGGGACCCAGTGGCTTCATGAGCCATCAGATTTACTAATATGCAATGAGTCATTGGACGCGTGTTTTCATTTTGAGGCTTCTGGCCGAATCTGCTCTCCTCGAGCTGCCATTAATCCATTATTTACGCCGACTCTTGGCCCTCCATTGTGTCCTTGCAGGCAGGAGCCCCCGTTGGTACCCACTGGCAGGCTCCATGTGGCTAATGCATATGCTTCATTCCAGGTAAAGCTGATGAGGCTTAAAAATAGCGAAAGATGCTTGTGGCTATTTCCAAAGCCTTTCATTAGGGGAAAAGCCTGGCATTCCACAAGGCCATGAGCCCAGTGGTATAAATTAAGAGCATTGTTTACAACACAGACTCCAACCTGTTTCCTGGGAAGTTTCTGTTGGTGTCACAACCATTGAAGTCCCTGACAGCTGCCTTGCTACTACTCAGAGGGAGGCACAACGCGCTAATTAACCAGTTGTCTTCAAGTTCCACTTCGGGTACAAGGACAAAAGTATGAATTTGTATAAGAGATCACTGTACCTCATGCCACAGGATGGACCAGCAAGCTAGTAACATGAAGTCACCAAATGAATCCAAACCCAAATTTGTCTTCTGCATTGACCACTAATAACCTGTCATCTTGGCTCAGCCAGGAAGCTGTTTATTGTCTATAATGATGGGTCCCTTGGTGGCTAATTGTCCTGCCAGTATTTGCTATTGCTCTGAAGCTGGTGTTACTGGAAGAAGTCTAGTACCTTGTGGGGTAGCCTTTGCTAGCCTGGGTGGGTATCAAGTGATGAGTGGAAGCATGAAGGGCCGGCAGGGGCCAGGCGAGGGCGGGGCAGAGCAGTGGCAAATGGAAGCATGTTCCATCCAAGCTCAGAAAGTCATTGCTTTCCTGAAGCTAGGCTTTGGTTTGTCTTTGGTGTCCTATAAGGGGCAGGTGGGCAACTGCTTATGTCTCCCCAGGGAAGGAGTTCTCAAAACAAGATAGAAGCACCAACAGTCCTGGTTCCAGGTCCTCTAGGCTACTCCTCCACACTCCATCCTACTCTGTGAGTTCTGCTGCAAGTTCCTGAGCAGTTCCAGGTTTGGGGCTCAAGGGTGATACTGAAATAGATTGTCTTGTTGGTTAAAAGATTCACTTGAAAGTTATTAATGCCACAGACATACAAATAGACTGCAACATGGCGGGGCTCAGATGAGAATTCTGAGCCAGTGAGCCCAGATATGAGGGGGTCCCTCCTTGTAGGTCTCAGTTCATGGAGTCAGGCTGTCTTTAATTTGGAGGTAACAGGGGAAGGCCTATGGGATTCTGAGGATGCAAGGGAAGAGATCACATTAGTAAGGTATACTGTTTTACAGGTAGGGAATGTGTCACCTACCAATGTCCTGGAGTCTGGCAGCCTGAAGTCTGAAAACTTCCTTTGGAAGTGAGAATTAGAGCACCTGTCATTCTCCTGGAGCTCCTGAGTAGTCTGGTAGTCTGTTAGGACAGACTTTCCATAGGCAGCTTGTCATTTGCTGCTGCAGGTGGGCTCGGCCTGAGCAGCAATCCAGTCTGGATTTGAGCTTCCAACAGCTTCCCTTAAACTCCATAGCCAGGGGTCCTGTTACTCACATCCCAACCACCTAGCAAACAACCGGAAGGTGAAGAGAGTTGTAAAGCAGGCTCAGAAGCCCTGTGGCCTGGAAGGGGCAAAGGACATGAAGCCAGAGAGGCACTCACAGGCCAGGCCAGCAGCCTATCGGACCCACAGCGCATCTTAAACCCGTCACAGTCCATCAGCATGCATTCCTCACTTGTTTCTTGTTTTGTTTGAGACAGGGTCTCACTATGTAGCCCAAGCTGGATTGTAACTCACAATTCCCCTGCCCGGAGCCTCCCAAGTCCTGGGATTATAGCCATGTACCAGCACACCTGGCTCACCTTGCTTCTTAATGATGGGAGACACAGCGTGGCAGCTCAAGACTTAATCCCAAAGTATTTAAGCTAATTTTGGCCAATGGCAAGAGGTCACACCAGAGAGGTAAATATACTCGTTTTGTTTTATTTTGTTCTGAGATGATTTGGGTACAAGAAAGCAAAGCATTGGGTTAGAATTCTATGACACAAACTTTTGTTCTGTATAAATGTCTTCTTTGGGCCCTAGAGAGACCATGGTGACTAAGTCCTGGGCGCTGCCGTGAGCCGAGGAAGGACAGCATGCACACAGCACCTCTGGCAGTGCAGGGATGTTACAGCAGCGAAAAAGGCCCCCTTAAGAGAAAACTAGTCATGAGAATCAAAATACCTGGCCCAGGTGGAGACCCAAGGTTCTAGTTTTTCTGGGTCAATTTCCTGACATAGGACCAGCCCGACCAAAGCAAGTTCGCCTTAAACCATGTTGAAGTGCTAGGTGGAATAGCCAGCACGTTAACCGGACGGTGAGCAATTCCTGCCCGGGGCAGTCGCACGCAGACCAGCAGCGGGCGCGTCACTGTAAGTCTACAGGTTTCTGAATTCTTTAGAAAAATGTAACCTTATGTGCTCTAATTCTCACTTCCAAACGAAGTTTTCAGACCTCTTTTTCTTCTTTCTATCTCTCTTCTAAGCATACTTTCCCTACCATTCTGGACTGCCTCAACATTTTGGACTTTCTCAGTCTTTTTTTAAAAATTCCCCTCCCCCAGCACGCGGCTGCTAGTTTGCTATGAGTCTATAGTTTGCTATGCTAGTTGGCAGGACTTTATGGCTTTTTTTCTTCTCTCTTCCCTCTTCTTCTCAGGACAGCTGCTGAGATTTACAGCTCACCTGCTCTGAGGATGTTTTTTAAATGCTAATAAGATTGTCCTAAAGCTTCTGTTTGAGCCCAGGCTTAAATTCTTTTATTAATTAGACTAAGAACCCTAAAAGGGGACTCCATTTTCCCCTGTATCAGGGACAGCTGCTGGGAGATGAACACACTGAAATCAAGAGCAAAGAACACCCTGAAAGGCTTAAAAACAGGACAAGTGAGCTGGCCCTCCAAGGAGAGAGAAGGCTACCCCAGATACAGGGTTCAAAGGAAAAGTGGCACATAGCCTGCACTAGCAGGTGAACCTTTGGGTGGGAATGGGAGGCTGATGCCCCATGTGGAAGGCCAGTCTGGGAAGCTGAGTGCTAACCTAGAGCTAAGTGGGGAGCCAATGAGGATTTGGAGCTGGAGGGGCCCCATTGTAAAAGCAGCAACCTGCAAAGAATCTTCTGGCAATGATCTGCAGAGCAGATAGGAAACAGGTAGTCTGAGCATGGTTCAATCTCCTTGGTCACTGTGATAGTCAAGAAGCGCCTTTCATTTGACGTGAACAGTGGGAATACAAAGGAAGATGGAGGTGGAAACCTGAGCGTGGGAGCAGGGAGTGCCGATGTTGAAATGGAGATAGCCACGCAAAGTGGAGGACCAAGGGCGCCCCTAAGACTGAATGGCTGCTGTTTCCTGGACTACTCCCTGCACAGAATAAATTACCGAGTGGACAGGCACGGGGACAAAAATGGGGCACTGACATGATAAGGTGAAAAGCTGGAAGGTCAGGACCCTCTGAAAGTTAGGTCTTACCCCAACATGTGTCTAAATCTCCCCTGAGGTGTCAGTGAGGGGATCACGCCTTCCAGTCTTCCACAGCCAGTTTCCTTGAGTGCAGGGGACAAAGCACAGGATGGGGAAAAGCAACCCAGAGGGAGCACACAACTGTTGTTAGCAATGGCCACTCCTGAAGACTGCGGCCCAGGCCTTCATCCAAGTGCTTCCCGGCCTGCTCTAGGTTATCTCTGACTCAGAACTTCCTTCATCAGGACAGTTGTTAGTATCAACCTATATTTGAAGAAAGGAAGGAGCAGAGACTGGGAAGATGACTCCAAGGTTAAGAGCGCTTGCTGCTCTTGAAGAGGCTCCTGGTTTGGTTCCCAGCAGAGGTTCACAATCTTCTGTAACTCTAGTTTCAGGAGATCCAATGCCTCCTTCTGGCCTTTCCCAGCACCCACAGGCACATGGTACACATACAGACAGCAGGCACACAAAATCAAACTAAACTTAGAACAAAAAGAAGGAGGAAGGGAGGGAAGGAAGGAAGAGAAGGAGAAGGAGAAGAAAGTGAGGAAGGAAGGGAGGGAGGAAGGGAGGGAGGGAAGGAGAAATCGCTAACATGGGCCTGTCTTTGTGTTGGAGAGAAACATAAACCCACAGAGCTTTTGCTTAACAAGATACCCTGGGAGTGCATGGGGCACTGTCAAGAATGGTGTTCACATGATGATTTCACAAGGCCTAGCAACCAGGCAAGGCGGAGCCACCCAGAATCCCTGTCACTCTCTAGCCTGAAGGGCCAAAGGTAAACATACACATCCCTGCATCCTGCTTGGATGGTATTTTCTTCCATTCCTAAGGAGAAAAGTTCAAAGACACACCCACTTTATACACATTTTAGACACATACCACATAAGCACTTTGTGTACACTTCACAGGCTCTTCAAACACCACTCCACACTCACAGTATACCTACCCTCATTCCCAGGAGAATCAGCACTCCTAGCAGGGAGCAACCCCCCTCCCCCTCAAGAACAGTGCTAAGCTCAAGTCAAACCCAGAACACAAAGTGTCCCAGCAGTGCTGTGTCCTGGTAGCTGACTGAATCCCCAGGCTCACGCCAGCTCTGGGCTTAGACTCCAGTCAGGAAACAGGGACTAGAGACTCTGACAGAGTAATTCTTACAGCTTCAAAGAGTTCTCTTCAGTCCCCACTGGATGCCCTGGGAGGGACAGATAAGGAAACAGAGGCTCTGAAGCTTGGCTAAGTAGCAAGGGATCCACACTAAAATCAGAGCTGGGATTTGAACTCACAGCTGCCCATCTCACAGCCAGTGGGTGTGGCCTGCCCGGGTCAAGACTTCCCACAGCATTGGCTGCCCACAGTGACGGGCACAACGTAAGCTGCTGTGACACAGTGGCACAACGTAAGCTGCTGAACGTTCAGAATGACCTTGGGAGCTGAGTCTGCTTCGGGGATTCAGTCAGTCACAAGTGAAAAAGAGAAACACGGAGCTTGTGCCTTGCACTGGGAACATGGTGTGCAAGCCCTGCACACTCCGTTTGTTGGCCACACTGGGCCTTGCAAACAGCTGGCCTTTGCTCCCTTGACCTTGAATGATCCAGGCTAAATGCAGCAAATGGGCAGATCTGTGATGCTTGAGTCCCGACACCACTGTGATGGGCAACGTCAAGACTCACATTACCTTTCCCACCTCACACAGTTCACTCTGCTTTTACTCAGAGAGACATTAGGAGCGAAGGCCTGGGGTAGAAATATGAGTCCCCTTCTTATAAGAAAGGAGTGGGGCGGAAAGATGCCTCAGCAGGTAAAGCACTGTGTGCAAGTGTGAGAACCCGAGTTCAGAGTGCCAGAACCCACGTAAATTTGGATGCAGTAGCGAGCATCTCTAATCCTAGAGGTGAGGTGTAGACGGCAGACTCCCCCGGAGCTCTCAGGCCCTCTAGCCTGGCGTGTGCAGCCCCAAACAAGGTGGGAGGAGAGGAGCAACACCAGAGGCTGTCCTCTGACCTCACATGCATGCTGTGGGCACACACAAATATACACACATACATACACACAAAAAGAAAGGAGGGAAGGGAGGAAGAAGAGGGAGGGAGGGAGGGAGGGAGGGAAGGAGGGAGGAAAAAGAGAGAAACATAATCAATCACTTGTATTTTCCGTTTTCCCTGATTATGAAAATCTGTTAAGGGAAGAGAATCTGTTAGCTGGGCTGAGAACAGTCTGGAGACAGGCCATGCGACTTGTCCAAGGTCATGCGGCTGGTAAGACAGGAATACTGCTGCTCCAGGATTCTTGCCTCACGCCTACGGTTTACACCATCCCCTGAAAGACCACACAGGGGTACGCGCTTGTGCACATGCATACAGCCTCCCAGAACAAATTAACTAGGCTCTGGGGTGACTTGTCATAGCATCAGTCACAGCATCACAGGTGGGAAGCTCTTGAAAGGTTGTTAGCAAACTAATGAATTATATAATGGCCGCTCAGCAATTCCCCAGGCAAAGGTAAGCTCCTGGAATGCACACTTCTATTAGAAGTTGATGGAGTTAAGCTGTGAGTGTGGTGCCCCTGACAAGCTTCAAGCACTGCCCTTTTCCATAAGAATATTTGCACTGTGAAGCACCCTCACAGATGCAAGTCCCAAGTCACCTGGGGAACAGGTCTGAGGGAAGCACTAGGTCAGGTGACTGAAGAACAAGAGCCACCTGCATCCAGCCCAGAGCCTCCACAGTGCCCCAGGCAGTCCACAGTGCACCTGCACAGCCCAGTTATAGTCAGTCCTGGGTACCAAAAGAGAGGGCAACATTTGATACGGGTACCTGAACTCTACGGGCCCCTTATTTGGGGAACATTCCCACAGATAACAATACTCTCCAGCCTTGCGAAGGTTTCATTTCACAGGAACCAGATGTCCCTCTGCAGTCCCTGGTCTGGAGGGAAGATGCTGACCATGACCTTGGGAAAACCCAACCGAGCAGCAGGATGGAAGGGGTAGGGGAGAAAGACAGGACTTGCCTTTGAGGACCTCCAGATTGATACAGGAATTACATGCTCTGTGGTGGCCTGGGCGGTGCTTGGCCCCATGTAAGATGCCATCTTTGGAGATGGCTCTTTGTACAGAGCTAGATCCCAGAAAGCACAGGCACTATTGCTTCATTCTGGAATGACTCCTTAGGTGGAAGCTTATTCATATCCACGTTTGCCTAAAAATTCCATAACCTGTCTCAGAAATTCTCCTGTTCCCCTCTGCGCGCACACACACACACACACACACACACACACACACACACACCCCAACACCTGATTCAGCCCAGGACTGAGGAGACTCTGCCTATGGGTCTACAGAGAGGCCAGCTCCTGGAGGGAAGGATGCGAGGGACTCACAGGTGAGATCAGGAAAGAACTGCCTATGAACAGTTTCTCAGACTGCTGTGGAATCAGCTCTCCAGTTCTATGCTTGGGTCTCCAGAGCAGACAGCGGGGCAACACCAAGCAGACAAATGGTAGCCTAGTTCTTCACCATGCATCTTCTTGTTGATGCCTGCTTCCCAGTCATGGGGAAGCTGTCACTGAGGAGAGAGTCATAAGTTTCTGAACAGGGGGCCCCCATCCAACTCCCTTCCTGAATTCTAGGCTCCAGGACCTGTCCTTTCCCGGTCTGTTAACACCATGGTGTGTGTCCTAGTTAGCTCTGTCAACCTGACACAGCCTAGGGTCATCTGCGGGGAACGCCTTGATTGAGGGAATACCCAGATCAGACTGGCCTCTGGGCATGTCTGTGGGGGGCTGTCTTGATTGCTGATTGACTGTTCGGTGCCGTTCCCTAGACAGGTGGATTCTGGGCTAGATACAAAAGTAAGTTAAGAGAGTTTTCCTGAAAGATGGACAGTTACTCATATGATGCCATCACCATCAGACATCCACAGAGGACAAACAGGGCAAAGGGAGGCCCCAAATCACAATACAGGACCTGAGACCATCTACCTGCGATATTTCTGAAATCCATGACCTCTCTCCTGGGCCTGGTGGACTCTCTCTTGTGTATTGAAGGTCCACGAGTCTCCTGGATCTGAGGGCATGTAGTCACAATGGCCCTCACCCTTGTGAGGCATCTGGGTGCACGTCTGCACAGCCCAAATGGGAGAGCAAAGCCACAGATGGAGCGAAGGCACGGCGTTTCCTCTCCGTGAAGGTTTTGGTAAACAGCAGCTGAAAGCCAGACCTGCAGTTCTCAATTCATTGTCCGGCCCATTCAGGGAGGAAACAAGGTCCTCCACCAGCAAGGCAGGGGTGTCAAAGCCTCACACAAGCTATGCAGGGTGCAGGGTGCCCAGGAGCCTGCATGGCTGCACTCTGCCTCCACTGTTGCATGCTTTGATGCTACTATATCTCCACGGCCAGGGCCTTGGACTGAACTGAGGTGACTCAAGTCACAGGTGCACAGGCTCATGACACCAGCAGCTCTTCTCCAGGTGGGCTCTAGCAATTCCAGCTGTGGACTCCTGCCCTTGTGTGTGTGTGTGTATATGTGTGTGTGTGTGTGTGTGTGTGTGTGTGTGTGGTGGGGGTGTCCCTCATCACATTGTGTCAATGGAAACTAACAGTCAATGGAGAATAACAAAACTAACCCCTGATGCCCCCTTCTCCACAAAACAAACATGTAAATCAAGGCAGAAATATGCAAATAAGCAAGTACATTTGCCAGATCAGTCCACCTTTGCTGTCCCTGGAGTCCTCTCTGATGGCCTGGTCTCCAAGCTGTAGCCCACATGGTCCGATGAGCTCCTTCCTTGAACTCCTCACCCCTCTGGTCACCTTCAAGCCAAGCTCCTGCCACATTCGAGCAGGACAGTGAACAATCATCTCTCATGAGCAGAATCGTCTGGGGATTGTGCCTTTACCTTAAGCTCTTTATCAATGTATTCACCCTCTTTTCACATATTAATGTGTGCCAGTCTCTGTGTATATGAATTCCACATGAGATCTCACCTCAAGTTGAAAGTCGTTTGAAAGTCAAGTTTAAGCCGATTTCATCCAAGCTGACAGTATATCTTTTCAACCACTTAGAAATGAGGGTCCACAGCTCACATGGTCAAGTATTTTCTCACAGGCAGTCAGAGGAAGAACCAGCACTGGCCCTTGAGTGCTCACTGTAGCCCCAGACAACTCAATGGAGCCTCTTCTTCTTCCTTCTCCTCCCTGACAGAGTCCTTCACTTAGCCCGAAGTCTGTTCTCTAAAACACACAGACATTTCCAATGGCACTAGACAGGCAGAAATGCCACCAGACTTAGGGACATTCTCAGCAGCTTCTAAGGCTTCCTGGGGCCCAATGTGTATAAGGACAAAGGACTGCACCTTTAGTTTCAGAGTGGGAGCAGGGGCCAAGAAGTTCACCATTTCAGGCCACAGAGTTGGCCAGGCCTAGATGACTCTGAACCTGGCCTGTGTATTCAGAGGTGAGGAGACTGAGGCCCAGGCTCAGAGCTACCTCGGCAGGCTTGTGTAGAAGATTCCAGGGCATTGTTACCCTTGATTGTCTGGTGCATTCAGGCACCTTGTTCTTAAAGGTTGGTGGGAGAAACAGTGCCAGGTATGAGGTGAGGAGTGTGGCGCACTAGAGAAGCCCGAAGACCAGCCAGCTCCATCCACCTCCCACCTCCAGCTCACCTTGCAGAAAGGAGCCGCCAAGAATCCTGGCACTAAAGGTGCCGGGCATGCCTCTATCAACTCAGATTTATTCCAAGCACCTTAAAAAGCTGGAAGAGCAGTAGGTGTACCTGGTGTCTGCAGCTTTAGACAAAAGTAAGATGGAGAATTTTTTTTCACATTGAGTAAAACCATATATAATATGATGTGGGTTTTTTGTTTGTTTTTTATGTGTATAGGTGCATCACATGTATGCAATACCCTTGGTAACCAGGAAAGGGCATTGGATCCCCTGGAACTGGAGTTACCGATAGTTTTTAGCTACCATGTGGGTGCTGGGAACCAAACCCAGGTCCCAGGTCCTCTGCAAGAGCAGCCAGTGCTCTTAACCACTGAGTCATCTTTCCAGCCCCACAGCATGATGTTTTAAAGCATACTTTCAGAACACTAAAGTCTAGCTAATTAACTCATGCAGGACCTCATATGGACATGATTGGGGTGAAAATACTTTACATATGCTCTTGTCATTTTTCAAGAATACACTGTATTATTAACTATAGTCAACACGTTATAGATGGATCTCTTGAACTTATTATCTCTAACTGAAATTTCATATCTATTGGCCAATCTCCCCAATCTCCCAAATGCTCTAGTTCCTTCTAGAACACTGTACTCTCTGCTTCTAGGAGATCAACTTTGTGAACTCTCACATATACATGAGATCATGTGGTATTTGTCTTTCTGTGCCTGGCTCATTTCCTTTAATACAATGCCCTTCAGGTTCATCAAGAGACAGGATTTCCTATTGCTCTCCAAATGATGAGTTTTTCATTGTGTATATCACATGTTCTTTATCCAGTCATCTGTTGGTGGGCACATATCTTAGCTATTGTGGAAAAGATAATTATTTTTTGTGACAGGGTCTTGTCTAGTCCAGGCTGACCTTAAATTTGTCCCATAGCTGAGAATGACCTTGAACTCTTTATCCTCCTCCTTCCACCTCCCAAAAGCTGGGGTTATAGACATGCATTATGACTAGCTACAGTATTATGGAAAAATTCCTCAAAAAAAAAAAACATGGGAGAGTCACCATTTCTTTGACATACTGATTTCATTTCATTCGACTCTATACTCTGTGCTTCGGTTTTCATGATGCTGAGGACACTGTGTGCTGTTCTCCCTGCTGGCTATCCTGATATGTATTCCCTTTTCTTCCCATCTTTATCAATTCAAAACCTATGAGCAATGCCAACAACTCAATAACAAGAAAACAAAAATCCAATTAAAAATGGGCAAAGGACCAATAAATATTTTTCAAAAGAAAACAAAACAAATGATCAGATGTATTTTAAGGGTTCAACATCACAAATGACTGGAGAAATGCAAATTCAAACTACAAGGAGGTAACATTTCCTACCTGTTAAGAGTGTCTGTTACCAACAAAATGAAAGAGTCCAGTCTTCATCGAGTACATCATGGAAACTGCCCGATGCTGGGGAAGGGGTAGAGGAAACTCTTCCCAGAGTGAAAGACTTTGTATACGGAGTATCAGGTAAAATCCTCAGAAAGGCAAGGTTTTAATGCTGGACCCAAATTAGCCCTAGACCAAAGGCCACAGTAGATTTCTGTCTAGAAATTTTAAAAGCAAACTGTGAAGGGACCAAGCTAGTTTCAAGTAACTTAGCTCAATCCCAGAACAAACCCTCTGGCACATGAAGAAATGCTGCAGAATCCAACTCACCAAGGAGAAACACAAAGGAACCACACGCCATCAACAATTTCCTCTACTTCTTCCTAGCCTTGCTTTGGAGGGTCTAGCAAGGACATTAGGCAGGAGAAAGGACCAATCCAGATTGTAGACAAAGAAGAATCAGCACCTCTCTTTGCAGACGACATGACACTGTACTCAGAAAGCTCTGAGAAGCTAACAGTACCGAGAGCTAATAAGTAAAATGACCAAAGTTGTAGAATGCAGTACCACATACAATAGTGATGTCACCAGAATGTCAATGAACGGCCAGAAAATGAAATTAAGAAAACTCAATAGCATCAAAAATGACAAAACGCACAGGAATGAATTTAACCAAAGAAGTGCAAGACTTACACACTAAATATTATAAAACACCATTGAGAAACTCATAAAAGCTCCAAATAAACAGAAAAGCATCTTGTGTTCATAGGCTGGAAGACCTAATATTGTTAAGGTATAATAATCTCAAATCAGTCTACAAATTTAATATAGACTCTCAAAATTTCTGCTGCTCTGTACATTTGTTTTTCTTTTCACAAAAAGTAGACGTGCTGATTCTAAAATTCACAAGGACATGTGAGGGACCTGGAATAGCCAAGATAATCTTTAAAAACAAAGTTGAGGACTTATACTTCCTGTTTTCAAAACTTACTACTCAGGGCTGGGGTGACAGCTCAGTCAGTCAAGTGCTGGCGTTACAAAAACAAGAATCTAAGCTTGATTCCCAGAACCCATGTTTTAAAAAACTTCCAGGTTTAATGGCACCAGTCTGTAATCCCAGCTCCAGGGAGGTAGAGTCAGGCACATCCCTGGGATTTGCTGGCCAGTCAGCCTAGCCTACATGGCAAATTCTAGGCCTATGAAAAAAAAAAAAACATTTGTCTCACAAAACAGGATCGGCAGCTCCTGAGGAATGACTGTCAAGGTTGTCCTCTGGCACACACACACACACACACACACACAGTCAAGGTTGTCCTCTGGCATGCACACACACACACACACACATACATACACACACACACACATACAGACACAGTTTTGATATAAAGTTACAATGATACAAAACAGAGTGGTGCTGCTAAACAGTAGACACAGAAACCAGTAGAATAGAATTAAGATACCAGAAACATGCCCATCCATCTGTGGTCCATGATTTTAGTGGGATGCTAAAGCCATCACATAAAGAACAATCCTTTGTCCACATAAATAAATTTGGATCCTGACTCTATACTTCATAGAAAAAATCAACATGGATCAAAGACTAAGGAGTAAAGTTATGAAATGCAGAGGTAAACTTCTGTGATGGAACTAGCCAACAGTTGCCATCCTGGATAACCTCAGATGTCAACTTGACAAAGCCTAAAATCATGGGACGGAAGCCTCAGTGGAGGAATTGCCTAGATCAGATGGGCCCGAGGGCATGTCTGTGAGGGATTATCTTGATTGTTAATTGATGTTGGAGGGCTCAGTCCAATATGGGAAGCACCACTCCCTAGGAAGTGGTCCTGGGCTGTATAAGGAAGCTCGCTGAACATAAGCCTGAGAGAGCCAGCAGGCAGTGCTCCTCCATGGGTTTTGCTCCAAGTCCCTGCCCTGACTTCCCTCAGTGGGGACTGTGACCTGGAAGTGTAAGCCAAATAAATCTTTTTTTCCCCTAAGTTCCTTTTGGTCAGGATGTGTATTACAGCAACAAAAAGGAAACCAGGACAGTTGCTTTATGTGACACATAAAGCACAATGAACAAAAGAAAAGAACTGGATTTCCCACCGTCAAAATCTTTTCTGTGTGCCAAAGGACACAGTTGAAAGGTGAAAAGACAACTCTGAATGAGAGAAAGTACTTGCAAATTGTACATGTGATAAAGAAGTCATATCCGGAAATAAGGAGAACTCTTAAAAATCATCAATAAAAACACTCAGTTTTTAAAATAGGATAAGAATATGAATAAACATTTCTCTAAATATCATATGCAAATAGTTAATAAGTGCATATAAACATGCTCCACAACATTAGTCATTAGGAAAATGCCAATCAAAACCACAGTGAGGTAGTGCCTCATCCCCAGTAGGACGACTAGGATGCACACAATCAAAATGACAAGTGTTGGCAAGGACGCAGGGAAACAACCCCTTACACGTTGCCGGTAGACTCTAAAGTGGTGCAGCCACTGTGAAAGACAGTTGGGCACTTTTTACAGATAGATACCACATGGCCCTGGAAATCGATGCCTAGGTGTATATCCAAATGAGCTGAAAACATATGGTTAGATAAAAATTCACACACAAGTGTTCACAGCGGCATTACTCGAGATAGCCCTAAAGTGGGAATAACCCAAATGTTCATGAAATCATGCGTACAGAAATTAAATGTGGTACAGCCATTAAATGGAATATGATTCAGCCAGAATAAGGAATGTAGTATTAATACTATAGCAGATGAACCTTGAAAATATACTAAGTATTATATATTTTTTTAAAAAGCAAGATACAAATGGCCACATACTATATGATTCCATTCTCTGAGATGTCAAGAATAGGTAAATCCACAGAGATGGGATGCAGATTAGTGGTTCCTAGGACTAGGAAAGGAACTTGGAATGACTACTAATGAGTCCAGGGTTTGTGTGTATATGTGATAAAACCATTCTAAAATTGGAGAGTGGTGTTGACTCCATGACCTTGTGATTAGACCAGCTAAAAAGCATTGAAGTGCTTATTTTAAAATGATGTGTTTTGTGTAAAATTTCATGTTAATGTAAATTATATTATGACTAACATAACATGCAAACATTACTAGGCATGGAATAAAATAAGAAAATCAGTCTGACCCATAAGGGTTGGGGAGACAGCTTAGCAGTTAAGAGCACCTGCTGCTTTTTCAAAACACCTGAGTTCAGTTTCCAACATCCAGGACAGGTAGTACACAACCTTTTGTAACTCCAGCTCCAGAGGAGTCCATGCTTTCTTCCGGCCTCTGCAGGCATCTCCACTCACAGGCACAAAGCCACACACATATATACATAATTAAAATAATGAAAATAAATCTACACAGAAAATCTAACCCACAACCAGGAGGAAAATTGATCAATAAAAATACATCCCCAAATCACGATGGTGGAATTAGCAGACACAGACATTAAAATGCCTGCTATAACTCCCCCAAATACTCATGAAGACACAAGAAATGAGCATAATGCAGAGGAAGGTGAAAAACATATACAAGAACCAGACTGAACTTCTTAAAGTGACATATGTATCTGAAATGAAAAACCCACAACAATGAACATGGAGCAGCCAGGGTCTCCACACAGCATCTTATGGAAGTGCCTATAACCAAGAAGGCCTGTGACTCTGGGGATCCCCACCCCTCATTCTCTGTTACATTAGGTTTTTTCAGAGTAAAGGCCTGAAGGTGATGGGGACCAGGCTGGGGACTTTTCCCTTTGGAGGTAAGAAGTTCACAGCTCAACTGCTTCCTTAGAACAAGGTGTAAGCCAGGACGTCCTGGATGCTGGGAACTGAACACGGGTCCTTTACAAGAACTGCCAAGCTGTCTCCTCAATCCTTGTAGGTCAGATTTTCTTATTTTACTCCAGGTCTAGTAATGTCTGTGTGTTATGTTAGTCACATAATGGAAATGTTGATGTGGTGACAAGGTATGCTCGGGCTGGGGCTGGCCTGGGGTTGTGGGTTTGTTTCTTAGAAGAATCTACAGCAATCTCTTATGATTGGGAGTGTGAGGACAGGCATGAGGCTGACAGGGGCATGTGAGGGGCATGGAGAATGCTCTTCTAGAACTTCCATCTGTTCCCATACACAGACACACACACACACACACACACACAGGGGAGCAACTTAGACATGCTACTCTATCTTCATTAAACTGCACAAAATGAAACAGAGAGGAAAAAGGACTCTTTGCAAAGATCAGACCATGACCTACGGAATAATAAGCAATCTAACGTGCAGGTACTTGGAGGCCCCAAGGACGGAAGCTAAAGGGGAAAAAAATATTTCAGGAAATAAGGGCCCACGACTTTCCAAATTTGATTTCAAAGCTGTATTACTATGGATACAAGAATCTCGATGCACGCTAAAGCAAAGAAGCACTAATAAAATCAGAAGACATGCCACAATCAAATCACATCAACCTAGTAATAAATAGAAATATCTTAAAGTCAATCAGAAAATAAAAGACCCACTACATACCAAAGAACAAATAAAGATGACAACAGAGTCTTCATTAGACATCGAAGAAGTCAGAAGATCAGTGCAAAAATATCTTTAAAGAACTAAAAGGAAAAAAAATCAGCATAGAATCCTCTACCCAGCAAAATATCTTTGAGAAATGAAGGTTAAAGGGCCAGGCATCCTGGCACACTTCTTTAAACCCAGCACTTGGGAGGCAGAGGTAGGCAGATCTCTGTGAGATCAAAGCCAGCCTGGTTTACGTAGTGAGTTCCAGGCCAACTGGGGCTACAGGGAGATTCTGTCTTAAACAAAAACAACAAAAAAATGAAACCAAAAATAAATGCTTTTTTTAGACAAGCAGAAATAAAGAAGTTGGGATAAGAGATGTGTGACAGGAAGTTATTCAGGCCAAAGAAGAATGCTGCTAGATGGAAAGAGATAAACTGATGGATTTCTTCAAAGTGGGATGGAAAGCAAACAAAGCAGGAGGAGGTGTTACTATAGTGCTCGTGTGGCTTGAAGGCAGAGGACGGCAGACTGGAAAACACCTGTGAGTGAAAAGATAGAGATCGCCACACCACAGTGTGCTGCCCCTCACACGTCTGATAGAGTATACGCAGCAAAACCTAAAAATGCACAGAAGGGTTCTGAGAAATGGGCCTATATATCATTCCCACAACCACCAAAATATTGACTCATGCAAACTTCAAAATAAAAGTTGGAGGTTATCAGACTAGACTAAAAGTGGAAGCTCAACTATCTACTCTCTATAAAAAAAAACCATTTTAAATATAAAAAAATAGATAATTAAAAGAAGGACAAAAAATATAATACATAATTATATGTTAACAATACATGCTAATAGATTATAATAATATAAATATATAATTTATATAATAAAAATCTCCCCCAAAGTCAGACAGCTTGTAATAATGCCAAACTAGAATTTTGAATAAGGATTACTCCTTGAGACAAAGAGAGACATGACTTAATGATAAAGAGATCACTTGGTCCAGAAGATGAAACTATCCTAAAAACCTCTGTGTCCAACAGCAGAGTTCCAAACATATAAAAGTCAAACTAATAGAACTTAATGGAGAAATACTAACACCTGCAGTTACATTTGGACAATTCAACATTTTTCTTTTAAGTGACATTACACTTAAAAGACATCCTGAACAACAGTGCTGATCAACTCAACCGAACTGTCCTTTTACAGAATGCAGTGCCCAACACCGGCAGAACACATATTCTCTTTGAGTACACATGGAAAGAACTGAGTAGTCTACACACACATCTGTCAGAACCAGCATAAAAGAAATCTGATGTTCTTGGCGCATTTCAGTGACGGATGAGTGGAGACAGGGAATAGGGTTGAGGAGCTTGCCGTTAACCAACACTGAGAGACCCAGTGAGGCTCTGCTGAGCTGGAAGGAAAGGTGAGGCCAAGAGCACCATTGCCTGGGCTGGGGGTTGGGGGGATGCACCAGTCATGACATGGGACGCTGGCCCCTGAGTCAAGTTAGTTGGAACTCTGCTGTCAGCTTGAGCATGGGGTCACAGAGCTGTGTCCTCGTGACTTCCTGTGGCACGTGAGGCAGAAGGCCAGTCATCCTATGGCTTGCAAAGTGTGTTAGTTAACAGAGGGAGTCCTGCTTCTCAAGCTGGACAACCCATCCAGATGCTCTGAGTAAACTATTCCTGGGTACTGTGGACCAACAGAGCATCCAGGAGGAAGCACTATTCTTGAATACTCCAAAAGACAAGGGAAACTAGAACACAGCAGAAAGGGAAGGAACAGAGGGAGGCTTGCAGCCCAGGTCTGCCAACATATTACCTGTGTGACCTCAGGTAAGTCTCTTGATCTATTCAATAATAGGTCATTCAATAATGTCTTCCCAACAGATAGACTGAGGGAGACGGGGGGGGGGGGGGGGAGGACCATCCAGCTCCAGCTGAGACCATCACCAAGCGTAGTCAGTCAGAATCTACAGGACTTTCTCAGCCTAGAGGGAAGGCGGTCGGGAGATGCAGCCCGCCCACCAGCCTGCCACACCTGACCATGCCTACTCTCTCTGGCTCTGGCTGCAAGTTGCTTTGCCCAAATCACTCATAGGACGGCTTGAGCAGAAGCAATGAAATGCTTTCTTAATTGTCAGATGGCAAGAGGTTAATGAGCTCCTATAAAAACCATCCCTGCCATCTGGTGGCTGTCACCAAAGCCAGCATGAAAGGGAGGTCCCACTTTGTTAGACAGGATGACGGGATCACTCCAAGCTAGAAGGCCTACAGGGGTGCGGTATCCGGGCTGGGGCCCATTGCGTGTCCACGCTAGTGCCCAGATGTCCCTTAGCTGCAAGGCAGGTTTAAAAGCACGCTAGACAAAGAAAGCAGACAGCGCCAAACCATTCATCAACCCAAAGCGTCCCCTCTGGGATCTGGATCTCAAGGGACCACCCTAACAGCATTGCCACTTTACTCAGAACAAGCCAGGAGGAAGAGAAAAAAGTGACAGACTGAGAGAGCCCAGCCAAGGCAGAGGGAGGGACAGATATCACAGGACTGCCAGACCCTGAAAAGACAAAAACCGAACCAGTTGGACAAACAGACAAAAGAGAACAGATAGAACTGAGCTGCCAGGTGGAAAGCATGGGACACAGACAGGTAAGGAATACCTGTGAGAAGCAGGTGAAAGGGCAGCCAGTTTTCTAGACTCCGAGACAGGAAGAACTTTCTGAGGGTTTGGTTTTGTTCTGTGCAAACGTGCCTTCAATATTCTACAGCTCCAAGTAGTCACCCAGAGAAATGGCCCTTCCCCTTTGGCAAGGATAAACAGGAGATACATCAGGACAGCCTAGAGACTGCCCAGAGCATCACTACACACACATGCACACACAAATGTGCATACATACGCATACACATACAAATATACATAGAAATACAAATATACTCTTATAAACACATATGCACCAATACACAGGGGCATATGCATAGATGCACATAAACACATAGGCATATACACTCTGCATATATACACAACTGTGCACTTATAAATACATACAGACACATGCATAAACAAACACATACTAATGCACAAATGCATACACACTGCATATATACACAAAAATGCATGCTTACAAACACACATAGGGCACATACGTAAACATACACATACCAACACACAGGGACACATGCATAGATACACATAAACACATATACATGCACAAATGCACACACACTGCATACATACATAAATGCACACTTATAAACACATACAGCTACATGCACAAACACACATATACTAATACACACAGACACATGCATAGTATACACAAACATGCATGCATGTACACATAGAAGCACGTTATATCATCTTTTCAAAGCTCCCACACATGCTGAGACCCCACAGATCCTGGTCCTCAGCTACAGCTGTACAGGATCTCTATGTATGTGTTCTCTCCCTTCAGACACAGTCCTGAACATTCCATTTCAGCCTCAAGCCTGGCAAGCTCAGCGCTGGTCTCTGGCACGGAGGAACCGGGAAGCCCACTAGGGCTACAGTCTCTGGGTCCCTTGGGGTCACTGTTGGCCTCTCATATTTCTAGGAATTGGCCAGTAAACACTGACCAGCCCCTGTTCTAGGTTGTCTGTGCACTTCCTGGAGGGGCTGAGACCATGCAGAGCACCCCTCTCAGGGCTCTGGAAACCTCTGCTCTGAGAGCAGGCCACTATGGAGTAGGAGCAGTTTCTCTCCTTGGTATGCCTGACTGCGGCATTCCTGCTCTCCATCTGTGAGGACGATGGCAATTTGCCTGTAGATCTGGGTCTCAGCTTAAAAGCAAACCTATGGCCCAGCATAAACAAACTAAAAGCAGAGATGGGCTGCGCTAAGACTCCGGCAGCTCCATTTCCTCATTACCGCTGATCTCCGATTTCCTTCTTCCTACTCCAGCACCATTTAGCCAGTCCGCCTCTCAGGAGACTCTGAACCTGTAGAGCTAAAGAGAACAGGAGATGCCCCAATTCTCTCTCCGTCCTCTCTTCCTCCCTCCTTCCTCCTATCCTCTCTTCCCCTTCCCTCCCTCTCTTCTTCCTCCCTACCTTCTTCTTTTTGGTTGGGGAGATAGGGTCTTGCTATGTAGCCCAGGCTGGCCTCAACTCACACAATCCTGCCTCAGTATCTCCAGTGCTGCGATTGCAGGTGTGTGCCATCACACCAGGGCTCTCATCTCTTCAGAAAGTAGCAGTTCCCTAAAACCTGCCAGGGAGTTTAGGGAGCTGGAGCTGTGCCGGGCAAGGTGAAAGTGAAGGTCGCTGGTGCACTCAGCAGCCACGTAGCCCAAGGTTAACCCTAATTGTCACCTTTATTTCCAACAGTTAAACAGAATCCTCAGGCTGTATCTAGATGGCTCCACCTATCCAGAGGGCCCTTTTCACCCAAAGCACCCTGGTCTAGCCATGTCAGGGCTTTGTAAAGCTTCTTGGTTCTGTGTTGGCAGCAGCCAGGATCACATGGCTGTGCAGTGGGTAACCAGCAACCGGGTCCTCACTGCCAGCTTTGGGGCCTTCGTTCCTGTGGTTCCAGCTTTTATCCCTCACTTTTTGAGGATAGGTATCCTTCCTGCAGATGCTGCGGGCTGCCCAGCAGCTCCTCTGCTTCATAAAAAAGGGGACAGACAGCAGGGTCAGGCATGGTGGCATGCACCTGCAGTCCCAGCACTTGGGAAGTCGGGGCAGGAGGATCTCACATTCCCGGTCAGCCTGGGTTATGCAGTAATAGCATGTCCCATGAAAAATTAATACAAGAGAAAGGGAGAGACAGAGAAATATAGACCGATAAAATATGGAAAAATAAAGAGAGGAAAAGACAGAAAACGAGAAGCCCGAGCCCTGGAATCCAGGCAGTCGCAGGCACTGCTCTCTGTCCCTCACCTGTTTCCTGGGGACTGAGGCGTCTGTCTCCGTCCACTCTCAGGAGTCCCCATGGGTTCACCTCTGCAGTCCCGATCCAGGGCTTTAACTGCCACTTCTCAAACTAGAGCTACTGTGCAATCCCATCTGTGGTCAGCCACCCTCCTTCCCCACTGCCCCACGCCTCCTCTGATACAACATGCATGCGTCCACAAACACACCACACCAAACATCACACAAATCATATACACACACCACATACACACCACCACATCGCATACTCCCACATAGCACATCACACACCACACACACACCAAACACACACAACACACAATACACACCATACTACACTATATACACATATACCCAGACCACACACCACACACACTTCACACACATCACACACAAAACACATGTATAGACATGTATAGACCATACACACACCATTCATGCATCATACTCACACATCACGTACCACACATATATCACATACCATACACACATACATGTACCACATGCATACACTGTACATTACATACACATACACATCACACACCACATACCACATCATACACATGTATATACCATACTTACATAGCGCACGCATGTATACATCACACACATACACCACATTCACACACCACACATATCATATCACACACATGCATATATCAACATATACACAAATCCATATACCACACATACACAACACATATGCATATATCATACATATACCACACCACACACACCACATACACACACAAGCATATACCATACACGAAGTACCACACACACACCAATACATGCACCACACACATATACCACACACACCACATCACACACACATACACATACCATACTCACAAATCACATGCATAATATACCATATACAACACACATGCATACATCACATACATACACTCACCACACATATCACCCACTATAATACACCACGCAGATATACAGACATCCATACACCACATACACACACAACACATGCATATACCATACATACACCATACCAAAAATAAACACCACATACACACACAAGCATATACCACACACCGGGCACCATACATGTACACACACACACACACACCTATGTTTGCTCATAGTCTGTCCTGCCTTTTCTGACAGCCATGACTAGAAATCAACACAGTCCTCCCTCTAGTTCTGGGACAGCCTGAGTCCAGGTCCCTCACCCATGCAGGTGTGGGAGGCAGATGGCTCAGGGTGGTTGGGAGATGGGGAGGGAGCAGAGGGAGTCACTGTGGAGGGTCTAAGCTGTCACGGGGACAAATGCCACAGAAGAAGCTGTCTCCAGGGCCATAAGTTGCATTCAAATGAGCACCTGAAACACAAGGTCCACGGGGCTTCTTTAATAATGCAAAGAGTAATTTTCACCCAGGAGTGGCCAAGCCTCCGCATGCGGCTGCATGCCTGTTAAGCTCCCCTTCCCTTCTCAGAGCCACCTGGGGGTTCTCCACTAAGACAACTTGGACGGGGTAGAGCTCAGCTCAGAGCTAAAGTACTTGCCTAGCATGTCCATGGCCCCGGATTCCATTCCCAGCACACAGGCACACACAAAATGAGGTCACTCAGAAAGAACACAGCCAAAGGAAGAATTCAGTGAGTGAATATTTTTCAGTAAATTTCAGGAAGCTCAGTCCTATAAGAGCACACTTAAACAGAGCAAACCACCAGAAGCAATATCTAAAGATAGCAAGGTGCATTCCATGTGTGCAAGTGTCAAGGAATGACATAAGAGATGGCTGCTGAGAAGTAACCTTGAAATGTGTGCCCCAGGTGCCTCCAAGCCCTGTCTTATCTTGAGCAGTTGCTTCCACCTTCCTGGCCTATCTGTCTTCAGACAAGCCTGACACCCAGTACCAGCTGCTGTGAACAGTCTACCCCTGTGATTCATAACATGGCCAGTGAGAGCTCAGGCCCCAGAGCCAGAGAGTTAGAACTTTCCATCCTGGCTTCATTGCTGGTTGGCCCTGTTTAAATGAACATAAGGAAGGCTGAGGGTGCATCCCAAGAGGCCAGTGGGGAAGTGGTTCCTTCTTCATGCAGTTCCTCAGCAGATATTCCCTGCACACCAGTGCCTAGGAGGTCAGGTCTTAGATCCAGAGCAGACAATGGAACAACTATTTCCATTTCCAGGGTCCATATACTCGGTGCTCTTCTCCTGCTCTGGTCCACAGCCATTCTAGAGGCCACTGTCTGCCTTGTCCACCCTCACCTTATGTCCTCCCATCCCCAGAGCAGTGATGCTCTGTCCAGTGGCCACCCTCTTCCTAGCCCCTCATCTCGGCCTGAAGTTGATCAGCTCATAGGCTTGGGGACTATGCCACTATATAGGATTATATAATATAGGAATATAGGATTAACCTACCCCTAGATCCATGATTCTCTTGCCACCTCCCTCATTCAATCCATGTGTGTCCCTCCTGATCCATGATGTCCCCAAAGTTCCCCCTGCCTTTCTCAGAAGCTCAGAAAATCCCCTCTAGAGCCTAGCAGGGTTTAGGGCAAACCTAAGCTTAAGGACTATTCCAGTTCCTTTTCCTGTTGCTGTGATAAAAAGCAACTTGGGGAAGAAAGGGTTTACTGCATCTTATACTTCCAGGTCACAGTTCATCTTTGAGAAAAGCCAAGGCAGGAACCTGGAAGCAGGAACCATGGAGGAACACTGCTAGCTGACTCACTCATCAGCTCATGCTCAGTTAGCTTGTTTATATAGCCCAGAACCACCTGCACCAGCACCTGGATGGTGCTGCCCACAGTGGGCTGGACCTCCCACATTAATCATCAGTCAAGACAATTCCCCACAGACATGGCCACATCCAATCTGACTGAGGAAATTCTTCATCTGAGGCTCCTTCTTCCCCGGTATCTCTAGGCTGTATCAAGTTGACAATAAAAACTAACCAGTACAAGTTCCATTTCTAACCTCTTAGCTGGGTGAACTAAGTCAAGTCACCTTCTGAACTTGAATTTCTCTTCTGAAAGACAAAGTTGACTATAAAACCTATTTGGGGCTGGAGAGATGGCTCAGCAGGTAAAAGCACTTCCTGCTTTTGCTAAGGACCTGGGTTCATTTCCCAGCACCTACATCAGATGGCTTACAAACCCCTGTAAGTCCAGCTGCAGGAGATCTGACCCTCTGCTGGTCCCCTTAGGCACCTGCACATACATGGCATACACTGATGTGCAAATCTTTAATCTTTTTAGTAATTAAGTACTAGCATCTGGTCCTTGACGCTGGGGCTAACTCTTGCTGCTCACCTTCCCTCCAAACTTGTATTTATCAAGTACACAAAACTGACATGCAAACTCTCTGATCTCACACCAGCCTAGCTCAGGTCAAGCTGACCCACCTTGGTTCACTGTGGCACTGGAAGAAAGAGCCTGCTTGCTCTGCAGCTGGTTGGGGAGGAGTCAGTCAGGAGTGCTTGGATTCACAGGCAGAATTTGAACGTTCACTTAGGATCAAAGGGAGTTTAGAGTTCCAGGACAAGCAACTCATTTCATGGGAGAATGAAAAGCAGGTGTGCCCCTCCCCTACTCCACTCCTTCCCTCACCAACACAGGGTGGGGGCGCAGAGAACTGGGTCTACACTGAACACAAGCACGAGAGGAAACGCTTGGACATCTGTTAAGCTCTATATCAATGTTAGTCATTATTGTAGCTTAATTCCTTCCAGCTCCTGGGAAACACAGCCTTCTCCCACCCCCAGGAGGCCCATCTAGGCTTCCTCACGCCACCTTGGGGAAATCTGCTTCTCCTATAGAACAAGCACCCATCAAATGAGAAGCTTTCAGAAGGGAAACTGGAGACGCCTGCTACAAGACCAAGCAGAGACAGCTAGTCTGGGAAGGATTTGACTGTTGCGATGTAAGCCTAAGTAATTCTTTACTGTGGGGCTCCCCTACAGCGTAGGATGTCCAGAGGGTCCCCAGCTCTGCTCACTGAAGACAAGGAGTACCTTCCCAAAAACAGTAACCCAAAGTGTCTCCAGACATAGATGGTAAGAACAGAATCACTATGTGAGGATTACTGGCCTGTGCCCAGGATGCTTTACACAACTCATGTGTGCTCTTTCCATGGCCCTGTGACTCTTCATGGCCTGGGTGCTTACAGCCTGCTGGCTTGGGCACTCACCTCTGTGCTCAGCTGTGCTAATCTATCCAGTGCTTCCTGTAGCTTACACCAGACAGTCCACAGAGTTCCCCGACCATCCTCTGGGCCAGGTGGTATGTTAGTTACTTTTCTGTTGCTATGACAAAACACTATGACCATGGCAACATACAGAAGGAAGAGTGCTCTGGGCTTATGGAGGGCTAAGAGTCCATCATGATGAGTGAGGGATGTCAAGAGGCAACCAAAGCAGAAAGCTGAGCACCCATCTTCAAGCATGCACAAGAAGCAGAGAGGGGCAAGCCTATGAGCTCTCAAAGCCCATCCCCAGCGTCCTGCTTCTTCCAGCAGGGTCACACCTCCCAAAAGTTCCAAAACAGCACCACCAACTGACCAAGTGTTCAAATGCTTGAGCACACAAACCATCACAGATGGCTACAGTTTTTTGGACTGTCATTCTGGCCACTGCAAATGGATCAGGTTCCAATCCTGGACTGATACTCTGTAGTCACCTGTTCTGGTCAGGGCACTTCGTCTGAAGTCCATCCCTGACCAGGCTTGCTTTTTAGGTTTTCAGAACTAGAGTTAAGAAGTCATGGAAACATGGCACTGGGAAGAAAACAGAGAGGAACAGGTACAGAATTAGCAGCACAGAAGGACCGAGATGGCCAGTCCATTCCGTCTGCTGGTGCCGCCATGTCTTCTACAGTCACAGTCCATTGCTCATTAACCAAGCTGAAGTCCTTTACTTAAGGTGTGGAGAGATGGCTCAGGGGGTGAAGTGCTTACCACCCAAGTATGAGGACCTAAGATGTGATCTCCAACACTCATGTAAAATGCCAAGCACAATGGTGCATGTCTTTAATCCCCGTGGCAGAGGGTGTAGCAGGACATGACCCAGGCAGATTCCTGGAGCTCGCTGGTCAGCCAGCCTGAGTACTAACTGAACCAATGACCTCAGCTTCAGTGAGAAAATGAGAAGCGTGAGCAAGGAAAACATCCGATGTCAACTCAGAACAGTCCCTAGCAGAGCAAAGGGCTCAAAACACCAATTAGCTTTTTTTCATGATCTGAGTATGTAGTATTCTGCTATAGGCTCACAACTTGAATATTTGGCTCCCAGGAAGATTCTAGAAATATAGGAGGTGGGACTGAGCTAGAGGTAGTAGTTACGGGAGGAGGGTTCTTGGGGGTATATTAGCCCTGGCTACTTCCTGTGTCATGGTTTCCTGGCCACTGTGAGGCTAACAGCTATGTTGATAACAAGTCCCCATCACTATGATATTCTGCCCGAGTACATGGAACCAAGCAACTACAGGCCATGAGCTAAATATTTCCTCACCTTAAGTTAGTTATTAGGGTCATAGCAATGCAAAAGTAATATATTCTTATTACCCACATCTACCTGTTTTTAACAGTTGAATGTAATTCCATTACATAGATATACTTTAGTTTATTAAACTTAGCCCCTTAAAGGCAAAAATTAAATATTTAAAAATTTTATTATGTTTATTATTTTAAATTCTGTGTGTATGTGAGGCAAGTATGTGCTTATAAGTGCAGATGTCCTTTAGAAGAGGGCATCAGATCTCCTGGACTTAAGGTGGTTGTGCACTACCTGATGCAGGTGCTGGGAACCCGACTAGGGTCCTCTGAAAGATCAGTACAAGCTGAGATCTGTAACCACAGAGGCAGCTCCTCAGCCCTAAAAAAGTTAAATTTTTATAAAATTTTGCTCTGAAAGCAGCAATATAAGGTCTCCCCACATCCACACACCTTCATACATTCATGTTGGGATTTGGGGCAGATGAATTACTAAAGGAGAGACCATTGGGTTAGTCAGTTATTCCAGATTGCCCTGCAGGGGGTCAGGGTGCTTCACTTTCCTACCAACAGTGCTTGTGGCTCATTTCTTCACTCTCAATTTTCAAGGCTACCATTCTTTTTCATTGGATAATCAAAATAAAAACAATGCCACATTGTTGTTTTCATGTAAGGCTGAATGTCTTCTAATGATTTTCCACTCTAATGAGTCATTTGTTCATAGCCTGAGAAGAGTGGGTAGGTATGGTTGTGCATTGGTTCCTTTTTTTGTTGTTTCTGGTTGATGTAGAGGGATATATTCTACAGCATGAATATTCAGTTTTTCTACTAGACTGTGCCAGCAAATGCTTTCTCTTAGACTGTTGTTTATGTTCTGGCTTCCTTTTTTCTTAATTACATTTCTATTTATTTTATGGGGCAGCGCAGGTGCCATGGTGCCATGGAAGTCAAAGGACAACCTGCAGGAGTCTGTTCTCTCCTTCCACTGTGGGCATCTTGAATTGAGCTCAGGTCATCGGGGTTGGTGCCAAGCATCTTTACCCACTGAGCCATCTTGCCTGTCCTGTTCTGGCTTCATTTTGGTGCCTTTGACAGGACAATTTTGTTTGTTTTATAATTTTTAGTTGGCTGAATCTGTCTCACTTCTTGGGGAGCTTCTGGTTTGGTATCAGAAAGAACTTCTTCAATCCAAAATAGATGGATTGATAGATACAAATAGATGACAGGTATAGATAAATAGATAGATAGATAGATAGATAGATAGATGACAAGTAGATAGATATTAGATATTAGAGATGATGGGTAGATAGAAACATGATACATAAATGCATATATACAGAATTTTATATTATCCTTTTATTGTTTTAACTAAATAATATTGACAAGTTGAAAGACAAACAAGTCATAATTGTGTCATTGATAGATGATAGATAGCTATTACAGATCTTTTGATTTATTGAGTTTTATTTTATGTGTACAAGTGTTTTGCCTGCATGTATGTAAGTTCATCACATGTATGCAATGCTCGAGGAAGTAAAAAGAGGCTTCAGATCCCTGGAACTAGAATTATGGTAAATTGTTGGCCGCCATGCAGGTCCTAGGAACCAAACCCGGGTCCTCAGCAAGAGCATCCAGTGTTCTTAACCTCCAAGCCATCTCTCCATCCCTGCTAATAGCAATCTTTGGTCCATCAGAGTTAGTTACTGTACCCAGAATGAAGTAGGAACTTAACTATGTCCCTTACACATGGATAATGATTTGTGTCATGATTCAAAGTATCTTTGGTCTCAAAGTATCTTACTGGTAGGACCAAGAAGTGCTGAACTTGAGCCAGCCTAACCAGGGAAGGAAAGCAGGCTGAAAAGAACACATCAGCCCTTCCTCCTCCCCGCCCCCACCTCACCCTCCCTCCCTGTCCATTTATTGTCTCCAGCGGCAGCAGGTGTTGTTGAGGTGCCTAACTCAGAGCAAAGCAGGCTGTCGAGGGAGCCATGAACACTACATCACTTGAACACGACGTTACAGAACGGTCAGGGCCTGAGCGATGGTTACCCCGGGACTGCAGTAACTTATGTGCCCAGAGAAATCATTTTCCTGGAAGATGCATTTTAGGCAGAGTGGAGGCCCAGGTGACCCCTATATCATATGGCCTCAGGTTCATGTAGATTTACACATGCTGGCTTCCCACAATAGAAGGAAATCTAATTACCGGTGGAATAACTTACAGGTAAGGAGACCTCCAGTGTGGGCCCAGGCTGACTGTAAATCCTCACAGCCGGGTCCTGGGCTGAGCGCAGGTGCTCCGCTCAGAGGGCAGTGCCCCACTCAGCACAGGCACAGGTCGAAGGGCAGCCAGGCTTCTGAGGACCTGTGCATTTTCAGGGCTCAGAAAGTGGAAAGAACAGCAGGCTGAGCTTCACCCTGCCTGGGATCTTCATTCTCCTGCTGGCCACAGTAGGACTACAGTCTTGTACTGACCATGCCTCCTCAGTTTCTCCATCTGAACACACTGTTCATGGGAATCAAGCCACATCCCAGGGCTCATGCTTTAAACACATGCCCTCAGTTTTTACAATAGGCCGCAGAATGAGAATTCAGACTCTCATTGTCTAGCTGTAGAAACTTCATCAAAGAAGTTCAATGACCTTCCTGTGCTGCTAGCAGACAGCTGCAGAGTTCGGATTCTTGCACATTCACCCAAGGCCCACCGTGTCTGGGTATGTTCTGTGCACTTGGCCACACTCCCAGCATGCATTACTGGGCGTTTGCTGAGGGTCCTGGGGAAGCCTTGCTCCCCCCTGGCTACCATGTGGCCTCCCTCTGGTGATACCCCTGCCTTCTGAAGTAAGCCATAGACTATTTGGCATAGCTGCCAGGCCAGGAACCACATCCTTGGTGGCTATGTATGAAGGGATGGAGCAGGCCTGCCACAACATGAGACAGGGATGACCAGACACTGTATCTGAACACAAGAGTTACAGCTCAAGTTTTCACCTGAGACCCAATGTTCCCCTGATTCCACCATGGCAAAAACATCTCCACAACAACTCTAAAAGGAGAACAACTTATGATTTTTATATGACTGAAAGTCTTAATGTCAAAGATGAATTTACTTACTATTGCATGCTTGGGTAGTCCATGATGGCCTATTAATATTGTATGGGTCACAAAATAGCAAACCAATTGTAAAATTTTTTTCTTCATCTCAGCAAAATCTTCAAATATGTTCATCTTTGTGTGAGTCATCTCTCTACGTGGTGCGTACATGTGTAGGTGTGTACATGCTTGTATATGTGCATGCAGGGGGTAAAAATATGTGCACATGTGTATGGAGGCCAGAGTTCAATGTCTTCCTCAATCACTCTCCACTATATTTTTTGAGACAGGGTCTCTTCCCTGAACTTGGAACTCACCAACTCAGCTAGACTGGCTGGCCAGAGGACTCCAGGGTTTGTACTGTCTCTGCCTCCCCAGTGTTAAAATTACCAGAGTGGGTCACCATGCTCAATATTTTACATGAGTGCCGCTGATCCAAACTCAGGTCCTGATGTCCCCATGGCATACACTTTTCCAAGTGAACTATCTCTCCAGTCCCAAGTCTATTCATCTACACAATCTTTTATTCTAATGGAAATACTTCTTTAAGGATTTAAAAAATAAAATGTGATTGTAGTCAGAGGGAACAAACTGTGAACATGCTTTCATTTTTAAAAATATCTTAAGGTCCATATAAATGTGTAGAAAATACATACATAATTATTTTTTCAAATGTGATTTCAGCAAGTTATTTCCCCCCTAAATAACTCCAAATTGCTATAACAGTGAAAAGGCAAAGTATAAATTACAATTAATGAATAATTAATTTTTAACCAAAAGTATTTTTACTGAATCATTTTAAATTCTCAAAAAATTAATTAGATATTAAATACTTTTAAACACATAAGCATCCAATGCCCATGGAGTCAACAGTAGGATACATCACACTCACCGGGCCTTGAGTTTAAGAGTAACATGAATTGTTTCCTGTTGTGACGTATGCTTCAGCATCCCTAGCCCAGCATTGTGAAAACCGTGTTAATTCTTATCTCTAGAGCCAGAAACTGGAACATGAAGAGAAACAAGAAAATGAATGTTGGGCACAACTGGAAAACAGTCATTTGCTATGCAAGAATCTATTGCGTTCAAGCTGAGAGGAGTGATGTGACAAGTTAATTAATTTGCCTTTTCTCTTACCCAAACACTTCCGCTCAAAGCTCCGAAGCTGTGTCTATTGCTGACAGTCAGAGGTGCACAGCACCCTGTCTTCGCATGATTGGTTGCAGTTTTTTAAGACTTAAGGTAAGCACCTGGCTGTTGAGAGCTAAGGGTTCTTAGGACTACAGATGGGGCTAGGCCAGTGCTGAGCAGCCAGCCCATCACAAGTGGCAGAAGGTGTGTGTGTGTGTGTGTGTGTCAGGGAGAGAGAGAAAGAGAGAGAGATATTCAGGTCCCTCCAAACATAAAGCCCTTACTAAAACCTCTTTGAGGACCCAGGCAGTGCAGGAAAGCAGGATGTAGAGAAGTTGGGGGCCCCCAAATCACTCTCAGGTTTGCTCTTTCATTGACAGACTCCCAGAACTCACAACATGGCAGTTCTCGTGAGCAGAATTCACCACAGTGAAGGATCCAAGGAAGAATCAGCAGAGAAAGCTTTTGAGGCAAAGACCTGAGGAGATCTGAAACAAGTGTGGAAAACCCTCTCACAGAGAATCCTGGGAACGTGCTTTGTTTCCCTGGTAACCAGTGGCAGGACTTCACTTGATGTCTATCTTCCAGAGATTCTCACAAGACCCTGAGCCCAAGGGTTTATCTGGCATTTGTCATATGTGTCCTTTGCCTACCATGTGCCAGCGTTCCAGACCCCAGAGAGAAGGCAGGCATTGCACCTGAGTCATACTGGAAAACTTGGGCCCCATGAACCACTCTTATCAAGGAATGGAAGGGCAGGACTGTGCCAGGGCACCTAGCACGAGCAACCCTTACAAGCTGGCCTTGCTAAGGAGAACAGCTTAGCAGCTGTGTTAACTCTTTTCCTTACAGGAAGTGGGATATGACAGACAGCAGGGAAGAAATGAAGTCTTAATTTCACCTCCCTTCAACTTCCACCTGCTGGGGAGAGGTGGAAACTGGAGAGAAGGAAGGCTGGTGGGCAGATTCCTGCCTTGCCCAGATCCATCCCGATGGTCATGAGCAGTCTGACTCATTAATTTTCAACCTGTGTCTCATGGACAGACAGCATAATTTACTTCTCATTATCCCAGAAGATGGTAACAGAAAGACAGATATACAATGCTCAGGTTCAGATTTCAGGAAATCTAAACAACATGCTGTTTAAGAATGTGGTAGGGTGGGGCTGGAGTGATGGCTCATTGGTTAAGAGCTTTGGCTACTTTTCCAGAGAAACCAGGTTCGGTTCCCAGCACTTACCTGGCAGCTAATACCTGTCTGTAACTCCAATTCCAGAGGATCTGATGCCCTCTTTCTTCTGGCCTCCATGGGCATTGCATGACACAGGTGAACTTATATACATGCAGGCAAAACACTCATACACAAAGTAAAAAATAAATAAAATTTTAAAAGAATATCATGGGGTGGGTGAGGTGGTGGGCACAGGCTGAAATGACTCGCTGGGTGAAATGCTTGCTATGCAAGCACAGGGACCAGAGTTGGGACCATGCAAATGCCAGGTGGTTGTGGTGGCAGCTTGTCTGTGATCTTAGCACTTTAGAAGTGAAGAGATGGGATCTCTTGAACAAGCTGGTTGACTAAAGAAGTCAGTGAGGCCAAGTTCAGGCAGAGACCTGGTCTGAACACGTAAGGTATAGAAAATTGGAAAGACACCTCACATCAACCTTTAGCCTGCCCATGCACACTCACACACATGTACCCACACAGATACAAGCACATGCACACACATGTGCACACACACACCTGAGAAGGAAAACGAGAAATGCTGTTGGTATAAACTACTTTCAAATGCAAGTGAATTCAGCACGGCTGCACAAGGGTTGGGAGAGAACATTGTCATCACTAAGGTCTGCAGATGGGCCATAGCTCACCTGTCATGTTAGAATCATGGTTCGATCAGGAGGTAGTGGGGTATATATGTAATCCCAGCACTTGAGAGGCTGAGACAGGAGACCATCTTGGGCTATACAGTCAGATGTTCTCTCTCTCTCTCTCTCTCTCTCTCTCTCTCTCTCTCTCTCTCTTTCTCTCTCTCTCATAGATAGATAGATAGATAGATAGATAGATAGATAGATAGCCAAGCTTAGGGGTATGGGCCTGGAATCCCAGAAACTCTGGAGACTGAGGCAGAAGGATCTTAAGTTCAAGGCCTGACTGGACTACAGAGTGAGTTCAAGGCCAACCTGGGCTACTAAATGAGACCTTGCCTCAAAATCAAATTTAAAAAAAGAAAAGGGCAGTGATAAAGTATTTACCTAGCAGCAGCAATTTCCAGCAATACACACATACACACACACACACACACACACACACACACACACACACCAAAACCCAAAACCCAAAACCAAAACCAAATCATGGTTCACAGCTTCATATGAAGCAGTTATGAACACACTGATGTACCATAAATACACACTAAAACATTTTGAGTTTTTAAAATTTTACCATCTACTGGGACATACATGGTGGCTCATTCCTGTAATCCTGGCATCCAGGTGGCCATATTTTCAAGGCTAGCCTGTGCTACATGGTGAATTTTAGGCCAGACAGAGCTACAGAGCAATATTCTGTCTTAAAAAAAAAATGCTCCTCCCAGAAGCCATAGATTGCCAAATAAAAAGCCTACTGCATGTGTGGAATACCTCCCCTCAAGCCATTGGTCATGGGTGTCCCAGAGATGACCAAAACAATCTAGACTACTGTTATTGGTGGCCCACCAGAACTTCATGGTAAGACCCTATTGCTGAAGATACCACACATTGGCCACAGAACGTGGAGATATCAAGTTGTTGCTGACAAGGAAGCTCCCTCCCTGCTGGCTAGCTTTCACAGTAATGGAAGGTGCCATTCAGGCTGCAGAGACTTTTCATCATTAGCTTTACCCAGCTGTGAACCCTGTCAACTGCAATAATGACTGGCATGGCAAGATATGCCCATGCATGCAGTAGTGGCGTGAATGCTGTGGGGGAGTAATCAATCACTTTATGATCGGATTTAAGACCTGTTCCATAGAAGGAAACACGTGCATAGTACTAGAAATCTGGCCAAGAACTCATGGTTGGGGAGTTCACAGGTCCCAGGGATGAATCTACTACTATTATTACACTAAATGGACATAGTATCAAACTGTCCTCTAAATTCGGAACTCTATACCCATTGATCTGTGTGACTATCAGACCTTATCAGAAGTTTCTTTGTGCAGTAGACAAGTGTTAATGCAGAAACTTATAACTGGTCAAAGTGCAGAGAACAAGTGATAGTGGAGTGTTCAACCACAAATGGGATATCTATCCCACCCTCACCATCTCCCTCCCCCACGGCTCTGGGGCCATAGTGGAAGAGGGAACAGAGTCTGAGAGCCAGAGATCAGGGATACTAGAGCAAAACAGTGTCTTCTGGGTACAAGAGGGCCACTTCACTCGTAAACTCACAGGAGTTACGGCTGTCTGCACAAGGTCAATAACACGCAAGCATGGCGAGGGAGGGCGTTCAATAGCCCCCCCAACTGAGGAGCTATTGATAATAGCTGATGGTCTGGGGAGGAGAGTGTGTCAGTTTTCATAAAGGGTGTGGCCCCTGGTAGGCTGACTAGGGTGAGAACACTGCATTGGGTGGACCCAGAAATTGTCTGGCCCAAACTGGACTTGATGGGTTATTTTTTTTCAAAGAGAACATCAAGTTGCATAGGGAGGTGGGAGTGAATCAGGAAGGACTAAGGGAGAAACGTGGGATGGGGTGGGTATGATCAAAATACACTATATGGAATTCTCAATGGATTAATAAAAATAGTGTATTAAAAAACAACTATAAGGTTGGGATGTAGCTCAGTGGTGTTCACTTGCAATATACAAGGCCCTGGATTCAATCCCCAGCACACAGACAAACAGAAAAAAAAAAACAAAACCCCACAACCTAAATAGAATAAAGAACTGCTAAGTGACCTTTCCAATTATGGGCACACGTGAGAGGGAGTTCTCACTATGAAATTCCCACCCATTGAAAACATCGTAATTGAATCCCTTAGGAGTCATGGCCATCTCCAATCTTGTGACATCAAGCTCAATAATTCTGCATTCCTAACTGGTGAAGAGGCATTCATTTTTTCATTGACAATCTCATGTTTGTGAATTAACTTTTGACTGTGCCAATCGACTTAACATTTTATCACCCCACAGTCCATTATTTTTAATTTTACATGAATAAGCTTCTTTCAGTAATTGTATCCTTGTAGCCAAGTCTTATTTATAAGTGAGTTTTTCTTTATGGTAGGGGTATACATGCTTCTATTAAAGTAAGTGTACACAAGCTAAAGTTTGAGATAGATTAAAAGCAGTCTACCTGCCCATGTCAGCAGCGCATATACTAAAACTGGACGAATGCTGTAGAGAAATTGTATATACTCCCACACAAGGATGGCACACAAAATTTGTGAAGTTTTCCATATTTCTTTTAACGTAGTCCATCAGTGATGGCCCAGGTGGTTCGGTGAGTGACGTGGCATCAGTTATCAAAGAGATGGATGATAGCACCTGCTAACACCAATTGGAGGCCAAGTATCTGCCACCCAAGTTGAACTTGCTAGGATCATCAGAAGGCCAGGGTCACAGGGATGAACTCTACTCTCAGAACATTTCTACCTGGAAGTGCAGCCCATGAGGATCAACAGGGAATTCGTAATTGCTAAGGTCACAAAGCCAGGCTATGTAGGGTTACCTAGTGAATGAGACAAGGAAGGGTCAGGGTTTGAGGATAGCAGGATAGCCCTGAGTTTTTTCCCAGCACAGCATAAACTGGGTATGGTGGTGCATGCCTGTGATCCAGGCAGAAAAGAGGAGGCAGGAGGGTCGGAACTTCAAGGCCCTCAACTACAAAGTGACTTGGAGGCCAGCTTGGGCTACATGAAACTCTGGCTCAAGAAAGAAAAAAATGTTTCCCAGACCATGGACTACAACCAAGTCCAGAGTTTTCAGGGACTGAATAGAGTCCATAGGTATCTCGTTGTCATCCGTGAGTTACTGTTCTATATGATTTTCCAGAGCAGGGTGTGAGCATCAACTTCAAAATAACAAGTGACTAGCAGAAGAGGGAAAGCCATCGCGGCCCTGCCTCACCTCTGCATTATGTCCCCCAGACATCCACGCCGCAGTACTGGACATCTGCAAATGTGCCCGTACGAGGTGCGCTAGTTTCCTTTCTGATGTGTGATAAAGTGTTCTCACCAAAAGCAGCCTAGAAGAAGAAGAGACGTATTTGGCTTATACTTCCAGGTCAGAGTCCATCATCGAGGGAAGTCAGAGCAGCAATTCAAGCAAGAAGTGAAATAGAAACCACAGAGGGACACAGCTTGCTGACTTGTTCACCGGCTCATGCTTCATTAGCTTTCTTATATAATCCAGGACCAGGGAATGGTGCAGCCCACAGTGGCTTGGGCCCTCTAACAAGGCAAGACAACTAACAAGCAAGACAATCCCACAGGCCAGTCTGATCTGGGAAATCCTTCAGTTGAGATTCCCTAATCAAGTGATTCTAGGGCTGTGTCAGGTTGACCATTAAAGCTGAGGACACACAGCAAAAGGGACTTTGCAAATATGATGAAGTTAAGGTCATTGGGATTAGGTGGTCCCATTCAGATTAGGCAATCACAAGGTCGCCATAGAGGGAGGAAGAATGGGATTTGATTACAGAGAGACAATAAGGCCACGGGACCCCAGAGGCAGGTAAGCACTGCAGCCAACAGACGCTGGAAGCAGCAAGAAACCTGATTCTCCCCAAGAGCCCCCTAAGGAAGCACAGACCTTTAGGCACCTTGGCACAGAAAACTCAGCACAGATTTCTGGACTCAGGGATTGTACCATAGACAGTTTCATTCAGTTGTCTTAAGGCACAGAGTTCATGGTAATTTCTCACAGCCACCACAGGAAACTAACACAGCTACCAACGCGGGGCAGAAGTTATGGGTAGAGGGAGCTGCAAAAGCTACGGGGGCAAGTGCCAAGTGCATTGGAAAGCTTCAGGGCTTTGAGCCGAGGCTTCCTAAATGCAAACAGAGCCTGGGAACCATGAATGTGGCCTGGCTGTGCGGAATGTATTAAAGACACAGAGGCCAGAGGCAGGGAACTCTGCCAAGAGGTTCTCAAAGCAACTCAGGCGTGCAGGAGTGAGAGCCAGGCCCTCGGGATTAGCAGTGGAAAGGGGAGAGAAGACCAGTACAAAAGAAATTTCAAAAGCAAAATTGATGGGGCTTAGTGAAAGATGGAGTAGAGCAGATGAAGGAGAAATTTCTTCCAGCTGTTACAGCCGGCACTGGAGGCGGGGCGGACGCCGCTGACGGAGAAACATTTCTAAGTGTTTCTAACAATACCGGGAAAGTCTATCCTGACCCAGTGCCATGGACTGTGCTGCTCCAAGAGTCCAGGAAATCGCCAGTGGATGAACACATTGCGTGGCCGGAGGAGAATGTGGTTGCCAGGGCCCCTGCTGATAAAATATGGAAGAATTCTCTCGCCCACCTCCTGATCTCCTCTTTGCCTAAAGGCCCCCAAGGCCTAGATTTTTAATGTGGGATCAGGAGGAGGAATGGAGAAGTGAGGTTGGAATGGCAAAAAAAAAAAAAAGAGCCAACAATAGCCCAGATCAAACACACCACAGATACTTGCTGGCTCGCCATCCTGCCGAGGCACTGGTCAGCGTCCACCAGCCCCTCGGCCTGAGGTTTTTGCCATCGCAGCTCTGCCAACACCACCAGAGTTCTCACTCGGTGGCACGCTTCCTTCCCTAAGGTTCTGAAGAATAAACAACACTGAAAGTGATCCTGGCATGGTGGGAAAATACACAGCAAGAAGTCAGAAGCCGACAGAGAATTGGAATTTAGAGAGCATCTGATCTGGGGTACCTAAAAGCAAGAGTTACCTAGAGCAGGGAACAGGACCCCAGAAAAGGCTGTAGCTATCCTAGATGGAGAACAGAAATAACAACCGAGTGCTGTTCATCTCCCACTCTGATCACCAGCTCCCACTGCGGTATTCTTCTATAGGCCTTTCCTGACTACACTGAGCCATCTCTGTGTGGAAAGGTGGTTGTCTATATGGAAGCTGTCAAGGCTCAGAAGTCACACTGGTTTGGTAAAGGGGAAAGAAAAGAAAGGGGCCTGCAGTTTCAGTTCATATTTGTTGTTCCTCTCCTGTGCGAAGGCACCTGTTAGACTCAGAATATCCAGCCAACATGGCAGCCTCAGCCTCTGTCCCCAGGATGCTTGTAAATGTTATCCAAAGCCGCCTTTGCAAACAGCCTAAGAGGAGGCTCGACACAGAACTGAAGCCCTGTCGTTTCCAAAACGACTGAGCTGGCAAACATGCAAATGTACTCTGGACCCAACCACACTGTGATCCATTTGAGTCTCTCTCCTCTTCAGAGCCTCCAATAACCTACTACACAGCACACACGCGTGTGGTTCATCGCTTCCAAATACGTCCCCAGAGGAATTTCCTGAGGTTACTGGGGAATCAATTTTATCTCAGCACTTTCCAGAACTATTGCTTTTTTCCTGGCGCAGGCCCCTGCATATATTGATTGGCTGGTTCAACAACCATTTATTGAGTCACAGCAGGTACCATGTGTGGGCAAAGGGTTTAGCACTGGAGGGCAGGGTAGGAGGTGGTGGTTGCTAGTCCTCTCTGTTCCTCAGCCTCTCCTCACAGCCTGGGCTGGTGGACAGAAAGCTGAGGGTCAACCTGCAGATACAACTGGTCCCGAAGTCCTGAACTGCAAAGTGGATGAGCTGAAGAGACTAAAGCCCAAGATCTGGAATGCCTTTATTAACACTTCCCTCACTTTGCATTCAGTCACCAGAGCTCCCAGAAAACGGATGGGGCCATTTGAGTCTCACAAGAGTGACACACCTATCATCTCGCTTTAATCCCATAGAGACCCTGAAAAATGGGCTTATTCATGCCCCATTCTGCTGCATCTAAAACCACAGAGGGACACAAAATACCAGGATTTGGGATGGAGAGATGGTTCAGCAGCTACTACTCTTGCGTAGTACCCAAGTTGGGTTCCCAACACTCACATCAGGCTACTCACAACCACCTGTAACTTCAGCTCCAGGGGAATATGATGCCTCTGGCATCTGTGGGCACTGCACTCACAGGTACACACTCACATGCACACGCACAATTAAAAATGACAAAGTTAAATATTTTAAAGAAAAAAGAAATAGAAGCCTGATACTTCTTTGGGGGCTGGAGAGATGACTCAGTCGGTAAAGTACTTGCCATATAAGCATAAAGACCTGAGTACCATCCCCTAGACCCAGGTTAAAAACAAAAAGTCAGGTATGGTGGTGTGTTCTTCTATTCCAGCACTGGGGAGGTGGAAACAGGCAGGTCTGTGGGGCCTGGTGGCCAGGCAGCCCAGCCTACTTGGTGAGTTGTGGACCAGTGAAAGACCCTCCAAAAAGGTAGACAGTGTCCTAATACAGTTGACCTCTGGTCTCCACATGTACACATTTACACACAACACACAAGGAATAGCAAGATTTGTCCCAAGTAACCCAGTCGGCAGGTTGCCACATTGAGGCAGAAGCCCAAGGTCAAGTTGCAATGTTAGTCTATTATTCTCTTGACCCTGACCTCCTTGTTTTTGTCCCTGGTATCATGTCCCCCAACCACCACCACCTCACCCCTAAAATCACTCATATGCACACTAATCCCAAAGCATAATTAAGTTCAAACCAGAGGTGGCTCATTTCTACTCTCAGATCAGCCAGCAGGCGGCAAGCAGCGGGCAATTCTCCTGAGAACACTTAGTGATTTCCAGGACCACAGTCCAGTCCAAAGGCCACCACCGTGGTTTCAATTAGAGCTCTGAGTGCTCAGCTCTCAGAGGCCAGGGAACAATGGAGGGTCCTCCAGGAGAGAAGGCTGACCTCTCTCAGCCCCGCTCTGTTCCCGGCCTCTTAAACAGAACATTATGTGTCTGGGATTTTATTGTCAGACCCATCCCTTTTGGGTCAGGTTGGGCTTTTTTTTTTTAATCTAGAGTTGATTGCCGCTCTCATTATCAAAGCCACCATCCATCTGTTTCCACTTTCTTAAGAGTTGCGGAGAGGACTAGCATGGAAATCTGCTTTTACTTGAGGTTTTAGGGTTCCCCTCCCCTTTTAAAAGTTGAGGGTTGTTCAAGCCTTGGTGTTGTCACTGCAATACGATCTTCTAGTAGTGGGTGGCCCGGCTGTGCCATTTGAAACTAATTTACAGCCTCATCTGAGATGATCGTCACTTTAAATTAATTAACCAGAACTCATCAAAAATTCTGCGATGGGGGAAGAGGACGAGGAGCTGTGGTGACGGGTTTTCAGGGATCAGAAAAGGCTCCCCGAACCTGCTGGATCCTGTTCTTGGACACAACTGTCTGCGTTTCTTTCTACCTTTTGAAAGTAAAATATACACAGAAACCATAAAATATTCAGTGCATTGGTTAGGCAGCTAAGCATTCCATGTTTTTGTGTTTTGTTTACAGAACCAAGGGTGCTACTGGAAAGAAAGGAGAGCAGGCCTGTTTTGGAGGAGAGCTGGCGGGGGGAACTTATGTATCACGTACGGAGCGCCTTAAGAGACGGATGCCGGGGCTGGCAGGCCTCTACATCCACCTCATGCACATGCTGGACTCATTCCTTCCCAGGCTTGAGGGCGAGGTCATTTGTTCCTCTGATAGTCACGATGGACATCATGAACGCTGGCATGTTATACAGCAAATGCTGTGGGAGAGCAAGAGTGCCTCTTCAAGAGACTTACGGACTTTATCAAAATGGAAACTATCTTTCCTACAGCTTCTGGCAGTCCGCAAAGCACTCTGACATTGCCACCGCATCTTCAGAGCGACCTTGTGAGTGCACAGTATCATCATTCCATTTCGTAAGGGTAGGAATCAAGACTCAGAGAGGTCAAGAGGCTTGTCCATGACCACACAGCTGGGAGGAGATACAGCAAGAATCCAAACCAAGCCTGAGACTAAAATCACATTCTCTTTCCACCCAAGACCTATAGATGAAGACTATATACACAAAATCAGCGGAACGGGAAAGGGCATTCAATCTTGAGATGGTTCCACATCAATGCAATCAGGGGTCTGCAGGCTCTTTGTGTTTTTCTGTAATAAAATGTGTTCCAGTCCCCAGATCTTGAGACGTGGGCGGGTGATGGAGGCAGTTCTTTAAGCAGCTCTAGGGAGTTCTGGGCACTCAACACAGCATAAATCTGTCGGTAACAAACTGTGCGCATCATCTCTGGGCTCGAGTTGACTTTGTAAAGCTGAAGTAGGCAGAGCATTTGGACAGATTATAATCTCACTGCTCCTCCACGCCAGCAAGTATCTGAAAGTAATTTGAGTTATTAAGCGATACTTGCATAATGCCTGGCTCATTCCAAACACTCAAAACACACCAGCTGTGACTGATATCCCCCAAAGCCTTTCCCTCAGTGGAGCTCAAAACTGGAAGGAAAGGACTTTACACACAAAGGCGGATCCCTGATCCAACCAAAAAATATGTCTATTGTAGAATTATGTAGCCTATCTTAATATCTCACACCAAGTACTCAGTGTAGTAATGACTCTTCCCCATCTTTCAGCAAATTAATTCTTGGGACAGTCCATGGTTACCCCATTTGACAGGTAAAGAATCAAAGAATCAATCAAGAGCAATGAAACGTCCTCTTGTCCACAGATTCAAATCCAGGCAGTCTGCCTCCTAGAGTGGGTACATAACTTCAAGGCTATTTACACTTGCCTGAGTCCTGCATGACTCCCTGTTTCTGTCTCATTGGGACACTGCCACACCTATCTGTTCACAGATTATCTTTGGCTGAGTCCTTGATACCACAACATCAAACAATCCTACCGAACCCATGAGGGGTCCTGGAAGATGGCCTGGTGAGGAAAGTGTCTGCTCCACAAGCATGAAGACCTGAGTTCAGATCCCCAGCACTGATGTAAAAATTTAGGTACGACAGCCTATGTCTATAATCCCAGCTCTGGGGAGGTTGAGACAGTAAGATCTCAGGGGTCACTGGCCTGCCAGGCTAGCCAATGAATGAGTTCCAAGTTCAGTGAGAGATCCTGACTCAAAAAAATAAAATGGAGACAAAAGAGACACCGGTTGTCAACTTCTGGCTTCTGCATGTGCGCGTACAGGTAAACAAGCATCACGAGGCCCAGAAAAGCCTAAAATATTTGGCCCAGAAAAAGTTTGCCAACCCCTGCTCCAGATGACTGTCCTTCACATTGTGAAAAGCTCTGCCCTGTCCTCCATCCACTGCATCATCACAGAATGTTCTAGGCCTTACTACCTTTCCCATCTAATACTCTGGGCATCCTGGTGTCTAACTCCCAAACACACTGAGTCAGGGGACACATAAACACTCTGCTGTAGGAATGGATTGGGTCCAGAACCAATCTTCAGGTACCATTTTTTAAAATTTCATTGGGAAGGTTCAGGCTTGTTCTTGGTAGTCCTGCTGAGCCTTCTGTGGGCACTGTAGATCTCAGTTGACCCCCCTCCCTGTGTGTTCACTCTCTCCCTCCACCTCTCCTTCTCTCCCACTAGTCTCTGCTCCATGACTCTGCTGGAGGGTTCTACTTAATAATTGACCAGATTGTTGAAGAATGGTGATTCTCATATCCATTAGGATTATGCAAGAGGCCAAGGCAGGACGGGTGTCCCTCTCTGGGAGACGATGCCCAGAGACCTCACGATCCAGAAGGCCAATACCGATGTAAAGCTTCTCTGGAGAGAAGTCACATTTTCAGTTCCTTGGTGTGATTCACAATACAGAGAATCAAGGGTAATTTGGGAAGATCAGAGAAGGTGGCCCAGGAAGTCAGGGAATCCAGGAAGGAAAGGAAAGGTCAACATTATAAAGACCTCTTTTAAAAGCCAAAGCAAGCTGGGCCTGGCTAGGACACTGGAGATGCCTTATCCATTTGGAATTAAAACCTATCTTGTTCTACTGGCAAACACCATACTTTATAAATGGAGAAAAGGAAGGAATGGGAAGAGGGAGGGCAGAGTGCTGCCGCCTCATCCTCCTGACCTCTGGGAGTTCCTAATCTACTTTTGGAAACAGACTCCCAACAGCTGAAACAACAAAAGATCAGCAGGTGCCCAGCATAGGCACTGCCCCAAGTGGAGGGGAGAGTCCAACAGAAGCTTCAGCAGTGGTACACGGAAGAAGCAGGAGGCTTCACCTGGACTATCAGGAAGAGGAGAGGCTGGGACTAAGAAGAAAGGAGAGGCCAGTGGGGCAGGGGCATGGCTGAGCCAGCAGCTGAGCCTGTCCCTCAGGCCACTAGGGGAAGGACAACCTATAGAGAAAAGATGCTGTGCTAGAGCTGGGTTCTGGGGCCTTGGACAGCACAGAGAGGCTGGGTCCGGGCTTAACAGTTTCCTGGTTTGCTGTGTTTTCACAGCAAGTGAAAAAAAAAAAAGTATATACTCTTTTGAGTATATACCCGGGGTTCCTCCTGCAGATCCACAAAGCCAAACTGAGGGTCAAGGTGAAGAGGACTGAGCATGGGGAAGTTCTAACCCCATTCACGTGGGTTGTGGGGTTCTCAGGCTCCTTTGGTAGGCAAATGACCTGCTAATCCCTTCTTAGAATTGCCCTCAGCACTGAGCCTGAGTCTTTTCCCGGCCCCCCACTCCCTTCCAAAGTCACACTCTTGGGGCTCTGGCTTCTCAGCTTGTGTACTTTAAAGAATTTCTCCCATGAAATCTTTGACCTGTCTGATTCAGCCTTGGAGTTTGCTTCTTGTGAGGTCTAAGTGACACGAATAAGGAAGAGAGAATTCTAGTCTCTCCTAAGAGTTCTATGCTCCTCCGGGAGTGGAGGTAGTGCCAAGACCAGACAGCCACATGTCTGTCTCTGGAACCCAGCAAGTCCTAGGAGCACAAAGGTCTCCAGGATCAGAACCCATGACAGGCAGGTTCCCCCACCCCCGATGACATATAAAGCCCAGCAGCACCCCATCCACTCCCATCCCAATCCTTCCTGTTAGCTGCCCCCAGAGTTACAAGCAGTACAAACCCTCAGACATCAGCATGGGCTGCAGAAAATCAGCCAAGGACCCTCACATGAGATGCACCTGTTGGGTGCTTTTCCAGTCTGAGATCCAAATGTGTCTAAGCTTTGATCCTGTGATGCTAACAGGAGAGTGAACAATAGAGAGGGGCCCAGGTTTTCCAGGATGGTGGAAGGGAGGACACAGAGGGATAGCTATCATCTCTCAGTGTTGCCTCTATCACAGGCTACATTGTCAATTTGTGATAGAAGACAGCACCACAAGCATCATTAATTCATCATCTTTACTCATTTCAATATTTAAATCTCCATTTCTCAACCTAGATACCCATGACATTTGAGCTGGCCATTTCTCTGCAGTGTGTGTGGAGGGGGTGGGAGCTGTTAATAGCATTCTTGGATGCCCGGCCCCAAGTCAGAAACCTAGAACATTCTCACCGACAAAAACGTCTTCAGATATTGCTAAAATATTCCCCACGGGGCAAAGTCACCTCTCTGAGACCCCTGGCTTAACTAATCAGTGGAAATCCCACTTCAGACACAATAGCATCAGTGTTATCCTGTGGTTTGGTTTTTCTCCCTGCCAATCTTCCTGCAGTAAGTGTTGCGTTCAGGACTTGCCAGGTGCTTGCTAATCTTAAATTCCTAAGATGGCTCTTGTTGCCCTTGTTCTGGATCCCAGGACCTGCTCTCTGCAGGCAGCCCTATCTGAGTGAATCCCATGGCTAAGGATCCCAACCCAGGAGACAACCACCACACTGCCACGGTCTTGAAGACTCTTCTCTTCTGGGTGCCAGTAGTTTAGGGGGTCGGGGAGGGGGGGGGTAGATTGCTAATGAAGTTTTGTTTTCACTCATTGTGTTTAATGAGAACAAATCCAAAGAGGAGATTCACACTTGCTCCCCAACACTGAAGACCATTTGGTTAATTTATTCATTTCACAAACAGGCTTGTGTCAAAGACAAGGAACAGGAAGGAGCTGGAGAAAGCCACAGCCACAGCCTTCCCAGTGCTGAAGTGCAGGCTCTTGGCCTTGACTGCCAAGGCTTAAGCAGCCCCCATGTCTACTCACCACATGAATTTGAGCCCATTTCTTTTCATCTCCTGAAGGCTCAATTCCTCACTTATAAGATAGAAATAATGCTGGCTCCCACCTCCTTCAGAAGTGAGAATTAGGTAGTATAAGATGTCAAAATCGCTTAGCATACTGCCTGGCAGGTGACATGGTAAGAATGAGCTCGCTCTATTAAGAAGGTGGTCATTCTTATTATTCAAGACATCACATGCTGGTGGGACAGACAGACTTCTTTAACATGCAATCATATAAAGTGTAATAAGTACCCTGGGAGACTGGCGTGTGGAACTCATTTGAGGGGGACAGGGAATATGTTTCAAGTTTACTGCCTGAATTTAGACCTGAAGGTTAAGAAGACCTGAAGGTGGTGAGGAGAGTATTGTGGTTAGGGGCAAGCGTGTGTGGAGGCTCAGAGAACAGAGCCGCAGTACGGGGGGGGGGGGGGGGTCGGGGGGGCTGAGGATGCTCAGAGGAGACGGAGGAGCACGCTAGATACAAGAGATCTGCCCACACCAACTAGTCTGCAAGTCCAGTAAAGACTCCAGCCTGACTCAAAGGGAAGCCTTTGAGGGTCTATAGTAAAGGAGGGGTGTGATCGGGTTTGATTCATAAGTTCTGCCTTGGATGGAAAGGGGAGAAATGACTGGAGGGACAGAACGGCCACTGCCACAGTCTCCCAGAGAGAGAGAGAGGAGGCAGCAGAAGACCAAGGAGTAACGGCAGGAATGGAAGCAGCCCATGGACTCTGATCGGCGCAGTCTCAGGCACAGAGTAGAGGAACAGCAAACACCTGGAGAGCAAAGAACTGACTAGGGGGGATAATCGGTTAACCGCTCCTGGGAAGGTTACCTGTAGCTTCAGAGCTTCGGAAGGGTTTCCCACAAAATCACGTAGTACCCACCTGGGGCACAGGTGGGGGTGGGGCATCTGTGCTCTCTGAAGTTGAACCAAATCCCAGGCATCATCCCCGGAAATGGACTAGAAACAAAACAGAAATGCCATTCTCCCTACAGAGTGCCCCATGGACAGCTATGACTGCAAAGCACAGGACTGTGAACTTAACAGTGGATGTCAGAGCAGAACAGCACAAGTCAGCAGTCCCAGGGGCTGCCCTCTGTGGGAAGGATGAAGAAATTAGGTCCAGAGGCTGGAAAGGCAGGAGTTGACAGGGACCAGATCAAAGACTCCAAGGCCTGCCACGGGCACAAAGGATGAGCTGAGTCAGGGAGGGCATCTGCAGGTAAGGTGTTCTGCATGTGTCTGGGAGGTCACTGGATGGACTAGCATAGTGTGCATCCCACAGTGTGGAATATCAGCTCATGACTTGGGAGCAACTACAAGAAAGGCCAATTTTTAAATTATTTTATTTATAATTTTTATTTTATGTGGATGAGTGTATCACCTGCATGTGTGTAAGTGCACCCATGTCATGCAATGCCCACAGAGGTCAGAAGAAGGTGTTAGGGTGTTGGATCTCCTGGAACTGGAGTTATGGACAGTTGTTACCCACCATGTAGGTGCTGGGATTCAAACCTGGGTCCTCTGAAGAACAGCCAGTGTTCTTAACTGATGAACCATCTCTTTAGCCCCAAGGCCAAATTTTTTTAAACAGTAATTTTTAATGATACAACTAATTCTCATATAAGGCTAAAATATCTGAGCTCCAACCTCAATTCTGGGCCTTTCATCCCCTCTTCCCAGGACTCTTCAGGTTCCTGAGTGAGCTCCCAGCCCATTTTCGTATTACTGGCACACACATATAGGTGTGCCCAAAGGAATCACATAATAATATTATTTCATAAGGGCTTGTGTTTGCTTGAGGTTGCTGTGGTGCATGAAGCTCTCAGCCTGCTTCGCATCCCAGGATGGCTGGAGTTGATTCCCAGGGAATCCACTCGACCCTCCCACCTTGGCATGGAATTATATGTTATCCTAAGGTTCCTTTTGCCATTTCCCCACAGTGAACATTTGAGACACTAGGTAGCAAGGCAGAAGCACCTTAGCCTTTAGTTGGGATCCAAAATAAAAGCATCAAAAGGCTCAAGATACAGTCAGGAATGGAAGAGATGGAAAGCTGGACTCTAGAGGACCCTGGAGCAGGTCACCAGTCTCAACAGTGAGGACCACCTTTTAGAGATCAGTGAAAGCAGTAGCTCAGTTGGTGCAGCACTTGCCTAGCATGCACAGAGTCATGGGTTCCACCCCCAGCATCGTAAAAGTCAGGTACGATGGCACATGCCAGGAATCCCAGCACTTGGAAAGTGAAGATAGGAGGAGCAGAAGTTCAAGGTCATCCTCAGCTACTTTGTGAGTTCAAGGCCAGCCTGAACTACAAGAGACCTTGGGAAGGAAGGAAGGAAGGAAGGAAGGAAGGAAGGAAGGAAGGAAGGAAGGAAGGAAGGAAGGAAGGAAGGAAGGAAGGAAGGAAGGAAGGAAGGAGGGAGTAGGAGGAGGGAGGGGGAAGGGGGGAGAGGGAGGGTGATGCTAAAAGTTGTTGCAAGAAACAAGAAGAATCAAGAACTTGCGGCCTTTTTTTGTGCTTGTCTTGACTGACACCACACACTGTGGTAGTGAAAGGTCTCACTTTCCCTTGAGGTGAAATTTCAAAGCTATTCTGGAGCCAGACCCAATTGCTGAGCTCCAGCAGAGAGGCCTCCTTCTAACCTGTTGAGGAAGGGGGTTGGAGGTGTGTGGGAGGAGATCACACAGTTCCTGACAATCTTCCTCAGGCCAAGGTTGGGGTGCCTTCTCGCCCACATTCCACTCCCCCCACCTGTTGGGAAGAATGCATGCCTTGTGTATGGCACCTTCAGACCATGCCTGAATTTGAATGGTTTGGCCCAGGCTAGAGTCTATAAAGCAAGTACAGGGTCAGAAATCAAAAAGCAGTGCAAAGTCAGGGATGTTGGGCAGGGCACTCTCTGGACTAACAGAGTGGGGGAGGAAGTGGTCAGCACAACTCCCTCAGTTTTTATTAACAGGTCTCAGGGTTCAGAGTCAGATCCCTGCACTACACCCCAAATTTCCTCCTGAAAACAGCTCCTGAATTTTGAGTGCCCCCTCAAGGCTAGAAAAGCACTCTACCATCCTGCGAATCACAGCCCCCTCTCCAAGGTGTGTGGGGGAGGGGAGTGATCAAGTGTCCCTTGGAGTTCTTGGATCAGAAGTCAGGGCCAAGCCCTGGTTCCACCCCTGAACCTCACTAATGCTAATGAAGAAACGGGCCCAGAATAGAAGGAATGTGCCTAACTCACAAGATGCATGGAACCTCATGCCTGACCCTCGCCCTCAAAGCAAAATGAATTAACTCCCTTTGGATTTCTGCATGATCCCTTCCAGCAAAATACAGCTGTAAACCCGCGGGCAAATCATTCCTAAATAGAATCACTCACGGCTTTGGCCTTTGATGGGAATCTTCTGCGCAGACTCCGTCTGGAAGGACCCTGAGGCCCTGCATCACAGACCCCCAGAAAGCTGGGGCTAGGCATCCTGCTCCTACTAAACACAGCACAGGGTTCCAGGGCGCTCGCAAGCCTGCCAGCCGGTGGGGCGGAGGTCCATTTCTACCCCTGCCTGGGCTCCCAACCCCTGCGCTCTGGAGCTTCCGGGAGTGTCCTTTGAAGTCTGGCTCTTCCTCGCTCCTTGGCCTTGGGGTTTGGACTCCACACGTCCAGCGGGTAGGCTGGGGCTGGAAGGAGCCCCCTCCGCCCTCAGCAGAGCCTCGCCTCGCCTTTTGCTCGGGTGCATAGCGCCCTCTGCGGGCGGTTCACAGGGCCGGATCCCTGCTCGCCACCCTTGTGAGCTCCTCTCCATCCATAGATGGAGGACCTCCCTCCGCCCAAACTCCCCTATCTGCTCTGAAGGCCACGCATCTGTAGCAACCCTTTCCCTAGACTCTGCCAATCTCCACAACTGCCGTGAGGAAGGGGCTGCATCTCTAGAGCAGAGCCATGCTGCGCCTTCCCCAGCAGCCTTCCCCTGTGTGATCCTGAGTTCACGCTAACCCTCAGGCTCCGCTCAGCAGTCCTCAGAGCCTCTTCCTTGTAAGATGGCAGTTGGCAAACAGCATATGACAGCAAAACATATCCATGCTCTTGAGAGAATGCTGGTTCCCTCAGCCAAATATGAGTATGTGTGACCTTGGACATCCCATTTGCCCTTCTCAAGGCCATTTCCTCCTTTAAGAAAGAAAAGGATTTAGAAGACATTCCTCTCTCCAAAATGGTCACAGTACAGCCAATACATTGCCTCCTTTGGGTTCCCCAAGATGGCATGTCCCCTCTGACCTCTCCTCCTGAATGGAGTTGGTCAAGGTCATCACCAGATGGCCCCAGAGGTAGGGAAACGCAAAGGGCCTACTGGGAACACCTCCCTCCTCTCCCATCCTCCTGACCTCCCAGCCTGCTGCCTGAGCAGTCACCCTGTCCAGAAGACAGCTCTCCCAGGTCACCCCCCTGAAGCCTTCAGTGGCTCCCCAGAGGTGAAGGCCAAGGTCTGGGCCCAACAGAAAGAGTCCTAAAAAGTCTGACCCTCAGGCTGCACCCAACTGTGCATCCTGCACAGTCCAACCTAGACTTGTCCCTCCTATGGGAAAGAGCCAAGGACACGTCCCCATCCCATGGACAGGCTGTCATTGATGAACTTCTGCTCCCGTGACCTCCCCATTCCAGAAGGCCATCTTCTGTGCTTCAAAGGCACCTGTGCTCACTTCCACTGCTTCCTCGACTGCAGGATATTAAAATGTAATTTGATGTTCTGTTGTTCCAAGCAGCTATGTCTTCCCATTCTAAATTCTGAACTCCTCAAGAGCTGTTTAAGTGCTGGGATCACAGGTATGAGCCACTATGCCCAGGTTTGATTTCCATTTTAAGGCAACTTTTTGTTGTTGTTGTTCTTTTTGAGACATGGAGACCCTGTAACCCCAGCTGATCTGGAACTTGCTATGTAGACCAGGCTGGCATCTGCCTGTTTCTGCCTCCTGAGCACTGAAATTAAAGGCATGTGTTACCATGCCTGACTTAAGGCTACTTTTAAAAGTTCATATCCAGGGGCTGGAGAGATGGCTCTGCAGTTAAGAACACTAGCTGCTTTTGCAGAGAACCCAAGTTCAGTTCCCAGCACACACATGGCGACTAACAACCATCCATAACTCCAGTTCCAGGGGAATCCGATGCCCTCTTCTGACTCGGTGGGCATTGCATGACACGGGTGCACTTACCTACATGCAGGCAATACACTCACACAAAAAAATAAAAGGTAATGAAAAAGTTCATATGAGTTCAAAATTGTTGCATAGTTCTTATGGTTTCCTGGGAGTTTAGACATTACATGTGAGAGGTGACTGCATCATGAGGACTCTGACTTTATCCATGGTCAATCAACTGAGGATTTCATGTTAGTAGGTTCAGCCTGTGCAGAGGGAGGAGTGATCTCTGAGTTCGCCCTTGAAGGTGTACCCCAAGGCTTCCTCTGCTACACAGTCCACACCATAGTGTGCTACCTCACAGTGACCTAGAAACAATGGAACTAAGTGACCAGGAATAAATTTCCATAATAAAATAAACCTGTCAGCTTTGAATTGTTTTTCTGAGGCATGCAAATCAAGATAACACTGACATACCACTACACACTCATAGAATGGCAAAACCCTACAATACTGACACTATCAAGTGCTGACAAGGAAGTGGAGTGACAGGAACTCTCAGTCATGGCTAGAGGGACTATAAAACAGTATAGCCACTTCAGAAGACAGTTTAGTCACTCCTTATAAAAGTTGATATGCTCCTACCATATGATTCATTATCACACTCCTGGGTATTTAGTCAAGTGAGTTACAATCTCATTTCCACTCAAAATCACAGATGTTTATAGCAGCTGTTTTATTTGTAATTATCAAAACTCTTAAATTCAACCAAGATGCCCTTTGGTAGGTGAATGAATAAACTGATGTATCAGACAATGAGCATAATTCAGCATCATAAAAAAACTATTAAGCCATAAAAGACAAGGAGGAAACAAATTCATATTTTTAAGTGGGAGAAGCCAGTCTGAAAAGAAGTATACTGTATGATTCCAATTACAGTCACATACCACAGAATAACAGTTCAATGATGGACCACATGTATGATGGTGGTCCCATAAGATTTCTGATGATGTCATAATGAAGTACATTATGTGTCTGTAGTGACGACACTATAAGCAAACCTGTTGCTGCAAGTCATATAGGTAGCTATGTATAGTACCTAATACCTGATAATGAGCAGCTGTGTCACTGGTTGTTTTCACCATATGACTTCTACTTACAGAAGAGTGTTCTGTGAAGCAGTACGCGTCATCTCACCAGCAGTCTCCTACTTCTTGATGAGGGCTGGAGTTAGAGCATCTAGGTGTGTGCAAGTACACTCTATGATGTTGGCAGAGACAACATGGGCTAGCAATGCATTTACCAGAGGACATCTGGTCGTTACACCATGAATGACTGGATTTAACATTCTGGAAGAAGGAGAACGATGTAGAGAGTAAAGAGACCAGTGGTTGCCAGGAGCTCAGGGAGAAGAAGGATCAATATCCAGATCACAAACGATTTCAGAGATAGTGACACAACTGTGCCTGAACCAACCAGTGATGGAAGATGATGTATGTCATTACAGATTTGTCAAAACCTATAGAATGAACAGCAACTGGTGCAGGCCCTGATGTCAGCTATGCACTTGAGTTGACAATGACATGTTAGTGTAGGTCCTTGGACTGTACTGGAAGGGCTTTGTGATAAACATGTTGATCCTGTATAAGGGGGAGGTATGAAGAATCTACAGACCCTCTGAACTAACTGTGTTTTTTTTCCCATGACATTAAAATTTCTCTAAAAATTGATTCAGGGTCTTACTTTGTAGCCCTGGCTGACCCTGAACTCACAGAGTCCATCTGCCTCCCTCTGCTTCCTGGACACAAGGATTAAAGGTATACTCCACCATACCGAGCTAGGGTCTTTTTTTTTTTAAAGAAGTGGAAAAGGAAATAATAGGCGTAATAGGCCTCAATCAGGTTGCAATCGCTTCAGCAATCCCTACAAAAGGCAGAGGGTCTCCGGTTCATCACCAAAGGGAGGGAATCTTCATGCTTATATCCATAGGGACCAGAGAGCTAACACTCAAACCCAGGATATAACTGAAAAGAAGATAAGTCTCCCAGATCCAATTCTGACCCTTCATAGGGAAACAGTGAGATGCTGAAGCTTGGAACAGGGATATTTGGCAGAGGAAGTCTGAAAATTAGGGACCCCAAATGCCCTCAGTCATTGGGCATGGAAGAAGGTCCCTCTTCTGTGGGTAAAACAGTCTCCCCTGCAATCTGGAAACCACAATAAACCTCAGCAGAGTTAGGTACCTCCAAATGATGCTTGGCCTTCTCAAGCTCTTTTCTCGTGATTTATTGCCTTGGGTCAATAGCCAGAGTCAGGATTTGGTCCAGTACAAGCAGAGCATCCCAGTCCTTCATCCCTTATACCTCAAAGAAACAGCACCACGGGGCTGGTAAGCACCAGCAAGAACCATGAGACATGTGATAATGGATCAGGACAGTTTAGGCTCAGTATGGCTGACTGAAAATAAGGGTGAAGGTTTGACGGATAAGCATGGGCTAACTCACTTGGAGCTACTGATGGCCTCTTCCAGCCCACACTTAAAGACCTGTGATCTGGGAGGTGGAGACACTGGGATATGTTTGCTATAATACTAAGAAAGGAGGACGTATTAGAATGGAGTTCTGTGAATGAAAATTCCCAGAAAGAAGCTGTGCCTCAGCTAAAGCTTCAGCAAGGTTAATTAACTGATTAGAATGTCAGTGATTATGTGGAGGTTGGAATGTTGCAGGTCCAGAGCTTAATTACAGTTATTTTGGGCTACCTTTAGCCCTCTGATAGCCATTCCTTGCCCATCTCTGTGTTGAACCTAATGTCCTGTGACTAACAGATAAAAATCTAGTTCGCACTAAGAACACCATCAGATAAGTATCTGAGGCTCTTAGCAGAGGCTTCTCCACTTTAATGCTTCCACCGCTGTGTTAGAAAAGTGTCTTCATTTACGGTTGGGCATGGTGGCACACACCTTTAATCCCAGCACTCCAGAGGCCGAGGCAGATAGATCTCTGTGAGTTCAAGGCCAGTCTGGTGTACACGATGAGTTCTAAGTCAACTGGGACTGCAGGGAGACCCTGTCTCCAAAAAAAACGTGTCTTGATTTATAACTTTCTCTGTTCTATTACTATAAAAACGTCATCAAACTCACTATGTTGGAAGATGGAATTTGCGTTAACCTAAGTTAGCGTTCCCAGAGCCATGTGCTCTAGAATAAACCATCACTTAATCCCCTTTGAAGTAGAATTGTGCTTTTGTGTGGACACCTCATAGTGACCAGAGCCCACCTGTTCTAGAACACATTACCATATTGCTCAGAGCAAAACAGCTGCCATCTTCATCAGATTGAATCTGGCTTATGGACTGTTGAGGGGGTCATTGGAGCCTATCCTGAGTACCCAACCACTCCTTCCAGCCATTGGCAACTGCAATGGCCTTGGGGTCTTGGAGAGTTCTATAGCGTGAAAACTGGAGAAGACTGGAGGAGTGGGCTCCATCTACAATATATGGGGAACCATCAGCCATGCTGCATGCAGACTTTTTAGTGTGGTTGCTTCATGGTCACCATGTTCCTGCCAAGCAGTCTTTTACCAATTCTCTGTAAGTAAACCACCAAAACTCATTGGTTCCCCAGAGTGAACTTTGGTGGAGTCATGCTTTGGTTTGTCATTGAGACGTTCTAAGGAGGCTAAGGAGGGGGTCGTTGCTGTTTGTATCTCCCCAAGGAAGTAATTCTCACACCACCCTATCATAAAGCAACGAAGGTGGCAGGAGGCCCTGAAAGGGGGTGAGGGTCACCCATGTTCTTGTGACACACAGTGGTTCTCTCTAAGACAGGATAGAAACTAACAAGTAAGTGTTACCTGGGACCTGGGACCCCCTGGGTCCTAAGTGGGAATGATGGGATTCCAGATAAGCTGATGCTAGGCAGCATTCAATCAGCAGCAGCAAGATGGATGTAATTACTGCAATAGGCCTGGAGGCTGGAGTGGCAATCAGGATGCCTGACCCACAGGGATCTTAGTGATTGCCAGTTGGTCATGCTGTTCTGAGGGGCCCAATTGACAGCTGCCTAGAATGCGATTTAGCTTATGTAACCTCCCTTACTAAGCCCATTGAGAGCTAACTGAAGCTGGTATCAGCTATCACAGGAGAAGACGATGGCTCTCCATCTGGTTTCTGGTCAGGTCAAAGACTTGGGGACCATGATTGAAGATTCCTGGGGGTGGGGGGACCTGTGAAAGCATCTTGGGTGCACATGATAAACACTTCCCAGTCTCTTTCCAGAAGGTCCTGAAGCGGGTTACTATGGTAACTGCCTTGGGGAGGGGAGCACCCAGATTTTCCAAAGAATTCTGGAAATGGCGTCTAAGCTGCCATCGATACTGAGAAAGCTGAAGTACCACCACGGTCTCCAGGAAGAAGAGCGGCTGTGGACGGGAGGACCCACGGGATCGCAGGGGCAGGTGCGCGCCCGCGTCACTTCCAAGACACTCATAAGAAAAGACCACGCTGTAGTTTGAATGCAGAATGTTTCCCACAGGCTCACGTGTCTGAACGCTTGGTTCCCAGCTGGCGGTGCTGTTCTGGAAGGTTGTGGAATCTTTGGGAGCTAGAGCTTTACTGGAAGAAGTGGGTGACTTGAGAGGAGGTGGGCTACCTGCGGTGTGCCTGGAAAAGATGTACCTTGTCTCCCGCGCCCCTTCTCTCTGCCTCCTGGCTGCCAAGATGTGAGCAGCTCTTCTTAACCTCCCCTTCCTCCCGTCCCCGTCCCCTCCCCTCCCTCCCTTCCCCTCATTCGTTATTGGTTCTGAGGATGGACCCCAGGGCCTCACACATGCCAAACACACGCTTCACCACTAAGCTGCCCTATCCCCTACTCCCCGAGGACCAGCCCACCGCCCTTCTTCCCAGTGTCTCCCTTCAGCCCCCGCCCCCGCCCCAGGGAACTCCCACAGTGCCCTCTCTCACTGCCGTGATGTTTGACAAGCTGGCAGGAGAGGAGCCAGGAGGAGCACCGGACCCTGCATGGCCCAGTAAGCAGAGTTCTTACCGCACCGCTGGGACTCCATGTCATCGAAGAGGCCACAGCCGGGTCAGCAGAGAGCACAGCCTCTGACAGATGTCTGCTGCTGAGGAACGTCTGCAGGGGCCACTTTCTCCTCAGACTTCTGGCAGCCCTCACACCATTTCTTCATATTAATAATGAGAAAAGAAAAGCCCTCAATGAATGTGCAGTGAAATGAATCTGCAATTAATTTTAAATAAGCCTCAAATCCCATCTCGATGCCCTCCCTTGGCATTTTTATGGGAAATGGTCTCACTACATACGCACACCATAAAGATCCCAAAACAGACGACAGACAAATCCTCTTAGGTGTACTAAATGGTAATTTGGTTCTTCTCAAAGTTATATATATTTTTTTTAATTAAGGGATAGAAATAAGCCAGCTTTTAAGGAAATATTAACTATTAACGTATAAACTACTCAAAAAAATTTAGCATATGGCTTTCAGAGCTTAACCTTCTTTTGAATTTTCACTTCGTTATGCGTCTCTCTTAAGCCAGTCACTCAAAATCCTTATCACATGAGGTGTAAAGCTGTCTTCTCTTGTGAGCCTTAAATCAACAACAGCCTTTAGAACACAAGATTGATGTTATGTGTGTCTGTGTATGTGTGGTGTGTATGTCTGTGGTCCCATTCTCTCTGGCTATGGGTCTCTGGAAAGCTGTGTGTATATGTGTGTGTATGTCTTGGTATATATGTGTCTATCTGTCTTTGTGTGTATCTTTGTGTGTGTTAGTTATGTGTGTGTGTCTATGTATGTATATGCGTGTCTGTGTTCTTATGTCCCTGTTCTGTCTGGCTACAGGTCTCAGGACAACTGTGTATGCATGTGTGTATATTGACTCTGTCTGTGTGTGAGTGTATGATGTATGAGTGTGTATGTGTATGTCCCAGTTCTTTGTGCCCATGCGTGTGTATATATCTGTGCCCATGTGCATTTTCCTGTGTGTGTGTGTGTGTGTGCATCTGTCTGTGTGTGTGTCCAAGTTCTATGAGTGCCTGTGTATATGTGTGTTTACCTGAGTATATATGTGTATGTTTGTGTGTGTCCCAGTTCTTCCCAGATGCAGGTCTCTGGCCAGCCTGGGAGCTGCATGTGTCTAAATATGTTTATATATGTCAGCGTTTGTATCTCTGTGCCTGTGTGTGTTTTTGTGTGTCTATGTATGTGTGTCTATGTATCTGTCTGTCTTCATATGTGTCTACATTTGTCCTTGGCTCTGTGTGTGTCTTTTTGTCTATGTGTGTGTGTGTATGTGTGTATATGTCTCTCTGCCTATATGCCTGTGTGCCTGTGTGTGTTTCTATGTCTCTCTGTGTCTGTGGGTCTCTGTGTGCCTCTGTATGTCTGTGTAATTTGTGTGTCTGTCTCTGTGTGTGTCTGTCCAGCTCTGTTGGCTGCAGCACTCTGGCCAGCCTGAGAGCTTCGGCCCAGGAGGAGCTGCTTTTCCAAAGCCACAGGAGGCCTTTCTCTTCCCAGGCCTCTGGGACACTTTCCAGCTCCTGCTCTGTTTCCCAGCGACCCCCGCCCCCCAACTCTGATCCTAGGCCAAAACTTGGCTCCAATAATAACAAAGAGGCCCAGAAGATGAAAAGCTCAAGTCCTTTCCCTTCCAGCCGAAACCAGGTGCGATGTTGGCGAGGAGAGGTTCCAAGCTCAGCGGAGCCAGATGAAGGCATGTGAAGGCAATAACCCGAAAACGAGCCCCACGTGGGGCTAGATGCCCACACCTTTCACTTATTTTGCTATAAATGAGTTTCCTGGGGCAAAATAATTTCTTCCTTCAAAGAAAACCATAGTCAGAGGCCAAAGAGAGGAAAGGGAGGGTGGGTCAAGGGGAGGAGCCTCGTGCTCTGTCCTTCAGGGCTCCGCAGAGCTGAATCAGGCTGACTGGGACTTCCCTTGCTTGCAGACTGGTGTTCTGCTGTCTGTATTAGCCAGAAGCTAAAGCTTCACCCAGCCTATGGACTGAGGGCATGTCCATGAGCAGGGAGACAAGCCTTCGGGATAGTTTACTGGTTTCTTGGAGGAACTACACAAGGTCCAGGAAGCTAAACCTCCCTAGTCCCGGGAGACTGGCAGGCTCTCAAATGATACGTTCTACTCCCAGAGCTTAAGGCCTGGGGATCGGGTACAGACTTTAGTCTGAACTTCAAAAGCTGCTCCCCCAACTACCTCAGTCATCAGAGGTGCTCAGATACAGGCGGACAAGGGGCAGCCTGCAACCCTGTCTGGTCGAACACTGTCGATCCTATTTTATAATCACAGAGTCATGTACACTGAACCTCAGGATGGAAGCCAACACCATGCCAAGTTGTTTCTGCCCAGGCATTGAGAGTGAGCCATTTAGAGTGAACTTTAGGTTGAGCCAGAGCTAGTCGGGTGGACAGCAGCTGAGCAATGGATGCTGCCTATGGCGACCAGAAATGGGGCAAGGATGGCCTGGCTGAGGCTTCCATGCTTTCCCAAGACTAGAGTCACCACCTTGAACCTGAACACTCAGCATTGGGCCAATCACTCCACCTTGTGTTCAGGATCAAGCTCTGAGGCCCTTTGACAGTGTTCGGCTGCACAGGGAGAAGAAGAATTAGACTTTGAGGGTGGAAACAACTCAAAGCAAGGCCAGTGGAGAAGCTGGCCTGCAGCTCACCCATTCAGTTCTCCTTGCTTGCTGTGTGCTTACTGGCCATTAGAGGCTAGAAAGCTGAGGGATATTTTCCTCCATCTCATAGCTCTGCAATACAAACTCAGGAAGCGACCTGATAGACTGTTGTGGTCCTCACTATGTCCAGCCAGGAATTCATTCAGTGTTTTCTGCAGTAGCTCTAATGAAAGAACCCAGAGGGCCCCTAGCTCTCAGAGTATGAAGATATGAAGAGACGGGGGGCTGGGCCCTGATGGCCCGGCAGCATCTGGCTTTAGCAGGGGCAAAATGTACTTAGAGCCAGAAGCTGTGGTGTGGCATGCCAGCCTCAATAGAAGCTGCAAGCTCCCGTACTCAGAGCTACAAGAGACTTGTCTTCAAGCCCAGATAAGCTGGCTCGGCTGTACCTCCCACCTTCCTTAGGGGTGTCCTTTATGTACATCCAGCTCTTTCTGTTATATACCTTTCTGTGTATAATGTCTACATTAAATGCTTTTATAGGCAACTGCTCCTCAGCTGAATCTGAAGCAAAGGAAAGGAAGTGGAGTTGCTCAGTTTATGATGGGGTCACACCTGATAAATCCATTATAAGTTGAAAATAGCACTTGCTATACTAATTAGCCAAACATCATAGCTCAGCCCAGCCCACCTTAAATGTGCTCAGAACAATCCATTAGCCCGTTGGGCATTAACAAGTGGGCAAAGTCACTCAACAGTCTATCTACAGTAGCAAATATCTCATATAATTTATCAACTGCTTGCATCCCCAAACTGCTGGCACCACAGCGTGCTGTAGACTGTTTTTCCTCGTGACTGTGTAGCTAACTAGGAGCTATAGCTTTCTGAGCTGCCCATCATGGAGGGAATACTTGGTAAAGCCGAGCATGGTGGATCACTCTCATAAGCCCAGCACTGGGGAGGTGGAGACATGTAGATCCCTGGAGCCTGCTGGCCAGCCAGCCTAACTTACTTGGCAAGTTCCAGACCAATGAGAGACTTTGTCTCTTAAAAAAAAAAAAAAAAAAAAAAAAGATGAACACATGGAGAATGACACCCAGAGTTGTTCTCTGGCCTCCACAAACACATGCACACACGTATGTCCTTGCATATTCACAAACATGCACACACACACACACACACTAGAGTACCGTGGCATGTATCAAAATTCAAATTTTAAGTATATTTTCTATGGCACGCATATTACTTTTGCAGCTCTGTTTGGGTTTTTTTTTCTTGTTTGTTTTGTTTTTAAACTGTTTATTTATTTAATGAGTGTGAGTGTTAATGCCTGCATGCATATAACAGCAACCATGCCATGTGCATGCCCGAGGAAACCAGAACAGGATGTCAGGTACCTTGGAACTGGAGTTACAGATGGTTGTTAGCCACCATGTGGGTGCTGGGATTTGAACCCGGGTCCTTTGCAAGAGCAGCCAGCGCTCTTAACCACTGAATCACTTTTCCAGCCCCGTTTTTGCAACTCTGTAAAGTTGAAGTATTGTGAGTTGAACCACCAAATCTTGAGGACCACCTTTATTCAGTAAAAGAGTAGCCCACGTGTCACCCACTGCAGAGAGGTAACGATGAGATTAGGAAGGCACTGCAAGTTTGTCAGAAGGCATTCAGTGCCCTGATGTGAGCAGTTTCCGTAGGAGGCTGGGGGTCTGAGTGGTTAGGGCGCAAGATAAGCCAGTCATGGAAGGAAGCTCTTTGAGAAGCTCTACTGATAGAGGAACAGAGAAATGATGTTACAGCTGGAGGAGAAGGTGGGTTCAAAGAGGGGTTCATAATATGGGAATCTTTGGAGCACTTTGGCTGTTGAATGGATACTTTAGAAAGAGAAGGTTAATAATGTGGGACTAATAGGCTAACCAAGGGAGAAAAGTCCTAGAAGACAAGGAAATAGAATCCCAAGTCAGTGGAAGGGTGAGCTCTGAAAATAGCAAAGAAACACCCTCTTTCATAATCTCCTGCCACTCCAAAGACAGAGAGGACCAGCTGGGCCCGAAGGCTAGTGTGGGGAAATGGCTGAGGGATAAGGTTGAGAAAACAAAATGAAGCCAAGTTTTAGAGTTTCTGATGCCAAACCAAGGAATTCTGACCTCCTCCTGAGATGCTGGGTTGTGGAAATAAATGTTTCCAGATAGAACATGAGGCAAGACCAAATAGCCAAGAAAGCCCAAGTGAGTCCAGAGTGAGGGAAACCATGCGGAGCACAAACAGCAAGGTGCATCGCCAGTTGACAGGCTGGCATCAGGTCAGAGCAGAGCAGAGTCATGGATTAAGGAAAGGATAATGATGCACAGAGTACTGGCTTTGAGGCTGGGTTCGAATCCTATCTCATAGCTCTAAAGTACTCAACTTCTCTGAGTTGCTCCTGTAAAATAAAGAGAATGAGCAATCCTATAGGAGTTGGTATTGTAGATTATGAGATATTACATATTTTACTGAGTGCAAAGTAAGTGCTTAGTGAAGAGTAGCTAACAAATCAGGATTCCTGGAAGAGGAGCTTATCTGTCATGAGCTCAGGGAGGTGATTCGATGTCAGTCCCTGGGGCCTGCAGGAAAGCTTGTCTTGGGTCCTTTGTATGACCCAGCAGATACTAGGGGATTGAAAAAAATATGTGTTGAGGGGCTGGAGAGCTATCTGAGTCCATAAAGTACTTGCCATACTAGAATGAGGACCACAGTTCAAATCCCTGCACTCACCAAAGAAAGCACATATATTGGAAAGCGCCTGTAATTCCAGCACTCGGGGGAGGAGTGGAGACAGAAAGACCTCTGGGATCTATGGGCTATCCAGTCTAGTCTAATGAGTGAGAACTAAGTATCAGTGAGAGACCCCGTCTCAGAAAAACAAAGTGGGCAGCTGTCCTGAGGAACAGCACTCAAGGCAGACATTTGATCTTCATATACATGCACACATAAGGTACACACACAACGTAAGAAGTATTTGCCTAGCCAGGTGTGGTGGCACATGCCTTTAATCCTGGCACTCAGGAGGCTAAGGCAGATGAATCTCTGTGAGATCAAGGCCAGCCTGGTCTACATAGAGTTTTAGGTCAGCTGGGGCTGCAGGAAGGGCCTGTCTCAAAAAAAACAAAACAAAAGAAAAACAAAGTATTTGCTAAATAATTCAGTGGTAGATGCCAGAGTAGGTAGATATAGGTAGACAAAGAGAAGATATAGATAGATAGATAGATAGATAGATAGATAGATAGATAGATAGATGATAGATAGATCAAACATAGTAGATAGGTAGATAGAACTGGCCATAAAAATTTAGTCTTAATTAAAGCATTACAATCCAGAACCTTCTTTAGATCTTACTACTCTCTTATAAAATAACAAGGCCACAGTCATCTCCCTTTTTGGAGAAGAAGCCGAAATGAGGACAGTGATCATACACTCTAATGCCAGGCCAAGCCAAAGGAGCCACAGACTAACAGTTCGCAGACGTATCTCTTAATAGGGCCAGCCAGGGTTTTCAGCAACATTCCTGCAGGGCTGATCTGTCTACAACAAACTTTTCCTCTGGAAGCCAAATAATTTCATGGGCCCTAATTGTACTGAATCCACTTCTGAGACAGATTCCTCCTTTGCATCCCCAAATAGGACAGAACTCGAAACACACCCCCACCCCACGCCACATACCTTGCCCTCAAGTTCCCCACCTAGCAGAATCCCACCAAGGTCAATGCTGACTCGGGCAGGGAGAATTGTTCTCCAGTTGGCCCCCAAAGGTTCTCACCAATGCCTTATCATCCACCTAATTTATTAGTGTCTGAAAACCAAAGCTTTGAAATCGATCTCATTTAACGTCTTCTTCCTGCCGGCTTGGCAAGTCTCCTGAAGTTTAAATAAGCCAAAATCTAAGCATGTGGGGGTGGATGGGGGATGAGGAAGGAAAAAGCCCAAGGAAGGAAAAAAATAGGCTGCCTGACATTTCCTTTCAGGGGAATCATTTGTTAGGGGCCTTTAGCTCCGTCCTCTGCTTCTAGGTGACTGTCAGTTTGAATATTTAGCTTTCCACCAGCTGGGTCTACCCTGGATGCCTCTCTCCTTCCTGCAGACCAGGAATTTTAAAAGGTCAATGATAAACAGGCTCAAATCACAGCCTCTCAAAGGTTCAGAAGCCAGACTGTACCTCCAACTGCAGTGCTTCCAGCCAGAGGAAATGTCCTGTGGTAGCCGAGCCTTCCGCCCTCCAGTGGCTGCAAGGGAACCTGACATTTTGAACTCAAAGCTAGGATATTAATAAAGTATGTGTGCAGAATGGAAATCTAAATGCCCCAAAATTTACAGACTCACACTGGAATGGTCATCTTTCTTTCTTTCTTTCTTTTTTCTTTTTTTCTTTCCTGCCGACTGCCTCAGAGTGTCAACACATCCTAAGGAGAGTAAAATATATTTTAAGATGAGCTCAGACAAACTACCTGGAGTCCTTTGGAGATAAAGTTTCAGAATATTTTTCTATTTTTGTTTGAGGGTGACAGTCCAACGCAGTGGGAATGACGGGTTGGAATTCTAGCCTGTCCAAGCACCTGCAATATGGTCTTGGGATGGGCTATGGGACCCTGGGCTGTGGGATTCTGGGCTGTGGGACCCTGGGCTGTGGGACTCTGGGCTGAGGGACCCTGGGCTGTGGGACTCTGGGCTGAGGGATCCTGGGCTGTGGGACTCTGGGCTGAGGGACCCTGGGCTGTGGGACTCTGGGCTGAGGGATCCTGGGCTGTGGGACTCTGGGCTGAGGGATCCTGGGCTGTCGGACCCTGGGCCCACATATAGAAAATAAATAAATAGTAAGTAGTCTATTTCCACCTATTTTTGTTTTCTCTTTCCTGAAAAGACCTCTACCCTTGAAATTAAGAATGCAATCAGAGGGCTGGAGACATGCTCAGCTGGTAGGAGCTCTTGCAGAGAGGATCCAGGTTTAGTTCCCAACACTCATGTTGGATGACTCACAACCAACTATAACTCCAGCTCCAGGGAATCTGACACCCTCTTCCAGCCTCTACAAGTACCACACACTTGCAGAGATCCACACACAGACATACACCTGCATACACCTAATCGTAAAAAGGAAAAGAGTGCTACCAGTTGCCTTCCATCCTATCCCTGAATCAGGACTCCCTCATGGCCACCTGTTCACACAGCTGCTCAGACCTTACTAGCAATCACCCAATAATGGTTTTAATTAATTAATTTATTTATTTATTTATTATTTATTTATTTTGGGCACCACTGTATTCTTATGTTAAGAAATGTATTCCTGGGACTGGAAATATTGCTCAATTGTTAGAGTGCTTGTCTACCATGCACAAAGCCCTGAGTTCCAGTCCCAGCACTACATAAACTGGTTATGATGGCACATGCCTATAACCAAGTTCTTGAAAGATAGAGTCAGGAGAATCAGGAGTTCAAGTCATCCTTGATTACATAGTGAGTTCAAAGTCAACCTGAGAAACACAAGACTTTGTCTGTGAAATGAAATGAAAGAGACTTAATATTTTGAAAATCTTTTTTCTTAGGCCATGCATAAGTTTCACATGTACTGAACACCGGGCTTCATGATGTGGTTTGTTTCCAGATTCCTATCTCCAGTGTATCCTACACCTCACCTCCAGCATGTCCTCCACCTCCTGTGTATCCACTTGCCCATGAGTTGGTGGCTTTCATTTTCATGAGTTTGCCTCATGCTTCCATAGTTTTCTGTCAGACACATCAGCTTTAGTCTTTGGACTCTTGGTAGCAAGGTGTGGACTTCTAGGCATCTATATAAAGCTTAGATAATGTTCTCATATTTCTTCAAACACTGTGCCCACAGCCAACCTCTACTTGAGACACAGCTGTCTAGCCTCCCCTGATCTTTCTACCTGATGGGATTCCTGTCCTTGGGAATTCATTTCACACCATAGCAGGGAAAAAAAAATCACAAAAATTTATCCTGGAAATAAATAAAAGTCAATATGTTTGAAATGTTTGAAGTGTTTCTGAATCCCAATGCCCCAGGTCTGATGTGTATAGAATTGGAGCTGCAGAGATGGCTCAGTGGTTAAGAGCACTGACTTTCTTGCAGAGGACCTGGATTCAGTTTCCAGCACCCACATGGCCGCTCACAGTCCTACATAACTCCAGTTCCAGGGGGTCCGACGCCCTCTTCTGGCCTCCGTAGGCATTACCTGCATGTGCTATACATTCATACACAGAAAATGAAAATAAACAAACAGTGTTAAAGAACAATGTTTCCAACTTGCAATCCCAGCACTTGAGAGATGGAGGCAGGAGGATCAGGAGTTCAGGGTCATCTTCCACTGTTTAGTGAGTTCATGGCCAGCATGGGCTACCTGAGACGCTGTCTCAAAACACCACAACTACAATAACACAGAGTGCATCCATCAATATCCTAAAACAGTACTGAGTATCTTTCAGGTTCCCTATCCTGCTGGGGTGGCAGTAATGAACTTCATTCCAGTTTATGTGGGGAACTAACTCTTCCCACTGCCTAGGCTGGAATTTGAGTTCCAAAGAACTTATGCAGAACCATGGTTTCCATGCAGAGGGGAGGCCCACTGAGTGCCCAGCACCACTAAAACAGGCAGGCATCCCTGAGATGCCCTGCTGCACTTCTGGCCTCAGTCAACAGTCTCCGTCTCTTCTCTGCTCCTTCCATCCCGCTCTCCAACTCCTGCAGTCACCCTGTGGCTGTGTGGGCACTGAGGAACGCCTAGAGACACCACCTGCTTAGATGTCCCATGAACCCATCCCTTCTCTTGTTTCTTCACACCTCCTAAAGCTTCGCTCAGGTGACCTCAGACCTCACCCATCTCTTAAGGTCCTAGGGACCTTCCAACAAAATGGGGAAGGGAAGTTGTTGGAACTGATGCCTCACAGAACAGAAACAGAGACATCTCAGAGAGGGCAGGCAGCAGCCTGGGGGAGTCCGTTGCCTTCTGGTGTTGGAAAAAGTGTTCTCACAGAGCTGGGATCCGGACATCTGAGGAGCGGGCAGGGCTAAGTGATAGCAGCTTCTCCTGGACTGGTCATGTTTTTCTTTTATAATTACATTTATTTTGCTTATTATTATTGTGTGTATGATGTGTGTGAGAGTGTGCATGGTGCCACCACATACATGTGAAGGTCGGAGGAAACTTTATGGAGTTGGTTCTCTCCTTCCACCCTTGGTAGGGCAAGTACTTTTTGCCTCAGGAACCATCTGGTCAGCCCTTAGTCATAGCTTTCTAGAGAATCAGAATGAATAGGATGTAGAGGAAAAGAGGGAGGGACAGGTGGAAAAGATGAAAAAGGATATACAGAGAGAGAGAGAGAGAGAGAGAGAGAGAGAGAGAGAGAGAGAGAAAGATATATAAGGAAATGGCCCTTGCAATGCAGTTTGAAAACTGTTAATGTCTAGGATGGACCAGCAACCAGGAGACTCAGAGCTAAAGATCCAGCTGAAATCAGAGGTCAGTAGAAGCTGAAAGAGTCAAGAATATAGATGAGGTCTGAAGACAATCTGCTGGAGACTTCTGCTGAGGAAGACTGACCTTCGTGTTTTATTCAATCTATTCAAACCTTGAAGGGATTAGATGAAGTTCATTCACATTATGGAATGTGCTCTGCTCTAGTCAGAGTCTACTGATTGAAATGTTTTAAAAAATATTTTATTCATTACTTTTATTTTATGTGTATGAGTATATTGCCTGCATGTATGTAAGTGTACCCCTGTCAAGCAGTGCCTGTGACGGTCAGAGGAAGGTATCAGATCCCCTAGAACTGAAGTTATATATGATTATTTGCTGCCATGTGGGTGCTAGGAATTGAACCCGGGTCCTCTGCAAGAGCAGCCAGTGCTCTTAACAGCTGAGCCATCTCTCCAGCCCCTGAAATGTTAATCTCATTCAAAACACCCTCACAGAAATACTAAGAATGATATCTGATCAACTATTTGAGCACTATATGCCCCTTCCAAGTTGACACATTAGCCACTGTACTCTCTCGAAATTTGATCAATGCCATATGGTCAGTCAATCAGATACTTCAATGCACAAGGTTTGTATGTTAGATAAGATTAAGATATAATTCCCCCTCTCCTGGGGGCTGGAGCAAGGGCTCAGCAGTCAAGAGTGCTTATTGCTCTTCTAGAGGACCAGAATTTGGTTCCCAGCACCTACTACACAGTTGCCTGTGACTCCAACTTTAGGTTGGCTAACATGGTCCTCTGGTCTCCACAGGGAACACACATGGCATACACACATACACACAGGGGCGGGGGAGGTAAAATATGAGTTTTACTGTATTCACAGGGTGGTCTACCCATCACTACTATCTAATTCTCAAACATTTTCATCCATCTAAAGAGAAGATCCATATCCATTACTAGGCAACAAGAGGATGTAATTAGCTGGATGGGCAAGTCCCATAATAGCACACTTTCCACTAATACACGAAAATATCTAGAACTAGGTGCTCTGGAAGGGGAAAGGTTTGTTTGCTCACAGGTCTGGATAGCCAAGAACGTGGCATCGCTTCTCACCGGCTCTGGTGAGTGTGGTGAAGAGTGGCCTCATAGGAGTCTGTGAAGGAGACTTCACACTGAGAAGGGAGCCTGAAGCAGGGATGGGCCAGTCTCGCTCTTATGAAACCCTCTCTCACAGGAAAAACTGAAAGCCCATTAAGAACTGCTCTTAACCCCTTTCAAGGACAGCATGCTTAATGACCTAATCTGTTCACACTAAGCTCTTCTTCTCTTTCTCTGTTTCTTAGGGGGAGGGTGCATGTATATGTATATACATGTTTTGCATATGTGTGGGCACATTCCTGTGTCCGTGCATGTGGAGATCTGAAGTTGGTGTTAAGAATCATCCCTAATTGCTCTTCATTGAGGAAGGATCTCTCAGTCAAGCCCAGAGCTCACTGATGTGACTAGTCTCGATAACCAGCTTGTTCTGACCCTGTCTCTACCTGCTGGGACTGGAATTATAAGCCAGCGGCCATCCTCCCCTCCACTCCAGGATTTATCTGGGTTTCTGGGGAATCTCAGCTCCAGTGCTCACACTTGCCCTCGGTCCTCAGTCATCCCTTCAGCCTTACTACTTAAAGGCTGCACCTCCTCATAATCTTGCTACACTACTGAGGACCAAAATTCCAATGAATGAGCCTTTGGGGGGACAGACTCAAGCCCTATCCAAGCCAGAGTAATTTCCAAATCATAAAAGGACCAAATGGCATAAAAGGAAGAGTAGTGTCACACATGGCAATCGCAGGGGACAGTCTCCACCCTAAGACTTGGGACACAAATGAACGAAGCCGGGGGATTTGAACTAGGACCCTGAGGGTGACCTCATAGAACATGGACACTGATATCTCCAAAGTCACCGATCTTCTGGTGTTGGTAGTCCTCTATATGAGTTACTTTTCTGTTACTGTGATAAAATATCATGACCAAGGCAACTTATAGAAAGAAGGGTTTATTTTGATTTAGGGTTCTAGAGGGAGAAATGTCCATCACGGTGGGGAGGCATGGCAAGAGGCAGCAGGCGTGGATCCTGAGAGCTCCTATCTCCAACCACAAGCAGGAATCAGAGAGAGGAAACTGGAAGTGGGAAGAGACTATGAACTCTCAAAGCTCGTCCTCAGGAGCACACATCCTCTACCAAGGCCACATCTTCTAAACCTCTCCAATATGGCCACCAACTGCAGACCAAGTGTTCAAGTGTGTGAGCCTATGGGAGACGTCATCTTTCAAACCGTCACATATTGACTGTTAGAAAAAGAGTCTCAAAGATCTGGGACCCATACATCTGAGGAGGAGGCAGGTCTAAAGGCTGGTTTGGTGCAGGAGAAGCAAAGGAAAGTCTAAGTTACAACTCTATCTTCTTAGGAGGATGTACTACAGGATACTGCTGGTGCTTCTGATGGGGTCTGGTGGGCCCACTGTGGGAACTGAAAGGTTAAAGTGAAAGTGGTACGAATCTTTCTCTTTCCTGTGTTTTCTGACAAATAACTTGTCTCTATTGCAAGTACTCCCATGATAGATATATCGCTTACCTGGTCTACATGCATGCTAGTCTGGTTTTAGAGATAGCTGGGTGACTAACCTTGTTCTAGCCTACAGCCATACTGGGCTGAGCCCTGTGTAAAGATTGGGCTGTTTGGGCATGGGGAGCACAGTGTGGTGGAAGAGAACTCTTTTTCAGTAAGTGAATGGGATTAAACTGCAGTCGTGCGACTGCAATCCTCCAATCGATGATGGGCACCTGGCTCAGGTGAGGTGGCTCAGGTGAGGTGGCTCAGGTGAGGTGGCCCAGGTGAGGTGGCCCAGGTGAGGTGGCTCAGGTGAGGTGGCCCAGGTGAGGTGGCTCAGGTGAGGTGGCCCAGGTGAGGTGGCCCAGGTAAGGTGGCTCAGGTGAGGTGGCCCAGGTGAGGTGGCCCAGGTGAGGTGGCCCAGGTGAGGTGGCCCAGGTGAGGTGGCCCAGGTGAGGTGGCTCAGGTGAGGTGGCCCAGGTGAGGTGGCTCAGGTGAGGTGGCCCAGGTGAGGTGGCCCAGGTGAGGTGGCTCAGGTGAGGTGGCCCAGGTGAGGTGGCCCAGGTGAGGTGGCTCAAGTGAGGTGGCCCAGGTGAGGTGGCTCAGGTGAGGTGGCTCAGGTGAGGTGGCCCAGGTGAGGTGGCTCAGGTGAGGTGGCCCAGGTGAGGTGGCTCAGGTGAGGTGGCCCAGGTGAGGTGGCTCAGGTGAGGTGGCCCTGGTGTATAACCTCACTGACCCACTGCAGAACTGCACGTGGTTTAAACCGGGAAGTATTTGACTTGATTAAGTAATGACAGCCAGTTGCAGAAGGCAGGACTGCACTCAGCTTTGCATCTAAGATGACCTGAATGGGGCTTCCCCAGTGGACCTTACAGAGATCAGATGAGAGCCCGGCCTGGCCTTTGTCAGTACAAGTGTGAGCAGATGGTGTGTGCTCCTCTTCCTGTCTCAGATAATGTTGCTCATCTCTCTGCCCCATCTCCTCCCTGCATGGCCTCCTCTGTTGACTTTAGGTAAGCAAACACTGTTTGATTTACCCAAGTGATGTCTGAGTCTGGGTTTTCCTTTCCCAAAGCCCACTGTTGACATTTATACATACAGTACAGCAGTTGTATAATTTCCCCTTACCTGAAGAATGTAAGTTCTGAAATGCAAAACCAGGTGGTGTTGGAGAGCCTTTCCTTTGCATTTTTGATATCATCTCTCTAGAAGGAATCAACAAACACTGACCTAGTAGAAAGTAAAGTGAGGATGCTGGGGAGGTGGTTCAGTAGGTAAAGTTCCTGCTGCACAAGCATCAGGATCCAAGTTCAAATCCCCAGATCCCAGGTTGAATGGTGGGTGTCCTGTGACCCCAGCAGTGATGGGATGGAGACAGGCAGATCTTCAGAACTCAGTGTGCAAACAGTGGAGCTGAACTGGTGTGCTTCAGCTTCAACATTAAGATGGCGAGCAATAAAGACACCTGACATCCACCTCTGACCTCCACATGTACCACCCCCAACACACACACACACACACACACACACACACACACACACACAGACGAAAAGATGAGGATAAGGTGAGGATGAGTTGTGTTACATCTGCTTTGGCTTTTGTTTTATAATTTGTGATTGTAATTTACAGTGTTGTAATATTACATGAATCAAGTTCACAAAACAAACACAGGCAGCTACAAAGTGAATATCCATGAAGTCGCTACTCGGGAGAGTAGCTAGAACATTGTCAAGCCCTTGGAAATCCTTGTAGGCCCTAGGTATGTTGGCATTATCATTCCCTGAAGGTATATTCACCCCACTTTGGACTATACCAGCTTAGCTAAGCTACTAACAGATTTTCAGGATCCTGAGCTACCTGTAGAATAATCAGTCTTTGTCTCTTTCTCCTGCCCTTGTTATGTATGTCTTTTCCACTTTGAACTTTAGGAAACAGAAGACAGTTGGTCCAACTTTATAGAGGTTGGCACAATGTGGTGACAGGCTGGTGTATAGCTATTCTTCCATATTGAAATATTTCTTCCTAACGGGAAGAGGGGGCATGTCAGGAAGTTAAAAACAAAGTTACAAGGCTCTGGATGCTCCTGAAACTTATAAGATTTACAAGGCCTTTCCTTTCAGTTATCTAAGTAGTAACAGTTGCCAACAGAGGAGGCTGTGGCAAGCAATGGACTTGCTGGCAAGTTGTGCAGTGAGCTTCAAGGAGTCCCCATCCAGGCAGAGATGGGATTTTCCCATGATGCAACTATCTTTAAATCACCCATATTTCTAGAAGTAACCCCTCACTCTGCTCCTGTAAGTAACATTTGTAAACTATCTGGTTCACCAAGCTAGACTTGGGTGGGATCATGCCTTTGATCTGCTCTCTGGGGTGAGTAGGTGTTTGTTCATGTCTCTCCTGGAAGGTAACACAATCTGTACCTAAACAAGGACTGAGAAGCAAAGATGAGTTGGGAGAAGTGGCTGCAAAGCCCTGTGATGGGTCATGTGACATGTAACCAAGGCTGATCTGTCTGATGGTGGAGCATCTGCAGAGGTAGTCCTGATTTGGCTACCTGTCTCCCTGTGATATGGGATGGTGTGCCTCCTTTGCCGTAGCGAGTGGTAGCGTGCTCCCTACAAGGGGTGGTAAGATATGCAACTAACTAAGGCCAAATCATCTAAAGAAGTGTCCTTTGGGATGATCCAGGCTAGCTGGCCTGTCTTCCTCTGCACAGTATGGGATGGCATGCCTCCTTAAGGAATAGGATCCATTTCACAAGGACGAGTATCCCCCGCAAATGGCTGTTAACTTGAGACTATACTGCAATGCCTAAAAGTAAACCAAAGGGACACAGTCATAAGTATGCTCTGATGGCTGTTGCTATCAGCCTTTGCTGTGGGTGATAACATGAAAACAGAGGCTGAGCTGTCTTCCCAGAAAGAACTCACCTGTATGAGAGAGGAATTACAATGTGGGACATGCAGTTGCTCTCTTTCACATGAGCCTCTGATTTGGCCAGAAAAGTGGGAAAAGGGAGGATGAATTGGAGGTGTTGACTTGCTGGTTCTTACAGCTGATAGGATGCGAGAGAGATTACAAATTATATCTGTGCTAAAGAACCCTTCCTGGGGTCCAAAAGCCTGGAACCCCAGGAAAGAATGAGACAGTGCAGGGAGAGGAAGGGAGGAGTGACAGAAGAAACCCCTCTCCAACCTTTAACACCAAGGAAGAGAAAAATCCAGGACTCAGTATGGAATCAGGGGCTTTCACAATGGCCCAATACAGGGGACTAGGATAATTCATCAATCTGCTTGAATTAGGAAAATACTTCAAATTAGCAAGGAAAGAGCCTCTCACAGCCTGGCTCCTGAGACAAAGGCTTCATAACTTGAGGCAGTACAAGAGGAATCCATCCCTCATGGATGGGAAGGAACCAAAGAAAGGGTTTATTTTGACTTACACTTTAAGAAAGAATGCAGTCCATCATGGTGAAGACAACATGGCCACAATAGCAAGAAGCATCTGGTCACATTGCATCCATAGTCAGGAAGCAGAGACCAGACAGACTGTCGGGCCAGGCTATAAAACCTCAAGGCCCATCCCTAATGACCTACTTCCTGAGGGTTCCACAATCTTCTAAAAACAGCACCATCAGCTGGGAACCAAGTTTTTAAACACATGAATCTCTGATGTACATTTCACATTCAAGCCACAATACCTCTGGATCCAACAACCCATCTTTCAATGAAACAACTTATCCAACTGATAGGGATATTTAGGATGATTTCATGCTATATTGGGCCTTGCTAATGATTCTTTTTAAGTATTTTCTTAGCCATCAGAGGCCAGCATGCATTTACATGATGGATGACAGTAGGCCTTCAGAGATCCTGCCCACTCTCTGCAATAAAGTTTTCATTATATAATGCTAACCCTGGAGTGTCTTACAGATTTAGTAAAACATCTGGAAGAACAGTAAAACTAGCAACTAGGGAGTTTGAACAAAGCTAGCTTGAGCAAGTAGAAAAGGGTACTCTCAGGAGCCATAAGATTATTGGGTAAAAAGATCACATTGCCAGGGGTGATCTATTTCCCTATGAGCTGTTGGCTAGAGGTGACCTTGAGATCCCACAATCCATGAGTCTGTTGTCATTGCTGGTAGCTACATTCCAGAACTAGATAGTAAGATCATGTTGCTAACAATACTACATGCTTTGGCTGTAGGACATGGAGAAATCAGGCTGGGACTGAGCCAGAAGCTCCCTCCATTATAATTGACCTGCATGGTGTTGGAAGCTGCTGTGCATGCTTCTGGGGGAAATTATCACCTATAGTCTTACTCTGCTGGGAGCCCTGAGTGCCACAGTACCAACAAGTTAGGTGAGATGTGTCTGCTGGTACAGTAGTGGCACAACTGTTATGGGTGGAACCAACTGCTTTCTGATGGGATTTGAGGTCTGTTCCACAGGAGGGAACTCACGTGTGGCACAGAAAGCCAGGACAAAAGCCACAGATGTCATAGGCACGAGGGAGAAGCAGTCTTGTGTTTTGTTAAATGGAGGTAATATGCCTGTCAAATTGCCTTCAAGACACGTGTGCCTATGTCCATAGATTACAGCTGCTGCCAGCCTCAGTCAAGAAGGGAAGGTTCTTTTCTGCAGTGGGTGGTGTACTGCAGAGACTCACAGCTAGTCAAGCTGCTGCTGTGGCATAGAAGCTAATGCTCTGCCACAGATGGTGGAAAATAATCCGATGTTTGTGACATTCTCTTGCCAAGATTCAGGGGCTATCACAGAAGTGGGGAGTTATGTAAAAGTCAGAAAGGGAGAAGTGTTGTAGTACTATGTCCTATTCATTGAAATCTCTCCTGGAGGGAAGAGGAAGGCTTTTAAGGCTCAGGAAATAAGTAATACTGACAAAGCCCAGGAGACTCCTGAAACTTACAAGGTGCCACAAGGTTACATTAAACAGTAACAATGGATGCAGAGAGGAGACTCCCCTGCTGGCACTCTGAGCTGCCTGAAGAAATGTAGAGAGCTCTAGGGGTGTAGCTTTCATAAGCAATCACTCAGTCTGGGGGTTGGGGAGAAGCTTCCTCAAAACACAGCTACCCTTGAATCGCCCAGTAACCCCTCACCTTGTTTCTGTATGTAATCTCAATAAACTCATTGGTTCACAAAAGTAGACTTGGGTAGGGCTGTCTCTTTGGTCTGCCATCAGTATTCTGTCTGGGGTGAATAAACAATTGTTCAGGTCTCCTCAGGAAAAGTCACACAACACAGTCAGACCCCGGGGGACCTGTCCTTCTCTTCCTACATCCATACTAAACCAACAGTGACAACTGGACATTGACCTGCAAGCTCCCATGCATGGTGGCTACGCAGAGGCACAGCCTTCTGACTTCCTCCACCAGTGCTCTTCACAACAGTCTTGCAAGGAGTTGCTTAGAAGATTCTCTTGATATTCTGACTCTTTTCTAAATGTATTCTTCCCCAGCTTCCCTCACAACTGCAGAAGATCTAATTATTCATTCATAGGGCTCCACAACCCTGACAGAACACTAACACACAGATTTTCATGGTAATCATTTTGGTTCTTTTCTTTATAGTGTTATCATCAACTAGGCACGCATCCTTAAGCACAGCAGTTACGTCTGTTTCTTTTTAAACTGAGTAGAATTGAGTTTGTTTTATTTTGTGTCTAGCTTTATTTACTCAACATTGTGTTTGCAGGTTTCATCCACGTTATGAGAAGCTATAGCTCATTCATTTTCTTTGCTAAGAATTTCTTTGCATGAATAGCTCACACTTAATTGTTTTCATTCTATTGTTGGTGAACATTTGGGCTGTCCATTTGACTGATGCTGGAGTAAGCATTCTTGCATATGTCCCTTTATGCACCTGCATACTCTTGTTGAATTCATTCATATATGAAGGCAGAATTGCTGAGTCATGGAATATGTGTCTTCAAATTTAGGAGATAAAAATCAAAACTGGTGGTTTCATCAGTTTACATTTCCACCAACATCAGAACTGGCATTATTTTCATTTCAGACATTCTGCTGAATGTATAGGGGACACAAATATGTGTTTTGAATTGCATTTCTCTGACAATAAGTTTGCACACCTCTGCAATTATTTATTAGTATATTCTGAAGTGTCTATTTTGCTCATTTTTTTTCCATTAGGCATTAGGTGTTTGTTTGGTTTATTTTTTCTCATTGACTTTAAGAGTTCATTACATGTTGAGGACTGGAAAGATGGCTCAGCGGTTTAGAACACTGGCTGTTCTTACAGAGGACCTGGGTTCCATTCCCAGCACCCATATGGTGGCTAACAACCATCTATAATCCCAGTTCCAGGTATCTGACGCCTTTTTCAGAACTCCATGCACACTGCAGGACACAGGTGCACTTACACACATACAGGCAATACACTCATATATATATAATAAAAATAATAAATAAAATATGTTTTAAAAAGAATTTATCACATGCCAGGTGTGGTGGCACTCACCTTTAATCCCAGCACTCTGGAGGCAGAGGCAAGTGGATCTCTGTGAGACAGAGGCCAACCTGGTCTACAAACCAAGTTCCAGATCAGCTGGGGCCATGGGGAGACACTATATTTTAATATCATTGAATATATTTTGAATATAAGAACACACTCCATCTGAAATGTTTAGTTCAATAAATACTGACATATGTATACACCAGTTTTTAAAAAGACTACCCATTGAATTATCTTGGTAGTATTGTAAAAGGACATCCATATATATGTGGGTCCACTTCCAGATCCTCTTCTCTCTGTCTCTGACACACATGTCTTATTATCTTGCTCATTATAACTTCAGAATAAGTCTTTAAGTCAGATAGTTTAAGATCTCTACCTTTAAAAAATTTTTTTTCTCAAAATTGTATTTGTTCTTCCTGGTTCTTGTAAATTTCAAATTAAAAAAAAATTAGTTTGTCCATATCTGGCTTTAAAAAGTCTATTGGGATTTAGATTGGTTGACAGATTCATCATCCCAACTTGGAAAGAGCTGATATTTAGCAATATTGAGTCCTGTCATGCCCAAATATATCCACATATCTATTTATTTAGACTTTTACTTTCTGTCAGGAATGTTTTATAATATTCAATGTTTAAGTCCCTTGGTACTTTTAATCTTAAGTTTTTGACATCATAGGAAATTAATCTTTTAATTTTATTTTCTAATTGCTTGATTCTAGTATGTGAGATTATAGTCAATGTATGTATTACATTTGTATCCTGCAGCTTTGATAAATTCCCTAATTTGTCTTTTTGTTTTGTTTTGTTTTGTTTGAGACAGGTTCTCAGGAAACCCAGACTGGCCATGAAGTGGTTATATGGCTGAAGTTGGATTTAAACTCCCAATCTTCCTGCCTCCACCTCCCAAGTGCTGAGATTAAAGATGTGAACCATTCAGTGGATCATCCAGCACACATGGCCACTAAATTCATCTTTAAATTCTAGTTGCTGTTTTGCAGATTCTCTGAAATTTTCTATACAAGTGATCATGTTGCTTGCAAATGAAGACAGGTTATTTCTTCATTTTTCAATCTCTATATAGTTCCTGTTTCTTTTGTTTGCCTTATTGCAATAGCTAGGATCTCTAGTACAATGCTGAACAGTAATAAGCTTTCCAAGCTTAGAGGTCAAAATTATTCACTGTTTTATCTTGAAGGACAATGTCAAAAATGTTCATAAATCAGGGCTGGAGAGAGATGGTCCAGTGGTTAAGAGCACTGACTGCTCTTGCAGGGGACCGGGGTTCAGTTCCCAGCACCTGTATTAGTACCACACAGTGGCTAGCAACCATCTGTAATTCCAGTTCCAGGGGATCTGACACCCTCTTCTGGCCTCTGTGGGCACTGTACTACACAGAGTTCTTTGAGGCATTAGCCCCCCTCTTTGACCACCAGTTACTAATAAAGACTCCTAATTAGACGATCATCATTCTTCTGTGCCTCTGACACTATTACACATATACACACAGGCAAAACTCTCATACACATAAAATAAAAATAATAAAACTGAAATGGCAAAGTTTACTCCACTTTGTTCTGGCTGAGTTTTGCTTTACCCTGTGTTTCTTCACAGCTAGTGCTGTGAAAACTTCGCCAATAGTCTAGTGCTGTGAAAGCTTCGACTATAGTGTCAGGATACATTGCTTCTGCAATACTGGGAAACGTCCACCTCGCCTGGTAGCATCTCCATGGAGCCCATTGTTTCTGCAATATGAAGAAACTTGTTTTTCCTAACAGAAACTTTTTGTTTAGCTAAAAACCTCTCTGTTAACTGACCTGCTCCTGGTCTGGTGTAACTATGGCTATCTGATATAACTATGGTTATTGACATGATGTATTTGTGTTTTAAAAACTTTTATTGTTTTATAAACTGCCCCTCAGGGTCCAGAGTTCTTTTGGGCATTAGCCCTTTCTCAATTGCTGACTAATAAAGAACTCTTGATTTGACCCAAAACTGTGTGACACTTCTCTGAAGGAATTACAAAAATAATATTTTTTAAAGTTTTCATAAATGACCTAGAGCAGTTAGATGAGGTTTCATTTCTCCTAGTTATGTTTTCAAATGCATTCAGTCAACCTATTGGAATGGTATAGTTCTTCTCTTTATTCTTTTTTATTATATTAAGATGATGAATTACATTGATTGATTCCTAAACGTTATGACAGTTTTGCATTTGGATGATAAACTCCATGTGGTCTTGGTATGCTCTTTTTATATGCTGTTGAATTTAATTTGTCAAAATTTTGTTAGAAACTTTTATGTCTCTATTCATGAGGGATATTGGTCTTAGTTTTGTTTTATTTATTTGGTCAATTGTTTTCTTTTGATCTTCCTATGCAGCCTAAGTTAGCCTCCAATTCATTATGTAACCCAGGCTTAAGCCTCCTGAGACCTGGGATTATAAGTGAGTGCCAGTGCTCCTGTTTTGGTCAATTTTGTTATTATTATTATTATTATTATTATTATTATTATTAGCTTTTTCGAGAGAAGGTCTCCCTGTAGCCCAGCTGGCCTGGAATTCCTTCTATAGGCCAGGCGGACCTTCATCTCAGAGATCTGCCTGCCTCTGCATCCCAAGTATTCAAACTAAAGGAGTGCCCTGCCATACCCACTAGACTCTTTCTGCTGTGTTTTATCCACTTTATGCCAATTTCCAGCAATTACATGGACAGAGGTCCAAGCTTCCACATTTTCTAAAAGATCCTGTGCAAGATTGGCATGATGATTCATCTTCATCCTCACCTTGGAGTTAGAATCTCTACAAAACACACCTCTGGGCATGCCTCGAAGGCTATTTTCAGAGAGTGCCATGAGTGGCACCATCATATGGGCTTGGTTCCAGGACTCAACAGCAGTAGGAACATGAAAAAAAAAAAAACAGTTCCCATCTCGCTTTGCTTCTTTACTGCAGACACAAAGTGACTAAATGACCCACACTCCCACTGCCCTGCCTATCCCATCATGATGAACTGTAGCCCCTTAAAGCATGACACCCCCCAGAAAAAAATCCTTCCTCCTTTAGGTTGCTTCTTGTCAGTTATTTGACCAGAATAGTGTGAAGTGTAATGTAATTGGTATCATTTCATTTTGTCTTTGGAATTTTTCAATAGAATTTACCTACAAAACGATTTAAATTGGGAGTTTCTTTTGTGGAATTTTCTTTAAAACTAGTTAACAAGAGTCTAGGGAAATGGTTAAGTCAGTAAAGTGCCTTGAACTCAGATACCTAGCTCCCACATAGCAGCCAAGCATGGTGGTTAGACTCTATAACCCTAGCACTAGGAGGGGGAACAGGAAGGTGGATTCCAGGGGGCTCATTGGTCAGTCAGTCTAACCAATCAGTGAGCTCCAGATTCAATGAGAGACCCTGTCTCTAAAAACAAAAACAAAAACAAAACAGTGGAAAGCAATAGAGAAAGACATTCCAAACTGATCAACTTCTGGCCTCCACACACACATGCATGCATACATAAACATAATACACTACACTGCATGCACATACACACAAAGAATAAAACAACAGATGACATTTATTTCATATATGGGCAGCTCTGCGTTTCTGTTTCATCAATGTCCGCTTTGATGTCATACTTATAATTTTTCTGTGACCATGATTTTGTCGTTATAAAGTTATTTATAATACTTCGTTTCTCTTTTTAAGGTCTGTAGCACCTGTACTGGCCATTTTCACTTATTTCTGATATTGGTCATTTGCCTGCTCTAGATTTTCATGGTCAGTCTAACTAGGTAAAGTATTTATCAATTTTGTTCATCTTTTCAAGGAAACAACTTTTGACCTTATTAACTTTTTGTGTTATCTAATCTCTTCTGTGTTGACTTTTGCTTTTATCTTTATTATATTTTTTTGTACTCATTATTGATTTGCTTTGCTCTTTCTCTTTTAGTTATCTTCTAGCCTTTAAAGAGTGACGTTGGGCATTGATTCTGAATCTTACATCTTTTTCTTCAGAGGCATTTGAAGACTTTTCTTCTAAACAGTGGTTTAATCAAATCTCATAAATTTAGATATATTTTCATCATCATGTAGTCTGAACTATATTTTAATCTCTTCAGATAAATTACATAGAACTCTATTGTTTAAGCTCTAAAAGCTGGTTTTAGATATTTCATTTTTCTCTGATTTCTCATTTAATTCACTTTTGGTCATAGAACATATTTGGAAGCTCAAAATTCTAAATTTACTCCTACTACTCCTTAGTTACATTTCCTGTTGCTGTGATAAAATACTCTAACAAAACCAATTTAAAAGATAAAGTGTTTACTCTGGCTCACAATTCAAGGGCACAGTCCATCAGGGTGGGGGAGTCATGCTGTCAGAATCTGGAGGCAACTGATCACATTGCATCTGCAATCAGGAAACAGAGAGAGATGAATGCTGGTGCTCACTTCCGCTTCAGTCCAGGACCCTTCTCATAAAACGGTGCTGCCCTCATCAAGGGTGAGCCTTCCCATCTCAATTTACCTAATCAAGAAAAGTCCTCATGGGTCTGCCTATAGGCTAACCCAATCTGGGTTAGCCCTCACAGGCATTCCCAAAGCTTCCTGTCCCAGGTGATTCTGGGTTCTACCAGCTTGACGGTCTATCTGCATAAACCATCACTACCCGGCTCTGGGTTTCTACCACACACACCCCAGCATTATCACATCAGCTGACTGTAACCTTCAAGCAGATTTTTAATACATATCTTGTCAGATTTTCCTTATTGTGCTACAGGGGAAAGAGTCCATTCAAATTACCTCATCCCTGATTACATTTGATTTTTCAGTCATGTAGAATTCAGCAAAGCCAGCTTTTAAACAGAAGCTATGCCATACTACATTTGGTGAAAATTTGCTGCATTGGATGAACGGCCTCTCTTTTTATGACAAGAGCCAGATGAAGTTTGGACCCCAAATATTTTTCCCTCTTCTAGCATAAAATTCAAAATCAAGCCTTACTTTCATGAGGATTTCTAAGAGGTTCCCCAAAGTGGAGTGTTCCATCCCATTTTCTATGTTGTTTACAAGAATGGCTCACTGAAGAAAGAGAAATTTCATTTCTTCCTCTTCTATTATTTGATCTCTGTTTTATCAGCCTAAAGAGCTCATTTGGGACTATATTCCTCTTCAACAATTAAATATATTTTCTAGAAAATTCTATATGCTCTATCTAGTCCCGTGGTTTTCCTAAACCCTGATGTCATTGTTAGAAAAGAAGGATTCTTCCCTAGTCATGCATCTCATTCTTTGAAGAGGGGCCCCATTCTTTGTAACACTTCTGGCCTCGCCCAGATTGATGAGTTAGAAAAATGAAAGTTGTCACAGGCTATACTAGTTACTTTTCTGTTGCTGTGATGAAACACCATGACCAAGGCCACTTACAGAAGGAGGAGTTTATTTGGCTTACAGTTCCAGAGGGTAAGAGTCCATGCTGGAGGCGGTACATGGAGGAGGCAGAGCAGAAAGCTGAGTGCTCACACCTTCAAGTTGTAACGGGAAGTAGAGACAGGCTGAGAGTGGGCATGGCTATTTACTCATTTTTAAAAAATATATTTATTTGATTTTTTAATGTATGTAAGTGTATTGCCTACATGTATGTAAGTGTACCCATGTTGTGCAATGCCCAAAGAGGTCAGAAGAAGGCATCAAATCCCCTGGAACTGGAGTTATGGACAGTTGTTAGCCACCATGAGGTTGCTGGGAATCGAACCTAGGTCCTCTGCAAGAGAAATCAGTGGTCTTAACTGCTGAGCCATCTCTCCAGCCACAATGGCCACCTACTCTAAAAGCTCACCCCCAGTGATGTGTTTCCTCTAGCATGGCCACGCCTCCTAAAGGTTCCAAGACCTTCCCCAAACAATGACACAAAATGGGAACCAAGTTTCCGATTCCTGGAGCTTATGAAGAACATTCATTCAAACTGTCACACATTTTGCCTCATCTGTCCTTTCTCCATGGGGCATGTTGCCTTAAGGAAACATACCTTCTGTTAGGCTCCTCAAGAGCTACAATTCTCAAGCTAATACTTTCAGGTTGCACCATCTACCAGTATCTGATATTCAGGGTCAGAAAGCCCAACCATCAGGAATATCATTAAGAAGGAACGATTCTGATGTTCATGTGACAAGTTCTTTTATTTTTCATTACATTCAGGAACTTGCATGGGGTTGGAGGTGCCTGGAATCCAAGAGTTGTGCCAACCAATCTTCTTCCTGGAGTGATTGTCCTTTGTCTTAAAAGCAAACATCAAGCATACTGCCGAGAAATTACAGCTCTTCTGAAGAGGGTCTTTGTTCAGAAGCACATCGGTATAATAACACATTCTTGTGTCACATTTTCACTGTATGGAAATCCCAAATTTTTCCACCTCATGAATCAGCTCATCATCTTTTATTCGCCTCTGCTGATTGCCTGGAACATCAACGACTTCACATGATTCTGGCATCCATAAATGAGTTTGAACTACTGAAGTCTTAATTGTGATAAGAAAAGCCAAAAACAAGGAGTGGCAGAGGTATCAATATTTGGGTAGGTTGAGAGGTATCTGTAATGAAAGAAAAACAGAGGTCTGGAGTTGTCAGTGTGGAACCATACGGCAGAACTTAGCTCAAACTCCCACTCTGTGATTTGATTAGACACCTGGTCTCACAGAGTCCCTGTTCCCTCCCTGTGTAAAGAGAGTCACTGAGGCCCACGTAGGAGGGCTTGTGAATGTGGAACATACTGGAGAGCCCAAAATGCAATGAATATTCACTGATGATTCCTTTTTCTTCCCTCCCCCACCCCAAAATCATAATCCCACCCCATTTTCCCTTGGTTATTTCAGGACTTCTTGAGGAAGCTTCTCAATAACACTGGAAATCTCAGAACAGGAAGATTGGCACAAACAAAGCAAGCCAAAGAAAAACAACAGAGTGGGAAGCTCAGTAAACCACTGCGCATTTGCACCCTGTGATGCTTTCTCAAAGGGCTCCCTTAACTGTGATTTGATTTCAGCCTCACTCACAATCACTCTATGAAATTGATGGACAAATACTACTGGGCTCATCTGAAACTAAACTGACTATCAGACACACTATACTGGCAGCTCTGTGTCCAGCCCCGTCCACTTTCTCTAAGGTGACCTTGATACAGTCTACTTACTCTGAAAGAATAAACATCATAACACCCCAATTGAGGGGCTTAATAGTGTACAGATCTCACATTTAATTTTCACAACAAGAATTTCTGCCCATTTCACAGATGAAAAGCCCAAAGTCTCAGAGAGGACAAGCAAGCAGCTCAGATAGCACACAGCTAAGGTGAAGGTGAAACTCGAGTCATCTAACAAGCGCGAGACTCTGATTCTCATGGGTTGTAATCACAATAAGGCAGATGAGAACAGAGTGGGAGAGGGACCGCTGTCCAGGGAGCACATTCTCCAGATCCACGGGGAGCACTATCTATGAGTGGCTCTGGCCCTCATGGTCACAGTGACTGGCACAGCCAGCACTCTGCCCAGGTCATTTAGCATAATCTGCAGTGATGCAGTGATTTATTGATGGCTCTGATTCCCCACTGAGCCAGCATGAGAATAATCAGATGAATAATGAGCCTGTGAAGATGGATGCACTCGGAGCCAGCTCCCACAGAAGGGAATTATACGCTGGGACTCTGCCTGGAGCAGCGCAGGCAATGGACGTTTCTGTGGAAGGGTGGGCCTCATTTGCTCTTTTGGCAGGAAATCACTTCTGTCAACAGACATGGGGAGCTTAAGAGTAACAGCTCTAGCACCTCCCTGTTCCAAGAGCAGAGACTGAAAGTGTTGATGGTCCCAGGGATGACAGAGCAGAACCCCATTCTGGGATGTGAGGGAGAGCTACACCAAAGGAAGGCACCCCTGAGGTTTGGTGGTACATGGGTAGCCACCCAACTTGATCACATGCCACAGACTCTTCTTCGTCCAGCCATACTGTCAGTTATCTATCTCTGAATCCCAAACATTCCAAAAGGTAGGGGCTTCAAACAGGCATCTCTGCATTAACCACAACTCTATGGGTCAGACTTTGTGGGGCTGGAGAGATGACTCCATTGATAAACTGCACAAGCAGAAGACCTGAGTTTGGACCCACGCACTCCCACATAATAAAAGCCAGACACAGTGACACACGTCTGTCACCCCATTGATGAGGAGTTGGGGCCAAGAGAGTGGAGATAGGAAAATCCCGGAGCCAGCTGGCCAGTCAGCTGATTTGCAAGCTCAGGTTCAGTAAGAGACCCTGTCTCAGAAAATTACTGTGGAAACTGACTGAGGAAGAAATCCAGAGTCAACCTCTAACCTCCTCCCTACACATACACACACATTCACAAACATGAACATATACACACATGAAAACATATACACACTTGTACACCCTACACACTGGACACAGGTACACCTGTGAACATGTACACATATATACCACATATACCATACAGTTTATATATACCCATATACACATACAAATAAATAAATAAATATGTAGCTCAGCAGGAATAATTTAGCTCTGCTCTATGTTGTGTTGGTGGCATGGGTGACCTGATGAGGCTGAAGGATCGATCCAAGGGCTCACAGTCTGGCTATAGGCTGGGTACCTCAGTTCTCCACATGGCTCCTCTCCAACAGGACAGTTGGAGCTTATTTGCAACCTGCAGGGGGTTCTAGGAACAAAGTGAAATCACAAGCCCATGCACATCTAGACTGAAAGCCAGGATACACATTGCCTTCCTCACAGAGCACAAATCAGGAGGCCAGGTTGGCCTCTCGGATGCTCTGCATCTGCAGGCGGGAGGGGCTGCAGTCAACAGAAGGGGAAGGAACAAGGATGGGAATCACCAGGGGCTCCCAAAGCTTACTTGGAGCTAGAATATAGTGAGCAGGATGCCTGTTGAGGAATACCGTTGGACAGGCTCCTGTGGAGGGGACAGGAGTGAGCAGAGGGAGGGGAAGAGATGCAGTCTGGTCCAAAGACAGTCTCACCGGCACCATGGGGAACCAGTACTGGAACTCAGAAGGTCCTCAGAGCTGCTCCAGCCAGCCAAGGTGGTCAGGGCTCCATATACTGGTCACAAAAGATACTGGAATAGGGCATGACCTTCCTTGGAAGAGGCTGACCCCAACCGGCCCCCGTTCTGTTGCTGAAGAGGGCTCTGGGAGGCCTCACAATGACCATCCGAATCTCTTCCACACTTACCTCCTCTAAATGCCAATTTTCCTCCAAGTTTCCCACCTCCCTAAGGCCCCGGCTCCCTCAGCAGTCAAGGTGAGACACTGGATTTCCCTCTCACCTAGACAGGTGCCATCCACCCCCAGCCTCTGTCCCCATCTGTTCTCACCCCAGCACAGCTTTCTGACCAGGACTCCCCAATCCTGCCCTTCCCCTGCTTCAGTACCAATGTCTCTGCAGCCGCCCCAGTGGAATCCGGAGAACAAAAATCTACCCAGTGGACATACTTGCTCTAGGCCCTCCTTAGATCCCTGTCTCTCCATCTCAAACCCCAGCCTCTCACTGGACCTCCAAGAAGAAATGTGGCCTCCTGTGGCTTATGGCTTCCCTTCAGGCCCCTTCACAGCCTTTGAGAGATTTGGGTGCACTCTCTAGCCTGTGGTCTCCACACAGCCCTTCATCTCCTGTAGTTCTCTTCTGTATCTATCTCTTCCTACCTTGCCCCTGACACTTGCTTGCATACGGCTCTCCTTTCAGTTGCCTTCCTACACTCCTCAGTGAGCCCTGCTCCCTGCTCGAGCCCCTGAGCCATCTCATGTTCTCTGTTCTATGACTCTCTAACCCCTCCCCCTGTGCCAGCATTCTACACCCGTACGGGAGCCAAGTCCATTCTCCTCTCTGCTGGGAACATGGAGACTCTGCAAGAGACCCAGGCACGGCAACCTGGATGGACAGCTGGCTGCTGGTTCCCTCGGGAAGATGCCCACTATTAGACCATTAGGGCTACAGTTCTAACCTCAGTCAGCCATACTTCCTTCCGTAAACGCAGGGCTAGAATGGATCTTAGAGACTATCTTGTCCCTAATCACTTCCATTTTAATTTGTTTTTATTTTGTGGGTCCTCGGATTATAGTTTTCAGAGGCACCCCTGTTTCTATATGAACGCAGGTCTATTGCTTTGAAATACTTCAAGCAGTTACATCCATCCTGGCTGCTACAGGGATACGCACCTGGGTGATGCTCTTTCTCTAGTCTGCAGTGCAGAGGACACCACTCTCCTAGCCAGTGCTCTGTTTTTAAAGGTGAAGAAACAAGGGGAGAACACTGGTTCTTAATTTTTAAACTCCTCTTTATTTATTTTTATTTTATGTGTATGAGTGTTTTGTCTATATGCATGGACATGCACCATGTATATTTAATGCCCACAGAGTTCAGAAGACGGTGTCAGATCCCCTGGAACTGGAGTTACAAATGGTTGTGAGCCACCATGTGGGTGCTGAGAGCCTAATCCAGGTCCTCTGCAAAGATTAAAGAGTGTTTTTAACCACTGAGCTGTCTCTCTAGCCTAGATACATAATTTTTTTTAATCTTCAAAAAAAGTGTTTTAATCCAATGAGAAATCTCTGAACAGGTAAGAAATCTCCATCCTATGAATGATAAAGAACTACCCTTGGTGAGAATTTAATCTCTATGGAGAAGGAAGAATAACTGCTTCCACAGAGGTACTCCTGGTCAACAAAGAATTAGCTGCTGGAGAGACAGAAAAAGAAAGTGAGGGGTCTGTGGAGTGGCTCAGAGGCAAAGGCACTAGCCACCATGCATGATGGCCTGAGTTCGATTCCCAAAACCCACAGGGCAGAAGAACTGACTCCTGAAAGTTGTCCTCTGACCTCCACCTGTGCGCATGCACACACATAAACACTATAAATACATATAAAAAGAAAATTGAAAGAAAAAAGACCACCGGGTCAGAGTATGTGTGTAGATGGGGCATGGACCCATGTCTACCACATATGTCTGCTGTCTACCATGAACATCTGAGACTATACACTGAGCCTAGGCATGGCAATCTGAAAGGACCAAATAACGCTTCTAGAAGCTTCTCACTCCCATTCAGAGTTGGGCATCTGGTGACTACACTTAGCTTCCTTTCCCTCTGCTGGGTGACGATGAGACCCTCTCTGGGGGTCTCTCCCGAGCTCCCCAGCGGGTTAAGCGTTGGTTGCTCACAGTAGTAGCCTGTGGAATCCTGTACGCTGTATAGGAGTTTCTCCCTCACCTCGCTTCTCCACTCTGCTTTGTTTCCTAGTATCACATTCCACAAACTTTGTGTATGTGTGTGTGTGTGTGTGTGTGTGTGTGTGTGTGTGTGTTCAACCTCAGGCACCTTTCCTCAGGATCTCTCCAGCTTACTTTTTTGAGATAGACTTTTTCATTAGCCTGGTGCTCACCCAGTAAGCTAGGCAGGCTGGCCAGTGAGTCCAGGGGCCACTTGTCTCCTCTTCCTGCCATCACCAGTGTGCACTATCATGCCTGGCTTTTTAAAAACATGGGCTCTGGGGATTAAACTCAGCTTCTCAGGCTTGTGCAGCAAGCACTGTACTTACTGAGCTGTCTCCCCAGAGCCCCCCACCCTGCAAACCTTTCTTATGCTCAAATCCTTCTCTCAGGATCTACATCTGGTGGAGCTCAAAAATCATGTGAAAGCCATGAAAGCAAATTCTAGAAACCCAGAGACACAGTAGTGGATGGCTAATCCTCCAGGCTTGGGAGCCAGACAGTCTGTGTTTGAGTCTGCCTCTCTAGTATGCAAATATTTAATACTAACGTGAGCGCTATTTATAAACTTAAGGGAGAAGTTACAAGAGAAACAGAGTTGGAGACTCTAGAAAAGGAAGATGATTCCAGAAGTAGGAGAGACCTTCAAGTTCTGAAAATACAGAAATAAATTATTCTATAGAAGCAAATACAGAAATCCTGTGTTTTCCCAGGATGCTTCAGGGGAGCCACGTTTTTCAAAGGGCAAAGGACTAAAGGAACATCCATAAAGGAGACAGAGAACAAAGGCTCCCCACCCCTGGCCTATAAGGAGAGTGGCAGGGAAGCCAAACCCCAGAATGTGCTGTGGCTTGCAGATCCCCAAGGACAATAGAAAGGGCTTTGTTAAAGTACTTTCCACACAAAGCTAAGAATGAGGAAGGGACAAGCCAGTGCTGGGGCAGAGTGCGCAGTCTTCACGGGTGGCAGAGAAAGCCCAGCCATGCAACCCCCATCTGACTCCTGGCTTTCTCCTCAGACACATGATTGAAAACATAAAAGGTGAAGACAGTCAGGAAGAAGATGAAATGAACACTGGACTGGGGGCGCAGCAGGCTTCCTGGCTTAGCAGGGTCACCAGCCAGAAACATTGAGGAGCCAAACAAGGCCTTGAGCTCTAAAGCTGGCAAGTGTCCAGTCGAGCGTGGGCACATGGTAACTAGGAGTGGCTATGGGGCTCTGTGCTCAGGTCCAACAGGTTCCCTAAGAAGATGAAGGGGAATTCAAAGCACAGTGTTTAGTACGGAAAAGGCCTGAAACCAGTAGTTGTCAACACGGGACAGTTTTGCACTGTTCCCTCCCCTCGCATCTTGCCAGGAGATTTGAGGCACTGTGGAGTCAATTTGGGACAATCACAGCATAGGTGCAGGGAGTGCTGTCACACTTCAGTGACAAGAGGCTGGACAGGTCCCATTACTTCCCACCATGCCCAGCACTGGCCCCCACAGCAAAGACTGACTTGACTCAGCATGTCAATAGATGCAAGACTGAAGACTTCATGGTGGAACAGATGATTGTGGAATGAATGAGCCATGGAGACTCTGAGCTCCACTGTGAGCCCTAGGAATGCACAGATGAGTAAGACAGGCTCCCCCTCAAGAGCAGGAAAAATAAACAGCAGTCTGGTCAGGACTGGAAGTGGAGATGTGGGGTGGATGGGGACAGAATGTAGACACCACGTGCAGCCCATTGTGCCTGGGGTATCACCGGGAGGAAGAACTGAGACTGGCCTGGGACAGCACTGAAGTTTAGTTAGACTCTTGACTCTGTCTTCTGGGCACAAGGCTCAGGACAGCGCCTAAGCATGGTCACACAGCCGGATCTAGCTCTTAGTAAGAGTATACTTGAATCTCTAGCTGAAAAATTCTTCCCTCTAGCAAAGAATTAGCAGACCAATCTCATCATTAATCCACCATGATGACCTCATGCCCCAACCAACAGAATATTCTGGAACCTTGGAGAATACACAGAAACACTCTGCCACTTGCAGAGGGTACCAGATTTTTTTCAAAGTACAATTCAATAACTTAATAAATATATAGAATTGTGTAATGATCACCACAGTCCAGGTTTAGAATATGTCTCACCCAGAGTCCCCCTTGTGCATTTGTACACAATCACCAGCCCTACCCGACCCCTACCCCTATCCTGGGGCTGCCACCAGCCTGCTTTCCGTGTCTACACAATCGCCAATTCAAAACAGTTCAAATAAATAGAACAATACAGTCTTTGAGCTATAGCATCTTTTTCTTAACATCATATTTTTGAGGTTCACTATTGTAACTGAATGAGTCAGTAGTTTGTGCCCCTTAATTGCTGAGTGATGTCTCAGTTACATGCCTATGTGAAAGACTGTGCTGGTTGTACAATGAAGGATGGAGGTGGAGGAAAAACAGAAGCTAAACGATTAGTTAGAGACCATGGGAGTCAGTCAGGTTGGAGACAGGACTGAACTGGAAGAGTGCTAAGGGCACCTAGACAGGGATGGGACAGGAGGCTGCAGAGGCTGGAGGCAGCTGACAGCGGAAAGGGGAAGTTCGCTGCCTGCCAGGACAGGTCTGTCTGGGGAGGGAGAGAAACCTGGAAGAGGGCTGGATGCTTCCTGGGCTTAGAAAGGAAGACTAACGAGCACTGATTCTATCTCAGGACACATTCACACCTGGCTGCAGGGACCTATATGGTCAACAGTTGCAGGATAGTCTGGGGCACTACTAGTGACCTACTGAGAGGCTGACTGGCTTCCAGTACTTTGACAACAGCGACATGTTTGTCAAATGAGCAAGTGACACAAAGCTGTGAGGGTCAGCAGGTTGGGGGTAACCTAAGGTAACTCAGAAGATTCAGACGATGGACGTACTGGTAAGACCCAGCGGCAAAGGATGTTCTGGTCATTTGTCTCGCCACTCTGTGAACTTTGTATGAAAGGAGTGTCTACAAAAACAGAACAGTATCTGAGGACAAACCCGTGCCACTTGCTCTGGGTTCTCAGGGCCAGCTTATCTTGACTTTCTGTGGAACTTCACTCCAGGAAGTGGAGTACCTGCCTGAAACTCCCTCAGACCCACATGATCCTTTCTGTGAAGTCACTGCTTTCCAGATCCACTATCTCTACCAGACAAGCCCAACAGACTGGCCAGTCTCTGGAATACTTCCCCTTGGGATGCTGGAAGATGAGGACTTAGTGTTTCTCTTAGCCCATTTTCTGTTGCTATAATAAAATGGCTAAGTCTGGGTTACTTATAAAATAAAGAGGTTTTTTTTTTTTTTTTAAGTTTATGATTTGCTGCTTGAAGTCTTCAGATAGCATGGTGTTGGCATCCTGCTGAGGACTTCTGGCTTTATTATAACATGGTAGAGAAACGAAAAGAGAACTGGCCGAATGTAGAAGAGGTCACATGGTAAGACAAGAAGTCAGAGAGATTTATAACTTTTTTTTATACGAGTCTTCTGGTAGAAGCAACCAGGATCTATGAGAACTATATTCTTCTCTTCCAAAGGTGATCCCCACCCATGACCTAGTTACTTTTTATGAAGCTCTGTCACTTAAAGATGCCACTGCTTGTGAGAACTGCCTCATCTCAGATCGACCTTCCGGCCTATGAACCACAGCACCGAGCTTCAATGTGTCGCTCTACCCCAGTAATGCTTCTTCCTTCATCCTTACTGTGTGCTGTGAAGAAACGTATCCCCAACACTGATACATGACATTTGGTAGCAATTAACAGAGCCCAATAATGATGTCAGCTTGTCAGCTCTGTGTTCATCCATGCCAGCAGAGTGCCAGCCATGGTCAATATATGAGAAATAGCATGGGGACCACAGAATACCCAGACCACTTGGGTAACAGATACCTCCTGTCCGCCCTTGCTCTCGGGTGCTGTGCTAAACACCATGATCAAAAGCCACTTGGGGAAGAGTTTATTTCATCTTACAGGGTATAGTCCATCATCAAGGGAAGCCAAGTCAGGAACTTGGAGGCCAGAACTGAAGCTGAGACCATAGAGGAATGCTGCTTACTGGTGTGCTCCTTCTGACTTGCTCAGGTATCTTTCTTATATAGCCCAGGCCCACCTGCCTAAGGATGGAACTGCCCACAGTGGGAGTTGCCCACTACATCAGGAGGAACTGCCCTCCTACATCAATTGGCAGTTAAGAAAATGCCTCCCAGACATGTCCACAGTCTAGTCTGCTGGAGGAATTTCCTCAGCTGAGATTCTGATTTCCTGGCTAGGTCTAGGTTTGTGTCAAGTTGACAAACAGTAGTCACGTGCTTTCCTAAAGTGGACTGAGTTCAGATTTCTGAGTATTAACCAAGGACCTCATCACTCTGCTCACTGTGTCCCAATTCTTAGAAGTTGGACCTTTAGGAGCTGGAGAGATGGCTCAATGGTTAAGAGCACTTGGTGCTCTTATAAAAGACCCAGGTTCAGTTCCCAGCACCCACATGGTAATAACCATCCATAGCTTTGGTTCCAAGGGATCCTATGCCCTCTCCTGGCCTCTGCAGGAACTGCACATGGTGCACATATATACTATGCAGGCAAATCACTTATATACATAAAATTAAGTTAAAAATTTTTAAAGAAGTTGAACATTCTGATAATATCTACTCCATTTTCCACTTATATAAATAGCATGTGATCTGCCAGCCAGACTTGGAAAATATAAGCTATGCTAACTTTTGATTATTTCCTTTTTACTCTGTATAGAATATATGTTCTGAATATTCATTCATTCATTCATTCATACACATAAATACATAAACACATACTACACAGATTTTCTTACTACATAATTGGGATCAACAGTATAATTTTCAGCTTAAAATTTAAGATATCTTTTTTTTTTATCAAGAGTCTTTGGTGGGGCAGGGGAGAGGAATCAGTTGCCACACAAGCATGAGGACCTGAGTTTGATCCCCAGAACCCATGTAAATTTGGGGTACAGTGCATTCCTCAAATCCCAATACTGAGAAGATAGAAACTGGAGGAGCTCTAGTGCTTCCTGGCCAGCTGGTCTAGCCCATTTGGTGAGTGCCAGGTTCAGTGAGAGACCCTATCTCAAAAATAAAGGCTCCATGGTGCATTCCTTTAAACCCAGCCCTTGGGATGCAGAGGCAGGTGGATCTCTGTGAGACTGATGCCAGCCTGGAACAGAACACATAGTGAGTTCCAGTCCAGCTGTGGCTACAGGGAGACCCTAGAAAGAAAGAAAGAAAGAAAGAAAGAAAGAAAGAAAGAAAGAAAGAAAGAAAGAAAGAAAGAAAGAAAGAAAGAGAGGGAGGGAGGGAGGAAGGGAGGGAGGGAGGGAAAGAAAGAAGAGAGAGAGAGAGAAAGAGAGAGAGAGAGAGAAAGACAGAGAGAGAGAGAGAGAGAGAGAGAAGGAAGGAAGGAAGGAAAGAAGAGAGAGAGAAAGAGAGAGAAAACCCGTGTTGACCTCTGGCCTACACACCACACACACACACACACAGGCACACACACCCCACACCACACAGTGTGCACCCACACAGTCTTCAGTGACACTCTCTGTGATCAGAGCACAGCATTCCATTGCCCGCAGGTTCTACGGCTGGTTTGCCCATCAACATCTCGCTGCCAGTGTTGTCCGTGGATCTGGACTGCTCAGACCCGGCGACACACCTGAGTCTGAGGAGCATTCTGTGTGGGGCTCGCGTGCCCCTCCCCAGGCACCTGAGGCAGCCCCCCTTCCCCGCCTTCTCCGGTGCCCGCACTCCCCTGGACGCACGGCTTTGCTCCCTGGTCTTTGCATCGACTCGTCTCTCCCTGATGCGCACATCAAGGGCGAGTTCCGCCTTAGCTCCCTGCTAGTTCCGGTGACTCCGCATCTTCAAGGTCCAGCTGAGTCCGCGGTGGCTCTCTCCTGCCACCTCCTGCCCACTCACGTCTCCAACACTGGCTTAACCCTTCCAATGCCGGGCGGAACTGGGAAAGGATAGGCCTAAACCAGCACAAAGGTTTAGGGGTCAAGTTCTAAAACGTGTGCTTTATTTTTAGCCATCTACAACTGAGCACCACAGCAGGACAGCCGGCCCGAATCCCATCCCAGAGCAGAGCTGGAGGCTTTCATCTGAAATAAGCTTAAGAATTCAAAAGGAAGGTGCTGTCTGCCTGAATAAGGAGCAAAGAAAGGAAAGGAGGGAGGGAGGAGAAAGGGAATGTGAAGAATGGAAGGAGGAAGGAAGGAAGGAAGGAAGGAAGGAAGGAAGGAAGGAAGGAAGGAAGGAAGGAAGGAAGGAAGGAAGGAAGGAAAGAAGGGGAAGGGAAGGAGGGGGGGGGATGAGAGAGAAAGGAGAGAGGGGAGTAGACGGAAGGAGGAGCTAATCCCCAGCCGCTTTTGTGGCTTGTTGTCAGGCTCAGGTCCTACAAGGAGAAACGTTAAAGGAAGACTGAACTCTGGACAAAAGAGAGCAAGGCTTTGTAAAATACGCTGGCCGCCAAGGAAACGCACACAGGCGGAAGCTATCCCTTAAGGCCAGGTTCAGGGAAAGCTGGAGTCCATGGTGCCCCTGAGATGTTCTGTGACCCACGGAATGTGCTCCCCACGCTTCCCAAGAGGTGGCTGGAGAGAGAGCACCTCTGAGGTCCAGGGGAGACACCTGGTTGGTGTCGGAGTGGCTCTCACCAGCTGTGGGCTCTTGAGAGAGATGCAGCACGGGGTCTCTCTCCCTCAGACAATCACAGGTGGAGCACAGGGACCCCCTGCTCCCTAAACTATGGGCAGGTGGAGGACAAAGCCTGTGCACCGACCCCACATTGGCTCCACGGTGCTCTGCCAACTCCCCTGCCCCGTCTGCACTCAGACACACCATAGCAGTGTGACAGCCTAGCATGTGTTCCTTTCCTTCCTCAGCCTCATGCAGGAAATAATCCGCAAGGGTGGCCTCTGAGCACCAGAGGGGAGAATTCCATTTGTATCTGGGAGGTATATAAAGGTCCAAGCAGGTGTTGCATTGCTGTGGCATAGCTAATACTAAACAGATTTTAAAAAAACAACAACAGTGATTTTAGCTCCTTGTGCTCCTGTAGCTGTGGCTTGGGTACTACACAGGGGGCTGAGAGGAATGTAAAGGAACCTTCTGTCTTCCCCTGGTCCTGGAATAATCAGTGATAGAAAGGAATGGAGACTGGAGCTAGTGGTGTGAACTGCAGTGGCTGACAGTTAGTTGCCTTGGTGTAAAACGCCCAGCATGTCTAATTTAAACATTCCAACAGGACTTTATCGAACAGGCAGCTGGGATAAGCTCCACAACAGCACACCATTGCAGGATGATTCTTATGCAGAAGGCATACATAATCTTGGAAAGGCAGACCAAGGTAGATTGATTGGGGTTTAATAGAAGATATTTGATTGTAAACTTTTTTTCAGTTAATTCTTAGTAGAAGATCTTTTTTAACAGATTTATTTTATTTCTTAAGTTATGTTTATGTGCGTGTGTGCATGCGTATATGTGCATGAGGTGGTGCCTATGTAGGCCAGAAGAGGGCATCAGATTTCCTGGAGCTGGAGTTGTGAGCCACCTGATGCGGGTGCTGGGAATCAATCTTGGGTCTTCTGGAAGAGCAGTATGTGCTCTTAACCACTGAACCATTTCTCTAGCCCCATCAATAGATTAAAAAAAAAAATGCCCCACAACATTGTTGAAAATTTACTAGTCTACAAACTGGCACAGAACAGTACCAGTAAGACAATGCTGCACAGGAAAGGACATTAAAGGCTCAGTTCTCTCATCAATAAACGTCTGGGTTATTTTTTCCTTGTTAAAGAATCCAGGTGTGGATCTAGCTAAAGGCAAAGTGAGTCTGAACTAGTGTGTTACAAGTATAGTTTTCAATCCATTTGCAAACGTGAAGGCTGGAGAGCTGTTTAGTATATTCATGAGTTTTAACTAACTTCCTTTTCTTTCCTGTCACTGTACCCAACTCTTAGGGTCTCTGACTTTACAATTAAGTCTCTAGATCAGATCCTAGAATTCTGAGACTGATGGGAACTCCAGAAGTGCTGGGCAGTCCCAGAGAACCAGAACATGAACTTGGACCTGGCTACAGTTCTTAAGACATGTTGAGTGGTCTCTCTGTAGGATACGGATGAATCCCTTTATTTGGTGAGGGTGGAGAGGTGGGAGATTTTGTTTTTGCATATTTTGTTTATGACACATAAATGTGGACAGAGGACTATTGTTGATTCAGGAAAACCCTGAACAAGGACCACTTCACAGCACAGAGTTGGCAATAGCACAATGAATAATTGCCATGACCCTGCTACTCCGTCCTTGCTCTCCAATGCAAGAAGACATAGTTTCTTATCTTGTGTTTTTGCAGCAGGATCAGGGGATGTGGGGAGAGGTTAAGGCCAAGGAGGGTTGTGGCAGGAGACCCTGCATGAGAAAGGTGAACGATGGGGTGCACGCCCTGCCTCACTCGGGCTCAATTCAGAACCTGACAATGAAATGGGGGCCAGCCTGGTTGGATGGCCTTCGAATCACTGTGCTGTTTAGAATCCCTCCTCACTGCGGACAGAGACCCATTCTTTGGACATTCAAACTGGAGTTGACAGCTCTCCAAATGGCAGCGCACAGCACTAGGAATCTGGACACAGTTAAGTTCTGCTGAGGGACTCAGCCCAGCTGCCTGTGCTGCTCCATCTAGTTTAGTCTGTTTCCTGCTAATGCACCCCACATTTCACAAGTGTTTATGTAGGAAATACTTCCATAGATATTCGCATTTTGTCTATCTAATTTTGACTTCCCAGAACTTGAGCTTAAGCCTACATTTGGGGAGATTCTACCTCATGAATGCTTACCATATGGGACCCTGATGATAATACCCAGCCCCTGCATCCTTTGTAACTCGTGTATGAGCGACATTGTGTAGAGCCACCAGGATGGTGAGTCTGCTCTGGGACTGGCGTTCAGTAGGAGCAATGGGATGTATACTTACCTAGTCCTGAGGGCTGGGCTGCCTGGCTTTTAAAACCATTGCCCTCTTCCCAATAATCCCATGAGTTATTTAAGTGCAGAATAAAAAACTTGCTCTGTAAGGACCAACAACCAATATTTTCATTGCAACACAAAGTCACAGAAAGTCCTGTTATTCTCTCCGGTCGTAAAAGAGGCTCTGGTGTTGTCCTCTGGATTAGATATTGTTTAAGATGAAACATAAAAACCCTAACAGATTCATGTTTCTTTAGGGTCTTTGGAAAATTTAGGGCTGACTTTGCAGCCTAAGTTTAATTACTGTGTGTGACCACAGAGACAGAGATTGGAATGACAGGTCCACAAGCCATGGAATGCTGGTGGCTTCCAGAAGCTGGGCGAGGCAGGAAATGGTCCCTATGTTAGGGCCGCTAGAGTGACTGCCACCCTGTGGACACTTTGATTTTGATCTACGGAAACTAGTTTCTGATTTTGGCCTCCAGAACCGTGAGAGAATAAGTTTCTGTTATCTCAGGTCACCAAGTTTAAGGTAACTTGTTAAGAGCGACCACAGGAAATTCATACAGTACATAGTCATGGAATTCAGAACAAAGGGGAAAATTCTCTTCAAGGGACCTACTGGGAGCTTTAATGGAAGCAAGATTTGAGTTGTTCCTTGAAGAGTTGGGTGAATTACAACAGGAAGGACTGGAAGAAGAGATCATTTCAAGTGGTAGGAAGGAGATGGACAGAGTGAGGATGGCCCAGGTCTGTCCCAGGCCTGTGAGGTGATGACCGAGATGTTGGTTCAGGCTGGCCACCTGGGGAAAATGAGAGAAGCTGTGCTGTACCAACATCTCCGCTCCTGCACTCATCAGTTCGCACACCAGCTTCCACTGGTTTCCTCCAACACAGCTAATCCTGCCAGTGGGGGACATCTTACAGATTGTTCTTCTAAGGTCCAAGCATAAACTGCAGTGTTTTTGATGTGTAGCAGAAAAATCCTGCCTCAGTGAGTCATTTGGCCCCTTTGCTAGAAAGCTTTTTAGGTTTTAGCAGGATAAAAAGCAGTTTTGTTCCTCTGGGAAACGGCTCTGTGAATTACTGACCAACTGTTTATCATTGTCTTAATTACCTTTTCAGAATAGCCCTAAGTCATGCAGACCATACATCAGCTTCATGTGGATGTGCTAACCCACTCAGCAAACAGATGGGACTGTCATCTGCCTCCAAGGGCTCTGACACTCCACTCCCAGCATGTAAGGGGAAAACTGTATTTTCTTATCCAGCTCAGGTTCTGTGAATGAGACATCAGCACGCCTGTAGCAGAGCCATGTCCAGCACTATGATGTCACTGATGACCCTGGCATACTAGACAGTCTCAACAGAGCTTATGAGTTCTCAAAGACAAAGCAAAGCTCTTCAATACAGTTGCTTACATACCAGAATCCAGTGTTAACCATAACATCCCTTTGATTCTGATTAAAAACTGGTTCTGGAAAAAGAAATACAGCTCAGTTGGCAGCGTGTTCTCCTAGCATGCACAAGACCCTGGCCTCCATCCTTCCTATCTCACAGTCCAGGTGTGCTTGTGCACACCTGTAATCTTAGCACTCCAGAGGTGGAAGCAGGAGGATCAGAAGTTCAGGGTTATCCTTGGCTACTTAGTGTGTTCCAGGCTTAGTGTAGGCTACATGAGACCCTGTCATAAAACTAACGGCACACTCCTAGTTTTTCATCATGGCTATCCTCAACCAGCAGCCTCCCTGCCCCCAATCTCTGCATATTTACCTAATTTTGTCTCTTTTTTTTTCAAAAGTGGAAATATTTGAGGGAAAACAATAGATTTTGAAATGGAAAGAAAAGGCCAGTATAAAATAATGAAAGATAGAAACAGGAAGACCTGGGTATCAGTGGGGTTTACTCTCTACCCCAGATGACACTGTAGGTCAGTGACGAAAATGAAGATTATTGAACCACACACACACACAAAAAAAAAAATCATTGAATTAAGCAAATAAACTACCAAGAAACAAATTTCAATAACAGTTTAAACAACAACAATACTATCAGATACTCACTAAATAAGATGTAGAGACAGAAGGCAGGAAGATGCAGGGGATAAAGCAGTTACTGTGCAAATGTGAGGACCTGAGTTCAGGTTCCTAGAACCCATGTAAAAAGCTGGGTGGACATGGTGGTCCCCCTGTAATCCCCCCCTGTAAACACTTGGGAGGCGGAGATAGGCCCCTGGGGCCAGCTGCTAGGCAGGCCAGCTGAATCAGTGATCTTCCGGTTCTGTGAGAGTCTCTGCCTCAGTAAATATAGTGGAGCACAACTGAGGAAGACACCCCATGTCCAGCTCTGGCCTCTATACATATGTGCACATACACATGCACTGACACTGCCCATGTATACACACACGCATGTACAAACATGCATAATGCACAAAGCTAAAAAGATGTGTATACATATGTTAAAGTTTTGACACCAATGCCCAAAACTATAAAAGACAGATGGATTTGACTGTAAACATCTTTCAAACCTCTGAATGAAAGAAAATTTCAAAGGAAAAATGACAAAACAATATGACAAAAAGTTCGCGTCCTTTTGTGGATGGCTCTTAAATGAGATACAGGGATTAAGGCAATATCCTTCATACTCCGCTTCTGGTTCACCTTGGTCAATTCAATTTCAGGCTCCTGAATTTAGGATTCCCTAAACAAAGAAGGGAATCCTTTGCCTGCCCAAATGCCTGCCCCACTCGGCTCCCACAGAGTGGGTTTCCCTCAAGTGGGCACACCGAATGCACTGGAAAAGACAACGCCAAAGCATTAACAGTGACGATTGTTAATTTAAATGAATTGTTTTCTTCCTTTCTTCTGTCTAAGCTTCTTAAATTTTCTAAATTGAATATGAGCTTTGGGAATAACGGAGATCAGGCCAAGTTCTTAGAGGCACCAGAAGCTAATTTGGGCTGTCCCAACCAGGCAAGTGATTTGTGTGTCTTGGAATGGGTATCTCATGGAATTATAGAGAAGGCAAGGAACGAGGCATAGGCCAGAGCAAGAGAAACAAGCTTCCATTATCATAGTGCAAAGCTTGTCTGGTGAGAACACAGTTGTCCTATCAGGCATGAAATATGAATCTGTTCTAGTTAGCTTCTCTATTGCTGTGATGAACCACTCTGACCAATACCAAAAGGATTTATTTGGCTTACATCTCCCAGGCCACAGCTCATTATTGAGGAAGCCCAAGGCAGGAACTCAGGGCAGGAACCTGGAGGCAGGAGCTGAATGAAGCACAGGCCATGGAGGACCGCTGTTTACCAACTTACTTCTCTGGCCCATGCTCAGCCTGCTTTCTTATACAATACAGAACAACCTGCCCAGGGATGACACTGCCCGCAGTGGGCTGGGCCCTCCCACATCACTCAGCAATCAAGAAAATACCCCACAGACATGGCCATAGGCCAATGGAGGAAATTCCCCAGTTGAGGCTCCTTCTACCCAGGCGTGTCAAGTTGACAACTAAAACTATACAGCAGAGCATGTTTGGGCCACTGCCATCTCTGCACGAGAAACTTGACTTTGGAGTGACCCCAACCACCTCTCCTACCAGAAAGATAGATCAGTATTACCTCTGCTCCTTTGTGTGTGTGTGTGTGTGTGTGCACATTTGTGTGTACCTGCGCATGCGTGCCACAATGCATATGGGGAGGTCAGAGGAAAACCTGGGGTGTCAGTCTTGCTTTCTACCTTATTTAAGACAGGGTCTCTTTATGGCTTGCCTCTGCATGCACCAGGCCAGCTGGTCTGTGAGCTTCAACTCTGAGCACAGCCTGAGTGAGTGGGAATTTCTAGCCAAGTAGCGGGGCGGAAGTCAAGTGATGAAAAACTAAGAGGAGACATTGAGAGTGAGTGGGATTCTAGCCTCATAGTTTTAACAGGCTTCTTATTGAAGTGGAACTACTGCACCAGCCCTTACCCGGGGAAGGAAGAATGAAGGGTATGTTCAGAGATCATGGTGGGAGGGCTCTGCCAGGCTGCCTCAGCAGAACTCTCCATTAAAGTGAATTTTCATAAGGGTGTATACAGATGGGCCCGGGAGAAACTTGCAGAGGCTACTTTAGTTTGGCCAAGTAAATAATGTTTTCAAGCATGTAGGAAGCCTTCCTTCAGGGAAGGACACCGGTAATGACAAATGAAAAACAGAAGGTGAAGAAATACACCAGACATGGATCTACTTTGGAAATTTGTTTGAAACATCTGTGGACTAAGAATGGGTTTTTCCTTGTGCTTCCACGTAGGCCCGCAATGTAGCCATCTAGGCCTTCAGCTCAGTCGGCTTTCAGTCTACAAAAGATTCAAAATTGAAAACTGAACTCTCTGGGGCTGGAGAGATGGCTGTCAGTAAAATTCTTGCCTTGCAAGCACAGGGACCTGAGCTCAGTCCCTAGAACCTGTGTAAAAAAGGTTAGCTGTCATGTGGGTTTGTAATTTCAGTGCCAGGGAGGCAGGGATGGGCAGATCTCTGGGGCTTGTGGATAGCTGGCCTAGCCTTCCTGACAAGTTCCAGGTCAATGAGAGACCCTGTCTCTAAGAACAGGTGGACACTCTGAGGGGTGGTAGTGCATGCCTTTAATCCCAGCACTCAGGAAGCAAAGGCAGGCCAGTCTTAGTGAGGTAGAGGCCAGCCTGTTCTACATAGTGAGTTCCAGGCCAATTGGGGGCAACAGGGAGACCCTGTCTTAAAGCAAACAAAAAGCAAACAAAAAAAACCCCAAAAGCAATAAATCAGGGTACAGCGGTTAAGACGACTTGCAGCTCTTCCAGAGAACTAGAGTTAGGTTCCCAGTATCCACACTGGGTGGTTCACAACTGCCTGAAATGCCAGGTCCAGAGGATCCAACACCCTCTCAGGCTTCTGTGGATACCTGCACAGATGGCAGGCACACACACACACACACACAAGAACACAAATACAAAAAAAAAAAAAAAGCATTAAGAAAAGCTCTGGATAGTGCCTAAGGAATGAGAACAGAGGATGTCCATTGGTCCTTCCGGGTACAGACACATGTGCAGCTGACCACACACATACCCCAGCTTCCTCACCATCAAGGCCAGTGGAAGCACATGCTCAGATAAGCAGGTGGCCCAGCTTGAGAAGACAGCAACTGTTGTACTAGACCCTTAGGAGAGTGAGCCATACATGTCAGAAACCGGGGGCAAGTGTGCTCTTCCACATGGACTATGTACTCCACCCACACCGAGTTCTCCTTGTATTCTTACCAGGAAGTTCACACTGAAGTCAACTTCAGAAAAGCAACCGAGAGAATGGTGCTTAACGAAGTGTTTTTGGGATTAAAGCTGTTGCTTGTTTTCCGACTCTTTCAACATTTACTATGCCCCCAACCCCCTTTCTTCTCCCATAATAAGAAAAGAGGAGAAAAAAAAACCTGCGAGCCACCTTAAAATAATAAAATATGCACATAGCATTTGCTGAGGGGAGGGGCTAGAAATACAAACTGAAAGGCATTTGTGTTTTATTCTGGTTAGACAGAAAATCACAATTAAACCTTCCTCAAATTCTCTCTGTTGTCCTGGTAACTGCTCTCCACTCAGAGCACACGGAGGGCGAGATTGCCCAAAAGGGTCTGGAAGGCGAGTGGGAGCTTATTAAGGAATTTTTCTTGATGCTCAATAACTGTGCCAGACTACGGCGGGTGGAGAGCTGAAGGAAACCCCTCCCCTGGGGTCTCCAAATGGCTGTGACCGGTTTGGGGCTCCGTTAAGTGGCTATGCACATTACAATAACAAGCATGACTGTGGCACACCAAAAATATTGACAACAAATAGTCTTTTGGATAACCAGACGGCAAATCCTCTCAAACATATTTGACTCTAACAGATACATTTAGACCCAGATGAACACTAGCGGGGGATTTTTAAAGTGTCAATTGGTGTGAATGAATAAAGATGGTTTTAAAGGAGCTGTGCTGCTGAGGGATTAAGGCCAACTGGAACAATTTACTTAAAAAAAATAATAAAAGGCCCCCAAGCTCAAGAGATGTCTCACATCTCTTTGATTGAAGCAGATAGACTTTACTCTGTAGGTCTAACCCTGCAGCCCTGAGCTAGCCCATCTCTCTCCATTTGTCCACTTTTAATTATGCATAAATGAGATCTTGCAGCTCCAACGATGCAATGTTTGTAGCAACAACAAAGGGCAGGATTTTGTAAGTAGCTGTCATTTTTATTTTGGTTTAACAGATTTTTAGCAAGAAGACTCTGAATATAAATCGGCTTCATTTTTAAATCCTGAGGAAAATGCCTAAGCCGTCCATAAGGTTTCACTTCACTCAGAGGCAATTAAAAAAAGCTTAGAATAGCAAGCAAGAAAAAAAAACCCCACAAAATTTGTTTGGACCATTGTAGGGGAGAAAGGCTACTGATCCTACTAGCTCCACACAGCCTCGAGTCTCTATGCTCCTGTGTAGCCCTGTTCTCTGGTTTCTGGAGGTAGGATGGGGCAGTTATGATGTAACTAGCAAGAAAAGCATGTAAGATACAGTGTGTTATGTTTTAGTACCAGCACTGCAAAGTGTGTTCTGAGCATGTATGTAATAACACCGTGGCGCAGGCTTTCTATTCATGGGCAAGCGCCTTCGCTCAGGGGCCACATTCTAGGCCTTCACTGACCACTGAGGCATCTCCAGAAGACGAAGCAGAATGAGGAGATGCTCGGTTGGTAGAGGGCTTACCCCACAAGCACGAAGATCTGAGTTTGGAGTTCCAGCACCCACATATAAAGCCAGGCATGGTGGCACATGCCTGTAACCCAAGCCCTGAGAAGTGGAAACAGGCAGATCCTGGAGGGTTTGGGGCCAGCCAGTCTAGCCAAAAAAATCAGCGAATTCTAGGTCCAGGTGAGTGACCCCCAAATAAGGTTGAAAGCAATAGAAGAAAATACCCAAGTCAACCTCTGACCTCCACACGTAGTATACACAGGAGAGGGCATCCCACACATGTGTGCACATACATACACCACACATATACCACACACATATACTACACATACAACAAATACACCTATACACACCACACACATACCACAAACACAAGACACACACATTTCATACACACTACAAATACATACCACATATACATACCACACAGAGACATGTATTCCACACACATACATACACCCCACATAGACACATGTACACAACACACATACATACATATGCCACACACATCTATACCACACACACCACATGTACATATCACACACACATATATATCACGTGCATATACATATACCACACATACACCACACATACACACAGATACATACACACAAACCACACACACACTTATAAATATAACACTCACAAACACATACCACACCTATATCACACATACACACATATACACACACTACACATAATCACATATACACGTACCACACACAAACCACACACACCATACACAGACATATACATACACACCACATGCACAGAAATACAGATACACACACCATACACACACACAGAAACTACAAACTACAGACACACACATATATACAGACTACACACATACATACAACACCACAGACACACAAAGACACACACATACATACACTCCACATACACCACACACACACACACATACATACATACACAAACACAGATACACACACACTACCAACACAGACACAGAAAAACCACAGACACACACAAAGCCAAGACTTACTAGCCTTGCTCCTCTGGGTCTTTGTTTTCAAGTCTCAGAGCATGGCTGGGGAAGGCCTTCTCTGCTTGGACTTCTAGTATGGATGTGTAACCTTCAGTGTCCTGGGCAAGACTTGGAAATGTGGTTTTCAAAGTCCAGCCCCAACAGTGGAGACGCCAACACTCAGCCTTCCTGTAGATACGCTTTGAAAGTGGCCTTTGCCTTGTGCACCTCTGAGAAACCCACCTAATGGCACTCAAAACATTATTATAAAATGAGACAGAATCTGTTTGGCAGCTGATCACAATGTGGAAAATCACAATTTTTCATGGCCGATTTTCTGTGAAAATGTGTGCCCTCTCCCCATTCTTAATGCATTCTGTGTATGTGTAAAACCAGCAGCTCTTCAGAGCAGGGCCCTGCTCAGAGGCCTCGAGACCTACTGAAAGAGTCCTGTAGTTTAATGGTCCTTAAATGCGCAACATCTTTTTCACTTAATGTAAAATCCATCTGATCTAATAGCCATGACTGAATTATAGATATATAATTTTTTCTATTAAATGTTAATCTTCTGACTTGGCAGAGCAATAGACACTCTAAATTATTAAGGAGGCAATAACCTCTCTAAACTCTTTCCAGAATTCAGGATATTCCCAGGACTGCTATCATAAAAGAAAAAAAAAATCTGCAAACCTGCGTCAAGTATAAAATAAGAATCGGGCCTATTAAGTACCACAATTCCATAGCAAATAACAATTTCAAGGGGCATTGTTTTTCTTGATGTCTCCTCCCTTATTTCACTGAATGAGAATAAATTCATATATCCATATAAATATGTACACATATGTATATGTGACTGAATTATATATTTCTATAAGTAGGAAGTAACCCCCCAAAGTCTCAACTCTTTCATTTACATATGACATTTTTGTTACTATCTCATCTTGGTTGAATTCATTTATTGTCAGTTTGCTCATGAGAGCATAAATAATGAAAATGCCCTGTAACACACAAGGGATGCCACATGCCCCATTATGCTAACTGCAGCCCTCTCACAGGCAGGGAGTCTTGCTGGAGGGCCATCTCTGACCGGGCTTCATTTTTTTATTTTAAAATCTATATATTTACTTAAGTCAAAGGTCAGTACAGGGAGGGGAGATGGCTCAGTGGGTAAAGCACATAGCACACAGGCATGGAGATCTGAGTTTGAATCTCCCACACCCACATAAAAGCTGGGTGTGGTTGTGTATGTCCACAAATAAGGATTTGGGAGTCAGAGACAGGCAGATGCCTCCAAGCCGGCTGGTGTCCAGTGTAGTCGATCAGTGGGCTCTGGGCTCAGTGAGAAACCCTGTCTTAAAAGATAAGGTGGAAAATGACAATGGAAGACAGCCTGTACATGCACACACAAGCATGCACACGTGTACACAGGTCAGTGCATTCGGGAATTCTCAGAACACATGCGCCCATGCTGAGAAGCAGTTTAGTGCTTACCTAGAGTGGCTGGCCTCCACAGTCCTGTTTCAAATAGCCAAGGCCAAACCATTAGAAAGAACTGAATTTCCAATCACCAAATCTCAACTCCAGGTTAGTTGAGGACATCACTGAATTCTTGTGGATGAAATACTGATACCAGTTTCTCTGGTGTGTCATCTACTTTATTGTACAGACTCTGCCTTTACACATAGCTTGCTCCCCACCCCCTCTGAAATGTCTTCTTAACATTTGGAGGTCAGGACTAAGATTTTTGTTCTCTTTTCTCTTTCACACAGGCATAGCGGTGGGTGTCTTACATATTTGCATCTGACAGTCCTGTCTAATGGGGATTACAGTAGGGGAGGTATGGCCAGGGACATGCAAAAAGAATCAAGGAGATCCCAAGACCACAACACCCAATAGTAATGAAAGAAGCAGTAGGTGGTTGTCTATGCTAGGAGAGGCTCCTGAGGACTCCTGCCAGCAGCCTGGTATCCAAAGAAGCAGGCACAGCATATTGGAAATCCACCTCTTTCCTGCTTTGAAGTAAATGGGCTGAGGAACAGGGCTCTTCAGGCAGGTGAGAGCAACCATGACAGTGTGAGGCTAGACTTTTAGGTCCTTGTTAAAGAAATGCTTGCGAGCCCTGGGGAAATGCTCCTGTTATAAAGCTGTGAGAGTTTTAAAGCAGCAATGAGCTGACACATTTAAAACAACAGAAAAATGTTAAGCATAGAACATTTGATTAGGGTTAAGAGAGAAGTGGAAATCAAAAGCAGGCTCTAAGAGACTGAGAGTGAGGTGTCTGGCATTATGACAAAACAAAAAAACACACAAAACAACTCTGAGTTTGCAAGGTGGCTCAGAGGGTAAAAGAAAAACCTGACCATCCAAGTTTGAGTCTTGGAACCCACAGTGGAAGGGAGAACAGACTCTCAAAAGTTGTCCTCTGACCTCCACATGTGGACTGTAGTACACCACATATGTGTCACATATGCACATTAAAAATAAAAATGTTAAAAACCTGAGATAATCAACTTAAAGAAAAGAACTTTTTTTTGTTTTGTTTTGTCTTTGGTTCCCGGGTCCTTTGGTTCCTTAGAGGTCACTTAGCCCTACTGTTTGGAGTTTGAAGGAGAAGAAGCTTGTGGCAGAAACTTACCTCATGGCGGTCAAATAGAAGCCTGTTCTCTCCTTCCACCATGTGGGCTCCTAGAATTGAACTCTGGTCATCAGACTTGACAGCAAGCTCCTTTACCTGTGGAACCATCTTGCTGGCCCAATTTTAATACATAATTCTTAATTTTAACTCCAAAGGAGATTTTCTGATGAGGCAAGAATGATAAGGAAAAAACCCTAAGGATTAAAGAACAGAGCAGCCCTGTTGGAGCTCAGTGACTCTCCCAGAGAGTGCTTGCAACATCTAATGACGTCAACTGGTCTCTTCAGATCCCACAATCTTTCTGAACCCGCAAAGAGCAACATCTCCCATGAGCTATGCTCTATGTGCTTATGAACGAAACAGTTCTAATCACCAGGGTTGTGAATGCAATCTCAGATTTGTCCATCAACAGGTGAGTAGGACAATAGGGTTGCTGTATGAGGATTCCAGATGGCCAACTGAAGACTACCACCTTCCACTCTAAATTCTTCAGAGATATAAGAAATGGACTACTTAAGGATGTTTAGATAAACTCTACAGAAAACATTTTATTGGGGCCGGAGAGATGGCTCAGTAGTTAAGAGCACTGACTTCTCTTACAGAGGCCCTGGGTTCAATTCCCAGTACCTACATGGCGGCTAGCAACCATCTGTGATTCTAGTTCCAAGGGATCAGATGTGTTCTTCTGACCTCTACAGGCATTGCACAAGTGCACTTACACACATGCAGGTAATACACTTATATGCATAAAAAAAGGTTAAAATAAGAAAGCATTTTATTGACAACTGAAGACAAAATAAAGAGATGGTTTAGCAGTTAAGAGCACACTCGGCTCTTGTAGAGGACCTGAGTTTGGTTCCCAGCATCCACACTGGGGGCTCACAATCACCTGTAACTCCAGCTCCAGGGTATCCAACACCCTCTTCTGGCCTCTGTGGGCACCCAGATTCTTGAACATATATACACACATATACATATAATTTTTTTTTGAGACAGGGTCTCCTGGTCGCCCCAGCTGGCCTGGAACTCCCTGTGTAGATCATGCTGGTCTCCAGAGATCTATCTGCCTCTGTCTCCCAAGTGCTAGGGTTAAAAGTGTGCACCATCATGCCTGGCCACACATAATTTTTAAAGAAATCTTAAAAAAACTAAATATGGGTCTGGTTCCTTCCCCAGTTACTAAGGAAGACACAACCTTGAAGATAAACATGCAGGTCAGAATGTTGCTCCATGACTGCGTTTCAGCAAGTGATTGGAGACCCAGAAACAGAATGAAAGACAATAGTAAATACAATGAGTAAGGAAACCTGGTGTTCCTCGTGTAAACTTCATGTAGCTACCTCAAGGACTAAAGTAAATCCGGTTCACTTTTCATGGTTGTTTACACACTGAAGAAATACGAAACACAGGAGCTTCCAATAAAGAATGAAGTTAGGTTGTTTGCAGGAAAATGGGAACAAATGGAGACAATCATTTCAGGCCAATTTAGACAGTTTCAGAAACAAAGACAGAATGGTGCCTGTTTCCACTCATTTGTGGGTCCTAGACTTTAGAGATACATAAAATCATATGTGTACATACGACATGAAAGTAGACATGAAACTGCCCAGAAGGCAAAGGGGACTAACAGGAGTGGGTATAGGAAAGTGGGGCACGAGGAGAAACCTGCTCAGAATACATTATGTATTGCATGGGATTTGCCTTATGCAATGACGATAATAAATTGGCTTTTTAAAGACATACAATAGGGGCTGGGGGGACTGTTCAGTGGTTAAGAACACTCACTGTTCTTCTAGAGAACCCAGGTTCAATTTCTAGTACCCATGTGGCAACTAACAGTGTGTAACTCCAGTTCCAGGGGATTGAACACATCTTCTGGCCTCTGTGGGCATTGCACACACATGGTGCACTTATATATATGCAGGCAAAACACTCATACACATAAAAAATAAATACAATGTTTTAAAAATAAAGAAATACGATAGCAGGGCATGTTGTCATATACCTTTAATCCCAGCACTCAAGAGGCAGAGGCGGATGGATCTCTGTGAGTTTCAGGATAGGTGAGGCTACAGGGAGATCCTGTCTCAGAAAGAAAGAAAAAGAATATGATGGATTATTCTTTGGTGTGAGCAAGAATTTTCCTAAATATACTAAGATGGGATTAAAAAAAAACTTGTTCAGAATGCTCAAAGACTATTTTTAAGGCACAATTTACCTTTTAAAAAAACTTAAAAGGCTGGGGAGGTGGCTCAGTGGATAAAGCACTTGCCACTCAAGCATGAGGACCAGAGTTTGGATCCCCAGAACCAACATAAAAGCTACCCAGGTGTGGGGGGCCACCTGAAATCCCAGCAGCTGGGAGACAGAGACAGGGGATCCCCAGGACAAAGGGACCAGCTAGATTAGCAGATCAGCAAGCTCTGGATTTTACTGAGAGACCCTGCATCAACCACAAAAGTGGCGAGCCACAGAAGAAACACCTGATGCCTTGGGGCCTCACCACGTGCTCACCACGTGAGCACACATGTGAACAAACACACATGCACTTGCACTCACACACACAACAAAGCTCAGCCAAAATGATTTGCTGAGTTATTTGTTAATGATCAAATTAGTTATTTTTAGTGTGAATGGTAAACAAAATACTAACAAAAATAATAAGGCATATAAACTCTCCTTAATAAGATGTAGTTAATAAAAATAGCCGGTTAGAGAATTTACCATAAATACATCCAATTATTTTCTTGCTATCTAAATTCTTACAGTTTACTGCCTTATGCCACTGTTGTCTAAAACCTTAAAGACGTTTCCTAAAATCAATTCTCTAATGATAATTTTGTAAGAAATTGTATTTCCCATTAGTAATCTCATTAGTCCAACTTTCCTACAAATAGTCTGAAACATTTGGAGGATGCCTATGAGTCCTTGATTGTGACAGTCTCAAATGTCAGAGCAATTACAAAAAGAGAGTCAAGCTTCTGACACTTGGAAACATCTCACACATCATTTCTCCTTGTTGTGATTTTAAAGACTGTGGCAAGAAAAGTCACAAGTAACAGAAGGTTCAGATTCTGCAGTAGCAATCAGGGCACAATCTTCTTAGAAGTTCCTCAAATATTTCGCATCTGCTTGTTCTTAATCTAACTGTAATTTAGCACTGCAAACCATTTATGAGAAGAAATTTACTTTAAAAAGTATAAAAGGTATTAGTACAAGAAGAAAAAACACTGTGTTTCCCAAAGAAGTCAAAAACGTTGACTAGGAAGCTCAATACAAATGTACTTGGCCACAAAATGTATTCCTCAAAAGCAAAATAGGCTCAAGGATCTCATGAGGACCCAAAAGGTCTTTTTAAAAACTATTTAATTAATTATTTATTTATTTAATCCCAGCAAGTATGGTGAGAGTGAGGAGGCAGAGGCAGGCAGATCATTGGGAGTTCAAGGCCAGACTGGTTTACACAGTGAGTTCCAGGTCAGCTGGGGCTACAGGAGACCCTGTTTCAAAGGGACAAAAGAAATTATTTATGTACTGATGTACTTGGTGTGTATAGGGGTGTGTGTACATGTGTGCAAAGGCCAGAGGGTACATCTGATATCTTCCTCTATCTCTCTTCACCTTATTCTTTGAGACAGGGTCTCTCTCTCTCTGAACCTGAAGCTCTCCAATTCAGTTAGACTTTTGGCCAGTGAGCCCTGGGGATTCTCCCATCTCTGCCTCCACACTCTGGGATTACTGGCACACACTGCTGTACCCAGCTATTTACATGAATTCTGGGAATCAAACACAGGTCCTCATGTTTGTATGGCGAGCACTTTACCCATCAAGCCATGTTCTCAGCCCCTCAGAAGTCTTTTGATCCATTTAAAAGTGGCTACTAATCAAATTAATTTATCTGAAATGAATCTATAAATGATTGTTGAAGACTATCCCCTCTTTGCATGAAATCATTCAGATAGCTCCTATAAAAAATGTAGTGTAGTTAAAAAGAGATAAAAAGATGTAGCTAAGGCAACACAAGGCTCATGCTGTTTGTCACAGTGTGAAATTAACATATACAGAAAATAAGATTTGAACTGATGCTGGAAAACTCAGTAACATACATACTCATCTAATTAAAAAAATTAAAATCTACAATGGAACAAAATATATTTTATTTAATTATACTATCAAATCAAGGCCCAGAAGAGCCACAGGGTTGCACCCAGAATACTCAGCACCAGTGGGACAAATCAAAAGGCCTCAGGAGAGCTCTGACTAGCACACCAGGCCCTGCCGCATCTGTATGATCTGAAGTAAGGCTGCTTGAACGTCTTCATCCATGTGACCCTAGAGAGAAGACAGAAGGGAAAAAACTGTGTGTCACTGTCACAAGCTTGCTTTATCCCAGTACTCAATAGGATGTGTGTCACAGGCTAACCCCTCACCCAAATAAGGATATACTGCACCAATCACTGGGCAAGGAAGTGGAGCTTTCTGGTGGGAATAAAGAGCACACAAGCAGGCTCTTGACACCCAGAACCAGAAGGAGATGGATAAACCCCTCTCTCCCTAATGGCCTCCAGTGTTTAGGATTGCATATCAGAAGTGAACATAGTCAACTAAAAGGACTTTTGGCATTATTGTGGCTGCAGTTGATTCTTAGTGGAGCACGTGTGTGCATGCAATGCATGCATGTATGTGTGGTTGCATGTGTGTGTGTGTGTGTAGACACTTGTATGCATGTGCATGTGAAGGCCTGTGGCTGATGCTGGGCTTCTTAACTTGATTTCTCTCTGCCTTATTTCTTAAGCAGGGTCTCTCACTTGAACCCAGGCTGTACTGATAAGGCTAGTCTCCCCAGCTAGCTTCCCCGAGGGTCCCCCATTTCTGCCTCCTGAGACCTGGGATGACAGGTGGACTGTCATGCTTACTCATTTACATGGGCGCTGTGGATCCCGACCCTGACCCTCACACTCACGCTGAAGTGCTTTGCCCACTGAGCCATCTCCCCAGCTCCTTGTTTTTTTTTAATTAGGAAAGAATTGAGGAAAACCAGTTTCCATACTAATAATTTTCACATAAACAGGATCATAAAACATATCTCTTCATTCAGTCTCCTAGAAATCTTTCTCTAGATGCACTTGCTTTAATTTTTGCTGTATGAACAAACTAAATTTCTTTAACTTTCCCTAATAATGGACATTTAAGTTATATCTAATCTTTATGGACTGATACTTGGAGAAGAAACTCCTGGCTCAAAAGGTAGACTCAAAGCCGGGTGTGGTGATGAACACCTATAATTCCAGCACTCAGGAAGTTGAAGCAGAAGGGTCAGGATTCAAGGGCACCCTGGGCTATATGAGACCTGTCCCTTAAAAAAAATTTTTAAATCCAGTAATAATAATAACAAAAATCAGGGTCAATATTTAATTTTTCAAAGTACAATAAAATTTTCTCAATAGAAATAATTTATAGCTCTAGTCAATAGGGTATAAAGGCCCATTTCCCAAACACTCTGGCAAACGCTCCAGAGTACCACTTTCCCAGGCAAAACTGGTACCTCTTGTTCGTTGAGAGTCTTTTTATAAGCATGTTAGCCATTTGTAGTTTAAAAGGAGCATTTAAAAATTTTAAAGTAGGAGCTAGGGAGATAGATCAGTGGGTAGGAGTGTTTGTTCTGCGAGCTAGAGAACCCAAGTTCAAATCCCCAGCAGCCATGTAAAAAGTTGGGCATGGCTGAGCCCACCTGAAACCCAAGCATTATGGAATGGAGATAGGTAGATCCCAAAAGCTTGCTGGTCAGGTAGCTTGTCAGAAACAGGGAGCTTCAGGTTGAGTGAGAGACTATGTCTCAAGGGACTAAGGCAGAGTGATAAAACACCTGACATACTGTTCTGGCCTCTGCATGTACTTGCACACTAGAACATATGCACCACACACAGACACACAGACATGCATACACAAAGACTCACAGACATACAGACACACACATGTACACACAGACATACAGACACAGATACATACACAGACATACATACATACACAGACACAAATACACAGACACACACACATACACATATAGAAACACACACAGACACAAACACATACACACAGACACATATACACACACATACACACAGACACACAATTCTCTTCAGTAATAAAAGGTTATTAATGCAAGTGTGTGGTGGCTTACCACAGTCCTCTGCATTCCTGTCTCCTGCTTGCTGGTGCATATGAACAGGTTTCGGCAAAACACTTGTGCAAATATGAAGAGTTTTGCTTCTCAAATCTGTTCTTACAACACCAGGGTGTTTAAGTTCAAACATTAGCCACAGGTGACTAAACTGGACCCTTAGGTAACTTTACGATGCCAGGCAGCAAGTCCACCTCCAGTGCCAACTGTTGGTCTTCTGTTTTATTAGCACTCAGCAGAACACAATTCAGATTTCAGAAGGCGGATTACATAAAGAAGGTCTGTGACTGTCATATTTTTCTGTAAGACAAACTCTGCCTCCTTTGATCAAGACCAGTATGTCTTCTCGTGTGTGTGTGTGTGTATGTGTGTGTGCGTATGTACACGTGTGAGCAGGAGGACACTGAGTGTCCTGCTCTATCACTCCCTGCTTTTTTCCCTTGAGAAGAGTGTCTCACTGAGCCTAGCACTGGGCTGGTAGTCTGAAAGTCCCAGGCATCCTCCTGTCTCTGCACCCTTAGGGGCTGGCAGACACACACACAGCCATGCTAGCTTTCACCATGAGCGCCAGGATCCAGACTCGTCCTCATGCCGAGCAGCACCACTTCTGCCTGCTGAGCCATCTCCCCAGCCTGGTTTTCTATTTCCCTCCCTAAATTTCCTACGGCGATACTCATCTATAGCTTTCTCTATAACAGCAATAAGCTTTCTCATCATGGCGTTCGCTCTGCCCACTCAGAAGGTACCAGGAGGAGGCTTTTTGTCATCCTTCTCTTTCAGTGCCCTCCAGCCCACAGAAAAGTCAGGACTATTGACTTTAAGAATCTGATATCACATAGTAGATTTATGTTAACGATTTGAGTTCTTTTCTAAAACGTCATGCCTCTTTAAAACTTACTCTCAACAGCCATCTTGGCCCCAATGCGTCCTTCTTTCTCTGTAAAGCAGTGTGGCCTGACATATTTCAAATCCAAATAATTCCTATTATCTCTCACTTGTCATTCCAACATTTGCCTCTCTTAGTACATCTTCCTGAAAAATCTATTCTGAGAATTCTAGAGATGCTGTTCTTGCAGCTTCCACTGAGCGGTAACAACATATCCTTTATGTCCTCGCAGGATTTAAAAAGGAAATAAAGGCTTTCTCCGTACACCACCAAAGAAGAGAATTTATAATCTTATGCTTCGCTGAGTATAAGCCTCAATAAACAAATATCAATTACCTCTTGAAAGACCAATTTTCTCCTTAACTATTAAATTCTGTGCACACCCTCTTTGCCACTTTCAGAATTCTCTAGCATTCTCTATTTCAAAGAAACCATCCTAAGTGACTACGAAACATATGCAGGCCTCTCTACTTTCCTCTTTCAGCTGACAGCCACGTGCTTATGTCAAGCCATTATCCCAGCCAGGGACACTGTTAACGTGAGCTGCCACCATGTGTTGCCAAACTGTCTAGCGGATGAGTGACGAGCAGATGGAGATAACACTAAATTTAAGACGTTGTGTTGCCGTATCGCTTTGTAAATTGTTCTGGGAGATATGCAAGCCATGATTAAAAGAAACACAATTATTTTTAAATAAGCATATGGGTTACAGTAACTTCAAATGTCAATTACACTCACATAAGTTTACTTAAAAATAAAAACAGTATTTGGTTTTCTCTAAAATGGACACCCTTTCCAAAGGCTCTACGGCTCTCACCTGAGCGGCACTAAGCAGGTGAGTCCTGTAGATAGCAATGATCTTCTGGTGTTGTCTGTCACCATCCTAGAAATGTGGAAAGAGAGTCAGATGAGACTATCAGCGCTCACATTTGCAAACACAGGGAAGCTCCTGATAATGCTGTCCCGAGGACATTTTGATGATCCAATCAGAAATTTGCCATCACTAATCTATAGATCAACAGAATTTTTAAAATGATCACTTAAACTGTTGGCCAGCTTTCTGTTACTGTAACAAAATACTCAAGAAAATCCACTTAAAAGAGGCAAAGTTTACGCTGGTTTGCAGTTTCAGTCTCACCCCTTCAGAGAGGGTGTTCTTGGTGAGCAGGGACCTTCCAGCAGGCCCCACCTCTTAAAGCAGGCCCTTGCTCACAGCATGAAACTGAGAACTAAATCTTTACATGAGGTTCTTTGGGAGACAGTTCAATCCAAAGTATAGTGATAATGTTCTTCCATTCTTAGCTGATTCGTAAGAATCAGAATTGAGAAAATGCTATCAAGAATTTACATTTGATTAGGTTACATTTTTCTTAGTATTCCAATGTGTGCTGGCTCATCCAGGTAAAGATGTGAATGAACAAGTAATTGGTTATTATCTTACTTATGGACGGGAAGCCAAGGGCTAAAGGGAATGGTTTATGTGTTAGACTGGAGCTGTGTTTTAGTCCCCAGATCCAGAGGCCTTCTTTTTAATGTGTAGAGATATACAGAAGGAAAGTACAGGAATGCCTGTCTTACTGACAAGGACAGAAAGTGAATAAAACTTCCCATAGTTTAGTGGATGGATATTTTTAGCAAGCAAACCACACAAGAAAGATGATAGGCTGGGAGTCGGCTGCCCATCCTGAGATTAAGTCCCAGATGTCCAACCTCAGACATCAAGGATTTTAATCTCTGTTTTCTTAAGAATAAACAGAAGGAATCAGGGCTGAATCAGCAGTTATGAGTACATGGACCAAAGTTCAGTTCCCAGCACCCACGTGGTAGCTTACAACCATCTATAACTTCAGTTCCAAGGGACCAATGCACTCTTCTGGCCTCTGTGTGCATTGCACACATATGGTGCACTTATATATATGCAGGGAACATACTCATACACATAAGAATAAAGAAAATTTATTATAAAATTTGAAAAATAATAAAGAGTTTGGAATGGCTTTTATAAATGGACAGAATCTGGGCTGATGACTTCTAATTAGCCCCAGCAAAACCTGTGTCTTATGACCTGGACATCTGATCTCATTTCCTAGGCAACCTCAATATGGCACTCCACCCAAAAAGATAATGAATAAATGTGGGTATGCTTGAGAATTAACATATCAAAAATAACAATTAAGATATTTTTTTAAAAAGACTAGGAATCAAACCAGCTTTGTAGGATGGTGATGAAGACATAGTTTAGAGATAAAATAACAGAATATCTAATGTAGTGCATGGCATACAGAAGGCATTAAATAAATGATACTGTTATACCACTAGTAAAGATAATATTCAGCAAATAGTATTACACACTTAGTGTAAACAGAGATACTAATCCATTTCTCCACTTCATCTCCATCTCCACGGAAGTGTCGCACATGCACATACACACACACACACACACACGCACGCACGCACACAGAGCTGACTCAATGCTCCAGTGCGCCTGGTCACTCACAGCCAGCTGCTGCTGCAGAGTCTTCACTTGGTGCTGTAGGGTGTCGACCAGCTGGCTCTGCCGCTTGGTGGTGCTGCCACTGGTGTATGTGAGCTGGGAGAGGCCGTTGAGCGCCTGCTTTAGTCTTTCTACATCGTTAAGCAGTTCAGAAATCTTTTGAGGGAGAGCAAAGTTGTGGGGAAAACACACATTATTCACGCAGTGTTTTCTAGTGAACAGCTTTACACAGATATCACTTCTTTCTTTTGAGACTCAGACTGCATACAGCAGGTAGATAGACAGAACAGACAGCATATGCTGGGATTAAACTCTTTTCAATAAATTTCTTGCAAAGACAATACCAACTTAAGAATAAATACCATGTACATCCTAAGATTAGAAGAAGAACTTGGTCTTCTTTTAGAGAAGAGATCAAGATTTGTGAGATATATAAACTATCTCTGGGTAAAGAATGGAACACTCTGGTAATGTACAGAACTAAGTACTGAAAGTCAAAGAGCGTGGCTCATGTGTCTGAAGAATTAACTCATGAGCCCTGTTCTTCAAGGGTATATTATCTATTTAAACTGTTTTTAAAAATATTTGTGTGTGTGTGTGTGTGTGATCCCCAGACTTGGAGTTACAGGCTGTTATGAGCTGCCTGACACAGATGCTGGGAACTGAACTTGAGTCCTCTGGAAGAACAGGAAGTGCTCTTAAACACTGAGCCATCTCTCCAGCCCCAGGGGTTGTACTATTTAACATGTAGGAATTAACTATTACAATGATCTATTTACTGTATTCCTAACAACTTTCCACATAAGCTGAGAGAATTTAAATTCTAGGTCTTATGGGAAGACGTGCTGCTGAGGAGGGCTGGAGCAGAACCTGCTTCTTCTCATCACCATATTCTCCCAGCACGTAAAGGACATCTCATAAGTACTTGGTTGAATGCATTAAGCTACAGTCCATCTTTACATGTCATCTCCAAGGCACAAAGTATGCAGCTACCAGTTTCAAAAATATTGTTAAATATCTACTGTATAAAATTGGATAACAAGGATGAAAATCGAAAGATAAGATAAATTATAAATCCTTTCCTAAAAGCTGGATAGTGAGGTTGGAGAGATGGCTCAGTGGTTAAGAGCACTGGCTTCTCCTACAGAGGACCTGGGTTCAGTTCCCTAGCACCCACCGAGTGGCTGGCTAATGAGCATTCTGAACTCGTGTTCCAGGGGATCCGATGCCCTCTTCTGGACTCTGCAGGCATTGCACTCATGTGGTGCATTTATATATGTGCAGGCAAAACACTCATGCACATACAATAAAAATAAATAATTTTTAAAAACTGAGTGAGGAGATCAATGATCAATTCTAACATGGTCATAGAAAATCCAAAATAAAACCTGCATTTTTCGAAGAGGAACTGTTGGCTGAAGGTTAGATCTGGCAGTCAGGACTTCAGAGCAAAGAGGAAGTGATAAGAAAGCATAGGATTCAACTCAGCACAAAGAGGGCAAAACACCCCAGGTGAAGGCACAGGCTGTGGAGACACTTGCAGGAAGAATGCATAGTGGCTCGGCAGCTTAGCATACCAGCAGGCATGCTGACTGAGTGCAGAGAGCAAGTCTGGATGCCCCCTACCCCGAACCCCAAGACCTCAGCATCTCCTGAACCCCGAGACCTCAGGATATCCCGAATCCCGAGACCTCAGCATCTCCCAAACCCCGAGACCTCAGCATCGCTCAGCCTGCAAACACCACCCTCATTCCTCCCCTTCCCCCTATTACTCAGAGACCCATTGTATTTTGACTATTCTCCTAGGAGAGTCGACCATTAGTCTCTCTTTCTCCCTTACCAATTCTTGGCTGAGGGAACAGAAGAAAAAAAGGCTTTTGATCTTTGTGTTTTTTCAGTTTGGAATTTCTTTACTCATAGGTCATGCGATCAGAAAGGCGCCCTTCCTTAATAATTCTGCCAACCTGAACAATTCTGTGGGACTCTACCCTGAGGAACTGCATTCTATATACAGCGCACTGGCCGCCTTATGCCTACCTTATTGTCCTTCGCTTCAATCTGCTTGGCTGACTCCTGTATTCTCTCCTGCAGTTCCATGATCGTGGTGAGGGACTTGTCACACCGAGCTTTCTGGTCCTTGATCTCCTGCTCAATGTTGAGCTGCGGTAGTTCGTCCTCATCTTTCTTTTGGGCTTGTGAAACCTCCTCACACACCTCATCATATTTCCTGTTCAGATTGGCCAGTTTCTCATTTAAGTTAGAAATCTGGGTCTCTAAATCATTCTTTGTGGCTTTGTACTTGGACAACTCGACGACCTCTCTGGTCTCTAATTTCTTCAGCGCCTGCCTGGTACTCTGAACCTCGGTCTGCAGTTTGGAGACCTCTTCGGTTTTGCTCCGGCTTTCTTCTTCCTTTTCTCTCAGGCTGGCTTTCATGATCCCCACCTCTTTCTCGAAGGCCTCTTTAATCTGCAGGTGATCTGCCAGGGGCACGGAGGAGTTCTTCTGAGTCTCCAGCAGCTGCTGAAGCTTGTTCACTGTCTGCTGCTCTTTCTCATAACACCACTGCTTCGTCTTCACTTCTTCCTTTAAATCCTCGATCGTGCCATGGAGAGATGTTCTCAGAGCCTCCACCTGTTCCAGCGGGACGTGCTGTTTTTGCCAAAGACTTTGGGCTGCGAGGATTTCCGAGGTGTGCTTGGCCGTTTCGTCCGCCAGCTTCTCTTTCTCGTTCTTCAAGTCCGTGTATTTCTGGGATAGATCCTTCAATTGTTTGTTGAGCTCTTCCGTCTTCCTGCTTAGCATTCTTTCCTTTTCCCGGAAGCCCTCTACTAGAACGCTCTTCTCCTCTAACTCTTTCTGAAGGGCGGCAAGCTCCTTCTTTAGCCTCTCACTCTCCTGCATGCTCCTCTTCACCTCTTCATCCCCAGCACGACACTTGAGGGTCTGTTCTGATAACAGCTCCTTCAGCTCTTTCTCTGTGGCTTTGAATTTCTCCTCACACTCTTCCAAGCGGACGAGGGGGGTGTATTTCAGCTTGATGCATTCTTGTATCGTGTCCAGCTCCTTTTTCTGGGCCTTAATTTCGGCATGCAGGGTCAGGATCTCCTCCTGGCCCCGGCGGTAGTCGGCTAGGACGGCGGCCTTAGCGTCCTGCGCCTCCTTCAGGCTCTGATTCGCCTTGCCCAGCTTCTCCGAGTGTTCCTCCAGGCTCACATAGTCCGCCTTCATCTGGTTCTGGGCATTCTCCAGGTTCCTTTTCAACACTTCATTCTCGTCTCTTATTTTGGCACATTCCTGTCGCGTGTCTTCCACCTGCTTCTTCAGGCTGAGCATCTCTCTGTTAGCTTTATCTAAGGTGTTGTTCAGGGAGGCCTTCATCTCCTCGTGGGTTTTGATGGGCACATACTGGCTACACAGACTCTTTTTCAAGCTCGTGTTTTCGGACACGAGTGCCTGGATTTTCTCCTGCTCCTCAGCATGTTTTTTATTAAGTTCAGATAGCTGCTTTTTGAGTTCGGACATACTGGATTTCAGAGCCGCAATCTCCTTTTCTGGAGCTACAAAGCCAGCTTCCAGGCGGCTGATGCTCTTATTTAGCCTGTCGTTCTCTGCCAGAAGCCTCTCTGTTTCCAGTTTCTTTTCTGTGTATCGCTGTGTTGCATCCGAAAGCTTTTTGTTCAGGTCCTCGACGCTGGCTTCGTGTGACTTCTTCATTTCTTCTCTGACTTTTACGGGAACGTAGTGTGTTCTCATGTCTGCCGTGAGGCTATGCACCTGCTGGGAGAGCAGTTTGTTGTCCAGTTGGGCCTTTTCCACTTCCTTCTGCAGCGCCTGGTTTTTCAGGGTCAGCTCGGTGACCTTCCTCCCCAGCTCGGCCGACTTCTGCTCCAACCTGCTCCTGAGCTGCTCGTGCTCCTCGGGCCGGACGTGCTGCGTGAGCTGGGCGCGAACACTCTCGAGCTCCCTCTTCAGCTGCCGGATCTCGCCGAGCGAGCTTTCGCGGTCTCGCTCCATCGCCGCCATCTTCCTCGCTTTCTCGCTGACTTCGTTCGACAATGAAGTCTTCATGTTCTCGAACTTCTCCGCCGGGACGGACAGGGCCGCCTTGGCCAGCAGCTCTTTCAGCTGGCCCTCCACCTCTGCGACCGTTCTCTCCTTCCGCTCTCGCTCCGTTTCGCACATGCTGCGCTCCTGCTGCAACCTCTTGTTCTCCTCCAGCAGCCTGCCTTCGTCCCTCTTAAGCTCTTCCACCAGCGTCTCGCTCTGTCTGAGCTGGTTTCTCAGCTTTCCCACCTCCGCCGAGGCACCTTCGTACTTCGCCTTCATGTCTTTCAACTGCTCCCTCAGTTCCTCGGCGACCCTGTGGTTCCCGGTGGCCGCCTCGCTCGTCAGGTGCTCCTTCAGCGCGAGGAAGTGGGTCTGCATCTGTTTGACTTTCCCTTCCGACTCATACATCCTTTTCTGCACATCTTTTAGGGCATCCTCCAGTTGCTTTATCTGTTCGTCTGAGTCCTCCTTAACCCTTTCACACTCCAAGGCTAAGGCTTTGCACTCTGCTACTTTGTGAGCTAGTTCGTTCTGGAGCTTCAGTCGATCCTGTTTCACTGAGTCACAGAAAGTTCGCATCGCTTCTAATTCTTTCTTTATGATTTCATTTTCGGAGTATGAGGTCTGACTGGGTAAAGAGAGCTCCAGTGGCCTTAACATAGACCTGCTTTGCATGTGGGCTGGCATACCGGGCGAAGTGCACTGCAAAAGAAAAAGGCACATCAAACACTGAAGCCTGAAAAAGACTCTTGTATTATACAGAGAGTTCTAGAAAATTTTGGCATCATCAGGAGTTTCTAGACTAGTAAGATGGGACGATAATTTTTTTAAATGCTGATTTTTGTGGTAAGAAAAACAGTTCTTGGGTTGGAGAGACGGCTTTGCAGTTAAGAGTACTGGCTCTTTTGCAGAGAACCTGGGTTCAGTTCTATCATCCACACGGTAGCTCACAACAATCCGTAACTCCAGTTCCAGGGGATCTGACAATCTCTTCTGGCCTCCACAGCGATGTACACAAGGGTGCAATTACATGCAGGTAAAACATACCCATAAAAAATAAAAATAAATGAATCAAAATAAATTTTTTGAAAAAAAAATTCGGGATAGGATTCTGTTAGAATGCTCAAAATGTTTTTAGAGTTTGTTCTCTTAATTCCTTATAAGGAAAGCAGCTGTGGCCTCTGGGCCACTTCCTCTTTCTTTCTCCATTCGCCCTGTATACCTGTTACCCAAGAATACCAGTCTACCAAAACACACCTACCTGTTTTCTGCTTATGAAGCAGAAGCTACGTAGAGCTTCAGATTCTAAAGGAAGTCATCAGAACTCTGAATACCCACTGCAATTCTATATTCGTAAATATTTGACAGAAATATACATTATTGAACTTCTTTTTTATATTTATTTATTTTTATATTTTACATATTTGGGGGGCACACATATGCCCCAGTGCATATGTGAAGATCAGAAGACAACTTGTGGGAATCAGTTCTTTCCTTTTACGCATGAGTCCCAGGGATTGAACTCAGGTCATCAGGTTTGGAGGCAGACACCTCCAGCTGAGCCACTTCACTGATCTATATACATTATTAAATTTCTTATAAAGTATAATGACTTCTAATACTCTCACTATTAACTCAATGCTCTGTAAATTTCTGAAATGCCGCCAAAATAAACCCAGCTAGCATGAGAGGGAACCTTGGTCAATTCACAAAAAAGAAATGATATTTTTTTTCTGTGAAGAAGATCGATTAAAATTTAGTATATAATATTTATACAAAATTTGACTGATATCTTGTTTCTTGTGTTAATCAATGCTGACAAAAAAAGTATAATTAAACCTCTAGGTGTAATACTTCAACTATCAGAATGTAAACTCATGAAAGCTAAGCAACTAATTTTACTTTCCTCATACAGTCCTGTTACCACGCTCTTTACAATCACTGATTCATTGATTATTTCAATGTGTGGGTTTCACAGCTACTCAGATACATTAAAACTGCCTTTTTCCAAATCAAGAGAAAGAAAATTGTCAACACAAAAGGAATGTCATAACCTTAGTCTTTAGCTTTCAACTTAATTACTTTTAGGTGAGTATCATTTGCCAAAATGTTCTATACACAGCTTGACAACTTCCATGTTTACATTACTGTATTCAAATATTTTTCTGTCTTCCTAAATACTGGGGTTGCTGGCCATTCTACTAAAAATTATTAGCATGCTCTCTCTCTGTCTGTCTGTCTCTCTCTCTCTCTCTCTCTCTCTCTCACACACACACACACACACACACACACACAAACTTTTCCTTCTTTCCTTCCATTGAGGTTGGCTATCATGTAGCCCAGGCTGGCCTCAAATTGGTTATGTAGCTGAGGATGAGCCTGGACTTCTGATTCTTCTCCTGCCTTCATCCCTCAAGTGAGATCCAGAGTAGAATCACAGACACATACCACCGCATGGGGTTTATGGGGTGCTGGGGATGAAAGCCAGGGCTTTGTGCATGCTAGGCAAGCACCCAAGATTCTTAGAGCTCTCAAAGAAATCTGAGACATCATTTAGGCTTACTTACTTATTCAGCCTGTGATAAAAAGAAGGTAAAAACAAACAAAAAAAAATCTTTAAAATACAAATATGTATCAATTCTGCAGCCTAAGAAAGTCTTGGAACACACACTTTCATTTATTTGAGAATAAAGGTGAAGAATAGATAGATACATAAAAACATCAGCTATTATTCTACCTCTTGAAATTTTTCTTTATTTTGAGGTAATTTCCAAAACACAGAATATATTTTTAATTGCAAAGAAGAATATATTCAGTGCCCGAACAAATAACTCTTGAATTATACACACCTGCTGCCCCCTTACCATGAGTTAATGGTTTGTTCTGATGAGGAAGCAAAGACAAAATGGAGCTCAAATCTCCTTTAAGCCAAGACAAAATGGAACTCAAATCTCCTTTAAGCCACTGTCACCAAAAACTTTCTAGAAGGCACCAGAAACAGCAGCATATGCTTTTATTAAACTTAGAAAAGCAAGACCAACTTTGATAATAAAAAACTTACTCAATGTATACATATTTAGCAAACATACAAAGCTATTTCTTCTTTTTAGATGGATGCAAATGTTTTATTAAATATATTTTAAGTTAACAAACAAACAGTATTACCTGTGATTCTGTCACATACATTTGACCTTGTTTAAGAAGTAAGTCCTCTTTTCCTAAATAAAATCAAAGGAATGACATCTTAAATATTCCTGCCAAGTCAGCTAAATGTTTATTAGGTATAATTTCCTGTCCTTGAACCATCTGTAACTCCAGCTCCAAGAGATTCAACACCCTCTTCTGGCCCCATGGGCAACCCCATTCACGTGTATATACTCCCACACAGGTGTATAATTAATAAAATGAATCTTAAAAAAATATGTAAGACTTTAGGCTAAACAGGCTGCAGGGTTACTATAAAATATATAGTCCAAGTTTATAGGATTAAACATTGCTGTTGAACTTAGAGAATGGTTTTAATACTTGCTAAGAAGTAAAAAGAGATTTCTAGAGAAATTGTGTCAAATGGAGAATAAAACAAACATGAAGATAAATTATGGATAATCTGAAAATAACAGATCAATAAATGTATATGAACCTTATAACTGTTAGTTGTTTACCTGTGTTGAAATCAATTTCTCCCAATCAGAAAACTATATTTGTTTCTTTCCATTAAAAAAAAGTCCCAAATATCACAGGGTCAATGTTAATCATTTCACAAGATGAGTGGTGTTTTACATGTCATTTAAAACTACAAGTGGTAAAGGGAACCAGTACCCTGGTGTCTGCCATATTTGACACTAGAGGCCACAGAGCACTCACGTGAACAGCCTCCTACTCCATGCCCTGAGGGGTAATGTACAGTCAGGCAGGTACCCCTTAGCAGCAAAAGCATTGTGTAGCATGAGAGAGATCAATAGGCATAACCGGGGCTGGAAAGATGGCTCAGTGGTTAAGAGCATGTGCTGCTCTTGCAGAGGACCTAGGTTCAGTTCCCAGCACCCACACAGTGGTTCACAACTGGCCAGTTCACAACTGCCTGCAACTCCAGTTCCAGAGGATCCAATACAACATCCTATTCTGGTCCCCAGGGACTCCTGCACACATGTGTTACACACAAACTCAGACAGGCACATATACAGAAGTAAAAAATAACTTACAATAAAAGATAGGCATAACTATGCTTTTTAGCTTTCGCTTTGTGAACCATAGCGATGATACATTCTTTCTCACTTACGGTTACTGAAGTGACTTCCGGATCCTAAATGGTCACTCTGAAATCAAAAGCATGAAAACATTTTAGGAGAATGCAGTTCCATTTTGGAAAATGCTCTATTTTAGCTCTAAAGATCTGATTCTTAAAAACCATGTTTTGACATTCCTTGCTCCTCTGGGGTATTACTCCACTGGATACCTCAAAAAGACACAGACACTAGCAACTATTAGAGATCCGATAGGAAGAGACCACTTCACAAAGCACTTTAATAAGAGCAGCTAAGTGTTTAAGGAAAAACTTCAAGATGTGAGCCCCAAAGGAATGGAAACTTTTTCCTTTTTAAATTTTATGTGTATGAGTGTATTTCCGGCATATATGTAAAAGTGCACCCACGTCATGCAATACCCACAGAGGTCAGAAGAGAGTGTCAGATTCCCTGGAACTGGAGTTAGGATGGTTGTTAGCCACCACCATGTAGGTGCTGGGAATCGAACCCAGGTCCTTTACAAGAGTATCCAGTGCTCTTTACCACTGAGCCATCTCTCCAGGCCCCTAGGAGCGGAAACTTCTAACACTAGTATTCACTACTGCTTTGGCTTGCAGGGAAGGAAGTGCGCACACTCACAGCAAAGGCTCTTTTCTTGTTCCCACTGTTAGAGCTGATTGGGGTTAGTGGTGTAACCCTTCTTTAGAGTGGAGAAAATACAAAGTACTTTTGAAGGCAAAAGGAAACAGAGCAGGATGTTAAACGGGGGCGGAGGCCTGCGCACATTACAAACTGCCGGTGCGCCAGTTAGGAAAAGAAGTGATGTTCTGAATTAAAACATATTCGTACTGCTCCTTTCCCAAGTAAGGAAAGTTGAAAGACTCTATCTAGCACATACACGAAAATATTCTACTTCAAGAGTAAGGGTGTGTCGGCACTAATAGCTACTCATCAACGTTTAAGTTGGATGACCATTATAATAAAAAAGCCTAGGTTTCAAACCTAAATTAATGTCATGTCCCAAGTACGTGGAAAAGTACATATGAGCTTACCTAAACTCTTCAGTTTGTGCATTATTTAATACTAGAGCTTATAATAATTTTCTAAATGGACTTATACATGTATAGAGATAAGGATGATGCATACAGGAGTTTAAAAAACTTAATTTGGTATTGTGATCATTTCTTAATTTCCCAAATGAATGCTTGAATTATAACATAATATTAACTTCATTTTAAAGCACCCTTATTTCCCCATATTTTAAACAAAGTAGGTGTGGTGGTGCACACCTTTAATCCCAGTACTCAGGAGCTAGAAGGAGGAGGATTTTTGTGATTTCAAGGCCAGCCTGGTCTATGTGGAGCGTTCCAGGCCAGCCAAGACTACATAGTAAAACCCTTTCTCAAAATAAATAAATAAACAAAATAAAACAAGGCAAATACTTTAATATTATTTATTACACACAATCCATTGTACGAGTAATTCATCCGTTGTGTCCAGGCCTACCAAAATTTACAAATGCTCAAGTTCCTTCTATAAAATAGTGTCTCTAACTATGCACATCCTAACATATTTTAACTCATCTCTAGAAAATTTATAATGTCCAATATAAAATAATTGTTTATATAAATAATTGTTACATGGAATTATTTAGGAAGGACAACAAGGAAAAAAGTCTCTACATGCTCAGTGTAGACACAAAACTTTCCAAATATTTTGATTTACAATCCTTTCATCTCCAGATGCAGAATCAATGGGTATGAAGGGCTGACTATCAAGGATCAATTCCTAGTTTTAAATGGTAACTTCATGAATACTAGACCAAATGTACAGCAGGCCCTTTACTTTTCTTATCTTTTTTTTCCCGTGGGAGTGGAGAGTAGTGAGTGCACGTGCCATGGCACGCACGCGGAGGTCAGAGGACAACTTGTAGAAGTTGGTTTTCTCCTCCTACTATGCGGGTCGCAGGGATCGAACTCAGATCACCAGGCTTGGCAGCAAGGGCCTTTACCTGCTGAGCCATTTCACTGCCCTTTAATTTTCTTTTCGTAAGTAAAAACAAAACTGAAAGCAAAATCCATTCTTCAAATAAACAAATCATCGTAATTAAACAAATCATCATAATTAACATGTACTTACTAAAGAAAATGTCATGGTATTGAGCAGAAAAGTTACAAAACAGCCTACTGAATGAGGATGTCATATATAAATCACACAAAGGACAGGAAGGATATTGGTCAAGTGCCAGTAATTCTAAGATTATATCATCCATTTTCTACTTTTAATTAGCTATATTTTTAACTATATTTAAAAACATATTTTCGGTTTTGTGATAAAAAAAAAAGTAAGTTCCTTTCCTATAGCTTACTATGATCTTATTGAAAGTTACAAACTTGACTGGTTTGTCTGTAACTACAGAGAAATATCATATCCCTAAGACATTCAGAGTCTACTTCCTAGACATAAAATATAAATAGCATCCAAATTACACTTGTCAAACTGAAGAACACCTCAATGGCCCCATGTGTGCAATATTAAGTGTAAAACCAGTATGGTAATTAAGAACCGCAAAGGTGCCTGAGCTCCCACTGCCCATATGTGAGCCCCTTGCCAGGTAGACCTTTCTGCTCCCCAGTCTCCTCGCTTGTAAAGTACAGATGATATTAAAACCTGCACCCCGGGATTATGTGTTAATTAATGTGTGTACATGGCACAAAGCAGCTCCTAAGCCACAGCCGGGGCTGTGAAAACACGGGCTGCTACTAGGTTTCACAATGAACCTTAAAATACTATCGATACATGTGAAGAAAGGCAGAAAGTAATATTGTCAGGTTATTCTTGAGCTTATGAAACTGTTTCTGAATAATCGTTGAAGGCAATCATCAGTCTAAAATGCTATTTTGTCCTATTTTGAAATGTTTATTAAGGCATCATTCTCTTGCAATAAAGTGCCCCAATATTAAATTTTCAGAGCAATGATTTTCCACATGTATATGTCTTATCTAATCACAACTCAGATCAAGACAGAGAAGTTTGGGGCTGGACAGATGGCTCAGTGGTTAAGAGCACCAGCTGCTCTTGCAGAGAACCTGGATTTGATTCCCAGAACCCACGTGGTGGCTAGCAAGCATCCAAAACTCCAGTTCCAAGGGATCCATTTACTGGCCTCTGCGGGCATAGCATGCACATAGTGCACTTACATATACATACATGCAGGCAAAATAGACACATAAAATAAAAATGAATACATGAAAAATAAAAATAAAGACAGACATTTACAGCAGTCCGGGAGTATGTTCATTCCTCACCCCATCCAATAACCCTTCATCAGAGGGTGGCCTCTCTTCTCCCTCCAACAGGACAGAGCATAGCCAAGTGCTTTAAACTTCAGCAAGACTGTACACTGTGTACCTTCCTATCTGATTTTCTTCATGCAACATTACAGTCTGTGAGACTCATGCATGTTTCCCATAGCTGTATGCATAAATTTTATTTACAAAGAAAAGAGCTACTTGTTGCTATGGTCTGCTTGCCCAAAATGTGCTGAAATCTACTTCTCATTGTGGTGGTATTAAGAGGTTGGGAATTCAGGGACTGATTAAATCAGGAGGCCTCTGCCTTCCTGGATGGATTAGTGCTCATAAAAGAGCTGCAGGGGGCTAGCTGAGCCCCCTTTTGCCCTTTCACCTTCTGCCAAGTAAAGACGAGATGTCTGCCCCTCTGCCAAGTGCTGATGCAGCCAGAAGGTTCTTACCCAAGACCAAATACAGCATCTTGATTTATTTTGGATTTCCCAGAGTTGAGGACTGGAGAACTTTATTCTCAAGGAATTTTGATACAGCAGAACAAAGAGACTAAAATACTTCAAAAGTTTTATTTCAAGACTTTAGAGTCTAAATTCCTCAGTACATATTCAGCTTCATGCCGAATCAGCTACCTTCTCATTGTGCACACGACCAAGTGATGAATGCTATTATAAAGTCTATACTGTGGTCCTGAAAAATGATCCATGCAGTTAAGATTCAAGAGAGTGGTTTCCCTTAGGGCAGAGAAAGAAGATAGTAACATGTACTGGGAGATACTTCTGAATGCTGGTAATATTGTGTCTTGATCTGAGTACACTGAAATTTTGAAAATTCAACTTGAAGAGTTCTGCCATGTACACATTAAAAAAAAATCTTTTTTGAGACAGGGTCTCCCTGTAACCTGGAACTTGAACGTAGACCAGGTTGGTCTCCATCTCACAAAGATCTGCCTGCCTCTGCCTCCCAAGTGCTGGAACTAAAGGCATGCCATGAGTCACCATGCCTGGCCCATGGATACATTTATAGCATCTACTACATCTCTAAAAAAAAAAAGTTTAAAAAAATGACCTTGGAAAAACAAAACAAAAAAACCTGTCTAAATCAAAGACGAATATCCCACCTAAGTCTTACTGACATGTTGCTCTTCCTCTGAAGCATGCCAGTGAAACCATATGCACCCAGTCATTCCAGAGAGAACCCTTCCTGAAAGACCCCTTTTGGAGAGAACCCCAAGAGAATACTTCCTGAGAGAACCCTTCCTGAGAGAACCCTTCCTGAGAGAACCCCTCCTGAGAGAATACTTCCTGAGAGAACCCTTTCTGAGAGAGCCCTTCCTAGGTGAATTATGAGAGAATTCTTCCTGGGAGAACCTTCCTAGGAGAACCCTGGGTGTGTCACTGTTCAGTTATATGACATTTCTCTATTATTATTTCATACCAGTACAAGTTCAGAGGTATTAAAAGGGAAGTTCTGAAAAGCTAAGGATGGACACTGAAGGAGGCTGGGGAGGAGAGGCCGGAAGGAACTCTCACCTGCATGCTAGCTGGCTTTGAAATGCTCTCACCTAACCTACATGGCTCATGCAGGGAGGGAATCCTACCCCAGCTCTTGCACAGAGGACAAACTCAGGGACTTTAAATAAAGAGTGGATTTATGATTCAATTCAAATCTGACACCAAGCCCTTTCAACTACCCATTGTGATTATAGGAAGTAGTTTAATCTTTCTGTACCTCAAAATATTTAAATCTGTTTTTCAGAGCCTCGATAGTCCTTAAGCTTTCTTCTTGTTGCTTTTCTTTAGCTGCCAAAAGAGATTTCAGCTTTTCTCTCTGAAATGGAATGGGAAAAAAATACACAAAATCACCCTGTGCTTGAGACTGGGTTAATCATATGCTTTAGAAAATGTGAATTGGAATCATGTTGAGGACTGAAGTTAATGAATTCTCCAAGCTGGAAGATTTAACTATTAGTAGAGGGACTGATTTATATAAATATACAAATAAAACATATCTATACAAGCAATATTATGAAAACATTTGAATTTCTATTGTTTTAAATCAGTATTTTCCGATATTTCTTTATAATGTTTATAATTTTTCATCTTTTTATGACAGGTTTCATAGGAAACTATATTCAAAACCATTTTTCCAGCCATATGAAGCTTTTGTTTTTCCCTTTAAGCAAAAAGCAGCAATAGAATTTTGCTTTCTATCTCAATTAGGGCTTTAATCCTTATTACAGAATCGTTCTCCACTCATAAAATGATTTTTTTTAGGTTTTAAAATAAAATTGATCATCTTACCTCACTCTCCAGATCGTCAGCAACCATTACCTCCTAAGTTTAAGAAGAAGAAATGTGCTTTAATTCTTGAAAGTTTACCTTAAAAATCATGATCATGGAAAATAACTTTAAAAAGGAGTGTTATGCCTTTAAGATTGGGACAAGGAAATGAGGAGAAAGTGTACAGTCCATGTGTGTGTGTGTGTGTGTGTGTGAGAGAGAGAGAGAGAGAGAGAGACAGAGAGAGAGAGATCACATGTATACACATGTGCCAGAGCACAACCTCATCTCTCATTCTTTCAGTGTCTTCCACTTTCTTTTTGAAACAAGGTCTCTCGTTGGTCTTGGGACTCAACAAGCAGGCTAGGCCGGCTACCCAGTGAGCCTCTGCTCTTCCCTTCCTGCACTGGGAGTCCAAGGGTGTACCACCACATCCAACTTTCTTTTCACTGGGTTCTAAGGGATTGGACTCAGGTCCTCAAGCTTGCAAGACAAGCACTTCACCCCCCGATCCAAGACCCCAGTCTTTTGTTATTATCACACACAAAAGTGACTAGCCAGTACTTTCTTTGTGGTATTAGCTTTGTCACTGTGACACATCTTATATGTGAGTATATATAATGTCTTATTTCAAAGCTTCAAAACACTAGAGCATGATAAAATGAATATCTGTACCACTCTCCTTGTACACTTACTTGAAAAGAAAACATGCATTCTGTATTTCTAAAGGCCAGGGTTAAGCCATATGTTAAATCAAAATAGTCCATTTCCTTTTTGTGCAAAATCGCTATGCCACAACTTGTCCTATGGGAGGCTCTTGTGGCAATGCCTGAATCTTTGACACCCCTCACATCAGTTATCTTGGAAGCAGATCCTTTAGCCTCAAAGATGCTATGGCCCCACCAATTGTGTGAGTGCCGCCTAACCAGGCCACAATACTATGCTGTTTCCAGAAAGCACTTACTGCTTTAAGTTATGTTTGGGGGCAATTTGTTACTCATTAATAAGTAATTGACATGTCTGGCATATTTGCAATGATCTTTATTTCGTCCTTTTATTGGGTTCGGCATTTGGTCAACTATATACTTCTAATATGAAACTGGTTCTCTTCAAAATTCTGAAGAACTCTCTCCACTGTCTTTTCACTTCCATGTTACACTTGAGAGACTCAAAGTCACTTTCATCTCTAATCCCCGAACTTGTGATCTGACATTTTTTTGGTTGACATTTGCGGAGCTGGGCGGAGCAGGATAGGGACATTTGTAGGATCTTCTTTGTCTTTGGTTACTTAAAGCTTCACATCAGTTTCCTCCCAGCATAGGAAAAATCATGTCATTCAGTTCTGAGAAACCGAAGTTACTTTGTTGATGATTTTCGTTCCCCATTCTCTTTTTCTGGGATCCCTTCTAAGTCCGATGTTGAGCCTCTTAGCCTGTTCTCTAATCTTCCTACTTTTTCTTTATTTGCCAAGTCTGTATCTTCTCCCTATTTCTAAAGCATTTTTCAGCTTTATTTTCGGTATCAGGACGTTCCCTGTATAAGACATCCTATTTTAAACTTATAGGCAAAACATCCTTGTGTCTCGTGGACAGCACTAACAGTGGGCAGTCTGGGGTTTTATTTTTGGATTCCTTTCCCTGTATCATTCATTGCTTCTGTGTTTCTCCAGTGTTTGACTGATTCAGGGCTGAGACTCTCTTAGGATATCTGACATCTTGGTCTTCAGTTCAAGAATGGAGAACTCAGAAGTGGACCAGAAGGTCTATGCCTGTGTGTGACAAAGGGGCTTCACTACAAGATGATAGGACTGGGCTTACTAGCTAAGGAATCCTAATTTTAGTATCTGAAATAATCAGAACGGAAAAAAAGAACCGTGGCTTCCCTCTTACTGATGAAATATAAACATCACATAAAACTGCACCTATGACAAGTCAGGCTCATGATAAAACATGCATTTAAAGAGTGACTTGCCTGTACTGGATTTCAAGCATTTTCTCCTTTCCTTCTAAAACTAATGACTTATGGATGTTTCCTATACCTTCAACTTTTTTTCTTCATGCCAGAATGGAGCACAGACCACTGCTTCTGCGATTCTGCTGGGAACAGTGCTTCCTAGACTGCACCGACATTTCCTCTTCCTTCAAACTCAACGGAAGCAACTTCATCCACAGGAAGTGTTCCCTCAGGCACAGCAGCCTATGATGCTTTCTCCTCTCACCTAAATATCCCTTATGCTCTCACAGGCCGATGCTACTTTATAACATTAAAGTTTTAAGTGAAGGGGCTGGATAAAAGGCTCAGTGGTTAGAGCACTGACTATTCTTATAGAGGACCTGGGCTCAGTTCCCAGCACTCAAATGGCAGCTAACAACTAACTCCAGTTCCAAGGGATATGATGCCCTCTTCTGGCCTCTGTGGACATGCACACGTGGTCCAAATACATACATATGGGCAATATACTCATACACATAAAATAAAAATAAATACATTTTTAAATGTTTTTTTTTTAAAGTCAACAGGTTTAATCCCAGTAAGCTGCAACTCTCCATAAGAACCATGAGCTGATTTTACCCCTGTAAGAGACATGAGTTAAAGAGATAAGCCATGGGCAACAATTTATTGTTGAGGATGATGATATTCAGTAAAGACAAATTGGGGATGTTTTTTAACTATGCAGAGTATTTACCTCATTCAGCTGTAACTGTAAACCATTGACTTTATCCACTAATATTCTTTGTTCTTGCTGAATTTTTCTCAACCTTTCTTTCAAATCTTCATTTTCAATCTCCAGATCCTTTAATAAGAAAACAGACAGTCTTAAAAGAACAATAATATAGGGAGAAGATTTAAAAACAGACTTCTTTTACCTTTAATCCCAGCACTCAGGAGGCAGAGGCAGGAGGATCTCTATAAGTTCAAGGCCAGCCTCGATAGCTGGGGCTACAAGGAGACTCTATCTCAAAAAGACCAAAAAATAAAAAATAAACAAACAAACAAAAACCAAAATAGACTGCTATCATATACAAAGATACACATATAGAAAATACAGGAAGGTCTTTGGAGGGACTGAAGAGCTGGCTCAGTGGTCAAGTGTACCTGCTGCTCTAGCAGAGGACTGGAGGTCAGTTCATCTCACACCTCCTTAACTCCAACCCCAGGGTATCTAATGCCTTCTTCCAGCCTCCACAGTCACTGCACTCCCGTGCACACACACATACACATAATTAAAAAAAAATCTTTTTCCTAGTGTTTTATTTATTTTTATTCTATGTGTGTGTGTTTTACTTGCACATATGTAAGTATACAGCATGTGCACTCAATGCCTACAGAGGACAGGAGAGGACACTAGATCCCCTGGAACTGGAGCTATGGATGTCAGGCCCATGTGGGAGCTGGGAACAAAACTCATGTTCTTTCCAAGAGCAGTCAGTGCTCTTAACAGTTGAGTCAGCTCCTTTTAAGAAAAAAAAAAATAGGATGGGGTGTTTTGTTTAGTTTGCAGTGCTCGGTTTTAAACCCAGGGTGCTACATGCTCCACTGCTGAGTCACATCCCTAGCCCATCATATATCAGCTCAAATAACACAGGATTGAGAAATCTAAAGATCAGTAATGCCTTGTAACATCTAATAAGTGCACGCATAAACAAGAGAGCAAACAATTGTGATTCCAATAAATAAGAATGAAAGACCATACACAGAAGCAGGAAAGTCCAAGAGGAGTGAGCCATTTTAACCTGTGTTTAAGGCTTCTCCAAGTAATGTGGCTGCTCCAGTGTTTCTCTTACACTAATCCTCACTTCAAGGCTCTGAGAGCATCACAGCTTCCTAGTTAAGGGTTCAGTTCAGTTTCCTTAAAAAAAGATTTATTTTATTTTAATTATATGTATGTATGTCTGAGTGAAGACATGTGCACATGAATAAAGTACTGTGGGAAGCCAGAAGAAGATGTCCAGTCCCCTGGAACTGAGTCACAGGAGGTAGTGAGCTGCCCCAGGTGAATGCTGGGAACTGAACTCTGCTCCTCTGCAAGAACAGGACACACTCTTACCCCCGAGCCATCTCTCACGACACATGTTTTGAGACAGAGTCTCACTCTGTAACTCAAGTTGGCCTCAAACTCATGGCGATCCTCCTTTCCAGACTCCCAAGTGCTGGGATGACAGGCAGAAGCCACCGCTATAGTTCACACTTTCAACACTACATAACAAACCCAGAAACCCAAGTAAAACGCCTTCCTTCTATTGCATTGAAAGTAGCTATTTGGTTTATAATTTGATGTTTCAATCATAAAGTAAACTAATTATGAATTCTTTCTCCAACATTCTGCATACAATAATTAGTTGTTACATTTTAACAAGCATGAAAGTAAAAAGTACTAGATACTTAGTTGAACAAATTAAAATAAATACTACTTTAAGTTTAGGTTTCATTTTATTTACATTGAAAGCTATTACTTTTATCATGATAAGTTTCCAAAATGAATATAAATGTATGGTTTATATGATTTAACAGCCAAAAGTTATATAAACTTGTTAAATTATTTGCTCCTTCTAATGTACATTGAAACAATGTTCTATACCCATCTTTGCAATGTTATATGATTTGATTGTACAACACTGATTAAATGCTCATAATGAAAGTCAATGCCTGTGGAAGGGATTGCCAAGAAACCGCCACAGACCATACTGACTGCCTTTAATATCTCTACCATCTCCACCATCCCACCACAACAACACTGCAATTTGTTTTCTTAAATTACATTTATTTGTTTGTGTGTGTGAGCGGGAGGTACTAGCACCTGTAAGTAGCAGGTACATGTGCCACAGTGCATGTGTCAAGATCTGAGGACAACTTTCAGAAGTCAGTTCTCAACTTCTACTATGTGGGACCGAAGGATTGAACTCAGGTCATCAGGCTTGGCAGCAAGAGCCTTCATTCTCTGATCCATTTCATTGGCCCTGCAATGCTTTATAAAGGAAGATATTGCACACTTTTTTTTACTTCTTACCTGCAAATTTTGATGCTCCCTCTGATTGGACTTCATGTTTCCTTCATCTTGAATGTGTATCAAATTCCGCTTTGATAAAACATTAAGAAAACATAGGTTTGCATGTATGAGACCGAACAGTACATTTTTCCTGAGTGGGCATTACACCCGTCGGTGGTTTTCAATTCATCCAGTGTTATGTTTTCCTGACTACAACACAAGGTGGCAGCATTTCCACTTAAAACCCCAAGATGGAAAGTCTCTTAAAAGATGAGGCTTTACTGAATTACAGGATGATTTACATTATATGAACAGAATTTCAAAATTCTACCAAGGATTTATTTTCATTAAAATCACAACATTTAAAAAAGGAAGATGTGTACCGTAAAAACAGGGAAACAAAGCTGTGCGGCAGAGCCTCGTGTGCCCTCCCAGAGGAAGGATTTTTAAAAAGGGAGTTGGAGGAAGAGGAAACCACATTAAGTTTGCAAGACAATGCCTTATTTACTTCTCTGAATTCAGCAGAAACAAAAGCTTGAAGCCTGTGAAGGAAGGGACAGACTGAAGTCCTAACCTCTGGGCCAAGTAGTACAAAAGGTCCCTAAATAACAAGTCAGGTATTTGTTCTGGCTTTTGCACTTACTGCTTTGAAACCTCATTCCAGCTTAGGGATCTGCCTGAACAAAAACACAACCCAGTGATTAAACAAGAGAACAAAGAGCCCCACCTCCTCCCTGCCTTGTTTCCACCCAAACTTATCTTTAAAACTGGACAATAACTAAACAGAAAGCAATTTCTGTTGTTGAAGTTTTCTTTGAAAAGCCATAGCTTTAATTCTCCAAGACAATTTTTTTTTCATATTTTTATATTATTAGTTTGACTTGCCAAACCAAGTTTTCAAAATCATCATTGAATGGGTCTGGCTGGAGAATTAGAAAGCCAGGCTCCATGCCATTGGTCTTCTGAGGCCATAAATTGCTCCTCTTTCTCAGCCTACTTCCTTCTATCAAATGGAATCTAGCCTCTCCGGATCATTGCACCCTACTGCCCTTCCCTTCCTGCCTTTCCAATCCACACTCATTCCTGCACTCTCCACCCAGCCAGACTCAGACACGCTAAGTCAGGTCCATCCATTAAGACCCAGGCTACCCGCAAATCCTTAAAGAACCTCCTAGGAGGTCTGGCCCAAGATGAGTGTGAGCACAGGAGGAGCAGTCAGGCTCCTATCCTACCTTCTGTTACTCAGCTGACCCCTGATGAGACACATCCAAAGCCCTCTCCATACAAAGCCCACTCTTTAAAAAAATTATTTATTTATTTATTTACTTTTGTATAATACAAATAAATAAATTTGTATTTATACAAATAAATACATTTATTTAATGTGCCTGAGTGTTATAGGCCTGCAACCATGTCGTGTAGTGCCTACGGAGGTCAGAAGAGGATTGGAACTGGAGTTATGGATGGTTGTTAGCCACATGCTGGGATACAAACCTAGGTCCTCTGCAAGAACAGCCAGTGCTCTTAACCACTGAGCCATCTCTCCAGCCCCACAAAGCCCTTCTTAATATGGCACATGGCTACTTTACCAGTCTCTTCTACCTCCTCTACTATGTACACACCACTAGTCACACCGGCTTTCTACTGCCCCAGGGAGGCTAAACACTCTCCCTCGGCAGAGATGAGGACTCGCTCAACCCCCGCTGCGGCTTCTCCCCCGAGCGCCCCCTCTCGTCACCTTTCCGCCCCTGCAGTGTTTCTTCAGAGCGCTGCTAAGATACTGTACTCTCATCCTTTTACCGCTCTTTCCCCGCCTAACCTGAGAGATCAGTAAGGGCAGGACCTGGCGCACCAGGAATTCCTCCGCACCGGGAACAGCCATTGGTACACTGTAGGTGTTCAACAAATATTTGCTGAACAAACAACCAAGCCTGACATTTACCGCTATACTGTATGCTTCCTACTACGGAAATCACATCTTATCTGTCATTGTTATTCTATAAATGTACTCAATAAACAATGGAAATATAGGAATTAGGAGCCATTAGTCTGTTCCCAGCAAAATATGAACTCCTTTGTATTTACTCAGATAATCTCTATAGCACCAAGCAAAGAATTATTACCATATGAATAACTGATGCTTTTTGATTGATTTTTATTTTATGTGTAAGAATGCATTGCCTGCATGTAGTTAAGTGTACCCATTCCATGTATACATAGAGGCATGAAGAAGGCATCAGGTTCCCTGGAACTAGAGTTACAGACAGTTGTGAGCTGCCATGTGAGTGCTGGAACCAAACCTGGATCCTCTGCAAGAGCAGCCCGTGCTCTTAACCACTGAGCTACCTGTCAAGTACCAATAATGCTTTATTGTTTTTAAGATTTATTTTATTTTTAATTATGTGTGCATGTTGGTATGTGTTCATGACTGCAGGTGCCCACAGAGGCCAGAAAGAAGCATTGGATCCCTTACAGCTGGAGTTTCAGGCTGTGAGTCACCCCATGTAGATGCTGGAAATCATACTCAGGTCCTAGGGGAGAGCAGCATGTGCTCTTCATCACTGAGCCATCTCTCCAGTCTGGATATGCTTTATTTTAAATATAAATATACATTTCATATCTCTACTCTTGGTCTATTTGAGGAACAGGGAGAAGATTGAAAACAGTTGCTCCAGATAGAAAAGTTATCAACAGACACAACCCATGCATGAATGCGTCATGTCATACAGATGGAATGAAAGGAAGACACCGTAGTCTGAATTCAGATTTGATGAGAGGCAGAGGGTGACATAGTGATGGCAAGAGACGTTCAGAAAGTACCTGATTCCTTCCTCCTCAGAGTCTGGAAGTGCCCAGGTTCCTCTCACTAGAGCAAAGCTGAGGGCCTGGAAGGGAGCAGCCAGCAGAAGAGGAAGGCTGTCTGCACTAGCTCTGAGCCAGAGTGGGGACCACCCCCACTCAAGACTCAAACTAGGCGTGAAACAGGGTTATACTGCGATTAGTTAGAATTAGTGTAAAGCAGGAAATGTTTCATCCATTATGCTACTTTTCAGCAGTCACGTCATCAATTAAATACGTACAGAACAAAAAGAAGAGAGAACACTGAAATCACAGCATATTATCAATGCTGAACCGTAGTGAGCTGGCCATAGTGGCACATGCTGTTATTCCAGCACTCAGGGGTCATGGAGGCAGTAGGACAGGAAATTCAAGGCTAGCCTGAGCTACATTGCAAGGCTCTTGTCTCCAAAAACAAAAGCAAGCCCTACTGTTTTCTTTTTTCTTTCTTTCTTTCTTTCTTTCTTTCTTTCTTTCTTTCTTTCTTTCTTTCTTTCTTCTTTCTTTTTCTTTTTGAGACCTTTTCTCCCTATAGCCCAGCTGACCTGGAACTCATTATGTAGACCAGGCTGACCTTGATCTCACAGAGATCTACCTATCTTTGCCTCCCAAGTTCTGGGACTAAAGGTGTGCACCACCATGCTCGACTGGCTTTTCTTCATTCTTACTGCACTGGAAGACTCTTCCCCTAACAGCAATATTTGGTTCTGTCATGAAGGGACGCTAAGAAGAAAACTCTGTATGATCACTGGATCAAAATTCATGGAAAAATCTCAATAAGGTCAACATCTCAGGTCCCAGTCAGGAGGCTATTTCTGGTTGGAGACCTTCACTGTAATTAAGCTCCCTGTCTCAAATTGAGTGACATGGTCCCTTAACGGGACCTCATGGCCTGAATCCTTAGGTTCTTTATGGACACTGATCACCGGAAGGCAGACAGCATGGGCTTAAACTCTGAACACATGTCTAACCACGTATTTCACTAAAACACTACTTAAACTGTACAATTCATATAGTTTTTAAAACTTAGAGTGAAGACCTACCTGTTGCAAAGATGGTCCTTTCCTCCAAAGTTCTCTCCCTAAAGGTTTAAAGAGAGAAAAACCATGGAACAGTAGAATAACTTAAGAAGAAAGGCCCCCTGATTATACCGTAGTCCAGACCACACTAAATAGATATTTTAAAGTTTCCTTTAAAGTTTACTAGTTTCCAGTTTTGCTTCTAAAGCTTATGTTTAAAACAACAGTGAAATAGTATTTTTCGCCAACCAAATTAGCAGGGTTTTTTTTTTACATGATGATATTTGGGCAAATTGAATATGCATATCTTGAAACCCAGTGAGTCAAAGACTTATTTTTTATTTGTGTGTGTGTGTGTGTGTGTGTGTGTGTGTGTGTGTGTGTGTGAAGTGCCCACAGAGGCCAGGAGAGGGCGTCAGATCCTCTGGATCTGGAGTTATAGGCAGTTGTGAAGCACCTGATGTGGGTATTGGGAACTGAGGCCAAGTCTTAACTGCTGGGCCATCTCTCCAACCCCAAATATTTTAAGTACATGTATAAATTGTGATCTTTTATTCTGTAAATATAAAAGTTGGGCACTTCCCTCTTCCTTATCAAACAAAAATCAGCACGTACAATTTCCTTTTTCTTTTTGAGACAGGGTCTCCCTGTAGTATAAGCAGGTCTAGATCTCACAGAGATCCGCCTGCCTCTACCTCTCAAGTCCTGGGATTAAAGGTGTGTCCCACCACATCTGGCAGCATGCTCAGTTTTTATGTATCAGTTAAAAGTATTAGTAAAACACCCGCGGTGCCTGTTCTTCCTCAGTTCCTGAGTTAATCCACGTTGATTGGAGTTTGCCTGAAAAATTAGACAAGACGTGCGGCCGAACGGCCTTGAAATAGGTGACTCTTGTAAGCCAATCCAAGGCGGACAGAGGAATCAGCATGTTTACTGCTGCCCACTGTCCTCAGGGCTAGAGAGAAGGGTCAGCAGCTCTTGGCAGGGCACCCAAGTTCAGTTCCCAGCACCCATGTCAGGTGGCTCACAACTTCCCGTAACTCCAGCTTCCGGGAATCTGACATCCTCTTCCGGCCTCCTTGGGCACCTGCACTCACATGCACACGCCCGTACAGACTCACACATATGCATAAAATACAAATTTAAACTCTTTTGTGACATTCCCTGTCCGTTATTCACCGGCACTCCTCGTTCTAGAACACGCCTGGTACCTCTGCTGGTGTTTTCTGATGCAGTCTTCAGCAAAGTGAGTATGTCCAGGTTATCACCAATTCTTGCATAGTAAGAACTGTCATGGCCAAGGGCATCCAGCAAGGTCACATCAGCACCATTTTTAACCAAGACCTCCACCGCGTCTTTGCAGCCGTACTCACAACCCAGCATGAGGGCAGTTCTGAAAGAGATGGAAAAATACAAGACCTTGAGGAATGTTTCAGAGTCCCCTACAGATTCTAGAAGCTGCACTTGTTACAGATTCAGGGGTTCTATCATCCTTTTACCTTGTATTTTTAACTCCATTACATTTATTTTTTTTTTTAATTATTTTATGCTTAGTTTGTAGAGCTAAAAATCTTCTATCACCTTTTTTGTTTTTCTTTAAGGCATGATCCCATGTATCCCAGGCTGGCCTTGAACTCATTATCTTGAGGATGACTTTGAACTGATCCTACTGCCTCTATTTTCTTTTCCATGTGCCAGGATTACAGGTGTGCATCATTAATTACATCAATCTGTCACCTTAACCTAGTTTATTCTCTTCTTCAGTGCCCTTAAATAATCATCGCAAAAGCTTTCATTCTCACTTCATTTGCAAAATCCAGCTATTCAAAGTCCTCTGGCAACTTAAACACCATTCAAAGTCTTCCGCCTCCCAGAGGAAAATCAGATTCTGTTCCTGATGTCCCATTTAAAAAGCCTTGCTGAACTAGGGATGTGGCTTACATACTCCATTGCTTGCCTACCATACATACTTGAAGCCCTGAGTTTGATCCCCAGCACCCTGCAGGCAAGGTGTCACATGTCTGTCCCTTCAGCACTCAGGAGGTGGAGGCCGGAGGTTTGGAGTTCAAGGTCATCCTCTTCCTCCTCCATTACATAGCAAGTTTGAGGCCAACCTGGGATACATGAGACCCTGTCCTTCCATATCCTTAGACATCATTTCAAATCTATCTCTTCAAATAAACGTTCCCCAATCACAGCCGTATCACCATGAAGCACTGCTTTACCCGGCCATCAATTCTCCTGGAAACTCAGAAGGACCTAAGAAATTATTTCCATCAAATCTACGTTTACCACAGAGGGCACCAACACCTGATGAAAAAAGTGACTGATCCTATATTTACTACAGTGACTGACCCTGCGTCTACTACAGTGACTGACCTATAACTAACTCTGCCTTCAATTGTGAATACTGGATTTCATGAGGAAATGTATTCCTGCTTCTTGTATGTGTGCTTTTACTAACCATGTCTCTCTCCATAACTGTCATAAAATTCTACACAAAATAGCATTAATAAAGTTTTTTATATTAGATTCAGGAATGCTAAAGATAAAACAAGAATAATATACTTTGCTTTTCCTCACTATTTTTGTGAATTTCCAGTGAAAACAAAAAGTGCTTTGAAAATGAGACCTATAAAAATATAGGTGAGGATCAATCACATCATCCTTCCTTGATCCTAAAACTTAATTTTAGATTTAGATTTTTAAATTTAAATATTAGTCAAACATGGAACCAGATTATAATATCTGCAAAAACAAAGTAATGCAAATATGTCACTTTCTTAATCACATTGGTGATCTAATTATTTATTTCCTCCTTTAAAATATAGGACAAGAAAAGGGACTAAGAGAGTGGAGTGAGGGCTTCAAACAGGAAGGGAAGGGGACTGTGGAGTGAGCTCTTAGCAACAATCCATGTCTGTATAAAAATGACCCTGTGACCCTGTAACCTGGGCACAGGTCCTTAACCCAGCACTCGGGAGGCAGAGGCAGGCATATCTCTGTGAGTTCAACATGGTCTACATAGCGAGTTCCAGACCAGCTGGGACTACAGGGAGACCCTGTCTCAAAAGGCAAAAAATAAAAATAAAAAACGTCTCTGTGGAACACAGTGCCATGTGCCATGAACAGACACAGTGAGAATTTCAGAGCTTACACCACCCAAGAACCACTTTCATCCCAAAATATTCACATGTGAAGAAAGAGAATCTAGACATGATTTTTTAAATGTTTTCTTTCACTGGGCACGGTAGCACATGCTTTTAAAAAACCCCAGTATACGGAGGCAGAGGCAGGTGGATCTCTATGAGACTGAGTCCAGCCTGGTCTAAATAGCAAGCTCCAGGCAAGCTGGGGCTGCGGGAGACAGTCTCAAAATAATTTTTGGCCTTTTTAAAAAAGGTTTATTTTATTTTTAATTATGTGAATGCATGTCTGTGTGGGGACATGTGCACATGAGTACCGATACCCACAGAGGCCAGAGCCACGGCAGCTGGAGTTACAAGCAGTTGTGAGCTGCCTAATGTGGGTGCTGGGAACAGAAGCCCCAGACCTCTGGAAGAGAGGTATGCACCCTCAACTGCTGAGCCATCTCTCTGGCCCTATTTCTTATTTATGCCTATTACATTCAAGATTTTTTTTTTTTAAATAACCGGGATAGAACTCCTCTTCGGGTTTCTGACCCAAGTGGAGGCCCTACCCCCGGCTTTTTCTCTGGTTCATTCCCCATTTCCCCTCTCCTAGCTCCTTCTCCCTTCTTTGGCAGACTGAAAAAAGTGAGCAGTGGGTGCTACTTCCAAGGAGGAACAAGCCAAGGTTCGGGGGGGTGGGGGTGGGGCAGTCACAGCGAGCCTCATGCACACCCTGCATCCAGTCACCACTCAGAAACCGAAATCAAAGGATCACCTGTTTTGTTTGTCTCTGGAATTAATATCTGCTCCTCTCTCTATCAGCAGCTGACATATCGTCGGCCTACACATCTGGGTAGCCAGAACAAGTGGCGTCCGCCCATCCTAAGCAACAAGAAAAGCAAACTGCCGTGAAGACAAGACTCGCAGAATGTGTCACAGTACGGGAGTTGAAATGAGACGAAACCATTGACTTACTATGTCTTTGGCATTCACAGAGGCCCCGTGGTCGCAAAGCAGCTGTATGCTGGAGGGGCAGTCTGCCATCGCTTGGAGAAAGAAAACATGATTAATGTGAGCACCCGCTGGCTAGACATGTGGTGCTCCCTGGGTTCACGCGACGGAAGAGAAGCACTTCCGTGTTTAAGCTGCCAAGGCCCACATCCTTCAACCCTCAATTTAGCACTGCAAATATCAATTTTCTGTCTTAAAAATGGAGGAGAGAAAATCATATTATAATTTTCAAAATATTTATTTGCTTTGTGAATAATACCACTCTGTATGCAAATAAAGAGCAAAAAATGTAATAAGTGAAAAGCTAAAATATCATACAAGAACTTAAAATGGAAGGAGAAAGAAACTGAAAATTAATCTACTAAAAAATTAAAGGAGGGCCCGGAGAGATGGCTCAGGGGTTAAGAACACTCGATGCTCTTGCAGAAGACCCAGGTTCAGCTCCCAGCACCCACATGGTCACTAGCAACTGCCTGTAACTCCAGCTCTAGATTTCATGCCCTTTCTTGGCCCCTGAGGGTACCACATACCTGTAGCATACATACACAAAGACTCACACACATAAAATAAATGTGGGCGGGAAATATGGTTCTGTTGTTAAAAGGTCTTGCTGCTCTTCCAGAGGACCTAGTTCAATCCCCAGCACCCACATCAGATGGCCCCCACTGCCTGTAACTCCGATTCCATGGGATCTAACGCCTTCTACCTCCACGGCATCTGCACACATGTGATGCACATGAAGTCAAGCAGACACACACACATACATGAAAATAAATCTGAAAAACTAAATCATTTTTTAATTGAAGGAATTTGACACTTAACATATATTTTTAATATAGATCACCTTAACCCAGGTGAATATTTTCTATACATGAAAAAGATGGAGTAAAATGCTCTTTTTTGGCCTTTTTGAGAACTATAGGAATTTCAGATGTAGACGAGACAGGCAAAAGTCAGGTACTCTTACATTTCCTCATGACTTTACCATCAACTTGTGTCCATTTACTTCCTTTATGACACCAAATTAAAAATCTACACAAGTTGGACATGGAGTAGGAGTCATAGACTCTGAGCTTACTACTCAACATCTCTTTAAAACTTTTATACATTTGGAGACAGGAAATTCAGTACCAGTACCTCTAAACAAAACAGCTTCCCATCAATTAGAATTAATATGTATCAGGAACCATTGATCGTTTAATTACAACACCTGTCACAGAAGTATGAATGCGTTTTGCAACTGAGAAAAGTGAGGTTCAGCATGTTAATTAGGCCAGATTTTCTTTTTCTTCTTTCTCTTTCTTCTTTCTTTCCTCTTTCCCACTTCTATCAATTCACACACATGCACACACAAACACAAGTATACACATACACACATATATGTACATGTAGTCATATATGCATACATAAATGCACACATACATATATACACAAGTGCACACACATGTGCACACACAGTGCTTGGCTCTCCTTGGCTAAGGAAATACAATTTGTCTTTCTGTCTTCCATCTGACTGAACTGTAAACATTGGCTGAATGAATCATTAAAAGAAAAATTCTATGTTTAATTATGTATATATGGGTGGGTGGGTGTTTGTGTAGTCCCTCTGGAAGCCAGAAGATGGTGCTGGATCCCCTGAAGCTGGAGTTACAAGTGGTATGAACTGCCTGACCTGGGTGCTGGGACTCGAACCCATGCCTTCTACCAGAGCAAGAAGTGCTCTTATCTGCTAAGCCATCTCTCCAGCTTTTGAATGAACCTTTTAAAGCTGCAGAAGCAAATAAATTTCAATTTTGAGCACACCAAAATGTCAATATTTTTCTCTAAATTACACATATGAATTTATGTTAAACCTTGAGATTACATTCAACAATTACATATTTTCACAAACATTCAAGGCCCCTAGGAGCCTCTACTCACCTGCATCATGAAGTGCGGTTCTTCCCTGCAGATCCATGTGCTCAGTGGGACAGTTGTACTGTTAAAGCAGAGAAACTGGGTGATCTGGGATAGTTTTGTTTAAAATTCAATATCTAGACTCAAATGAACAGCTGTTATTTAATCTTAATATATTCCACTTATCAAAGAAAGTAAAGACTTTCAGGCAATCTACTAAATATTTTGACACCAAACAAATATAATAACACCATATAACTGTAAACTTAACAATATTTTGGCAAACAGGAAACATATGCCCCATTACAATGGCAGGGAATATTGAAAATATGTTATTGTGCTATTCTTTGGATTTTTTTTTCCAGCAAGAGTTAAAATGAACCACCAGATGAGAAGAACAAATTAGTTCTAAGTGGCATCATAGGACTGGCTGACAAAGCCTTCATCCAGTCACATGGCTCACAGAATTCTATGGTTGCCTGATAAACATGTATGGCATTATATCATGTGGTATAAGCTATCTATGTTTGCATAGACATATACAGACTCAAGTACTTTATCTTATGCCATTTTCTAGACCACAGAAAATTCCAGTCCCTTCCACAGGAAGGTCAAGTCTTTGTTGTTTATTTTTAAGACACTGACTAATGTGATTCATTTCCCTCAAGTTTTGTTTCTTACCATTTACATTCCTTCAAAAACGATGGGAAAAAATATCATGGCAATTAACGGTTAGAGTGAGCCTAACATTCTCTTTGATTCCAAATTCCAAAACAACACTAAGCACACACGCATGCTTTACAATCATATATCAAAGCCAGCATGCCCATCACGTCTACCTGTAGAAGTTTTTGCAGACACAGCGCATGTCCATACTTAGCAGCCAGGTGAAGAGCGTTTCTCCCTGGGAGAGAAATCATTTCAAGTGGGATTATTTTCTTCATACAGGAATTTCCATAGAAATAGGATTCCCACCCCACCTCCACAAATTAGTTGACAGGGTATTTCATTTGTAAGCAGGCTTTCAGTTTCTAAGATGTTTCATCCACTTTGATGTTTTGGTGGAAGATAATACATCCAAACTCTGAAGGTAGGAAGATGAATGAATCCTCTGCTTTCCTCAAGAGCTGGAGCTCTGTAACCAGGTACTACTGCATCGAGAGCACTGAGGGAGGTGTCTGAGACAAAGTGGGCTGTTACAGATTGGCACAGGGAAGGGTGGGGGAGGAGAAGCAGAAAGAGAGCCCAGGAAAAGAGAGAAACCCCTAGACAATGTGTAACATTTCCAGAGAGCTGGTGTGGGCTGTGGGAATGTAGTAAGAGTCGGACATCGTAGAAAAGCCTTTCACGCTTTTATTTCTGCTTCAGTTAATGCCCAAAGTTCCTTAGGAGTCTGTGTCCTGAAAACCATACCACCCACTCATACCACATGCTTAAACGTGCATATTTTAAATTTGTAAGAGTTTCTTATGTTTTTAAATACATTTTATAAATGTAGCTCACGAGGGGACATGCGCTGGTCATGACACACACGTGGAGGTCAGAAGATAACCTGCTAGAGTTGGTTCTTTGCATACCAGGGATTAAACACAGGTCGTGGAGGTTGGTGGCAAGTACCTTTACCCACTGAATCACTTTGCTGGCCCAAAATGTACATTTTAGAGGAAAGGCCAAAGGGACTACAGAGGAAGGTCGTCAGTCTCAGAGGTCAACTCTGAATTCTGAGAAAACCAACCTGCAGAGAACCGTCTCATCTGACCTTCAAATATTCTCCTGACTGTATTTCTTTTAAGACTTTTTATTAATTTATGTTGTGTGTGTGTGTGTGTGTGTGTGTTCACGTACGTGTGTACGCAGACATTGCAAAAGTCAGTTCTGCTCTTCCATCATGTGGGTCCTAGGGATCAAACCCAGGAACTCAGCTCATGAGGCCTGGTAGCTTGTGCCTCTATGCGCTGAGCCATTCACTAACATCTCTTGACTCTCTCTCTTTACAATGCATCTAGCCTGAACAGTCAGAAGACACAAGAGACTCACTGAGCTAAGCCAGCTTCACTCTGTAATGCATTTCATTTCTTCCTAGTCTTACGAATGCCTTAACACATGGCTCCACTTCACATCTTTCTGTTAGAAAAGAAGTTAAATAAATTCTGATTATTACTGGGTGTGGTGGGCCATACTAATTCCAGCACTGGGGAGGCAGACACAGGCAATGTCTGTGAGTTCGAGGCTGGCCTGATCTACACACTGAGACCCTGTCTCAAAAAGAAAAAGAAAAAAGAAAGAAAGAAGGAAGGAAATCTCAAAAGATCTTAAGTGCTGATTATCCAGGACTAATAAATAAGTTGGCTTTCAATTTGCATTCAGTTTTATACCAGTTTAGGTAGTGGTAAGTTTTCCCAGGTCTGATCATTTCTAATCAGCCAGATTCTAAAACAAAACAGAGTCCAGGTCTTTACACAGGTCCAGTTACCACATATTCAAATATTCTCTCATTCTCAGTCGGATGGGATTGTTTCAAATTCCATTCTGTGAATGAAAGCTGTAGCTCAGTGGGCTGCTACATCACTCAGTAGGTCAGGGCACTCACTACGAAGCCTGCAGACCTGAGTTCCATCCCCAGAACCCACAGGGTGGAAGGAGAGGAGAGACTCGTCCTTTTGACTTCCACAGGCACTGCGGCAGGTACAGAAGGAAGGGGAGGAAGGAGGAAGGGAGGAGGGAGAGAGGGGAGAGGAGAGGGAAGAGGGGAAGGAGGGAAGGAAGAAAGAGAAAGAAAGGAAGGAAAGAGAGAGAGAGAAAGAGAAGGAGAGAGGGAGGCAATAAATATTGTTTTAAGATGTAACTCAATTATAGAAGTGCGTGCCTAGCATGGCTGAAACTAAGTTCAATCCCCAACACCACAAAAACAAATTTCAGTTTGCCACATGGAGGCACAAGATTCCAAGAAGCATTTCACCTGGTGAAAAGTACCTATGGTAACTGGCATGATGGAGGATGGAGGAGTTCACCTATGACAGTCTCGGGTTTGACAGATGCTACAGACACCAGAACACACACAAATGTCAGGTCAGGGCTGTGCAGACACCACAGCGAGCAAAAGGGAAAAATATCAAGGAAAGGAAACATCAGACAGAAAACGAGTGCTTTTAAAAGAAATGTCAAACAACCTAGAGGGAGGTGTCACATAGTGATCTCTCATTTTAAATTTATTTTCCTATAAAAGTTAGAATAATATATACTCACATACATACACACACACACACACACACACACACACACACACACACACACACATGATTGTGTTTGCTTTGTTTGGTTTGGTTTGGAGACCCTATCTCATAGGGTCTCACTTATAGCTCAGGCTAGCCTCCAAGTCCTACTTCTCCTGCCTCAGTTTCCCAAGTGCTAGAATTATAGGTGTGCATTACCACAGCCAGATTTACATATATATTTTTTAAAAGGACAAATATCCATACTTAAAATCTATACTACAACAATCAAGAAAGGTCCTTATTCTCAAGAAAGAATAGTTCTAGTGACAGAGTTAAAAGTCAAATCAAAGTATGGCAAATAGTAGGCAGCATAACAAAGACAGGAAGACTCTGGGGTCTAAGCTGGCCTGCAGCCTGTGAGACAAGGTCTGCTGAGTGTGTGAAAGCACTTGAGCTTGACCCACACTGAAGGAGAGCGAGCAAAACATACCAGGCAGAAGCGTCCAGCCCAGAAAGAGTACATACAGATGGCAGACGCGTCTTAACTGGAATCAATCATCTGAAGAGTTCAGGGGAGGAATCATCCAAACAAACTTTCTACAAACATTTTATGCTTTCTATTGATGGAGAGGAACATTTAAGCCAGAAACACACTTATTTTTCATTTGAATACAGATAATAAAGAGTTTTATTTTTCATTTAGAATTTGATGTTCCTTTAGGTAAGAATTTTCTTCACTGAATTGTGGTCTTTTTCTCCTCCAACCCTCCCTCTCTCTTCTGTTTCTAAATACAATGCTAGTTTTTAGTACATTCTTCTTTGCCCATACATGGAGTCATAAGATAAAATGTTAAAGTTTGTTGAGAGAATTCTCTCTTCCAGGTCAACTCCAATAATTAACTGACTATCAATGTATAACTATATAGCACTAAGCTATTAAGGGTCCCAGAGATGGCACACAAGATGGCTCACTGGGTTAAAGGTGCTTGCCACCAAGCCTGATGACCTAAGTTTCATCCTTGGGGCCCATTTAGAGAAAGGAGAGAACCAGTTCCTACAAGTAGTCTTCTGATCTCCACAGGTGTGCTGTACACATATACATGCACACACACACACACACACACACACACACACATACCACACACTAAATATATTTTTTAAAGTCTCAGAGAACAGAAATGGTTATTCTAATTAATGAAAATCTACTCCTCCCATTCAAGGAAACAACAGCTACGTTCAGACACTTATAGGTCTACCGTAACTGTACAACCTTAGCAGTGAGATTTTAAAGGACAGATATTGGCAAGTAAAAGACAAGTAAAAAGTAGATCTTAACGGTCTATAGAAATTTTAGGGGTTGGGGAGATGGTTCAGTGGTTAAGAGCACTAGCTGCTCTTGCAGAGGACCTAGGTTCAGTACCCAGCACCCACATGGCAGCTAACAACCATCTGTAACTGCAATTCCAGGGAATCCGACACCCTCTTCTGGTCTCTGTGGGCACTGCATATACATGGGGCACCTGTATATATGTTGGCAAAACACTAGCACATAAGATAAAAATGAAATAAACAAAATTTTAAGAACTTAAAACAAATTTAATATAGCTAAGCAAACATAAAACAGATGCTTCACATGGTGTAACAGCCTAGGACAGCCTTGATGGCTGCTCATTGACCACAGGGCCTGGTGGTCCAGTGCCATCCACTCTCACTGTCAGCCAGCCTTACTGTCGCTGCTGTGGAGCTGGCTACTGTTGTGTGGTCACTGGGTATCCATCCCAGATGTCTAACCAAATGGGAAATGAGCTCATCTCAGGGAGGACTCACACAGAGCAGTTTGAATATGAACTAAACGGCCCCTAAAGAGTCCTTGAAATCAGATACTGTAGGATCCTGTAAGACTACTATAGCCCAGTACTAGATGACAGGTCTACAACTGACTGCTCAGCAGCAGGAACCCCCTATATCTGACAATGATACTTGGAAGTAAACATTTCTCAACTATCTAAAAACAGAAACTTGAGGCTGGAGAGATGGCTCCGTGGTTAAGAGCACTTACAGTTCCTGTTAAGAACCCAGGTTCAGTTCCAGGTTCAGTTCCTAGCCGGCACCCGTATCAGGCAGTTCACGACTGCCTAGCTCCAGTTCCAGAAGACCCAACATCTTCTTGTGGCTTCTGCAGGCACTGCACGAACGTTATGCACATTACGCTCAAGCACCCAAACACACATACAAAATAAATAAATAATAAACAAGCAAACAGCGGAGACTTAGACCTTCACTTTTCCAGTTACATTTGGGTCTGACACATAATGTTAACAGCAGCTGAGAACCCTCAGTGGCAGCGTGCTGGCTCCGCACGCGCCAAGCCCTGGGTTGAGTCTTCAGCAAGAGAGGGAGGAGGAAGGAGCAAGGGAAAGAGGAAGACAGCAAGGGAGGAGGGGAGTGAGCAGTGCCTAGGGCCCAGTTTCTCCATGGAGGGAAACGTACCTGCAGTGTCTCTGGCTGCAATATCAACCCCGTGGACAAGGATGGCATTCAGACACTCAAGGTTCCCTTTGGATGCCACGACATGGAAGCTGAACAAGACAAAACATCTGTTACAACAAGGAAACTAACAAAGGGAATTTAAAGGTTATACCAGCCAACGCCTTTCTTTATTTAACACATGCACAAGCACACTTAAATGCGCGCACACTCACACACATTATAAAGGCTACATCAAAACACCTTCACAAGTTTATCGTTTCTAGTCTCCAGATCTGAAATGCTTCAAAATCTGATTCACCTAAGTAGACAAGACATTCCAGAAATACCTAATTAGAACAAGCAAAGTATTTTAATATTCAGTAGCCTTAATGAGGTAAAATGTTATACTATGATATCATTTTGATATCCAAAGCATAGGTGCTTAGAGCTTAATAAAAGCACATTGAGCTGGGCCTGGTAGTACACCCCTTCAATCCCAGCACTTGGAAGGCAAAGGCAGAAGCTCCATGAGTTCGAGGCCAGCCTGGTCTACACAGAAAGTTTCAGATCTGCCAGGACTACATAGTGAGACCCTTTCTCAAAAAAAAGGGGGTGAAGGGAGCTATAAGACTGCTTATTCCTCTTGCAGAGGATGGGATTTGGTTCCCAGCACCCACATGGCAGCTCACAACTCCAGTTCTAGGGGATCCAATGCCCTTTCTGGCTTCTGTGGATATTGCACTCACATGCACAAACACATACACAGTGTGTACATACATATAAAAATAAAACAATAAAATCTTTTTATTAAAAGAGAAGGTACCTTTAAGCATTTTGGTACACAAGATGCCAGTTAACAAAAGACTTCATTCTTTCATCATCTAATGTTTTATTAATCTACAAGTATTTACAGAAGCTTCGTGCAGGTGCACTAAGAACTGACTATACACTACAGAATCCAAGGTGGTGAACACGGCAGGAGGGCTAGTAAAGGACACTGAACTGAAGCTGGAAAAGGAGCCTCTCTGCACACGCCAGGAGACAAAGGACATGACAGTGTTCAGGGGGGTACCCAGAAGGGCCACACTTAGACTCATTCTAACAGGAGGTTCCTTCCCTGGCCATAGCAGAGGAGTCCTATGTACACCCAATCCTGAAACCTTAGTTTCCCCAGTCTCCCCCCTCCCTTCTGTGTTCTACACAGAACTTAACATTATTACATTACAGAAACTCAATACAGATTCTCTCCATAGCCAGTGGATCTCTTCCCGGTCAATAGCAAACTCAATAAAAGCAAAGATTTTGTAGTTGTTGTTTCTTTTGCTTTCTGCTATATCCCTGGAACCAAGTGCCAGGTGTTAGACCTTCAACTATCTGAATAGGTAAAATACTTAGACACAAAATATTGGACTAGCTTTACAAAATCATTTACAGGCATGACTGACCAGGACATGGAGAGAATCTTGTAACATGACAGATGAAAACCAAAAGCCAAAAATTTTTAAATAAAATTGGTTTTCAATTATAGATAAACTGAAGATGTATTTGTAACATGTCCTATACTTACTTAAATACAAAAAAAGATTTATTATGAAAGAATATAATAGGGCTGGAGAGATGGCTCAGTGGTTAAGATCACTGATTGCTCTTGCAGAGGATGACCAGGGTTCAGTTCCCAGCACCCACGTGGCAGATAACAACCATCTGTAACTCCAGTTCCAGAGGATCCAATGCCTTCTTCTGGCCTCCTCAAGCATTGTACAACATGAGTACACTTACATACATGCTGGCAAAACACTCATACACATAAAATACAAATACAAATAAATAACATTTTTTAAAAATGCTACTTGATAAAACTGAAACACTACAAAGCCAAAAGTTTTCAAACTTCATTGCTCTTAACAACTACTAAATTTATGTCCCATTTTGCTATCTTGCTATATTTAAATTTTATACATTCTAAAGTTGTAATCATCATCAAACATTAACAATTCACTTCCTAATATTCATTTCTATATTTAGTATCTGGCTTCCAATTATAATATTTTGAAGGAAAAGAAAACATCATAAGCAAGTATCAGATGGAGGAATTTTAGGAAATCTTCACCTCTGAGTCTGGAAGGCTTCCCAGATAAGGTTTCCACTGCTGTAATTATAGAGTCTTAACAGAATCAAGATCTACCCTTTAACCCAACTGCTCCTTATCCTCCACCAGAAGGGAGAGATGATCTGCGTGGGTGGAGAAACACATTTGGCTTATCAAGTACTTAAACAAGCTGCAAGTCCTCCGCACCAGAATGAGTAGTTCACTACCTGTGTCTCCCCAAACCACCCTGGGTATTCTGCCTCCTCCCTACTCTGCTCAGTCTCATTTAAACTAATCCAGTTTTTTTTTTTTTAAATCAAATTGAGGTTTAGGGAGAAGGACACTGTTATTTCCAGAACCCTTCAAAAGCAGAAAGCTTGGGCTCACATCCCAGCTCTGTGACTTTTCTTGGGATAAGAGCAAGCTGTTTAACTCCTGCAAACTTTTCTCACTTGTTTTACAGGACTGTTTCAAAGACCAAGTACAAAAAGATGGCAGAATTTTTTTTAAAGCTTGTCAATGAAAATACTCCAAATACCACAGCTGGGCTTTACCAAGGGGCCTAAGCAACTGGGCACCAAAGAGTACTAAATCGAGAACAATTATTAGTCTGTTTGGAAGAGTTCAGAGTAACAGTTCTGGGAAAGACTTTTTAAATCAAGAAGTTAATAACCACAATTCACAAATGTCATTTGTATCCCAAGGTTCTAGCCCGCTTCCCTGGAGACGTTCTCATGGGTAAATACTCACGCAGATCTGCCTTCCACATCCAGCTTGCCTGGATTGACACCCTTCTTGGCCAGAATCGAAGACACTTTCTCCACATCCCCCCTTTCAGCAGCTTTCATCAATCGGTCATCATATTTATTCCAATCCACCGCTTGCTACAGAAAAGAAAGAAAAAATGTGGCATACTATATTAATGAGCTTGTCTACAGAGGAAAGACAATAGAGGGGTCAGTACTGCACCCCAAACTCCCTCTGTGCCAGCAGATTTGTTTTTTTCATTTTAGCAAATATTCAATGCACATGTACTTAACAAGAATGTGAAACATAATTTTTTTAAATAAGAGGAAATAAACATTATATATATATATTATATTGTAATGCATCACGGTTATCTTTAGCTTTAAGTGGAGAAAAATACCTTCAAGACATTCTAAAGTCAATAACTTGGGTCTTTTCTCAGTCAGCAGAAATGTCAGAGAGCAATAATAAAATGTACATATCTATGCATGTATATGTGTGAACAGCTGTAAGTGTGGGTAATACTATCACATTTAGAAAGGAGGCCAAGAAGGGGTCATACTACATAATAAAACATGTTTGTAAGTGCATAAGATTTTGGCCTTTGAAAATATTACACCAGGGACTGGCATGATGTTTCATTAAGTAAAGACACTTGTCACCAAGCCTGATGACCAGAGTTAGATCTCCAGGACTCACATGTGGAAAAAAAAATGACTCCCACAAGATGTCCTGTGACCACTATACACTTGCTATGGCACACACACACACACACACACACACACACAAACACACACACACAATAAATAAAAACATAATAAAACTTTACATCAACACTTACTGCTAAATTCTAGGCTAAATCCATTATTATTTGTATAATTTAAAAAGACCTGCATGTTTTCACATGTTGGCAAAGCAAATCCTACACCCACAAATATAGCAAATCTCTGAAAGAAAAAAAAAAATCCCTCAAAATGTCAGATGATTTTTATATCCACTATCCTGTCCAGGAAAAAAAAGAAACCACTAACCTCCCAAATTAAAATACTTAGAAGATATAAAAATTGAATATGAAAAAGATGTATACATTCAATTTTTAATTCACACCTCAATTCAATATTTTAATGGAACCTGGTTCAAGCATCTATACAGACCTTAGAAATGTTGGTTTGAGGTTAAATTTAGTGATTGACCCACCTTCTTCAAACTTCAAACATTCAAACTTCTAATGTGTGAACAATGATAGCTTCTTGTTCCAAATCTAAATTACATTATAGGGATTATATTTCTTTAAGCAAGAAAAAAAAATAAACAACAACAACAAAAAAAACAGCCTGCCTCCTGGTTGGAGAAATGGTATTGGATTTAGACCTAAGAGACACTGGATTTTCAAATGCCTGGAGGATTAGGTCATGCTTAGCACACAAACACTTGCTCTAAATTAATTAGCTTATCCTTAGACTTAAAACAGCCTTTATTTCCAGGTAAGGTTGCTGGTGGAGAAAGAAGCTAGCAACATCCCTAAAACATCGCAAAACCCCAAAACGAGTCTTTAAAAAGAGAAGAAAAAGAAAATTAAATGGGATTAAAGTCTCAAATTAGCACATCACCTTTCAATTCTACTGCATCAAGTTCTGGCCCAATGTCACTTAACAGTAATACTGTTCAGTTATTAACATTCTATCTTGTGCTTTTTAAGGGCAGAATAAAAGAATAAAAACCTGTTAGCTACCATTAACGCCCAAGGCAAATCAGGGGAAAAAAAATCACTAGTACAAAGAAATCGGCAGCAGTAATACCGGACATTTTAAAGACCACGGAGCTTGTGTGAGGGTCCTCTGTAGCATGGGATACCCACTCTGTTCGTAGGAGCTCGAGAAAGCCAACAGTTCATCATGCTGAGGCTTGAGTTTCGCGTTCCAAATGTGAAAAACCCTGCGTTCAGTTACAAATCTCTGCAGCTCACAAAGCCAAGTCTACAAACGCCTAGCCAGGGACTCCGTCCCTCACATGTTGGGCTGTGCTTAGCTGGGACGGCCAGAGATATTTTCTTCATCTTCTGGATCCTTCTCCACCTTCATAATGCTGGAAAATTCTCCTCCCTGCCACACAGTGCTTGATACACCGAGCCGCCCAAGTCAGGTACTGTAACGAATTCCTCTTTCTTACTCTGGTGTGAGAGTCTGGCTTTCCTAGTCGTCCCCTTTCAGGGCCCCCACTGGAAGACCTGGACTGCACTCGGAATCCTGCCGTGTCTTCCCTGCAGTCCACGCTTGGCTGTGCAGGAGAGGACTGGCCACTGTCGAACCGACCAGTAGACAGTGTGTGGCCTGTTTCCCATTGGTGCGATTCTAATTTAGATTCCATAGGCCCTGACAGCTGGCTGATAGAAAGGGGCAGCTAAGAATATATTGTCAATGCGTGCTTTCCCTCTGAGTAACCGATCCCAGGTCTGCTGGGGGGAAATGACTCAAACATGTTGTGAAACAAGCTGATTGTATCAAAACAACTTGTATGACATAGGGACAGCTGAGGTTCACAGGCAAATTTGGTTATCATTTTTAAAGTGATTCCAGTGTTAGGATCAGCTATCAAGAAATTATGATAGCCTCAACAAACAATAGAAGAGTCTATTTAAAGCAAACAGGTCATGCTTTCATTTAGTGTCACTTGAAAATTTTCTCCATGTTACTGCCCCAACCAGGCTCCCTGCATACAACTGGGTTTCGGCTTACAACTGCTGCCAGTCTGTCTCCCTGCATGTCAAACAAGAGACAAGAAGCACTGCCAAGACAGCAATAGACAGCATCGTGGCGAATACCGTTCAACAGAATTTAAATTTAACTTGGTTGCCTTCCTTTCCAAGTTTAGCGCTCTGCCTGTTAGATCAAGTAAATATTTTATCAGTGGAAAGTCAAATTATCTGGATTTGGTGCATAAAAATAAAATAAAATAAACTGATTAAACGCTAAAGGAAGTAAATGCATACCAGATTCTGAGCGAGACTATAAATATGACTTTGTTTGACAAGCTCTCCACATTTCTACAATATCCGAAACCAGACCAAATTCTTCACATTATCAAGCCTGGAACATCCTCCGGCTCAGGGTAGAGGGTTTTCTTTGTGTGTGTGTGTGTGTGTGTATGTGTGTGTGTGTGTATGTGTGTGTGTGTGTGTTTTGCTTTGTTTTCTTTCTTTCTTTTCTTTTCTTTTTTTTTAAAGCATGTTCTAAATATCTCAATAGCCTGAGAAGAATTTATATTTCCTCCAAAAAGATGCATTTAGGAAAATGGTTTCATGGGAATGTAAAACATCCCCACATGAGTGTTTATCTCTGGGAGGGAACTGAGGGCTGCTGAAAATTCTGTTATGAACCTCCACAAGAAATCCGCTTCCTCCTATTTCAATGCAAAACATTAGGCCTATATTCTAATTATAAAGCATATAAGATCATACACCATGATGTATTATTTTTCAAACAATGAGGGTTTCCCCCTCCCCCCCCCCAAACCACACAAGATAACACAAAGAATTCACTTGGCTGGACCCAGAGGTTCCACCCAGCCTATTCACCCTCTTCAGAGGAAATCTGGGCTAGAACTCAGGCCTTGTCCTTTGGTTAACAAAGCAAACACATTCTTTCTAGAAATGGGATAGCAGACAGAGAAAATAACAAAAAGAAGGGGAAACCCGTAGTGACCGAGACAAGCAGTGTTGGATCTTCGATGGGACTGTGTCCTCCAGGATGTCTGTCCCCACCCAGTTACCACCTTCCCAGTCTTACGCACACCCCCCCTGGGTTCCCATCCTTTATGACTCTCCCCAGAGCTTCAGCTGATTCTGCCTCTGCTGGAGGTACCTGGAAGGCTTTTTCCTAGTTCTCACTGGGTTCCTCTCAAAATGTCACTTCCCCAGAGACCTTGAAGACCTTGTATCTGAGCAGTCTCTGCCCATCAAGCTACCTGCCCCACCCTCTACCCTGGGGACTTTTCTTCAAAGTGCTCAGTAGTTTCTGTCATTATTGTCCTATGTCTACCTGACCCTCCACAGTCTTTCTGGTTCCTGGGTCCTAACTCACTACAGGTCTGTCCTTGTAGTTCTGTAAACCTCATTGGGCCCCACACAAAGCACTGCCAGTAATGGTCAGAGAATGTGCTTTAGCATCAAGCAACCTTGGGCTCAGAGTTCAGCTGGGCAGCCTCCCTCAGCTGCATGCATCAGTGGGAGTTTGTTTCTGCTTTCTAAACCTCAGCTCTCTCAACCACAGAGCAAGGGCAGTGGGGAGAAGCTTCTGGATGAAACCAATGAAAAGCCTGGTGCTGGGCCAGGCAGAGAAGGACATCACAAACTAGAAAGCACTGGTCATGGTTACAAGGTCTCTTGGTCTGAGCCACTAAGCACAAGGAAATTCTCTTTAAAATTAAGAGAGGTGTAAAAAAAGAAACCAAGTATTCATTCCTTCTTTCCTATGTCAACTGTACCTCAGGGCAAGCAGTTAGCTGACAAAGCTCAAGCTATCTATCATTGTACTATTTTTTTAATTTATTTATTTTTATTTTGTGTGTATGAGTGTTTTGCATGAATGTATGTAAGAGTATCACATGTGTACAACACCCCTAGAGGCCAGAAGAGCACATCGGATTCCCTAGAACTGGCGTTAGCCACCATGTAGATTAGATGCTGGGAGCTGAACGTGGGTCCTCTGTGAGAGCAGCTGCTGAGCCATCTCTCCAGTCCCTTGTTTTGTATTTTGAGACAGGGTCTGACATAGCTCATGCTAGCCTGGGCCACTACATAGAGGATGATGACCTTAAACTTCTGACCCTCCTGCCTCTACCTCCCAAGCACTGGGATCATATGCATGTGGCACCACATCTGGTATATGGGGTATTAGGGAACTAATCCAGTATTTTCTAGGCAAATACCAACTGAGCTACATCCCCAGTCCCTTAAGTATATCTTTATAAGGATATTAGGAAGAGTAAAAAATAACTTCACTTTGAATGAAGTTCAGCCAGTGACTCTAAGCAAGGATCCCCCAAAGCTATTGATAATATACAAAGATAACTAGATCTTCAAAGTGTCCTTGGTGGTCACATATACCACCCCATTTAAATTGTTTAAGCAAAATTTTAAAAATAAAAATCAACCCAAACCTCTGGACCTAATAACTTACAAGAAACCCAGGGGCAAAGGAAAATAATAAACTATATCTGTATCACAGAATGTGGTTTTTAAAAAAAGATCCAACATAGAGGAAAATTATACTCTGAGGGTTTTTGTTTGTTTTGTTTTTGTTTTTGTTTTAGTTCTTGAGACAGTGTCTCTGTAGCCCCTGCTGGCCTGGAACTTGCTATGTAGACCAAGCTGGCCTCAATCTCACAGAGATCTGCCTGCCTTGGTCTCTTTGGTACTGTGACTAAAGGTGGGTGCCACCATACCTGGATGAAATGATGGCTTTTTAAAATATGGCAAGAAATAAAGATGGATATGTATAGACCAAAGTGACATCACAACTATAACGGCCAGTCATAGGAGTGGAACGTAAACACTCTGAGTAAGCAAACTATTTTAGAAACATGACTACTGACTGGATACTTGGCGACATTAAACAATTAAGATAATTTGGGAGTGTTGGTTTGGTAGTGATATAATTTTTAAGTCCCATTTTTAAAAATACATACCACACCATCTTCAAATAAAATAAGACATCTGATGCTTGATTCAAAAATGATTAAAATCACCAGGGGCTGGACTAAATTCAATAGCACCAGAAGGTGCTAAAAGGTGAGGACTTAAGGAACCACTGATTAATGGTACAGACTTTCTGTTTCAGTTCTGTAGGTTGAAAGGATTCTGGAGAATGGCTGCAGGACACTGAACATACTTAACACTAAACTGTACTTGATGATGGTTAGAATGGTATGATTTTATGACACAGTTTTCAATGCAAAAACAATTTTTAAAAGAAATACAATATTTTACAATTCCCGTAATACAATAAAAATTTACTTTTTTTGAGTTTTAAAATGTATGTTTATGTTTGTATGTTTGCATGTGTGTACAGGTGCCTACAGAGACCAGGAGAGGATCTCAGATCCCCTAGAGCTGGAGTTACAGGCAGTTGTGAGACACACAGCATGGGTGCTGGGAACCGAACTTGGGTCCTCTAGAATAGCAGCAACCACTCTTATCTGTTATCTCTCCACCTCTACTGTATGTTTTTAAAAAGAAAAAGAACCAGAGGCAGTGATGCTGTGGACAAAGCAAGACTGGCCAGAGGTCAACAATATCTGCTAAAGCTGAGTTACAGGTTCTCCCGGGTTCACAAAACTCAGCTCGCTTGGTCTCTGCATATTTCATGCGCTGCTGACACATGCTTCAGTAAATCTGATTGAGAAGAGAGTTTCAAACTGCATTACAAGGCTATCAGAAAGGCCTTTCAGTGAATCAAGAATCTGGCAGGAATAGCAGCCCACCCTCACCCTGCGGTCCTTTAAAAAGGTACCACTCTGCTTTTAAAAGCAGCTGTCAACATCTCAGTGTATCTTGGGCAGTGCACAGCCCTGCACTGAACACAACAGCAAGGCATGCCTTCTGAAAGGAAGCCAGAAGTCTTTTTTTGAGAAGCATTAGTGTTTACCGTATAGTATAGTGAAAGCATTTCTTTTTTATTTTATGCATATGTGCATGTATGTATGTATGCATTTGTGTGTTTGCATGTGTGCCTACACATGTGCACTTGTGTTTAGAGGCTTGACAACCCTGGATGTTATCCTCAGGAGCACCATCTACCTCCTTTGAGACAGGGTTTCTCACTGGCCTGGAGCTCACTAGTCAGTCTTGACTGGCTGGTCTGCAAACCCCAGGTCCTCCAGACTGGTCCTCCAGTCTCCTCCCCCGACCCCCCCCCAGTGCTAGGATCAGAAGCTCATGCTGCCACTTCCCAGCATTTTTACATGGATTCTTGGGGTGGAACTCAGGTCTTCATGCTTGCAAGGTCAGAGCTTTACCATCTGAGTTGTCTCCCAGCAGACACATTTCTGTGGTTGTTATGAGAATGGTTTGAAAAGGACAGGATCAACTCCAAAACAACAAACCAAAATACCTACGCTAAACTCTACAGCAGTTTCTAAGGAATAAATACGATCTTTTACCACAAATCAGCAATGCCACTAACTGCATGGTACCTAAGTTCTAAGCAACATAAAGCCACCACTTAGAGGTCTTCCCACAGCCACTCTCATCAACTGAAAGTTCATAACTTTTTCAGAAATGATACAATTTTTTAATTGTAAAAGGAATGTTGAGTACAGAAAACCCAGATATTAAAGTTTACAAATGAAAATAGAGATTACCCATAAACCCCCTAGAGTGGTTTGTATCTTAAATGTCTCCCAAAAGCTCCAGTGTTGAAGGCTTGGGCCCCAATGCAGAAGTCCTTGGAGGTAAGACTTTAAGACGGGATTGGATCTAGAGGGCTCTTAGCGCCTCATGATTAGATTAATCCATTTATGGTCTTGTAACATAATGGACTTTTGGGGAGAAATTTCTGGGGGAGGACCTAAATTGAGAAAATAGGTCTTGAAAGGTGACCATTATCCCCAGCCTCTCTCTCTCTTTCCACTCTCTCCCCTTCTCTCTCTTATTTCTGGATACAGTGAGGGGAGAGTCCTCCTCTACCACACACTCCCGCCAACATGACAGCCTGCCTCATTACAAGTCAGGTCTGAAAGTGACTGGGCCAACCACGGACTGAACCTCTAAATGTGAGCCAAAGTGTTTAAGGTGACAGTCTCAACTGTGGATCTGACACTGTCTCTAGGTAAATAGTGGAGCCCCTCCCCCAATACATCTGCTATGGACTATTCTATAAGTTCTGTCAGTAGTCTGTCTCAGGTATGTTGTCATAATAAACTAACACATCTGCAACACAGAAATGACCTTTATTAAGCATTTTGCCTCATCTCTTTTTGTTAAAAAATTTAATTAGGATTAGATTAGTCTGTGTACCATCTAATCAAGATTTCTTTTTAAGCTGGGCATAGTGGCACATGCCTTTTACAGTCACAGCGTTTGGGAAGCAGAAGCAGGATGATCTCTGTGAGTTCTAGGCCAGACGGAGATACACAGGCAGATCCTGTCTTTAAAAACTTTTTTTTTAAATCTTTGAGTTCCATATTGGATGTGAATTCCCTTATTATTTAGGGTAGAAAGTCTCCTGAGAATAAATTTATAAATGTAAGGAAATGGACTTTAAAACACGGGCAAATCAGGATCAATGAGATGACTCGGCCAATAAAGGTGCTTTCTGCCAAGCCTGACAACGTGTCAGAGACCTAGGATCCACATACACAGTGTAAGGAGAGAACTAACACCAGCCAGTTGTCCTTTGACCCTACATGCATGCCATGGCATGTGCACATGCAAGCGGCCACACAGACACAGACACACACACACAGGTAATAAATAAAATGCCCTATGCTTAAGGGCATACTCAACAGGTCACAGCTGAAAAGTTTTAACCTAAAGGCAATTTTAATACATTATCCATAAAAGAGGAACTATTAGCAAAAGGTCCATAGAAATTTGATTAAAACTCAGAAGAGGCTAGAGAAAACTTAGTTGGGAAAGTGCTTGCCTTGCAGGCATGAGGACCTAAGTTCAATCCCTGGCACCTACTTAAAATGCCAGGCATGTGGGTCATACCCTTGCAACCTCAGCACAGGAGAGGGCCAGCCAGCCCAGATCAATCAATGAAAGACACTGTCTCAAAGAAGGTGGATGGTACTCCTAGAGATGACACCCAAGGTTGTACTCTGGCCTCCACATGTATGTGCACCAGCACACACACACACACACACACATACATACACACACACACACACATACACACACATACACACATACACACACATACACACACACATACACGCACATACACACATACACACATACACACACATACACACATACACACACAAACATACACACAAACCAAGAGGGGTCATCCTGAATGAAAGTGCATACCTCTTCTTAGTATTGTGGGTTCCTTTTAAAAACATGATAGAAGCAAGAGACCCTCATTTAAAACCTATACATAAGCAATCTCTCTCTCTCTCTCTTTCTCTCTCTCTCTGGCAAAGCTGAACCCATTTACTATTTTCAAATCCACCAAAGAATACCTCTATGACCACACACATGGGGCGGTCCCACACACCAAGCACACGAACATCAACTGGGTGTCCTAGAATTTCACTCTCACTGAGAAGTAGTACCAGGTCCCACAGGTTACGGGCTCAATTCCAGGACTGTCTCCTCCTCCGCAAATGCTATGATTTAAACAGGCTTAACCCAGGCTTCAAACTTCACACTGAAATTTGGTCTTCAAAGGTAACTGGTGACTAGATGCTCACAGGGACTCGTGCTTTTCTGCAAGGACTATGTTAGTTACAAAGAGAGTTGCTTGTTAGAAAGTGAGGCCACCCACTTGCTCTTCTCCCCTGTTAGGATGCCCTCAATAGAAGTGGAAGAGATGTTGACACCAAGCTCGTGAACATCCTGGCTTCCAGAACTATGAGTCAAAATAAACCTCTTTTCATTATAAATCACCAAGTCTCAGGTATTCTACTGTAGCAGCAGAAAAACAGATGAAGACAGATGTCAGTTTCCATATGCAGGTTGTGACTTGTGCTCTGGAGCAACTAACAATTCACGGCTCCCACAGCTCCCTCCTCTGTTGGATGCCTCTGTCAGAACAGCACACAGGACTCAGCGAGCATTTAGACAATACTTACTCATTAACAAGTATTAACAAGGACACAGATGCACAGCCAGACCAAAGAGATGCATGCTTATCTCAGACTTATCTCTAAGTGCACCCCTCCAGGAAGCTCTCTGAGCCCTGTCCTTTTCCAGTTCCTGTGGTGACTTCATTATATAGACTGGCACGGAATTCCCCAGGAGCCACTCATCCTCCAGCTCCTCTGCTTCCCTAGAGGATTTTATCTGCTTTACGGCAAGGTGGGTAGCCCAGAATGATTAGAAAATTCTGTTTTGACTTCTTGTCCAGTGCTCTTTCTACTGATTACACTATTTCCATTTCTCTAATCAACTGGCAAAAGTTAACTGACATACAAATGCAAGTATCTCTTTAAAATTTAAATATAATATGGGCTGGGTGTGGTGGCACACAACATTAATTCCAGCGCTAAGGAGGCAGAGACAGGCAGATCTCTGAGAGGTCCAGGCCAGCCTGGTCTACATAAGGAGTTCCAGGCCAGCAAAGCTACATAGTGAGATGCTGTCTAAAAAAAAAATTAAACAGAATAAACTCAGATGTCCTTTACAGCAAAAGAAAAAAGACAAAAAGAAACTCCCACATTTACATAGGCAAAGCTTTCTGAAATATCACCTGCATGTCAAACATAGCCCTGGGGATACTGAGAAGGCAGCCACAGTCTCTCCTAATAGAACCTGATGCTCTAACGAGAAAGGCAAAAGGTAAACTAAGAAAATGAGAAACTGCCAGGAAGCACAGGGAAGATGAGGTAGGAGTTAGACTCAGTAACGGGGAAGCATCTGAGTGAGACTATCAGGAGGATGAGCTCCAAGTGACTGACAAGAACTAGCCTATGAAGGTTTCTATTCCAGACAGAGAAACGGCTACTGAAAAGAGACAGTACATTTGGAAGAAAGCCAGCGTGGCTGAAGCACCATAGGTGCTAAGCAGCCCAGAGAAGGCAAGGGCAGGTAGGGCAGGGAGGCAGGCAGGGTGGGGAGGCAGGCAGGGCAGGGAGGCAGGCAGGATGGGGAGGCAGGCAGGGCGGGGACAGACACTATCAGATCTAAATGTGGAGTTTCCCTATTTTGGCATAACCATTTTTCTAAAGGAACCTCTTCAGGGACAAAGGTAACTAGTGCCTTCATGAGGATCTTTTGGCCACGTTAGGATTTTATCTTAAAAGTTTTTCATTTGGGGGTTGAGGAGGTGAGTAAACACTTGTGATGCAAGCTTGAAGACCTGAGTTTGAATCCCAGTACCACGTAAAAAGGGGGTGTGGCCTCAAGTGCCAGTAACCCCAGCACCGTGGAGGATGGAGAGAGACAGGAGGGTCACTGGGGTCACAGCTGAGCTCTAGGTTCAGTGAGAGACTTTGTCACCAGAATGAGAGGGAGAGCAATACAGGACACCCGGGACCTCCTCTGGCCTCCGCCAGTACTAACAGATACACGCACCCTCCCACACAGACATGCATAAACACACACACACACACACACACACACACACACACACAGTATACAGAGAGAGAGAGAAAGAAAGAGAGAGAGAGAGAGAGAGAAATTAATGTGGGTTTGGGGAGGGGAATTGTGGGGGGGTTGTTTTTGTTTTTTTAAAGACAGGATCTCCCTGCAATCCCAGCTGGTTTGGAACTTGCTATGTAGACAAGGCAGGCCTTAAATTCACAGAGATCCACCTGCCTCTGCCTCCCAAGTGTTGGGATTAAAGGCATGTGTCACCAAGCCCAGCAAATAAATGCATTTTTTAAAAAATTGAAATAACAGCTCACAATCTTAAGGGTTTTTGAGAAAAAATAATATAAAAATGGCTTAACATTTTCTCCAATGGGAAAAATGTTTGTATATCCTAAATAAAAGCTAAATAATATGTAAGTTTAGGCAAACTCCTCCAATATATCCAATTGAAACAAAGCACACCAAGCCCCGTAATGACCAACAGGCTCTACCACCAGTCAGAAGGCAGAGAGCCAAGCTCACAGGCCCCAACCTTCACAGGCCAGACTGCACACTGGGGACCTGTTCTACAGTTCACTGGGCCGATGAGGGTGAGAAATATTTCCCCCACTCACTGAGGCCAGAGATTACCTATCCCTCCCTCTTACATAATGCAAATTAGAACTTCCGTAATCAGAGAGGGAAAGGAAAAAATGTGAAACCAGGAAAACAAAAGCTATGCAACCAGCCTCTTTGCCCCAGCCCCTGGCTCTTCTCCACAATTACTTCCTTGTCCTTATTTAACGATGCTCCCTACCTCACTTATCCTTATACTGCACACTCTGCAGTAGAACAGAGAGAAGAGAAAATTATATTCCTCTGACCAAGGCAGTCACAGGCTTAATCATATCTTATTGAATTTCTCTGCGTGAAAATGTTGAGGACAGGCTAGGGAGATAGCTCAGTGGGTAAGGTGGTTGTCACATAAGCATGAGGACCCGAGGTCGGATCCCACCATCCATGTATTAAAGGCAGGCAGGGCATGGAAGAAGGCAGAGGAAGGCAGAGACAGAAGATCCCTAGAGCTTACTGGCCAGCCAAGTAGCCAAATTAGCAGTCTAGGTTCAGTGAGAGACAAGAGATACTGTCTCAAACAATAAGGTGGAAAGCAGTTGAGGAAGACACTCAAAACCTACCTCTGGCCTCCACACACATACACACATGTGAATGTACATGTGCACACAAACACACACATACACACACACACACACACACAAATGTCTAGGACAAAAGTGATGGTGGGGCTGGAGAGATGGCTTAGTGGTTAAGAGCACTAGCTGTTCTTGTAGAAGACCAAGGTTCGGTTCCCAGCACCCAGGTAACAACCGTCCATAACTCCAGTTCCAAGGGATCTGACGCCCTCTTCTGACTTCTGCGGGCATTGCATTACATGGATGTACTTGCATATATGCAGGCAATATACTCATATATATAAAGTAATAAAAGATTTTTTAAATAATAATGATGGTGATGATGGTGGTGGTAATTTAAATAATAAGCTTGACCTCTTCAGGATCTCAAACGGTCATGAAATTGGAGGAAAGAAATATTTTTAAAGAACTGGAATCAGAAAGTCAGAGGAAGTAATTCCTTGCCAAGATTTCCTAGCCACCCAGTTTGATTCTATTCTAAGCTGCTGCTTAAATACCAGACTGTCTACCGCTCCCTAACGCAGGTATGTGTTCCTTTATTAGAACTGTCTAGGCATTCAAAACAGTTTATTAAAAATATAGACCAGCCAGTCCCGGTGGCACAGGCCTGTAATCATAACTACTTAGGAGGCTGAGCCAAGAGGATCATAAGTTCAAGGCCACCATAAGCTACAGGGTGAACTTAAGGCTAGCCTAGACAACTTAGTAAGACTCTATATCTCAAAATAAATAGTAAAATGAGCTGGAGAGGTGACTCAGTAGTTAAGAGAACTGACTGCTCTATAGGTTCAGTTACCAGCACCTATATGGTGGCTAACAATCAACTGTAACTCCAGACCCAGGGGATCCAATGTCCTCTTCTGACTTCTGCAGGCATTGCATGCATGTCGGGCACTTACATATATGTAGGCAAATAAGTAATTGAATAAATAAATAAGTAAAAAGTAAAATGAGGACTAGAGACACAGCTTGTTGGTACAACATTTGCTTCGAGTATTGAGGCCTCAGTTTAATCCCCAGCACCCCAGACAGAGAGATGGGTTGAGGAGACCAGCTGAGTCTGGGAGTTGATCTCCAGTTTTAATAAGTATCATTTTTAACATTACTTCTTATACCTTCCTCAAACAAAGATGCACTGGATTCCAAAATAAATGAACGTATAGGTCTTGGTAGAACAAAATACAGGACACCACACACAGGAGCAGAGCTCTCAGGCTGACAAATCCAGATTTACACAGTCTCCCCTTTAAAACATTAAGCAGTTAATAACATGGAAAAAATAAAGTTTGTTCCTTAGTGTTTTTTAGAAAACATATTCAAATCAGAGATTTTTTTAAGTACCTAAATGCCATAAGAAAATTTTCAAAATATGAAGGTACAAACCAGGAGGGAGTCCTTTTCTTCCCACCCCACACATACTAGGGAACAAAGTAGTATGAGAAGCATTAGCACAGGCCTTCGCAGTGTCTAGTACATATCCTGAAATGGGACAGTTTTGGAAAGCACAAAGTAAAATGCAAAGCAAGCAGACTTGTTAAAGCACTTCAAGCTCAACCACAATGAAAACAAGAAAAAGGTGATTTTATTCCTTTTCCTTTCACTTTCATCTTTGGAACAGCTTGCAAAGAAACATTAATTAAACAAAAATATATTCACAAGAAGTCAAAAGATTCAAAATTAAATTTAGCGGCTAGAGAGATGGCTCAGCAGATGAGAGCTTCTATTGTTCTTGCAGAGGACCAGAATTCAGTTCCCAGCACCCACATCAGGCCCCTAACAATCACCTGTAACTCCAGCTCCAGGGTATCTGATGCCCTCTTCTGGCCTTGGTGGCCACCTGTACTTTATACGCACAAACCCACACAGAGACACACCCATACACATAAATAAAATTAAAAATAAATCTTAAAAAAGAGTTAAGTGGAAAAGAGAGGGTTATGGGAAAGTGTTTTTCTTCATATAGTGAGTCAATATTTCTACACAAATGTATAACTCTTCCCACCCAGCTACTTAACAGAGAATTTCCTCCCAGTGAGTCATACATATATGTGAGTCACACATATATGTGTGTGTATAAATAAATATATATATATATGTATATATATATATGTATATATATATATATATATATACACATATATATATGACTCACGTATTTAAAAATACATGGCTGGGGCTGGAGAGGTGCTCATTCATTCAGTAAAGGCCTTGCCATGCAACCATGAGGACCTGAGTTCCAGTCCCCAGCACCTACATAGTTCTGGAATCTCAGTGCTCTGGAGGCAGAGACAGGAGAATCCTTGGGGCTTGCTGGCCAGTCAATCTAGCTAGTCAGTGAACAGCAGTTCAATGAGAGATCCTGTCTCAACAAAATAGAGATGCAATTGAGGAAAATACCTCCACACACATACAAACATATATAAAAATAAATGCAAAAAATTAAAATACATGATCAAGAACACTTACTGTCATATTTAGGTCTATTGTGAAAGCATCAAATCTAAAAGGACTTTTTTTTTCTTCAAAATTGTATAAAAATACTTTGGGGTACACACATAAGTGTTAAAATTTAAGCAGAGTCCTTCAATTTAGGTTATATTATTACTTATCTGTTCCTAATGAGATATATGAAGGGGACTCATTTATGGCACTAGACTGTGATGTACCATTGTTTCCTTCCGCTCAGGCAGGCTGATCCCTTTGCAGGGTGACTTTCCCACCCCTCCCATCAAGGCCAGGCGTACACTTCCTCATCGCTAGAGTCTGAGTAAGACATGTAACTCATTTTACAGAAGGCAGCAGAAGTAACCAATGGAACTTCTGAAGTGAGACCTGGAGAAATGTGAGGCTTCCTCTGTGACCTTCCTAGAAAACTACCAACATACGGAACAAAGCAAGCTCCCTTGAAAGAAAATGAGCCCAGCCACCCAGTCATCCAGCCACCTAGCCACCTAGCCACCCAGCCACTCAGCCACGCAACCACCCAGCCACCCAGCCACGCAGTCATCCAGCCACCCAGCCACTCAGCCACCCAGCCACCCAGCCACCCAGCCACCCAGCCACGCAGTCATCCAGCCACCTAGCTACCCAGCCACCCAGTCACCTAGGCATGCAAGCACTTCGAGTGTCAGACACACCACTGACACCATGTTAGGCTATCCAGTCCTACTGGAGCCACCTGACAACCAAGAGTGACCCCAGACAGACCAGCAGAACAACCATGCAGCAGAGCCCAGCCCAACATGCTGACCTACAGACTCAGTAGCAAAAAAAGTAGTTGTTGTTTTAAGCTGCTAAATGTAAGCTAGAGTCTCTCCAGTCAACAAAGCTACAATTATTCTTCTGTATAGAAACACATACACTTGAAGTCCACATCAACTTTACAGAAATTATATATAAGCAATATATATATATATAAGCAATGAGAAATAGTTTATATTTTCTTAATCCATTACTTAAAACCAAGATGTTAGGTAAAGATACACACCTCTCACTATCTTTTTTGAAAGGTTTATCTTTATTTTTTAATTATAGGGGGGTGTGTCTGTGTGGAGGTATGTGCACATGGGACAGATGCCAGAAGAGAGAATAAGAATCCCTAGAACTGGAGTTGTGAGCTTCCTTGCATGGGTGCTTGGATATGCTGAGCACCAAACTCAGATCCTCTGCAAGAGCAGTACACACTCTAACCACTGAACCATCTCTCTGTCCCACCTTTATTCTATATTAAAAGAAGGAAAATACACATTGTTATTTGTGGTAATATAATGTGCTGATAAAATAGTACAGAAAAAGTACTTCCTCTTCTTTTCCCAAAGACACACAAGTAGTTACCACCTTCTCAGTGCTTGTCCTACACAGATGGGTGATGTTTTAGGCTTGGTGGACCACCCAGTCTCTGCACCACTCTATTCTGCTATTATAGAATGAAAACAGCCACAAAGAGCCCATTACGAATAAGCATCACTGAGCTCCACTAACATTATATATACAAAGACATGCAGTAAGTGGGCCAGAGTTTGCAGCCCAGTTTTAGGCACTGTCTTCAGCCAAACACACATAGTTTATTAGCTTGGGTGAGACAGATCAGAAGCACTGATTCCTATCTTCACAATCTACTATCTGAAATAGCACTATGCCCACATGCTGGTTAAATCTTCCTGATGGTTCAGCTGATGCCCAGTTATTTGGTCAAACATGAGCCTATGTTGCTAGCAAGATATTCTATGATTATGATTAAAGTCTACAATCAGTTGAACTTAAGTCAAAGAGCTTATTCTCCATAATGTGAGGAAGCTTTAGGGGCAGAGCTGAGGATACCAAGAGGAGAAGCAATTCCTCCTTAAGACTGTAACACGGAAGTCCTACCCGAGTCTCCAACCTGCACTATAAATTTCTCATTTATGTTAGTTCTATTTCTCTGGAAAGATATAAACTATTATATCTAATCAATATAAAGTATTAAGGCAATAGATCTTAAATTTTTGAAAATATATGGCGTGATGTTTCGTCACAGATCCACATAGAGAAAGCACAGACATTCTTAGGTATTAAGTTTGGAGGTCGTCTATATTTGGCTAATAGAATGGGAACAGATGTGATGCTGCACACCACATCTAAGGCAAAACTTTACACCTTTGCCCCTGTGTGTGGGGCGTCTCAGTCTGGGACATGACCACAGTTGACCACAGTCTACATGTAAAGTCAGCAGGAAATGTGTATGGCTTGTATTAAGAAGCCACTGAAATTCTGAGGTAATTACCATAATAAAGCTGCACACTGAAGAAATTGTTACCAGAAGTAGGCCGCAACCTTAATAACTACCATCAAGGATAGTAGACATTTATGACGATGTAGGCTTTGAAGCCAAGAGCCAATAGCAAAGAAATTGCTATTGGAGTTTGGGAAGATGGAAACCACATGATACAGTGATAAACAAAACTGCTGTGCATAAGAATTTGGATAAGAGGTTGGAGAGATGGCTCAGTGGTTAAGGCCACTGGCTGCTCCTGCAGAAGACCCGGGTTCAGTTCCCAGCACTCAGATGGCAGCTAACAACCATTCATAATGCCAGCTCCAGGGGATCCAATGCCCTTTTCTGGTTTCTGCAGGTTTTGTAGGCACATGGCATATTATATACATGCACGCAAAACACTCAAACCCATAAAAAAATTTTTTTAAAGAGCTTGGATAGCCAGACATGGAGGTACACTGCTTCACAATTCCAGCACTCACGAGGCCGAGGCGGGAGGACCATCAGGAGTTTCAGGACTATGTACTTGAGGTACATGGTGAGGCCCTGTCTTGGAATAATAACACTTAGACCCTTGTGAAGAGACTGTAAAACATCAGCCCTGCTTTGGTTTCAGCCAAATTGATGAAACACTTTAGAAAGAGGAGCTCCGAGGGGCCTGTTAACAAGCAAGGATGAAAAGGAAGAGGGAGCCCTGGACTTGCAAGGCAGAAATGTGCAGCAATTGCCCATCCTCAACAAGAGATGAGATGAGACGTAAACTCAAGGCTGAGACCAAATCATACTCAAACCATCACACCCAGACCTGAACTAATGTCGCCTGAATACAGCCTGGAGAGAGACTTGCAAACTCAGAGAAGAGACCATAAATGAGATTTTATAGAAGTTCAACATGCTCTAGATACCAAGATACTTCTACTAAAGTCAAAAGAAAACTGTACATCCCAGGGCCCGTGGGATGGCTCAGCATGTAAAGGTGTCTGCTGCCAAGCCTGACGACCTGAGTTCAAACAATCCCTAAGACCCACATAGTGGATGGAAGGAGAGAAGTGATTCTTACAAGTTGTCTTCTGACCTCCATATGCACACTATGGTGCATGCACACACACACACACACACGCACAAATAAACGTAATAAAAAATAAATTAAAAAAGGAAATGAAACAATGCACATCTCATTGACCACAAGAGGTAGCTATTGACACACAGATCTCTCTGCAGTCAAACAGATAAAAGACAACAGATAGCCACCGTACAACCCTAGCCTGGGGTAGGGGACAAGTACTCCTCTGACCTCCTCTGGGCCTCCAATTTTCCACCATCCAGAAGCAGTCTGAGAAAGTAGGTCAAACTTACTTCATTCCGCAGACAGGAAGGCTATTTCCCCAATACTCTGTTCAAATATTGACAAGTATGATATCTTATATAAAACTTCTCATAAAGCACACAACTAAGAGGCATGCAAAACAGCAGACTGGGAAGCTGATCAAGGGGCACCCTCCTGGTGAAGAGAAGGGAAGCCTTCACAACATATAACCATATAACAACATATAACAGGACCCTCAGAACTGCTGCGACCTGGGTTGCCAAGGACTGCCAGTTTTCGTTTACTTTTTTAACAGAAATATTTACTGTAGGTATCCCATCCCTGTGCCCCCTCAGTTGTATATTAGGGGATACTAAGGGCAGAAGACACCTGGTCTTTAAGTCCACCACTCTCTGGCTCAAGGAAATCTAAGCACATAAAGGGTAGAAGACAAATTTCTGAGAGAGAGAGAGAGAGAGAGAAACACCAGCCTATAGAACCAGAAGACAGCATGGCATCCCTTGGATCTAAAATTACTGGAGGTTGCTAGCCACCATGTGGAACCAAACTCAGGTCCTCTGCTAGAAGATCCAGTGCTCTTCACTGCTGAGCCATCTCTCCAGTCCCAAGAAGTAAAATTGTGAATGAGGTTTAAACATCAAGACTCACGGGACTGAGGAAAATTCTTGAAGGATTTTCTTGGAAGAAGGAATATGCTGATTACAGAGAAGAAGGTTAATAATCTATGATCCAGAGATGAGCATTTACTGTTCACTGTTTATTCCACCATGGGAAGAGGCTTTACACCCCTATCACGGATTTCTAACTTGACTTTTGTTCCATGTGGGTAGAATATGTGTCCGCGCCCTTCACTGCCTGAGCCTGACCGCATGGTGCGCTTTCTCCATGCTAACCGAAGTTTTGTGAGGAATCCCAATTTTCAACAGGCCCAAAGTCTTGTCCAATTTATGAAAATGGCAAGTGGACTGCTCCTTCAGTCAGGGTCTTAGATCAAAGCTCACGGAATAGAACCACTGCAGAGGCAGCCAGAGCCTACATGGGGTGAAATACAGTGAGAAGCCGCTCGGACCTGAGATTGCTGGTTTCTGCAGCAAAGTTGATTCGCAACAGAAAACAACTAAGAGGTAAAAGGGAAACACATGAGCTCCTGCGTCCCACGTTAGTCCATGAAGGCAGAGTGAGGTGCCCGTGGCTGTAGATGCCACTAGGGAAGAGGCTACTGCCACGAGACTACGAGTAAATACTGGTTCTTTAAGGATAAATCAATCGGGGATGGAGCGGGAAAGAGCACTGGCTGCTCTTGCAAGGACCTGAGTTGATTCCCAGCACCCACATGGCGGCTGACAACCATCCATAACTCCAATTTCAGGTGATCTGACACTCTCTTCTGGCCACCTCTGGCACTAAACAACGGGCACACTTACACACATGCAGGCAATACACTCATACACATAGAATTTAAAAAAATGGAAATTGATTGAAATTGGTTGGTGACTGGGGTTCTGGCAAAAACTAAAACCAAGGTCACTGTGATGACCACTGTTAATTATTAGCCTGATGAAAACTGGGAGATGGGCCTCTGGACCTGTCTGTTGAAGATTATCTTATGAGAGGTGAAGTGGGAAGACCTGCCCACTGTGGGTGGTGCTGCTCCCTAGATGGAGGATCCTGGACCGCGTGAGACTAGAGAAAGCGAACTGATGCGCTGCTCTCTGCTTCTGACCAAGTCTGCACCCGCTTCTGCCACCTTCTCTGCCACGGTGGACTCAACTCTTGAATCATGAGCTAAAATAAACATTTTCTCCCTTACAATGCTTTGGTCGGGATATTTTATCACAGCACCAGGAAAAGAAATTGAAATTGAAAAGCTGATACTTAACATTTACTGAGCATTTACATCATATAGTTCATAACTACATTCAAAACAGACTTTTATTATTGTCTTCACTCTGATAGAAAAAGAAACAGAGAAGCTCATTGACTTGTCAGTATGGCATGGCTGCCAAGTGCCAGTTAAAATTCAAACCCAGGGCTAGTTCTAACGTTCATTTTTTTTCCCTCTGGCATGCTGCCCCAAAAGGATAAAAGTTATTACTAATTATTCCATAGTGGCTATTTGGGGTCTGAGAAGCTGGCTTGCTGCACAAGAGTAAGGACCAGAATTCAGATCCTGGCACCTACATAAAAGTCAGGCAGTTGTGGTGGCCCACCAAGAGACAAAGGGTCCCCAGGGCAGCAAGCCAGCCACACAAGCTGAATGGGCAAGTCACTGTTCAGCAAGACACTCTCCCTCAGTAAAGGGAGTGGGAAGCAGAAGAGGAAGACTCTGGTCTCCACATGAGCATGCACATATACACATGTTCACATGCACCCACATGCATGTGCACAACACACACACACACACACACACACACACACAACTGGCTATTTATTTTCCACCATTTACCAGGTCTAACAAGATGGGTGCAATAGCAGGTTATCCCACAAACTCAGCTCTGAGTCTGAGTTCTGTTCATAACGAAGTTTTCTTTTACTCTAATTGTTTTCATAATGTGACAACCAAGAATCCAAGACAATATACCTTTGTTCTCTACTCAATAAAATCTTCTTAAATTTATACTACAGGAATTTGGACTCTGGAGATCTAGATAAGTGATGACCTAAATTTAACTTTTCAAAATGAAAAAGATTTTTCCAGGCAAATTAACTATGGTTCAAAACGATGGGGGATATATTTCAGGCATTTTCAGTACTTTATAAATCATTTACCAGCCTCCAAACTCCCTTTCTAAAGGAGAAGTAAGGGTTATATAACAATGCATTCACCCCATAGAAAGTAAGAAAACACGAATACACACTCCAAGCAAAACAAAGAAGATGAAAAGAAGGAAAGATGGAAAAGAACCAAGCAAAACCGTTTAAAAAGATGTTGACTTTACATTTTATTAACGATCTCCCCAGGCTTCTTTGCAATGCCTAGATACACATTAAACCTTTAATTCAAGGTGATACCATAAGATATACACATTTCACTCGAACACTTATTCTTAATAGGACTTTGGCAGAATCACTGATAAATAATTACGCACTGAGGGTGTCAGAGCTTTCATTAACATGTCACTCTCTCTGGCACCCTCTGGTGGCAGCTAAAAGAAGGGTGTTTTTTTGTTTTTGTTTTTTGTTTCCTTCAGTTTGAAAAATTAAAATGAACCTACTAAGAAAAAGACTAGTCTTTGCTACACGTTTAAGAACTTTTCTGAACACACGACTTGGTCAGACCGTGTGCACAGTACAATTTTTGAGTGAATTCTTACTATCCAACAGAAGCTTGGCTTCATAACTACCTGGACTGAGTTCCCGTCTTTGCCACCTGTTCACTAACGGACCTCGGTCAAATTACTTAATCCTCTGAGTACCAGTCTCCTCAGGTGTAAAACGAAGCTCATACCAACTACCTTGTTGTTTTTAAGAACTGGAGTTAATTTATTTGTACTTTAGTTGTGCTCCAAAGTAATGACCCAGGGAGAAAAAACTGCAAAATAAATAGCAATTAAATGTTGCCTCCGCCACCTCTAGCATGCTGGTTAGCTAGCACAAGGGCTCCAACCCAGCTCCCCCATTCAAATAGATGAACTTCTTGAGTGTAAACTTACTCAGACCACATTCTTTAGTAGCTTCTTACTGCTCTCAAAACCAAAATCTTCACATGATCCTTAAGATTCCTTATGGTTCGGCCTTATTAACCTCTGAAGTATAATCTTAAAGTTGAAGTTTAATCTTAAATTAATCTTAAACACTCCGTAACCCTGTAATCTCTACTTTTAAAAAAGGTTTATTTTTATTTGTGTGTCTGTCTATATGTGGGCAGTGTCTGCAGAGGCCAGATGAGAGCAATGGATGCGCTGGAGCTGGAGTTACAGGGGGTTGTGGGCTGCCCAACACGAATGCTGGGAACAGAACTTAGGGCCTCTACAGGAGCAACAACTGCTTGTAGCCACTGAGCCATTTTCCCAGCCCCATAATCTTTTTTTTCTAGCAAAGTTTTTTAAAAGCACCATGTTCCCTCAACGGGTACCTAAGAATAAGTGTCTGATCTTACTTTTCTCTGATAAATTACAGTTAGTAGAAGCTACAGTGACTATCTAAATGGTCAGCCTTGGGCTTCCTTACAAGGTACATGGCTTGCACTATTTTAAACCAAGGTATACCTACAATTGCCTTAAAGAGTGTAACTTTTTATAGATTCAATACTTTATACAGTAAATATTCCTAAGTATATAGCAAAGTTTGCTCCCAAATAGCTTTTCCCTCTATTTATTTAAACTGGGAGTTCTGAGGCTGGAAATGGTTTAGTAGATAAAGCTCTTGTCATGCAAGCATGGGGACCAGAGTTCAGGTCCCCAAAACCCAAGTAAAAAGCTGGAGAGTCGAGGCAGCCACCTGTAATCCCAGCCCTTGGGAGGCAGAAACAGAGGATTCTCCAGGGCAAGCTGACTCGCTAGACTATCCAGAATCAGCAAGCTCTGGTTCAGACTCAGTAAAGAGAGTGGAGAGCAATCAAAGAAGTCACCAGATGTCCACTTTGGGCCTCCATGTGCATACATATGCACACATACACACATATACACATGCATGCATACCACACACACATACAAAACAAAGTTCTTTTTTACATTTTTATTTATTTTTTTATGTGTATTAGTGTTATACCTGCATGTAAGTATACTGATGTGTACAATGACAGTAGAGGCCAGAAGAAGGCATCAGATCCTCTGGAGCTGGAGTTACAGATTGGGCAGCTACTTAGTTCTATTATGTATTAATGAGATGACATCTGATACTTCAGTGAACTTTCAGTGAGATGCTGCACCCCTAAAACACAATCAGGATTGAGCTTCTGATTAAATAAAACTAGGATGACTTGATCAGGGTGACCATCAATTAGGAGACTGGGTGTCCCCTCACGAAACTTTTAATTCAAACTTTTTACAAATGCGTGATATCTGAGAAACACAGAGAAAACTAAAATTTATAAGCAGCACTGGTTCTTCTCATCAGCTTAGAAGCAGAGTCTTTGCTGTCCTTTCTATTCTAAAACCAAATCTCTCCTAAAATTCTGATCTTAAAAACACAGACTCACTAAGCAGTTTCCATTTTGCTTGGCTTTAGTTTCATTTCTTGTCTGGTCCAGGGATAAGATCACACAGCCCAGGACACTGGAAAGGTTGTTAAGAAGAAAGCTTTAAGATATAAACACTCCACAAAATAATACAAAGAAATAACACAGAGTTCATGACTTTAAGATGTGGGATTAGAGATCTGTTTCCCTTAGATTCTCTGAATTTTCTACATTTTCTACAATGAATATTGTTCTATTGAGGCTTCTTTGTTAGTAAAAAATAAGTAACCATTCGGTTGCCTTAAGAAAAACAGGGTTGGGGCTAGAGAGATGACTGTTCTTGCAGAAGATTTCCAGCACCCACACGGCAGCTAACAACCATTCATAACTCCAGTTCCAGGGGGAACTGGACACCTTCTTCTGACCTCTGCAGGTGTATTTACATATCATGCAGGCAACACATTCATACACATAAAACTAATAAATAAAATAAATTTTTTAAAAAGAATGAAAAACAGAGTTTATTACAGATACACAAAGATGCTGGGCATGATAGGACACACCTTTAATACCAACACTTGGGAAGAAGAAGCAGGCAGATCGCTGTGGGTTCTAGGCCAGCCTGGTCTACATAGCAAGTTCCAGGTCAGCCAGGGCTAAGTAGTGAGACTCTGTCTCAAAATAACAAAAAATAAAAACAGATAGCTAAATCAATCAATCAATCAATCAAAAGACATATGAGCAGCCACTAGGGAAACTTTATAGCAGGAAATTGTAGGAGCCACGACCAGGCTAAGCCCTAAATCTGCAGCTAGAGGAGTCCAGAGAACCGAGAGGCTGGAGGCTCAGGAGGAGAACGAGAGCACCTGTCGCCAGGCCTGCCATGCACCCTGCTCAACTCAAGGCCACGTGTGTTCCTCTTATTGTGAACACTCTCACCCTGTGTCCATCAAAACTGCAGTCCTTCCAGAACTGTAACTATAGCCAGGCATGGTCTACACATCTGTAATTTCAACATTTGACAGACTGAGGCAGGATTGTCTTGTCACTAGCTCAAGGCCAGCCTAGGCTATATAGTGAGTTCTAGGCCCACTTGAGTTAGACTGAGACTGTCTCTCAAAAAACAAAACAAAACAGAAAAGTAGTCAGTAAGTAAGATGGCTCAGTCAGTAAAGAGCTTGCTATAGAAGCTCCATGTAAAAGCCAGGTATAGCACATGTCTGTGACCTCAGTGCTGAGAGATGGGGGTTGGGGGCAGATGCAGACAGGCAGATCCCTGGAGCCCCCTGTCTCAAAATATAAGGCAGAGAACAATCAAGAAAGACAGCCAGCATCAACCTCAGACCACACACGCAGAGAGACAGAGACAGAGACACACAGAGAGAGTATTTTAAATATAAAGTTATGTATCCTTTTCTTATGGGTTCCATTTTTTTCAGATTACAGAATATAGGACATGTCACATTTCAAATAATTTCTCAAAATTTACATTTCTCTAATTAGAGAAAACAAGACTTTAAGAACAGAATAATAAATGTTTTAGTTAACTATTTCTGTTACTTTATGTCCTTTGAGTTGGTTGTGAAATCAAATATTTGGGATTCTAAGATTTCTAGTGTGCTGACAGTTGTCTATGGAGAACAGCTTTGGTGTTGGGTTTAGAAGTCACTGACATTTCTAAATTGATTAGTTTAATTTTTTAAATCTCATGGAAATAGTTAATAACTCTTAAAAGCAACTTTGAATGTTTTATATCATATCTTACATCAACCAAGCACCCGCACAAAGGTCTCCCCTACCCACAGAAAATGCATTCCAAGACCCCCAGTGGGCTCAGTCCCCCGACCCCCCACAGTATCCCCACCAAAAAAAAGATACCTGGATGTTTAATGTCTTTTGTATCTTTTTAAATATTTTATTTATTATTTTTATTTTATGTTTGAGTAGATCACCTGCATGTATGTAAGTGCATCCAATGTCATGTAATGCCTTCAGAGGCCAGAAGAGGGAGCTGAATCACATGGAACTGGAGTTATAGACAGTTGTTAGCCACCACGTGGATGCTGGGATTTGAACCCGGGTCCTCTGGAAGAAGGGCAAGTGTTCTTAAGTGCCGATCCATCTCTCCAGCCCCATCTTTTGTATCTTAACCACAGCCTTTTACTTAAAATAAAATTTGGGCCAGTGAGATGCCTCAGCAGGTAAAGGTGCCCACCACCAAGTCTGACAACCTGAGTTCAAGCCCCGGAACCCACGTGAGGTCCTCTGACCTCCACAGGTGCACAAGGGCACACCCACCCCACAAAATAAATACAGTAAATGTAACAAAAATTTTTAACAAAAATTTAAGGTTTAAAGGAAAGCAAACAGAACACCAGCCACGGAAATTTGACAGAAATGAAGCCCATGTTCAGAGGCCCACTGACAACCAAAAACCACAAATTATCACCTGTTGGAGTCCTCCAATAACAGAGGGACGGCACAGCCCCATTCACATTGGAGCTTGCTGGTCCTTCTCTCATATGGCACCTGGAATTCACTTTAATGTTCTCAGGGAAAGATGAGTTTTTAAATGACTTGTGAGTATATTATTCCTAGATGCCATTTATAATTTTTTTCATTACTTCAAGTGAAAATATGTGGAAATATACAAATGAATATTAAATAGCCAAAATAAAATTAACATGCTAACAGATGGCAGTTAGGATGCTCAGAGTTTTACAGGGTTTTTTTTCTTGGTTTCTGAATCCTGGACTATTTTAATGATCTGTTTACTGGTCTTCCTGCCTCTGCCTTTATCTCCCTGCAGTTTATCTTCCACACTGAAAGAACATATATCCTTTTTAAAACCTAAGTCAGATCAAGACACTTCTTTGTTTGAAACCCTCTAGTAGTTAACATTCTTGTCATTAATATTTGACTTAGATCTAAAAGTTAGGAAGCAATTATACAAACTCAAATTGTGACTGTTTTGTTTTTTTAAGGTGTATTTTATTTTAATTATGTGTATGTGTCTGTCTGTGTGTGGGTATACAAAATACAGGTGCTTATGGAGGCCAAAAGAGGACATCAGATTCCCTGGAGCTGGAGTTTTAGGCAGTTGTGAGTCATCTGATATGGGTGCTAAGAACCCACTCAAGTCCTCTGGAAGAACAGCAAGGGCTCTTAACTCCTGAGTTATTTTTAATCAGTCAGTTTCAGGCAAATATTACTACAAATCGGGTTTCATCTGCAGGGTACAGTAGTATTCCTTCCTTAAGTATGATTGTTTGTAAGGACTGTCTTCAATTCTAAGCAGTGAAAAGCAGTCATAGAAAAGTTTATCTCGCCAGGTGTGGTAGCGCACACCTTTAGTCCCAGCACTTGGGAGGCAAAGGCGGGTGTATCTCTGTAAGATCAAGGCCAGCCTGGTCTACATAGTGAGTTCCAGGATAGTTGGGGCTGTCTCAAAAAAAGACTAAAAAAAATAAAGGCTACAACAACAAAATAAATTAGCTATAGGACAGCCTCAGTACATTAAATGAGACACTGCATTTTCTTGGGTGTACACACAGGCACGCCACCACACCCTGAAGTAGCTGTAATAAGTCCTAAGTGCAGTTCCTTCCTCTCCCAGACTTGGTCTTACTCATGATACGAATAGTTTCCCACAGCAGGAATGCAATTAACATTAAGCAATTAGGAAGCTTCCTGTTCCACAACTTCAGCATCTGTAAGGTTACAAGCTGTGATCCATAAAGCTGAACTTAGAGTCCTGTGAGGTATTCTTTCAGGACGGTTACGTGAAATTATTCTTAAACAAGCTAGGACTGTCAACAGGCATGGATCATTCTACTATTTCATTTTATTTATTATTTTTATTTTTTATGTGCATGAATGTATTGTGTGCACATATATAAGTGCACCCATGTCATGCAAAGTCTGCAGAGGTCAGAAGAGGGCATCAGATTCCCCTGGAACTGGAGCTACACACAGTTGTTAGCTATGTGGACTGGGTGCTGGGAACTGAACCCAGGTCTTCTGCAAAAGCAACCAGTGCTCTTAACCACTGAGCCATTTCCCCAGTTGCCACACTTCTATTTTAAAGTCCAACCTGAAATGCCCCTTTCCAACTGCCACTTTACACCATTTCAAAATATGTGCAGCCCCCTAATCAACAGAGGACAGTAAAAGCTATTTCATCAGTGGCCGGTGAGATGGTGCAGTGAGTGAAAGCCCTTGCTGCCAAGACTGACGACCCAAGTTTGATCCTCAGCACCCACCAATTATACAAGTGTTCACAGCTATGACACCATGGACTAAGACTCTCACACAGCCACAAGTGAGAACATCTCAACCCCTCATCAATCGCATAAAACACTCGAGTCCAGGGTTCCCACCTATTGTTGTTCCACTCTGTACTGAAAAGTTGGGGGTGGGGGTAATGTCCCTTGTCACCTTTAGAAAGACTGCTCCACCTGAGGTGTGTTTTGCTCCAGTGACCAAATCTAAACTACTCAGTAGAAAAACAAAAGCTGTTTTCTTCTTCTTCTCCATTGATGGGACCAATATGAAAAGCAATTTGAATCACAGTTCAGGAGATTCTTTCCTTTTATATTTAAGCATTAAACTTTTCTTCACCTCAAAGATATGAACAGGAGTTTCTATTTTCAGAGACAACCCTGACAAAAACTAATAGTTAGCTGACAGATTAACAGCTAATTTTCCAGTTTCTATACATATTGTTACATAGTTTCCAAACTGTTTCTTTTGTAGAACCTAAAATTTCAGGTCAGGTAGAAAAGTGAGCAGTATCCTCTCATCTTACAAGAAAAATAATGAAGTTTATGGAGACAAAATCTGTGCCCCCAAATCAGAGGATTTTAGTCACAATGCTTGGACCTAAACCATGACTCTTTTGTTTTGTTTTTTGAAATGGTCTCCCTAGAACCCCAACTGCAGACCAGGCTGATCTTGATCTCATAAATATGCACCTGCCTCTGCCTCCTGAGTGCTGGGGTTAAAGTCATGCACTACCATGCCAGGCTCATGACTTTTTGACATCTTGTCATTCTTGATCTTTCTGTCTACAGACTACCTCTACTTAAACAGTATTTACACTAACATGAAATAAGACTCTTTCACCATTTTAGCAAAGTTTTTAAAATTTAAAGGAAAATAGAAAAATTCACATCAAAGAAAAATAATTTACAAAAATCCTAATTAAATAAACCAATAGAAAATAAGCTGCCATTATCTAATATTAAAAGCTAGAAAGCTTATTTTAATAGTCAAAACATGAAACACAATTATCTAATTTATAGGCTCATATGAGCTATTCTGAGTATCTCAATAACCTATGGAACTACTTAAAAATAACATTATATCCTTGAACATAAGCCCAAGTGATTAATTTTTAAGAAAAGAAGTCCAAGAAAAACAAGCTTCACACATTCAGAACACTGAAATTTTTTGTTTATGTTCCCTGGGCAACACAGTGCTTCATAAATACTTGAACATATGCTAACTTTTTAATTTGTGCATTGCCCAATTTCATATGAATATTGCTTAATGAAGAATTTCAAAATTATAATCTCAGCTGTAAAGGATAGCTTAAAAATAGAAATAAATTTAAAAATAGGCCCAGTCAGTAAAGTGCCTGTCCCACACCACAAGGACCTGCGCTCGCATCTCCGATGCTCATGGAGAAGGGCTGGGTAAGACGATGGACACCTACAGTCGAAGAGCTTGCTGGTCAACCAGTCTAACTGAATCAGTGAGCTCCGAATTTAGCGACAGACCCTGAATCAAAACATAGGGCGAACACGTGAATGACACCCATTGTCAACCTCTGGCCCGGACACCCACACCTCTCCCCACCTGCCCGTACTACAGCTCCTCACAGACACTCTGTCGCATGGGAACCACCAGCCCTTCGCTTGTGGCCCACACAGTTTCCTGTCTAAATAAGTCTACTGTTATTTATGTTGTTCTAAGTGACTCCACTTAAAAGCACATTAGTTGGTGTGACTGTTTTAAGACATGACAAAAAAATTATCAAGACTGTGCTTTAATATTCCTAGCCTTTGAACGACCCTGTTACCACAGGTAACGTAAGACAAAGGGGCCTGAGAGTGGAATTTACAATTTCCTCCAACTTCAACTTCCTGCCACCCATAAGTTTCCGCACTTTTAAATAAGAGTTACAGTTCCAAATATCACTATTACATTAGATATTTAAGATGTTTTAAAAAAAATAGTGTCACATTTTTAAAAATTTTTATTTATGCACAGGTGTATGTACCCGTGTGTATGTCATATGACTGCAGTGCCCATGGAGGCCAGAAGGGGAAGTGGATCCTCCGACCCGTAGTTACAGGCAGTTGTGAGCCACCTGATATGTGTACTGGAAACCAAACCTAGGTCTTTTGTAAGAGCAGTAAGCTCTCTTAACATCTCTCCAGTCCCTAAGATATTATATTCTTACATGGTACATGCCCTAATATTTAAACTCAAAATATAATTCTATAACTTCATATGGTTCAGTGAAAAATATCACTGTATTATCTCCATAGATACATATATTCTCCATGTATACATATACATACAAACAGAAAACAGTCAAATGTGAACTGAACGTTAGTTACTATCATTAGTAACTCCAGTTCCAGAGGATCCAATGCTCTTTTCCAGCCTCCGTGGACAATGTATACACATGGCACATACGTAAGTGCAGGCAAAGCAATCATAACTCATACACATAAAAAATAAAAATAGGGGCTAGAAACGGTTAAGAGCACTGACTGCTCTTACAGAGGACCAGGGTTCAGTTCCCAGCATACACATGGTAGCTAAAAACCAGTTGTAACTCCAGTTCCAGGGGATCTGACACCCTCCTCATCTGGCCTCCACAGGCATTACATGACACGGTGCACTTACGTACAAGCAGGCAAAACTCATGCACAAAAAAATAAAATAAGTAAATCCAAAAAATTTTAAAATACTAAAATATAATTCTACAACTTACTTTTGAATGATTCAGTGAAAAATATCAGTATACTATCTCTCTAGATGTTTTTGTATACATTGTATACATTTGTATACATACATTGAGAAAATAAATCCAAATATTAACTTCTAAATCTAAGTGGTGGGCAGGTTCTACTGGTCTCAATAAAACATTTAAGCAAATTGTCTAAGGTCATAAAACTGGTTACCAGAAGTTTTGGTTACCCAGCATTTGGGATGTAGAAGCAGGAGGATTAGGAGTTCAAGACCAGCCTCTGCTATATGGTGGGTTTGAGCCCAGACTGGACTTTACTATTCTTCTTAAGTTCAGTAGAGAAAAAAAAAATTAGTGTGCCTTCTTTACGAGGACTACCTTCACAAGGCTAACAACTGTTTAGTCCAGGGGGTCTGACACCCTCTTCTGTCCTTTGTAGGCATTTCATGTATCAGTGTACTTACACATAAGCAAAACACTCATACACATTAAATAAATAAATAATAATTTTAAAGCCCTTCCCTTTAAACATTCCCCTCCTCATTTGCATATGGTTGAAGGTATACATACCCTAGCCTTAATTTTAAAATGATATCCATTCAGAACGCTAAGGGCATGGCTTTCAGAGCCAGGTTACCTAGCTTACTGTTAGCTACTAGCTACGAACTTTGGGCAGGTGAATTATTAAACTCCCACCGAAAATAATGGCAATAGTATCCATCTCTTAGTTGCTGTGGGGACCAAGTGAAAACAGATCATTTAGAAAAAAGCTCGGCAATACAAACACAATAAATATTAGCTAATGCTAACATTATAAATTAATAGATATTAGCAATTTCCTTCAAGTAATTCACTAGCACTCATTGAGTGCTCTTAATAAGACACTTGTATCTGCTCAAATCATTTCAAATTACTGATAGCTTTCAGGTACAAAGTTTATCTGAATAAAATGTGATTCAAAAGTCATTACTGCAGTATCAAGGGGACCACATGTGAACTGAATCCGGGGAAGCAGAGCGTCTTTCAAACTCAAAGAACCGTGGGTAGTGGCACAGTGAATGATGCTCCGAGTTTGTTTTTTGTTTTTGTAGAAATGGTCCCACTGTATAGCTCTGGCTGGCCTAGAACTCACTATGTAGACCAGGCTAGCCTCAAACTCAGAGATCCACCTGCCTCTGCTTCTGCGTCCCATGTGCTGGGATTAAAGGGGAATGTCCCATTTTGTTCTCATTCTCTACAATAGGCTCGCGTGGTTTTACAGGGAGGAAAGTCTGGTTCTGTTTTATGGAGTTGAGGCCAGAACCCAGGCCCTCACCTAAATAAGGCAAGGGCTCTAACACAGAGCTGCAGCCCATGAAGGACTTAACAGTCTTTTATCCTAACCAGCTTAATCCTAGGCTCACTTTCTCTGAAGGGATTTGCAAGGCCTGATTAGATTAAATAGTTAAAACTCCACATGTCCTTCCTGCCAGAGTCTCCAGTCCCTCGACCACAGCAATTCATCTTCTGTACATCGTGCTGTGCTGTCGGTATACCATCTGAAGACGTAAACAACATATCAGGATCCACGGAAGGCCAACAGACCAAACTCTTTTTGTGATTACAAACCATGCAATTTATTCGTGGTAGTTGGTGTTTTGTTTGGTTTGGTTTTGTCTACTCTTAAGCCTAGAAGAGGCATAAACATTGTCTAAACACATGACCTCTCTATAGAGTTTTTATTGTTGTGTCGTCTGGAGAGATAAGGCTATGTGAGGACACCATCCCACCATTCTGCCTGTAATTTCAGAAAGTGCATTTCCACCATCTGTTTTAGGCAAATTCCCTAAAAAAATCAACTTTAGCTTCTCTCCTATGGCTGCTCGTGAGTAGGAACTTCACATCCCTTAAGTGGCAGGACAAATGTTTGCCTAAGTATGAAAGGGGACTGTCAAGGTTTCCCTGTGCAGAGAAGAAACGGACAGAAGACATGCACTGTACTGGGTTTATCCAGTATTCTTCGCTTTCTTCTCCCAGGACCCAACTGTGAGTTCAACAGGACTGATAGCAACAGACTTCTGCTTACTTAGTTAAGTCTAGGAAGAAGGGAAGGAGAAAAAAGGATGAACTTGTGAAATCTCTACTGGCGTAACTTTGGAAGACAAAGCTTTAATGCTCTACCAAGATCTCTCTGAACAACAGTTTAGACCTGTCAAGTCATTCGAAATTTTAAGTCAAATTATTTTTTAAAAAAGGAAGAAAAACTTTCCCTCGAAGCCCCAAGCTGCAGCTCCTGCCTTCTTATTTTCGCTGGAATTCTTATAGGGTGATCGTTTTTTGTTCATCTTGTTTCCAAATTTATTTCACAAGCACAAACACTCTCCCACCAGCACTTGCTGCTGCTCTGCCTAGAAACCATTCCAGTTGTCAAGCTTCACCTCCTAACAACATTCTCTGACGCCACCCTACTTGTCTGTGCTACCTCAGCAATACAGACCACCTCTGCGTGCGTGCGTGCGTGCGTGCGTGTGTGTGTGCGCGCAAGACAAAGGACAACCTCAGGTGTTGTCTTTCCTCTGGGGCATCTTATTTTTTGAGATATGGCCTCTCATTGGCTGTGCCATGCTAAGTAGACTAGGCTGGCTGGCATAGGAGCCCCAGAGGTCCCATCTCCACCTCCCAGCACAGGGGTCACAAGTATGCATCACTATACTACCGCACCTGGATTCTGGGGATCAAACTCAGGTCCTCATATTTCTATTCTGGCTTGATAATATATTAATGTTTGAATTTAATGTCAACACTCTTAAAAACATTTTTTTTGAGACAGGGTCTTCCTGTAGCTCCAGCTGGCCTGGAACTCACTATGTAGACCAGGTTGGCCTTGATCTCAAAGAGATCCACCAGCCTCTGCTTCCCAATGCTGGGATTAAAGGTGTGTGCCACCAAAACCAATGACTCTTAAAATTCTTTAAAGCTATGGAGCTGGAGAGATGACTCATTGATTAAAAGCATTGGCTAGTCCTGCAGAGGACCTGGATTCAATTCCCAGCACCCACCTGGTAGCCCAGGACCATCCATAACTCCAATTCTAGGGGATCTGATGCCCTCTTCCGCCCTCCACAGGCATCTCATGACATAGGTACACTTACCTACATGTAGGCAAAATACTCATACATAAAAAACAGAAATATCTAAATTTTTAAAAATCCTTGAAGGCTATAACTAGAACTTTCTTCTTATAGAAATATTAGGACATCGGCTAAATTCAATAATATTACGAAAGCTAATCCACTGGCATTACTGGTCCCCAAGACACAGTGTTAACTTAGGGCGCATCCTGTTTCAACTACGTCCCTCTCACCATCCCCATCCTCCATCCCCAAATGTTCTAAAGCAAATCCCAGACTTCCTATTATTTCATCTGCAAAAGTGTTTCTAAATACTACTTTGAGAGATGAAGACTTTTTAAATTTAAAAAAAATTTTATTTTATGTGTATGGGTGGATTGCCTGCATGCGTGTAAAAAAAGCACCCATGTCATACAATGCTCTAGGAGGTCAGAAGGGTGTCAGATTCCCTGGAACTGGAGTTATAGACGGTTGTTAGCCACCATGTGGATGCTGGGAATCAAACCTGTATCCTCTGCAAAGGCAGTCAGTGCTCTTAACCACTGAGCCGTCTCTCCAGTCCCGACTTTTTATAAATATCACTACTATTGGTGTATAGAATCTATTGAATCACCCCACATCCAGTTCATAATTGGTGTTTACATTTCCTCAACTATCTTATAAGCTTGTATATTTTACAACTATTTAATCAGGGGCTCAATAATACCCCACCATTCAGTGGTTAATATGGCATTTAAACCCTTAAATTTCTTAGTGTCTCTAAGTTTTTCCTCTATATATTTTTTTCTTATAATTGATGTTTAAATAAATTATGTCATCTTAGAAACAGCCACAATTAGAATTTTGGTGACCACCTCCTCAAGTTTATCTGTCTTCTGTATTTCCTAAAAATGGTAGGGGCTATCACATTCAGGTATAAATTCATAAGAACCTTTAGTGGTAATGAACATGAATGCATTATGTCTGTTTGCCTTTCCTTATTGAGACATTAGTGATCTGTGATAAGCACTGTCCAGACTCTAAACCCATTAATTCATTAGGAGCTGTGAGATTATAGGATACTAACTCTATCACCAGAACAGAATATGACTTACCAACTCTCTCAACCCTTCCTCTTCAGTTAGCCAGGATAAAACACCCTTCATAAAGAGGAATTCTCCTCAGCAACTCTTTATTACACTGAGACCCATCACTGAGGAAAAGTACTAAAAAGGTTTTATTATTTGTCTTTACTTTCCAGAACTTAAATGAGTGCATCGGTCCCCTAGCATCTGCCAAAGGACAATAACAGCTTCTATTTTTAAGCCATTACTAAAAAGTTCAGTCCATTATCGTTTATTATCCTTATGGAGGCTTAAAAGGTCCTACCCCTTCTTCAAGTTGCTCTCAGAGACGCATCTCTCACAGTCTCCTTCCATTCTAGGATCCCCCTTTTCTGCTCCTGACTCAGAATTATCCATTTCTTCAAAGAGGACATAACTATGAATCCAGTACTGAGGCTAATTTATGAATTTATGTTTTCCATAAATAGTTTCAAAAGCAAATAAGTTGATTGCTGGGCTAGAGGGGGAGAGCTCAGTCAGTTAAGTGCTTATTTCGTAAGCATGAGGATCTGAGTTAGGGCCCCAGAACCCACTTAAAAATCCAGGTAAGATGGAATGTGCTTACAATCCCAGCACTAGGGAAGTGGAGGCGGAAGGACTGCTGGGGCCTCTGCCCCGTCAGTGAGCTCCAGGCCAGTGAGAGACTCTATCTCAAAGGGAGTGGACAGTGTTACTAAGAATAATATCCATGGTTGTCCTCTGGCCCCCACATGCAGGAGTGTGTTAGCGTGCACACACACACACCATCTGCACATGCATGTCACATGCACATATGCATATTAAAATTAAAATAAATGATTAAACAAGGTGATGACTTTAATTCCTAAACTAATCATTTAAAAATACATATGTATATATATATAAAAAGACGTAACCAGGCATAGTGGCACTCACTTTTAATCCTAGCATTTGGAGGCAGAGGCAGGCTGATCTCTGTGAGACTGAGGTCAGCCTTGTCTACATATTAAGTTCCAGTCTAGCTGGGGCTACAGGGAGGCCCTGTCTTAAAAAAAATACATACACATACATATATATATATATATATATATGATACATAATAAGGATTTACGGATTTGAAATCCTATGCTATTCATCACTTAAGTGTGTAGACTCAGTACAGGGCAAAACAATAAAAAGAGGACATCAGATGGAGAGGGAGACATTTTGGGGGAGACACGGACAGAGCTGAAGGGGAGCAGGCGTAGACAGGGTTACATCACACATATGTATGAAATTTTCAAAGGATAAATTAAAATACTATTTTTTTAATCAAGAGCTTGCTGAAGCTGGAAGGATGGCTCTACAGTTAAGAATGTGTACTGTTCTTACAGATGACCCGAGATCAGTTCTCAGCACCCACATCTGGCAGCTCACAATCTCACCTATATATTCACTTCCAGGGGCTCTGACACCCTCCTCTGTTCTCCGAGGGCACCTGCACTCCCTGCACGATCCACACACAGATACACACAAATACACATAATTAAAATGAAAAGTAATCTTTTTTTCAAAAAGACCTTGAACCCAGGGGGCCAGGGCAAGGAGGGATGTTAGTGATTCTGCAGTTCAGATATACAGCAGCTTCTGGGTAAACCTGCTGTAGTAGTGCTGGATCTGAAATTGAAAGGTATAAAAAGAGAACTTTGTGTGTGTGTGTGTGTGAGAGAGAGAGAGACAGAGACAGAGACAGAGAGAGACAATACACATGTGTTTTTACACGTGAAGGTCAGGGGACAACCTCAGGAGCTCGCCATCCACCATGTTTTGAGACAGGATCTCTCTCTGGCCTGGAGCTTGCCAAGTAGGCTAGCCTGACTGGTCAAAGAGGCCCAGGAAACCAGGGACCTCCCTGTCGCCGCTTTCCCAGCACTAGGATCAGAAGCACAGGGGATTTTTTTCACTGGGTTCTGAGGCTCAAACTCTGGCCTTCAGGCTTACAGAGCAAGCACTTTACCAACTGAGCCATCTCCCCAGCCCCAGAAAAAGAATGCTTCTTCATTTGTAATCGTCCAGGATCACAAGCAAATTGCAGAGAGATAACAGGAAGTTATCTAAACAAGCTTCCATTAAGGTGAACATTTTTAATTAAAGGTTGCCCACTTTCATGAGGATGAACAAACAGTGCTCAATGAAGTATCACGAGTTTAGAATGAACATAACGATCTGTGCTCTTAATTATTCACATCATCCAAAGTCATTCTGGTAATAACATTAGCATCTTTTCAAACACACCAAGATCCTGGAATATGAAACAGAGCCTTCTCTCAACAAATGAACCAAAAGCCTGGTAAATCTTTTGTGCTTTCTGAATATTTCCAATATCCCTGGTGGAAACAAAAAGAAGGTTTTTGAAGATTTTTTTTTTTCCGTTGCTATCTTTGTAAATTTGAATTCTTTTAGAAACATCAATGCTTTTTTCAAGGTGTGGAGGCACTAGCAGGATGCTCCAGAGCAGATTCGGCTGCTTCATAAAATCCACTGCTCAGCAGAACTTAAGAAGCAGGACTGGAGACATGGCCCAGTGGTTAACAGCTTCTCAGGCAGACCCAAGTTCTACTTCCCAATACTCATGCTGGGCTGCTCACAACTACTTGTGATTCCAGCTCCAGGGGAATCTGATGCCCTCTTCTGGCCTCCGAGGGCACCAGCACACATGTGGCACACAGAGGGAGAGAGAGGAAGGAAGAAAGGGACAAAGGAGAGAGAGAGAGAGAGAGACTCATTGTACCTCTGGCTGGCTGAGAACTTGATATGTAGACCAGGCTGGCCTCCATCTCAGGGTCCCTCTGCCTCTGCCTCCTAAGTGCTGGGATTAAAGGATTGCACCACCATGCCCAACATAATTTAAGAAAAAACTTTTAAAAACTTAATAAACTACAGAGATGAGGATAGGTACAACTTAAGTAGACTGCCCTGCTCCAAACTCCCTGCTTATAAAATCTGTTTGCAATATCTCTATTCACTCTAGAAATACAGTCTCTTAATTTTTTATTCAAATGTCTTAATTTGAACTATGGGAAAATGAGCAAGCCTATTCTTACAGTCCATCATATAACTGACATAGACCTGATACAGTACTTGGAGTCATTTAATTATCCCTTTAGGAATCTGAAGCTCCAATTTAGCAATTAAGAATAAACATATGTCTGGCATGGCGGCTCAGCCCTGTAATTCCAACATTCGAGAGGCTGAGGCAAGAGGAATGCCAGGAGTTCCAGGCCAGCCAGGGCTACATGGTGAGTTATAGAATGGGTTATAGAGTGAGGTTTTGTCTCGGAAACAAACAAAAATAACAACAAAGATTTTCAAGTTTATGATTAATAGACGCTGCAGTCTCTAGATCTGAATAGCAAGAGACTAACCTTCAAATATCTCCTACTGATAATTTATAATTGTGAACTACATTTATTTACATGGACACAAAAACATCCGTGTTCAGTGAACTCTAAACTCACTGATCGAGTTATAACATCACTACTATCCGGAATATTTAAAAGTACTTGTTCCCTGCATAGAATTACAACTTAGCATATTAAGCCCAAGACGTTATATATTTTACATGCCATCATTACATGCCTAACATTGCTCACTTTACTGCCCTGGGCCCCTCCAGATGATAAACTTAGATTATAGACAAAGAAAACTATAATATAAACTGCTTAATATATTTCTCAAATCAAAATTGTACAGAATAAATTATGATCAGTTCCATGAAAACTTACTGAATGTTTTGAGATTCAAATCTTAGAAAAGGGGGAAGAAAAACAGAAACCAGCTATATACTCTTACACCAGAATAAATGTTTAAAAAAATGAAACTAAGGGGGATGGAGAGACGAGATGGCACAGCAGCTAAGAGCACTGGTTGTTCTTGCAGAGAGCCAGGGTTCAAATCCCAGAACCCATATGACAGCTAACAACTGTCCTAACTTCAGTTCCAAGGAATCCAATGCCCTCTTCTGACCTCCATGGGCATTGCATGACACAGATGTACTCACATACATGCAAACAATATCCTTTTGCACATAAAATAATAAATAAAACATTTAAAAAATGAAACTAAGAAATAAAAAGCAAATAAAAGAAATGTGGGAGGGGGTTGTGTTGTTCAATAGAGCAGAGTGAAAAAGTCAAGAAGCAACATCAACTTAAAGTCATAAAATCAAGGGTTTTAAATTGTATAAGACCAACCACTTTCTGCGCAGCAAATGCTACCATAAAAAGTCTTAACAAATAACTAAGAATCCAGAGTTATTTACATTAAAAGGTCTTAGTTTTCCAAATATAAATTACATACCAAAAAAGTGCAATTGAGAAGTGGAAAGAAGCTAGGTGTGGTGGCACAGGCCTTTAGTCCCAGTACTCAGGAGCCAGAGGCAGGCGGATCTCTGTGAGATGAAGGCCAGCCTGGTCTACATAGTGAGTTCCAAGCCAGCTGGGTCTACAGGGAAACCCTGTCTCAAAAGGGCCAAAAAGAAGAAGAAGGAAGAGGAGGAGGAAGAGGAGGAGGAAAGGCAGGCAGGAAAGAAGGAAGGAAGGAAGGGAGGGACGGAGGGAGGGAGGGAGGGAGGGAGGGAGGGAGGGAGGGAGGGAGGGAGGAAAGAAGGATGGAATAAAGGAAGGAAGGAAGGAAGGAAGGAAGGAAGGAAGGAAGGAAGGAAGGAAGGAAAGGAGGGAGGGAGGAAGGAAGGAAGGAAGGAAGGAAGGAAGGAAGGAAGGAAGGAAGGAAGGAAGGAAGGAAAAGTGGAGAAGAGGAAGTGTTCATATGAAATCAAAGAGGCTCATAAAAATATGAAAATGTTGAATTCTTGAACAAGGGAAATACAAATCTTAAGTATCCTGAGGGTTGGCGAGATGGCTCAGCAGGTAAAGGCACTTGCCACCAATGCTTATGACCTGAGTTCAATCTTAGGGACACAGAAAGTGGAAAAAGAGAAGTGACTCCTGTAAGTTGTCCTCTGATCTCCACAGGCGTGTGCGCACACACGCACACACACACACACACACACACACACACAATTTTTTTTTAATTAAAGTATTCCCGTGGCATCATGGCACATACTTTTAATCCCAGCACTCTGGAAGCAAAAGCAGGAGGATCTCTGTGAGACTTAAGCCAACCTGGTCTATGCAGGAAGTTCCAGGCCAGCTGGTGCTACAGAGAGCCTTGGAATTAGGAATATGTAAATTGCCAGCGGCATAAGGATGGCACCAATAACAGCTGAAGGTTTTCTGCATTTCTAGAAAGCAGGATTAAAAAGAAGTCATTCGGGGTGTGGTGGTGTGCGCCTTTAGTCTCAGCACTCAGGAGGTGGAAGTGGATCTCTGTGAGATGGAGGCCAGCCTGGTCTACATAGCTAGTGCCAGACCAGCTGGGACTACAGGGAGACCCTGTCCCCAAAAGACCAAAACCTAATACAAAAACAGTAACAAAGGTCTACACAATTCCATTTGGGGGAGCAAATCAAACAACTGGGGAAAATACAGTTCTACAGATGGAGAAAAATGAATCTTCTGTAAAGCAGTGTTGAAAGGAACTGGATCTTTTAACCATCAGCATCTCAACACTACCTACTTCTGACAAATATTTTTAAAAGTCAAGCGAAGGAAATCTTTTCTCCATGAACTTACAAAGCATCTTCACGTTTCATCAAACAGCCAAGGCCATACAGTCTGAATCTATTATTTCTCCTCTCTCCGCCCCCACCTCCAAGCATTGTTTTTTGTTTGTTTTTGAGACAGTGTCTTATATGAGCCAGGTTGGCCTTCCACTCTCTTCTTAGACAAGCCTTGAACTCCCAATTCTCCTGCCCCCACCTCCCAAGTGCTGAGACTACAGGAACGCACCACCCGCCCACACTCAGTCTTTTCTATTTTACAGGAATGCACCACGCGCCCACACTCAGAGTCCTTTTCTCCAAAATGGGAATTTAAAAGTCTAGTTTCCCCACAATTTCCTTTACGGCCAAGTAAAAAGGTGGTAATAACACCCCAGAAAAAAAGAGGCTGGAGAGAAATTCATAAATCCTCAGTAACTCAAAAACAGAGACATTAATTTGTATTCTCACATAAAAAGCATATAATCCCTTGGTAAAATCTGTGTAGAATTAGAAAGTCCATTTTCATTAGGACCACCAGGTAAGTGGGCAGCTTGAGCATTCGTCTCCTCTGCGTTTAACTCTTTTCAAATAGAACATTTTAAGAGCACAAAATTTTGATGACCCGGCCATTCTTCCAACCTGCCAAATTATCTACGTTCCAACATCTGCAGTCAGCCTGTTTCCCAAGATTTCTGTTCTCTTGCCAACTTAGAGAGAGGCCCTGCCGACCCCACTTCTCTCCGCCTGCACACTGAAGCCCGGCAGCACTTGACCACCCAGGGGTGTCCTGCTCCCATCGGCCCCACCGGTGAGATTTTCCCCGCCAGCAGAACCTGCCGGACCTCACATCTCCAGGATCAAAGACAAGCGGGCTTTGTCTGAATTCAAGACGCCTATTCTCGCCCAGTCTGGCTGAGAACCAGACTTCCCGGGTGACAGCGACGGCAGAGGATACACGTCGTCTTCCCCAAGCCCGGCAGGGCTGGAGCGCTGGAAGTCGCGGAGCCTGGCGGGTCCGGAGTCCGCGCGGGGCGGCGCCGGGAGTGGGACCGGGGCCACCGAGACCCCAGGACGGCGCGCGGTGCGCGATGGGGACGCGTGGGGAGCAGAGGAGCACCGGGAAGGGCAGAGCCCGGGAAAGGGAAGCGAGCGGGACCCCGCAAGACCACGGCGAGGAAGGGCGGCCGGCTCCCTCCCGAAGCTCGGCTCCTCGGGGAGACGGGCGCCGCGGGGAGGGACCCCAGCGTCCCGGGCTGCAGGCCAGCGGGGCCGGCTGCACAGCTGCTCACCGTGCTGGCGATCGCGGTGGCCGAGGTGGGCGACGCGGGGCCGGGCGCGTCCTGCCTCCTTAGCCGGGACTTGAGACTCTTCATGGCGCGGCTCTCGGGGGTCCCGGTCCCCACCCGACTGCAGGATGCGAGCGCGAGGGCCGGAGCAGCAATCGCCCGGGAGCGCGCCGGGCCCGCCCCACCTGCCACCTGGGGCCCCGGGGTCCCGGCTGTCCGCGTCCCCTCCGGCTGCCAATCGGGCTCGCTGGCTGGCGGGGGTGGGGTCGGCCTCGGCCAATCGGAAACCGGGAAGGGGGCGGGACTTCCCTTTTAAACTTCATAACACCCTTCCTCTCGCCTCTGGAGGAAAAGTTGGGGAACTTGAGCTCCAGGGCGCTTGGAGTCGGACAGCCTGACTTAGAGCAGAGGCAGAGGCGCAGGGGCCGGGCCCCAGGCCTGGGATACGTGCACCCTGGGATGGAAGAGCCTAAGGTCAGAGAGATCCTGCCTAGACCCCTTCTCATCTTTCCAGATTCCCCTACTCTTCCCATCTGTGCGCACTTTCTAGGGTAAAATTCCTTCCCTTCAGGTCCCAGCTTACCTGCACATAAACCAGCTTTCAGGATCATAGTCCCTTCCCAGATTCCCGGGACCACAAATCTCACAAGCACACGCATAGGAAACTCAAGGGGCAATGAAACCTCAAGAAACATGGTGCTACTTATGCATATGGATGTTAAAAACATATGGGGGACCCAGCAGTACTTGCTGCTCTTGCAGAAGATGAGGGTTTGGTTATCAGCACCTTCATCGGGAGGCTCACAACCTTCTGTAACTCCAGCTTCAGGGGATCTAACAGCCCATTCTAGCCTCTGAACACACACACACACACACACACACAGTGTACACACATGCCCTCAGGCACACACTCATACACAGAAAAATAGAAATATTTTTAATGACATAATAGTATAATTCAGGGGACATGTTAAATTATGTGTTGGCTGAAGAACACACTGCTTTGGAGCAAAAGATGGAAGGGGATGCCATTAATAAATAAAAGTTCCCATGTAGCCAAAGTGACAAAAGAATGTATTCAAGAGGGAGAACTGAGCGGGGGAGAGGGAATCCTGGAGGAATTATAGGGGGAAGAAGGGGACAAATACCATCAGAATACACTTTATGCATATATGAAAGTCTCAAATAAATTTAAAATGTTATATTTTAAATTTCCAAGTTTTTAAAATACTGCATCCTTTTCCTATAGAAAACAAAGTTGTCTCCTTTTCCCATAAAACACATTACAGACATAAGTTTACAATAAAATTAATTCATCCAACTCAGAAATTCAGATGAATTAAAAAACATGTCAGGGTGGGGTGAGACTGTCTGGTGAGCAACACCCAATAATTTGCTGTTCCTATGACAGCCTCAAAAATCTTCCTTCCAGATTTTCCAGCCAAAATATTTATTCTAGCATCCATCCACCTGAAAAGACAAAGTGTTCATGTTTCTAACAAAGGCTCTTTTTGACTCAACGGGAAGTATCCTTCTACATGTTTCCTTAGAGTAGCTCATGGTTTTATTCAAATATTGTGAGAAAGAGTTCTGAACTCCCTTGAAAAGTTAGTATTCAAAGACTGCTTGTCCTCAGCAAAAAGTAAATAGCAAATACTGAGACAGTGAATCCATTTGTTCCTGGTTGGATATACCCAAGAAATTTTCTTTGACCCCCCACCTCAGCTCCCCCATCACCCTTTCCAGGCCCCACCCTCACCCCCTGCCTGTGGGTGGTCAAGCTACAGCCTGTGTTCTCTGTTGTGAACAGCCAACATCACCTTATGCCTGGACTGTCACAGCTGCTGCCCAGCCATTGTCCCAATACCCAGTCCTTACCTTGCCATCACCCACAAATTGCTAACCATCATCAAAAAGTCTTAACAAAAGGTTTTCTCTTTGCTCAAAAACCTTCAGATAGCATCTCAGGGTGGTAGTGTGTGCATGTAGTCCCAGCATGGATGGGGGAGGAGGATGAGTTCAAGACCAGCCCAGGCTACACAGCCAGAGGAGGAGGAGGAGGAGGAGGAGGAGGAGGAGGAGGAGGAGAAGGAAGAGGAGGAGAGGGAGGAGGAGGAGGAGGAGGGAGAGGAGGAGGAGGAAGAGGAGGAGGAGGAAGAGGGAGGAGGAGGAGGGGGAGAAGGAGAGGGAGGAGGAGGAGGAGAGAGGAGGAGGAGGAGGAGAGAGAGGAGGAGGAGGAGGAGAGGGAGGAGGAGGAGGAGGAGGAAGAGGAGGAGGAGAGGGAGGAAAGGAGGGAGAAGAAGAGGAAAAGGAAAAGGAGGAGGAGAAGGCAAAGAAACAAAAGTGAAATGAAGACACACACAAACCCTTCAGCAGCTTCTGAATAAAATCTAACTTTTTTATATATTTTTATGTGTATGACTGTTCTGCCTGCATGTATATAAATGCACCCATTTACACAATGCCCTTGAAAGACAGAAGAGGGTATTGGATCCCCTGGAACTGGAGTTACTGGTGGTTGTTAGCCACCATGTGGGTACTGGAATTCAAACCTGGGTCTTCTGCAAGAATAGTCAGTGCCCTTAACCACTGAGCCATCTCTCCAGCCCCCAAATCTAACATTGTAAGTTAATTTTTTATGTGTTTGAGTGTTTTGCCGGCTTGTATGTGAGTGCACCCATGCATCACTGCGCATGGACATCAAAAGAGGGTGTCAGATCCCTTGGTACTGAAGTTACAGGTTGTTGTTAGCCACCAGGTGTGTACTGGGAACCGAACCCAGGTCTTCCACAAGAGTAGCCAGTGCTCTTAACCACTGAGTCATTTCTCCAATTCCCAAAATCTAACTCTTCAGTTAATCTTTAAGACTTTACAACCATGGACCTACCCTGTCCTCCATCTGACACTTTAAGCAAATTCCTCCCAACCATTCTTCAATCATGGCCTCTGACTTCCAGTACCGACACCTCAACAGCAACAAATCACTCTTCCAATAGTTTTCTCTCTCTGTGCACCTAACAAATCCTGTTTTCCCAAGAGTGGTTGGGAGAGAGCACAGAGGCCCAAGAGCACCCTGAAAAACTGTCACACCATCTAGGTGCTGGTTACACAGTTAGTATATACAGCTTGTGAAAATTCAGGGAACTTGTGCCTCTTAGGTATGTGGCAGCCTTAGCTTGTTAGCTTGTTTGTTTTCCTTTGTTTGTTTGATTGATTGTTTGAAGATGGATCTTGATATGTAGCTTAGCCTAGTCAGAAACTCAAAATTCTCCTGCCTATCTCCTGAGTGCTGGGATTATAGGCATATACCCCGATACCCAGCTAAGGTATGCTGTACTTTCATCAAAAGGTGATTTTGGGAACATAAAGCATGCATCTTTTCTAAGTATATGCCTCTGTAACAATAACTTTCTTGCTTGCAACTGGAAGCAATCTGTCCTTCCAACCTCTGAATAGTCAAACTGTAATAACACATTTGACCTTAACTTACTGTGAGACTCACATTCTTTATTATAAAAAAATAGCTGACATAGAGATAGATAGTAGATAGAAGATAAGTAATAGACAATGGATTATAGAAAGATAATAGATACGTGATAGATAATAGATTATAGATGATAGAAGATAGATAGATAGATAGATAGATTAGATAGATAGATAGATAGATACAGACAGATGATAGATAGATAGATAGACAGACAGACAGACAGACAGACAGATAGATAGATAGATAGATAGATAGATAGATAGATGGGGCATACACAGGATGCATGGAGGTCAAAAGTCATCAGGTGTCTTCCTTCATTACTCTTCTCCTTACCTTTTGAGACAAGGTCTCTCACTGAATATGAAGCTTACGGATCCAGCCAGGCTAGCTGGCCAGTGAGCTCCCGAGATCCTCCTGTCTCCACCTCCCAGCACTGGGATTACAGCTCCACAAAGCCCCTCTGGCTTTCTAGAGGGTTACTGGGAATCTGAACTGAAATCCACAGGCTTAAGTGGCAAGCACTTTACTCATGGGGCCATCTCCTCAGCCCCAGCTGCCATATATTTGAATGTTCTAGAATACTTGAATGGTTGGATTTCAATAAATCTTTTGTAACAATCTGATGCATTGCTTTGGGTTGTTGGTGTGAATTGTGGTTGTTTGCTCTGAGTTTTCATGTGACATTTAATTGGGATTCCAGGGCTGGAGAGATGGCTCAGTTTTAAAGCACTGGCTGTTTTTGCAGAAGACCCAGGTTCACATTCCAGCACCCACATGGCAGCTAACAATCATCTACAACTCCAGTTTCAGGGGATCTGACTCCCTCTTCTGTCCTCTGTGGGCACTGCACGACATGGGTGCATTTACATACATGCAGGCATAACACTCATGCACATTAAATAAATAAATAAATAATTTAATTGAGATCCCACAAGTTGTGAACCATAAATACCTGTACCTCAGTTAACTGCTTTGTTCTGAACCTGAGCATCCTCTGTCCCCTGCCATGTGGTCCCCTGACTGAATCTTATATGTTAACTGCCTTCAGTATCATGTCTCACCTGCATAACTAGCTGTTGACGTAATTGCAGCCTTTTGCTGTGCTGGTGTCTCCTGCAGTGTCTAAGTTATCATAGCCTGGCGACTTCTCAATTGTTACTGAATAAAGCCAAGGAAACAGACAGAGCCACAAGTATAGCTTGCATCAGGTTCCAAAAATGTTGGGCAAGTTATTTTTATGAACTGTCTGCATGATGTCCTCATGGCGTCTGTGTCCAGTGGCCTTTGTGGATTTTTTTTTTTTTTTTTGGCTAGAAACTTGCAATCTGATATCTGCTTATTCCTGCTTCAGAGCAACTAAGTAAACAGCACTGGCTTGACTACCAAGCACAGCTTTTCTGTACTGATCTAGAAGCTGATCATACAGGTTCACCTGTATGAAGGTGAACCACCACTGACATCATGTAGCCAGACAGGTTTGGTTTGGTGTACTTCATTATTATTTTTTTTTATCATCCCTTTAGAGAAAAGGTGTTTATCAAACTTAAATAAATTCTTATTTGTTATCATACTAAATCTATAGAAACTGCTTTTATGTTTTCCTTTTTTAATAATATGAATAACTAAGAAGTGTAATACACCTTTTAAAAAGATTTATTTCTGTTATTTATATCACATGGGTACAAGTGCCAGAGAAGGCCAGAAGAGGGTGTCAGATACCCTGGAGCTGGAGTTACAGGTGACTGTGAACCACCTAATGTGAGTGCTGAGATTCAAACTCAGGTCCTCTGGAAGAGCAGCAAGTGCTCCTAACCATTGATCCATCTCTTCAGGCCCCAGTAATATACTATTAAAACTTATTTTAGGAGACTGTAGAGATAGCTCCATAGTTATGAGCATTCACTGCTGTTGAAGAGGACCTGGGTTCAATTCCCAGCAGCCACATGGCAGCTAACAACCATCTGTAATTCCAGTTCCAGGGAATCTGATGTCCTCTTCTGACCTCCACAGGCACTGCACAACATGGGTGTACTTACATACAGGCAAACAGTACACTCACATACATAAAATAAGAATATTAAATAAAATATACTTGAAAATTTTATTTTGGTATGCCATATTCACACATGTGGTATGTGCATACATAAATCAGCAGAGAACAAGCTGAGAAAGAATCTCAACTAATACATAGAGGTTGCTACCTCCACCCTGTCACTTTGATGTTTATTGCCAAGAACTTTGTATTCTAGAAAAGGGAGCAGGGCTATCCTACATAGCTCAGTCAGGTAATTACTTCCTAGTGGGATTGCCGATGTGAGCCATGCTCAGAGAGAGGAAAGATCAGAAGGTAAGTGTGCGGGAAGAGAGGAGGCCCAGGCCTTGAATGGGCACACGTGAGAAATAGCATCAGATCAGCCACGATACCCCAGGGACCTGCCAGAGAGGGAAGAGGATGATGCTGATGACAGAGCCGTGCCTCCAGTGGAGGAAGAGAAGACACACACCAAACCCGAACTGCAGGGGACGATCTCCTCCCAAGCAAGCTGCAGTCAGGGATTTCATGTCCAGTGAGTTCTCTGGGACAGGGCCAGTGAAGCCAATCAACAACTCCATAGAGAAGCCCAGGATGCCATTCGTCCTCTCCTAGTTCTGATGCCAACCCAGAGAGCTGGCAAAGCCCTCCGGACACAGGGTCATAGCACCCCCATCCAGAACTTAGCCCCAGTATAAGAGACCCAAGGCTGTCCTCACACCCTCTGCTCTTGCCACATGCAAAACTAAAACATTGCATAAGAGAGCTTTAAAAAACTAAGTAGGTCGTCCTTGGCACTAAATGTGAGACCATCTGGGTTGCTAGTAAGCTGTCCCTGACTCCGTCCTAGGAAACCGGAGTGTGGGAGAAAAGACGGCTTCCGCTCCATACAACCTTAGGCTCTACGTATTTGCCTAGTTTCTGGACCCTAAAACTTCCAGGCCTATCAGTTCCCTCGTACAGAAACAACTTCTTTTTTCAGATATACTTGTGTGTGCAAGTTCATGTATGTGCAGGTGCACGTGAGGGCCAGAGGACAACCATGCCTCTCATTTCTTCAAGGGCTGTCAGTCCTTGTGTTTTGAGACAAGGTCTCCACTCTGTCTCTACCTCCCCAGTGCGGGAATTACAAATGTGCACCACCTGGGTGGCTTGTTTTACGTGGTTTCTGGGGGGCTGTGCTCAGGTCCTCAAGCTTGCAACACAAGCTCTTTACCAACTGCGCCACACCCCCTCACCCCAGAAACAACTTCTTTCATCTCCCTTGTGGAGGGTTTCTTCGTGTTTAGCTATAGGGATCTCGACTTTGCCAGTTATCTCCCTGAAAGCTGCTTTCTGTCTGTCTTCCCTGACATTTACAGACAGTCACTGATCCATGACACACGTAGCATGCCGTGAAAGATGAAGCAAAAGATGGACACCTCAAGGGTCATGCTCAGGAATAAAACTAGACTTCTTCCTCCTGCATGCTGACGCTATATTTTAAGATACTATTATTTCTTTGGATTCAAACTCAGCATCAAGAAAACCCAACTGGTTTCAGTTGTGAAAATTAACCTTTGTTATCAATCTTCATTACATAAAGCTCCAGAAATACAATGAAAGATATGGCTAATGGTCCCGCCAGCCCTGGTTCAAGGCAGAAACTCTTGATTACGTCTTTTAAAGCAAGCTGTTAGACCTGGAAGATAACCCCTAGGAATTCAGTTCAGGGATCAGGAATCATCTGATTCTGTAGGAAATAATCCTGGACCTTGGAGTTTCCTTATCTTAGCCTGGGTACCCAGATAAGCCCAGAGGGTGGCTGAAAGATTTTCAAGACCTCAGCACTGAGAGATAAGTCAAACAGAAAGTATTCTTGGTTTTTAACTAGAAAAGATGGGAAACTCTATATGTGTAGCTCTTAGGGGGTCAATTTATTATGACTCTGTTTTTCTCTCATTCAGATCTTCAAGGGGTCTTTTAAAGTTCTAGAAAGGGTTCAGTAAATGTTCTTGATTGGATAGTTCAATTACTAGTAAATTATGTAGCTGATTCCCCACTGCCAGTCACTCCACGTCCACGGAACACTACAGAAAGAATAAGTCAATACAGGGATGGCAAAGTGGCTCAGCAGGTGAAGGGGCTTTCGGCCAAGGCCAGACAAAAACTTGAATGTGTCCCCAGAACTCACATGGTGGAAGGAGAGGACCTACTACAGAAAGTTGTTCTCTGATCTCCACAAGCATTCTGTGGCAGGAACATGCACACACGTGTGCAGGCAGGCACACACACACACACACACAATGAATGTTAAAATAAAAAGAAAGAAAGAAAGAATATTTGAGACTGGAGAGATGGCTCAGCAGTCAAGAGCACACTGGCTGCTGTTCCAGAGAACCTGGGTTCAGTTCCCAGCATCCACATGGTGACTAACATCTGTCCATAACTCTAGATCCAGGGTATCCAACACCCTCTCTAGCCTCTGCAGACATTGCAGGCACATGCCGCCCTTACTTACAGGCCGGCAAAACACTCATATGCACAGAATAAAAATAAATAAAAATTTTCAAAAAGAGCATTTTAAGCTAAAAAGTGGCCATAGTAGTGCAAGTCTGTAATCCCAGAACTTAAAAGAATGAGATGAGAGGATCACAAGTTCAAGGCCAGCCTGGGCTTCACAGCAAGACACTGTTCAAAACAAACAAGCAAAGGAAAAATCAAAATAAATCAAATCAAGCTTTCAAATGCACATGAGAAATAAGTCAGCTTCTGGTACATGTTCAACAATGACTTCACAGTCTTATAATCACTTAAACTGCAATTACTGTTAACTAAATTGTTTAAGTCATGATGAGACATCATAAGCAAATTTACTGGATGAAGACATGTTCTAATAAAGTCATATGTAAACATATTTGGCATATATTATTTATAAAAGCATATTTACATAAGGTTATAGGTCATAGTTTATATACTTTGTATTATTTTTAATTCATCAAATATGTTTACAAATTAATACATATTTATGTGACTCTTGAATTTTATCTAAAAAAATTAAACTCATGTAAGTACAGACAGAAATGTATATTTGGGACTGGAGAGATGGCTCAGCAGCACTGGCTGCTTTTGCAGAGGATCCCGAGTTCAGTTCTCAGGCCGTGTCTGCAATGCCTGTGGAGACACAAGCATGCACTGAATCCCCTGGAACTGGAGTTAAGGATAGCTGTTAACTACCATGTGGGTGCTGGGAACTGAACCTGGATCCTCTACAAGAGAGGCTAGTGCTCTTAACCACTGAAGCCATCCCTCCAGACCCAACACTTAAATTTTAATTGAAAATTAAAATATAATTTTGTATCCAATTGCTAAGAATGCCTAATTGCAATGCTTTGGATGGAGAAAAATTTTAATTGAGGTACAATTCTTGCTTCCAAGGACATTATTCCACACTGCATTTAGGACATCAGGACTCACTGAAAATCAAGACCTATTCTGAGCAATTTGTCCACTGATGAGTTCCCATGGGTTAATCATGTATATATTCTTTATATCGCTTATGTCTATTCAGTATAAATATTATAATTAATCAATTTGCATTTTTCCTGGTCTGTTTTGTAAATGCTGTTGCCACAAGCAAAATTTATAAAACTATCCATTAAACTAAAACACCAACACAGTCGGGACTTCAAACAAGTCTTAATTTCATCCTGACAGGAAGACGTGTGTGTGCGTGTGTGTGTGTGTGTGTGTGTGTGTGTGTGTGTGTATGTTATGCTCCATAAACTTCAAAACCACCCTTGGACTAAACAGCAATTAAGAATCATTCCTTTGAACTCCAGAGGGGTGTAGCCCATGCATTTACTCAGGATCAAGGCCTAGCACTTTAATGCTAAACTAAAAGGTGTAGCTCTTCCACTCCCAAGACACTGGTGCTGAGAGAATAAGAAACACTCAAGACCCATCATAACTTTTTGGTTCCTGACTGCAGAGACACATATCAAGTAAAAAATGCAAATTACCCTAAATCCCCGAACACCCAGATGGATGAGATCTTACTAGCAAATCAAACACTAACTCAAGTCATGTTGGGGAATTCCTGATATGAATCACGGAGAACAGCTAACAGTAGTGAAGGTCCCTCAAATTACCTCACAAGCTCTTTCAGTCAAAGTTCCCATCCAGCTCCATACTGGTCCAGGCCAGCAACCTCTACGGCAGCTGCCTAGTCCCTGCTTTCAAAGGTTTTGTTTAAATCACTCTTCCCTTTTTAAATTGTTAACTAATATGGAGATACTGTGTATAGATAAGGAGTGTCACGTGATGTTTCTATGTACACATACATTCTGTGATGTTCAAATCAGAGTCTCTCTCTCTCTGCTCAAACACTTAACATTTATTTATGTAAAAGTCTGAAATTTTTTCTTCTACTTTTTTAAAAAGTATAGTTTTAAAATACATAGTACTCTATCCCTATCTATAGTCACCATGCAATTATAATTATAATTTAGTGACCACCATTTCATCTTTCTCTCTCCTTCTCTAGATTAAACTTCTTATCAAAAAGAAATTGAGGAGACTGGTAACACATCTCATGGCCTAAATCTGATAATAAAAGCAAGAAACAAACACAGAAGGGAGCATGTACATCGAATGTTGGAGAACTATAATGACTGTCAATGATTTAAAAATTTAGCTTTCAGATTCCTAGTGAACAAAACCGTGAACCATCTGTGACAGCTTTAATGTCAGCAGAGAGAGACAGCAGAAGCTCAGCAGGAGCCATTTTCCTAACAGCTGTATTCTGAAATAACTTTGTTACATGGGTGTGGTGTACATGCAGGACAATGGGCATAGAGAAACTCTCCTCAACTGTAAGAAGTGTCTGTTTGGGTGTCGAGACTATCCACTCACTCCTACTGCAATTATTGGTTAGTCACACATGATGTGTAAGACACTGCTGGAGACTCAACAGGAGCCATTAAGCAAGGAGGTAGATGGTGACGTTGAGTATGTGTGGTGATGATGTTCTAAAGCGATGCTCAAGCATTCTGTTTGGCCATTTTGGTTTGAGCTGTCCACTGGGTGTCCAAGTGAGACCATGGGATGGAAGTATAAAGAATAAGGCTAAACTCATTTGGAAATTGGAGTTGGAAACACAGATTCAGGATTCATAGAACTTAAAACCATGGAAGCTGATGGGACATGTTATAGAAGAAGACGTAATGTAGGTACTACAATGTTTAGAAATCAAGCAGAGAGAAAGTACCAGCAAAGGAAATAACATGGAATAGCTAGAGAGTAAGCAACTAACCAGAGAATGGAGTCAGGCAGCAGCCAATAGAGGATGGGTTTTCAAAGGTCAAGGCTATCAAATAAATACGCCTGAAAGATGGAAGTATACAAAGAGAGATGAATGACCAGTGGGCTTCACATCACAGTTGTTACCCATTATAACAATCTGATAAAACCATTTCCAATCATCTAAAATAGATTTTAGAGAGAAACAAAGATAGTGGGGCAGAGCTTATGACCCTTGTGACTTGAAGGGACCAAAGAAATGAGAGAAGAGTCAGAAAGTGAAGGTGCATCCGCAGGAGGCTTTCCACTGCAAGATAGGGCTGTTAACCTTCTGTGTAGGCTGGAGGAGAGTGGTACAGCAGGCATGGATGGGATGATGAAGCAGAAGGGGTCATCCAGAAGAGTCAAGTCTCTGTGACCCCTCAGGTGTTAAAGGTACAAACTGACATGTGTAGGTTGGTACACTGAATAGAAGGAAAGGAAGAAGATTGGGGCTAAATAGCTTCCACCTTCTCATGTACCACAATCATCAGTGGAAATGGTGTTTCTGGAGGTTTGAAGAGAGATGAGAAGATCTGAAACAACCAATATGTTTCAGTCTTACCCACACACACACCAAATATTAACTAAGTGTGTCTCAACTAAGAACTATCTAATGCTGTTTTGAGGGTCTGAAGGTGGCTTCTCAACTGGTATTTTTCCACCAGCAAACAGAGCAGCCCTGAGAGGAGTTCTCAGTGTCTCAGCAATCAGCAGCATTGCAGTTGGCGTCTTATCAGTCTAGGGTATTGCTGGACTTGTTTGCTCAGCCAATTAAAGAACGAAAAGGCAGGACGATCTCAGACCAGCAGAGAGCAGCAATCAAACTTTGAAAGACAGAGACTTACGTCCATACAGATAGACACACACACACACACACACACACACACACACACACACACACACAGAAAGATGGAGCTCTCCATAAGTGGAGAGGGGGTCTGGAAACTGAAATCCAACATCACCTGAGGAGAATCTGAGTTTTAAGGGTTTCAGTGGTTTCCTCTCTCCTAATTTTGGATTGGTCAGCTTAAGCAAAGAAGTGGGTGCCGATAAACTCAGGGCTCCAAAAAATGAGGTGTCTGGATCTACATAACTCTAAGCAGGTCAGTTTGAAGGGGACCTGTTGGAATTACAAAGAAGACCTTCCTCCAGAGACCAAGAAGAAGCAGGGAGTGTGCCATCTTTGGTACTTCTCAGTGGCCCTGTCAGGGTCCATTACAGTAGCACAGTGCATTTGTGTTCCAAAGCTGTGCAGGGACTGGTTAAATATTTGTTCACCAAAGCACCATATTTCAACTTTCTATGTCCTCTTATACTATGGTTACTAGAACTAAAATTTATGAAAATATTACCATGTTCCAAATTCTTTACAGATATTATTCCCTCTAAAACTGCTTGAAGCTAAATCAGCAGCATATGTACGGTAATAATATCTCAGTTTTATAACTAATGAACCTGAAGCTCTAAATTATATCAATATATAGAGACTATGAAATTGTCCAGGAGATGAGGATAGAGAATTAGCCATTACTGACCAGGCCATGTTGTTACGAATAGAATTGTGCAATGGATGTCAAGTGACAACCTGGAACTATATTCACGCTTGTAAGTACTTTATCCATATAAAAAAGTATACAACCAAAATATAAATAAGATTATGTATACATATAAATGATATGCCATAGAAAGTTAAAAGTATTCTGGTAGAAAGTCAGTCCCTGTTGAAAACAGGAAGTTTGACATCATCGAGCCTGTTGAGAGACAACCAGAGGTACACCAGTAAATTGTTTGGTACCTAGAATTTTGCAGTTGTGTGAGGAAGGCATGGTGACTGATTTTTTGGCAATTGCCAATTTCTGTGGTGCAAATACTTCACCATGGCGTTCAAGCTATCAGTGTGATCTGAACCAGCTCACCAAAATTCTTGAAAACTTCTCACTCTTATGAGTGAGTCTTATGAGTTCCGGCACAACTCTGAAGATCTGAGGCTGAGACATGAGACAAGCAGGGTGTGTTTCTTGGAATATATCCAGCACAGATAAGTTTGAGATTGAAGAACCGTGCCCCGACCCCAGCATACTTCCCATGGAGCAAGCGAATTAAAGAAAAAGGCTCCATGTATGAAAACAGTAAGTTTACTACGTCGTTGATATTAGAGTCGGGAATACATACGAGAGTCTTATTTCAGCCCTTAGATCTCATTTATACTTCCTTCCCAAAACACTGAAAAGATGGTGTGAATAAAATATAATAACCGAACTAAAGTTCTATAGACAGTCTCAGACTGATCACTTCCTGTGTGTAGTGATGATTGTGTAATTCCAGGTCTGTGTTCTTAAGCAATGGTTATATAGCTACCCTGAGAAGTTGCCTGAGAAACTAATGTTGATTTATTGGACCATGTAAGTGTCTGAGTTTTCTGTATAAAAACAATTCACTCAGAGATTCAGCTTAATTCCTTCTTAAACAAAGGATTCATTGACCTTCTATCTTCAAGTTTAGGAGTGGAATGCTCATCAAAGTGGCACATTCATAAAGCCATGGGTGACTGGGAGGTGAACTCTCAGAATCTTGTCTTCCCAGTTCCTTTCATGATTCATGTCAGAACAGGACTGGCTTAGATTCCAGGCTTAGAACAAGACTCTAAAGTAGAACGAGTTTTCCTACAGATTAGTCCCCTAAAACTTTTGTTTGGTTTTGTTTTTGAGATAGGGTCTTCCTGTAGCCACAATTGGCCTGGAACTCTCTATGGAGTTGGCCTTGATCTCACAGAGATCCACCTGTTTCTGCCTACTGAGTGCTGGAAGTGAAGGCATGCACCACCATACCTGACCCCTAGAACTTTTTATTAATGTCAACGTTCCTATGCTGTAGGAATACTACAGCCTATTGACACTTAGAAGTTTAGTCAATGGTTCTCCTAAATTGAGAGTCTAGATAAATATCTAAGAAAACAAGTGAGATTAAAATTAACATTTTTCAAAATAGGAAGACGTAAGCAACATGAGAGTTTATGACCAAAAATATATTCATATACTCACTAAATGCTTACTGAGTACTTACTCTGTGGAAAGCACTGTTGAGAATACTTAAAAATCTACCTCTGTGTCCAAAGAAGAAAGAAGCCTCCTAGGTCCTAAATATCCACAAGATTAAGTCCCCCATCTCCTTCCAACGTCACCTTTCTGCTGAGTCCCACCTTGGCCTAGTCTGCCTCCCCATCCCTGGCACTTCTGAGGCACCAAACCATTTTCCTTAGTAGCAGCATGCCTTCTGACATGTTACTCAAACAGATCTGTGTAGCAGATCACGAAATGACAGATGTCAAGGTGGAACTGAATGAGGATGGAAGAGATGGCCTGAGAGATGCAGTGTGGGGCTAGCCTTGGAAATCAAGCAATGCATGCAAAGACCAATGAGTAGGGCATGGCATGGGCACAGGACTTCACTTGGAGGGGATGTCAGGGAGAATGCAAAGCTACTATTGTTTTTAGTGGCGGTCATTGGCCACCTGGTCCACAAACAAATGATGGGGTAGTAGATGCAAAAGGCTTTAAGAGAGATGGAAGAATCCGGGACTATAATAGATGATTCTTTCCGGAAGTCCTACTGCAAAGGGGACTGAGGAAGTGCTGTGCTGGTGGGGCTTTGCCAAGATGGCAGGTATTACCGATTCTCTGCCTCTAAGTACATTTTGATACGTTGTCTCTTTGTACACAATCTCAGCAGTTGTATTGTTCATACGTCTCGACCTCAGTACGTAAATAAACTACTGAAGACAGAGATTTCATTTTATTCAACCTTCTAGGTTAATCCATTCCTTTTCTATCACAGCTGAACAAATAACCAAACATTTAGTGGCTGAAAACAATTCAGCTCTGTAATCACAAGCCTCATAGAGGTTCCCAGGACTGAATCTAAAGTAAAGCACAGTGTCCCTTTTCCCTCCAGTTTCTGCAAGTGGGATCATATTGTTTGGCTTATGACCACTTCCTTCTTCAAAGACCAGCCCGTTGGATCTTTCTAAAGCCACATCTCCCTCTGGTTCTGAACTCAATCCTAAAGGCTCTCTATCTAGAGGAGGCATGATGAGATTAGATTCGGCCCACCGGATGCTCTAGAATAATCTCTCCATTTCAAAATTTTTAATTCAATGGCATTTACAAAAGCCTTTGTGTCATGTCAGGTCATTTATTTATAAGTGGGTCAACAATCTGCCTGTCACATGACTGACAGATAATCAAATGTTTAGAACACAAACCTTTATGTTTTCTTATGATGTTTATAGCTGTTTCCTGTTCGTTCTTACTGTTTCTCCAGCACTTGGTGCGGGGCATGAAGCCAGTGCACAGTTGACATTACCTGAATGGAAGGGTGCAAACCTATTCTTGCCTGTAGACTTCTACAGTAGGAAATCTCTTCTTTGAGCTCAACAGACCATGTCTGACCCTTCAGTGGAAGAATGAGGGAGGCTCTTAGCAGTCTGTCTCTTCCTTGCCTATCTTCTGTATCTGTACCTTTAGCACGTCTTTTTCTCCCAGGACCCAGGGAGTTGATGCCATCTGCTACATGAAGCTGTCAGTGATGTCCCCAGTAGAACTGGTGTTTGCTTTGTAGAATCTTTTGAAGAACAGAAAGTTGGTTCAGTGGATAAAGGAGCTTGCTGTCACACCTCATGACCTGAAGTTCAATCCCTGGGAACCACATGGTGAAAGGAACGAAGCGACTCCTGAAAGTTGTCTTCTGTCCTCCACATTCACACCTGATACATGTACACCTGACACACACACTACATCCTCCTATACGTCCACCCGCAATGAATGAATGAATGAATGAATAAATGAACATAAACACATTTTAAATAACTGAATAAGTACTACATGCATACGACTTCAGTAGGTAATACATAAATACTGATAAGCAAGTTGGCCTTGGTAACTTATTTCTTGGCTTCTTTTAAATGGGAGAAAAGTCTAACAAAAATACTCTGCTTATACAATTTTTTTATATAAAAATGAAATTGCCCTTTATAAAGCTTTTCTATACCTTGGTTTTTATTTAATAATAAAATAATAAAACCAATCCTCTCAGCAGCTATTTGGTCTGCCATTAAACAGAGATACAACAATGAATCAAACCTTTATAAAAAGGGCCCTAGAGTGGAAGTTGGAGTGGGAATTTCAGGCAGCCAGGACAGGGAGCACGTGACAGGCTCTGGGTGTCAGGAAGCTATCAGAGGGAAGCGCAGTATAGGTGAGATGCCTAGAAAGACAGAAATGTGTCACCCCGATGATTCGATGATGACTGAAAGACACCAACTAGAAGCAAGAGGAAGACCATCAGGTTTCAGAGGAGGGAAGCCCAGGAGAGCGGTAGGAAGGGCGCCAGGACTCTCCCAGCCTCCTCCCAGCCTCCCCAGAGGCAGCCTGCCCTTCTCCTGAGCACCTCCACCCGCAGGTGTTTCCTCCTCAGTCAGCTCCATGCACATTCCAAGGCCCTTGCTCACATCCTCCAGCTTTCCCAGGTCCCTCTGAAACCTTTGCCTGAATCATCCTGAGTTCTCCCTGCCCAGGGTCACCTCGACCTCGTGGGCCTCCTGCTCCCTCTTTGAACTTCACTCATTCTCTGGGTCCTACCTGCCTCCGCTTGCTAAGGCTGCTGCTGTCCCACAATCAGTGTGGCTTAAACCAGCAGCAACGACAGACTCACAGTGCCGGAGGCCAAAAAGTGGCATTCTCTCTGAAAGCCATAGAAGAGACTCCTCCCTGGCCTCTTCCAGGGCCCGTGGTTCCCCAGCCGTTCTCTGTACGCATGTGTCTCTCCAGTCTCTTCCCTGCTTGTCAGATACCTGCCTTCTCCCTGTGGGTCCCCACACACCGTTTTCCTAAGCACACCTGTTCTCCTCATTAGGACACAGGTCAGACCCTGCTCCAGTGTGAAAGACACCAGCCAGATTGGGTTAAGGACCCACCAGCTCCAGTGTGACCTCATCTTCACTAGTTCCATCTACAATCACCCTGTTTCCAAACAAGGGCAGGTTCACAGCTTCCTAGAGCTAGACTTACCTGTATGTGTGCATGTGCTTGTGTGTGCATATACATGTGGAGGTTAGAGGTCAGCCTCAGGCGTTGATCTTCAAGAGCCATTCACCTCTTTTTTAGAAATGGGATCTCTTGCTGGAACCTGTGGTTTCCTCACTGGGCTAGACCGGCTGGCAGGGGAGCCCCAGGGACCCTCGACTCCATTTCCCCAGGGCTGGGACTAGAAGACACCTCCATTCCTAGATTTTTTTTTTTTTTTTTTTTTTTTTTTTTTACTGTGTGAGTTCTGAGGATCAAACTCAGGTCTTCATGCTTGCAAGGCAAACATTTTGTTAACTGAATTGGTTTGATCCTTTATAGAAGGGAATAGATTCCCATAAAACAGGGTCTACAAAGTGGATTAAGGCCCCTCTCAAAGAATACAAGATAATCCTTTGAGGAAAGGAGAGAAAACACTGACATTTCTATTCTATTAATTTTTTTTTCCTGGAATCTATAAAGAAATTCAGCTTTGCTGATGTTTAACGTGTGGATGGATGCTGTCAAGTCCCCCTTGTTGTGGATGACTCGTCAGAGCTCTCATGACAAGCCCTGTGACCATGGGATCTGAGGGAAGAGCGGACTGTCCTTTGTGCAGAGGGACTGCTGGAGGTGCCCCAGCTCCTTGCTCCATCTCAGTGGATGGATGAACTTCAGGGAATCAACATTGTACCAACTTTTATGGACTTGAGAACTTTGAACAGCAGACTCTTGACAACTCTTTGTACTGCTCCAGGCATGGTGGCGCATGCCTTTAATCACAGCCCTTGGGAGGTAGAGGCAGGTGGATCTCTGTGAGTTTGAGGCCAGTCTGGTTTACATAGTGAGTTCCAGGCCAGCTGGGGCTACAGGGGAGACTGTGTCTCAAAAAGACAAAAAAAAAAACATGTAGTGAGATGAGACATGACCATAAAAATATTTTAAACATGAGGTTGCACTTTACTTTACAAAACTATAAATTTTCCAGTTTTGCTAACCTTTTCTATGCTGATAAACAAGACATGAAACTTCCAAGTATACCCTTTCAAGATAAATGGGATAATTTATTAGTTTCAGTCAGGTGTTTAGAGCTTGTCAGAGAGTCACAGATAAGCAGGAGGCCCTAGGCCTCTGTCCTCCCTGGCTGGCAGCTGGTGGCTGGTTGTGTGGGAAAGCTCAGTTTATTTTAGGGTTGAAAAGTGCAGACAGTCTACCAGGTGACTGAGCTCATGTATGAGGAAGGGGAGGGTTGGGCGGAACTCTGAAACCACAGGAGGATAGGGAATTTGGAGTAGGGACTATGCTAGACAAGAAGGAAAATTATACCTCCCTGAAGAACAGAGCCAAAGAGAAATTGGGGTGGGGAGGAGGCAGGACACGTGATTAGAAAACCTCTATTTTGAGCCAAATTGATGTTCCAGCCTTGCTGATGATTGACTTTTCAAGGTTTTAAATTAAACTCTGCTGCTTTTTTCCTACTCTGAGTCTCCAGGACTCTTATTATGAAGTTGAGGATCACTGTCTCCTCACATCACTGAATAAGCAATATATTCTTGGGCCAATAAAGCAGATTAAGGTGCTTGATGCCTTCAGTTCTACCCTACGGGCCCACATAGTGGAAGAATAGAACAAATTTCCACAAGTCATCCTCTGCCCTCCACATGCATCTGGGCACACACACACACACACACACACATGCACACACACACAATGCAATTTTTTTAAAGGAATACTTTTTTCAGGCAGTACTCATGATGAGAACAATGTGAAATGGACAGTCCACTGTAATGTGTCCATTGTTGGATGTGGTAACTGTGTCTCTTCTAAAATCTCTCATAGCCCTCCATGACTGACAATAAGATGGAAGTGGAGACCTGAAAACCTTCCTATTATAAAGCACACAGAGCTGAGACTGGAGAGAGAGTTTAGTCAGTGAAGTGCTTACCTTGCAAGTGTAAGGACAGGAGTTCAATTCCTAGAACCCACGTAAAAAGCCAGCTGTGGTATGTGCACGTGTAATCCCAGCACTGGAAAAGTGGAGACAGGCAGATCCCTAGGGCTCCCCAGCCAACCAGCCTATCTAATCGGCAAACTCCAGGTAATGAGAGACCTTGTCTATGTGGTTTCTAAGGAAGTTCAGGCAATTCCCAGGGAAGGAAGAAAGGAAGGAAGGAAGGAAGGAAGGAAGGAAGGAAGGAAGGAAGGAAGGAAGAAAGGAAGGAAGGAAGGAAGGAAGGATGATGTGGTTGCTGCCCCCAGTAGGAATCTGAGGACAGTCTCTTTGGTCACACTAGGCAGGGAGCTAAAACTGTGCCACCATGAAGCATAGTCTCCCATGAGAGGACACCCTAGAAAGGACACCCACCCACTAGCAAAGCTACACTAATCTTCAGAAAAAAAGGGAAGTCTCCACTGAAGATGCTTAACCAGACATGCTTGTTCTCACATCACCGGGGGACTTGAAAATATATCCATTTTTTGGACCAGGCACCTCAACCCTGAGGGATTGTGTTAAAAGTGTTTTTAAGTCACTTACACCCTTTGGCAAAAGCACACTTAAGATCAATCCAAAGGAACATTCCTTCAAACTAGGCCTGATAGGATTTTTTTTTAAACAGCAACTTTGGGTTCTCTCTGTTTCACTAGAGAAGAAGGTCTAGTGTTTTCTAGATGCCTCCCATTCTCACACATGCCTGGCTTTCCCTTTTCAGCCTCTACACCACAGCTGTGCATGTGGCTGGTGAGCCACGCTTTTGTGTACCTTCAGTGGATTTCATGACGGGTACCCACCACTGTAGCGCTGCGCAGAGCAGTCTAACTGCCCTAAAAGTCCTCTGTGCTGTGTCTACTCACCTGTCTGCACTCCCCACCGCCCGGCCTCCCTGCAAACCACTGATCCTTTTACTGCCTCCCTAGTCTGGACTTTTCCAAGATGCTGTACAGATGGTATCATGTGACACATTGCCTCCCCAGCTGTCTTCTTTCACTTAGGGACATGTATGCAAGGCTCTGGGATGTTTAACACTGTCAATTTGACAAGCTCTAGAATGACCTAGGAGACAAACATCTGGGCATGTCTCAGAGGAAGTTTCTAGATTGGGTTAACTGAAGAAGGAAGACTCACCTTAAATGTAGGCAGAAATATCTCATGGGTACAGGAATGAATAAAGAGGAGAACGTGAGCTGAGTGCCAGCATGCATCTCTCTGTTCCCAGACTACACACACAGCGTGACCAGCCGATTCACACTCCGGCCACCGTGCCTACTTTACCAGGATGGACTTGACCCTCAAACTGTGAATCGAAATAAACCCTTCCTGCTTTAAGTTGTTTTTGTCAGATATTTTATCACAGAAACAAGAAAGGCAACTGATATGGACTTCTCCCTGTTTTGCCGTGGAGGAGTCTTCTTTTTTAAATATTTTATTATTTTTATTTTATGTGTATGTGTGTATTTTCTGCATGTATATAGGTATGCCCATGTCATGCAATGCCCTAGGAGGACAGACGAGGGCATTGGATCCCCTGGAACTGGAGTTACAGACAGTTTTTAGCCATCATGTGGGTGCTGGGATTTGAAGCCAGGTCTTTTTCAAGAACAACCAGTGCTCTTAATCAATAAAACATCTCTCCAGCCCGAGAGGAATCTTCTTAAAATGCTTTTTTTTTTTTTACTAGTTAAAATGTGTACATGGTTAAAAACCAGTTAAATACCTATAGTTGAGTAGATTCAAGTTACATCACATAGACTCAAATAGAGATGGATTTAAGAGATTCTGTGGAATATTTGATAGACTTTGATGGCTGATGCACCATTTAGTTTCGACTGTCAACTTGATACAACCTAGAATCACCTGGAAGCTTGCCTTGGTTGAGGAATTATCTAGATCTGTTTTGGCCTGAGAGCTTGTTGACTGAGGGTTATCTTAATTGTTAGTTGATGCAGGAAGACCAAGCCCACTGTGGGCGGCAGTATTCTCTAGCTGAGAACACAGAAGCAAGGACTTTTGTGTTTATTCTCTCTCTGCTCTTGACTGTGGATGCGATGCTTAAGCGCCTGCCTGACTTTCCCAAAATAATGGACTGTAACCTGGAACTATAAACCAACTAAGCCCTTTCTCCCCAAGTTGCTTGTTGTCTGGGTATTTCAATCACAGTCACAGAAATGAAAAAGACGCAGTGGTGGACCACAGAAAATCAAGGTTAACTTCTTAGTTTTAAACTTGAAAATGTGAGTGAATAATTTCATGCTCTGTTTTACGGGGCTGGGGACGGATCACGGGGTCTCACACGTGGGAGTCAGTGTGCTGACACTGAAGTCCACTCTCAGCAGGAATCCTGCTTTTAACTAAGAGTGCACACTAACAAAGTAGTAGGTTTGTGAGACAAGAACACTTGTTCTGTCTGGGCTCAGTTAAAATAGCCCCACCTGCAGTACATCCTCATGGGCAGCCAGGAAGAGTCTGGGGCTGAAGATAAAGCATTGGAAATGGTGTCAGAAGATGGGATGGCAGTGTGAGCCATGGGCGTGAAAAGATAAGCCCAGGAAGTGTACAGAATGATCCAAGCCTAGGACAGAGGCACAGCAACCTCAGAGAGGAAGCAGGAAAATCAACAAACCCCAAGGTCACAGAGGCCAAATGGCAGTAAATGTTAAGTGCAAGTGATCTGGACTGAAGTCAACACTTTCCTTCTGTCAGTCTCTAACAGCACAGATCCCCCAAACACCAAGTACTTCTGAGCCACAGCTCTGCTGGCTCTGCCTCTGTGTGAGCAAATAGATCCCAGGCACACGTGCAGTGGGCCTGGGTTTGAAGATTTGATCACAATTATTTGAGACATCTACTTTCTTTCTCTTTTTTGTTACATTTATTATGTTTTTACTTGTTTCTCTCTCTCTCTCTCTCTCTCTCTCTCTCTCTCTCTCTCTCTCTCCTCATGTACCATGGTGCTTTTGTGAAGATCAGAGGACAACTTTCGAAAGCTGGTTCTCAGGGCTGGAGAGATGGCTCTGTGATTAAGAATACTGGCTGCTCTTTAGGGGACCTGGGTCTTCTTCCCAGAACTCACATGGCAGCTGACAATCATCCTTAAATCCAGTTCCAGGGGCTCCAATGCCCTATTCTGGTTTCCTCCAGCATTGCATGACACAGGTGCACTTACATACATCATGCAGGAAAAACATTCAGACAATAAAATATGTTTTCAACTTAAAGAAAAAAAGAGTTGGTTTGGTCCTTCTACCACGTGGGTCCCGGTTCTCAAACCCAGGTTGTCAGACTTGACTGCAAGCACTTTCACCTGCTAAGCCATCTCACCAGCCCTGTTTCTACTTTTTTCTTGGTACTTAACAACATGCAGAACAGAAGTTGAATGTGACAGCAATAATCCTCTACCTGATCAATGATTCAAGCCACTGACAGGAGAACCATGGGTTTTTAGGAAGAATGTTGAAGTTTGTATAATGATGCCCTCTCCAAGAAGGCCTGAGGGACCTTGTGACTGTCAAAGGTCATGCATGCTAACCTCCCTGAAAATGTCCTGTGTGCAGGACACATTCAGTGACACCTACCTGGGGCCAAAGGACCAGTTCATGTGTTCCCCGTGCTGCAACTGCATGGAATGTCCCCGCTCATTCAGTGCATCTCTTCTGCCTGCCTTCAGCATTCCCTCCTTGGCCATTATGGTCTGGGAATCTTTTCCTTCTCATAGGCTTTTACCACATGCTATCCTCTATTTACCTGGTTCCTAGTAATATGTAGGTTGATATTAACATCACTCCTTGATAAATTAATTTATTTTTATTTTTTCTCTTTTTCATTGAACTTTTGTGAATTTCATACAGTATATTTTGATGGTATTTAGAGTCCCTCCCCTATCTGCACCTACCTTTCATGCTCCCTCCAAACTTCCTGTCTTCTAATGTGTGTGTGTGTGTGTGTGTGTGTGTGTGTGTGTGTGTGTGTGTTTTAAGGCTTATAGCATCAGGTTTGTGTTCCCAAATTGTCCTTTTGTATGAGTTCATCCACTGGAGCCTGGTCAATCTACCAAGAGTCTCACCATTAAATAAGACTCACTTTCCCCTTCCCAGCAGTCAGTCATCAGTTGCCAATAGTTCCTCAGGGAGTGTTGGGGCTGAGATTTTGTCTGGTTTGAGCAAAGTTGGGATTTGTACATGCTGTCACCATTGCTGTGACTCCATATGAGTAACTTACCAGCAGTTTGAAAACAACTCTGGTTTCTTATAGTCATCTATCACCTCTGGCTGTTATAGTCTTTCCACCCCTTCTTCCTCAATGATCCCTGAGCCTTGGGAGGCAAAAGCTTGATGTGTGTTCCCTATTGAGGCATAGCACTCTGCAGGCTCTCATTCTTTGACCAGTTGTGGTTCTCTGTATTAATCACCATTTGCTGTGGAAGGAAGCTTCTTTGCTTAGAGTTGAGAGATGCATTAATCAAAGCAAGTGTGGGACTATTTATTTTTATTTTGTATATAAGTGTTTTGGCTTCGTGTATGCAAGTCCACCTGTGTCCTGCAATAACCACAGAGGTCAGAAGAGCATGTGGATCTCCTGGACCTGGAGTTACAGACAATTGTTAGTTGATATGTGGGTGCTAGGAATAGAACCCAGGTCCTCTGTAGGAGTCCGTGCTCTTAAACTCTGAGCCATCTTTCCAGCCCCTTCATTGACATATTTTATAACAATGTAGATTAGATATAAATCATTGACATATTTTATAGTCGTAGGAATAAGGCATGTTGAAAGTTTCTGTTTTTTGAGACAGGGTCTCATTATTTAGGCCACGTTCACCTAAAACTCCCAGAGATCTGCCTGTCTCAAAAGTGCTGCTGTTAAAGGTGTGTGCCACGATGCCCAGCATACATGTGGAAAGTTTTAAGATGACTAGTCATCCTAGGCAATTGGTTTATTCTGAAGTAATTTATCAGTGCCTGAAGAGCAGAGAAAAAGATATATAATAGTTAAAATTGTGGCTAGAGTAGATACAATTGTTTGGCTTATTTTATGTATTAATGTTAAAAATGGACTAAAAAAACCCAAACCCGTACATTCTAGAGTGACCATGTGTCAGTGACTGATACATTGCTTCTCATCTCTAAATCTACCCTTCATTGGTCACTTACATATGATACTGGAACCAAGTCCTGTTTACCTGTCTTTATCTGATGCAGATAAAGAGTTAAGAGTTAAGCTTTGTTAGTAGAGTAGTTAAGCTTTGTTAGAAAGAGGAGAAAGGGGCTTCTCTTCCTGGTTCTGTTGTACTTTCTGCTTTTTTTACTCTTGTGACTCTCCTGTGGTGGGTGACAGGAGGATACTCAATCCAGCAAGTTTGAGCATAATCCCATAAGCAGCTTCTGTCGAGTTCCACAAGTGTTCTAGATGGCTTCTCAGTGAGCCAACAGCACTCCAGTGGCAGTTTCTCAAGAGACTTTTCTGGAACCACAGCTCCTGTCTCTTTACCAACTGGCCCAAGTCTGGCCCAGTCTATACTACCTGGGAAAATCTGTCTGCCATTCATTGGGTTACAGTAAATCTCCTCTTGTGAGTTTTTTAATCTTCCCTTTGGAGGTGGAGACTCTCCACATCTGTCCCCACCTGCTGCTCCATCTACCTTCTGCTTCTGTACTGTTCTGAGTTTACTTTGTCCCTCGGAAGCTCGTTCCTGCTATTACCTAATAACTTTTGCTGTCAAACTTCCTTTGAGGGACACCTGGATACACTAACTTGACTAGATAGGTATTAACATGTACGACAGAATGCATGAAATCCAGTGAACCGGCTTTGGGAAGGTGCAGATCATGGAGAGAATCTAAATATGATTAAGATGTTGAAATGTTCATTCAACAAAAATATATTTTGAAAAAAAGACAGGCACAGTTTAGGGGGAAAAACAAACAAATAAACAATGTCCTTTTTCCAAATACTTTGTGGTTTCTGTGTCTTACCTGGTCCTGAATGATACGGACAGAATCAAAGCAGTACTTGTGGACCAGCCTCATTTTATAGGTGAGGAGACTGAACAGACAGACGAAGAGAAGAACAAAAGACAGTCCCAGTCAGCGAGTTGCAAAATGGGATGGGAACCACATCACCGAGTTGTTGGTTTAATGGGTCTAACCTGGCACTGTGTCCGGACTGCTTGAGATATTCTAGAAAAATGTTGAGTGAGTTGGGGCTTTAGGACAAGTCCTTGTTGAAGAAATTTAGGAAAGAGAAATTACAAAGGCCTTTGATAGTCATTAAGAAAGTTATCAACGAACTAAGAAAAGTACATGGTTAAAGGACTGATGTTGACAGCAAAGAATTTGTCAGTTACTTCACCGTGGAGCAGGCTACCCCGCAGCTTGACTTCAACCCACAGATGGGTCAAAGGACTGGAGATTGATTTGGACTTATGTGAGGCTCAAGCATTCTTGGCTAGAAGACATGTCTGTGCCTTCCAGCTCCCACCCACCTGCTTTTCATATCAGTCAGGTTGACAAAATAATTACAACATGGTGTCTATTTCCCAGGAAGTGTTCCCACCCTAACATATCCAGGAGGAGGCAGCTTTCTATTGTAGCTGAAAACTAGTGTCTGAGAAGGAGTGTCCTTGGAGTAAGCTCCACTCTAACCCCACACCCACAAGGCAATCATCTAGATTTTGTAATTACTCTTTGATGCTGATAATTTTAGCATTATGGATGTCAATACACAGTCTCTTGAAGCATTGGCCAGGATCCCATAAAACAAGAGAAGAAAGACCAGTCTAGCATTTAATTAAGAAGCTGGTGAGATGGGCTGGGTGCAGGAAAACGTACTTCAGACACATTTGATGAGTTCAACAGAAGGGAATGGATTCTAGAGGTGACAAGGTCTTGACGGTCAGTTCAGTGTGATCATTGACTGCTTGCCTGATCCTGGGCAAGTCACTCCACTATGGGAGCCTCCAAGCCCTCCTCAGTGAGAGTTTGCCCTCAATGATTCCCACACCTCAGCAGCAGCATTTAAGAGGTTGTGGGACTGAGAGCATCCTGGAAGCACTTCCTTTCTTATCCACTGCTTCATTCAAGAATGAGCCCCCCTCACACCCACAGACATCTGTGCTTCAGGGTAAACATTATTCTTTTAACCGTTAGAATTTCAGGGAGAGGGGTCCATAAGGCACCACCCTGAGCTGAGAGCTGTTGACAATTGATGGCTTCTGGAGGAGGGAGAGTCGGTTTTCTTCAGAGTTTGTGGCCTCTGGTAGGCGGTAGTGGATGGTCCTACTTCTATGCATATGATGGAAAGCTCTAATCTGACCCAGTGGACTATAAAGAAAAATAACAGATGATATGAGGTTGAGAGGGAGGTGCAGGGTACACTGGGAGAGGCTGAAGGAGAGCAGAGAGTGTTACGATTAAAATACACTGTATGAAAAGTCTCAAAGAAGAGACCAATTAAATTAAAAAAAAAATTTTAAAGAACTAGGGTTTCATTCTACAGCTGTCTACCTGCAAATGATTCAAAGTGCTTATCTTAGGCCTTCATCCATCCATTGCTTCTCAGAGCACCTTCCAGGGGCTGGAAAAAGGGACCAAGTCCTAATAATGCTTCAGGCTCACATCAGACACCTCTCTTCTGAAAGCATTCCAGTTTCATGGTGGGGCTCGGCCCCTTCTTTTCCTGTAGCAGTTAGTGCCCGTTCAACTCATTTGAACTTAATTTCATCATCTCTTTTCCATTGTAAAGTTTAGCTATTAAATTTTGCCAAATCTCAGAAACATGTTCCTCAGAGGCATCTCCTGTGAGTCTGTGAGCAGGGAGGGGAGGAGAGGAGGCACCACACCTACCCTTTGCATCTCCTCAAGTTCTAGCATGGCATCCCGCACATGGCCAGTGCTCAGTGCTCAGTGACAGAGTTTAATTGACCTGTTCATTGGCATTGTAAATGTATAAAGCCATGTAAGTAAGCCTGGAGTGATACTCATCTTTGTACTCCAGTACTCAAGGGAATAAGGCCAGCCTGGGTTATAGTGTGAAACTTGTCTCAAAAATACCCCCCCCCGCAAGAAAAAGCATGTAAGTGGATATTCCTGTCCTCTAGAAAGATTTGGTGTAATTGAAGGACATGGTCCCAGCTGAAGAGTTAAGTACCGATGCAGGCAACACCATAGGCCTGTGTTTCACCGTGAATAAATGATAGGCTGTGGTTCCCAACTTTTGGGCCATGAGTCTCTTGTAATCTATGAATTATACAAAGTATACAAGGTATTAGTTGTCTGATGACTCAACAAATCATAGAAGGTGTATATATTTATGTTGTCAGATGACTAGATAGATCCTAGAAGGTGCATGTATTTATTTTACAAACATATTGTGGTTAGCAAATTAACCCTCCTCCTCTTCTCTTGTCTTCCTCCTCCTCCTTCTCCTTCTCCTCCTCCTCCTCCTCCTCCTCCTCCTCCTCCTCCTCCTCCTCCTCCTCCTCTTCCTCCTCCTCTTCCTCCTCTACCTCCTCCCTTTCTTTGTCCTCCTCTCCCTCCTTCTTATTCTTCTTTTGAGACCAGGTTTTGCTTTGTAGCCCAAGTTGCCCAAGTTTATAGCCTCTTGCCTTAGCCTCTCCTGTGCTGGGATTATAAACATGGGCTCAATACACAGCCTGCTAAAAGCCTTTGTGTAATCGTTAAAAAGTATCCTTGCTCAAACCACTAATATAATCAGTAAGAATTTAGAAAAGAAAGCAAACACTCCCATCGAGGAATCAATGGGATTGCTTCATATTGTCCTGTTTGCTAGGGATAAAATACAGGATCTGGCACATGCTGGACAAGCCTTTACCACTGAGCTACATTCCCCAGCCTGAACAATGGTTTGTTTCTTTGTTCCTGAAGGAGATGGGATTTGAACTCAGCTTTGAATAGTGATTGAGGTTTTGGACAGCAAGGGCATACCTGAGAGTCAACACATTTCACGTGTCACGTACAGGAAGAAGGGCGCTAGTTTCATACCTACTTGCTACAGTTCTCTCGCTGATAGATCACATTTCAGGCTGAAAGAACTTAGATGAATTGGAGCACAAGTAGGTGGAGACCTGTGGTTAATTAACTTCCTTTAAGAGCATCCAGGAGATGAGCAAAGATGTGAGAAACAGTTCACCCTCCTAGCGCATACCTGAGAGTCAGGAAACCAAAGCCATTGGTATCAGATTTTTGCAATCATTTAACTGCTGTAGGCAACAGTGTCCCAGCCACGCCCTCAGCACTCTGCAAGGGCAACAGGACTCTGAATACCCATGCATGAGGAGTCATGTCTGAAAAACTTTGTGTTCAAATCAAATCCAGTCGTTTTCATTTATCATCACATGAACGGAACGTGGGCACGATTCCCAGACCTGCCACAGACTCCCTGTGACTCAGTCTTTGGACAAGTTGCTTTTCTTTTCCAGGCTTCGATGTGAAGAAACGAAGGGTTAACCACACAGCATCCTGGTCCCTCTCCACGGCAGCTTTGCCTTTTTTTAACCGTACTTCAATATTTCAGGTGGTGACGGTGGCTACGGAGTGCCATCCTGCCCCACGGGGATGAGTGGTGTCCCCGCCCTGTGTCCTAAGAGAGGTAGCAGCTCAGGAAGGTAAGCAGAGGAGGGAAGGACTTCCAAGCTGAACATGAGAAAGCCCAGCAGCCAACACTCTTGTAACCCTTTTATGAAAGCTCTTCCCTCTGCAAGAGGCAAAGCCACACACACTTCCCTCTGTCACCCCAGTGTCTTCCTTTCTACCTTTGAACTTGGGTTCACTCACATCAAGAATGCGACCTGTTCAAATCCTGTACTAAACATGCCTCAGGTCTTTCGGAAAATACATTCATATAGATCATAGAACGCAAAAAATATTCATTGCCTTTATCATATAATCCTACTTCCAAATAAAAAAAGTTATTTTTGAGACAGGGTCTCATGGTGTTTCAGAAAGATCAGGCTGGATGCCAGAAAACAGGTAATTTTATTTAGGCTACAGCCTGGTCCAGAGGGCACAAGCCTCAAAATCTGGACCCCAAAAGGAAGTAGCACTTATCTTTTATACCTTGGCATTGGGTTACACTGAGAAGGAAACTTACATACAGCACAGTCTCAAAATTAGGCAAATTATTATAAATGTAGAAAGAAAACATGTTTGAAAATCATTGCAGAAGTCTCCATGTAAGACAAACAGAATTGAGGAAGTTCCCTCAGGACACAAGGCCAGTGGTTCTAGTTAGCTGTATCAGCGTTTTAGCCACAAACTTGTCAGCTGAATTTTGCTGATAGAGACAGACGGAGAAAATAAGGATTAAAATCCATGTTTTCCAAACTGGGTGTGGTGGCGTACATCTTTAATTCCACCACTCAGGAAGCAGAGACAGGCAGATCTCTGTGAGTTCAAGGGCAACCTGATCTGCATATCGAGCCCCAGGCCAGTTGGAGCTACAGGGAGACCCTATCTCAAAAAGAGACACCCCTCCCCCGCAACATTAATATTTTCCTAATATTTCATCAGACTCTATATCAATGGAGCCCAGGCTAACCTCAAACTCTTTATATAACTAATGATGACCTTGAACTTCAAAAATGTATTTATTACAGTTATTTATTTACTTATTTTGTGCATGTATATGTTAGAGGACAACTTTCAAGAACGAGTTCTCTCCTTCTACCATGTAGGACACAGGGATTAAACTCAGGTTGTCAGGCTTGGTAGCAGGTGCCTTTACCCACTGACCCATTTGGTTCGCCTAACTGTGACCTTTTGATTCTCCCACCTCTATCTTCTGAGTGCTGGGATGACAGTGCTGGAGATAAAGCCCAGGGCTTCATGCAACACTAAGTGAGCAACTGTACTGAATTCCTAGCTCCATACATCAATTTGGGAAGTAATTCTAAATGTAGTTAGGGATTTAGGCAAAAAACGTACATCACTGAGTTTCATAATTGTGAAAAAAAGAATCAATTCAAACTAAACGTCCACCCAACAGAGGAATAGTCAAGTCACGGTATACTGAAAGGATAGTTGTGTTGACAAGCAAAGGCCAGCAGCTTGCAATTCAAATTCGGACACTGCTACTTTTGCAAAAGGACAGAGAAAGAGGTACAAAATTGATTATATAGTTTGACTTCAACTCCATAGGCAAAGAAGAAATAGAAAAAACATTGCAAAGAAACCTAGATAAATGTTAACGGTGCTATGTCTGGATTTTAAGATTATTTCTTGTTTTTATTAATGAGCTTTTATGGCTATCAAAATATAAAACACTATTCAAATACAAACATACCAGCCTGGACCAAAACATTAATGATGAAATCTAGCAAAAGCAATACAGGTGTTATTTACTTTCTCCTTTATATCTATCTATCTATCTATCTATCTATCTATCTATCTATATCTATATATCTATATATATATATATATATATATATATATATATATATAACTACATTTTCTCAATCATACATTATTTCTAGAATCCATACACAAATTAAGAAAACCCACAGGAAGATGCTTGTCACTGGTCTCCCGTGCATGCTTCCCCTCACATGGTGGCCCTGACATGGTAGAGCATGTGTGCTCATTAGCAGGAGGATGACCTGCCAAAGTAGTTGGGGAAGAAGGTCACTTGTGCTTATAACTAAACTTAGACTCCAGGTGGCAGGAAGGACGATGGGGGGAGGATTAAAGCTTCAAGGGGGCAGCTGCTCAGGAAGTCTCAGGAACCTAAGCCCGAGTTGTGCAGTTGAGTAGAAACATCATTTCTAAACATCTTGGCCAGCTGTTGCTGAGTTTTTTGCTCTGGGGACTGGAATTGAGGATGCCCCATTTGTAAATCCTCAGCAGGAGTCCTTTGAGACTGTACAGGGAACCCCACTAGAGACTTTAGGGTGTCCTCTGTTTGTTCCAAAGGCTGTTGGGCCCCAGCTTTTGGGAACCCAGATCCCCAGGGACAGCAATACTGCAGGCAAAGGAAACAAAACCCAGGAAACACCTGGGAGATGGTCTGTCTTCAAACATCTGACATCCAGTGTCAGAATGAGAGCTCTGGAGTCACACTGGCCTTTCAATCTCTTCAGTTTCCTAGCAGGAGACCTTGGACAAAGGGTTTGATCTGTGCCTCAGTTTCCCACTTAACATCACACACAAGCCCCAGCATATGGTTGATATATGATAAATGTGGTTGCGTGAGTAACAAGCAGCAGGACCTGTCCATCAGTGCCCTGAGGAAGGCTCATGGGTGTTCTTCTTCCTGTGTTCCTGCCCCACCACCACCCCAACTGTCATCTCTGATGTTAAAGGAAATCCTATTTTGCACTTTTCTGACTCTTTTCTTTCAGGTCAGGTCCCAGTTCATGATCCAGTTCACAATTTAGTCTTGCTCAATCTGGAGGGGTGCCTAGTGTTGGTTTGGGAGACAACAGATGCCTTACTGGTTTGTGGGGTGGTGGGACCTCCTTTTCTCCATCTGTCTCACAGTCCTGCTTCCTTGATGTATTTCTGTCTCAGCTCAACCATGTTATTATGTTATCTTTTAAAATGTGGAAAAGCCCCCTCCCCCTAATTCCCACCAGCCTTAACCTACTGCACTGCCTCTAGTCACAAGTAGCACAGGAGTCTAATCTTGAACTCTATAAGCAGCCCCCAAAGTCAAGGGAGCCCCAGGAGATCTCAACATAAAAGGAAAAATAACATCCCATCAAGGCGTTTCCCCCGGGAGCCAGCCAACCCAACATAGAAGCCTACATTAACTGCTAAGTGTGGAGGGGGGTGGAAGAACAACGCTTGGGAAGTCCTGAGAGGAAAGATAAATAGAAAACAAACTCAGCTTTCAAAGGAGAGGACGTGAGAGTGAGAATCAAATCCATCTCTCAATGCCCAGGATGGGCAGTTACTGCTATACATCATTAATCCTCAGCCCCCAGTTATCCTGAGTCCTTCTGATTTCTGAATATACAAGAACATCTTGTGCTTTTACCCACTTGAGTAGAGACAGAGGGCAATGGGAACTAGGTCCAATGACCAGTCCACAATGGAAATCAAGGGACAGGACATGCAATCAATTGCTGCTTGGATCTGTGGGGTGTGCCTTGGGCAATGGAGTTTGTCTTCCAGTGGATCAAGCTCACCAGCAGCAACTGCACCAGATGTTAGGAACCAAAGTGCTTCCTCCAAACTCAGTGCTGCTAATTTAAGTCATCTGTCTGTTGGAACTCAGTTAAAATGGAGCTTTGGTAGGATTCTTCATGTGGGTGCTGTGGTTTAACAGAAATTCCTTTTAAATGATGTCTGAAGAATGATTCAAAATAAGGCCAGGCAGGGAGCCTGAGCTGGCCATCGAGGGTATTTATGGAGAACAGGCTGGAGGGGCCAGCTTTCTACTCTCTTCCAGCCCACTTCCATTCTGTGAAGAAGTTGCCCTACAGAATGCTTAAGCATGACTGAACTCTAATGAGCAGAGTCAGCAAACCCCTTCAAAATGAAGGTTTTTGAAAAATGTTTCTTCCTATTAAAATGTGCCACTGCTCAGTATAGAAAATGTAAACAAATTAAGGGAAAACTGTTCAAATATCCACACTCTCACTGACTTTAGACAACTGTCAGCAACCCGGTGTGTATTAGTAACTTTTCTGTGATAAAATACCATGACCAGAGGCATCTCAAGGAAGAAAGTTTCTTTTGGCTTACCCAAGTTCCAGATGGTCAGTCCATAATGGTGGAGGAGGCCTGGTGGCAGAGCAGGGAGCCGAGCGTTCGCGTCTCCATCCGCACCCAGGAAGCAGAGACAGCAAACTGGAAGTGGAGCAAGGCTATAAACTCTCAGAGCCTGAGCCCAGAGGCGGCTTCCTCCAGCAAGGAGCTGTATTCTAAAGGTTCCATAACCCCCCACACCAACAGCATCACCAACTAGGGACCAAGTGTTCAAACACATGAGCTTAAGGGGACATTTTTCATTCAAACCATCACACCAGGTTAGATTATCAAAATATTAGATTTTAGGTATATGTTTATGCATGCGTAGTTATGTAGGTACATACACATGCATGTATAATACATAATACACACACATGTACCTTTTTCTAATAAAACCAGGTTCATCCTGAATACTGCTTTATAATTTTTCCTTCTTTCATTGAATATTTCCTGTTGCTACAAATACATTTCTCAAGCATATTTAAATCCCCACTAACTGAAATGCTATATTGATTTAATTAATCCCCTATTCTTTAGCACAACTTTTTCTTTATTATAAAGTATTGTATTGGTGAATGCAGCGATGATTCAGCAGGTAACACACTTGCCAAGCGAGCATGAGGACCTGAGTTTGAACTCCAGCATCCACGTAAAAAAACAGGGTGTGGTGGTACACACTTGTATCCCAGAACCAGTTCAGTGGAGACAGGGAGATCCCTGGAGCTCACTGGCCGGCCAGCCTAGTGTAATGGGTGAGCCCCAGATCCCAGGGAGAGACCCTGTCTGAAAAATCAAGGTTGGAGTCCAGTGCGGTGGCCCACACCTTTAGTCCCAGCCTTAGGAGGCAGAAGTGGGCAGATCTCTGTGAGATCAGGGCCAGCCTGGTCTACATAGCAAGTTCCCGGCCAACTGGGGCTACACGGAGACCCTGTCTGTAAATAAATAAACAAATAAATAAATAATTTTTAAAAGACTGAAGTTTCCTAAAGGCTCCTAAGACACCTGAGATTGACCCCTGGACTGACACACATACACACACAAACACACACACACATGTGCACACACGGGCTGAAATGAATATCCATGTAGGTAATCTGCATTGCTAGCCATTTCATTAGAAATAAAGAATTTCACAAAAGCCAAATTTCTGAAGCTCTTTTATATTATGTTAGGAAGTTTCAACCCAGAGATTGGCCCAAAGTAGGACACATAAACATCATAAGATGGCTATAGGGAGGTGATCCATGCCTCCGACTAACAGACTCCAAGTAAGAATGCACTGTTTGTACCATTCAAGGTAAGGAGGAGATTTCTATCCTCATGTGGCAGTTACAATCATCATCAGTGAGACTGGGAGCCACAGTGTTAATACTTCTTACAAGTGTGGGGCCCCTAATTGACTCATCTGCTGGAGTTTCAAGTGGGGAAGGGGTCTGGAATGTGTGCTATGTCTCAGACCCACCAGCACTCACCTATCGTTGCCTCTATAGACCTTTCTTCCTATCTGCTGGTCTCAGGTTAATTGGGGTATAAAGGGTTCTAAAGTTCCACAGGAACTTGCAGACTCTCCATTACATAAGTCTATTTTCCACCTGACATCTCTGCTCCGGGAATTTGATGGAACAATCCAACAGCTTTAGAAGGAAACACAAATTGCCATATTTATTAGAAAGCAAGTTGAGTTTCCCCCAGATTAATTTAAATTGAGACACATGGGCACATACGCATAAACACAGACTCACATAATACATATAATTAACAATAAAATCAACTGGGGTCTGGAGAGATGGCTCACTGGCCAAGAACATGTATGGCTGAGTTTGTTTTCCAGCATCCAAGTAGGGCAGCTCACAACTGCCTATAACACCAACTCTGGGGAATCTGATACCCTCTTCTGGCCCATAAGGGCACTGCATTTATGTGCACATACACACAGAGGGACACATACCCACGACTTAAAAAGTAAGAATAATCTTTTTAAAAAACTTTAAAACGTTACATTGAAACAGACAGTGGCTAAGTTTCTTAACTAATAGCCCTCCCCAAAGACAGAGGTAGCAGAAGGCAAAGCAGGTGGGGAAGACTTGCTGGGGCAGGAAGCAGAGCTGTAAAGGACCGACATGTGGTATAGAAGAAACAAAGCTACACAGTGAAACTGAAACAGTGCGGGTCTCGGGGTGATGAGACTGGGCTGCCGTGCCGCAGTGATGTGCTGTGGAGTTTGAGGAAGTTGTTTTCCTGCTCTGGTCCAGTTTTTCAGTGTTTAGCAAAGAGGCTCCACCCTTCCCTCATGTCTTTCCTTTTCCTCACTCGTTTTGTAAGGTTCTTACCAACGTGATTCTGATCATTCTTTTGTGACTTTTCACAGCCTTTAATAATTCAGAATCTTATAGATGGGCTCCCAGGGACTGATCCCACGTTAAGCTCTGAAGAAATGTTGCTAAGCTTAGATTTCTGCAATTGTCAATGTTTCTTCGGTGACTAAATTCAGTTCTATAACAAGCTTTCATGTTTGGGGGTCATGCCACCTTGAACATGGAGACTTCCTGAAGCTAAGAATGTCCTCCTTGAACATAAATGGAGAATTCTCCCTTCGCCCTCTCCTTTTTGCAATGCCGAGGGTCACCTGGATGAGGTGACAGACTCATTGAAATTTTTTTAATTAATTAATTTGTATGTTATATGTATGAGCGTATTGCCTGCATGTAAGGCCACACCTGCCATGTAATGCCCACAGAGGCCAGAAGAGGGCAGCAGAGCCACTGGAACTGGAGTTGCTTACAGATGGTTGTTAACTGCCATATGGGTGCTAGGAATTGACCCTAGGTCCTCTGCAAGGGTAGTCAATGCTCTTAACCTTTGAGACAGCTCTCCAGTTCACCCAGATAGATTTTTTTTAATTATTCTAATTTTTTAAATTTATTTTTATTATGTGTATGAGTGTTTTGCCTTCATGCGAGTGCAACTGTGTGTGCAATGTCCATGGAGGCCAGAAGAGGATATTCAATTCCCTGGAACCAGAGTTATGGACAGTTCTTAGCTGCCATGTGGGTGCTGGGAACCAAACCTGGATCTTCTGCAGAAGCAACCAGTGCTCTTAACTACTGAGTCATCTCTCCAGTTCCTTAAATTATTTTAAAAATTATTTTATTGATTCAAGAATTTTATACAGTGTATTTCCATCCTATTCAGACCCCACCCCTCTCCTCCTCCACTTCAGTGCTCCCTCCTCCAACTCTATGTCCTCTATTGTTATTTGTCTTTTCTTTTAGATGCCTATCTAATCTAATCTGAGTTTCCCGAGTGCACTTGGATGTGGGTCTATCCCTTAGCGTCTGATCAGTCTGCCAGACTTCACTACAGAAAGGAAAACTTGACTCTGCCTCTCCCCATATGCACCAAATGCCAATAGATTTTCAGCTAGGGCTGGGTGCAGACACATTTTACCCAGCATGTCAGCTTGATGGATGGATGATAACGGCCTCTGAAGAGACACTGAGGCTGAAGAACCACCATGTCTGCTGTGAGCAAGGAATGTGGGGAAGGGTGAATCACCTCTCCCCTAGTTTATGGCAGTTGGCAAACTCATTTCAGTCCCAGCTTTCTAAGGAGTCCCCAGGCTACAGGGCAGACAGACAGATCAAAACCCAGTCCTCGCAGTGAAGTGAGCTGGGCAGAAGGAGGCTAGTACTGCAGAAAACAGGCCTTCAGGGCAGGGAGACGGCTCCATTGGGGAAGTCTGGCAGAAGAACTGGAGCAACCGTGTAGAAAAAGCAGGGCACAGCGTTGCACACCCAAAAGCCCAGTGTTGTGGGCAGAGACGGTGAATCACTGGGGCCTGCTGGTCAGTCAGATTAGCCCAGTTAGTGAGCACCAGGTTCAAACAGAGCCTCTGTGTCAAAAAACAAGGTAGAGGGTCTGGAGAAATGACTGTGGTTAAGAGTCCTGTCTCTTCTTGCAGAGGACCCAGGTTCAGTTTCCAGCATCCACGTGGCAGCTAACAACCATCTGCAACTCCAGTTCTGGCCTGCATGGGCACTATATGCACAAGTGCACTTACACACATGCAGGCAAAACACTCATACATAGAGACCTGCCAGCCTCTGCCTCCCAGTGTGGATCAAAGGCATGCACCACCATGCCTGGCGAAATAAAATGTTTTTAAAAAGAGAAAGAGATGGAGGAAGACACTTGATATTGACCTCTCACCTGCACACACACACACACACACACACACACACACACACGTGGACTAACACATGCAAACACACACACACACACACACACACACACACACAACAACAGCCCTGCATCTCCTACAATGCTTCTATCAGCACAAAGGCAAGATGGCTGAACATTGGACTCTCAAGGACTGCATTTCCTGGTTTGGCAGCTGGCCCTCTCCAAGCCGCCTGCCACCTCTCCGTGATCCTTAACTTCTCTCCTCTGTCACATTTTCTTTTGAGTTATGTTGAGCCTCTGTTTTCCAGCAGGAAGTGCCTGGCCAGATCTTTCACAGGCTGGAAGTTGACACTACAACGAGAATCCACTCCTGGGAAGGACAGATTTAAGACGCCAGGATAGGGGAGTTCTGTGCTGCCTCCTCACTCTCTCCACGTCACTGTGCAGGAAGGAAAGTTTAAAGTGGTTATCAGTGGAACCCAGCCAGCGAGGGCTTCACGACGGCCTTCCTTGACCTGTGGATACCATGCATTTCTGTTCAGAGTGAAGCAGGGCCTGGGATCAATAGCTCACTGAGGAAGTCCATTCCCCATTCTGGGCCTCAGTTTCTTTATCTGTTACACACGTCTCTCAAAGGGCTTATGGAATAGTATGACTGATAGGAGTTCTACAGACGTGAACATGTGTAACATGAAGGCTTGAGAGCAGTATCAGCAGGAGGCGCGGCTGTTTGTTATCCTGAGTAGGGCTGTGTCTTCGCTATCGTGGCTCGAGAAGCTGTTTGGATCAGAAGTATTTGGCCTCTGAACTTTTACTCTGGACTGGAGCAGCTGTGGGTGGTAGGAATGTGGGGAGGGAGGAAACATCAGCGTCAGCAAGCATGGGCCTCCGTCTCAGAGTTGGCCGGGCTTCTAGAAGGACAAATAAAAATCTCAAGTAGCTCTTTGTGGTCATGAAGAATACACTTATGTGATTGTTTTCAGTGTTTTAGAGTCTGAAGAAAAGCTAGGAGGGACACTTATCACCGTGGAAACAATAGGGTTGCTCACTGGGCCTTGGCTGCATGCAGCTATGTGAAGTGAGACCAAGAGAAAATGACTCTGTGGCCTTGTTCTGAGTAAACACACAGACGCAGAGACACACAGACATGCATCCCCACAGTTTCCCACACAGTGCTTTAACTGCGTGTGAGGCGTCCTTCCGCCTTCCCACTATCTACAGCCTCCCCAGTCTCAAAGTTCTTCTTGATCGCTTTGCCTCCATCTGTCAAGCTGGGTCTGACTCATAGTGAGGACTCAGACAATTTCTGACACATGAACTATCACCTTGTCTGGGGTTTGTTGTTACCTTTATGGCTTCCAAAGAACCACACCTCTCTGAATCCGTGTGCTTACCTTATCCTTTCTGTGCTGGTCACATGATTGCTTTGGACAATGGGACCTTTGCAAACATGAAAAAGTGGAGGCTAGAAAGGCACTTCCCACTAGGGAATTCCATGTGAAGAAGCCTAGGGGAGCTGCTAAAGATACCTGGCCCAGGCAACGACAGCACTGGAGACCAGCCGTCTGAGAGGCCATCTTAGATCCTCATCCCCATCAAGCGGCCAGTTGCTTGTAGCCAAGTGGAGTCACTGGAAGAATTGCTGATTTCAGCCCAAATTGTTCTCTTTAGAACCATGAGCCAGGCATGCTGTGACATACTTGCAGTCCCAGCACTTAGAGGCTGAGGTGGGAAGATCACTAGTCCGAGGCCAACCTGGACTGCAGAGTAAGATCCTGAGAACTTGACTCAAAAGAAAAAAGAAAAAAAACAACAACCCTAATTACAATTTTAAGCCACTGAAATTGTGTATGTCATCAGTTTTTTGGGTCTTTTTGAGACAGGATCTCCTGGAACTTTCTCTGCAGCCCAAGTGGCCTGGATCTCACAGAGATCCACCTGCCTCTGCCTCCTGAGTGCAGGGATTAAAGACACTTCTTCTTAAAAAATTGATAGACATCTTTAGGTTAAGAATGGTAAATATGTTATATTCCATCTGACAATTTTGATTGTTAGTGTTTCCTTGGGGAGCTTTTTAAAAGATTTATCACTTGTGTGAGAGTGTGTGTGTGTGTGTGTGTGTGTGTGTGTGTGTGTGCACGCGCGCATGTGGCTGCAGTACCTACAGAGGCCAGAGATGATATCGGATCCCCTGGAGAAGCAGTAATAGGCAGTTTTGTGCTGGGAACTGAACTTGGGTCCTCTGGAAGAGCAGCAAGAGCTCTCAGCCACTGAGTCGTCCCTCTAACACCTTGAAGTGCTTTTCTGGGGAGAGTTTAAGGCTAAAATATTGGAAAAGAAAGTCCTGACTCATCAGTAATGTGCATGCTATGTAGTTCTTATCTTTGTTCTTTATTATCAGTTAGACAGAAGCCAACGACTATGGAAAGCAGAATCAATGAAGTTGAATGCAGGAGGGCTAACTGGTAAGGGATGCTTCCCGTGAGTTAGGCTTCACATCCCAGGAGTAACGATGGGGAAGGCAGACCTCTGTGAGAGGACTCAGCTCGGTGTTTGCGTCACGAGGGGGCGGGGGCACAGTGACATGATAAAGACACGCCAGAAACAGCGTTGGGTCTTTGGCCAGGCATCTCTCTAGCAGCTTCCCCAGGCTTCTTCACATGGGACATTCCAGTTTGCTACTCTGGTTGGGTCCCCACGATGCTTGAGGAGTACTAGAGTGAATTTCCACGGTGACAGATAGTGTAACCCTCTCTGCAGGCCCAGAGAGTCAGTGCCACTGATGCATCTTGCACTCTCAAAGACAGACTCGCAGGCACCACTTTGCTGGGAGGCTAACAGCAAAATCAAAGGAGCGGGCTCTCCTGGGATATGACAGTTCTTATCTGCTCCCACACTAAATTAGTCATTAAAAATGCTAGGTCTCACAAAGAGGATGGGATGAGTAGAAAGTGGGAGGATTCCAAGGGAATGTTTCACATGAGTCAGAAAAGCCACATGGAGCACCTCTGCCCCTCCAGTGTCCTCCCTTGGCAATGGGAAGACACTGACCTCAGGCTGAGAGCCACTCTCCTTTACCTGTAACTGAGCCACCCTGACTACTTGAGGACCTTGACTCTACCATCTCTGCAGCCCCCAAACCTTCTGAGAGACGTGCTTCCTCAGACACATTCATGTGGTCGGTTAGACTGTTGCCACTTTTCTATCAGAAAAACTTTATGGACTTCCATAACTAGAGTTTCATTTTCCCAAGTCCCCAGCGACCCATTTCCTTGATTTATAAGGTACCTTACCCCGTTGAGGATTTACATATGATGCATTGATTTGAGCCCTCGGAGGCAAGTAGTATGCAGGATAGCTTAGCAACCTGAGACGCCCCCCCCCCCACACACACCTGCATCAAGCTATGCACACCTCTCTCCAAACAGAACAACAGGCCACCTCACCCTGATAGCCCCATAGCCACCTCCCCCTTCTGTGGTCACACACATTTTGAAACATATCCTGGAACTAAGGGGAATACACCTATCCAGCCTAGACTGGTTTGGGGTGCCTGCACAGTAAGGAAAACTGTCCTCAGTGAAATTTTAAAGAAAAACTCTACTTGCCATCTTATGCCTGTGCATGATTGGGTATGCGTGTGTTTAAAATCAGATGTATCATGGGAAAGAGTATGCACAAGGAACAAAGACTTACATAACCCAAGTCTGTCAATCAAAAGAGAACAAATCCATACCCCACCCCCAGCAACCAACTCCTTGTTTTCCTGTATCTATAAAAGGAAGCCCAGAGACCTAACCCCAGGGCTCTTGAACAATCTTGCTGAAAGAGCACTGACCCCTTGCAGTGCCTCTAGAATGAACTTTCACTTTGTCTTTCAATACAATCCTTTGCTGCTTGGTTATTTGTGTGTGTGTCTTAGTCATTTCCTGTTACTGTGATAAAATATCCTGAAAACAGCAGTTTTCAGGTGAAAGGATTTATTTGACCCACTATTCCAGCCATCTTACAGTCCATCACTTTGGGGAAGTCAAGGCAGCAGGAACTTAAAACAGTTGGTCACATCACACTCACAGTCAAGAGCAGAGAGCAGTGAAGGAATGCATGCATACTCAGTTTAACCCTTACACCATTCAGCATCCTCCACCTAGGGAATGGTGCCACCCATAGTGGGGGTCTTCCCCTACTCAATTACATAATTAAGATAATCCCCCACAGATAGACCCTCAGGCTAACTTGAGTTAGATAATCCCTTATTGAGACTCTCTTCCCAGATTCTAGATTCTGCCGAGTGGACAATGAATACTAACCGTTCCAGCGTGCTTCTTCAATAACTAAGACACCAAGAACCTGAAGACACCCCACCCAGACAGGGACCACTGTAATACATCCATCCAGTCCCCCATCCATCCAACAATCTGTCCATCTTTTTCTGTACTTATTTTATATCATCTGTTTAGTCAGTTCGTTCTCTCTATGCACTCAGTTGATTCTGGAAACTACAAAGAGAGCGAAGCATAGGTCTTGTTTCAAGGAGCCTCAGAGGTGAGAAAGGATTCAGGAATCCAGGTGAGAGACCAGAGATGGACTAGTTTGGGGAAGAAATGAGGATCTGTAGAGCAGAGGTTGCCGGGGAAGGAAAAGAAGCTATCAGAGAAGGAAGAATTGTAAAGCCAGAAAATAGCCAAACGTTGGTGGCCCATGCCTTTAATCCCAGCCCTCCAGAGGCAGAGGCAGGCACAACTCTGTGAGATCGAGACCAGCCTGATCTACATAGTGAGTTCCAGGACAGTTTGGGTTTCAGGAAAAAAGATTCAGTGGTTGCCTTGTAGGTGGACAGTGAGGGGACAAGGGGCTACGAATTACCAACAACTGAGTATTTCTTAGTTCCATACTCATGATTGTTAACAGTGGCTCTCTGGCACACCAGGCATCATTCTAAGGCCTTATGGACTGAAACTCATTGAGTCCCCACAGCACAGTGAGGTAGGTCCTGTGACTACGCCCACATTGCAGGTGAGGAAATAAAGGCCCAAGGAGATGACTAACTTGTTCAAGGCAACACAGCAAGTAAAGGACAAGGGCGGGGTGACTCGGGTGTCATCTGGGTCTGGGCTAAGTGGGCACCTCCCTCTAAGACAGGAGGCAAAGGAGGAAACTACGTAAAACAGTTTCCAATGTGCAATTTGAGAAGCCTGCCCTCATCCCCGGGGAGAGTTCTGGCAAGACACGTACACATAGGCGAGGGGCCAAGGAGAGCCACGGCACTGGATGGAAACGTTCGTTTCGACACCAAGCGACGCAATGCTGGAGTGTGTCAGGTAACACCCTAGGGGCCACATGGATCTAAGAAGCAGCCACTGAACTATACACGGGTTGAAAGTCCAGTGGCCTGGGCAGGCATGTGCCAACTCTCAAAGCACCTGGGTCAGAGCGTGTGGACACTGGTGCAGCAGATTCCTGGGGTCTCCTCCCAAGACTTGAGTTCCTAAGGTTTGGCCCCCACCGCCCTCCCACCCGGCCTGGAGATCTGATTGACAAGCTCCCCCTACTGGCTGGTGCGGATACAAGCGGGCCATGAAGTAGATTTTGAGAAGTAAGGTCCCAAAGGCAGGGTCGTTCTGATTTGAGGTTAAAGGCTCCGTGACCTCTGTCCCGGAAGATCAACATGTGCGTGGCCACCTGTCCAGCTTCCCCCAGGTCTTTGCCTCACAGGCCGTAGAGAGACAATCAGTTCACTGTCTACTTTGCACAAAATGTTCACACTTACCTTTTTCTCTCTATCTCTGTCTGTGTCTCTGAGGGACAGAGAGACAGACAGAGAGAGAATAAAAGAAAAAGCCACTAGGTTCAGAAATAAACATGTCTACAGCCATATCCCCCTCAAAGTGCTCAGTCTTGTCTGATCTCAGAAGCTAAGTAGTTGGGCCTGATTAGCACTTGGATGGGAAAAACAGACACTTAATAGTAAAGACACATAAGCATGATTAAGCCAATGAAGAAACCAAAACTATATGGTCCTTACCACACCGGTAAATACAAATATGCTTCTAAGTATCCTTAGTGTATAAAGGACATATAGAGAAGAGTAATAGACTCAGTTTTAAGGAGTTGGCCAGAGAGTCTCCCTGAGAAGGTAACATGTAATTTGGACTTTGAACGTCAAGGAAGAGTTCATGAGGCAAAGGAAAAAGGATTCCAGGTGTAGAAGTAGAAGGCATCAAAGTGCATAGAGGAGTGTATAAACATGCATGGAGAGATGGCTCAGTGGTTAAGAGCACTTACTGCTCTTGCAAAGGACCCAGGTTCGATTCCCAGTCCCCACATGGAGGCTAACAACTGTTTGAAACTCCAATTTAGGGTGCCTGATACCCTCTTCTGGCCTCTAGAGGTATTACACTCTTGTGGCACACACACAAACACAAAGATTTTTTTTTTTAATGTATAGAAAGAACAAAAAGCTTCTGGGAAACAGAGTTGGGGCATCTGGGACAGGTAGAAGCTGACAGAAGAGCAGTGATGTGAGTTGGAAAGCTGCCCTGGGCCACCCCTTGGAGCATCCTCAGGGCTTGCTAAGGAATTTGTTCTTGATCTTAGAAAAAATACAGAGTCCATGTGGTTTTGAAGTAGAGACTCCATCTTAGTTTTGCAGAGCTCAGGAGATTAACTGTGGGAAGCTGGGAGATATCTCAGTCCCTCTCCTATGATGTCCAACAGAGGACTCTCTAGCAGAGAGAATCCTGGTGTGCACTGGGACAGGAAGACACAGATCCTGGAGTTTGTTTTTTTAAGCTGTGGAAGCTGAAGACTATAGTGTGGGAAATAAGCCATAGGGGATGAGGAGGAGGAGACAGAGCATGGAGAAACAACACTCAATGCAGTTCCTCAGATGGGAAAAGAGGAAGGATTCCTCTCCTAATCTAAATATGTATTTAAAATAATCACAGAAAAGAGAGCTGAGTTTTTGCTGGGTGGGCTAAGGGAGGAGACCCAGAAATGTGCAAAGAACAACAGAGTAGGAAAAATAAGCAGAAGAGAAAAGAACATAGAAACAGGAAGTCCGCAGGCAGCAGTTCCCCATGAAGTCATTGGCAAAGGCCCCGGCTCAATTCTCTGCAGGCTGTGGGGTGTGGGCTTTTTCTCATAACCGTGGGTACTAGACAGGGCAGAACTTGGGGTCAATGCCAGAGGCAGCTGGAAAATTTCAAAAGCTATTTGTGTATGGAGTGGGTGTGGGGTGGTCTCCAGGCTGCTCAACCTGGGGAGCAGGCGGTGGAGGAAGCCAAGAACTCAAGGTCAAAGCTGAGTCCCAGGTCCGGGGCTGCCACGGAGGGGCTGTGTAACCTTGGGCAAGATCTTGCACCTCTTTGGCATGTTTCTGTACTTGGGACTTGGTGTGGTTGGGAAGGCATCTCTGCATGGGTGCCTGGGGACATGATGACGATACCCAGCTGGGAATTCAGTAGGACCTGAGACCAGGAAGAAAGAGTAGTTTATTTCTGAAGTATACACCAAAACGTTGTTCTGTCAGCCAAGCTCAGAGCCCAAAGGGCTGTCGCTGCTCAGAGGTGTCTTTGCTCCCCCATACATGAATTGTCCATCGTGTCTCTGAGATTAGGAGCTTGGAGGCACAGGGGATTAAGAAGAAAACTCTATGAGTTCAAGGCTAGCCTGGTCTATATAGTGAGTTCCAGGCCATAACGAGATCTTGTCTCAAAAAAACAAAAAAGAAAAAAGGAAAGAAAAGAAATGAAACCTTGGAGACTGGGGAGATGTCTCGGCAGTTAAGAGCACTAGATGGGTTCAGTCCCCAGCACCCACATGGCAGTTGGCAACCCTCATTAACTCCAGTTTCAGTGGATCCTACACCCTCTTCTGGCCTTTGTAGGAACTGCATGTATGTGGTGCACTTATATATGGGAAGCAAAACACTCAGATATATAAAATAAAAAATAAATAAATTTAAGGGGGAAAACAGGCTGAATCTACCACAGAAGAGTCCTAATGTAGATAAAAGGCTAGGATTTGCTCTGTGTATGTGTGTGTTTGTGTGTGTGTGTGTGTGTGTGTGTGTGTGTGTGTGTGTGTGTGTGCATACAGAGGCCAGAGGACAGTCTTGGGTGTCATTCTTCAGGCACCATTCACCTTGTTTTTTGAGACAAGGTCTCTCACTGGTCTGGAGCTCAGTGAGCAGGCTAGGCTGCCTGGTCAGCGAGCCCAGGGGTCTGCCCACCTCCCCTTCCCAAGTAAGGAGATGACAAGCATGTGACAACACACATGACTTTTTCACACCTCAGTTCTGGGGATCAAGCTCAGGTCCTCACATTCACACAGCAAGTACTTTACTGACTGAGCTTTCACTTTAGAACTTGACCTTGGGTGTAACGGAGAGGCATCTGGTCACTTCCTCCACCCGACCATTGCTCTCCTCATGGTCACGGTCGAAGTCACTTGGGAGTGAGTGCCCCCAGAATATGACCTTCAATGTACATGCTGTGATGTGGGGAACTGAGACAGCTCCAATGCCCGGGTCTGACCTGTGGCTGAGGGGCCATGTTCATGAAGGACGACAGCTGTGAACGCAGTCCAGCACAAGACTGTACATTTATATAAAACATTATGAGATTATGTTTTGTGATATTTTTTAACGGAAACTTGAGGCTGTAGTTCTAGAGGCGGAACCTTGTAGATGACAACATTATGTGTCAAAGGTTGGACATGCCCAAAAGGCCCAGGACACAACCCAGAAATGGAGGGAGGTAAGCCTCATAGGGGCAGTGAGGAGAGACCTGAGGCAGGAAGGAGGTGGTAGGTAGACTCTGGACCCATCTCCTTAGTGAACTGCTCGGGGCACAGTGATTTCATACAGTCTCCCGAGAAGCCCATGTCGGCCATTCTTATCTTCTGAGCCAGCTCCCCAGCCCCTTGATTTAGTTCGATCTGAAGCAATGGACTAAGCCAGAGGGTTCTTAGGATTTACAGACTCTGGTTGTCCTGCTGATCCTAGTGAGGGAAGGTTTATCACATTTGTGTTGCAATTTCACCTGTTTCTGTTAGAACCATATCTTAGGGGTTATAAATACTAGGGTGGAAGAATCAAGAGGACCTGGAGTCAAAACGATCAGGGTTGTATCCTGGTCCTGCCGCTCCCTAGTGAGAAGAGCAATGATTGGACTTCTTTGAGACTTCAGTTTCCTTGGGAGATGTAGAAGATAATACTGGCTTCAAAGGGAACATGCACAACAGTGCTTGCCACAGCATCATTCAAAATAGAGAAGCTACGAAACCAACCTGGGTGTCTGTCAACAGAACTAGATAAAGAAAATGTGCTTTAGCCAGACATAGGTGGCTCCTGTCTTTGATCCCAGAAGCAGAGGAAGGTGGATCTCTGTGAGGTAGAGACCTGGGAGGACAAGAGTCCATACATATTGAGTTCCAGGCTAATTGTGGCTACAAGAAGACCCTGCCTCAAGAAAGAAAGGCAGAAAGAAACAAAAAATGAAAGAAAAATGGAATTTTTTCAACCATAAAGAAGAATGAAGTTATGTTGCTTTTAGGGCAGTGGGTACAATGTAGACAGCCATATTAAGTGAATTAAGCCAGCTTTAGAAGACAAACCTAGCAGGCTTTCTCTCAGTCATGGGTCTAGATTTGATGTAGGTATAGAAAATCACGTGTGTTTATATGACGTCAGAGTAGAAGAGAAATCATCCAGGGATATGAAGGGGACTAAGGGGACAGAAAGGGAGAGAAGGAGAGAAAGAGAAGAACAAGCAGTGTTCTAGTTTTATTTCAGTTGCTGTGCTAAAATATCCTGACAAAAAACTACTTAAAGGAGGACTGGAGAGATGGCTCAGCAGTTAAGAGCACTGGCTGCTCCTGCAGAGGATTCAGGTTCAAATCCCAACACCCATATGACAGCTAACAACTGTTCTTCACTCTAGTTCCAGGGGATCCAATGCGCTCTTCTGACCTCTGTGGGCATTGCATGACACAGGCGCACTTACATACCTGCAGGCGCAACATTCATACACATTTTTTTAAGCTACTTAGGAGAGAAAGAATTTATTTGGCTTTCAACTCCAAGTTACAGCCCATCACTGAGGGAAAATGAAGGCAGGAACTGAAGCACCTAGTCACATGATATCCACAGTCAAGAGCAGAGAGAGAGAGAGAGAAAGAGAGAGAGAGAGAGAGAGAGAGAGAGAGAGAACACCCCTGTCCCTTTCCTTGCTTGCTGCTGGCTGCTCTGCTGGCTTTCTATGCACTTACATAGGCCAAGGACCAGCCCATGAAATCGTGTTGCCCACATTTGACTGGATCACACCTCAGTTAGCCATCAAGACAATCCCCAATAGGTCAACCCTATCTGGATAATTCCTCATAAGATTTTCTTCCGGGAGGAGAGATGGCTCAAGCAGTTGAAAGTATATACTGGTTTTGCAGAGGGTTTGGGTTTAACTCTCAGCACCCATATAGGTTGGTTCACCACCTATAACTCCTGCTCCAAGGGAACTGGTGCCCTTTTTCTGGATTCTCTGGGCACTTGTACCCCCAGGGCACTGACACAGATACATACACATGAATAATCATTGTCGTCATCATCATCATCATCATCAAGATTTTCTTCTCAGATGATTCTAGGTTTTTCAAGTTGACCGTTAAGACTAAGCAGCACAGGGGCCTAGAGAGATGGCTCAGCAGTTCAGAGTGCTGGCCGTTCGTGCAAAAGACCTGGGTTTGAATCCCAGCACCCACATGGAAGCTAACAACTGTCTACAACTCCATTTCCAGAATATCTGATGTCATCCTATGACCCCCATGGGCATTGCAAGACATGGGTATACTTATATACATGCAGACAACACACGAATACATATAAAATAATAAATTAAATATTTTAAAAAATAAAATAAAACTGACAACCAAGAGGTCCTGGAGTATAATCAATGTATACTTGTATGTATAGGGTGTCCTCAGACCTGCAGAAGCAGGACTGGCAGCTGAGACCCATCTGGAAGATTTCCCAGGTGAGATTCTGAGCATGAGGTCTCTCTGCTGTTGAAACACAGGCAGTGACATGAACAGTCATCCCAGTCTCTCAGAAGCCCGTGTTGAAGGTGGGGTTGCAGATCCAGGCAACTTTCCAGGCTGACCCCCCAACTCCTCAGTCCTGTACTATCTGCTCCTGATCCCAGTTCATTCCCAGAAGGGCAAGTGTCTTGCCCCGCCCCCTTTCCCTATGACTTAGGGTCTGGGAACTGAAGGTATGACTTGATGGGAGGTGAGTCTTGGGGGCAACCTAGGACAGAGGCCCTTGCTGCCCACAGCCTCAGCAGCCTGTGGACAGCTCTGAGACAGACTCGGGTATCAGGAACTAGACAACAAGATTGTGGTTCCACTATACATGCTGTGGCTCTGTGTTTGTTTCTTTTGCTCTGTTGCTGCTTATGGTGGCAGACCACCAGGGAGGGCCACGGCATCTTCTGCTTGCCTCACAGCAGGGTGGATTGTGGGAGCTGAGTCAGACTGAAGAGCAAGGTCACAGACAGGCAGAGGGGGGCATTTTGGTATGTTTTATTTTGTTTTTGTTTGTTTGTCTTACAGTGGGGGCATTTATACATAGAGCCAGAAAGAGAGAAGGAATGATAAAAGAAAGACTTTGGAACAAGGACCCAGAGGGAACTGAGAAGGATAGAAGGAAGAGCTTAGATCCAGAGCCAGGAAAAGATTTTGGTCTCCAAAGGGCTGAGAAGCCCAGTCTCCCACATCGGCGGGGAGGGTGTGGAGGGCTTCCGATTCTGTGTGGGAAAGAGGCTAGAATTCTGGGATTTCCTGCCCAGAGGTCTCAGTGAACTAGGAGGCAGATCCTCTCAGAGGAAAGTTTAAGGATGAAGAGGTAGTGCTGAAATGGTGAGATAGAGGAGCCCCGGCCTACTCCAGAGGATGGGTGAAAGAGGGCTCACGGACACTGACCCCTGTGCGTTTATGACTTATCCCTCTGTCACACCAAGTAAGTCCAAGAGAAAAGGATTAGGCCTGCTACCTATGAACAGTCCTAAAGAACATCACTATGATACACACTGTGTCCACACCCTGGGGTCTAAATAGTTACTTAAATCTTCTCCTTTCCTGAGACAAATCAAAAAACTGATTTTTCTCCTGAGACCTGACCCATGGACCAGCCCTTTGAGCATGAGCCATGCCCTACAGCTCATGTGTTGAATGTTTGGTACCCAGACAGTGGTACCTTGGGGGAAGGTGTTGGAAACCTAGGAAGAAAGCAAATCCCAGGGACCAGGGTGACTTCTGAGGCTACACCTGGCCCCTGGTCCCTGTTCCTATTGTCTCTCTTTGTTTCTTGCCTACCAGGAGGTGAACAGCCTCCTCCCCCAACTCCCACCGCCCTGATGCTCACTCTACTGCATGAAAAGACCCCTCTGAAACCAAGAGCAAAACAAACTTTCCTCCCTTCAGTTGTTTCTGTCCAGAGTTTCCATCCCAGCCTATACTACACGTACAAACCTTTGTGATGCCAAGGCCAGCCTCCCTAAAAGGAGCTTGCTCCCAGATGACTTATTAATGCATACAAACTTGATGGTCCGTTTTTCCACAGGTCAGTTTCCCAGAATTCCCCATCTGGTGGGAAAGAGTGAAAGAATTGGGTGAAAAATCGTTGGCATAGCAACAAAAATAGGTTCACTTATTATCCTTATATATAAAATATTTGAGATCTCAGCCCAGGTCCACCTTTCTGAGGTAAAGATGTTGATCAAAAGGCTCTTCTGCCTTCTAAGAGAGAAAGGAGCCTTGTAACTCCAGTGCTTTCAATTTTTTTTCAACTGCTTTGAAATTTTGTGATCTATTATCTTCCTTCCTTCCTTCCTTCCTTCCTTCCTTCCTTCCTTCCTTCCTTCCTTCCTTCCTCTCTCTCTCTCTCTCTCTCTCTCTCTCTCTCTCTCTCTCTCTTTCTTTCTTTCTTTCTTTCATAAAGGGCCAAAATAAAATCAAGGAAAAAACGTACCTATATTTTCTCCATATGGTATGTCGCCATCTGGTGTTGTCAAAGGGCAACTGCATGTTTATACTCTGCCTTGCTGTTCCTTTTTCCCTCGAGCTGTGTTAGTGGAGTCTAGTCTGTACCTTGCAGGGTGCAGTAGTAACTACAGTCCCATCTTCCACCTATGCAATCAGAAGCTGACCCTATTGTGGAGGTGACTGTCACCCCCCAGATTCTCTGGAGCTGGCACATTGTAGGGTCCAATACAGGTACCCTATGCCCCTTTGGGGATTTCAGTCAGAATTTGGGGAGCTGAAAGTGGCTGGATGGGGCAGCCCTCCAGGGGCACCCCTGAGGTGCAGCCAAGTGTGGCGTCTTCCAGCCAGAATGATTTCCCATCAGCCTTGACTGCACTGAGCACTGCCTGCAAGAATTGTTTGTTTGGCTGGATAATTGGTTTTGAGACAGTGTCTCCCTATAACCCTAGCTGCCTGGAACTCACTATGTAGACCATGCTGGCCTTGCTCTCACAAAAGACCTGCCTGCCTCTGCCTCCTGAAAGCTGAGATCAAAGGCGTGTGTCACCACAGGGGCTTCACCTGCAGGATTTTAAGTAACCGCAGCATTGTCCCAGCCCCAACCCCAGAGACTCTGATTTCATAGCCTGGGAGGAGGCAAGAGGATGTGAGCCCATTCCTGGGATGATGCGATGATACATGATCTGTTGTTGAACCTCAGAGAGGTCTGAGGTCAACCAATCTCAGGTGTCCTTTCTCAGTAGCCATCCACCTGTTGGTTTTTTTGTTTGTTTTGTTTGGTTGAGGTAGGGTCTCTCACTGGCCTGGGGCTTGCCAAGGAAACGAGGCTGTCTGGCTGCTACCCCGGAGATTTGCCTGCCTCTGTCTCCTCTGTGCTAGGATGATGAGCGTGTGACACCACACGCGGCATTTGTGTGTATGTGCGTGGCATATGCATACGTGTATGCGCAGGTGTGCATGCCCATGCATACACCTGCAGAGAACAAAAGGGGAGATCAAGTGTCCTGTTTTCTCAGGCTCCACTTTATACCCTTGAACAGTGTCTGTCGCTGAACCCAGAGCTTGTCATTTTGATTAAACTGGCTGGAACCTCCTGAGATCCTGCCTCTACCCCATAGCACTGGGTTACAGGCCCATGAGGCCGTGCCAAGCTTTTATACGTGGATTTGGGGGATCAAATTCATGTCTTCACATCTGCCAAAGTGAGCACTTTATGAACTCTGCAACATTGCAAAGAAAGCCTTTAAGTTTATTTATTTCCTATTTATGTGTGTGTGCCTGTGTGCTTGTGTGGCTTTATGTGCCCTCTGTTCATGAAGGTCCCTTCAGGATAAAGCGTCAGGTCCCCTGGAACTGGAGTTACAAGAAGTCGTGAGCCGCTGTGTAGGTGCTGGGATCTGAACCCGGGTTCTCTGCCGAAGCAGAGAGTGCTCTTAACCACTAAGTCATCTTTTCAGCCGCTCCTAAGAGTTTTACGGGACTGTCTTTCGGAGAGGGAAGGTCAGGTCTGCCCTGTGAAATACAAGGTTTCCCGTGAGCACATGAAACATTGATGCCTCATTACAGCTCTTGCCCTTGTGTGATGGAATGTCCACTACATTTCAGTGAGGTCACTCCTTTGTGGCAATGCAGAGGGGAGAGTCACATGGCTGCTTCCCTGCGCATGGACCCTGTGCGGGAAGCTGCGGGATACTGGGAGTGGGACTTGTGGCCCACACAGAACCCACAACTGGTAAAGAAGAGAATGTGTAAGGAGAGAGGTCAGAGAAACCCAGAGCGGGGAGAAGGGAGACGACCCTCCTTCAAGGTTTAGAGGGACCTAGCCCCTGGAGAGCGTGAGCAGCATGACACTGCCTGGTGGAACACTTAGGAGGCAAACACCACGTCCTGGCCTTTATTTCACACCTGAGGAAACTGAGACCCAGAGAGGTGCGACAGCTACTGACAAGAGCCGCTGTGTCGGACCCACTTTTCCTGATCCCTTATTTAGGTCTTGTTTATGTCTTCCATTTTCCCACGTGTCATGTTGACCCTGGGAATTTGAACATTGACTGGTGAACCCGTCATGGAAAACCTGAGGGACTCACCAGCCAATTCTTTTTTATGGACTTTTCTGGAGCCAGTTAAAGATCTCTCTCTCTCTCTCTCTCTCTCTCTCTCTCTCTCTGTCTCTCTCTCTGTAGTAAACTCATTACCAACATTTGGGTAGACAGAGGGTTGAATCTCTAGTCAGAATTCTCTCTTTGTTTGCATGTATCCAGACTTCAGGGCTGTGTGGGAAGGGTATCAATAGTTCCCATTGAAAGGGGAGCTTGAAATGGAGTCCCGGGCTTGGCTACGGTCCTTACGTTGCTGAGTCCAGCAGGCCAGGCCTACTGCTTTCCCCAGCAAGGCACTTCCCACAGCGCAAGTGACCGGGACACCACTGAAGAGGAGAAACAGGAAGGCAGGTAAGAATTTGCTTTTGGCTCTGTGATAAAGCACTCCGTCCTAAACTTGGGGGAGGAAAGGGTTTACCTGACATACATGTCCTCATCACAGTCCATCACTGAGGGAATCCAGGGCAGGAACTCAGGTGAGACCCTGGAAGTAGAGATCACGGAGGAGTGCTGCTTGCTAGCTTGCCCCTCTGGCCTGTGCTTAGTGTGCTTGCTTAAATAACGCAGGACCACCTGCCCAGGGATGGCACCACCCACAGCAGGCTGGCCCTCCCACGTCACTTCCTGAGCAAGTGTATGTGTGTGGCCTTGTATGTAAAGGCCAGAGGTCAGCCTCAAGGGTCCTCCCTCAGGTACTGTCCACATTTATTTTTTGAGGCAAAGTCTCTCACTGGCCTGAAGTTCTCCAAGTAGGCTAGGCTGGCTTGCCTAGGATGTCTCCATCTTCCTACTGCTGGGATTATAAATGCTCATCACGAAGCTGGAGAGATGGCTCGGTGGTTAAGAGTATTGGCTGCTCTTGCAGAGGCCCTGGTTCAGTCCCCGGCACTCACTTGGTGGCTAACACCCATCCTTAACTCCAGTTCTAGGGACTTCAACACCCTCTGCTGGCCTCCATGGGCATTTCACACATAGTTGCCAGAGAAACACTCGTACACATAACATAAAAATAAATAAATAATGCTAAATAAGCAAACGAGCAAGGTATGGCTGCACCACACCTTTAATCCTAGCACTTTGGAGGCAGAGGTAGGAGGATCTCTGTGAGACTGAGGCCAGCCTGGTCTACATGGTGAGTTCTAGGCCAGCTGGGAGACCTTATCTCAAACAAACAAAAACCAAGAAAAAAAGAAAGAGAGAAAAGAGAGACGCATATCATCATGCTTGACTTTTTCTGATATGGTTTCTGGAATCCAACACGGGTCCTTGCGCCATTATGGCAAGTGTGTTTCCACTGAGCATTCTCTCCAGCCCCTGATTTGGCTTTCTTCCTCCATGCTAACATATAGGTTCAGCAAAACACATCACTGGCTCCCCAGTATCCTCTTTTTTCTGCAGTAGTAGTCAACAAATGGGATTCTTCTTCAAACAGCGTCTCCTTAGGCTTCCAACATTTTCCAGTGTTTTCTGGTCAGAGGTGCTGCCCTGCGAGTGAGGCTCCACGCTTCCTGGCTTAGTGCCGTTTGTCCTGAGGCTTTGCGGTAGCATAGGGACTGGCCTGGGAAGTTTCAAACTTGCCCAAGCTGTCCATGCCTATGTTTTTAGCAACAGGCTTCAAGCTGTGAACAGGCTGACAATGGACTGCCTGTGCTCTGCATCGTCTCACCCTGTACCCAAAGCCCTCTGACAACCTTGGAGACACCACGTTTGTTTATTCTGAAACAGAAGGCCAAACACACACTTTGGAAGCAGTCCTGTCCTTGTGTCTCTGGAATTAACCTAACAAGGAAATTCTAACCACAACGCAAACAACGGTCCCTCCCGGATCCCAGTCTGACTTCAGTGTTCCAATCAGTTGCACTTCTTTTGGACAACAGATTGCTTTTCTGCTTATATTTTAAAAGTAAAGAAACATTTCCCCCCCCACATAGAAAAAAAAGATGATCTTTGAAAAGCAGAGCCATTCTCCCGAATTTGTAGGGTCCTCTGTGGGCTGGATCTCCCCACCTCTCTTCACTGGGTGAGTGACATCTTTCCCAGCTCTTCAAGCTCCATCTATATTGGCCTTTGATTTCTTCACCAAGCCTTGCAGGTTTTAGGACTCTCGAGGATGGGTCAGGTTGCCCACACTCCTGAAGCCCTGCTCAATCATTTTTATTATTTTAAAAGTTTACACGATCCTTGTTTTTGTTGTGCTACTTGTCAACACCACCACAAGCAGTCCTCAAAGCCACTCCCAATGTCTGGCTCCCTCTGCAGTCAGTTCCTGCCCCTCCGCTAATGTACTCTGTGAGCCTACAGCCTTTTGTAGATTGCTGTATAAATGAAATCATGCATTCAAAAATCTGTGTGTGTGTGTGTGTGTGTGTGTGTGTGTGTGTGTATGAAAGAAAGAGACAGAGACAGAAACAGAGAGCCAGCAGTTCTATAGCATACATATGGCAGTCAGAGGGTGCTGGGCCTCACCTTCCACCCAGTTCTGAGGCAGAACCTCTTTGTTATTTTTCTTCTACATATGGCCAGCTGGGCATCAATCATGTGGGGATCCTCCCAATTCTACCTCCCATCTCCCCATAGTGACTCTGGAGTTATAAACACAATACTGCATCTAGCTTTTGTAAGAGTTCTGGGGTTACAAACTCAGGTCCTCATGCTCAAGCAGCTAGTGTTTTATCCATGGAGCCATCTCCCCAGCGCCAGATATTCTGAGACTGGCTGCCTTCACTTAGCACGAAGCATCTGAGATTTATTTACAAGGGAATGCCTAGCATCAGCTCATCTTTTTTCCTGATAGGTAATATTCCATTCCATTGGCCGGACATTCCAGAATTTGTTAATCCTTTACTAGTTATAAAACATTCCAATGACTTTCAGTTTGGAGCAATTTGGTTAGTACTGCTATAAGCATTTGTGCTCAGGCTTTCATGAGTGAGTGTGAGTATAAGCTGTTATTTCTCACTAATAAACATGTGCACATTTTATATGTGGGTCAAATAATAAGAATATGTTTAATTTTTTAATCACACTACTACCACTATACCCAGGCAAGGAACACCTTTAATCCCAGCACTCTCTGTGAGACAGAAGCCAGTCTGGTCTACAGAGCAAGTTCCAGGTCAGCTGGGGCTACAGAGAGACCCCCCCCCCCCCGTCTCAAAAAGCAAAACAACAGCAACAACCAAAAAGTCATGCTGCTTTCCAGAATGTTTGTTTTGTGTGGCTTTACTCTCATGAGCTTTGAATAATGGCAGGAGGCACACAGTCAGCTATGAGGTATTTTTTAAATGAATGACTATTTCTTTTATTTTACGTGTAAGAGTCTTTTGCCTGCATGTATGTGACTGTACCACGTGCATGCCTGGTACCTATGGAGGCCAGAAGAGAGCATCGGATTCCCTGGAACTGGAGTTAAGAATGAGTGTTAGCTGCCATATGGATGCCGGGAACCAAACGTGTATCCTCTGTAAGAGCAGCCAGTGCCTTTAACTTCTGAATAATCTCCCGAACCCCCTATGAGGTATTCTTAAAGATAATCAGACCTAGGACTGGAGACATGGCTCATCAGTTAAGAGCACTGGCTGCTATTGCAGAGGACCCAGGTTTGAATCCCAGCACCCATGGAGTGGCTAACAACTGGCTTACCACTCCAGTTCCAGGGGATCCAGTGCCTTTTTCTGATCTCTGGAGACATTGCACAACACAAGTGTACTGACATCATGCAGGTAATACACTCTTACACACAAAATTAATAATAATAGTAATAATAATAATAAAGATAATCAGATCTGAGAATAATCAGATATAATCTAGCCATGGCCAAGACTGGGTGATATCAAAAAAGTTCAGTTAACAAGATCAATACCATTTCTTTTAAACCATTTTATTTTTAATTAATGTGTACATGTGTGAATGTGTACTTGAGAGTGCAGTGCTTGTGGAGGACAGAAGAGGGCATTGGATACCCTGGAGCTGGAGTTATAGGTAGATGAGTTGTAACCCACTTGACAGAGGTTCTAGAAATTGTCCTCTGCAAAAGCAGAAAGCACTCTTAATCATGAGTCATCTGTCCAGCCCTCAAAATAAATACAATTTTGATTGAACACTTTTTATTACTTCTTTACTCGTATGTATGCATATGAGTGTTTTGCCTGCATGTATGTAAGTGCACCGTGTGTATGCAATGCCTGCGGCCAGAAGAGGGGATCAGATCCCCTGGGATTAGAGTTATGGATGGTTGTTAGTTGCCACATGGGTGCTAGGAATCAAGCCCAGGTCCTCTGTAAGAGCAGTCAAGATTCTTAACCACTGAGCACTCTCTCCAGACCCATGGAGCACTTTTTAAAACATCACAGTGCAAAAAATAAAATAAAATCCACGAAGAACAAAATATGAAGATTTCCAGAAAGCCAGGCCCAGCAGTATTCATTTTCCTTTGCTTATGGCTCTGGCACAGCTAGTACAGCCAGGCTGCTGATTCTGTCAGAATCTAATAACCATTTTACTGCTCAGCTCTGATAACCACTTTATAGAAAACAGAAGGACAGAAGAAGGAGCCCAGTGTGCGAGGAGCTAGAAGACTGCCAGTTTCCTCAATAAATAAATTTCAAGATAAGAAACAAGAGCAAACAAACCTGGCGCACCTGCTTAACAGTTACACAACCAAGTTTCCTTTATGACGTTCTGTACCAGTGACTCATTTGCTTTTCAGTAGCCTTATGATGTTCTAAAAGGTTTTAGCAAAGATGAAAGAAATCATTGTAATCATTACTAAGTTCAGATGATTAGATTGTGAGCTATTTATAGAATTTCATTTTTAATGTTACTTTATAACATTCAGTAATTATGTTATGATATATGGTCTTATAATTATATTATGTAACTATAATAACTGCTGCATCATATGACATTGTCATATACTATATAATCGATATAAGTATATGTATTATTCACTTATTTAAACAAGTTTTCAATAATTTTTCCTGTCCTTAAATTATTGGTGACATACACCAGAGAATGTAGGAGTGAAACTGATAAACCTCGGGTGTGTTTTAAAGCATTTTAGCAAAATGAAGAAGGTGCTTGCTGAGCAGTGATCTGCATCGGATCCATGGGGCCCACATGGTAGAAGGAAAGAACCGGCTCTGCAGGTTGTCCTCTGGCCTCCGCACACATACTGAGTGCACACACACACACAGACACATACACACATGAAATAAATAAATGAATCTTTTTAAGATGAAGAAGAAAAGGGAGGAGGAAACAAGAGGAGGAGTCATGAAAACATCATCACATAAACATGGGAAAACTGATCATTGTTAAATCCAGGGGACATTATCAGCATTCACTGTATTCTCTTCCATCTGCTTAAATCTTTCCATAATACTTTAAAAATAGCTCTCCACTCCACCCACTGCCATTCTCTATACCATGACCCTGTTTGGTTTCTGTTTATTCTGCATTGTGCTCCTCCTCTCAGAACATAAGCACTATCAAAACAGGATGTCCTGAGTCCTGGTCGCTCCTCTATTCCCAACAATTAAATCAGTTCCTGCTACACAACAAGCTTTCAATTAACCATCCACTCCTTAGATTTAATCTGATCTCTCTAACAGGGAGACATGCTGCAGTTAGTGGATATTCTACTTCTGACATTTTAAAATAAGATGTCAGGATGATTCTATTTGTGTCACAGTGGAATCCTAACTCTCCCCAACAGGTGCCTCAGCTCTTGTTCCCTGCGGTGGTTGTTAGGATACAGAGACCAAGAAACCCCCCATGGGTTCTTCAGGAACCCTTTGTAACCCCCAGTCTGGTGATTTGTCCATCAAATCGTCAGCAAAAGGCGGCAAAGCCCAGCACTTTAATTTCACCCACTGTGAAGTTCTCTGTGTCAATTTCAAAGAACTCAATGGTTTTATAGACTCCACCTTCCTTAATCTGGTTCAAAGCTATGTTAAACAAAGAGCAGATGTTATGCTCAAGACTGCTAATCATTTCTCAGTGTCAAAGTCAGCCTCATCATTGTGTGAAGAGTATACAACTAGAAAAAAACAAGCTTTTAAAAAAATCTCGAAACTTAGCTCCTTAAAAAGCACTAAGATAACTGAAATTTCCTCATGATGTTTCTTGCATTTCAAAATGAAACTAAAGTGATCTGTCTGTCTCATTTATGTCCTTTTTGTAATTGTGTTTGAGAGCTTGTGGTATAAGAAGAATCATTTGGGGGGCTTGCAAGATTGCTTAAGAGATTAAAGGGCACTTTCTGCCAAGCCTGATGACTCCAGTTCGATCCCTAGAATCCACGGGTGAAGAGAGAGAACTGACTCTCCCAAGTTGTCCTCTGACCTCCTTACACATACTGTGATACATGCACACGAGCATACAAATGCTTACACAATAAATATATAAAAGTAATAGAAAATTAACAGAAAAAGAATCATCTTTGCATAAAGAAAATATTGAATGTTCACAACAGTCTCCATCTGTTCTTTTCTGCTCTCTGCCCCATGAAGACTTAGGATGACATATTTTTTAAAATATTTTATCTATTATTTTATATGTATGAGTGCATTGCCTCTGTGTATGTAGGTGTACCCATGTCATGCAACGCCCACAGAGGTCAGAAGAGGGTGTCAGATCCCCTGGAACTGGAGTCACAGATGGTTGTGAGCCACCATGTGTGGTGGGAATCAAACCCCTCGTCCTCTGCAAGAGCAGCCAGTGCTCTTAACCAATGAGCCATCTCTCCAGCCAGGATGAAATATTTAAAGATTCAAGAAAATGTGTCATTGAATTCACTTAGGCTTTTGTTAACTGGGCTGGCCCAGCAGCGTGCATTCCAGGCATTTTGAAGTGGGACAATCACTCCTGTTTCACACAGAAGAGAGGTGGTGTCCAGGTATTCTGGGTCCTGAGCTCTGAGGAACCCTGCTGGTCCTTGGCATCTACCACTGCTGACCAAACTCCTCTCCTACCCACTCCAGGATCTCACTCTCCTTTTTAGATGTCTCAGGGGTTCAGAACTCAGGAGTTCCCATCCCAGACTTTGTCATGAGACTGATAGGCACCCAAAGGCACATTAGAGGGCTTGAGCAATTCAAGGGTAAGTTGCCAAACAATGTCAAATGACAGAGCCCTTAGAATCTCTGTGCCCTGAACAAGTCTTCTTGATGATGTTTGGAAATTTATATGACATTGTAAGATACTATTTTGTGTGTATGGGTGGGTGTGGTGTGCATACATATGTGTACATATGTGTGTGCCTATATATACATCTGTGGAGGCCAGAGTGCTTCGACTCAGTCCTCATGATTGCACAGCAAGCACTTAACTGGCAGAGCCATCAAACACTTTACTTGCAGAGCCAGCTCCCCAGCCCACAAAGTATTTTTAAAATACATATGAGTGTTTTTCCTGCATGTATGTAAGTGCACCATATGTGTGCAATGCCCAAAGCGTCCAGAAGAGGCGCTTGGATCCCCTGGAACTGGAGTTACAGATGGTGGTTTGCTGCCATGTGGATGCTGGGAACTGAACCCCAGGTCCTCTCAAAACACATCCAGTGCTGTTAACCACTGAGCCTTCTCTTGACCTCTTGTATTTTTTAACTTTCAACTTTAATTTTTTGCAAATAATTAGCATGTCATTTATTTCATGTTGTTCATATAAAATCCCATCTTTAGACAAAAATAGAAAAGAAAAACAAGAAGAGGAAAAAAAAGAATATGTTTATAAACAATGTTACACATTTTACATAAATTAAGCATTAAACTTGCATGTTAATTATAAGAGTTGTTTAATTTTACCCTCTGGCGAGGACTCTGAAGATGCATTTTAAGGGTAAGTGGGTCTCTTTGTCCCTTTCCAAATGTGGTCACATTAAGCAATTTCCCTTTTCACTATAAATAAAATGAAAATAAAAGAAAATTTGGAGTCTTCTTTCATCTCTTTGTTTCATGCAGTAAATTTCAGTATGTTGCTGTCAGGGTAGGGATGCAGGAATCGCTCTGAAATTTAGGACTACTAGTACTGGCTGGTTAAATCTAATTTAATGATTTGATTCATTAATTTAAGAGAAATGTACATCATCTTCCTTTTTCACATTAATCTATCCATTTTTGTTTGACCACCCGTGGCAAGTAATCTTGTCAATTTGATATGACTGAGCTTAGTAAAGCACATTCCTCAGTGTTTTTAAGCACATTTCTAGAAAACATTAACTAATTGGGGAAGACCCTTCCTAAACATTTGCAGCACAAGCCAAATGCTTGGGAGACCAGTCTTTTATAAAAGCTAAAAGATGAGGCGACTGGAGAAATGGCTCAGCAGTTAAGAGCTCTGGACGCTCTTACAGAGGACCTGGCTTCAGTTCCCAGCTTACACATGCTGGCTAGCAACCACCCATAACTCAAGTTCTAGGCGACTCAACACCTTCTTCTTGCCTCTGCAGGCACTGCATGACATCTGGATGCACTTTACACACATGTAGGCAAAACACTCATACACATAAAATAAAGATAAATAAATCCCAAAACAAAGGTTTCAGGAGGAAGCCCGCTGCTCTTTCTGCTTCGTAGTCACCATTATTTGAACAACTTCTGCAAACTGTCTTTGACACTATGATATTCTATTTTAACTCAGGTCCAAAACATTGAATCCAGCCAACATTGGTTGAATCAATATAAATTTTCCTTTAAAATATTTTTTGATTCAAGAGTTTCATACAATTTATTTTTATCATATTCAGACCTCGTCCCCTCCCCTCCCCCCTTCACCCCACCTTCCTAACACCCCCCCACCGACTTTATGTCCTCTATTATTATTAGTTTTTTGAAAAGGCCTGTCAAGTCTATTCCGCATTTCTTAAATGCTTTTGGGTGTGGGTCTGTCCCTTGAAGTCTGGTCAACCTACCAGGTACCACACCACTAAGGAAAACTGACTCTCCCTCTCCCAGCGTCCATCAGTTGCCAATAGATACTCAGCTAAGGTTGGGGCATCCTGCTAATCTCCCCCGTAGATGCTGGGCCCCCATCTGGCTTGAGTGTGCGCAGGCTTGTATATGCTGCCATAAGTACTGTGGGTTCATACGTGCAACTACCCTGTGGTGTCCAGAAAACACAGTTTCCTCTACTGTATTCATCTGCTCCTTCTGACTTGTGCAATCTTTCCACCTCCTCTTCTACAATGAGCCCTGAGCCTTGGGAGGAGAGGGTGCAGTACAGGCATCCCATTTGGGGTTAAACACTCCATAGTCTTTTATTCTCTGCATGTTGACCAGTTGTGGGTCTCTGTGTTAATTGCTATCTTTTGTAAGAACAACTTTCTTTGGTGAGAGCTGAGAAATGCTCTATGTATGGGTCATTATGAGCCAGTTTAATACTATATCTATTTAGCAGAATGATAGTAGTAGGTTCTCCCCTATAACCTGTGACCTGCTTGTTCATATGTTTTGGGCCCTGGTAATAGTATTGGGTATGATCTCCATCTTATGAAGTGTGCTTTAATCCAATTAGAAGGTGGTTGGTTACTCTCATAACATTCGTACCGCTATCGTATCATGGGGCATGTTTTTGTCAAGCCCGTTGTTATTGAAGCTCACAGGGCTCACAGCTGAGTAAGGTTAATGGTTATCTTTTTCTTCCAGTGACAGGCATAGCACCTTCTATGAAAGCTAGCCAGCAGAGATGAAGCTTCAAGGTCAGTACCAGCTTGATCCATTCATCCTTCTTTGTTCCATGACTCAGGTATGTAGTGTATTCAGCAATAGGGTCTTACCATCAAGTTCTGGTGGACAACTAAGTGCAGTGGTAATGGTCAGTATTATTTAAGGGTCAGTGGTATGTCTCAGATCAACAACTCCAAAAGAGGAGTTCATTTCTGGAATGATTTTTTAAAAATTTGCTACTGTGGTGTCTATTAGGACCACTGAACTCCTGTTATAGGGTAACTACAGTTGAACTCCTTTTATATTGTATATACGTATATGTTGAAAGAAGCATCTATAGTAGGTTGCCATGTGACTCTTTCAAGTGTCCTTTGGTGTCAGCTATCCCTTTTGCTCTGTCTTCTGCCCTAGACTTCCATTCCTCACACATCCTATCTGTTATTATCCGTTCCTGTTTATACCACGGCTTTCTATCTCCCCTCCCATGAATCATCCCCGTCGTCCTTTATTATTTTCCTAATTTCTAAAGATTTTTCAGCTGAAACACTCATATCTAAAGATTCAAACCTAGCATGCACTTACGAGAGATAACATGCAACATTTGTCTTCCTGTGTCTGGGTTACCTCACTTAGGATGATTGATTCTAGTTCTATCCACTTACCTGTGAATTTCATAAATCCATTCTTCTTAGCAGTTGAATAATACTCCATTGTGTAAATATACTATACTTTGATTATCCATTCATCAATAGATGGACATCTAACTTGTGTCTATTTCCTGCCTATTGGGAATAGGGCAGTAAGGAATACAGATGAACAGATTCCTCTGCAGCAGGATACAGAGTCCTTCCAAAGGTGTTTTTAAAGCTGAGGAAAATGGATTTTTAAGCAATATCTTCTAATCAAATATTTCCTGAGCTCCTGTCCTGTACTAGACAGTCTAGGAGAAGTTGAGAGTCCCTTCCTCACGTCTCAAATTCTAGCAAGCACATGGAGCATAAACAAATGACTATAACATGATGTAACAGGTGCTCTAGATGGATTTTCCCATCCTTCTGACTGAGGGTGAGTTTATGTATGAAAGCCCTAGGCCGGCCATCTATCTTGAGAGGGGTCATTTCCTCACGGTTGTATGGTGTAATTTCCATGTCGCCTCCTTTAATCCTTACAAGAATACTGATAGTGTGGGAGTCACTTCACAGTTGAGGGAACCAAAAAGGTGAAGAAGTCCTCATTGTTTGGCAAGTGACAAGGCTGGGATTTAAAGTAAGTTCTTCCTTACTCCCCAACAACCTGAGTCCAAGCTTACGGTATGTCAGGGCCAGGCTGTGGCCAGTTTAGATAAGGCAATACTAGAGTTTGGACACAAGAGGGCAGTGAGAGAGCTAATCAAGGAGGATTTGCCTTTGCTGCTGCTGAGAGGCCACAACAGATTCATCTTCTAGCTTGCATCTTTGAAAGTGGGTTGATGATGACTGCGGGGTTAAGAAGGCTCGTCTGAGACTACCATTTTCTGTAGTGACAAACAAGGGCAAGGCTCACAAGATTCATCTGCCAACCAAAGTATTGCAAGACAATGTTATAGAGCCCAGCTTCTTAAACTGTAGTACCAGATTGCGTAACTGAATGGGGGGGGGTCATGAAAAATTTGGCAGCGTTAAAAGGTTTCTGAATGTTCAACATAAATTAGTTCAAATTCAAACACATAATGAATCTAAGGTACTTCTGGGAGAGCCCGTCTATGTGGCTGTTGGAAATGTGCTTAACAACGAAGAGTGACGAAGACCGAAGCCTGCAGAGTTATTTTTTCATGGGGAAATGCACATGCACCACAATCTATTCCAAACTGGGGATGAGTGGACATTCCCCACTGCTTCCGTCCTCCCCACTGTCCTCCCTCAGATCTTTGCTTTTCTAGCACGGTTCATAGTTCAGAAGTAGACTGTGTCAATGAAAATTACTGGGGGGAAAAAGCTATTTCATGTTTTAGGGAAAAGTATGTAAAAATAATCAAGGAACAATTTGTCTTCAAGGAGTACTCACTCATGTGTTTCAGTCTTAAGTGGCAGCGACCAAACAGAGCCATTTGCAGCCCAGCCACACCCTGGGGTGATGAAACAGAAAATGAGACACAGACGGGGACAAGGTTTGGGTTACAAAGCCCAAGTGCCAGCTCAAGACGTCACCCTGGCTTCTAACAGGATGCAGATCCACCAAGCAATGTTCAGTCTTCCCCACAAGACGACAGCATGCCAGAGGCGGCTAGGAAGCTTGGCTTAAAAAAAGTATGCAAGAAGAGACAAGCGATTTTCAAATTTTATTTATTATTTGTATTTTATGTGTATGAGTGTTTTCCCTGTGTATGGAAGTGCACTTGTGTTATGAAATGCTCAAGAAGTCAGAAGAGGGCATCAAATCCCTTGGAACTGGAGTTACGGGTGGTTGTCAGCTGCCATGCGGGTACTGGGAATCGAACCCAGGTCCTCTGCAAGAGCAGCCAGTGCTCTTAACCTCAGAGCCATCTCTCCAGACCTCTGTTTTTTGTTTTTGTTTTTGTTTTTGTTTTAAGTAGAGAGGTTATGTGACCAGAACTGCATTTTAATAAGAGAGATTTGGTGATTTATGAGAGAGAGGCAAAGAGTTCTGGGGCATAGAGTTGAGAAGACAGCTTAGTCAGCAAAGTGCTTGCTTTGCAATCATGAAGACCTGAGTGTGATCCTCATTACCAAATGAAAATAAAATAAAAAGCCAGGTATGACAGTGCGCACTTGTAATACCAGCGTTGAGGAGGGAGGGCAAGGTGGATCCCTGGGGTTCACTGGCCAACCAGCCCAGCCTACTCCGTGCAGTCCAGGTCAAAAAGGTGGCTGGTGCCTGAAGTACAACATTTGATGTTGTCCTCTCTCTCTTCCTTTCTCTCTCTTCCCCCCATCTCTCTCTCTCTCTCTCTCTCTGTCACACACACACACATATACACACACCTACACCTACATGTGCATCTGCACGCACAGGAACATATATGCATACATACATAAAAATAAAAGAAAAAATTTAAGGAGTCTGCAGACAGGCAGACAGTAGATGTATGTAGAAAATAAGTAAGCACAGTAGGAGAGAGGAGAGTCAGGTTCCAGCACACAGGAGGCGCTGGTTACGATTTCCCACCTGAGGGAACTGAGAAACAAGGAGGCAAATTCGTCTGTCAACAATCATGAGGATTTGAAGCCAGGTTGTTAAACTGCAGAACCTTCTGCACACTGGTCACAGGGCCTCGTTTGCAATCTCAGTGTCTGGGAAAAGGTGGCATCACCAGCTGAGATGAGGACGGGTCATGAGGAGGAGTCGGTGGACCTATGACAGGAGACTCAGTGGGTAGACAAGGTGGTGTTTGGATGTGTGTAGAATACAGAGGCTCTTCCAGGACCTCAAGGGGACGTGTCCAGAAGTCTTGGTGTCCCAGTGTGGTGAGGGAGCTGGTTTTCATTAAAAAGAATGAAACATCTGTAAACATACTATTGGCTGAGTTTCCCAGTCAAGTTGTTCAAGAGAGGCCCGCTGAACTAATAAACAGGAAGACCATGCCCCAGATGAAGGTTTGGCCAGATATGCAGACTGAGCAGGTTCATTAAGGTTCTGGGGACTCCAGCACATCTTGGGTGCCACATAAAGATGTGTACAGAAGAGACCCAGACCAGGCCTTGAAGGAGGAAGAGAAACCAGTGTCCCTCAGGCTCTTCACTGAGAAGGACAGAGTTTGTCATTGCTGCCTGCCCACTAGAATCACCATGGGAGCCTTACCCCAGAACCAGGTAAGTCAGAACACCTGGGTATAGGCTCTGCAGGGAGTGTCAAAGTGAAGTCAAGGTGAAAACCCAAAGTGAGGAGAGGCGCAAGGCTGTCTTTGGAGGTGGCCAGAAAGCAGGGCAAGAAACAACTAAGTCCCACAAAGCACTTTTCAGTTTATGAAGCACTCACATGTTTGTGGAGTTATTTCAGGAACATCTACCTGACTGTTCTCCTTTAGCTGAGTGGGGAAACCTGAAGAAAACCCAGAAACGACTCGTTCAAGCTCAATTATTTAGTAGAACTTAGATCCACTGGCCCCAAATTCAAGGCTGTGTCATACTATCACACACAGCGATTCAGGTCAAGTTCGTCTGTATTCACACATGAAGGTGAAAGTGTGGGCATTTTCAGAGCAGTTGTAGGAATCTAATGAGGTTGAACAGCTCAGAGACCCTGCCGAGAAGAGCTGGACAGGGCCACATGGTGGGATGGCCTGGGAGCAGGGGTGGAGACTGCAGGGGAGGACTGGGCAGGAATAATGGGGACAGAGTTAAATAGTGAGGCTCAGGGCGGGGCTGGAAGGAGCCTCATACCCTGGGGTCTAGACAAAGCCACTCTAGCAGGTGGTAGGCGAAGCTGAGAAGTACCTACACCTGATAACATGAATTCTTCCGCATCTTAATAAGCTTGTATAGAGCTGGATAATTTAAAATACGATGTTGGGGCTAGGGATTGTTCAGGTGGCAGAGTGCCTGCCTAGCATGTACAAAGTCTGAGATTCAATCCCCACCACTGTGTAAAACCGAACATGGTAGCGGTACATGCCTGTAATCCCATCGCTCTGAAGATGGAGGCAAGAGCATCAGAATTTCAAGGTCATTCTCAGTCATGTAATGAGTTTGTGGCTAGCCTGGACAAATGAGACCTTGCTTCAAAACCAAATGACATCAACAAAACTAACGACCAAAATTTGTCTTCTTCCAAGTTCAGAGTGGTTCAGGGTGAGCATGATTTTCCTACCTCAGAAGTTCCTGAGTAATCAACATAATACCTTGAGGGGATGCTAAGGGTAAACTGAATAATGAGTCTAATAGATCACCCAGCACATTGTGGATGATAAGGTTCTACAATGTCCAAAACCACTTAATGGCACCAGCAAGATGGCTCAGCAGGTAAAAGCACTTGCCACAGAAGTCTAATAAACTAAGTTCAATCCCTGGAACCCACTAGTGAGTGGAAGGATAGAAGTGACTCCCAAAAGTTGACCTCTGACCTCCACACACACATGCATGAGCACACATCACACACACACAATAATAATAATAAATAAACCATTTAGAGCTCAATAGTGTGGTGGTGAGCATCCCCAGGCTGATGTTGGAGAGCTGGGAGTTCAAGGCCATCCAGGGCTATTGAGTAAAGACCCTATCTCAGAAAAACAAAACAAAACAACAAACAACAATGTGTGCTTCAGAGCCTAGAACCATCAGCTTGACAGTTAAACTTTGGACAAACTACTTAATCGCATAGAGTCTTTTTTCTGGTATAAAATAGAACCAGTATCTGAAGCTTTCTCCATATGGCTGTCAGAATGATTAAATGAGATAATACACACAAAGCTTTTAGCAAAGTAACTGGAAAATGATCAATGACTCAATTCTTATTCACAAGTTCTATTAAATTCCCTAAATAGCAAGTGGGTAGCTCAACACCGGAATCTAGGCCAGAGTGCTCTGGTACACCCAGATGGCTTTTGATGGTAACAGACAGTAAGCCAAGTGAGGATGATAGGAACCAACACTTAAAGAGGGCTGGCTACTTTCCACTGCACACAGCCATCCACACGAGGCTCAGGAAGGTCAGTAACCATCCTTCAGGTCACAGAACAGGAAGTGGGAGATAGTCAGACTGGCTGCCCTGGGGCTCCGTAACTTGGTTCACACCAGGACATCTCACTCAAGCACATATCAGAATCACTCATAGAACTAGATTCTGGAGCTAGAGAGGTGGTTCAGAGTTGAAGATTGCTTACTGCCCTTCTAGAAGACCCCAGTTCAGTTCCCAGCACCCACACTGGGTAGCTCACAACCACCTGGAACTTGAGCTCCAGGGATTCAGTCACCCTATTCTGGCCCTACAGGCACACAGACACACAGACACATTCAGATAAATAAAAATAAATCTAAAAAAACCCATCAAGATTCTCCCCTCCCGGAGTCTCTGACTCAGTTGGCCCTGGATGGGGCCTGGAGATGTGTTTCTAGTAAGTTCACAGGTGCTGTCAATGCTGTTGTTCTGGGATTCTACTGAAAGAAATATCAACAGACACCAAGTCACCAAACAGCCTGTTTTGTGAGATTCATTGTGGTAACAGACCACCTAAACTGCCAAGAGCCCCAAGGAGAGCCCAGGGACCACCCTGGACACACTGTGGGGTATACCGAGGAAACACTCTTTTGGATCTTATAACATGCCACCTACAGCCTTGTCAAAAAGGCACCGTCTGTGACCTTTGAGTCGAGACTCCTAGTGGGTGTTTTATTATTTATTCACTTGACAGAGAATAGAGATTTGGTTCTGTAAGACACCATGCTATTGGTCAAACCATTTGCCATTGAACAAAATTCCTTTGGGGTCTTAGGAAAAACCCTTGCATGGCTTGCTGAGAATAACTCAGTCACTTCAGAGAAAAAGGCAGTCCTGATAAAGACACTCACTGCTAGATCTTCCCAGGAAGCCTCTGTTGCACAGACCTTCAGAGTCATTACTCACACGCCAGGCATCATCCAAACAATGGCCATGCTGGGAAGAATGGACGTTCTGAGCAAGAAGATGGTCTTAACACCATGCCATACCAGACAACTTATATATCTTACAAATATATAAATTAAGAGGTCTACACGTATACAAAAGTTTTCAAAGGGGACTGAATTCCATCCTCTGTCATGCCAGGTGTTTGTGAGGATCTTGAAAGCAAAGATGGTTTTCAGTGGAGCTGGTATTGAAAATAGAAGGTATTATACACAGGCCCTGTTTCTCTCGTGTCCGCCATGGAATCCCCTGGTGTTGTCGGGGCCTCTGGGTAGCCTCAGCACTCCTACTGGTAACCCGTCTGCTGTCTGCATCTTCCGAGACAGCAGAGGGCTGGCCCCTGGACTCTTCTCCTGCGTCCCCATTTCTGCTTGGCGGCGCCTGCGAACCCAGGGGCTGCCCGAAGGCGTGGCGCTGCTGTCCGAAGAATAATCTGTGCACTTGCGCAAGACCTCTGGACTGGTGCTAGAGTTTAGTCTACCTTCTTCAGCCAGTGGGGATTTTCTAGAGATGCCTTTTCGTTGGGCCAAGGGACTGCTCCAAGGACTTGAGCACGGGGAGGCATTTGGGCTCAGAAAGAGATTCTGGTGGCTTGAAGGGCTGAGCTTGTTGGTGACCACATGTCGCCGGCCAGCCATAGGGGAGGTGGGATTGCTCTCGGGCTCAGAGGAGCTATTGGCTGAAGACTCGTCCCCTACGTACTGAAGTTCCTCCACTCTCTTGTTCAAGGACCTGTTTGGGTGGATGCCTGAAACCAGCTCCTCCTCACGGTTCTTCTCTTTGAAAGGTTTCTTTTTGGGCGGCTTCATCCCAATCAGAATAGCTTTCATGCTTTCTCTGCCCTGAGATTCAGTGATCATGAATTCATGGGCCTTGATGGCTGCATCCACCTCCTCAAACTCCACTATGGCGCACTCTTGTGTCCCCACCTGGCTGTACCTGCTGCAGATCCTCCGGATATCGGGGGGCAGCTCTCTCCCAGGTTTCAGGATTCGCACAGATGAGATGATCCCAAAAGTTCCAAAGAGCTTGAGCAGATGCTCCATCACCTTCTCCTGCACCCTTCCATTCTGTGGAGTGGCCGGGGCCCATAACTTGGGGGACAGGTGTAGGTCATAGACCAGGAGCATCTTGCTGGGGAGATTCTCATTGGGGAACAGTGGGACTGGGGTGGTCCTCCTCACTTTCCGGTGGTCCTCATTCAACTCAAGGGTGACAGAATACTTCAAGGCGTGGGCCGTGGTTCTCCAGTCCCGTGTAAGGTGTTTTACCTGAAGAACATAAAGCAAGTCTGAGACGGTGCCTAGTCTCTTTGTCCCTACTTTTACATACTATGGTTAGTATCTAGTATCTGGCCTAGAACTCACCAAGTAGGTTAGGCAGGTTGGTCATCGAGCCCCAGGGAGCCATTTATCTCTGCCTCCCACTGTTGGGATTAGCACGGACTATCATGCCCAGCTTTTTCACATGGGTTCTGGGAACTGAACTCAGGTCTTCAAGTTTGCATGACAAGCACTTTACCAGCGCAGCCATCTTCCCAGTTCTCATTTAATCTTCATGATAGCGCTATGAAGTAGACATTATTAAAGCAAACATACATGTTTCCATTACACAGATGAGGGGGTTGGACACTGAGAGGCGGAGTAATTTTCCAGGTTCTTACTTCTAGGTAGGGATGCATTTAGGGTTTGTGTGCACAACAGCCTTGTTTCAGAGACTGTGGAATTTGGCTTGTAAATCTGGACAATTTCTACTATCACATAGTGATTGTAGTTCTAAACTGTGCTATCCTCTTCTGAAGTTGTAGAAGGTAAGGGCTGCAGCCGTTGCTCAGTCATAGAATGCTTGTTTTGCAGGGACATCACCCTAGGTTCAGTCCTCACTGCTGTCCCGCCACCACCAAAGAAAAGGAGAAAGAACTCTTATTTTCTCATCCATCCATAGACATGTGAGTGCCTACATATCTCAAATCAAGTGAGGGTAGAGGGAACTAGAGAGCGATAGCTTGATGGTTAAGAGTGTTTATTGTTCTCTCAGGAGACCTTGGTTCAGTTCTCAACACCCACATCAGGAGACTCACAACCAAACCAGTTCCAGAGGATCCCATGCCCTCTGGCTTCCATGGACACATAAACTCACAAAGGCACACATACATACAAATAAATAAAAAATGAGTAAAAATTAAGAGAATAAGAAGAAGGTGGTTGTCTCCTGTCCTGGGGTATAACACTAAGACTAACCCCTGGCCTCCATCTGTCCACAAGTTTCTGAGTGTGTGCATACATGACACACACACACACACACACACACACACACACACACAGAGTAAATGAGTAACAAAAACGTACATAGATACACTTGCATATAAAATTTAGAATGCCTCTTTACTCTCCACAAACACTAACCAACAATGTACTAGCAGCCACTTACCTGCAGCCCCAGCCCACATTTTTTTTGTTTTTGTTTTTGAGACAAGGTCTCATTATATACTGTAGGCTGGCCTCGAACTCATGATCCCTCTATCTAGGCCTCCTGAATGCTGAGATTTGTAGGTGGTCACCACAGTACATGATTCCACTCTGAAAGGACTTGGAGAGTCAAACATTCAAATCTTCCCCAGGGCTGCCTTTCCATATTTGTTACCTAGAAGCTTCCAAAAGGTCTTCACTGTTCCTCTACAACCTCCCCAGAGAGAAACATGGACTAGTACAACTTGGAATTAGATCCACCCTGGGCCTCTTGAAAAATTATGAAACAATCTCCCCTTTCCCTGGCAAAATGGGAACACTGTATCAATGTTGCAGCATGTGAAAGCTGTATTTATTTTATAAAATAGCAATTATGCAGAGGCCTACTTCCGGTGAAGGGTGTGCTGTGGAGATGAGTCACCCCAAAGAACTGGATGGATGTGGGTGGAGTGGGTAACCTGAGCCCAGATGTCGCAATCACCCAGAGTCCTCGGAGGCCAGTCCAATGGGGCTGTTCTGCAAGGAAACTGGGAACTCCCAGTGCCCCTGAGCCTCAAACAGAAATTGCATAGAAAGCAAGGGAGCCTTCCCTAAGTGGGCGGGGCGAGGACATCTGGCTGAGCCTTAAGTTTTGATCCGCTCCTGGAGTGTGTGTGTTGTTTCCACTAACCTGTGGCCTCTCTGGCTTAGCATGCAGAAATCCTAAGTCACCTACACAGTCCTTGGGACACTGTGCTCAAATAAAGGCTCAGAGAAGCAGAAATTTGATTAGGAATCCAGAAAGGGTTAAGATGACTGACTTCAAGACTGTGAAATAGCCAGGCCATGGCTCTCTAGTGGTAAAACATGCCGGAGCCTTCTGCAAAAACAGCTGGGAAGGGAGCAGGCATGCAGGCGAGGAAAAGAAACCATGAGCCTGAAGTATCAGTGGTTGGGGGGTGGGGGGCAGGGTTGCTGAACTGGGAAGTTCTTGAACTTGGCCACATCCTCCCAGGAGAGGCAAGCTGTGGAGGACTGGGGAGCACGCAAAGGCTGGATCCAGGTCCCCTGAGAAGTCTTGGCTGCCCGCTGAGGATCCCAGATTTGTATCTGTGACCCTTTGCAAGGAGTCTCCAGGTACTATATCAGAGAAGGAACTAGGGAGCCTGATCCTTGTTAATTACTAGAAGAACTTTAAAGGATTGTCAGAAACTGTGTGGTGGTTAATCATCATCATCAGCTTGACTGGCTTTAGAACCCCTATCCCTCTGGGTGCATCTATGAGGATATTTTCAGAAAGGTTTAACATCAGAAGAAAGGGTCACCCTGAACGTGGGTGACTGAAGAGGAGCAGTTGAACTGAGCACCAGCATACGATGCTGTTTCCTGACTGCTGATGCCATGTGACCAGCTCACACTCTGCCACCATGCCTTCCCCACCACAGTGGATGGCACCCGAGAACTGTGAGCCAAAATAAACCCATCCTTCTTTAAGTTGATTTTGTCAGGTATTTTGTCACAGTCCTGAGAAAAGTAACTAATACATTTTATAATCTCTCTCCGTATGTTGGTAACTTCATCTGATGTTTCCCAGTGTGCTCAGCAGAAAAACCTTCTGAAGAAAAGGGTTCTCTGCTCTAAGACTGTGGATGAGAGAATCTGTGCACCTTGCATCTGGTTTTTAAGAATCAGTCTGTAAGGAAACCATTCTGACTCTTGAAGCTCCTGGAGAACAAAAAAGAACTTTACAGAGGATTGCACTGGATGCTTCATTTTGGGATACATTTTGGAAGCATTTTTCGTGTGAAGGCTTGCCCTCTTCTCTGTTGAAATATGAAATATCCTCTTCCCTCCTAGACCTTGCAAACTCCTATTCATCCTCCAAGACCCTATTCCAAGCCCCTTCCCACCTCTGGGGAGATTCTTCAGTTCTCTAAGTAGAGTTAATTGCTCTAATCAACTAACTCCTCCTACCCCAAATACTTGTTCTGTCTTCTGTCAGTCTTTCAGTGGTTACACTGTGGTCTTGGATGGATCTGCATTTTTATTGGCCTCAGCTTTTCAAGGGTAGGAGGAATGTCATATTCATTTTGGTGCCCCTGTACTTAACATAGCACTCATCAAATCCAAAGAATGATATATTTTTGGAATGCATAAAAGAGCGTGCAAGCAGAGGGTAGAGTACTCCAGGGGGCCAGGCAGGGGAGAGCACCAAGGAGCACAGCTCTCCTCTGGGGTTTTCTGACAAAGAGCTCAGGCACCTTGGCCAAGACCCACTTGTTACACATTCCATTACACAACAGGCTGTGTGGTGGTTTTCCATTCTAGTAAATACACTTTCCCCAGGGGAGACATAGAGTTCTTATTCCAACTGGTTAGTCAGCACTCTGAGAGCAGGGAGTTCAGGGCTCAATGCTGCATCTGTCAGTGGCAGGAACAGGCAGTCTCCTGCTTGGCCACCAGCATCATCAGACATCTCACCGCTCCAATGCACAGAGGGCTTGTTGGCATCACACCGAGCACAGCATGCTGGAGTCAGGGAGAAGGCCCTGTTCATGAGCTCTGAGGGCTCCCTCTCCCCATACTGACTCAGTTCAGCAAGTGGAAAGCTTGGGTTCAATGTACGCCTATATTGACAGTTATCTCTCAAGGCCTGCATATGCCCCCTGTCCTGACATAAGACCCTCTCGGGCACCCCTGTGTCTCTGGTAAGAGATACCGAACTTTCCTAAGACTCAGTCACAGCATGTCATAATCACCAGATGAGATTTGTCCTGGGACTCAGGACCTTGACATAGCAAGTCAGAGGTCAACCTTGGGGGCTGTTCCTCCTCAGGATCCATCTACTTTGGTATTTGTTTATTTATTATTTTCAAGACAGGGTCTCTCATTGGCCTGGAGGTTGCCTGGGGCTAAGCTGCCTGGTCACTGGACACCAGGAATCTGCCTATCTTCATCTTCCCAGCTCTGAAATTCCAGTCATGTGACCAAGCTTGGTTTTTTTTCAATGGGTTCCGGGGATCGAACTCAGATCCTCATGCCTGCATAGCAAACTCTTTATTGATTGAATTATCTCCCATCTTTTGATAATTTTTCTCCTTTTCAGGCCTAAGAGTTAATGATTTATTATTTTTTATTTTATGTGTATGAGTGTTTGGCCTAGATGTATATAAGTGCACCCATGTGTAATACTCACAGAGGCCAGAAGAGGGTGTCATGCCCCCTAGAACTGGAGTTATAAGTGGTTGTTAGCCTCCATGTGGGTGCTGGGAACCAAACCTAGATCATCTGCAAGAGCAGCCAGTGCTCTTAACAGTTGAAAGATCTCTCCAGCCCCACGTCTCAGACTTAATGGACAAATTGCTAGACATGAATGGCTTAAGGGGAACAAAAGAAAACAACAGCACGGCACCAAAAAATTCTCAGTATCCCAACTAGCAGCATCCCAGAGATGCATCTGAGAAGCCAGCCTCACCTTCTTGAAGGAGGTGAGCAGTTTGACACTCACGTAGCCTAGCTTGTTCCTCCTCACATGCTTGAGCAGGAAGGCATCCTTCTCCAGGTTCTCATCGGAAAAGTAGAATTCGATCTGATCCACCAGCTTCCTGATCAGCTCCTCATCTGGGGGTGTCCATTCTGGCTCCAGATCCTCACGCTCATTCTCACCTCCACTCATCGTGGTGCTACTAAGGCCAGAGGAAGACCATGAGTTAGTTGTGGGTTGAACTGTCGACCACCACCCCCCCGCCGCCAGGTTCCTATGATGAAGTCACAGCACCCAGGAGCTCAGATCTTATGGGTTAAAATGAAATCACAGCGAGGTAGGATAGCCCCCTGATCCCTTGCCACCGAGGTCCTTACAGCAGTTAAGAACTCACAGGGCGATTGCCATGGTAGATAAAAGTCGAGATTGGAGTAGCGCAGCAGAAACCAAAAACATCACAGACCAAGGGAAAGATAGAGGAGAAGCCTGACAGACCCTTCCACAGGACCTGCGCACACATTCATTTAAGACTCCAGGCCTCCCAAACTATGAGACAATACATCTTTCTAGTCACATACCATCCAGCATGTGACTTTGTCACAGAAACTCTAGGGAAATTCACGGCTTACACTTGAACTGGCTTCCTCGAAGGTCATTGACCACATGACTGAAAAAGATTTTGTCCCCAACCACCTGAGAACTCAAGCTTTTTTTTAACTCCGGAGAGCTGATGAGATGGCTCAGCAGATAAAGGTGCTTGTTACCGAGTCTGATGTTTGATCCCTGGGACTCATATGGGAAAAGGAGAGAACCAATTCCTGCAAGTTGTCTTCTGATCACCCCCTCCAAACACAAAGACTTAAATAATAACACCAGGCTGGAGAAATGGCTTATTTGGTAAAGTGCTTGCTGCACAGCCGTGAAGGCCTGAATGCAGATTCCCAACACCCAGGTAAAAAGCCAGATGTGGTAGCGCCCACCTTTACTCCCAATGCTGGGGAAGCAGAGTCAGGAAAAGCCCTGGGCTCAGTTCCCAGCACACACATGGCAGCTAACAACTGTCTGTAACTCCAGTTCCAGGAGAACCTGACGCCCTCTTCTGACCTCAGCATTAAATGACACAGGTGCACTTACACACTTGGAGGCAATACTCTCATACACATAAAATAAACAAAAACTTTTAAAAATACGATAGAAAGCAATTCAGAAAGACATCCAACATCAACCTCTGGCCTCCATACCACACACACAACATACAAACACACCCGCACAAAAATGATTTAAAGAATAACAGCCAGGTATGGTGCTACATAACTCGAATCCCAGCAGTCAGGAGGCAGAGGCAGGAAGATCTCTGTGAGATCAAGGCCAGCCTGGTGTATGTAGTGAGTTCTAGGTCAGCTGAGGCTACCAGGAGACCCTATCTCAAAACAAACAAAGAAACAAACAAAGGAATAAGGAGTTTAAAAAATCTACTGACATGTCACTCTGCCACTAGCTCCCAAATTATTTAATTCTTCCCTTCCTTCTTCCAACCTCCAGATCCCTGTTTTAAGAAGTCAGTATAGTGGAGTAATTTGGTTTTTAATGAGATACTCCATACTTGTTAAAGACAAAAACTTGCTTTCTAAGCTAATTGTGTGTGGGTGGGTCTCCATCTCCAGCACAGCTGTTGTGTTCCAGCCGTCCCAGAGAATGGAGGACGATCAAGCAGGTCCTCAGGTGGCTCAGAATGCGGTGGGAGGAGTTCCTGGGATACTGCATCTGTGGGCAGTTCAATTATTCAAACTGAGGTAGTGGTTTATATAGGGAGGCCTTTCTGGTCATTACAGAAGGCGGGAAAGTTAAAGGTGGGGTCTTTAGGTAAAAGCAGGAAGGTTGTAGGGCTGACGTGGAAATTAGGAACGAGGAAACGAAACCCAAAAACCTGGGTCTGGTCTGGGGTGATCTTTGTGGGGGGAAAAGATGAAGCAACTGCTGAGGCCTGCAGTGGTTTCCTGGGACCTAGGTTATCACATCAGGCAGAAGGGGCCAGACTCCTACCGTCCCTTCAGAGTATCCGGGGTTGCTTGGCTTGCTCAATATATTTTACGATATACCCAGACCCCACAGTTGTGGACAGACTCTCAGTTCATGGCCATGTGGGCACAGCTGAGGAATCCAGTTCAGATGAGACCCAATTATACTCAAGGATCAATGCTTGGAGGACATGTACATTTCAAAATGGAAGGAGAAAGGGGAGACATAAAGGGAAGATAAGAAGAAGGAAGAATCAGAAAAGAGCAAGTCACATGTGCCCAGTGGGGAGAGCATAGAAGAGGCAGACGACAGTGTTTAATCCCACAGCAGGGTTCAGGATGCTTCTCAGGCAGAGCAGAGGAACCTGGAATGGATGTGTGTCTGGAGCACAGACCAAGCTGGGAGAGGTTGCTGTGCAGAGAATGCCTGGACTGCCCAAATGGATGGGCTCCATCTTCTCACTCCAGGTCGGAGATGGGACGGTCTATAGGAGGAAGGCAGATAGGGTCTGGGACCGTGTGCAACTCCAGCACAGGCCCTGAGAAACAGACCACTGCCTCTGCTTGCTTTGTTTGTGAGCTCACCTTTGATGTGGCACCGGCTGCTCTAGTTTGGGAACAGAATTTTCTAGTCCATTTACCTCTGATATACGAGCCACTTTAGTAAGTTAAATCGTTTACCAGTATACCAGAGTCCAGCCAAAACCCTACACTGGCCACCATCGCATCCCTGTGCCACCCCACTGACAGCCTTATGAGCTGGCTCAGAATCCTCCATACACTGGAGTCATTTCTACTCCTGTAGTGTCTTCTGTGGATATCCTGTTATAAAACATCCCAAAGCCCCTTCTTCCAACCTTAATTTTTATTTACTGTTGGTTGTTCATTAGCCTTCTATGTATTTGGGGGGGGGATTTGGAAATAGGATCCATGTAACTCAGGCTGTCCTGAGATTCTTTATGTAGCCAAGGATGACCTTGAGTTCTTGATTCTCTTGTCTCCACCTCCCCAGGGCTGGGATTACAAGTGTGCACCAGTACAAAGCATTCTCTCTCTCTCTCTCTCTCTCTCTCTCTCTCTCTCTCTCTCTCGGGGTACACAATCTCCTTGTAGCCCCAGCTGGAACTCACTATGTAGACCAGGCTGTCCTCAACTTCAAAGAGATCTGCTGATATCTGCCTCCTGAGTGCTGGGATTAAAGGTGTGTACTACCACACTTGGCTCCTATTTGCTTTTAATTTTATTCATTTATTTATTTATTTTTACTTTATGTGTATAAGTGTTATACATGCATGTGTATAAGTGCGCCTGTGTCATGCAGTGTCTGTGGAGGACAGAAAAGGGCATTGGATCATCCCTTGGAACTAGAGTTATGGATGGTTGTTAGCTACCATGTGAATGCTGGGATTCGAACACAGGTCTTCTGCCAGTATTCTCGACCACTGAGCCATCTCTCCAGCTCCCCCCATTTGATTTTAAACAATACACTTAAGATGGCTTCTTATTTCATTGATATTAATATATTTAGATTGCTGTTCACTATATAGATGTTTGTAGTGCCATATACCACCTTTCCCTTGTCTCTCCTTCCTATTCCAACCTTCCAAATTCCATTGGATGAACTTCCATTTCCTTTTGCCACAGTTCATTATGTCACTGTTACGTAACTAATACTCTAAGTATTAACTAGAGATAGATATGGAAATTGAAAGTCAATCCATTGTATTATGGCCATGCAAATATACTCCCTGCAGGACAAAGCTATTTGTCAAGATAAGTTTTGTTTTTTTTTCAGTATTGGGTTTGGATCAAATGCATGCTAGGCAAATACCCTACCATAGATATCTATCTCTCTCTCTCTATCTCTCTCTCTCTCTCTCATCTCCCCCTCTGTCCCTCTCTGTTTCTCTCTCTCTCATCTCCTTTCTCTTTGAATCTTTGACTAGAGCAAACATAGATTTATTGAGGAAAATCTGAGAGTGGGAGGGGCTCCGAGAAGCAATCCCATTGTGTTGCCCTGCCTGTGGGCTTTTATGGGTCTTATGTAGAAACTGGATGGAGACTGAAGTCTTCTTTACTGAGATTGGTTATTTCTTAGAGCATCATGGGAAACCAGGGAGGAGTCTACAGGCCTTATGCCTGTCCCCTTGGTCCAGCTGGATAAGTGACTGTGCAGTACTCATCCACTCAGGTAAGGGGCCATGCCCCACCCCCATGATCTTGACACTCTCTCTTCTAATAAAGCCCATTCAGAAGTGTAATTATGTGTCAGCTCCTCTCCCAAACCTGCCACTCTGATCTGCATCTGATTTCTGCTATGTGGGTGCTGGGATTCAAACCCAGGTCTTCTGTAAGAGCAGCCAGTGCTCTTAACACTGAGCTATCTCTCCTGTCCTGTAAAGGGGAGAATTTATTTGAGTTTCTGATTCTAGAGGAATCAGAATCCATCACAGTAGGGGATGGCCAGAGCAGAAAGAGGAGCGCTCACATGTTCAGGCAGGCACAGGAAGCAGAGAGTGACTCGAAATCCCACAAAGCTTAAGAATCCTCAAAGCCTGCCTCCAGCAACATGCTCCCTCCAGTATGACCACACCTCCTGAGGCCTCCAAAAAGTGCGCCACCAACTGGAGACAAAATGCCCAAATACTTGGGGCCTATGGGGGACATCCTCATTCAAACCACCACACTGTAGTTCAGGTTAGACTTGGACTCTTCTGATCTGAATGCTTCTACTTCTTGGCTAGTAGAAGCCACCACCACATCCAGCTGGAATTCTAAGTCTCTTCTGAGAGTATTCTAACAGTGGACAGACCATCGGAATTGACCTCCTATGTCTGTTTATCCTGCATTATCTGTCTTTGCCTTTGAGCTACATACCAGGAGCTGTCACTAGCACCATCTTGTGACCTTTCTTAACACATTTTAAATCTGCAGTCATTATTCATTTAGCCTCTAAGAATGTTTTCTGACCTCAGACTATTCATACACACAACATACACACATACTTTTTTGCATGTGTTTGCATATGTGTATGCATATATGTTCACGTGTGTGGACACATGTGGATGTACAGGCATGTGTGTGGGGTGTGTGTGTGTGTGTGTGTGTGAAGGTCAAAGGTTGATGTCAGGTGTCTTCCTCAATTGCTTTCCACCTTATGTATTGAAGCAGGGTCTCTCACTTGAACCCAGAACTCACTGACTCAGCTAGTCTAGCTCCCCAGCTTGCTCTGAGGATCCCCTGTGATCTAGTTACTTTCTGTTGCTGTGATGTAAACACTGACCAAAACCAGCTTGGGGAGGAAAGGGCTGATTTGGTTTACAGCCCAGTCCATCATCAAAAGAAACTACGGCAGGAACTCAGGGCAGGAACCTTCATGGGTGCCCACGAAGGTATACTGCTCATTGGCTGCTCTAGCCTGTGCTCAGTCTGCTTATACAACACAGGACCACCTGCCCAGGGTGGTACCGCCCCCAGTGGGCTGGACCCTCCCACATCACTCAACAATCCAGAAAGTGCCTTACAGACATGGCCACAGACCAATCCAATGTAGGAAATTCATCAATTTGAAGTTTCTTCCACCCAGAAGTGTCATGTGGACAACTAAAGCTATTTAGCGCAGCCTGTCTCTGCCTCCCAAGCACTGGGATTACAGGTTGGTCCATGCCCACCCAGGATCTATGTAGTTCTGGGGGATGCAAACTCTGGTCCTCATGCTTGCACAGCAAGTGTATTACTACTGAGCTATCTCATCAGTCCCAGTCTGTTCCCTTTTAAGAGCATTCTATTCTTGTTTAGTGAGTGTAGTAGCTTCAACTGTTTCTCAAGGTACTGACTGGAGTATAGAGTTTAAAAGCTCTTTTGTTCCCAGCACCACCTCCTTTGTGTCCTGCAGAGCCAATTCTTCCATTTCACTTTCATGCTATTGATTTGCTTCAAGTGACTAATAAATGATTCATTTTTTGTTTAAAATTTCAATAAGCTTATTTTAGAATAATTTCAGATTTATAGAAAAGTTATTAAAATAATACAGTGAGTTCCATGTGCCCCACATTAGGCTTATTTATTATTAATATCTTCTGTTGTTAGCTATTACTGAGATGGTAACTATACATTCTCATTGGCTAATGTCAATACTTTATTCAGATTTCTTTAGTTTTCCCTTAAGGAACCCACCCAGGATACCAGGTTACAGTTAATTGTCATCTCTCCTGAGGTTCCTCTTGACTGTGACTTTCTCCCGCTTTCCTACCTAAACTTGACAGTGCTGAGCTGTATGAGTCAGGTATTCTGTGGAATGTCTTGAGGTTGGGATTTCTCTGATGTCTCCATCATGACTATTTTAGGGCACGGGATCGGGGGAGGAGGGCCACAGAGCTCATCCTCCAGCATCTTCTCAGGATACAGTTATCAACATGACTTGTCACTCCGGATGTTAACCATGGCCACCTGTGTGAGGCAGGGCTCATCAAGGCTCTGCACAGCTAACTTTTTCTTGCCTCTTTCCCCACCTCTTCCATACTGCGTTCTTCGGAAGAAATCACTGTCCCTTGCCCACACTTCACAGCTCTTCAGCTGGAAGAAGGAAGGCCTTGTGCCTTCTCTGCAGTTCTGTCCCTCTGTTGGTTTTCTTCCTAGGGAGTTCTACATACTTCACGGATGGCAGGCTTCGGTGTAGGCTAAAGGCAGAGAATCATTCCGCTGAGCCTTCCACCAAAAGAGGGAGGCTTTTCCCCTGCAGCTACCGGCTCCCCTCAACCTCCCTAGATCTCCATCGTGCATTCCATTTCATTTGCCATGCTGCCAGACAGACTGGAAAACAGTTCTAAAGGAAAGGTGAGATTACCTTTCAGATACCTCACCTCCTTTTATTCTTTTCTCTTTCTTGTATTTCCCAACCAGAGCCTTTCTAGGGTTCTGTTTTCCCGCCTCCTACCACCGACTGTATTGTATTTTGGGCTACAGCCTCCTCCACACCACACCATATTACTTGTTGTGAAGAACTGCTGTAATATTTGGCAGTTCTGCTTTAATGATGGATAACAACAGGTTTCCCACTGCCCACTAAACAAAACCTAAAGTGTTTAGCTCCATATTCAAATTCACTTAGGATCTGGCTGCCTCCAGCTTGCAAGCTTAATTTCATGTATCCCCTTTAAGATCCTTTGTCCCAAGCCAATAGAAAGACATTTCTCTGTGTCACAGGCCTTCTGACTCTGCCTTCACCCACTGCGTTCCTTTCTCCTTGGATGACTTGCCACTCCCCAACCCCCAAGTCCAGGTCTAAGCGACACATCTCAAATGTCACTTTCCAGGAGGAAAATCATTTCTCCTTTGTTAATGCTTGTCTATGCAGGTATCATAGTTCTAGATATTCAATTTTTAAAAAATAGTTTATTTTTATCTTATGTGTATGAGTGTTTTGCCTGCATGTGTCTAAGTGCACCTGTGCATGCATTGCTTATGAAGGTCAGAAGAGGGCATTAGACCTCCTGGAACTGGAGTTATAGAGAGCTGTTAACCACCATGAGGGTGCTGGGAACTGAAGCCAGGTCTTCTGCAAGAGCAGCCAGTGTTCTTAACTGCTGAGCCATCTCTCCAACACACATTCATATCATTTTAACAACCTGCACCTCAAGTTGCAGGTAGGATTTTCATTCCCTTCTCTTCTTCTAGTACTATGCCAGAGGCTTGTACACAGTAGGGGCTTTTTAAGTATTCATAATATAAAGCAAGTGGATTTTGTTATGGTAAGTCATACCTACTGAGATCCTTTAAGAAAGGAGGTATGGCTACTGATAAATACATACTTAATGATAAATACATACATAAGTCAAGGAGACTTAAAAGCTGGGGCTGTGACTGCTTGCTCAGCAAAACCGTGGATTGATCTTCAATATTGCATAAACCAAATGTAGGACTGCATGCCTGTAACACCAGCACGTAGGAGGTGAGGGCGGGAGGACCAGGGGTTCAAGGTCATTCTCAACTACCTAGTGAGTTCCAACCAGCCTAGACTCCCTAAGACTGTCTCAAAATGATCCCCAAAGGAAGATTTGAAAAAGCCTTAAACTTAAATATTGCTTTTTCAAATAAAAATTGTAAACTGAGAAAGATAAAGTCTTTTGTTATAGCTGCAAATGTGTTTGGTAGAAATAGGTGTGGGTATATGTAAAACAGATGGCTGGCTTCCATAGACCAGCACTGTAATATTTATCACTTTTATGACTCATTTGGAGAAATGAAAATGATTTACAAAATAAAAACTCCATAGCTCACAAAGTCTGAAGTTAATCTGGATACGTTGACTGCATAGTTAATCAAATGCACTCTACCTAAATGGAAACAGAGTCGTGAGACCCTCCCTGGAACCCTCAACCTGGTAAAGATGTCTTGTACTTATAGCGTACCCTTGAAAATGGTCTGTTATGGAGTTTGGGCCACAAAGACCAGGACAATAGTGAACAGCCACAAGGAAGGTATTGAACACAAAGGAGAAATGCCTTGTATGAAAAAACACTAAGGTTCAGACCTTACTGTGTGAATAACGTTCCTTTTGATTCACTTCTGCAGTAAAAGAATGGATCAGAATTAGTTCATAAAGGGCAACCAAAGTGATAATGAAACAGGAAAACACAACAGCAAGTTTAGCAGCTGAAGGTTCTGGGCTACTCGTGGAAGAGCTTGCCTAGCATGCACAAGGCCCTAGGTTTGATTTCCATCACTGTAAGAAACAGAAACAAAAGATGATGCTTCTTGGGGCTAGAGAGACGGCTTCACAGTTAAGAGCATTTGCTCTCTTCCAGGGGACTGGAAATAAGTTCTCGGTACTCATGTTGGGGGTGGGGGAGTGTTTGGGAGGGTATCACAACTTCCTCTAACTCCAGTTCCTGGAGATGTGATGCCCTCTTCTGACCTCCAGGCACACCTGTTCTCATCAGTGTGTACACACACATCACAAACATGAATAAAAATAGAATAAAATTTTGAGAGTCTTTGGGGAGTTCTTTTTGAGATATGATCTCTTGTAGCCCCAACTGGCCGGGAACACACTATGAGGAACAGGCTGGCCTTGATCTCACAGAGATCTGCCTGCCTCTGCCTCTTGAATGCTGGGATTAAATATGTTTGCTACCACACCTGGCATTTAGAATAAATGTTTTTTTTAAAGATATTGGTGGGACTGGAGAGATGGCTCAGTGTTAAGAATACTGACTGCTCTTGCAGAGGACCTAAGTTCAGTTCCCAACACCCACATGGAAGCTAACAAGAGTCCATAATTCCACTTCTGGGGATCCAATGCTCCCTTCTGGCCTCTGTGGGCACTGTACATAGTGGTGCAGGTGCACTTACATACATGAAGACAGAACACATAAAAGTTAACTATAATAATAAAATATAATGATTCTTCATTACAATATGCTGAAAACATCTGGATCTGTTGTCCAGTTTGCAGAAGTCATTAAAGGAATAATCACGTTTTAGATGCCATGAGCAAAGAAGGGGTGCTGTGCGTGGGCGGCACACTAGTTCTCAGATATTATTACAGACATTGTTAGGAATCCCATTTTTCAGTGTACAAAAGTAAAAGAAGTAAGCAGCAAACCCCTACAATGTCAAAATAAAATACAAATTTATTTTTAAAAAGCAGTTCTGTCCATAGAAAGACCCTAAAATAATAATACCCTAGTAGAAACTTGCACTTTAAGACCTGGTTTCTAAATGCTTTCTTGCTAGTATTTGGAAAAAACAAACAAACACACATACACACACACACACACACACACACATGAATTCCTGTGGAAATGGCTAAATTCCATGACTGGGGTAGGAAAAGTACAAATTAAGCCTGGAATATCTAGTTCCCGAAAGTGAGGGTGTGCTCAAAACCAAACAGACATGTTCCCGAAGGGCGCACTGAGGTAGCTTGAAGGGCCCTCCGCTGCAGATTAGACACACTAAGCATTGAGAATAATGATCACAGCTAATTATCTTAAAGGAAGGTAAGTAAAAAATCCAGCAGTGGAAAAGAGGAGAAGTTCAAGATTGAGGAAGGACCCTCATTTAAGCCTTCGGCATGACTACTAACACTAACTTCTCTCTTAGAAAAATGATCATTATGGGGAAATAATTGAGCATTTCTTTGTGCTGCATTAGGAAGAGCCCTTAGCTTGAGGAGATGATGAGGCAGAGCTCTTTTAAAAAATATTTATTTATTTATTTTTATTGTATGTGTATGGTTGTTTTGCCTGCATGTATGTAAGTGCACCCATGCATGCAATGCCCACAGAGGTCAGAAGAGGATGCTGGATTCCCTGGAACTGGAGTTACAGATAGTTGTTAGCCACCATGTGGGTGCTGGGAACCAAACCCGGGTCCTCTGCAAGAGCAGCCAGAGCTCTTAACTGTGGAACCATCTCTCCAACTCCCAGAGCTCTTTTTTTTTTTTTTTCCAAAGGAGAATGCTACCCAATAATGTACACCAATGAGAAAATTTTTAAATTCACAATTTGTAGGAAAGCTGCTTAGGTAAGGACAATTAACAGATGTTATAACATTGGGAGAAAAGCCAAGAGCAGAAAGACATAGTGACAGGACAGGTCCTGAGGATGACAAGGTAGTTCCTAGAAGCACTCAAACAAAGACTAGATTTTGAGGAAGCAGAAAACCTAAACCAACCCCTGATGAGTAGGGAGACTGATGTGGCCATCAAAATAATCTTCCATCCAAGAAAAGCCTGGGATCCAATGACTTCGCTGCTGAATTCTACCAACGTTTAAAAAAGATTAGATACCAATCCTCAAACTCTTCTGAAAAACCTGCACAGGAGGAACTGCTTCCATCTCATTTTACAAGTATTACCCTGACATGAAATCCCGACCAAAAAACACTATGAGAAAAAAAACAGTTGCTGCCGAATAAATGGACGCTGTTTTTAAATAACAATAAAAGAAATAAAGAAAAAGAAGTTATACACCGATATCCCAGAAAAGCATAGATGCAAAAATCCTCAGCAAAATGCTAGTAAATGGAATTCAACAGCATATTAAAAGGCTTGTTAGCAACACATTATGGAGTGAACCTACAGTTCCAGCTACTTGGGAGGCTAAGGCAGGAGGATAAATTATTTAGCCCAGAAGTTCACGATCAGCCTGAGCAACATACTGAGACTCCCTATCTCTTAAAACTAAACTAACAAATAAAAATGAGAGGGTGAGGTCTGGAGAGATGGCTCAGCAGTTAGCAGCACATGCTGTTCTCACAGAGGACCTGAGTTCAGTTCCCAGAACCCATGCCAGGTGGCTAACTGCCTGTAACACCAGTTCCATGGGATCTGACAGCTTTTTCTGGCCTCTTTGGATACCCACATGATGTGCACATGCACAAACATATACAACATTGCACATACATCTACACATAGCATAAAAATAAAATAATTTTAAAAGATTAATTTTTATGTGTATGATTTATATGTGTGTGTGTGTGTGTGTGTGTGCGCGCGCGCACCATGTTACGCCTGGTGCCTTAGGAGGCCAGAAGAAGATATCAGATCCCCTGGAATTGGAGTTACAGATGGTTGTGAGCTGCCGTGTGGGTGTTGGGAACCAAACCAGGCCTTCTGTGAAAGCAGCCAGTGCTGAGTTCTCTCTAGGATGCTTAAAATATTTATTTTAAAAATAAAATAGAATCATTTACCATGATGAAGTGAGGCTATTTTTAGATTGCAAGGATAATTAACATGTGAAAATCAATAACGATGGCACATCACACTATAGAATAAAGGTCAAGAGGTCCACATAGACCTGAATGATGGAGAAATGCCTTTAACTAAATTTTGCGTCAGCAATGGTGAGATGTCTCCTAAGGCGATGCAACATGAAGTCCCAGGCACAGCTTATGAGGTATTCTTGCCAGATGTTTAATCCAAATTCAGTTAAGCCCTTAGCCCCTAGCTTGTGTTTCTATGGCACAAAGGAGCACATTAAAGGAAACAGTGAAAACAAGACCAAAATGTAAGATATTCAATAAAGGGCCTGGTCTTATATGCTTAATATTTTATAATTATAATTATATTTAGATAATAATTATATTTCTAATTCTAATTCTAATTAGAAAGACAGAGGGAGGAATGTTCCAGATCAGGGCTTCTTAAACTTTTTTCATTTGTGGCTCCTTTTTGCCCAAGAAGTTTGTTGTTGTTCTTTGAGACAGGGTCTCCCTGTAGCTCCAGCTGGCCTGAAACTCACTATGTAGACTAGGCTGGCCTTGATCTCACAGAGATCTGCCTGCCTCTGCCTCCTGGGAGCCAGGATTAAAGTCATGTGCCACCATACCCCGACTGTATTGTCCCCTAATTTTTATATAACCCTAGATATTTAGGTATATAAGTTATTTATTGATGATAAATCATAAATAAATTTATTTTAGTATAATTCCTTGGTATACATATAATTTTATCATCCATTAAAGACAAAAGCAGACTGGCACACTGTGGAGGTGAACATGGTTGGCTGTTTTTACATAAAGAATGAAATCTTGGCTATATATTTGAAACTGCAGGACACAACAACTGCAACATTTTTCAGAGCTAAGTAATATTTTGATTTTATCATTGCCAATTTTGAAAACACTGCTTCACTTAAATACATAATACAAAATGACAGAAAGATGTTTAGGCCATTTCAGAATATGCTGGAAATTCTGTCCCAATCTCAAGCCAAAAATCATTTAACAATTTTTTTAAAGGAAACTCACAACTACAACTCAGCCATTTTTAAACTCAATCAAAACGCAGATTAATTTTATACACACTAAGGAATGAAAGTAAGTAAATATTAAACTTTTCCCCCACAATTAAACGCTGTTTCTGTAAGAGCAGACCACTTTGTGTCACAGTAAAAACATCACAATTCATAACATACCATAGGCTCAAATCCAAGCTGAGGTGTTTCAGGCAATGTCACCAGGACTGGGTTGTGTGAGCGCATGCACAGTACACTATGTGCTCAGAATCAAGGCTGCAGCAAAGTCATGTGACAGGACATGAGCTAGTACTGCCAGAAACACCTCAGATTCCATAGGCATTTAAATTTTGAGTTAAGTTTTGGTCATTGTGTATCCAAAGCCTTTTTTTTTTTTTTAACAGCTGCAAAATATTTCACAACCCCCCCCCCACACCCCTACCTTCAATTACAGAACCAGTATGGAGTTTACAGTTTACAAAGTCCTGCTCTCCATTAGAAGATCTAAAGAGACACAATAGGTGAAAGCCTCAACCTGAATTGACTGGCTGCTGGTTTGAGGATGAGAAGAAACAGCTGCAGAACACAACTGTGGAGCATTGTGGGAAACCTGAATGTGGAACCTGTCTGTTAAGATGATCTTAGAGGTTCTATTATGGAGCTATTTTTCATGTCTGAGTTGCCAATGATATTAAGGACCTCGGATAGGATGCCATCTCTAAGAGTTTCAAAGCGAGGCATTTAGAGTGTAGGTCTGTGTATGGTATATTTTCAAAAGGTTGGGGAGAGATCACACACATTACATGTATCAAATGAGCAGAGTAGCATACTAACTGTAACTGTTCATATATTCCTTCTTCCCTGGGTACTGGACTAGGTTAGAGATGTGGAGAGGACCAAGACAAAGCACTGGCCTTCAAGGGTCTCACTGTCTCATGGAGGAGAGACATATGGCTTTCCACATGAAGTGAGTGCATTCATTCCACAGACATTAACAGGGTGCCGGCTACATGCTGGTGCTGTGCTGGGTGCTGAAGACACAGGGAGAACCAGGCAGGCACAGAGCTCATGTACCTGCAAAAGAGGTCCAACTATGGAATCACAACTGTGGTGTTAGGCCTAAAAAGTAGAGAAGAGGGACCAACCCAGCTCGCTCAGAGAGTCTTGGGGGCAGTGGGGATGAGGCAGGAAATTGGCAAGGCTGAGTAGAAATCCAAAAGAGGATGGAGAGACGGGAGGGCAGAGGCATGTAGACAGAAAGCAATCCCTACCCCATGCTCAGGAAACTGGAAGGGGGCCTGAAGTAAGTCAGAGCAGCCATGAGTGGCTGAGGGGACGATGTAGGTGGATGTTAGATCTTAAGCAGATTTGGGAACTGGGGCTTTCTTCTCTGGGCACTGGGAGCTGGGAACATTCACAGAGGGAAATAGTTGCTGCTTTGCTAGATTGGGCCCAAATGGGGACAGACACACTTACCCTGTATCTCCTTATGCTCTGAGTGTCTGCCCATCAGACTGTCAGCTCTACTAAATGACCAGCCTGGGGATTTCCAGGGGGTCAAACGCTATGCCAGCGTGCAGCATCAAGTGCCTGTTCAGGCTGAATGCTCTGTGGACTACAAGCCACTGGAGCTGAAAGTGATGAAGGCAGGCCCTGGAGGAGGGACAGGTGAGGGACCAGGCAAGAGGCCCACTCATACTGAGCATCACGTTCTCCTAGACTTCCACAGAGAATCTTTCCAGGTCCAAGAAATAAGTAGGCCTTATCCTGGTTATTTAGTCACCAAGGGGCGGACAGCTTTTTGCCACAGTCACAGGCAAATAAAGGTATAAGGACAAAGGATTTGGAACTATTTTGCATGACCTCTCAAGTTATTTGACTAAGCGGCCATCTTTACAGGCTCTTTTTTTTTTTTTTTTGAGACAGGGTTTCTCTGTAGTCCCAGGGGCTATTTACACCAGGCTAGCCTCCAGAGATCCACCTGTCTCTCAAGTATTAGGACTAAAGGCATGGGCCACAATGCTGGGCCTAAGGTTCATTTTTATACTGCGCATACAACTTTTTATATATAAAGAGGCCATCTACGTTCTATGTCATAGTCTGTGTCCATCTTTCCTGCTCTGAACTGTAGGGCTGCCGTTTTCTTTTGCAATAGTTGTCTCTATTGACCTGCCCTGCATAGTTTGGGTTCCTAAGTTCAGACTCTTTAAACTGGGGAAGCATCAGCTGACTGGTAGTGCCATTCACTGACCCCCCCCAACCCCTGAGGCTGGAGTTTAGCATTCTCCTAGCGACAGAGATATATACTTACCAGAAAGGGTGCTTTTGCAGAGCTGTAACAGCTGAAAGCCTGTGCACAGACTCTCAAAAGAAAGATTGCTCTTACCAAAAGCCTCTTGGTATTTCCTAGAATTTGCAAGTGCCGAGGCCCTCCTCCCTTCTGTAGACATTACACACTGATCTCTTGTCAACAACAGAAAACCAAACACAAAACAAAACAAAAAACCCATCACAGTTATGAAGGGCCTTCCGTGTCTAGTGAGGACAAAGCTCAGGGCCCAGGAGCAAGGTCAGACAGGTGCTGTACCAGTTCCAAGCCAACCATCAACCAAGGAGCCACCCCCAGGCCAGAAGATGCTGCTGGCAGAGAAGGCAAGCAGAGAAACAGTGTAGACACAGGAATTCCCCAGGCTTGGGGAGGGGGGAGCGGTAAGGCAGCAGGCCCTTGGCCATCTCGATTGAAAGCAAGAAAGCTCTCCCAACCAGGAAATCACCCCATCCTGGACGCCCCCATCAGCGAGTCAGCTGAGCGTGGCCTAAGCCCATCTAGAGGATGATGAGCAGATAGAATGACGATGGCAGTGAAGGTTCCTGGGGACCACTGGCATGGGGTAGGAGGCCCAGCCTCGGGGTGAACACCAGGCTGGGACAAGTTTTGGGTGGGGTGTGCCCACGAAGGGGGCCGTGTCCTTCAGAAGTAGACATGGTGAGGATGGCCCACGCAGATCTGTCTCCTGGATCCCAGAACACCGCCTTGTCCAGGTCCCTCAAATCCCCGCCCCCAGTCCTGGGAGCCTTGTCAATCAAGAATCTGCGGGCTGGGGCACAGACTACCTCCAAACGCGCCTTGTGGCGTTGTGACTCGGTGGAACCGCCCGGAGCCGCGGCTTCCGTGGCGGGCCAGACTCAGCCTCCTTGCCCCGCGAGCTGTCGCGCACCCTCACCTCCCCAAACTCCGGTGCGGCCGGACCCCTCCGCCAGGCCCGCGCCAGCGCGCCTACCTGTGCCCGCGGCTCGGCTCCTCCTCGCTGGCGCTGCCCCAGCCGGGGCTGAGGTACCGGCTCGGGTCCCCAGCTCCGCGCGCCTCGGCCCCCTCGTCGTCATCCTCCGGCTCCTCCACGTCCTCGGCCTCCTGGATGGCGACGCGGATCTGCACGGTGGTCTCGGGCTCGGGCCGAGCCTCGTCGCCCAGCTGAGCCATGGCTCGCGGGGACTGCGGCGCCCGCCGGGGTCCCGGGGCCGCGGGGCCGGGCCAGCCGGGACTGCGACGAGCGCGCGGGGGCGGCGCGAGCGCGGCGGCGGCTCGGCCCCGGGGAGGGACCGGGGGTCGCGCCGATCCGCCCCGCGCCGCGCCGCGCCGCGGGCACCGCCCCGAGCTCCAGCCGGTGCAGGCGGGGCCGCGCAGGACGACTCCTCCGCTGCGCGCCGCTGCGCGCGGGCCTGTCCCGGGATGATCCCGCACCCGGGGTCCCTCCTCCGCCCCCCGTCCCTCTGGAGGGGCCCCAGACCGAGAGGTGCCAGACCTCCCTCCTCCGCTGCCTTCCTGCCGCGGCTCAGCTGGCTTCTCGGTTTGGGCCGGAGGAGGGGGCACGGGCACGAGTCCACGGCGTCCCTGCCTGTCTCCTCCAGTGACCTGCCAAGGTGAGAGAAAAGAAATCACCGTTAAGTCCCTCTGGCATAACCGCCTTAGGGTTAGTGCGCGTCTCAGGACGTCAGGGGCTTGGCGCCTCTGCGTCCTATCCCAGTCTGTCTCAAAGCCTGGTCTCCCAAGCAGAATCAGGAACCCTGCGAGCTGTTCGAAATGCAAATTCGCAGGCCCATGCAGACCTCCTGAATTGGGATCGAATTGGAGTTTAGCAACTCCTCAGTGGTGCTGAGTTCCCTAAATTTCAAAATCACTCATCCATGGAGTGTTCCTCGTACACACCGAGCACTCAGACATTTATTGAGCGAATAAAGGGAGCTACTGAAATGCCAGTGTGTTCTACCGCCCTGCCACTCCTTCACATTTAGCTTTGAAATTCACATCTGACTTTGAGATCCATCCCAGACCCCTAAATGTGGTCCAGAAACCAGGGACATGATAAGACTTGAATCTGCTTCCCTAAGTGTCTTCATTGAGGGCCTTAAACATAACCTAGCGTATCGCTTTGCCCACGTGAGCATCCCCAAAACATAGACCTGGTTGGCCCTGATGTGGTCTGCTTTGATGAAGGAAGGCAAAGCAGGAGACCCTCAGGAGATGGGGTCTTTGGAAAAGCAGTGTCCCTGTGAAAGAACACCATGTAGAGGACGCTGATGTTTGGACTGGGACCAGGTGAGACCTCTCGGCCCAGCAAGGATGTCCCGCCCCCTCCAAGGCTAGGAGTGGAGCCCAGAGTCTCCTGCATGTCAGACAGTTGCTTTGTCACTGAGCTACATGTCCAGCCTGATGAGCCCTCCTTTGCAGGTTTCACCGGAATCTGTGTCCCATGGTCACATCTTTTTAAAGAAACCCTAGGGTAAGGGGAGGAAGAGAGGACCCTCTGCCTGACTTGTTTCTCTACACCAGAAGAGATCCAGCATAGATGGAACTGCACTACTGGGAAGAAAGGCCAGAGGTCAAGCCTTTCCCCAGTTGAGCAGAGATTAAAGAACCCACACATACCTGTGGCGAGGCTCAGGAGGAAAGAGATTTATGTCTACAATGGCCAGACAGCTTCCTATTCTGAATGTCACAAAGCAATATCCACCATCTCATCTGAACTATGCTGTGTGGTAAAGACACCTCGGGTTATTTTCCCCACACACTTGAATGGCTCATTCTTGTACCAGGTTCTGCAGTTTATAGGAAAGTTATAATTCCCTTATCCAGGTTTCCAGATGCCTTGTTGTAAGAGTCTTCTGGAAATGGAGATGCAGCTCCATGGTAGAGAGCTTGCCTTAGGATCAATTCCCAGTACCTAAAACAAAAACAAAAACAACACCCCTCTGGAGAGCTCTTTAAAAATACAGATACAGAACGTAATATAGAACTTCCAGTAGGTGAAGCAGATACACAAAACTATTTTATTTGGTTAGAAATTTGAAACAAAGTTGAATTTATACGTATGTCTTATGCTGCTTCTGGTATTACTTCTGATTTCCTGGGAAAAGATTTTTGTATGTAAAAGTTATCAGACATCATCATACAGAGAGAAAGAGGAAGAGAGAGAGAGAGAGAATAAATCTTTCAATCAGAACCCTAATAGGGTAAGATAAATATGAGGTATCTTTCTGGGTTATTAATTTTGTCCAAACATTTGAGAAAAAAAGCCACATGCGTACATTAAAAGAGCTGGAATGGAAATATCTTTGCAATTGGGTGCAAAACTTCCACGGAGTTTTAAAGTCAATTTTGCATAACTTTCTCATGTTTAGTACTTGTCTTGGTATGATGCCTGAGGGAAGGGAAGAGAGATGCCATCTTTACTTGGGGCACTTCATGAGAGGAGTCAGCTCAGCCACTTTTCAAATGAGGGAAAGTGAGTCCCAACCGGGCTTGCTGGGAATACCTCCTCTTCCTCTTCCTCTCACCCTCTGGACCTGTATTCCATCTAGCAGGGCCTTACATCCGCCTCAGCTAGTCATACCCCAACACTGCATCCTCTGTCACTACAGCTATCAAGCCCCCTTTAGTTCTACTTTCCAGGCCCTTCCTCCTCAGAGCTGGGGCAGAGGAGGTGGACAGTCCCCCTAGGCTTGCCTTCAACACCACTGCAAAGAGCTTAGAACACCATTGAGAATGAGCAAAGTCTCTTTAAACAAAAAACTATGACTTCATTCTGAAATTGGCATCTTTCCTTTTCCCCAGTCTTGTTTTTTATAACAAAGAATGGGAATGGCTTTTTCATTAGCTCCTGAGGATGACACAGAAGGGAACAGGCAAGCAAGGCATTGGGATGAACCAAGGTTAGGGTGAAGTCAAAATTCAGCCCTGGAAGACCTTTCCAGTACATAAAAAGATGTTGTTTTTCAATCAGTGGGAAATATTTTCATTGTGTCTGGCAGTAGAGTTGGAAATCAGGCCCTACGAATAAGATGTTAATGTGGCAAGATCGAGATGGGATTAGGTGTGGAAGAGCCCAAAAGGACTCATTCAGAGGTCTGACTTTCACTGTAAATTAGGAGAATATTTTCATTGATTCGGTTCATCATTTCTTTAAGTATGTACCAGATACCAGAGCCTATGTGACACTTAGTTTTGCAAATGACTGAGACAAAATAGATGAATACAAGTATGTGGGACCTGGGCCTATTGCGTAAAGGCATTGACAGGCAGTGTGACCCCAGAGACCCTGAAGGTATGGCAGGTGTCCTGGCCTGCTCTGCCTGAAGCTATAACCTAGGTCCCAGGAAGCCACTGCAGGTACGACATCCTCATTCCTCAGCAGTTGCTTAATCTTCTTTTCCCCCCCACAAAGATCACCCCAGACCAAAACCAGGTTTTTGAGTTTCGTTTCCTCATTCCTAATTTCCACATCAGCTCTACAACCTTCCCACCTTTACCTAAAGACCCCACCTTTAACTTTCCCTCCTTCTGTAACCACCAGAAAGGCCTCCCTATATCAACCCCTGCTTTGGTTTCAATAAGTGAACTGCCCATTGACACAGTCTCCCAGGAATTCTTCCCGCCACACTTTGGGCCACCTGAGGACCTGTCCAACCGTCCTCCATTCTCTGGGATGGCTGGAGCACAACAGCCGTAATAGAGATGGAGACCCACCCACACAAGAAAATGGAGGCAGCTTATGAAAGGCAACCTTGAGTAAGAATGTGTCTACTACAGTGAGCGTTGTAACAGAAGTTTGTACAAGAAGCATAGTCATTAAAAATATCACTAAGGATGTCTTAAAAGCTAACTTTATTATTATTTGTGTGCATATGTGTTCATGTGTATACAGGTGTGCTGCGTGTGTGTGAGTGTGTGTGTTGGCCAGAGATTAACTTGAGTGTCATTCCTCAGGAGTTGTCCGCTTCATTTTATTTTTGCTTATTTGTTTTGAGACAGGGTTTCTCATTGGTCTACTTCTCACCAATTGAGCGAAACAACAACCTCAGGAATCCACCTGTCTCCTCAGGGCTGGGTTTACAATGCCAATCTTTTTCACATGGATGCTGGGGGACTGAAGTCATATCCCTTTATGCTTGTACAACACTTAATTATTTTTGATGTATTTATTTTTATGTTGTGTGTATGAGTGTTTTGCCTTCATGTGTATAAATGCAGCGCATGTGTGTGATGCCCATAGAAGCCAGAAGAGACGTTAGATCCCCTGGAACTAGGGTTACAAATGGTTGTTAGCCACCATTTGGGTGCTAGGAACCAATGCAAGAGCAGCCAGTGTTCTTAACAGCTGAGCCATCTCTTCAGCCTCTGTAAAAGTCCTTAACAAGGTAGTCATATCTCCAGCCATTGAAGCTTACTTTTAAAGCTGGCCCATAAGCAGCAGAGTGTTAAAGGAAAACACTCTCTTTGGTCGAACAGACCTGGACTCAGACACTAGCTTAGCCACTTCCTAGCTCCAAAATTTCTCTGCTTTTCAATTTTTTTGCCATATAAAAGGGTCTGCATGATCCTTACCTGAGCTGGGGACACAGATCATTTGTGAAAAATGTCCAACCCAGCACCCAACCCAAACAGATGTTCAGTGTATAGTAAGTAGTGGATGTGACTTTCTAAATATAACCTCACCCAGAAAATCTTAGTCTGAATGGGTAACACAAACATTCCAGCTACTTGCTCTGCATGTTCCTACATTGTAAATTAAGAAATTATGGTTTTGCTTTGTTTTGTTTTGTTCTGGACACAAAACTCTTATAAATTATGGTAGCCTTTACAAGTCAATCTAATTCCACATATACTGAGAAAACGAAGCCTCCTCTGGGCTAGAAATCAGCATCTCCCTGCAGTTTATTCCTAACTAGTAAGAACTAAGATACTTACCCATGGGTCTGGCCTTGAACTCATAGAGATGAGTGCCTGCCTCTACCTCCTAAGAGCTGGGATTGAAGGTGTGTATTACTGTGCCCAACGAGGTCTTGAAGACAGCACTTCACAGCACTCCTCTCTCTTTCTACCCACCCTTCCACGATGTCCCTGGAGCCTTGAGGGGATTGACATAGATGTTCCATTCAGTGCTAAGAACTCAGTTCTCAGCAGGTGTGAGGGTTCTTATGACTACTGTCAATATCCAGTCTCCCTTATTTAATTACATCAGTTTCCAGTTTTTGATAGATACATGGTCACCTAGCTAGCAATTATATGTCCCAGCATGCTTTGAAAATTGGTATAGCCATCTGTCTACACTCTGACCAATGAAATGCAAGAGAAACCATTTTCTGACACCCCTGGGTTGTATTTCTGGAAATATACATTGACTCTCTTCCTCTACCTATTGTCCAGAGCAGCCATGGTGGGCCCAAGGATGGGAGCCCCTTACCAAGGATGATTGAACTAAAAAGAAAGCCCTGAACTTGTTTGGAACACCATGATCTGGACCACAATTTGAGGAAGAATGAATGAAATTTACATCTTAACCCACTATGTTACAGAAGCTTAGGTTATATCTTAATCAACACTTAATACTAACTCAAATACTAATATCTAAAATTAATACTAAGAATGAGTTATATTACAGGGAAGTACCCAGCTCAGGGACCAGGGTATAGTAGCTGCTTTATAAATTATATATTGGTCCTCCAAATTCATAGACTCTGACTCTAAGGAATTTGGCTGTTTTGTCCAAAACAATCAGGTGTTTTGTCCCAGGAATTAGGAAAACAACTAGTACCTCTCATTTCATTGTCTTGTTTTAGCACATGTACCAGAAAATGTATTCAAACTCTGCTGACATTTATGCCTTGCTAAGAGCTGGTTAATCAAGTCAATGGGGAGTGTGATGCACTAGAAGTAAATGGATGACTCCGGAGGTGGGCAGGATGAGCACCGAGGCAAAGGTATTCATTCTATTAGGCCAATGATTCTCAGTTTTGGATAGGCATTAGAATCACCTGGAAAGCTTTTTAAACTTTGTATACTTAGATACCTGTGCTAACTTAAATTCTTGGGGTGAGCATCAGGTATCGGGTCCAGCTTTCAGAGCTCCCCAAATGATTCCACATACAGTCAAAGTCAAGGGTCTCTGTGCTAGGTCTTTCAGGATCATGTTTTCTATAAATCTGAGGCTTTGCTATTGGTTCTGCATATTTCAGGGTACAAGTAACTAACACAGTTCAAGTCTGGGTCTGCCAGAGTTTACTGAGACGTTGGGTACTTCCAAGATGAATTTCTCACGTGTATTATGTCACCTTTGAAAAATTATAAGAGCAAATAAAATCCTATCCCTGAACCATTGAGATGTCTCAGCAGATAAAGGTAACCACCTCCAAGTCTGACAACCCGAGCTTGACCCTTTGGACCGACATAGTAGAAGGAGAAAACCGACTCCAAGCAAGTTGTCCTCTCTCTCTCTCTCTCTCTCTCTCTCTCTCTGTAAAGAAATAAAAATGCAATTAAATTTTTTAAAGATTCTATCCTTTCTTGAAATATTCTGGTGTGGTGGAAAGCAACCAAACTCTTCCCAGGAGGATTCCAGACTGTGACTTCTGCTATAGATATGGCATATTCCGAATCAATAAGCAGATTCTGAAGACTCCCAGGAAGAACTGAATACTCATCCCAGGGCTGTGGGAGACAGGCACCACAAGCCTGGACCACTAACAAAGCTTCCACTGTCAGAAAGGATGAGCGATTTGGGGGCAGATCAGAGTCTGACATGTGCTTATTTGCCTGCGGGCTGAGGCCCATGCCTTGCTTCCACCCGTGGACATATCCGCGCCCTACGGGAAGGGAAGGGACTGTACATTAAAGGGGAAGTGCAGTTTCTCTGTAACCATGTCACCCTCCTAAGCAGAAGGAACACGGCTTTGAGACTCCGGTAATTGAACATACCCAAGGAAGAGCATACTTTGCTAACGTACAGAGTAACATCACACAGCTTTGGCAACTCCTAGCTCCTCATTAGCTGAAGCATGAGCCCGGGGTGCCTGGTGGACATAGCTATGCCATGTCATTAATGCTCAGTGGTCAGGCTGTTGTCCAGCGGAGAAAGCTGGGGTAGTAGAGAAAATTACCAGGTGATAAGCTAAACTTAAACACAAGTAAAAGGAATGGCCCAGAGACAGCTGGGCAGTGCTTAGGAGCCTGGATGGTGTTCTCATTTCATTTCTGACACTGTGACAAAGACCCTAACCAAAAACAACGTAGGAGAGGAAAGGTTTTACTTCATCTTACAATTCCAGGTTTCATTGTAACATTGAAGTAAGTCAAGGCAGGAACTCCTGGGAGGAAATTGAAAGCAGTCTTCCTTGCTATTCCACACAGCATTACCTCTAACCAAGGAACCTATTTCACAGCTAAGAAGGCTGCAGAAACCATGGAGAATGCTGCTTGCTGGCTGTCAGGCATGCTTATGTTCGATGGTTTTTCTTATATAGACTAGGACCACCATCCTAGAGAACTGTGCCACCCACAGTGGGCTGAATCTTCTTATATTGTCAACTGACAGTCAAGACAATCCCCCATAGGCGTATTTGATCTAGGGATTCTTCCTTTGAGATCTCTTCCCAGGTAAGTCGAGGCTGTTGACAGTTAAAGTTAACCAGGAGAGAGGGTTTATTTATGATGTTCCCGCATTAGAGGAGCAGGTGGAACACAGGTGACAGACTCAGAAGAGTAAGTTCCTCCTAAGCACTTTTCCTCGGGTTCAATGAATGATTGGTCTCTGAGGGGATGAAGAGAAGGTGAGGTTTGTGTAGAGATGTGGAGTTGGCTTTATGTACAGGTCAACTCAGAGTCAAGTCTGGCTTGTGGGAAATCTGCACTGAGAGGTTTAACATAGCGCTAAGTATTTTGTTGTGAAGAATTCAGGTGGAGACTAATCTGGGCTAGAATCTAGAAGGCCTGGTGCTCAGGACTGGCAAGGACTCAGTGCCTGCTCCCCGCTTCCTTTCTCTTGATCCCAGAAGAAGTTCTAGTTAGAGTTTGGGGCTGAGTCACATAGGCCTGATTTTGTGACAGGAAGTCTTATTTCAGATGTTTGCCCAGGAGAGGCTGTTAGGAGTGCATGACGTGCTCACGGTGAAGGCACATCAAAACGCATGGCAGAATTTGTTCTTTCTGAACGTCGGCAGAACATTTTTGTGGCCATTCCCCAGGTAGGGAGCTGAGGTACTGAGAGGACACCAAGAGTGAGGGCAAGAATGGCCATTCATGGAGCAAGTGCTATAGAGTAGGCACAGGCCCTGCTTTAATCCTTGCAGCTGTCCCAATGAGATACTGTTAGGAAATGGAACCCAGTGAGTTTAAGTAACGTGCTATGTTAGTCAGACTCTTTGTTGCCGTGACAGAATATCGAAGAATATCGAAGCAAAATGTCTTGAGGGAGAAAAGATTTATTTGGGCTCCTGGTTTCAGGGGGTTCAGTCCATTAAGGCAAAGTGGAAGGAAAGAGGGGGAAGAAGGGAGAGGGGAGGGACACTCAGAGAAGGGGATAGAACTGTCTGTGCTAATGGGCTTCCTCCTCTTTTGTGCATTAAGCCTCTGGACTGTTAGATGGCCCACCTACATTCACGGCAGCCTTCTCCCCTTAGTTAATCCTCTTTGTGGATGCTTTCACAGACACCCACAGGTATAATTTATGAATCTCCTAGGCACTTTTCACTTGAGGGTCAAGACTAGCTATCCGTGGCTGGAGGGAAGGCATAGTGATTAAGAGCACTGACTGTTCTTGCAGAGGACCTGGATTTGGTTCCCAGCACCTACATGGCAGCTAGCAACCATCTCTAACTCCAGTTCCAGGGGTCCCAACACGCTCTTCTCATTTCCATGGGCATTTGCATGCATGGGATGCTCTTACATACATGCAGTGAGAAAACTTATAAACATAAATTTTTTAAAAGAGGTTTTTTAAGACTCACTACCACACTTCCCAAAGATAATATGATTGTTGGAACTGGCAGAACACAAAGATTTACAATTATGCTAGCCAATACCAAATCTTTATCTTTCGGACTACACCGTAGAGCATTTTTTCTGAAGCATTGGGACAAAGATGTAAATGATCTCAGAAGTGAGGACACCATTTTACCCAGGTGAAAGGGATAATCACATTTTCCATGTTATTTGCAGAGAAATGGAAATAATTTTTTTGCTCAAACCCCCATTTTCTCTAACGCTGTTACCATCTTTGTTATTTTGACACCAGCCCTGGGGTCATGCCTCATAGAGCCATTCTGCATGAAGTATTCTGACGAATGGTGCTCTGTGCTTCATTCTGTCATCTCTGTTTTGATATATTCCAGATGTTGTGGTCCCTCTGTGTCTCAGTATTAGCTGTGAACTTGAGAGCATTGCTTTTCTTTCTCTTTGGATTGATTGTCCTTTGCCCTGGGGTGGGAGGGAGGGAATGATAACAGCCTGGAGTGTGGCCAGACTACTCAGTTTTACAAGCTCCAGTCCCAGCTGCTAAAGAAAACTTATATTGTGTTTTCATTGAGTGAGGGAAAACATGTTTTGTTCTGCATTCTTGCATAACTGTGAAACATCTGGGGTGACTTAGCTTAAAAGTTCCTTCCAGTGTCACATTTGGCCTGAATGATACAGAAAAATTTTCACCCTGAAATGTAAGATCCGCAGTGTAACAAGTCATCATCACACGTGTGTGTCACAGGCACCTCAGGGCCTCATCCAGGAGTAGCAACTCAGTTCACCTCCGTGGCAGCTCATTGCCTCTCTGGGATGCTGTGGTGCCTCTCATAAATAGACAGGGCCCGAACAATGGTATTTGGGTGTTTAAAGGCGAGTGGAAAAACACTTCTGAGGGCTTAGAAAGGACTCTTCAGTGCTTTCCACAGGTGGCTCTCAAACTCAAGCATGTATCAGAACGACAGAGAGTGCTTATTAAAACTCAAATCTGGGGCTCAGAAAGACGATCCAGTCAGCAAAGTGCGTACCACACAAGCATGAGGATCCGAGTTTGATTCCTAGAACCTGCATAAAAAGCAGAATATGATGGTACATGCCTGTAATACCAGCACCTAGGAGGCCAAGACGGGCGGATCCCTGGCCAGTCAGTCAGCCTATTTGAACTACCTTGCACCAGGTAAAATGGAAAGACCCGGGCTCAAAAAAAAAACAAGGTGGAAACTGACTAAGAAAGACACCTTAGGTTAATCTCTGATCTATACACACACATAAGTGCATCTGCACACACAGACATGTACACACACCCACACCTACAAACCCCAGCTCTCTTTCAGGAGATGTAAATAGAGCTTGAAGAATCTGCATTTCTAACAAGATCCCAGGAGATGCCGTGGGCATTGGACTGGGGACCATATATATGTTTAAAGTCTCGTTAAGCTTTGGTCAACCTCAGTGAGGAGTCAGACTGACAAATCTCCCTGCTGCGGTGACGTGCAGTTCCGTGCTTTGCTCTTCTAAATGGCCACAAGCTGGGGCTGCAATGACTCGATCTTAATCATCGCCGATCAGAGTACACTTTGATACAAACTTTGTCAAAAACATTTCCAGTAAGTGAATATCAGCACCTATCTAGTAAATCTCAAATGTAGTTACCTCTAAGGAAATACTCAGAAATGTAAGCTGTAGCAGGGTGATAAGTCATTATTACGTGTCTGATTATGTACCTAGGAGGGAGTCACCCAGGCCTCACAACTCAGACCTTCTGAACAAAAACCTTTTATATCACATCACACTGCTCCTTAACATAAAGACATGTCTATTGCTGTTTTGTATAAAATGCTAGACATATGGCTATTGTATGGTAATGCTTACAGTGGGGTATCGTGCCACCATTGAAGTACTCAGGGAAATATTTTAATAACAAGATAAAATGCCTGTGGTATTTCACTGAATGAAGAGCCTGGGGAGATATCACAGTTGGTACAGTGCTTGCTTTGCAAGCAGGAAGATCCGAGAACAGTCCCTAGAACCTATGGTCAGAAGCCAGGTATGAGGCTTGAAAGATGGCTCAGTGGTTAAGAGTGCATACAGCTCTCCCAGAGGACTCCGGTTCAGTTCCCAGCACCCATCTTGGGATCCTCACCACAGCCTGTAACACCAGCTCCAGTGGATTAATGTTCTCTTCTGGCCTCCATGGGTACCTGCATGTCCTCAAACAAACTCCCACACAGAAACACATGTATACATAATTGTTTTGGTTTGGTTTCCATTGCCATGGTAAAACATTGACCAAAAGCAAGTTGGAAAAGAAAGGTTTCTGTCATCTTACTCTTCCAAGTGACAATCCATCACTGAGGGAAGCCAACGCAGAAATTTAAGCAGGGCAGAGACCCAGAAGCAGGAATTGAAGCGCGGACCACGGAGGAATGCGCTGTGGCTTGCTCCTGTGGCCAAGTTCAGCCTGTTTTCTTATACAACCCAGGACCACCTGCCCCAGGGATGGCACCGCCATCATCCACAGTGGGCTGGACCCTCTCACATAAGTCAACAGTGAAGAAAATGCCCCACAAGCATGCCCACAGGTGACCCTCTTCGCCAGTGTGCCAACTGAAGCTGTCCAGCACAATGATCACAAATAGAAATATATCTTTAAAAACAAGCAAGGTGTGTGCTTATAATCCCAGCACTGGGGAGGCAGGAACAAGTGGGTCCATCAGGTAGCTCTGTGGACTGTATATACACATAGGATATACATAGGTATAGGACTCTTGATCATCCTAAGCCGTGTACCAGCAGAGGAAGCTATTACAGACCTGCAGCTCCTAATGCCAGTCAGTCTAGCCTACTTGGAAAGTCCCAGGCCAATGAGAGACCCTGCCTGGGAAAAAAAGGAGTATGGCACCTGAGAAACAACATGGGAGATTGTTCTCTAGCTTTTACAGGCATTCACCCACAGGTGCACCTGCCTACATGTGTGCACCCACGTGAGCATACACACACACTCAAAAATCCCCACTAAGCTATCTATATAGCATATCAACTATATTTTATATCTCCATATAGTGCTATATAATAACATCAACTATAGAACACATTGAAATGTTAGCATGATGATTTCTGGATGGTCTCATATTTGTTTTACAAATGTTCCTGTTTTACTAACAGGAAGTAATCTCTCCCACTCATAGCTTCCCCCGTCCCCAAGAGAGAGTCTATGTCAAGGAATGCCATCCTTCTAACTGGTAGGCGATTGGATGCTGTACAGATATACCCAACTCAAGGTGAATCCATCCATGGCTCTATTAGAAACTTGGAGTGTTAAGCCCCCAACCTGTGGTTGGGTAGCTCTGTGGACTGTATAAACATAGGTATAGGACTCTTTATCATCCTAAGCCATGTACCAGCAGAGGAGGCTACTACAGACCTGCAGCTCCATCAGCTATTACCATCCATACATACAAGCTCAGGAACCAAGAAGCAAACACACCCATGCAGGCTCCTGCGAATCTTCCATACAAAGCATAAGAGGGGAAGAGCTGCAAATATGAAACTGCCCTTTAACGCTTCCAATAAGCTTCCTTTTGGTCTTGAGACAATTAAAGTGGGTTTTTCTTCCTTGCACTTCTGTCCTATATTAACAGGTGAGTGTTTGTTTAGATATGCCTATTCTTACCCTTTTGAGTATTTTACTGCTTTTGTTAAAGGAAATATTTAAATTGCAGCTATGAGTTATGATCAAAATAAAACAAACAGATTTGGCCCTCCTGGGCTCCTAGCCCCTCCTATTCCTGAGATCTAGTTTCAGAAACTGGGAGGCGGCTTTATTTGGTTACTTCTGTTTGGTACAAAATCCTGGAAACAGTTTATTTTAAATTTGGAAAAGGTCCAAGAAAAATTCTTTTCCTGTACTCGGCTAAAATAATTCCAACAGCAAAGACCAATGCAGAATAAAAGATGTGGATTGTGGTTCTCCCTCTTGATTTATAGACCTAAAGAGTGGAATGGATGAGTCATCGGCGAGTTGGACCGGGAGGGGCTGCTGAGAATATCACACTTGGTAATCAGAATTCTGATGCAATACCACAGGAGCCCAACTGTAGCTTATCATTTTTAGAAATATACACGAATGCTCTGTATAGTTGATTACCACATTTTTATTATTTTTTTAATTTAAAAATATTTTGTTAGCATTGCTTTCTTTAAGAAATAACATGATTACATTGGTGACCTTTGCATAGGCTGGAGAATTTGGAGAGGGAGTAAACGGTGAGCTCACATTTAGGAACAGAAACAGATTTCACATTATTGTTGAAGCTTGGTAGTATGGTTTTGTCAGTAAATAATATTTAAAGATTATAGTAGACAAATAGAATTGCGAATCTACATTCTAAAACATAATTCCATATTTTCAGTCCCTGTGAGCTGGAGCTGTAATCTCCTCTTGTGGTCTGGAGCTGCAGTCCCTTCCAGTAAGCTGGAGCTGAGGCCACTTCAGTGAACCTGGAGCTGTGTTTATCACATTTTTTGTGACTCTCTAGATTCATAGACTGTTGCGTTGGTCCCAAGGGCTGATATAGTTCATAACAGGACTGATGGAATAAGCCTGTTAGGTCCCTATTATCCCTCTAAAAGTCATCATCTCCATCTCTTTGCCAAATCTAAATTCTAACTGTAAAGTGGTGGACATTCATTTTAAGAGCTTTTCAATATGCTCTCAAATCCTTGAGGGCATCATGCATTGGCATTACCAAGTTTTGTTTTAGCCCCAATTTGTTGGATGAGTAAAACAGTGCCCATAATTAGTGTGAAGAAATGAGCCTAGAGAAGAAGTGTTTAGAATGAACACCACAAAGAGTCTAGTCTGAGGACCAAGAATTTTGATTTAGGAGGTTCGTTTGATGTTGGACAGAAAATGATGATGTAATTTAAGATTACATGTGTTTACATGTTCTAAGAGAATGAGAAATTTGCCAAGTAGAAGATTGTTGGTACTTTTTAATAAAAAAGGAAATTGAAACCAGGGTGGTTCATTAAGCAGATCTAAGACAGCTGTTGTGTCCATTGAAGGAAAGTGATTTGAATCTAAAATTGTAGTTTGCCTAGAAAGAATGGGGACTTCTTTCTCCAAGAGATTCCAAGACTTGTGGGAGAAAAGATTCAGGCTTAGAACATCTTATCAAGTCGGCCTAACTTTTAAAGATAGATTTACGTCTATACCTGCAATTGACCCGGTTAAAATTTTTTTTATTTTAGTTTGGGTTTTATTGTTGTTTATTGGTTGGTTTGTTTGAGACAGGGTCTCCCTCTAGCCCCAGCTGGTCTGGAACACACTATGTAGACCAGGCTGGCTTCACTCACAGAGAACTACCTGCTCTGCTCCCCTAATGCTGGGGTTAAAGGCTCGTGCCACCTATTTATCTACTGGGGTCCTATTTATTTATTTTTGTATATGTATGCCTGCTCTTCTATATGCATAGCACTTGCGTTCAGGTGTCTACGGAGTCCAGAAGAGGAGGGTGTCAGATTGCCTGGAGCTGGAGCTACAGGGAGTTGTGAGCCGCTCTATGTGGGTTCTAGGAACTAAACCTGCATCATCTGAAAGAGCAGCACTTGCTCTGAACCACGGAGTCATCTCTCCATCCCCCTAATTGACCCACTTTTATATAATAATTATACTCTGCTACTGCCTCACTGAAATAAAACACACACTCAAAATGATTAAAGGAACAGGATCCTGCTGCCTATTCTCACAGGGGGACAGGAACTGTGATTAAGGAACAGGAAAGTAGTAATTTCCTGTTTTTTTAAGGGACTTTGATGAACCAGTGGTATATCAGGCAGCATATGCTACCTAACAAGTGACCCCACAACTTCATGCCTTAAAACACACTGTTGATCCATCTCACAATTTTATGGACTGACTGGGATGCTGTATGTTGGCAGACTCGTTAGTGACCGACTGGCCTTATGTTTGTTCAGTCATCCATGTACAAAGAAGCCCAGGAACTTACAGTGGCCGCACTCTCGTGTATGGCAGCTGAAGGACTCTTTAAGGAGCAATAGTCTCATTTCCACAGCAGTTCTCAGGCTCCTAACACAGCAAGAGAATAAACTCATTGCTCAGGAACTTCTAAAACCTGAGCTTGAGTTACCCTTACTCATGACCCATAGGCCAGAGTAAGTCACATGACCAACCTAAATGAAGAAATGAAGAAACAGATTTTACCTCTTGATTGGAACGGAAGAATTTTTGTCCTTTTATGCAATCTGAGTGAAGAAATAAGGCAACAGGTCCGTGAAACTGTAGAGAAAGGGCTGACGTAGCAGAGACATAATTCTTGGCAGTAGAAATTCATTTTTCCTGATGGTGTTATCTGAGATCGTACCTTGATATCATGTGGTTCAACTAGGGAAAACCTGTTCAAGTATTTTCCTGGTTTTTGTTATCACAGAATCTAGTATAATTTTGAGAACAGAGCCACAAATACTCCCGTGGAACAATATCAAACATGCCCTAGGTGTCTGAGACCCTTCTGTTCTGAAAAGAACCCAGCAGCAGTCATTTCCTTGGAATATCTATCAACCCATCCCTACTAATTCCACTGGGAGAGAAGGGACAGATCGCCTGTTCTCAGGGGCAGGAATCCAGTCGGGAGGTAAAAATGGATGGAAGGCGGTAACAGCATGGCAGACAAGCTATTTGCACCAGTATCAGGAAATAGAAACATGAATGTTTAGCCTTGCTCCAGAGGGAATCCTTGAAAGTTAGTAATGAGTTGGAACTATGACTTGAAGGAAAGGTTAGGAAGCATTCAAAGGGCACATGGAAGATGTCTCTTGAAGCAGTTAACGTTTTTTTAAGTTGACAAGCTAGGGAAGATTGTAATCTTGAGTCTGCCACTAACCAGTTGTGCGTGAGGGCAACCCCTTTTATTGAATTTTCTCACAGATAAAATGAATCATTCTGACTGGATATTTTACAAGTTCCTTCCAGGGCCAACCTTTTCAGGGAAGCTAGCAAAAGAAAAGAAATGACATATACACAAAGGGAATGAGTCTGTGCTGGGCAGAATGTCCTACAAAGAGCATTGAGAAGGCTTGAGATTGCTAGAGAGTTAAGCACGGGGTATATCTCTACCGTGAGTTCAACAGATAGTATCTAGGCATCGACTCAAAAATGTAAAGACAGAATGCAGTGACTAGCTTGTTCCTGCCCCCAGGGGCAAGTTGACAGGATCATTTAGGCTTGATCCAATTCCTCTAGAAAAGTTTATTAAATAGGACTCACAGGAGTATCCAGTTTCATTACTGAACCATTTCTGCAGAAGAGTGGGATTGGATTTGCCAGCAATGAGAAGACCGGATTGCTGAGACAACTGCAGTCAGATCATTTTTCCTGATCCTCAGTTGCAAAGTAAGCATGGACTAACTAATTTCCACAGTTCCAACCATCTCTAAAATGTTACATTGGCTGCCCAGCTCATTCTCCATGCTTCAGTTCAGCACCCCATCTAGGGTCTCTGTGGACTTAGGAGCATTTGGCATTCTGAATATTGCCTGAAAATATGATTCACCGAAAAGAGAATGTGGCTGAACCCAGCCATGGATCAAAACACAGGAGCCAACAGCAAACAGTGATTATAACTAATACTTAACATAATGTATACTGTCCATCAGATATTGCTCTAAGTGGTTAAATATCATTTGGTTCTTGCAGGGAGCCGGTCAACGCCATTACAAGATGGCGCCGACTTCCTGAGCCGCCTGTCAAACTACTCCATATAAGGTAATGCCTTGGCGCGCAAGCCATCCCGAGGCCGCGCATGCGCGTCAATTCGCGCGTCAATTTAAACTGTCCCGAGCCAATCCCGTGGCTTTGCTTGTGGCGGGCTGCCTGCATCCAATCCCGAGCTGACATACCGCCCTCCTTGCTATAAAAGCCGCTGTGCGAGCCTGTCTGTCGTCCCTCGTCATCATGGCCCATCAGTTAACCGAGAGGCTCTCCAATAAAGTGCGATCCAAGAAGAATCCTCGTTGTGGTGGTTTTCTTCCTCCGCTGGTCGGAGGGCGTCCGCTGCAGGTTCTCACAAAAAGCCTTCATTGGAGGTCTTGGTAAGATCCTCGATTTACAGCTGAGCAACCAGAGCATCTGAACATTAAGGAGCATGCTTAGTAAGTGCCGCACTTACTAAGGTCCAGGTAGTGGACCACAAAGTCCATTCTTTAACCACTATAATTTCATGCATAGAGGTGTAGAATATTTAAAATGTTCCAAGCACTTAATCCTTTCAACACAAAAATGCAAGAACTTAGATCACAGTTTTGCAGATGAGAAGACAAGGCTCACTGAGGTGGGGGAACTGTTGGGGAGCTGATAAATGGTGATTCAAATGTCATTATTGAACTAGGACAAAGGGAGCTGAGCAAAAGATGCATCCAACTTGTTGCCATTTCTATAGAATATTTTTCTTCCATTTTCATAAATGGCAGAGTTCTAGATATAGTTCTTGGTACAGAAGATGGAGATGCAAATGTCAAATGCTAGACAAGATTTCTTTGTTTTTAGCCTATTCTCTACATCACCAACTCCTGAATATACATGTTATAAATATGATTAATGGATAATACAGACCTTTTTTTATTATTTTGATTTTATGTGTATGGGTGTAATGCCTGTACACAAGTGTACCCATGTCATGCAATGTCCAAGGAGGTTAGAAGAGGACATTGGATCTCCTGGAACTGGAGTTACAGACAGTTGTGAGCCACCATGTGGGTGCTGAGAATTGAACCTGGGTCCTCTGCAAGAGCAGCCAGTGCTGTTAGCCATCTCTCCAGCTATGATATAATACAGATTTGTACACTTCATTCCTCTCTCCCACTTATCATTTGGTCTTGCCAAACAAGCAATGAAGACGCTCTGTGCATCAGGAAATGTATGAGCTCATTTGGAGACCTCATAGCATAACTTGGACCATTGGTTTTATGTAAATGCTTGCCCAGACCACATCTCCAGGCCTCACTGCTCTGATTGGCCATGAAAAGCATTTTCTTCTTTATTAATTTCTTTTCTGTTATAGTGATAAAAATACTCTGATCGAAAGCAACTTAAGGAAGAAGGGGTTTATTTTGGCTTTTGTCCCATCACGGTGGGGAAGGCATGGTGTGGCAGCCCCCCGACTGCCCCCTGTGATGTACTTCCTCTAGTAAGGCTGTACTTCCTAAAGCTTTCATAACCTCCCCAGAGCTGGGGCCCTGGAGCTTTTCTTCATGACTTGCAGGTATCTGGCCAGGTCGAAGAGTCTCTTCCAGGCTGCTGAGTCTCCTCTGCAGTCCTTACTTATATCACCTCAGGGAAGGAGAGCCTGTGCTTGCTCAGCTTCTCAGCTTCAGGGACTTCTTGAGGTCTACGAGCTGGTTGCTTCCTGAGTCTTAATGAGCCTCCTCTTAGATCTTCTTGAGTCTTTTTTAAAGTCCAAATGAAATAGATTTATCAACTTCTATGAAAAATGTATTACAAACAGATTACTCTCTTGACTAATAAGAAAAACAATTCAATGAGAAGCTTGGCACTGTTCTCCTGTTGGGGCACATGTGAAACCTTGGGCCTGTTGGCCAGGGTCATTATCACTAAGGAAGGACAGGACAGCCCAGGCAGGGGCACAAATACTGGAAACATATTTTGTTATATAGAGAGGATAGGAAGGGGAACAGAGAAAGGAAAGCAGGCAGCCTATCATAGGGGCCATTTCTCCACATTCGTTCCTTCTTAGGCTTTAGCCTAGGACAGCAGGGAGTCACTGAGTGTTACTGAGCAAAATAGAGTCATTGTCACTTTGGCAGCTAGTGTCAGAAAACAGACTCCAAGTCACCCTTTACGCACTAGCCACCTCTGCCCCTGACATTTGAAACATCTTTATCTTTAAGGGGTCAGGCTTGGAGGGAAGGGGGTATTCAAATATGGAGCTCATAAGGTGAGGAAGTCTGGGCTTCTGGCTACCTCCATCTCACCAGCCCCAGGCTGAATGTAATTGTCATCAAAGAAGCTATCGTCAACATCCTCATCCTCACCCACCTGTGGGCGATTCCCACCCTGTTCTAGGCAGAAGGTGATGCCTAAGCAGAAGTGAAATCAGCAACAGAGGTGACATTTAGCAGCAAGCAGGATGAGCAGGTTGGAGCATCTCCACCCCCCCAACAAGACCCCTACCAGCACAGACCATGCCGCCTCCAATTCCCAGGACAGGTGCCATGGCTGCTGTTGAGGTGAGCTCCAGGGGCCCCACCTAGGTTTGATTTTGCCTCACTCATGGAGAGACCTGATGACATCAGTGAGCCTGGGTCTCTGCTAGAAAAGACTCTGGCTTCAGGGACACCTCAGGCTCCAACCATCCCTAGGGCAGAAGGCCTTCAGGCGCTCTGCACAGTCTGTGGAGGTGGCTTCCAGTGGGGCCCTTCCTTTTATTATTTTGATTGACTGGTTTTGTGTATGAATGCTTTGCCTGCATATATGCAAGTGTAGTACATTTACATAATGCCCACCAGTCCTTCTAGACTACCTGGCCAGCAAGTTCCAGTAAAAAGAGAAAAAAGTCGCTTGTGGAATTTTTCACTTAGACCATACTATTAGTGCTCAAAAGTTTTCAAAATTTGATATAGTTTTGAATTTTTGACTTTTAGATTAGGGAGAATCAACCTGTTCATAGAAAGAAATTTAATTTTTGACACTGATTTTCCTGAACATATTGAGGTTCCAGTTGCTTGGTTTTTAAAAAAAAGATTTATTTTGACTATTTAAAAATTGTGTATATATGTGTGTGTCTATGTGGGGGAATTGTGCACAGACATGCAGGTGACTGTGGAGGCCAGAAGAGGGTGTCAGATCCCCTGGAACTAGAGTTAAAGGTGGTTGTGAGCTTCCAGATGTGGGTGTTGAGCATTGAATCCAAGTCCTTTGCAAGAACAGTAAGTTCTTTTAACTACTGAGCCATCTCTCTAGGCCTCAGCTTGTTCTTTGTGAATGTCTTCAGAGTTATTATCACACTATCCTTAAAAAGAAACTTACATTTTCCCTCCTTACACTTTTCATGTTTCTCTTCCTCCTTCACCCCCTTTTCTTGAGCAGACTAGACTATCCAGCACAATGTTCAACAGAAGTATGAGGAGTGGATATCCTCCAGGGTTTCTGCCTTTAGGAAGAACGCTTTCAGGAGAACATTAACTGTGGTCTAAGCATAAGCTTCATTTACCAGGTTGAGAAAGTAACCTCAAATCTATTCTTCGTTTGAGGGTAGGTTTTCTCATGAATTGATGTTAAATTTTGCCAAATACTCATCCTAAATCAAATTAGATGATTTCTAACACTTTTATTATTATTTCAATGTTGAGTTATATTGCCTGATTTTTTAAAATATAAGGCCACTCTTGTATTGCTGAGCTGAATGCTACTTGCATACGATGCATTATTGTTTTCTGACATATTGCAGGGTATGTGTACTAACAGTTTAAGAATATTCACACCTATGTTCACAGGGTGTGGTGATTAGTGATGTCAACCTGACAGAATCTAGAATCACCTAGGAGACTAGCCTCATGGTTCACCTGTGAGGGGTTATGGTGATTGCTTTAACTGAGGAGGAAGATCTGCCCATGCCGCGAGCACTCTCTCATGTAAGAGAGGAGGAACGAGACTAAGTCTGTATGCATTTCACGAATCACACAGTTTATTAGAACACACACATATTAATCTAACACAAATATAATAATTAGAGTAATAGAATCCGTGGCGCCATCGCCATTACCAGAGTCCCAAGTAGTAGGCTGGTCACGGGTCAGCGTCACTGGACAGTGTGGTCCCAGGATGGATGGTGGTCGCGACAGGTTTGATGTCAAGTATGCGGCGTGTTGTACCGGCCTCCGAGGGAGGTCAGGCGTCAGCCGTCCGGGCACGATGCTTTCGGGATCAGAGGAGCGTAACGGCTTCCAGTCCGAACCACAAGAGCTCTGGAGGTCAGGGCTCAGGCTCCTGCTTATATACTATGTTATCAAGGCTCTAAGGGTTCAAACATCTGTGCTTTCACACTTTCATTTACGTCACTGCACTCACATCAAACTTCAAACAGCTTATTTCATGTGCACTGGAATAGATAAGGTACACTCATCATCCACTACAGCACAGCCGAGTGCTCTTCATCTACCCCAGCATGCATGGTTCTTAGTTTCACTTTAAACCTGTCACTTCAAATTCATCACTTTAAACTTCAAACTTGTAAGACTGGTCCATTTTACATGCTAGTAACAGCCCACCTGCAAGGCAGCATTTCCCAGGTGGGACTCTGGACTGTGAGGAAAGAAAGGGAACTGAGCATCAGGATGCGTTCATCAATCTTGGTTTACTGATTGTGGGCATGAGGTCACCTGTGGCTTTAAGCGGCTGCCTTGATTTCCCTACCAGAACGGTGCCCTTGAACTGTGACCCTGAATAAAGTCTTTGTTGCTCAGCTTGCTTTTGTTAAAGAGTATTTTATCACAACAGGACAATAAGCAAACACACAAGGGGTATTACTTTGTGAGTTTTTATTTTTTGAGATAGGCTCTTCCTGTAGCCCCAGCAGGCATAGAACTCACCCTCTGATCGTGCTGGTCTTGATCTCACAGAGAACTGCTTGCCTCTGCCACCGAAGTGCTGGGATTAAAGACATATGCCACCATATCCATCCCAGTGATTTCTTTTCTTGCAACACTGTCTAGTGTGGGCAGCAGGGCAATGCTGAACTCATGGAATGAAAAGTGTTCTCTCGTCCTTTTCCCTTGGAAGATCTTGTGTAAAACTTGTGTATTGTTATTTTTCTCATTGTTGTGACCAAACATCTGACAAGTAACAACTCACGAGAATAGGTTTTTTTGGCTGGTGTCTGAGGGTGGGAAAGCATCAGGTGACTCTGCGACGGTAGAGCATGTGGCAGCTGCTCAGCAGAACAGGAAACAGAGAGCAGGGACTGCTACGTCGCCCAGCTTTCCTCTTTCCCTTTTCTTCAGTTCAGGACCCTCCATCCATGGGAAGGTCCCACTCACATCGCCACTCGTCTTCTCCACTCAGTTAATCCTCTCCGAAAAAAGTCTCTCACAGTCACATCCAAAGTGGTGCCATTATACCAGGTGTTTCCAGTGAAATTGACCAATCAAAATTAATCACCTCAAGTCCTGTCTTGTTAACTTGATACATAAATACGTCACTTAAATACTTTATTATTTTTGTTTTATGTGTATGAGTACATTGCTTTCATGAATGTAAGTGTACCATGTCATGCAATGGCCGTGGATGTCAGAAGAGGGCGCCAGAGCCCCTGGAACTGGAGTTACAGACCATTGTTATCTGCCTTGTGTGTGCTGGGAATTGAACCTGGGTCCTCTGCAAAAGCAGTCAGTGCTCTTAACTGCTGAGCCTTCTCTCCAGCTCCCTAAACATCACTTTAAACCATAACATTCAGTCCCTGAATCCTAAAGTCCTCCTCTAAGAGTTCTGAAAGTCTTAACAGCCCACTATTATTCCAAAGTCCAAAGTCTCTTCTGAGACTCAAGGCAATCTCTTAACCCTGAGCCTCTGTAAAGTCAAAGACGCATTAATCAATTGGATGATGGTGTAAGAATGGGCAAATAGAGGAACAGGATAGAATGCAATATGTAGAAACAGATGTATAGATTATGGGGAATTGATTTATAACAAAGTTGACACAGAGAGTCAAAGATAAGATGCTGATCTTTTAAAAGAAAAGCATCAAGAAAAATATTGGATAGCTGGGGCTTGAGTTGTAGCTTAGTGAGCACTAGCTTACTGTGTAAAAGGCACTGGGTTCAATACCCAGTACTATAAAGATACTGGTTACCTGGATCACATCAGACTTAAGAAATGCAGTCTATCAAAAGACATTTATATTAATAATGAATAGGCAAGCCACAGTAGGAAAAGATATTTAAAACATTACACTGAGAAAGGAATTTAAGGTGAATTGATAAAGGAGTCTAAATTAACAAAGGGAAGACAGAAAAAGATAGGGTAGACTTAAGCATATCACCTAAAATGCTGTCCAGATGTTTAACGTTTGAAAAAGTGTTTTGTTTCCTTAATAAGTGTATTGTTAATCAGAGAGTACAAAGTAAAACCTACTACATATTAAGCAAATGCATGAAATCCCAAGTATAGGTGAGAATGTGGTACAGGCCTGGAGCTAGCTCAGGAAGTAAGAGTGCTTGCTGTGTAGACATGAGGACCCAAGTTTGGATTCCCAGCATCCACGTAAAAAAGCTGGGTGTGACCATATGTGCCTATAACCATATTACCATGAGGGCTGAGACAGACAGGAGGATCACTGGGGCGCTATCACCCTAGCTCCAGATTCAGTGAGAGACCCTGTCTGAAGGGAATGGAGAGCAATGGAGAGGACACCCAGTGTCCTCTGATGTGTACTTACCACACACAGACAAATGTGTAATCTAATAATAACTCATACTGAAGACAAATAAATTGATATTATTTTAATGATTTGGTTTTATCTACTAATATTTAATATCATACTACGATACAGGTATATACGATCAGAAAAGTGCATACAGTTGAACATGTGCCAAGAATGTTTGTAGCATCATTACAATAGCCCCAAACCAATATTAAACTAATTGTCCACCAATGGTTGAACAGTGAACAAATTTTGGTACTTTCATGCAATAGACTATTATATAGTAATAAAACTTGTGACTGTTTGTAACACTATGAGTAACTCTCACAATGCTGAACAAAAGAATTTACACATATGCAAAAAGCCTCTGTATGGTATGACTTCATTTATATGAAAACCCAAAATCTTAGTTACTATAAGGGCTAGAACTGGGATGATCGAGGGACTCCTGGTGCACCAGTCAATGCTGTGTATCTTTGTCCTGGGTTATTGTTGCATAGGTTTAGTTTGAGATCATTTAATGACTTATCCACTTAAGATTTATTCACTTTTTATATATTTGCTAAAAACAGTTGGACTTTTTTAAAAGTTGCAAAATTAAGGACAAATAATATCCAGTCACCTAAGGAGACAAAAACTAGCTAGTGTATAGGACTACTTAGTCCCTTTCCTTCATTGGAGATAAGCTTTTTTTCTCAAGTCTCTAAAGACAAGGAAGATTCATACATGTATTTATCTATATACAGCACCAACCCCTCAAAACAGTCTGCAAAAGGTTCAAAATAATGTTGCAGAATGATACATGTTTCAATGATACATGATACAATGTTTCACACTTGCCTAGATTTTCTTCTCCCAGTCATTTAGATAATAGAGTTACATGGAAGAAAAGCAATATAGGATGTGGTTCATGTTTAGTATTTAGTATTTCTTACTTCACATTTGTACTTATCTATATTGATGTACATATATGAACTGGGGCAAAATTTGGAAGGCAGTGGTAGTGGACAGATGGTTCAAGGAAAAGGTTAGATTGTCTTGACAGATACACGGCTTAATAAAAAAGGGAAATATGGAGAAGTGAAAAGTCCAATATAAAATCTAAAAATCTGTTTTTATACTCATGTAGTTATTTCACAAATATTTATTGGATTTCTTAAATTTACAAAGCTGTTCAAAGTACTGGCAAGAAAATGGAAAATAAATCAGAGACGAATTTAGCTGGGCGTGGTGGCACATGCCTTTAATCTCCAGCATTCAGGAGGCAGAGGCAGGTGGATCTCTGTGAGTTCAAGGTCAGCCTGGTCTACATAACAAGTTCCAGAGCAGCTGGAGTTACAGGAAGACCCTGTCTCAAAAGGACCAAAACCAAATCAGATATGAATTTATATTCTAATGTGAGAGACAAGCAAATCACACAGTTATTTCATGACAGTTGTGATGAGTGCTGTGGAAGAAGCTGCGTTACTGAAGCATACAGAGTATGTGAAGAATTAATGTATGTCATGGGGCTGCAGAGACAGCTCAGCAGTTAACAGCAATTAGTTGCTCTTGCAGAAGAACAGAGCTTAGTTTCCAGCACCCACGTCAGGCAGCTCACAACCGCCTGTAACTGGCACCTATATGTGCCTCCCACATCAGTAAAAGAAGTAAAAACAACTCTTTTTAAAAAGAAAGTACATAAGTAGGGGATGAAAGGAAAAGATATTTGAACTGATTTTAAAAGGAAAAAAATGGATGGTGATAGAGAATGGAAGGGTTATAGTTTGGGTGTACTGCACCAACTGAGGGAAGCCTTGGTAGAATAATGTCATACACCCAAAAGCTGAGGTCGGTGGCAGGATCTTTTACAGGGCTCGTGTGGCAAGACAAGGACAAAAAGCATGGAAGGATGTAAACTCTATTAATATTTTTATTTTTTCCCTAATTAATTGCAGAATGCCATTACAGGGTCTTAAGTATCCACCCAATGTGAGAATGTAGAAAGAATGCTGGCCTGACCATTGAAGGATCGATCCCAGACCCTTGAGAAGTTAACCCTTCCGGATGACTCTCCTTGTGCAAAAAAGATGGAATTGGGATAGATTAGAACTAAAGTTTCCTTCAGCTCTGTATCTTTATATAAATGTCTCACGTATTCAAGATTGAAATGTCAGTTAAAGGCCATTTGATCTCTTGGTAAACTTTTCCCAGATTTATAGGATGGAGCCATAATTTAATCCATGTAATGGAAATAAGACTGAAGTTTGTCTCAAAGAAGGGTTGGAAGTCTTCATGGGAAGTGGCAGTGGTCACCATACGGAAAGTAAGAGTAATCAGTCTGTGGCAGCAGAGCAGGGAAAAGAGGACACGGCGGGGAAGTTCAGCTTATCTATAGTATGTAACTTGAAGGCAGCTAGTATCAGTCAAAAGAAGCATAGAGAGAAGAGACTATCAGCAAGCTTCCTCTTCTGTCAGTAGTTTCCTTCCTCAATCTTTCCACACGCCGACAATCTTGGAGCTAAGGGAGGTGGAGGTCGGGTCCTACACACTCAGTCCGCTCCCCTCAGAGGTCTCGGGAAGCCGGCTTCCCCTTCTCTAGCTCGCTGTCAGGCAATGTTTGCCCTCGGGAGTGCCCACCTTGGCGCTCCACATACGAGACTCTGGGTGTCTTCCTCTTCTTCACCCGCCTCATCGCAGAAATTCTGAAGGAAAACTTGTAGACGCAGGCTCAGGGCTCCAAACTTCCCGCGGGCGGCGTTGAGGCGGGCCGTTAAGAGGGACGGACCGGAAGTCGAGGTTGCCATAGTTACCGATGTGCCCACCCTCTTCCCCATCTAGTCCTCCTCCGGATATTCTCGCTCTGTTTTGAGGAGGCCAGAGCGAAAACAGAAGGAGAAAGTGCTGACGCACCGGGCCCCCACAATACCACCCGAGGCTAGAACGGCCGAAGCACCCCCATTTGGGAAGAGGACCAGACCGGAAATGGTGGTTACTATGGTAACCCCTGAGCGGGTTGCCTAGGAGATGACCCCTTTTGGTCTCTGAATCTTTTCTGTAGCATTACCTCGAAGGAGGATCTAACATCCTAGACTGTCTCCTGCCATGATTCCTGGGAAATACCGCGCTGTTTCTGGCCGGGCTGCAAACAACGTAGGTTGAGCCTTCCTGATTTTTCTTCCTTTTCAGTGGGATTGTCATTTCTGATGGCGTCTTTGTCCTGGGTGATGGGTTGCATTATTGGGACCAGGACCGCTGGTTCTCTTCAGGCTATTGTCTGACAGAGGCTTGGAGCTCGTGGGCTTTACCAAAACAGGAGAGCATTTCAGTATTGTATGATGGGTATTTAAAGCCTTGTCCAGGACCTGAACGTCCCCTGGTTTGAGCTGGTCTGCTATGCAATTATTTGGATTCCTTTGGTTATTTTTTTCCTATTTTTTTTTTTAACTGAAAAAGAAACCTATTAGTAAAGACACGCCCACCTCCTTCATTTGAGCACTGATTGGCAAGTGAAATGACATGGGCCAAGGTGCGTTAAATTGGTGCCTCGGACATTTTGAAAAATGAATCAATGAAATCTTTAATTCTTGGAATGTGATCTTACTGCTTTTGCAAATCCACAAAACATGATTATTTACCAGAAACAAAGATGGAGCTTTCTGTTATGATCTAATTTTTTTGTTATCTTTGTACCATATTGTGTGTCGGGGGGGATATGTGCATATTTGTGTATATTAAGGTCATATTTTGTGATTTAATGTTTACATTTCAGGTAAACTGCGGGCTTCATCTGGTCATTCAAACGTCGTCACTTGCTGACAAAAACAAAGTAAGATTTGAGCAGATTTGTCTTTAAATTGAAAATAAATTGTCATATATTCTGTACGAATAGTAGCATGATTTAAACAATAGATTCTGACCTGGAAACCAAGTAAATTTATTTTGGTCTTCATTGTAAAGCTGATTTATTTTCTCCTACGTAAAGCCAAATGTATCCCTCCTTTAATGATTTAATGTCATTCCATTGGTTACAAGAGTCATTTTTGAACATTTAAAGCTTTCTGGTGAAGATATTTCTTAAAACTGGTTGTATGTCCTAATTTAATTAGGAAGTAACTTTATTTCTTAGACATAGGTAAAATAATGGGGTGATCTACTGGTGGCGTCTCAGAAAGAATACAATGTGTTGGGTCGGGAGGGCCTCACTCTACATTTCATCTTACAATCAGGGAAGAAAAACTAGGCTATCAGTGGGAATATTGTTAGGCTCAATGCTAGAGTATTTCGTAATGTTATGAGCATGAGATTCTTTTTTCCCATGCCATTCACCCGTAGTATCTCAGACATTTCCAGAATTTCTGGCTTTTTATTTTTTGTCATTTTTTTTCCTTTTTTGTCTCACCTTAGCACTCACTCAACCCCCCAAACTATTCATAAATATAAGCACGCAATATAGCATTTTTGCTTAAATCAAACTGCACACCTCCAACCATCATGATTCAATTATTTCCAAAATGTTGTGAAACAGACATTACTGGAAGAGCTCTGAAGACTATAGTTACAAATGAAGACAGTAAAAATGGGCCAAAGGAGGGTGAACAAGAAGCCCTTCCGATTAATGAGGCTGTAACTGATGGCATTATGTGTCTATGTGAAAATGGTGACCTCTTCCTTGTTTTATTCTTCTAGTCTCATCCTTTGATCATCTCTCATAACAGCTAGGTCAAATGAAAAACATTACATATTATAACTGGACATAAAACAACTTCTAAAACTTTCCTAATTGACTTTGCTAGCTAAATCCTTTAACGCTTTTTAGAAATTTTGTGTTTCTTCATCCTTTCTGTAATATTCACTTTCTTTTGTAGATGTACCTAAGAAAATACTGCTAGGTTGTGTCATTCATGAGGATGTAATTCAAATGCTGATATGCTTACAGTGTAGGTAAAGAAGAAACATGTAGTTATCTTAAAATAGAGTTTTATGGCTAATCATAAGAGGTTCTGGTTTTGTTTTGATCAATTCTCCTCTGAGATGATCCTTTAAAACCAACAGTTAACATTCCTAAGTACACAATTTTATTCTATTAAGAGACATTTAAAAGAATTATAAAAATCAAAACAGAAACAGATATTTCTAATATCATTTAACTTTTATTGTGTGTCTTTTCTTTTTTATTGAGCAAATGATTCTTCTAATTGTCATATTTGTGGTGATTCTGTGGAGAGATATGAAGTGCTTTTATCTGATCTCGTGAAACTGACCCTGGTTTTCCATTATGTTTGGAAAAATATATCTAACATACACTTTCCAGGTTAGCTTTTTTTAAAGTTCACCACTCAGTGACATTGAGCACATTCACAGTGTTGTGCAACTCAGACCTGGTTAGTTCTAGAACATTTCCATCATTTCAAGCATAATCCCTTACTCACTAAGCAGTCACTTCCTATCCCCCACTTTCCTAAACCCCTAGAAACAACAAATATGCTTTCTGTTTCTATGGGTTTTCCATTGTGGGGACTTCATGGAAATGGAACCACACAGTGTTTGGCCCTTTGTATTTGATTTCTTTCACTTAGCATGATGTTTTCAAAGTTCATCAGTTTTCACCGTATTATTATATGCTATTTTATGTTTAAATTCATTGCTTTCTGTTAATTTTTTTCTCCAAATATTTTTTTCTTAAATAATGTTTTTCAGGTTGAATTCAAGCTTAATAGAGAAACACCATCATTTCCTGGTAGACTGTTACAACATGACCTTGAAAGGAATTATGCAAGTAGGCAAGGTATGTCAATAAATAGAGAGCAGATTCATTGTCTTTGAACAATATTGTTTAAAACTCTTGAATTAATAGAGCCAAATAAATTTGAATTGCAAAGTAAAATAGTTCATTGGTTACAAAATTGGCTTGATATTTGCTCAAATCAGAATCAATGATATGTATCTATATGTATACAAGTGCATTATTGCCAATACATTAAAAACTGTTGTTTTAGTTTGAAAGACAGCTACAATGGAGAATAGGAAAAATGTTCCAAGCATTGTACTAGAACTAGAAAAAAAGCTAATAAGTAAAATTGAGGGAACAGGATTACAAATAGTTTGAAAATAAGGAAACTGTGAATTCAGAAGTATGAAAGATATAACCATAGGTATTTTATTATCAGAAGCCTTAAGCTTGGTCTGGTTTCCTTGGAATCTTATTCCAAATGCCGATAATTAGTGCTTCTCTTCCCTCTTCCTCATTCTGACTTTGTAGGTTTGGGGTGGGATTTGAAATATGTCATCTAATAATGTCACAGGGGTTCTGACAAATATTGCTTGAGGACTACACTTTGACAAATGCTGGGTGATATGATTTGATTGTATTTCTGAAATATGCTTTTAAAATCAAGCTCAAATCTCCTTCAGAACATTGACTCTATTGGTTGCCCACTGTGTGATGTGCTCATGTTAAACACTATACAGACTAGCCTCTGCCTCTCAGGAGCAGTTGCTGCCTGAGTCTCCACCCACAAACAAAAGCTTTCTGATGCTCTGGATGCGCATCTTGTGCCTAGGTGTCTGTATGAGAGGGCTGATCAGTAAAGGCCCATATTGGTCCATTTAGTTACTGTATCAACCCATGGCAATATTGAGTATTTCTTTTTGGTATTTCCAGGCCTTCTTCTTTTCTTTTCCTGTATCCTATACCACATCTTTGTCAATCACTGAAGTTGATACCAACCCAGCTAGAGTTGCACGGTGCAGGAAGCACCTGTCTTGCCTCTGTTAATCACTGCATGTTTAGTGTGTGTTGTGCTCTTGCCCCTGTTTTGGCACACAGCTATAGGTGCCAACCTGAACATTCTCAGAGATTTTTTAAAATGTCTTCATTGTGAATTTCTTTCATGTGTATAATAATAATATCTTAATTTATCACTCAACCACCAATCTAACTTAAATATTTTCCTGAGGTTTTCTTGAGCAAGAGTAAGGGAATGGTCCAGAGATTTATATTTAGAAGGCTAGGTTAATTTTTTGCTAAAGAGGAAATAGTGTGGATGGATTGATTTTTGTGAATTTGACAAAGTTTTATGTATGAATCATAACCCATATAATGCAAATTGAAAATATATTAAGAAAAAAGAAATTGAATTGGCTTTTACTAACAAAAACATTTCACTCAAAGCCGTTCTGTGGTAAGACTCGTTTGTCTCTGTGTGGACTTGGTTGTTTCAATCTGCCTGTTCCATAGTTCTAGGTATTAGTATCTAAAGAAAGCCACACACGTTTTGAGGATTATCTTGACTTATGTACTCAATTTTCTACAACCAAGAGCATAAAAGTCAGGAAAAAATTAAGCAGAATTCTGTCAGGAAAAGTTCGGAGCCCCCTGTCTGACAGGCCACACTCTCATATCTACTCCCATTGTAATTCAGTTCAGTCCATTTTATTTTCTGAAAAGTAACTGAACATATAATCTATCAGCACAAATTAACTGATGGCACTCTTGGTCAAAATGAAAGATGCTTGATTTTTTTAAACTAGTTAGTCTAAACCTTGACATGTGATTTCCTTTAAGCTTTTTGGAATATTACTGTCAACCGCTGTATCCTCCAGGTTTTATGAGGGAAATATTCCAGTGACTTTATTGTTACAATGCAATCTTATTAAATACCTTAATTAAGATTGTGAGATAAGGGCTGGAGAGGTGATGCAGGGTAAGTGCCCTTCCTGCAGGTAAGCACTCATACAAGTAGAACAAAAATACATCTTTTTAAACAAGAATTTTAGGAGCAGGAGGGATGGCTAAGTGGTTAGGATCACTCACTGGCTGTTCTTACAGAGGATCTGGGTTTGGTCCCAGCACCAATGGTGTCTAATAGTCATCTGTGATTCCAGTTCCAGGGGATCTGGCACCATCTTCTGGCCGCTGTGTACCTTACTTACATGTGCACTTACGAATATGCATACAAAACACACATGAAATTCAAATTTTAAAAATAAAAAGAAATGAAAATATTTGTATGGAGGAGAAGAGGCAATGCTTGGCTCCTAATATCATGAAAAATTGGTGGAAAATATAGTCACGATTCTGGTAAACAAAACTTTCTCAAAGATGAGGCACAGCAGTGTGCCACACTGTCCACACACAGCACTGTGTCACACCCCCCTCACACACAGCACTGTGTCACACTGTCCACACACAGCACTGAGACACACCATCCTTCACACACACAGCACTGTGCCACATTGTCCACACACACAGCACTGAGACACACCATCCCTCTCACACACAACACTGTGTCACACTGTCCACACACAGCACTGAGACACACCATCCCTCTAACACACATAACACTGTGCCACACCGTCCCTCATACACAGCACTGTGCCACATTGTCCGCACACACACGGCACTGTGCCACACCACCCTCACACACACATTGCTTATATCACTGACTTATGATTGGTCCTCTCAAATACATATTTATAGGCTCCTTGGGAAATGGACCTCATTTTACATCTTGGTGGAATCTAAATGTAATATGCCTTCGGTGTCTAGATTCATTATTTTTCAGTTTCTAAGGGTTCAATTGAAAATCTGTTTTGTGTGTTGTTTTATTAAAATGAGAAAAAGAGAAATTCTTGTAATTTAGTATAAAATGCTGAATGAATCCTTCCATAAGTAATATCTCAAAGTGTTCAGAGGCAAATTGTCTAAGACACTTAGACCATTCACTGTGTTATAGGCGAGGCAAGGTACTCAGCTGGAGGGACACGTGGTGGTATGCACAGATGGTAGAGAGACGGTGTGTGCGTGTGAGGGATGGTGTGGCTCAGTGCTGTGTGTGTGGACGGTGTGTGTGTGTGTGTGAGGGACAGTGTGGCCCAGTGCTGTGTGTGAGAGATGGTGTGGCCCAGTGCTGTGTGTGAGAGATGGTGTGGCACAGCGCTGTGTGTGAGGGATGGTGTGGCCCAGTGCTGTGTGTGAGGGACGGTGTGGCTCAGTGCTGTGTGTGAGGGACGGTGTGGCACAGTGCTGTGTGTGAGAGATATGGTGTGGCTCAGTGCTGTGTGTGGACTGTGTGGCTCAGTGCTCTGTATATACGCTCAGCCTCATCTTTATCATCTTTAGCTGACCTTATCAGTTAATTCTTAAATTGCAGTTAATCTCTGGACTCTTTGCTTGTTTGTTTGTTTTAAATCACGTGACTCTTGATTCCACACCAATTTACTGGGTCCTATTCTTGGGGATCCTACAAGCAAGTAGTCCTATCATTTAATTTCTATTGGGAAAGACGGTGTAAATTCTAAATGCTCACCTGCCAGCAAGTGGTCCTGTCATCGAGTGTTCATTTGGGGAGCATGGCATAGATTCTAAATGCTCACCTCTTGGAAGATCATTACTAGCTCTCTTGATATTTTGTGTTATTCAGAAAAGTAAGGTGTGAGTACTGATTATTTTGTGAAAGAAGCTAGTTGTAAGGTGCTTAGCCTTGCACACCTGGAAAGACTAGCAGATACAATTTTATAGCTTTAATAAGACCTGTAGGTAACCTGATTCTGAGTTGCTACCAGATCTCTAGTGACCCCTGGCCCGTGTATTAGCTTCCCGGGTCTGAGTTCCTCTTGCTGAAGAGCAGAGCTCTGTGGTGGCCTCAGGTTCTGTTGTACCACCTACTGCTCACATCAAGTGCTTCCCTACCAACTGCTGCTTTTGAAAGACTTTCTTTCTATAGAAAAATGTGGTAGATTTCTTCTGGTACTCAGATTGTGACTTTCCACCTAGTATTCAAATCTTACCCCAATTTCTGGAATGTCTCATCATTTCTTCCAGACCATTCTACATTATTCTAGTTCTTTAGAATCATATATCTTAATGTCCCCCATCTTCCCAAACCCATCTGTAATGATCTCCATTAATAACTGCGTACCAGATGCAGATTCAGATGTGGTCACTCTTTCCTGATCTGAGTCTTTGCACATTGTTCCAGCACATTCATTTCATGTGTTCTTCTACTAAATGAAAAACTTGTTAATATCAGAGACATCCAACCAACAGCCTGCAGACACGGCAGCTGTCATATATTCTCTGGCCCTAACTACAAGTATTCTAGGTTTATTGACATCCATTTCAGTGTCTTTGCAACATTCTCTACTAATTGTAGCTGAATGCTCGGAGGGAAAAAGATGATGTGAGGTTCACATCTGCTGTCCGAAACTACTTTCTGTGTATATCCTTTAGCTAAGTCATGTATGATGTAGCTTTGTGATAAACTTTTTGATATTTTGAAGGAGATGGAAGAGTAATAAGTCCTTCGCCTCGTAATAAATCATCATGCATCTCATCCACAACAAACGTGACAGAACTCTATGGGCTGGACATGAGAACTGCCACCAGCTCCTTGTCGGCATTTGGAGACTCTTCCATTCAGACACCTTCAAAGCCCAGAATCCGGCAGGGCTGTCATAGTGCTGGCCCCAATGTATCTGGTAATGAGGGACCTTCATCTCATAAGAAAGTTGGCCTGTAGCATCAGGAGTTAGAATTGTAAAGGGATAACGACAGCATTCATGTAGTTCTGTATTGTCAACCATTCTGTAAGGCAAGGGAAAACTATTTGGCACACATAGAACACCTACTTTAGAGTTGAGGAAGAAGGAAACACTCCAGCTTAATGATTGATTTCAAATATGGAAAGCTATGGGGTCATCCTAGAAAAGATATCTGTAGGTTCCAGAGTTCTCCAAATATAAGGTGACTAGTTTCAAGATGGTAAAGACTTGTCTTAATCGAGTGATTTGTATATCATTCTCACTAGGTGATCATATTAATTTGGTGAGCTCATCAATGCCGACATTTCCTATTCTCCAACGTTCATCTGAAGAAAAAATTCTTTACTCAGACAGGTTGACCCTAGAAAGGTGAGGATCATTTCTTTTCTCTTTTTGATGAGGTAATGCTAGACATGCTGTAAGTGTGGAAGGGTGTGAAAGTCTGCTCACCCACCCTCTCTCCAAGCTATCTACCTCTGCAATCTAAGATCAGCCTTTCAAATAAATGTTTTTGAGTTTATCCTCTCAGAGGTATGGAGAAAATTGTAATGCTATGTAAAGGCACATTTGACTGTGTTTTAAAAGACTGTGACAGTACTTGCAAAGTATGATGTTATTTGGCAGTTTTTCAGTACTGTAACAAAGGAACTTTGGCATTTCATTTGGGCGCATGGTTTAGATGGTTTCATGGTTGCTTTTGGAGCTGTGGTGAGGCCGTAAAGCACAGTGGGGTGCACAGCAGAGCAAGCTCTGCACCGCACGTTGGGGAAAGAAGAGGTGAAAGAGAAACAAGAAGCAGCTCTTTGGGGTATACCCTCAGTGACCCAAGACCTTCCACTAGGCTTTCCCTCCCACTGACCCCACCACTGACCAACAGTGGGAACTGGGGACTGGGCCTTAGCACATTGGCCTTCATGGGACATTTACCCAAACTACAGTGACAACATTGGTGAAATGAGTTTTAAAGAGAAAAGTACAATGTAGTACCCTACCCCACCCTGTCACGACCCCTGCTCCTCCCTGGCCTCTCTTCTTTCTACCCTGCCCTGGCCATGCTACCGCCCTGCTCTTCCTAGAAAGAACCAGGCTACTTAGCCACAGGATCTAGTACTTGAAGATCCACCTGCTGGAAAGCCACTCCTCCACTGAGTGTAGGCTCACTCCCTTGTTTACTTCCCATCTTCCCCCAGATCCTCATCCCAGGAGTGATCTTCTCTGAGCTCCTTCCCGCAGAGTAGAATCCCTGCCGCCCTCACTCCTCGTGCCCTTGGCTGCCTGCTTTCCCCGTTAGTACTTACCGTCCTCTAGCTTGTTTACTTTTGTTTATTGTCTGTGCCTCCTGCTAGAATTATGAGTGTCACAAATAGTAATTTTTGTTCAGTTCTTCATTCCTATACCTAGAACAGAGCCTGTTACAAAGTAGGCCATTTGTTAAAACAATTTACGAGTGAGTAGCCATATTTAAGACTTGATATCCTTTTTACCCAGGAAGGGATCCATAATGGAATGGGAAATGTTGGTCAGACAGAACATCTCTGCTATGCAAACCATCTTATCAGGGCACACCTGATGCACTGTGGTGGACCTTCTGTGTGCAGTCAGGGCAAAGCTTCATATAGAGTCCCACCTGCTGAGCCTGTTCTGGGCCAGAGTTCTATTTGAGGGCAACATCTCTCATGACAGGCGTGGAAATGGATTTTGAAGTTTCCATACTAAATACTGTCTTGTGTTTATAACTTTCCTTGTGGCATTTTAATGTTTTGAGGAACTTTGTAGTAATTTCCCCCTCAGTCTTTAAAAACATAGGCAAGAGCAATACCTTGGTCATATGTTATTTGACATTTAGGTGCTTATAGGCTGGTTAAGAACACTGGCTGTTCTTGCAGAAGATTAGGGTTTGAATCAAAGCACCCACATGGTGGCTAACAACCATCTGTAACTCCAGTTCCAGGGGATCCAACGCCCTCTTCTGTCCTTTGCAGGCACTGCATGACCTGGGTGCTCTTATATACATGTAGGCAACACACTCATACACATAAAATAAAAATAAAACACAAATTTTAAAGTTTTTTAAAAAATGAAGGTAGATGCTTCTGTTGTAGCTCAGGTATTACTTACTTGAGCAACTGTCAAAATGAGTTTGGGGCATCATGGGCCTCAAGAGTACAGAAACCAAGTTTGATCAGTAGACACTTTCTTAGCAAGAAAATCAAAACCAAGGAAACTTAACTCCTTCCTCTGAAATGGCTGTGAAATGGCAACATCATGAAGATGTCAAAGGCTTAAACACAGTTCTTGACCAGAACTCGTATGTGCAGTCAGAAAGCTGGGCTGACAGCTAGGAACTAAGTGAGAAATCATTGCTTGATACCAGTGGGTAATGGCAGTGATTTCTGCTGCTTGGTGTGACTTCTTGGTCAGAGAACTGAGGGTTCAAGGGTAGAACCTAGCCCTAAAAAGAAACTCTTGGTCCTGGCTGCTGGAAGCCTTAGGGTAGGACTGGAGTATCAGGAAGGCTGCCTGTTACTCCCAAGAAGGAAACAGTAACAGGGCAGAGTGTCCACCCAAGGCTTCTACAGGTGTCAGAGCGCTCCTGCAGGACATGAGGCTGTTGCTTCTTAGGTTTGGTTCCTTGTTTGTTTTGATAGAGTGACAAAGATTCATAGGGTTTAGGGAAATCAATCATTGTATTTGGAATTCAGAAAGTGACTGTATTTGAAGCTCCAGCAGTTTATGAAAGTGGAGGGCAGGATGGTGTTTTCTTTATGTGTGTGATAATTACTTCAGAAACCAGAAGTTGAGGGGTAGAAGTTTACCCGTGAGAAACAGAGGAAGACTGACCAGGAAAAGAGCAATGGTTCCAGGTTTTGTTAAGAACAAGGATGTAAACTTTAAACTCGTGTATTCATAATCAGTTAAGTTATAACCACAAGAGTTTAGTGTATGAGAAGTTTCCTAAATATCACTAAAATGAGTGAACTATTGCCTGGTAGTTTTTACTTCTCCTTTTGAAAATATTTTCTTTATTATTTTTATTTTTATGTGTATGAATGTGTTGCCGCATGTATGTAAGTTGCCTGGTTCACAGAATTTGTGTTCTGCACAAATGGAGACCAGAAGAGGGTATCGGACCTGGAGTTACAGACAGCTGTTAGCTGCCGTGTGGGTCTCTAAGAGCAGCCAGTGCTCTTAACTGCTGAGCCATCTCTCCAGCCCTTTATTTCTCATTCAAGTCCATTTCTTCGGGGTCTGTCTTTCAAAATATCACATCTTTGCCAACTATTAACTCACTTTTTATTTTTTTTCTGCTAATCAATTTTTTTTTCATTTATAAGGAGAATTCTGGTCATCTCCATAGTTTGGCTTATAGCATTCTGACCTATTTTCTTTGAAGCTTTCATTAATTTGATTTTCACTGAAGAGAAATATTTCTAATGATTCTTCTTGATATTGTTTATGTGCAAATAGAGCTTATTTCCGTGAATGTTCCTGTGACTCTCAGCAGCCCCTGCCTGGCTGCATTTCTACCTGGGCAGAACTCTTCAAGGGCCTCACTTTTTTACTTCTCTTATGAACTATTCCTACTTTTTACATAGAAGAGGCTTACTATTTTACGTACAACTAAATGCATAGAGTATTAAGGTTTTATCCTACCTTGTGGCACCCTGAATATTCTGGAAAATTCAAAGTTAATGTTGAGTAATTGAACCTAACACCTGACCTGAGGATGTGTCCCCAAAAGACTACCTTACAATGAAGGGATTAAAAATGAGGTTTTTATATCAGCATCTACAGTTGTAAACAGCTGAATCTCTTAGTTTATGAGTCAATGATTATAGAAGAAACCCTCTAGTTTTTGCTCTGATGACTTAGTTGCTTGGAGAAGTTTTTACATCGATGACTAATACCAAAAATATTTTTCTGTTTTGTGACATGGTTTGACTAACTAAACCTCTATCACAGAAGACACTTATACTTGAAGTTTTCTGATGTGAATTTCATGTGAAATAACTGATACTGGAGGGCTTTTTAAACATGCAGTGAAAGCTTAGACTTAACATTAGTAATTTCCCTTGTCAAAATGTATTGGCTTTTTTGGTGCACAATTTACAATTAAATTTAGGTCAGATATCTGGGGTCAGGACGTCATTTGATTTCTTTTTCTTGTAGCCTGGGTTCACAGAGATACTACTAATAGTATTTGAAAGAGGAAGCAGGCTGCCAAAGCTGAATCTTATTAACTATAATTTTTTCTTCCAGACAAAAGTTGACTGTGTGTCCTATAATCGATGGGGAAGAACACCTTCGTTTGTTAAACTTTCAGCACAATTTTATAACTCGGATCCAAAATATTTCTAATCTACAAAGGTTAATATTCTTGGACCTATATGATAACCAGATTGAAGAAATTAGTGGGCTTTCTACTCTGAGATCCCTCCGTGTCCTTCTGTTGGGGAAAAACAGGTATTCACTGGAGAGTAGTTATTTGTCTGTTTGTTTCTGTGTGTGTGTGTGTGTGTGTGTGTGTGTTCACACGTATGTGTGCCTAGAGGCTGGAGGAGGACTTTGGATGTCCTACTCTGTCACTCTGCCCTATTCTTTGGAGGCAGGTCTGTCACTAAACCTAGAGCTTGTATTTGTGTTTGCTTTTCGCTTGCGGGCCGGCCGGTGGCCAGCGAGCCCCAGGGTGTTCCTGGCTCTGCCCTAACAGTGCTGTGATCATAAGTGCTCAGCGCTGTGTCTAGTTTCTATGGTAAGTCAGTACTTCCTGCTTGCAAAGCAAGCGCTCTTCTGCACTAGGCCATCTCCCCAGCTCCTGCCTGTGGTCTGGTAGAATCCATATAGTGTTCAGATGGTAACCCAAATCGAGAATCCTTAGGAGTTACTAGACTAAAACTCAGTGTGACTCAGTGGTAGAACACTTGCCCAGCATGCATGAGATCCCGTGTTTAACTTCTCTCACTGGAAAAAAGCAATTATAATTTATTTTATGGGATTCAGGGTGACATTTTTGTTGCCATTACTCCAGTGCTATGTCTTGTATAAAGGAAATGGAAGACATTGGCTTTAACTCTATGATTTCAAGGTGTATGTTTTAGGCAGGTGTACTTACCTTAGGAATATATATCTCACCTGCCATGTTTCTTAGTGTTTGGCTGGCGGTAGACACTTGCTGCTTTGTGATTGTTAAATCAGTGTTTGGTTCTTTCTCAGGGAGTAGTTTCAGCATGTTTTATTTAGAGATTTATTTTTTTAATCTTATGTGTGTGTGTTTGCCTGAACATATATGTGCACCATGCGTGCATGTGTGTGTGTGTGTGTGTGTGTGTGTGTGTGTGTGTGTGCAATGCCCATGGAGGCCAGAAGAGGGCATGGATCTCCTGGAGCTGGAATTGTAGGTGATTGTAAGGTGGGAACCAAATCCAGGTTCTCAGCAAGAGCTGCAGATGCTCTTCACAGCTCTGCCTGAGCCATCTGTCCAGCCCGTCGGCTGCGTTTCTAGAGTATCCGCGTATCCTTCCCCAGTTCCCGCCCAGCTTTCCCAGGCCGTGGGCTCCAGTGCCTCACTTCCTTCCCTGAGATTATTCATGACCTTTCATTCAGTTTTACTCAGTAACTTTTGCAGTACCTTAAAAGCCTTGTTTAAACAAAGTCTAAAATTTTTTTTCACTCTTTGCAAGGTTCATGGCTGACAGTTGATTTGAAAGAGAAAAGCATAGCACATTTAAATGACTGTTAAGTGACACAGTCATCGTCTTCAAATATGAAGACTCAAAGAAACAGAAAAACTTTCTATTTTTATCCTTAGGTTTGAGGCCCAGTGGACAACTGTAGAGATATGATTGGACCAAAGCGGGTTTGACCTAATGGTGATGATCTGGAGAGCTTAGCAAGGCCTGTCTGCAGACTCTGCCTGTGCTGTGTGCTCTTATTCCTTCTGGCTTCAGGGCAGGACCCATCCAGATTGAGGGTCTTAGGACATACTTTGGGGATATGTAGGTCAGAGGATTCTTTTTATAGCTTTAGGGGAGAAAGGAGGGAGGGCAGAGTGACCTTCCTGTCTCCAGTTTTTCCACTCTCGGTCCACCTAAGTTACTGTGCTGAAGTGCTTTGTTTGGAATGTTGTGCTCCTAGCTCAGTTCTCTGTATTCCCAAGCTCATGTTGCAGAGTTCTTGGATGATGCTTTTCCCCTGACGTGTCTCTGGAAGTAGTTTCTATCAATGCAGTTTATTAGTTCAAATGTTATAGTAAAAATTGCACAGTTTGAAAGCCAGGTTAGGCACATGCCTTTAATTCCAATACTCAGGAGGTAGAGGCAAGCAGATCTCTTTGAAATCAAGACCAGCCTGGTCTACATAGCAAGTTCCAGGCTAACTGGAGTCATAGCGAGACCCTATTTCAAAAAAACAAACAACAACAACAAAAAACAAAAACAAAAAAGAATTGCATAGTTTGAGAGAATTAGGGGAACTCCAGAACCAGAGAGTATTCAAGTTTGAAGTGACCTGAGAAATAAGCTCTTTTATTTTATAGATACAGAAACAAGACAAACAGATTTGGTGATGTCAGCTATGTAGAAATGGTGCAACACAGCAGGAGCAGCAGGCAGGCTCACTGAGCAGAGTAAAGAGGAGACCTGCACCTTTAAGGCTCTCCCACGGGTCCCCACGTCAGTTCTCCGAGACTTGGCTGCGCTGTGATTCTCAGAGTTGTCTATATCTCTGTCCAGCTCACACTTATTCCTTAGCACCACTGCCTGCCCCCTCCCTCCTCGTCCTTGGTCAGGTATTTTCTAGAGAGACTTGCGCTCTCCAACTCTGATTTAAACAGCACTGGAACGCTAGCTCAGCCAGGTCAAATTGTCTCTCTTCTTCCCGCCCGCCTCTACTTTTCATTTTCTCTGGTTCCTCAGAAACAACCTGTCTTGACCTAGAAGGTGGCATTTTGTGGACTTTTATTAAAAGTCCCTTAGTGTTTCCAGCTGTGAGGGACCCACACACTCTGTCCTCATTTTGGTGAAATATAGACTGTCTGACGTGCACTTTCTACCTCCCCACCTTCTTTGTTTTTTTTTTAAATTTGTTTGCTCTTGGCCATCTCCACCTTTCTTTTTCACACGAAGTCAATGGCTGTCAAATAGTTCTACAACTGTTTGTACTCTCGAATCAAAGAGAAAATGACTTCTAAGTAACCCTCTACATTCTCCAAGATTGTATGTTTCTCAGGTGTCCATAACATGTAGCCTGATTCTTGAAGCACAAGGCTAGTGTTTCCTCCCCACCCACTAGCCAGGAGGGGCCTGGGGCCTATGAAGATGCCAATGAAACTCTTCAGAACTTCAGCGAGCAGACCTCAAAGCTGGTGAGGCAGGTTAGGATGAAGCATCCTGTGTATTCTGGATGAGTTGCTGCCCCCTGCTGGCCATCCCCACAAACTCCCCCAGCTTTTGTTGAAAATCACTGCGTCATCTTTTCTCCCGCACAGTGGAACCATGTAGTTAGGGACCAGGGCAAAGAAGCTTCTAGGTTGACAACTGGAAGACAGATGTTGGCTCTGAAGCTTCTTCAGTGGCACTGTCTTTGTGTCCTTCTCTCAGTCCCTGAGCCTCAGGTCTGTGTCTCATTGACATTGGTACAAAGAACCTCCAGCCCCACTTTGCTGTTGGGTTTTGCTGCCTCATTTTTCTCCTTTACTGCACTCTGCTTATCCTTTCAAGATTTTCTGGCGTCCTCATGACCTGATGAAAAGAACTCTGTATCTTTCTCTGATCACGCAGGACTATGAAGATAGACCTCTATACTGGATCCTGGGCTTATCCATTACCTTTCTTTTGACTCCTTAAAGTTTGTCACTTAAGAACTCCTCCCTGACATCTGAAAAGGCAACCCTTCGATAGATTGGATAATGTGATCTTTATCCTGGCATAGGTAACGTTGAGTCTGCCTGCAACGACAGGCTGAGATATCCCTGGAGGCCTATGGCTGCTGAGGTGATGGGAGCCTAATCCTGCTCTAGTTTAGTTTCTGTTGCAGAGATTTTTTTTTTTTGTAAAAGTTTTCAACCACTTGACAACTGATGAGGGTTCTTCAGATTCTTTACCCTGTTGCCTAATCTGACCAGTGGTCAATTGACGGCTTCATTTGCCTCCGAGTTCTTTAAAATTGGAACCATTTGTAGGTTGCATCAAGTGCTGGCAATGGGGAGAGAATATGGCAGAAACAGCTCATGAGAACAACACAAGATGTTTCGCTGCTCTTGAGTTTTGCTGATGGTGTGAACAACCTTCTTTCTTCTTGTTCACATAGGAAGTTAGAATCTGCAGTGAGAGTCATAAAGTGTCTGTCAAAGCTGAGAGAATAATTTGAAGTCACAACAGAGAAGGAGTGTGTGTATAACCCTTGTGGGATCCTGTGGAGAACTCATTGCACATGAAAACTTTCAGTAGTTTAAATGCCTTGAAGGTCCTCAGGGATTCTGATAACTATACACATAGATTACATTGATCCTCTAGATCACAGAGCTTTGGGCTAAGACAATTTCCCTAATACCTATTATGTAATTTTTTAAATGTTAAAAATAGAATTCTGGGGGCTGGAGAGATGGCTCAGCAGTTAAGAACACTGACTGCTCTTGCAGAAGCTTGGGTTCAATTCTCAGTCCTACACTACAGCTAACAACTAGCTGTAATTCCAGTTCCAGAAGAATCTGACTCCCTCTTCTGACCTCCACTGGCACTGAATGACATGGGTGCACTTATATTCGTGTAAGCAATACACTCATCCACATAAAAAATAAAAATAAAATGGATAAAAAGTTTTAAAAAGTAGAATTCTGAGAATGGGGATATAGTTCAGTGGGTACAGTACTTACTGCATAAGCATGTAAACAGGCCACGTCAAAAAAGTCACGTGTGGTATTATGTGCTATAATGCCTGTATATGGGGAGTAGAGACAGGCAGATCCAAGAATCTTGCTGGCCAGTCATTGTAGCTCCAGGTTTGGTGAGAGATTCTGTCTCAATAATTAAAGTGGAGAAGTAATTTGTGGAAGATATCCTGACATGATCCTCTGACCTCTGCATATGCCTAAATGGGAAAGTGCACCCTCCTGCACACATATACACACACACATATCCCCCTGCAACACACTAAAAAAAACTGACATCATAAACCAGGTGTGGTGGCAGATACCTCTAATCCCAGCATTTGCAAGGCAGAGGCAGGTCGACCTCTGTGAAATCAGGGCCAGCCTGTTCACATAGGAAGAGCCAGACTGTCTGGGACTGTAGGGAGACCCTGTCTCAAAAAACAAAAGTAAGCAAACAAAAAAGAAGTAGAATTGCTTTTCTCTAAAGAAAGAACATTTGTGCATCTTTCCCCACAATAGCACTGTAGCTCCAAATACTAAGTCTGTGTAGAGAGGGAGAGCAAGCTGTTAAGTAATAGTGACTGCACCTTAGTGCCTCAGCATGCTTAGATTTACTGATAGATGTGATATATCCATATTTCTACTGAGTTTATTCTGATAATTCTGGTTTTCAGAATCAAGAAGATCTCAAATCTGGAGAATCTAAAAAATTTAGATGTCTTGGACCTTCATGGGAATCAGGTATTATACAGCCCTCTCCTGCCTTCCTGACCTACCTCCCTTACTCCATCCCTCCTCCCTCTCTTTCTCTCTCTCTTTTGAAAGTCAGGGTCTCTCTATAGCCCCAGCTTGCCTGGAACTCATAACATAGACCAGGATGGCCTTGATCTCACAGAAATCCACCTGCTTCTGCCTCCTGAGTGCTGATACTAAAGGCGTGTGCCACCACACCCAGCACCTCTATTTCTATCTCTCTTTTTTTTGTTTCTCTCCCCCTCTATCCTTCTTCCTTCCTTCCTTCCTTCCTTCTTTCCTTCCTTTCTTTTTTTGAAAACATGTCAAGGAAATTTGGTATTATAAATGTTACAAGAATCATACTTACATTGAATTGTTAAGAATTACTTTACTGATTCATTGAAATTTATAATGTATTAAGCCATTTGTGTGAGACTTTATAACTTCTTAGAAGTAAACCACAGGTGAAACTTATGAGACCTCTGGAGTCATTATAGTTAGGACAACTTTTTAATTTAGTTTTTAAATAACTTATTTGTTTTTAAGTCACATTATGCAACCCTGACCCAAGAGCTAGAATGTTCCTCTACCAGATGCCCCCCTTGCTTCACCAGAGTGTTTCATGTTTGTAATCCCCTGTGGGGTTTTTCACTGGTTTTATCATGGTAAGGAATTGTTATTTTATCTTGCAGCATACTGTCTTTAAAACTATCACAATAGCGGAAACATTTTATGGAAGTCGTACTTTTATTGAGATTATTTTACTATGAGCAATAATAAACATATCTGGGTGGTTTTCAACTTACAGTATACTTGATGAACTCATAGGCCCCACTGGAGACTCGGTGCCCTGGGTGAATGACACCATTCCATTTGTTCTGTGCGTCATTTACAGGCATGGTTTCCCAACTGTTGAGAGTAATGGAAAGTGTTGTATGCTTTCTCATCTCACCTGTATTAGGTGTCTTAGTATTTCAACATCTTCCTGATAGTCTCTGTGTTAGGATTAAACATTTGTACTACATGAATTACTTCTTAACAGTTCTGTAATTAAAGGAGGAAGTTTTAAATGGGAATTGCTTGAGTCTTTTTCAAAATACCCAAATCCAACAGCCAAAATTTTGGAGTATTCAGAGTAAAGGTGAACAGTGTTACCGACAGTAGATTTCTAAAATGTCAGGAGACATTTTAGATAAAACATCTAATTCTAAAAATTTAGCACCAGGGCTGGTGAGATGACTCAGCAGGGAAAAGCACTTGCTGCCAAGCCTGACAACCTGAGTTGATTTCGGGGACCCACATAGTGAATGATTCCCATTTGCTGTCCCCTGATCTCCACACCCACACATGGCGTGCACACGCACACACACAAAATGTAATGAATAAATAAATAAATAAAATAAGTAGCATCAGGTAATAACAAAAAACTGAAATTAAATGAAACTTTTTTGTCTTTAGAACTACTCTCATTGGGAATAAGATTTACTTAGAGAACATTATGCTATTAAGCACAATTTGCTGATGAATATAAAAACGTTCTGAGGAATGGTGGGTGTGTTCAAGAAATGGATCGGAAAATAGAAAATGGAAAGAGGAGAGCTGTTCTTTGGGCAGAGCAAAGCTGACCAACTAGTTACAGTAATGTTAATGAGAACTGTAACGTAGCGTTTTAGTAATGGTGGTAGGCATGCACTAAGGGGAAAGACTGAATGAACATTTAAAAAGTAGAATCACCAGGAATGCAATCGGTCTGAGAGTCATGGTGACTATAGAGGAACCTTGGGGTTGACTCTCATTTCTGGTTCAGATTTCATGCTGACTTATCAGAATTTGTTTTCTTAGAGATGCTTCAAGAAGATACAAATATGCTTCTAGAAGATTCTGCCCTTTTAGTAATAGCTTTCTTGGGGAGGACATGCCCTTCCTGTGCTTGGCAGAGTCTTGCCTTTTGCTTATCGCTATCAGGGAAGACTGTCTTTATCAAGGCAGAATAGCATAGCTTACTGTGAAAACTGGAGCATCCAGCCTTCCTGGATGTGTTAAGCTCTGGGGTCTGTCTTGGGACTCTCTTTCTATTCAGTGTGGCACATAATTGAGTTTTCTCTCCAACATTCCCATCATAATTTCTTCTCTCAATGAAGTAGATCAATCAATTGAAATCTATATGTGTTGTTCACACTCCCTTTGCCTAAAACTTTTGCAACTTGCTGTGTGCTTGTGACTTTGTCCATGGCTAGAATGAATACTGGGCTGTTCCTCCAGTGGTTGTGACATAGAGTTGCAATTCAAGAAACCATTATCCCTCATAACTTTTTAAAAGTTATATGTTAATATCTATATACAACAGTGTTTCTTTCCAGAGTTTCCAAAGTACAAAGTAACAGAAAAATACAGGAATTGTAATTTCACGTCCCCCAAGGTCTATGTGAAATTGGAGAAGGGCTGGTTTTTTAAGAAGAAATGTTCAGGACTATAAGCTGAAGCTGATATTCTCCCCATGTGCATTAATCAAGTTTAATTCATGAAAACAACACACCTGACATAAACTATTTGCGTGGTGGAGGTTTGTTTGTGCTCATGAAGCTTCAGGTTCAAATAAGTTGGCCATTTGGGGCTTCTGGCAAAGCCAGGAAACAAGTTGGAGAGAATGCTCCCATGCTGAACCGAGCAGAGGGTGAGAGAGGGTGGGCCTCGGGGAAGCTGCAGTGACCTGAGACTTTCCTCCAGGCCCCGCCTCTTAATACTCGCAGTACGTCCTAATACCTTCACCTTGGGAACCAAGCCTTTACATGTGGACCTGCGGGGGACACTGACCCCACCCACAGCAGCCCTGTCCTGCTCTGTGTTTGTGTCTGCTGTGAGCCCACAGCTTTAGTTCATGTGCTCAAGCTTTGCTTCTTTTCCTTTGGTGCAGTGCTCTGCCCTGTCCACAGCTTTTCTTTTGCTTTTCCTGTTTCTACATTTCTTTAGTATTTTGGGAGAACTTTTCCAGCTTGTGTTGGCATTACTGATTTCCTCTTATACAGAGTCTATGTTACAATTTTACTAAGTTCATACATGTCAAATTATTACACCTATTCAGTGTCAAAATGTTTCAGTCTGAATCTTTTTGTATAGCTCTGCCAGCTACAAGAATCTTAACATCATGATTTCTTTTTCAATGTTTATATAACTTTACTTTGTTTTAAATCAACTAGATCAAAACTCTTGGTACAAATTTAAACGTGGTCACAGGTTACTTCCATAAATCATTCAATTTACTATACACATATGTATGTTTCTTTTTTTGAGCCTTGAAAGAATCTCCATGATGTTTCTTAAATATGAAGAGTCCACATAACGTGGAAACTGGATCATGAATCTAAAAATAATTTCTTTAGTAAACATATGCTTTGAAGGGTTAGATTTTTAAAAAATTCAAACTGTTATGGTAATACAAATAAGCAGATTCTCTCTACTGATGATTAAATTTATTCTTTTAAAAATATTTATTTTATTATTGTGTGTATGTATGTATGTGTGTGCACGTGCATATATGGAGGCCAGAAGAGGGTGTTGGATCTTTTAGAACTAGAGTCACAGGCAGTTGTGAGCTGTCGGATATGGGTATTGAGAACTAAACTCAGGTCCTCTGAAAGAACAGCAAGTGCTCTTAACTGTGGAGCCAACTCCTGAAATTTATTCTTTTAATGTTCAGGAGAAAAGTAGTTATGTGCATGAACAGCTTAGGATGTTCTGTTAAGAATCCCTACTTGGGCTTTATAGAAGCCTATCCTTTTATCCTGTTGCTGTATAATTACAATGGAGGTTAAAATCATATTGAGCTCTTTACACTTAACATGACAACTCAGGCTTTTCTGTAGTCAGTGCTTCTGGGCCTGTTCAGATTCCCCACCAAATTCTTTTGTTGGACTCCTCAGTGTCCTGCATGTTGCACACTGACTGACTTCTCTATTAAGCTCTTCTCATACACAGTATCTGTCTTTCCCTCCCAGTGGGGATTCAAGTTCCTTGAACTTTTCCTTCAGACTCTTTAAAAAATTTTTTCTTTTGATTTCTTTATTTTTATTTTATATGTATGAGTGTATTGCCTGCATGTGTGTAAGTGCACCTCTGTCATGCAATGCCCATGGAGGTCAGAAGAGGCCATCAGATCCCCTGGTACTGGAGTTAAAGATGGTTGTTAGCCACCATGTGAATGCTGGGAACCGAAGTCAGGTCCTCTGCAAGAGCAGCCAGTGCTCTTAACCCCTGAGCCATCTCTCAAGCCCCTCCTTCAGACTCTTTTATGCCTTGGGATCAGAGTCAGTTTCTATATGACAGGTAGGAAGGACACATCATCAGACTGGTAGCCTTGGCAGTTAGAGCTACTCCACAAAATGGACGTATTGATTATTTGATGAAATTTACTTTAAATATTTATTATGGTCAAACTGTCAAATAGGAGCTGTTAGCTAATTTTCTAAATTTAATGACTTCATATGATTTACAGCATAAGAAACTTAAATGGATTTTAAATGCCTTTATATAAACTAATGACCTTTAATAAATCTAATGACCTGAATGTTTTATTTTAAGAGTTTTTACAACATAGATATGTTAATCATGCTTCCCCTATTTTTTTAACAGATTACTAGAATTGAAAATGTCAATCATTTGTGTGATTTGAGAGTATTAAATCTTGCCAGGAACCTTTTAAGCCATGTTGACAATCTTAATGGGCTGGATTCCCTAACTGAACTTAACCTTCGACACAATCAGATCACCTTTGTGGTAAGTATGGAAGTGCCCCAAGATGTGATCTCTGTACTTTCTCTGAAGGAGATGAGATAAATGTTAATCATGGCTCTGTGTGATGTCGGAACTGGAAGTCATTTAGCTTTCTTTCTGATTTTAAATTGTAACTATAATTATTAAGTTTGTGATACATTGGTTTGAAAAAAATGGTTTTGATTTTAAAACATAAATAGCAAATTCAAAGTGATAGAAGTGTGATCTGTGAGTAAATCGCCTGCTATAAATGAGTGAAGTCCTCCTCCCTTTTCATGATATTGAATTGGAAAGGAAAAGCTATTGGTGAATGACAACGGAGGAGTTATGTGGCAGGAAGGAAAGGGTGTGGACAGGAGATGTGGAAGGTGTGGTGTCCACATGAGCACGTCTTCTGTCAGTGTTAATAAGGCAGCTGATGTAGTGCACAGGGCAGCAGAGGCCTAGTTCTGGTCTTGGCTTCACCTCCGCGCAGTTGTGTGACCTTGGTAAGTCACTGTAACTTCCTGGCCTTGGTTCCATTTTTCATTGGGCTCCATTGTCATTTGTCTGTCTTTTTTGGCTTGTTGACTCTAAACAAGGACAAAGAAGATTCAGAAGTAGCATGTGAACTGGAGGAAAAGAGTTAGATTGTAGGGGCCAAAGGGAAGCCTGAACTCCTGGACAGATTCCATTAGATTTATGATTTTGCTGGAAATCGGCAATTAAATACCAGCTCAATGCTGAGCTGTTTTCTGTTCATACAGAGATGGAAGATACTAAAAATATGCCTGTTCAGCTCTAGGGGGTGATGCCAGCCTTGCAGACTTGTTGTAATTTATTAACACTACATGTCTTTTAACAAGTTTCCTTTGCATCAACCCTGTAGAAAAAAATATATTCACTTCTCTTGTTATCATTAACGTGCTTTTAAAGACACAGTCTAACTCAACTTTTCAAGACTTTGAATTCCTTAGTAAAGAAATTACTATGTTTTGAGTAGTACGTAAAGTTTAGTATGTCCTGAGTAGTGTGTAAGGTTTGGTTCAGTGTGAGACCCAGCAGAAACAAACAAGAGACTCTGGCATGGGTGTGGCGGGACCTGTTTATTAAGGGGCACCAGGCTAGCCTCCAAACTCTGGAGTGGAGCAACTAACAGCAAGATGGAGTCTGGGTGGGGTTTTTTTATGGGAGAGCAGAGAAGTGTAGGATGGTTTGATGGTGTGGGCTGGTGATTGGTGTCAGCAGTTAAAATACCAGGTGGTTGTTAGTGTCAGGAAGAGACAGAAGGTTATCAGTCTCAGGAAGCAGCAGTAAAAATAGCTATCAGTTCTTTTCTGCAGATGGCAGTTGTGAGTCCTGGAATGTTTAACTACTGGGGGTGGTTTCTCTTCAGTGACATCTTATATAGTGCACTTGAAAAAGTTGGGGGACAGGTGATGCCTTACTGCTCAGCTTCATTTTATGGACTATTGTTAGTTTGAATTTTACCAGAAAATCAAATCCAGGTAGCTCATGTTTGCTAAGAGGTTAGGATAGTTTCAGAACCTTTTTCAAGACATGAATTTACTTCAGAATTTCTACATCATATCAAATCCTCCCCGGGTTGGATTCATCTGCAGTTCCGCTGAGTTTTCACATATTGCTCGGTCAGGACCTGGTCTGTCCTAAGGACATTGGTGCTGCTAAGCATCCAGAAAGCGTTGGTACAGTGGGGAGCAGAAATCTGTTGGCTGAGCACATTGCTTCCTGGATTTTGACTTTCCTTTGGAAAGTATGCATCACACCTGGAAACTCACTCACTGGATTTCCCATGAGTATTATCTCTGCTCACGACTCTTGTGTGGGCAAAGCAATAGCATCTTCTAGAACAGGGAACTCTAGCAATATACAAAACTTAAAAAAACAGCAGACAGCACCATGCACGAATCTTTCATGATGATGAGTATGGTGCACGTTAGTTACAGGAACATACAAATAAGAATATATAAATATGAAAATAAGAAACTTCATTAACTCTTTAGTTCCTATCTTTTCTAAAGCATCCTTTTTTTCTTTTTCTTTTTCTTTTTTTAAACAGGACCTCACCGTAGCCCCAGATGGCCTAGAACTTGATGTATAGACCAGGCTGGCCTCAATTTCAGAGATCTGCCTGCCTCTCCTTCCCCATAGTGCTGGGACTAAAGGTGTGCGCCACCATGCCTGGCTTCTTAAAGCACCCTTTTCTTTACAAGTCTAAAAGACTTTTAAAACTGAGGACACATTTTTCCCTTCATCTTTTCTTTCCCTTAGTGTCATTATGATCCTTCTTTTTTTAAGGGGGTGATAGAGGTAAGACAGGGTTTCATGGAGCCCAGGCTGGCCTGAAACCCCCTCTGCAGCCAAGGATGACCTTTCCTGTCGCCTCCACTTCCCAGATGTTGGGATTGCAGATGTGTACCACTGTACCTGAGATCTTTCTGCCTGTTTTATGGCATTGATTTTTTTTCAGTGGGTGATAGTCTTTAAGTGAAAACCCATATTAGGTAGTGGCTAGGTGTTTTGTGCAGTTGAATAGGTCTTCTTAACTGCAGGGTCTCTCTCAAATGATCCATAGTTGTGTAACTTGTAGAATCACAAGTACTGTGCTCACCTAGGCAAGTGGAAGAGAAAATCCTGGCTCAGTAACTGCAAAAATGAGAAAGGTTTTACTTTGGGGATAGAAGGACTTTTGTTTCTTTTGTGTCAGATGAAATTGCCATTTCTCCCCTGCCCCACAGATTCTGTTGTGGGGGTTACCAGGTTTCCAGAGATGAAGCACCAAGCTCCATCCCAAACTTTAGAAATAGAGAACAGGTCCTCAGGTTCTAGCCGGGGGCTCCTTCAGCCGTGTGTTCTGGACCTGCTTATATGCATGATGGGATGGGAAGGGTTATTGATGTTCCAGGAATCACTGTTAAGGAGACAGACATTCAGTTACACACCCACCTGATTTGCTCTTTCACTGTCGGCTGTGCCCAGTCTAGACAGCATGACTGCAACAGCCTCCCATCAGAAGGATTTGCATCAAGTACAGCATCTCTTTTATACTTTCCAGCTGTAGTCTGTTTGCTCAGTTAGTCTGTCTGACTCTAGTAAAATACCCTCAGCTTCCTGAAATTTATCCAAAGTGTCTGTTTGAGACAACTCTCTTGATTGCTGAGAATTTATTCGTATGTGTTTCTGTTGCTTCCTGAACAGAACCTGTGTCACTGAACTGACACAAATACCTTCCCGCGCTGGACAGAGACCTCCTGTAGTGTTGTCTGTGGCAAAAGTTATTGTTTATTTAATATCTCGGGAATTGGGTACACGTCAAGCTAATTATCATTTCAGATTCTATGGTGGCATCCCCTTTTTAAAAATTCTAAGTTGGAGGGCTCAGCAATTAAGAGCACTGGCTGCTCTTGCAGAGGACCTGGGTTTGATTCCCAGCATTGCAACTCCAATACCCTCCTCTGACTTTTGTGGGCATTGCACAGCACAGGTGCACTTACACACATGCAGGCAATACACAAAAATGCTAAATAAAATTTTTAAAAAATTCAAGTTGGGTATAGTGGCTCAGGCCTATAATTCTAGCTATTGGGAGGCTAAAAGTAGGAGTATTGCCCTGAGTTCAAGGCTGAATGAGGCTCTGTCGTGAGTTTTAGACCAGCATACAGGCTACATACAGAGTGAGACCCAGCCTCAAAAAAAAATCACAGAACACCCAGAATAACAGGAAATAGCACTATGAACATGTGTGTAACCCTAATCAACTTACTATGTAAAATCATGCATTCACTACATTCTGCTGACAAACATGTCTCTTTAGTCTTTAATCTGGAAGAGTAGCTGAGTCTGTCACATCATCGACATTTATGCAGAGCAGTAGCCTGTCACTTGTAGATGGTCTCTCTGGGCCCAGCGATATTTTCTTGTCCTTCGACTCAGCTAGTGCAAGTAGAAAGCCATGTAGAAGGAAAGCTGAGCTCTCAGCACAGCCTGTCGGGTCTTCTTTAGCGTTCAACCTTTTCCTCATAAAGAATGCACAACTTTGTTTTTAAAAATGCTACCCACGAATCTGTATTTAAGCCAGAGATTTAGTCCACAATGCTGTGTGGTTACTGGTTACATTTGAATTGATGACTCTGTGTCATTCTGCGCTTTGTTTGTCCTGCTTTTCTTGTGTTTCTCTCTCTCTCTCTTTGTATCCTATCCTGGGTTAATAGCATTTTCTCTCTTCTGCCTTATTCACTTTAACAGTTTTCTTTTAAGTATATACAACTTAAACCATAGAACAAAACTCTATCCTCAGAAATGTTCCTTAGACTCATTTAAAAAAATAATTGAAATCAGTTATTTCCGTTAAGTTACAACCTCTGAATATAAACACTGCATGGGAATACACAGATATTTTACCACTGGAAATCATGTTTTAAATATGTGGTCAACTATTATACTGTGGTCATTACAGAAAAAAATCAAAAATCAAGAATACGTTTTGTTTTGTTTTTTCCTGGAGCTGAGGATCAAACCTGGGCCTTGTCCTTGTTTGGCAAGTGCTCTACCACTGAGCTAAATTCCCAGCCCCAAAAGTCAAGAATTTTAAGTGCTTGTAGTTACAAAATTTTGTTCCCTTTGGTTTTTGTTAAGCAAATCCCCAAAGATAATAAACACATTACTATAGATTACAGGAGACAAAACCATCATTGGGAATTATTAAATTAGCTGCATATTTTGAGCTACTGTTGATGAAGAATTACTTTTCAGCACTCGTAAGGCAGCAGAGAGTTGGTTTGGGGACTCAGCAATTCTATAAAGATGCCATCATTATTATATGCAACATTCCACATTTTTCCCCTTAGCAAATCTATTTAGGCCGTTAGATCTGAAGCTTGGCAGCCATGGCTGGGGGCTGACCTTTCAAGAGCTGGATCTCACGTAGCTATGCAGGTGCTTGCTTATCTTGTAGTTCATAAGCCGTCCTCCCTGAATGAGCTGGGCTACTTAATTTGTTACATGACCTACAAAAAAAAGTCAGTTTCGAGGTTATACCTTGTAGGCAAATCTCATGAATGTCAAGGAATTGCAACAGAGGGCAAATGTCATCAGCCTTCTGATAATCCCTGGAGGCTTCTAAAAGTTACTGATGGCAGCAATATGAGGACCCCAGTTGACAATAGGACCCCAGAAGTACTCGTGAGGTATGCCAGAAGTCCTTGCTGAGGACGCAGTCAGCTGCTCTCCGCATCAGCACTCCAGCCATGCTAATCTGCTCCGCAGCCCAGAGACACCACCACCACAGCTCAGGCCCGCGGCCTCACAGCCTCGTAGAATCTTTTGAGTTATCTCTCCCCGTCTTGCGTGTTTGTGTTATCTGGTGTTTCGTTTTTAACTTTTACCCTCAAATCCGAGAGTGCTTATTTACATTCACCTGCACGTGTATTTCTGCGTATCAGACTTTCCTTTTCCTAAGACAGCGTTTATAAGGGACCCTCTGAGCTGGTGACAGCAGCTCAGCTCCTGTTGGTTGGCGCGGCAGTGGTCCTGACTCCTCCTGCTGCCTCTTGTTCATATTCCATTGTCTGAGCTCTGTTAATGTCATTGAAACAGAAATGCTTGCTGTCTCTTTTTCTCCAGACTGGATCCTCTTTGTTTTTTGTTTTTTGTTTTTTTTTTTTTGTGGTTGGTTTTAATGCTATAAGATTTTGAAGTCCTCCAGCTTGCTGTGGTGTATTTAGATTTCACCAATTTGAGATACACATTTTTCCACATTTCAACAAATCTGAAGTCTAGCTTTATAATCTATGGAATCTTAAAATCAGTCTTGGACAAGGAGCTGGAGAGATGGGTCAGTGGTATTGAGTGTACTTCTTCTGCAGAGGACCCAAGTTGGGTTCCCAGCACCCACAATGGATGGCTCAAACCACCAGCTCCAGGGGATCTGCCACCTCTGGCTAAACCATCTCACCAGCCCCACTTTACTTATTTTATACTATAAAGAATACAAAGCATGAGTTGTCGCTGCTTAGAAGTCCTTGCTCATTAGAAAGGAGCACACTTTGCAATACACTACATCATCGGTACCCTTCGGGGCCTAGAGGACAACATTCAATACACTACATCATCGGTATCCTTCGGGGCCTAGAGGACAACATTAGGTGAGTTGAAAATTCAGATGTTGGAGTCTAAGTGGAATGATGTTCCCTCCACACTTTATTCACATATAATTTAGATGCAATAAAATATATAATCTTAGCGGTATAATTTAATGCTTTTATAGTAACTACCAGCTAGATCAAGATATATGAAATATTTCTATCATTCCAGAAAGTTCTCCTATACCCTTTTCAGCCAGTCCTGTCCCTACCCCAGAAGTGTGCTGATATCTGCCTCTGTTGATTCATTTTGTCTATTTTGTACTTTATATAAAATATGTATAGCCACTACAACAGCAGGTATGCATTCTGGGAACTTTATTCTTAGGTGGTATGTTAGTTACTTTTCTGTTGTTATGATAGACACCATGACCAAGGCAACCTATAGAAGGGAGAGTACTTGAGCTTACTGAAGTTCCATTCTAATTCAAACCACCAAGCAGTTTTGTCACTGTGTGAACATCATAGACTTAACATAAGCCTGGCTGGGGTGGTCTGCATGCCTCCTGAATTAGATTGTATATACTCTTGTGTGTATGATCATAGGCTGAAAGGCCATTATGTAGCACACGATTATATGAGTGATGTATTCTCTTTTGTGTGCTTAATATGTTTTGATAATTATTCATTTTGTGTGTGTTTGCCAGTAGTTTTTTTTTTAATTGCTGGGTTTTATTCCATTGTACAAGCTCTATAGTAAAATTTGCTTATTCATTTCCCATTCATACACACCTTGGTTCTTCTTAATTTGTGGCTCTTTGAAATAAAGTTGCCATGGATATCCTTGTTATTGTTTATTTATGTAATTTAGTGGACCCATGCTCTTATTTTTCTTAGGTAGAAACAAAGGAACATTTCATCAGAAACTGTCTGAATTTATTAGAAGTGCTAAATTTATCAGAAACCAATGTTATCAGAAACAGTTGGCACTTTCCGACTATATAAATTCAGCACTCTAGAATTCTCTCTGTATTTTATTTTTTAATTTATTTATTACTTTTATTTTATCTGTATAAGTGTACCCATGTTGTACAATGCCCAGAGTAGAAGAAGGCATCGGATTCCCCTGGAATTGGAGTTACGGATGGTTGTTCGCTGCCATGTGAGTGTTGGGAATTGAATCAGGGTCCTCTACAAGAACAGCCAGTCATCTTAACCACTGACCCATCTCTCCAGCCCCTCTCTCTGTATTTTAAATGTGCATTTCCATGATGACTAATGACATCAGATAGCTTTTCAAACACCTTGTCATTTAAAAAAATTTAAACATTTAAAAATTTATTTGTACTTTATGTGTATTAGTAGTCTGCCCATATGTATGCAAAATGCACCATATGTGTGCGGTGCTCACAGGGGTCAGAAGAGGGCATTCAATCCCTTGGAATTGGAGTTACTGACTGTTATTAGCCACCATACCCAAGTGGCCACCTGGGTCATCTGCAAGAACAGTCAGTGTTCTTAACCACTGAGCCATTTCTCCAGCTCTACCTTGATATCTTTGATTAAGGATCAGTTCATATCTATTGCCCATTTTCAAAAACTGAGTTATCTTCTAATACTTTAGATGCGGTTCTGTGATCCATCGATCTGTCTTTGTCTTACCTATATCTACCGAGCCATCATCTCCCCATCTCTGTTTATATCCATCTGTCTCTATCTATCTTGATCTCTATCTTCCTCTATGTATCTATCTGTGTATGTATATATGGAGTATATTTTTCCATTACTTGCTTTTTTATTTTTTTTTTAAAAACAGTTTTTGATATGTAGAAGCTTTAAATCTTAGTGAAGTCATTTGGTGGTTTTCTTCTTTCATTAATGTCTTCAGCATCTCATCTGAGAAATCTTTTCTTTCCTAGCCCAGAGTCCTGAGTCTACTATGTTCTTCTGTGTTCCCTTCTAAAAGGCTTAAAGTTTGTCTTCTCCTTTGGGACCATGAGCTGTCTTTAATTAACTTTTTATGTGATAAAAGGTTATTTTTCCTACATATGGATATCTATTTTCTTGGTCATGTTTTATTAAAAAGACCTTATTTTTCCCCATTAACTTGAATTGGCATTTGTCAAAATTAAGTGATAAACAGCTTTTTGAACCCTCCTTTCTCTCCCATCTGTGTGTCTACCATTATGGTCAAAGCATTCTACCTTAGCTTTGTATTTTATGATATTGTAGAAGTTTAATATATTTGTTTTGTATAATTTTTCATTTTTCCATTAAAATATCTATTTTTAAATTTATGTGTGTGCACATGTGTGTGTGTGTGAATGAGATTTCATGCACCACATATATGCAGGTGCCTGTGAGTGGTTCTCCATCTCCAGCATGGCTGTTGTGCTCCAGCCATGCCAGAGAATGGAGGACGATCAAACATGGCCTCAGGTGGCTCAGAGTGTGGCGAGAGGAGTTCCTTCCTGGGATACTACATTGGTGGGTAGTTCAGTTATCAAAACCAAGGCAGGGGTTTATATAGGGAGGCTTTTCTGACCGTTACAGAAGGTGGGAAAGTTAAAGGTGGGGTATTTGGGGTAAAGGCAGGAAGGTTGTAGGGCTGATGTGAAAATTAGGAACGAGGAAACAAAACCCAAAAACCTGGTTCTGATCTGGGGTGGGGGAAAAGAAAACTCATATCTACAGTGATTTCCTGGGGCCAGGTTATCACATCAGGCAGAGCAGGCCAGACACCTACCGTCCCTTCAGGGTATCCAGGGTTGCTTGCTTTGCTCAATACCCAGACCCGCACAGGTGCCTACAGAGGGCAGAGGGCATTGGAGTCCCTTGAACTGGAATTATAGGATGTTGTGAGCCACCTTATATGGGTGCTGGGATGTGAACCCAGGACCTCTGCAAGAGTAGTGTGCACTCTTAACTGTTGAGCCATCTCCCCAGCCCCTAATTTTTCTTTTTAAGCATAAGAATATTTCATTAAAAGTATGGTTAAATAATTTAAAAGAGCTCTTTCATTCAGAAATTTAAAATCCTGAGTTGTAGATTATTCCATTATTGGTTAGTTATTTCTGTGTTTTCCAGTGCTACCTAAAGGATTTGTAACATAATACTTTAGCTTTGAAAATTTAACATACTGAGTATTTGTGTTTCTGGAATCTGCAGGTTCCCATCTTTCATTAATTGTGGGAGCATTATGTATCCATATTTCAAAGAAACCTCTGGTTTTCTCCCTTTCTACTAATTAAACACCAAGGAATATGGCGCCGGCTAGCCTCATTCCATCTTTGGTTTCTGTTCTCTCTTACCATCCTCATCATTTTATTCTCTCACTGGACTGCTGCTTCTGTATCACGTCTGGAGTTCTCTCTTCAAATTTGCTTCTTCTTCAGTTCAGCCTGACTTCAATCTAACCACTGCATTTTTAGTAATTACCGTCATTTTTGCTCCTAGAGGTTCTGCTGTTTTCTGTGAGTGCCCAAGTCCCAGTGCCATGTTGTCCTCGTGTCTCTGTGTCACTAATAATTCTAACTCTAGATCTTCATAGTCTGTATTGAGATGATTATATTATCCTTGTTTTTTAAGTGGATCTTCATTTGATGCCTTGACATTTCTACTGAATCTTCTTAGTGGTAAGTCTTTCTTTAGAGGCTAGCAGTTGAGGGTGGTCAGAACCTGAGTTGAGTCTATGTCTTTCTAGATAGTTTTCCTAGAAGATTTAGAGATATGAAGACCAAGTGCCATTTTTTATCAAATATTGTCTCAGATCAAGCTTGCAATGTAAATTTGAGCTACAAAGTCAAGTGCAGGAAGGCCTGTAATTATTAAATCAAGGAGCTTTGTCTTTTTCCTCATAATTATTAAATGTAGCTCTCCTACGTTGTAAGGGGAGGAACTCTCTAGTTAGTCAGCATAACAGTGCCTACTTACTAGTCTGATTTTTAATTTATTCTTTGCTGGGATTACAACAGTATATAGATGAAAATCAGATCAAAAAGTGGGATGCAGCTGGACTGATAACAGTTGCCATGGAAAGGGTAAAAATGGAAAAGCAGATAAGAATATTAATGCCTTTCAGTAGCATGACCAAAGATATTGGACTTGTCTCATTGACATTTAAATATATTATTAGAGGTGTATATAGTGGCTTACAATGATTATTCCTTGAATAACAGGTGTCTGTGTTTCAAAGTGAGGGCTGTAACAGGTAGTTATTTTGGAGCTCTTTTATTTATTAATTGTCATATTTCCATCCTTTTAATTTTTTCTTTTATTATTATTTTATGGGCATTGATTGCTCTTTTAAAAAATAGCAGGATTACGTTGAAAAACATCACCCAGGAGTGATCAGCTGCCAGTAGTTCCTCAGCTAAGGCTGGGGCCTCCTGCCCATTTCCCCAGTTTTATGCTCATTTTTATCTGATTGAGTTTGCATGGGTCTTGTACATGCTGTCACCATTGCTATAAGTTCATATGAGCAGATTTTCAGAAGCCTCAAAGAACTCTGTTTCCTTATGGTCATGCACCAACCCTGGCTCTTAGAGTCTTTCCATCCTCTCTTGTGCAATGGTCCCTGACTCCTGGGTGGGGGAGGTTTACTAAGAGTCCTTTCCAGGGACACACACTCTGAAGTTTCTCATTCTCTACACTTTGGCTAGTTGTATCCTCTGTTACATGAGGAAGCTTCACCGGTGGGAGTTGAGAGCTGCTTTAGTATTCTCTCCACCCTTGTTTTACTATGTTCCGTGAGCCTTAGATGTAGACATTCTATTGTAGATATGTCACTTAGGACTGGGCATCTCACAGATACTTATTCTCTGTGTGTGACCAGCTGTAGAATTCTAGAGGAGTCTCCATCTGTTACAGTAAGAGGCTCCTTTGATGAGTGGTGACTGGTAGCCTTGTCTGTAAATGTAAGGATACATATTTAGTATAAAGTAAGAAGTTACATTTGTCTGGGGATATGACAATCTGGGTTTTCTCTTAAGATCTAGGACCTCTCGAGCTGTGTGTTTGACTGTATTTATAGTGCCACACACGAGCTCCCACCCACATGTTCAGTCGGACAGCTGTTTATTCCTCCCTAGATAACAGTGCCACTGCTGCAGCAATAGGTTGCTGCGCCTGTCGTTGTGGTTATTGGGCTTTAAAGCTGGGGTTGGACCATTATTGATTTTCTCCCTTAGCAGTTTGCATAGTGTCCTATTTGGAATTATTTTAATCTTTTAATGAAAAGAAGTACTTTTTCTATTGCCTGTTTTCAGGCTTCTTCAATCAATTCATTTATGGCTTTCCAAACTGAAATAACTACTGTTCCGTATGTCATGTTTGTTTTACTCCTGATCTTTGTATAGGGCAAACAGGAGTATCTGTGCCTTTATTTTAGTCATCTCATCCTCTCGGTGCATTTCCACACTGTCTTCACTTTGATTCTTGCTTATGCTGTAGGAAGCTGCTCCAAAAATAGCTTGAGCAATAGATGTTGTCATGCTTGGTCAGGTCACTGAATCATTTAGTTCTTTACGATGCTGAGGAATATGAAAAGCAGTGTGTGAGCAGACACACGCACGCACACGCACACGCACACACACACACGCACACACACACACACACACACACACACACACACACACAGGGCCGGGCACCATCTTCTTCAAGACAGGCAAGGCATTCTGATCCTCTCAGAAAGCTTCTGGTTCATAATTTTCTTTAATCTCTATTTTTAAACCAGTTTATATTTTTAAAAGGTGTTAAATGGTTTTGCATCACACTTCAGAAATATGTTGAATGTGCTCTTCAATATTCGTTTTATGTGTAATAATTTAAACCAACGAACAGATTGATCATATAACCTGTAAATATTCCCCTATATGTAGATGTTTTGTTTTGTCTCCTTTTTCTGGCTTTATGTATGTTAACATTCTAACTGTTCTATAGTAGCATCTCTGCCTGTAAAGTGGTTACTTCCAGAAAAGAAGTGTTGGGGGTGTTTAGTGCTTGACAATGAAGTTAATTTGTTGACTTTTTCTTAAAGATAAGGATTGAACCTCTTCACATAATACACAAGCCCTATTTCTCCTCCCTCCATCATACCAAAATAATTAGATTGTAATTTGGGTCCAGTCAGATTGATGAATGCTCGTTCTACTATCATAATAACCTATTTATAAAGTATGGCTTACAACCCACTATCTCAACATAATCTTGATCTGGTTTCCAAAGACCAAAGCAGTATATTTGTTTTTGAAATTTCTTAAAAAACAAGACTTTAGGGTAAGTCTTTTAATTAAAGGCTTAATTGAAATGGATGATTCATGATATAGTAGATTAGGGTTGTTGGATACAGCAAAGTGAGGTTTTCAAAGGGAGGCTTGGCCCATTGTGTTAAATTTTTGTTTATCCTGGGATTATTAACTAGCTCATTTTCCCTATTAATTGGAGGTTTTGTTGTTAATACCCAGACTTCCCAGGAGTACATGAAGTTCTTCCTGTGGAATCAGGTAATCTGTTTTGTTTACTCTGAAGACACGCCTCGGGAGCCTCTGCCCTTTGTCTCTGTTTGCTCTTAGGCCATATGTGTGGAGGGCATTATGGATTTCTCCTTGCCTCTGGGATGGCGAATCCTACCAACTGGGTTTCAGGTATCCTCTGGTTTACTCCTTATTAGAAGAACCAGCTTCTAGTAGATTTTAAAAAGTCTTTTTTTTCTATAAACAATTGACACATAGATGATTGATATGACAACTGTATTTTCATTTTATCTGTTGTAATGCTAGAATTTCATTATGAAAATAGCTCAGAATTTTTAGAAAAATTTAAAAAGTTGTTTTCTCAAAGAAGTTAAATTTGGAGTAAAAAGTTTTGTGGATATTTATTTTGCTTTTTAAAGTTATGGAAAGGTTAGCTGTAGACGTGGTTATCAAGACATATGTAAATTAGGGCTAGAGAGATGGCCCAGTGGTTAAGGGCACTGACTGTTTTTCTAGAGGACCCAGGTTCAGTTCCCAACACCCACACATGACTAAAAGACATCTGACCTGACATCCTCTTCTGGCCTCCAAAGGTTTGCACACACTTGGTGTATTTATATACATGCAAAACACTCATATATGTAAAACTTAAAAAAGATATATGTAAATTGAATTCTGGGATTTTTAAAAAATTTATCATGAATACTTTTAGAACTATCAAGAAAAAACAGTTAATCCTGAAAGAATGATGAAGACTTCTAGTAAAACTTTATTTCATAAGACAATAAATACAAAGCATTATAATTTTGTTAAATACAGTTTTTAAATGTTTTTCAAAAATAATTTGAATTACTTTAATTGCAAAAAATCATGTCTCAAAGGGTGTCTGTACTCTCTGAATATGCAATACAAGAGACTAAAAAAGACAATACAGCTTTGAAAAAGGAGATATAGACTATTGCCTTTCATTTTCTCCCAGCTGGCATCTGCTTATACACAGGAATTGCTCAGGTAGATTTCAGGGAGAATTTGGGGAGAAAAGATTCCCCCAGAGTAGAAAGAGGGTTTCCAGTTCAGCTGTGCCTTTCTGGGTCTCAAGACATCGAAAACAGTCAATTCCTGAGGAACGTGGAGCCTGGAGCATAGCATGCAGTCCTCCCCGTGGGAAAGGCAGAGATGGCAGTGCTTAAAAGAGGATTCAAGAAGTTTGCCAACTTATTTAGTCCACCAGCCACCAGGGGAAATGACCTGCTTGTCTGTTTCCTGAAGATTGAGATGCTGACCATGGAAAGATCTCAAAAGTACTACCTCAGCTCTGTGGATCAGGTGTTCGGGGGTAGCCAGAGGGTGACGTTATTATAGGAGACACCGCACTAGAAATGGAAACCCATCTTCCATGGGAGTGGCAGTGTGTTTGTAGTATTTTCAGGAGCAGAGGGCTGGAAATGGGCAATGCTGCCCTGCCTCAGCCTTTGGGACAGAGGGTTCTGCTTGGCCACCTGCCACTGCACCCTGGTCCTGCCCGTGTGGCAGCCTCAGCATTATGTCATCCTATGAACAGTGAGGTTGTAGGCAGGGTAATATTGCTGAGCTTCCTCTGAAGTCTGTTGCTCCAGTTTATGTCATGATTTTCAGAAGGTAGTCTCACTTGTATTTATTTTGTAATTATTTGAACCTTAGTATTTGCTAAGGACAACTTTTTAAACATCAGTGGGATGCTTTTAACAAATGTTTGCATATATATAAACCTTCAGTCTTTGCTGAGATTAGTGTTGACCTTATACTTCCCTTCAATGACATTAAAAGTTTTCTGGAACGATTGTCAGTATATAGGTTCATTTTTAACTGAGTTTGGCAATAATGAGGCAAATGGCTTTGAAATTCTTCCATTGTTTAGAAGGCTAATTGTATGGATCCACAAAGCTTTTGAATGACTTCCTTTGAAAAGTGTCTTGGAACAAATGTTTGATCATACCGTGTGCTACAGTAAATGCTGAGGTAGCGACTTGGCGTCTTTCCCAAAAGCATGCTGAAAGAGGCCAGCCGCAGAGCTCTCAGCTCAGTGCTTTTTACCTTGCGAATGGTGCAGCTCATGGTGCAGCTTGCTCTGCGGATGTACTGAAACCCTCCCATTTAATCTGCAGTGGAGAAGAATGGGGCTCAATGTCCAGCAGATATCAACCGTGTAGCAAGGTTGCAGAGAACAGAATGCCTGTCTTCCAGCAGCTGGGGAGGAAGGCATTTTAACAGATTTTTTTTCTCCTTTCAACTGATACATTTTTGCTTTCTGTTTCCTTATAGAGAGATGTGGATAATTTGCCCTGCCTCCAACGTCTGTTTCTCAGCTTCAACAATATATCTAGGTATGTGGAAACTCCCAACTTGTCATTTATTGCTATCTTGTCTGCATGGGCTCTGGTGCTTTATGCTGAGGTTGTAAAGGCCAGTGCAGAGGTTTTTTGACATGAAAGACTGTAAATTTGAAAATGGTCAGATAGCTCTGTGACAAAGTTCTTTGTTGGAAAAAGAAAGCTTTTGTGTGTCTTACTGCCTCTGTTGCTAAAATGATGCAATTAGCAAAGCCTGTGCCTTGATTTAATTGTACTTAAGAGCTGCTCTTCAACATCAGAACATGGAGATTTCAGCATGTATTTTGCTGTCCTTTGTTTGACATTCGCTGCCTTGGTCAGTTGAATTAGAATTTCTTTCATAAATTATCTGCTACAATTTGTACAGCTAATGAGCAGTTTTGATAAAGCAAGCTATATTTGTCACTTAGCTGCATGCTAATTAGGCCATGTCTGCTTCTAAGTGAGTCTCTGCTTAGCGTGGGTACTGGAAGAGAAGGCGTATTGAATATACAAATGTACATTTTCCTTCCCAGATATTGAAAGTGTGTCACCGTTATGTTTCCCCGTCTCATTCAGCGTTAGCGTGAAGGCGTCGGCACTGAGGCAGAGCCGGGTGGGACTTTGCAATTCAGAGGACCCCTGATTTCCCTCCTGATTCTTTTCTTTTCCCTCTTAGTTTGAGCTAGACTTTCTGATGCCCCCTAGGTTCTTTGGTTTCTCTTCAAGGCTGTTCTTTGGACTTGCTTTTCTATAAGTAAACAGTGAGTTTAAAGGCACTTAAAACATATCTCTTCCTGAGCTCAATGCCTGTGCTTCCCACTATCAAAACCCCATGCAGTTTTGTGCATTTTTCTGTTCACATCTTTTCCTCCTGCATCGAACATGAGTGTTAACCTCCCCTTTCTGCCCTCTACCTCTGAAAGACAGCAGTTACCTCAAGGCAGTAGGCTTGGTATAGAGAAGTTATTTCAAAGGAAATCCCTTAATCTTTATTCTCCTCCATGGAAAACATTCACATTTCCTGAAGGACTTGTGCTTTCTCTGTTTACATCTGCAGTGATGAGGTTGCCCAGCTATCTCGTGGTGGTGGTCGGGGGGTAGGGTTTCTTTTTGTTGGCAATTGAAGGACACTTGGTTTTCTTTCTACCCAAAGACCATTAAAGTTCTAGAGAAGAGAAAATACTGGTAAGCTGCTGCAAGCCCTTAGATTTCCCCAACTTGTGGTGGAACTCATTCCTTCTTTTATTTCTTTTTTTTTTTTTCTGTGAAGAGCAATTTAAGAGAGATCTGTGTTTGTTTAGATAGGGATTATGACCCTCTCAGGCCCCCAGAGCACCTGAGCTTCTGAACTCCTAAACTTTGGGCTCTGTAGGGAGTTGGCTATGGTTGATTACATACTGAAGAATTTTCCTCAAAATCTAGGAGTCTGACTTGCCCAGCAAAATAAAAGGAAGATTAATAGGATTTTTTTTTCTTGAAAAAGCAAAAGCATGGATTCCCTAAGAATCTGAGACCTAAATGAGTCAACAGTTAGAGGCATTCTTTCTTCTGATGTGCTTTCTCTGTTTCTGTCAGCCTTTTAGCCTTTCCACCTGGTAGATTTTTTTGATTTGTTCCCACTGACACATATAGCCCAGGAGCTTTGGTATCATAAATGCATTGGGTCTAGGGGAGAAAATTTTTAGATAAAAAGCCTTAAAAATATTTCTATAAACTTTACTCAAGATAGAAATGTCTTAGGTAGTTGGGCTTATAGACAGCCTATAATGGTGACAGTATATTTTCAGGACTCCATTGCCTTCCTGTGTTTTGACATAATAGATTTGCCAGGCTGGACATGTCAGTGTACAGGTAACAGGACCAAGAAGAGAAGAAATGGAGGGAAAAGTCAAATTTGAAAGTATCTTTTAGGACTGTCTGTGGAGAACCCTCAGATAGCATCGGGCAAGTGAAAATACCCAAGTGTGTGATCACTGACCATTTAAGGGGAACAAAAATATTACTGACCATTTTTGTTGCAGGACTTCCTGGGTTTTCACCAAGTTGTTGCATTCTTAATGGTCCATTTGCATCAACTGTTAGATACCTGTGGAAATACAGAAACTTCCAAAATGTGATGGCCCGCTACAAATTCAGAGAGCTCTGAATGGGATGAATAGGTACTTACAGTGGATGGTGGGTTAACTGTGAGTGCGGTGGATAGACCCCTATTGTGTGCTCCCTTGAAAGTTTTAAAACAGTGGCTTAGTTCCGGCAGTAAGCATGGACGGTGCAGGGAGAGAATGATTGACAACGCACGTCTCTGTATCTGAGCAGAACTAGTGCACTTCTTTAGAGGGTTTATGGTCTATGGGAAAGTCAGAGACATAAAGAGCTGATCAGAATGCAGTTAGACTTAGCCGTAGTGGTATGGAGGCATAATGGGAGAGCACAGAGATGAACACAAGTCAGCCTGGGGAAGGGAAGTCAGGGAGACCTGCTGAGTGGGAAGTGTGCTCAGTGGAACCCCAAGAAGAAAAATCCTCAGAAAAATGAAGGGTGCCCACACATTCCAGGAGGGGCACAACCTGGGCAAATTTCATGCAGAAGGCTCAGGGATCTAGGTCCACCTTAAGGGAACCTATGCTAAGGTCCTAGTTCTTCTCTTTCCCACCTTGAACTAGCCCTAGGCTCTCCCCTAGCCCAGGCCGAAGAGGGACCTGTCAGAGCACATTACTTATGATCACCCTCAGAGACACAGGCTGTGATTATCAGAGGATTAGCTGTGTTCATTCGTCCTCCACGCATGTTCATTCTGTTATGCTGTTCAACCCTTCTCTAAGGTGTCAGTCGTTTGGCTTTGCTGTTCCTGGACCTCATTATCTTAGTTTCCAAGTAACATGTGTTTTTTTTATTAGTAGCTTTTTCTTTACTTTTCTTCCTTATGTTTGTTTGTTTGTTTTAGCTTTTGAGACAGTCCTGACTAGACTCAAACTCCCTGTGTAGCTGGTGATGACCCTGAACTTCTGATTCTCCTGCAGAGTGCTATGATTACAGTTGTGTACTACCATGCCTGGTTTATGAGGTACTGAGGATCAAACCAGGGGCTCACTCGTGCTAGGCCAGCATTCCACCAAGTGAGCTGCGTCCCCAGCTCCTTTCCCCTTTTTTGAATGAGATAACATTTGGATTGATTTCTGGAATTTAATTTTGTTTCTGAAGTTAGTACCCGTGTTTGTTACTAATACAAAATAAATTAATGAAAATGTTTATGTCTGTTTTGCCTGGCAGTCCATATTTACTAATAAGGGACTATTACATTTATTTCTTCAACATAGGTTTAAAATAAAGCCCCTGTGAATGGAGATACCAGTACAGGAGCCTGCATGCAGAGGATGCAGGAGGGAGGGTGTCTGCGCCGCAGAGGGGCTTCCCTTGGGATGTGCACACATTCAGGAGGGAAGCTTACCTGCCGAGAACAGAGGCCCTGTTGGTCTTGGCCACCAGAGCTCATCTAGAACCCTGCCCTTCTCCCTTCCCATTTTCAACCTGAGCTTCATTTAGGAGTCAGCTACCCGGAGAATGAGAGGAACCAAATTTTTGCCAAGCCCTTCCCTTATTGCTTGGACAGCTGACTCACATCTGTCCCCAGTCCTTGCTGCCTCTGTTCTAAGGAATCTTCTGGGGCTCTGATGATGGCAGCGTTAATTCGCTGCCTTGTCTGTTAGAAGCTCTTCGGCAATTTGAGGTTTTGTTGACTCCATCTCCTCCTCCTGTCCAGAAATTCCTTTATGCTCTCCAGCTATCAACAGAACTCTCCCTGGTTTTCCAGGGCTGCCATGGGCATCTTCAGTCAAAGAGATTTTGTAAGGATGAAAAGATGTAAGGGCCTGCAGTCAGATAGCGGTGCTCACAATAACTTAAAACAAGTCTCAGAAATGGCCCTTAAAACTGCACAGACCTGCCAGGTATAGTAGTGCACACCTTTAATAAAGCCCAGCACTCCAAAGGCAGAGGCAGGCCGATCTCTCTGAGATCAAGGCCAGCCTGGTCTCCATAGCAAGTTCCAGGCTAGCTAGGCTACAGGGAAACTCTTGTCTCAACTTCCCTCCCCCTCAAAAAAGAGCATAGTTCTTGGTTCAGTCCAAGAACTCACTCATCCACTCAAGTGATGTGAAGTAAGCCATATTTTTAAAGTTTCTCAGATCCTGTTGTGCAGCTCAGTGCTGGGTTTAGGAACCACTGAGTTACGCTATCTCTAGATGAGACTTGTGGTTCACTCAGAGATCATTTTAAATCAGACTCATTTCATGAAAAAATTTCCATAATGCTTTGAGATGCTTTCTAAACAGGAGTTTGTGATGAGGTTGTGTTCCATCGGGTCTATCTCTTCTAGTGAGACAGTTGCCGAGTTCTGCTGCATATGTATGATTAAGTCATGATTCTATTCACAATCTTCTCATTGTTCAATGTGGGAAGTTCTGTAAACTTTTGCATTTTGTTTCTTTAATACCGGTGAGGTATCTCATAATCCTAGTGCCTTGATTATGTAGAAGTGAATGCTTTTGATTGTAAACCTGAGGGAAACTGAGTGTCCATGGAGAGGAGTCATTACCGTCAAGGTCGAATGCCAGCTGAGGGCCCTGGCTGGTCTCAGCTATTCTTGTTTTTGTTGTTTTGTTTTGTGTTGTTTCTGTCTTTTTTGAGACAGGGTCTCGTATAGCCTCAGCTAGCCAGGAACTCACTATGGATTCCAGGTTGGCCTTCAGTCTCCCGGAGATCCACCTCCTCTGCCTCCTGAATGGTGGAATTAAGGCCAGTACCACCACTCCCAGCCAGGCTGTTTGGTTTCTTAATTGTGGTGAGATATATCCAACCTGAAATGTACCATCTCAACCATTTTTAATTGTGCATTTCACAGTCTCAGATACATTCACATTGTTTCTCGGACAACCTACAGGTTTTTTCATCTTGGAAACCTGAAAGTCTATACCCCTTAACAAGTCTCCATGACCCCCTGACTCCATGGTTGCCCCCAGCAACCGGCATTCTCCCTCTGTCTCTTTTGCTTGGGTTTCACATGTGGGAAATTCTGCAGTGTTTGTATTTTTATGTCTGGCTATCTTTACTTAGTGTCCTGTACTCAGAGCTCATCTGTGTTTTAACGTTTGAAAATTTCCCTCCCTTTGAAGTCATGTATTCTTGAGAAGGCATGGAATATCCAGCTTTGTGTCTGCCGTCACCTTTGGTAGTAATGTTTTTCTTCTCTCACTGTCAGAATGACTCCAGATCACACTCGGGTTAAATAAATCAAGAGTTCACAAACCTAAACATGCATAAACCCATCTGCTACACACAACCTTTGGACTCTCCATGGATTCTAATTCCTTGTCATACATGTGTTATTTCATTCTAGATATTGATGAACTTGGTAAATATGAAGATCTTACTATGAGTTTGAAATTTTTTTTTAAGTTTGATAAAAATACTGTGTGGTCTTGAAGCTTGCTTTAAGAATTTTGTTTCCTGTACTATTATTACAGAGCTCATAGTTCCTTGAACTCTGGCTTTAAATTATCACCCCCTGCTAGACTGAGCTTAACAAGAGAAAAGGGGTGTGTCTGCTCTGTTGTCTGCATCCTCTGCAGCATCTAGCACATGTGTGCTCCTTACAAATATTACTAGTATCTAAGAAAATTACAAGAAAAAGCCAGCTTGGTGACGCAGGCCTTTAAATCCCAGCACTTGGGAGGTAGAGGCAGGAGGATTTCTATGAGTTTGAGGCTTGGTCTACACAGTGAGTTCCAGGCCAACCAGGGCTATAAAATAAGACCCTGTCTCAAAAAAAAAAAAGTATAAGAAGAGTTTAATTCTTCCAGTGCAGAGATTTTCCTGTGCCCAAGGTGTTACTCTGCTGTGCCCTTTCTGTGCCATTACAAGGTCATTTGGATTATGTGAAGGTTAAAGCTACAAACAGCCAGAGTTCTCTTGACAGTTGTCTTCTAGGTCAATGAATTGATTTGTCAGTGAGGCTAGTGCTCAGACCATCTAGGTACAAGACAGATCTTTAGAAAAGAAGCCTTTCGGATGTGCAATGGATCATATCAAGGATCCACTGATCCTTGGGGTTTGAGCAGTCAGGAACTGCAGTGGCTGTAAGGCATTTATAAAAAATAAGAAAAGCAAAAACTCCACTTATCACAAACTGGAGTTCCTAAACCAGTCAGTGACCAAACACTCCTTTCTGCTAGAATGATGTGGGCTCTGCTGATGTCACTGAAACTTTTTGTTTGTTTTAGTGACTGTTTTAGTTTGGGGACTTTTTTGGTTTTTTTTTTTTTTTTTGAGACAGAACCTTACACTGTATCCCAGGCTAGCCCTAAAGTCACTGCAATCCTCCTGTCTCAGCTTCCAATTGCAGTGAATACAGATGTGAGCTACCACATCCTGCCATCAAAACTTTTAATTTAGGCTTCTGTTTTGTTTTTTGAGGAAGCAATGCTGATAGATTGTAATGGTTTTTGATAGGAATTACAATCATTAGAGAGCTTTTCAGTCTCCTGTTCCTCTCTCTCTCTCTCTCTCTCTCTCTCTCTCTCTCTCTCCATGTGTGTGTGCTGGGGATGACCCTAGGGCCTATACATGCCTAAGCAAGTACAAGATTTCCTTCTGATTTAGGGAAACTTAGATCACTGCCATTCACCTAGAACTTTGAAATTGTAACATTATTTGTAAATGTTTCTGGAGATAAAGAAACATTAGATATCAATTTCTTCATATGCTTTACATATCTTTATTGCATTTTGAATAATTCCAAATTATATGATTGTTTTGCTTTGAGATAGCTTTTTAAAGTTAACAATGCATTCGCATTTTATGTTGCTAAATTATATGTAGAGTTGACTGCCAAGAGAGAAGTATTTAAATGACATGAACCAAGGTTAAAGACTTCACTCAGGAGAGTTGTCAGGGAGTCCCTGAAAACCAGGTGGTGCCAGTGGAAGCAGGCAGAGTTGTCACAGGATGGTGAGAAGCTGACCATGTGACCTTTCCAATTTTCCTTAGGCAGAAATTTTCTACTGCACTGGGTTTTTTTCCTCTTGCCTATTGTCTCAGTAACAGGAATGGTTTTTTTGAAGTATGGCTTTTATGAGGCTTGAAGTTTATTGAAGAGTCAGAGTTAGACCAGGTGTAGTAGACAACGAAAAGGAGGAAGGAAGACAGGTGTACCAGGAAACGGGGACCCCTACCATGCCTGCTTTATTCCGATATGAGAGAGAGAGGCACAAAAATCTAATGGGAGACGTTGCTTCTTCCTACTACTAGAAACTTTATGTTACTCTCTTTTTTCCTATCAGTGGTTTTTAAACCTGTAGTCATCTAAAGCTTTAAGGCTTTAAGTACAAAAATACATAGAAATGCTGGGTTGGTTTACTACATTCTGAAGCAGAGATGGGCACTGCACATGCTGTCCATCTCCTCTTGATGAAGTGTGGTCATGAATCAGGCATGGTGGCAAATGCCTTTAATCCCAGGCAGAGGTTGGAGCTCACTGTGTACACCAGGCTGACCTCAAACTCATAGAGATCCACCTGCCTCTGTCTCCAGAGTCCTGTTAAAGGCCTTTGCCACCAAATCTAGCTGAATTAACATATTTAAAAGCTATAACGAACTTTTGAGGGTTTATTAATATGAAGGTTCTAGGATTTATATAAATTTTGATGAATATTATTAAAAGGAAGGGTTTTAAGCCTTAAAATTATTTGTGATTAAATTTTGGGTAGTTGTTTCTAGGTTCAGAAACAAAGCAAGCAGAACAAATTGAGACCAACATGTGTTTATGATTTTCTTTCTCTTTTTTCCTGCAAGTACAAAGAAATTAAAAGTACATTTAGAAACAAATTTATGGTGTCAACAGATTAAATACAAAGTTAATTAAAAACAAACTTAAAAAAATAGTACAAAAGCTACTAGATAACTTTTCTTGTAGTTATGTCATAGGAACACTTCCAAAACCAATTTGAGGTATCAAGTATACAAATAAAAATTCTAAATATAATGAACAAAGCCACTCAAAATACAGTCAAATGAGCAAGAGCAAAATATTGAATTGACTAAAGAAGTTAGTTAATTTTAGGAACTACTCAAGTCTAAAAAATCAGCCATGCTTAAGCTCAAATGTGTACTTCTATATGCAGAACTTTTAAGTTTGATCTACTGGAGGAACTTTTGCTTCTTCTCTATAATCCAAACTCAGACCCCGAATGAAGAGAATTGTTTCCTCGTCTGCTTCTCTGACCAGTTTCTTAGAGCACAACAGTGTCTGTGCTCCTGTAGCCTCCAGCTCATCTGGCACAACAGACTCACAGTTATTTATTCATCAAGCCAAATTGAGTCTGATGTCCTTCAATATTCATAAAAAACTTGAAAGTTATCTTATGTGGTTGTCTGGGGATTTAGTTTGTAGCTGATTCTTACAGCCATGTCTTGGGATATAAATCTGCTAAAAAGTAAAGGCGAGAAAGAAGTCAAGCTATATGTCTATTCACACTGGATTGTTGTTAATGACTGTCTCAAGATCTTCCAGACCCAAAGCCTCTGTTTAGTGATTTGCGATGTCAGTTGTATTTTGTTGTTCTTGTTGTTGTTAACCTCAGTTGACTAGAACTTGCTGTAGAGACCAATCTGGCCTGGGTCTTACAGAGATCCACCTGCCTCTGTCTCCCCAGTTCTGGGATTAAAGGCCTGCTCCACTGTGTCTGGCAATTGTATATTTTTTGAAAAGATGTAAATTCCTTTCTTGAAGAAAAGTTGACACCTTCTTTCTGGTAGTTCCTAAATCATCTATTGCAGAGAGAAGATCACTCTCTTTTAGTGGGAAAAGATCTAGTACATAGATATTTTTTAATATGTAAAATGCTGTTTTAAAGTCCTAGCTTACTACTTCTAACATCTGTGCTTTCCTTGTTTTTTTTTTTCTCCTAAATGTGTATTTATATTTTACTGCCTTTTATTGTCCAATCATTTTTTGTTGTGATTTTGGCATTGTGGATGTGACATTGATGCGAGTATGGGTTTGTTGTCTTACTTTAAAAGTATTTGATTGAGACTTATTTTGAGTATTTAGAGATTTTTAAAAATAGTATAGGGCATGCAGCATTTCTAAGCCACATAACAGTTATGGCTGAATCAAGAAACAACCTGACTCCTAGCATTCAGTTTAAGGCCAAGAGTAAACTGGACTGCCATGCATTCGTTCCTGAAGATGTCTGTTGGAACTGTGTTCTGGAGCCGGGGCTTCATTCATTATTTTATTCAAATACATCTGCAGCATGAGATGGGGAAATAGAAGTCAGGACTGACCCTTATTTTGACAAGCTTGCCCTTTGACCCCTAGGCCTAGAATCCCCCACACAATTTATATATATACAGACTTCTCAGCTTTCCTCACCGTTTTCAGTGAGAAAACTGCTGCCTTCCATGCCTTGATGTGCTAACCAGGCACACCCACATTCACTCACTGTCTTGGGTGGAGGGCAAGGAGGGGTCCTGAGGGACTAAGATTTATCTGCCCAGGTCACAGAAAGAGCACATGGCTCAGTGAGCTTGTTTACATTTTAAATAGTAACTTTTTTGTTTGCAAGGTTAGGGAAAAGTCATTAGTCCAGATTGTGTCCATATTGTAAAAGTCATTCCTACATGGGAAGATCAGAGTAACACTTACTCTAGAGCTAGATGATATGCTTAGTATCTGTATTTGTTTTATTCTTACAGTAAGCAGACGATTCCTAGATCAGTGAGAGACTGGTATTTACCTGCAGAGCATCTTGCCTCATTTACCTTGCTCGGTTCACCCCTTGGACCTAAGTGATAAAGGCATGTGCCATCTACATGTGCGGGGAGTGGCCTCAACACATAGGAGCCCAAATTATTAATCTCTGAGTTTACATAGGAGCTGTTTACACATCTGCACCTTCTCTCCAAAGAAGAAAGAGAAACTGGGGTGGAGAAAAGAAGGTGGGGGGGGAGTGAAGGAGGGGAGAGAGAGGGAGGGAGGAAGAAAACACAGCCTTATCTTCCTGACAGAAATGCATCCTAAGGAGAAAGGGGAAAGGCCTCTTTGCCAGTTGGCTTTGGAATGTAAGCAAATGGATCCAGATTTTATTACTATTTGGAATGTAAACACATGACTCTGGGAGATAAATTTCTAGATCATTCTGAAGGTCTGTATCTATTTAATGACCCTTTAAATCCATCACCATGGAGAAACATGAGAATAGTGACATCCTATAGTAGACCTATACTTGAAGCCTGGCTTTTGGAAGCCTTTAGTGTATTATCTGGGTATTTGGTGAAATGTCTTCACACTGGTTGGAATTCTAGTGTCTCCTCATCCTGTGTGGTCAATAGATGCACTTGATCTCACAGCCCCTCAGCAGTTACATTTTGCTAGGCTCTGTGACATCAAACTCTGTGCATATACATTCTAATATTCAGCCAGATACTCCGAGATTCTCCTTGCGGGTTTTCCTTCTCTGTGTGCTCTCTCTTCTCCACCAGCCACCTGACCCACCTCCCCTCCCAGCAGATCCAGACTCTGGTCTGTGTTTCATCTCCCCAGTGAGACCTCTCTTCTCTTTGGACCCACTGCCAAGTGCAGCCTGTAGTCTGGAAAGTGTCTCCGGGTGGGAGCCAGGGTGTCCGTGTCTGTCTTGCATTTCTCTTCTCTCAAGGGTCACAGCCCTACACTCTTTGTTGCTTAACACTTGGGTTCTATATTTTATCCTGTTTTATCCAGTTTATAGTGTGAGGACAAATCTGATATCACTGTGCCTAAAATTGCAAGTTCTGTCTGCCAGATTTCAAATTGTTGATTATATATCATCTTTGTCTTTTACTTATCCATGCTTAAAGGGCAGAGGTGCCTTATAAAATCATCAATAATGTGCTATTCCTATTTTTAAGGGTTAATGGTACAATCTAATCTTTATATGGTAGATTGGCTTTATTCTCTAAATCTTTCCTGATATTTAAAATGAATGGGCTAGAAGTAGACTAGAAATCTATTCTTTAGATTCTTTAAACTCTATTCACAGGGCTGGAGAGGTGGATCATGGTTAAGCGTGAAGGCTGCTCTTACCAAAGCCCTGGTTTTTATTCCCAGCACCCACATGCAGCTAACAGCCATTTTTAACTCGAGTTCCAGGGGATCCAACACTGTCTTTTCATCTCCATGGGCCTTGCATGCCCAGATACACTTACATACAGACAGACAGTATTCATACATATTAAATAAATAAATGCAATATTTTTTAAAACTTTACTCAAGTTATTTATTAGTCCATAAAACCACATACTTTTGTTTTTATCACTTTAGTTCCTATAGAAATGCCATCAAAAGTAATGGCTTACCTGATGCTAATCTTTATTGAAGAGACTGGAGAGGGCTGGAGAAAGACTCAGCAGTGAAGAGCTCTTTCTTGCTCTTGAAGAGGACCCAAGGTTGGTTCCAAGCATCCAACTTGGGTAGCTCACAACTGCCTGTAACTCCAGGTCCAGGTGATCCACCTCCCTCCTCTGGCCTCCTAGGGCCCTCACAAGAACATACACACAGACACACCCACAGTCACACAATTAAAAATAAAATAAATCTTTAAAAAGCAGAGAGGTTGAAGAAAGAACTAAGTAAATCAGAAACTACATCTGGCTGCAGATGATGCTGTTCTCAGAGGAAAAATGCTTTTCTTACTTGTAATGGAAAAATACATAAAATATAAATACTGTGTTAGATTATTTAGGAATAAGTTTTTAAGGAATCTAGTTCTGTAGAAGCCTCTAACTTTGTTTGAAGCGGGGACTGATGATCATGGTCCTTATCCTCCAGTGTAAGTGTTAAATCAGTTGAAAAGATAGAGGAATCAACAAATGGAGTTCAAAATAGCAAATGCAATGTTGTCATGCACTTACAGTCAGGCTTCTTTTTAAATGTTCATTTCTGTGTGTATGTGTATGTGTGTGTGACTGCAGGTACATGTGTGTGAGTGTGCATGCCTGTGCATGTTCTAGGACCATAAAAGGGCATAGGATCCCTTGGGAAGGTGAAGGACAAGAGGGGAGAGGAGGGAAAACCAGAGGAGGGGACAAGAGGAGAGACAGAGGGAGAATGGGAAAGGGAGGGAGGGAGGAGAACAAAACCCTGAAACTGGCCTTCATGTTCTCGGTGCATTTGCTGGACCCAGTGAAGCTGAACTTGCATTTAGATGGTCTTCAAGGCCCTGGAACCAAAGACAGATCCCAGGAGCCACCTAAGCTAGAGAGTCTAACCTGACATAAGTTCGTGAACTGGACTCAAGGGCTGGACCCTCAAACTGGGATGTAAATAGTGACGAACTCCCTACATGCTCCTCCAGAAAGGCTGCCTATCCCAACACATGGGCCAAACAGAAAGGGAGGAAAATCCCTTCCTGAGTACTTTTATCCACAAACCACAGTTCGAAGACAAATTCACACTGAATGTGTGGTCTAAATATTCTAAAAGGAGAAAGAATTTTTTAAATATTTTTTATTTTTCTGTGTATGGGTATATTTATTTTTCTATGTATGGGTGTGTTGCCTGCATGTGATAAGGCATCTGTGGTGTGCCATGTCCACAAAGGTCAGAGAAGTCGTTGGATCCACTGGAACTGGATTTACAGGCGTTTGTGGGATGCCTGGCTTATTACCTTGATGTTGGAATCTGAAGTCCAGTCCTCAGGATTGTTCAGCAAGCACTCTTAACAGTTACTCGTCCCACATCTCTTTAGTCCCACAATCAGGCTTCTCAATAATATTTCCTGAATTCAAATTTGCTTGATTGTCACTGGCTGAGGAATTGGAAGACTGAGAATGCTTTCTCTAGGAGTAGAGTTGAATCCCACATACCAGATGGTCCAAAGGCAAATCAAAGAAGTTATTATGAGTCTGATATTGTGTGCACAGTGACCTCTAATCTTTCTAATCAGATGCAGTACTTCTCCTTCTCATGGAGTTTTCCTTGGGTGTGTTAGTCAGCTTTCCATCACTGTGACAAAGCATCTGAGAGGAATCAGCTTAGAGGAGGATCGTTTATTTCTGCTCGTGGTTCAGAAGTTCTACTCGTAGTGATTTTGCCCCATTGCTTTTATGTCTGTAGCTGGGCAATACATCATAAGTTCCCAGTGACAGGAATCTGAGCGGCTCTTAGCAGCTTGGAAGGAGAGGGAAAGTGAGCTGGGACAGAACCTGCTCTTGAAAGGCACACTCCCCAGGCTGCTTCCCTTCTGAAATCCCCAAACCCTTGCAGGGTCCTAATAAGTTATAAATCCATGCATGAGTTCAGAGCTCTCGTGATCCAGTCACCTCCCAAAGGCCTCCACTTCTGAACACCATTGCATTGAACACCAAAACTTCAACACATGAATCTGGGGATATCAAAGATCCAAACCTTAAAAGGATGTGTGCACAAGTTAGATCTTATTAGATAGACTGAACTCTTTACTTTTTCTGTATTCATTTTTAGCACTGAAGGTAACTTTTTTGCAATGCTGAAGTTTAACTTGATGTGGAAGGAAAATAATTGATCTGGAAGGGCACCTGACTTGACCAAAAGGGGACATTTTCTCCTTTAAAAGCTCTCCCCTGGGACTAGAGAGATGGCTCAGAGGTTAAGAACACTGTCTGCTCTTGTAGAGGACCTGGGTTTGCTTCCCAGCACCCACATGGCAGCTAAGAACCGTCCTAACTCCAGTTCTAGGGGACCTAATGCCCTCTAGTGACCTCCATGGGCATTGCACAACATGTGTGCTGGAAATAAACACATACACATAAAATAAAAATAATAAATAATAAACCCCCAAAACTCTCCTTACATAAAGGAGTTGAGATTACTTCTGGATTGTCCTTAAAAGGACATGTAACAGCCTTATTTATCCCGACTACATCAAAATCTACTCTAATGACCCAGTTATAAACCCTAAATACCTTAAGTGTAGTTCAAAACTTTAACCTAGTCTTTGAGGATTGTTCTAGTGTTTTGAAAATAGTTTTAATTGATAAAATTATACATATATGGTGTTCAGTTTGATGTTTAGATATAATGCATATCTTGTAGAATAGTAAATCAAGCTAATTAATGTGCCTTATCATGGTTGGAGAGAGGGTTCAGCAATTAAGAACAAGTACCGCTTTTCCAGAGGACCTGAGTTCAGTTCCCAGCACCACATGAGGTGACTCAAATCTGCCTGGCAAGCCTCACATAGGTGGCATATACATCAATATAAACACACACACATATAAATTAGCAAAAAACACCGTACCCGTATCTGACATATTGTTTTGTGATAAGAATATTTAAAATGTTCTTTGCAGTTTTCAAAATACAATACATTGTTATTAAACATAATCACATTATACAACAGATCTCTTGAGCTCATTCCTTCTAATAGGAACTTTCTATCCTTTGAACATCTCTCCCGTAGCCCCAGCACTCACTGTTGTAACCATTCTGTTTACTGCTTCTATGCTTTCAACTATTTTACATTCCTCATATCACTGGAGAGAGTGGCGCATTTAACCTCAGCACTTGGGAGTCAGAAGAAGGAAGATCTGTGTAAGTTTGAGGTCAATATGGTCTACATAGTGACTTCTATGCCATCTGGGGCTACAGAGAGACCCTGTTTTTAAAAGGGGGGTGTGTTTTTCCTTCTTTTCCTGGCCTATTTTGCTTAGTACAGGATCCTTAGCGGATCCAGAATCCACTTTTATCCATATTGTCACAAAGAACAAGAATTCCCTCTCTTTTGTGGTTAATTAATATTGTACTGTGTGTTGTGCATATATACCTCGTACATTTTCCTTTTTTGTGTTGTATGCATATTCATGTGTGCACATGTAGAGGCATGGGCAGCCTTGGATGTTTTCCTCAGGTGCCATCACATGGCTTTGTCCTTTCTTCCATCAATCAACACCTATTGGATTGGTTCCCTATTATAACTGTGAATAGTGTTGCTAGGAATGTGGAAGACAGCATGTGACTTTGTATCTTCTTTTCCCATGGATAGAATACCCAGAAATGAGATTGCTGGGTCATGGAGTAGTTTTGTTTTGTTTTGTTTTGTTTGAAAAGGCACAAGGCACTCCACACAGTTTTCTATAATGACCTTAGTAATTGAAATTCCCACCAACCATATAACAAGGTTCCCTTTCTCCATGTGCTAATTACCTTTGCATCGCTGGGCCCACAGCACCTCATAGAAGCAACCTAATGGAGAAAAGCTTCACTTTGTCTCAGGACTTCTGAGGGTGTCAGACCATTGAGGTGATGAAGTCTTCATGGAGCAGCTCTGTTCATGGTGACTGGAGCATGTGGTGGTGGAAATGGTTCACATCACGGCAGGCTAGGAAGCCGAGAGCAAGGCAGGAGCCACAGGAGGCAGTGTAACCTGTGGAAGACATGCCCCAAGGGGCCTGCTCCTGCCTGGTAGGCCCCACCTCCTAAAGCCCAACAGCCTCCCAAAGCCCACCACCAGCTGGGGAACAAGTATTCAAAATATGAGCCTATGGGGCATTCGAGCCTTAATGTTCAAAGATGTGTCTCTGGACCATCGGTGTTCACTTCACCGGGAAGCTTATTCAAAGTGCAGAAAGCCAAGCCCTACCTTGGACCTCCTCCGTCAGAGTTGTAGGTTTCATAGAATTCCAGAAAAATTCCAGAAAAATTCAGGTGGCTCTGCTGCATTTGATTGTCCTTAATTAGGTCAGGTACCCAGTTGGAAGTAATCACCCCAGCCAAAGAGCCAAAGATGTACAGAGTACAGAGGACTCAGTCCTGAGACATATGTTCTCTCTCCCCTAGGACTAAGTTGTGAAGTCAGTTTGCAGACTGACTTTCTTGCAGCAAAGAATTCTGTTACCAGGGAAAGGAAAGGTGAGCAGGAAGATAACAGCAGATAATCAGCCTTATTCTTTGCTCACATTAATGACAGAACTTACTGTTCACTAGCACTGCTGGGCGTCTTGTCCATTTCATGCTCGTGTGTGTGTGTGTGTGTGTGTGTGCTTCCAGTCCCTCACCTCACACAGCCATCTGTCTCCTGACCTAGATATGAAAGGTTCTTGCTTCCTCTGTGGTATGGCATTTCTGTCCGTCCCTAGGAAGGGACTCGTATTTCTCCAGTGTGCGCCAGCATGTTGAGTGTGGGCACACGACCCCACAGCGCTCTCACTTTGTTGCACTCTTGGTAGAGCATGTTTGCTCAACCACAGTCTTTCATCCTGTCTAAGGCACCAACTGTTGGAGTTCTGCCTTTTTAAGCTGTGAACTAGATACTAAAATGGATTTGTGTTTACTTGACTGAGCCATATTTTTAGTCCTCAGAAATTAGAACTTTCTGCGGAAAAATTTTAACATTACTGATCTAACGGTACTCAGATAAAAATTGGTACCCAAATTTCCTGTGATTTTTTTTTCTCTTAGCTGTCTCTTGTTATCTTTTGATATATTAGTCTTGTTACTACTCTGCTAAAACTGATTCCTAAGCTCACCTCCTGCTGACTTCATAAGTTCCCAACTCCTCTTCACATAAGTGACCTCTGCCTGTCTCTGCCCACTGTTACTGAATTCAGGATTTCAGATCAGGGGTGTTCCAGTCTAGTCTGCTCCCTCTCACACCTCTTTCACTGTGAAGGTAACTTTTCTGGTCTCTTTCTTTACTGCAAAGACCATATAATGCAAGAAAGGAGGGGCAATGTTTGACTCCCTTTATCTTTAGGTTTGGGGTTTTAGGATTTTTAATTGTCTTATTTCTAGAAGTTTGGTGTATTTAAATATTAGATTTTTTCTCTGAGTTTCAGTCTTGCTTTTATTTCTGAAAACATCATTATAGGTTTTTTTAAAAGATTTATTTTATTTTTATTTATGTGTCTGTGTGTGTATGCAGCAGCGTGTGTACCTGGAGAGGCCGCAAGAGGGTGTAGAATTCCCTGGAGCTGGAGTTATAGATGGATATGAGCTGTGAAAGGTGGGTGGTGGAAACTGAACTAGGTACTTTGCAAGAACAGCTTTTAACTTCTGAGCCACCTCTGCAGTCCTATTATAAAGTTTTTAAAACATTCCCTGTGTGATACAAAGTCTTAGACAATCTGACTCCTGCCTGTCTTCACAGGCCATCCATCTTTTATCTCTTTCTGAACTATGGCTCTTTTACTGCAGTGGGTGTTGCTTCATTTGTTATCTTTGAGCATTCTTTGAGGTCATTGAAGAATTTAATCTGTTTTCAGATTCCTATAGTCCTAAATAGGCTTAGACTTCTTTAAAAAATTGTTTCTTAGGGCTAGAGAGATGCTCAGTGGTTAAAAGCACAGACTGCTCTTGCAGAGGACCTGGGTTCAATTCCTGGCATCCACATAGGAGTTAACAACCATCCATAACTCCAGTTCCAGTGGATCCAACGACTTCTCTGACCTTTGTGGGCATGGCACACCACAGATGCACTTATACACATGCAGGCAATACACCCATATACATAAAAATAAATACACCCATACGCAGAAAAATAAATACACCCATACGCAGAAAAATAAATACATCCATATGCAGAAAAATAAATACACCCATACACAGAAAAATAAAAATAAATATTAAAAAAATTGTTTCTCCTTTTAGAATATTTAGACTACACATTCAGTGTGAATTCATCTTCGAACTGTGGTTTGTGGTTAAAAGTACTCAGGAAGGGATTTTCCTCCCTTTCTGTTTGGCCCATGTGTTGGGATAGGCAGCCTTTCTGGAGGAGCATGTAGGGAGTTCGTCACTATATACATCCCAGTTTGAGGGTCCAGCCCTTGAGTCCAGTTCACGAACTTATGTCAGGTTAGACTCTCTAGCTTAGGTGGCTCCTGGGATCTGTCTTTGGTTCCAGGGCCTTGAAGACCATCTAAATGCAAGTTCAGCTTCACTGGGTCCAGCAAATGCACCGAGAACATGAAGGCCAGTTTCAGGATTTTGTTCTCCTCCCTCCCTCCCTTTCCCATCCTCCCTCTGTCTCTCCTCTCGTCCCTTCCTCTGTTCTTCCCCTCCTTTCTCTTCTTCCATTCTCTTTCTTGATTTTTTGTTTTTTTGTCTTTTGTTTCCCTCAAGCCCCAGCTGGCTTAGAACTTGCTGCGTAGACAAGGCTGGCCTCAATCTCACAGAGATCCACTTGCCTGTGCCTCCCAAATGCTGGGATTAAAAGTGTGAGCCAACACGCATGGCAGCTTTCCTGACTTTGAGTAGACATGAATTCATTTGAGAATATTTCTTAAATATATCTTTTTTTATTTTTATGTTCATGAGTGTTATGCCTACATGTATATAAGTACATCTGTGTTATGAGGTTCCCATGGAGGACAGAAGAAGTCATTGTATGCCCTGAACTCGTGTTATAGACTGTTGTTAGCCACCATGTAGGTGCTCACCTTTGAACCCTGGTCTTCTGCAAGAACAGCCAGTGCTCTTAACTGTTGAGCTATCTCTCAAGCTCCCTCCTAAATATATTTTATTCAGAAGTTATTACCAACAATACAAACTACCACAATGCTCCTTTCTTTAAATGTATTTTACTCCCTGTTAATTACATATATTTTATGGAACATTACTGTTAGTTCATGGTTGTTAGACACCTCTCTCTCTCTCTCTCTCTCTCTCTCTCTCTGTGTGTGTGTATGTTTGGTGTGTTTATGAACATGATTTTCATGATTTCAGTAAGATTTTCAATAAGATATGAATGAGTAAAAGCCCTTTTCCTGAAGTGCCTAACTTACTCTTAAGTGGCAGCTTTCTATTAAAAACACTTGGCTAATTTTTAGTATTTGTGTGGCATACATGCATATATGGGAATTTTATTTCTCTGTATTTAAGTAGGCATAAAATGTGCTGTCGTTTTCTTTCTCCTTTGCGATGTGAGTTTCAGTCTGTGGGACATGGTGTTCCTCTATAGGTTCGCTCGCTGGCTGATAGGAAGCAGATGTGGCTTTGGGAGGAGACTACTGGGAAGAACAGATACATGAGCAATCTGGAAAAAGATGAAAGTCACATTTTGATTTAAATGTCAGCTTTTGGACCAAGGCTTTTCCATTCTTGGTAATCTGAAGAGACAAGTAACTAAGTGTTCTAAGGAGAAAAAGGGGGTGGGGCGGGGGGAAGCAGGGAGGGAGGGCGTCTTAGAAACCGGTACTCCGCTATGTATGCACCGCTCTGTTTCGAGGTTTGCTCATTTTTAGGTAGTCTGACTTTATTTTCTTTTGTTAGGTGAAACACAGCCCTTCATTAGCTTGTATTGACACTTTAGTATTTTATTTGGTCAGACAGTGTCTTTAAAATGGTCTGTACTGTCTCAGTGTGCTTCTAGGAATGCCTGGCATGTTCATTGGTCAGATGCCTTGCAGATGGAACTGAAATTTTGTGAGGAATACTCTGGACCAAATATGGATTTGCTGTTCCTTTATGGAGCTCTTCAAAGCATAACGACTTTAGTCTGGGTGTCAATACCAGCAACTGATCTGGGACCTGGCTTTGAGGACAATCCCTGCCTATAAGTGCAGCTATGTCCCCTCCTGGTGCGTGTGTCTCCTGGTGCGTGTGTCTCCTGGTGTGCGTGTGTCTCCTGGTGCGTGTGTGTCCTGGTGCGTGTGTCTCCTGGTGCGTGTGTCTCCTGGTGCGTGTGTCTCCTCGTGCGTGTGTGTGTTCTGTCTGAGTTGCAGGCATGGATCAGATGGGCACTCCAGGTCTCTTAGATATCTGAAGTGTTTCATAAGGAACGTGTTCACTGTAGCTTTCCACTATGCATACAAACAAGTTCTATACTCACGTTTGGTGAGAATAACATTTAGTTCTGTGTCTGGTACCACCCATCCTTCAATGGATAATTATTAGACCAGTTTTATTCCCCAAAGAATACCTGAGCAATAGGGCTGAGAATACTTAGCTAAGTTTAATTATTTTTCTGAGCTTAAAAAATAGTAGGTTTCCTTATGCCATTTTCATAGATATTTAGTCTTAATGATTACTTTAAAATTATACATAACAGTAAGAAACAAAGTGTAGGCTTTTGCAGTCTAGTTGTAAATAAAAAGTAAATAAGAATGCAATTAGAATCAACCTATAATAAAATAAATGCATCCCACTTTTCTTTGATTTTAGGCATTTTTTTTCTATTTCTCTGTGATTGCTACATATATATATATATATGTCAACTTATACATAGTAAGTTTTGAAGAGATGTGATCCTTTACACAATAATTCTAGGAATGGTATAAGAAAATCCACTAATTAATTTTTATCAGCAATAAGCCCATTTGAATGATTTCACTTCGTATCATTTCATCCATTTACCAAAGCCTTACTGCACAGTTACTGAGCGTGTGCTGGGTAGCCTTGGTTGCCAATTGGACACATCTGGGAAGGGGGAAGTCAATTTGGGAATTTCCTCTATTGGATTGGCCTGTGGGTATGTCTGTGAGGCATTTTCTTGATTGCTGAGTCATGTGTGAGTGCCCATCTCACTGTGAGTGCTGCCACCCCTGGGCAGGTGGTCCTAGGTGAAAGGCCAGTAAGCAAGCTGGTAAGCAGCATTCCTTCATGATCTGTCTTTCAGTTCCTGCCTCCAGGTTCCTGCCCTGAGTTCCTGCCTGACTTCTCTCACTGATAAACTGTGACCTGGGAGATGGAAGATAAGATAAACCCTTTCCTCCCCAAGTTAGTTTTGGTCAGTGTTTTTATCACAGCAATAGAAACTAACTAGGACAGAAGTGGTACCAGGAATGTGGGGCATTTGCTGTGGCAGACCTGACCATTTGTTGTTTTGGGGAGGATTGTGGAAGTGTTGGGACCTTTGGGCTGGATCAATCTCGTACTTAGAGCTTAGTGAACTGTTCTGTGGGAACTTGAACGATAGTCGAGAGAAATACAGGGCATAGAGGTCTGGCTTGTGAAGTTTCAAAGAGAAATGAGATTCTATCCAAATAGCATGTGATATACTTGAATTAAGAATTTTTATGGAAGTGAAACCTTTTGTGCGTTATTAGGACAATCATGCTGGTTAGCGGGGGCTGAAGATTCAGCTGTGATTAATAAGAGACCAGCATCACTGAGGTAAAATCTTCTCAGAAGTATTTCCTCAAGGTCAGCACATAAGCTGTGGTCAAAGGGGGCCAAGGCTGCATCTCAAGCTGGAAGCTGAACTTGGTATTATAAGAGTCTCCTACATGGTGCTGGTTTTATAGGCATGAAAGCTATGGGTCTTGGAGAAAATCTGAAGCTTGGCACCATGTGAGGCCAGGAGAAGCTATTGGTAAAGGGACAGCCTCAGTTACAGTGGAGGCCCCAGCATATTGGAGATGCCAGGACTGTGGGGATGACTACCAAGGAGAGTGTCAGGTGTGCAGTAGAGCTGGCCTGAACCCACAGGACAAGCTGTGTGCGGTGTGGATGCCAGAGCCAGAGAGGTGGAGATTCCCGAGTCTTTTGGAGCACAAAAGATAGTGGGGGAAGCCTAGATGTCAGGCACTGAGTTGTGCTGCTGGACTTCGGTTTTACTTAAACGTGCCCTGATTCTTACCTCTTGAAATAAGACAGTATGTGACTTGTTTTGGCTTTTACAGGAGCCCACAGTTGAGAGACTCTGGATTATTTTAAAGAGACATTGAACTTTGAAGTGATAGAATGTTTTAAGACTATAGAACTACTAAAAATGTTCTGTATTTTATATTGTGATATTAACATGAGATCTTGGGGACAAGAAATGGAAAGCTTATGGTTTAATAGTGATGTTTGTGTATCAAGTCGACAAATGGTCAAATGTGCTGGACAATTTCAGTTGTCAACTTGATACACCTCGGAAGAGAGAATCTCAAATGGGGAATTTTCCCTATCAGATTGGCCTGTGGGGGTGTCTGTGAAGCATTTTCTTAATTGTCAAGTGAGGGCCCAGTCCACTGTGAGTGGTGCCATTCCTGGGCAGATGGTCCCAGGTTATATAAGAAAGCAGACTGAGCACAGGCCAGAGGAACAAAGTTGATAAGCAGCATTCCTCCATCGTCTGTGCTTCAGCTCCTGCCTCCAGGTTCCTGCCCTGAGTGCCTACCTTGGCTTCCCTTGGTGATAGACTGTGAGCTGTAAGGTGAAATAAAACCCTTTCCTTCCAAGGTACTTTTAGTCAGAGATTTTATCCCAGTAGAAGCAAACTAGAAAACTAGCTGTTAGGCAGTGGTCATATTGCACTTCTGAACCTGAGAAGCTTACATTTAACACAGTTCAGTTGTGCCAAGCCTCGAGGGGCAATGCTCTTTGACACAGACCATCCTCTGGTCCTGATGCCCCACTTCTCACCCTGGCTACTATCTCGGGGTTAGAATTAGTATGCCCATGCTGTAGAAGTCAGAGGAAAACTTAAGGACATGTTTGAGAGTTTCCGGCCACCAGTGTGACAGTGTTCCGTAAACAGCCACCAGTGTGACAGTGTTCCGTAAACAGCCACCAGTGTGACAGTGTTCCGTAAAGAGCCACCAGTGTGACAGTGTTCCGTAAACAGCCACCAGTGTGACAGTGTTCCGTAAACGGCCACCAGTGTGACAGTGTTCTAGAAACACAAAATGAAAAGCTCATCTAACAGTTATGTGTTCTGTTTGTGTTCATGTGTGTGCAGGTTTATGTGCAGGTAAAAGTTCATGTACACATACACATGGAAATTAGAGGACAGCCTTGAATGTCATCCTCAGGAACACCTACTCTTTTTATTTTCAGACATGGTCTCTCAATGGCCTGGAATTCACCGATTGTTAGGCTGACTAGTCAGTGAGTCTCAGGCATCCTCCTGCCTCTACCTCCCCCAAACCAGGATTATAATGTTTGGCTGACTTTTTCTTTAATGTAGGTTCTAGAGGTCTTCATACTTACCATGCAAGTACTTTACCCACTGAGCTACCTCCTAGCTCCACAATTACACTGTGTATTTCATATAATGCAGTTTAGTATCAATTTTTTCTGACTCAGTGTTTTGAGTATACGTGCAATAAAATACAGCCATTTTAAATGGAATCTAATGAGTTTTGACAGAGCATGCACCCTGCTAACCACAGCTATGCTCATGTGCTTCAGACAGAAACCTCGACATCCTGCACCCTCCCCTCATCACACGCGAAGGAGCACAGGCCTGTGCCCAGCCACACGCCAGCCACACCGTGCTTCCGTGGCACCTCCTCTCTGTTCTCAAAGTGATTGTCGTAGTTTTTCATGGAACTTTTGATTCATAACCTCTTTCTTTCCTTTATTCCTCCTACAGTGTTACTAAATTGTGACTTTTCTAAACTACAGTTCTAGTCACATCACCACTGCCCTCCCATTCCTCCATCCCGCGTTCCTCCTCTCCTCTAATGCCTTCCCACTCCCCTCTGCCAAATCCAGGCTTAAAATCCCCTGATGACTTCTTTCAGGTCCTGTCCTCAGTCACTGGGTTCTGGGAAGTGGGTTGGTTCAGAATGGCAGCTGACTCCATGACATCCTTTATCATAGAGGAGCAGATTGGTAGAAGGAAGGTGAGAGTTCATTTCAACAGTGTGGAAGAAATAAAACTGCCTTATGTTTCAGTTTTCAAATGATCTGAAGTATTTTTGATTCAAGATTCATGTAAACAACTATAGAGTAAAAAGATTTTTTAACATTTTTAAATAGCATTTCAAATACCAGAAACTATTCTGAGATTTCCAGATTAAGGGGAAAAATGAAACTTGTTAATGCTGTATTGAAAAATCACAGTGTTTATTCAACTTATACTTGATTATTAAGTGATTATTAAGTTTAAGTTTAAAATATTTTATTATTTTTATCTTTGATTTATTGTATGAGTGTATTTCCTGCATGTATGTAAGTACACTCATGTCCTGCCATGCCCACAGAGGTCAGGAGAGTGTGTCAGATCCCCTGGAACTGGAGTTAGGGACCATTGTTAGCCACCATGTAGATGCTGAGAATCGAACCCAGGTCCTCCACAAGAGCAGCAGCCAGTGCTCTTAACTGCTGAGCCATCTCTTCACCCTCCTTAAGTTTAAGTTTAAAAAGCCTTGTTTTCACCTGTTTTAAATGCCTTCCCGGGGCTGGAGAGCTGGCTCAGCAGTTAAGAGCACGGTTGCGCTTGCAGAGGACCTGGCTTTGGTTCCCAGCACCCACATGGAGACTAACGGTTGTTCCTAATTACAGCTCCAGGAAAGTCGATGCCTTCTGCTGGCCTCCACGCACAGCGCAACATGGGTGCACTTAACATACACGCAGGCAAGACACTTGCATGCATAAAAATTAAATAAATAAAAAATCAAAATCTCAGCATGCTATTTTTATAGACTTGAAAGATGAGTTCATTATAAGGGCCAGTACCCAGGGTAGTGACATCATACTGAGGAAGAACAAAATCTGAAGAGCCACACTAGCCTGCTACAGGATTGTTTTGTGTGGTCACAGTAAAGCAATGATAAAGCTGTGATTTTTCTTGTCACGCAGTTTGCTGCCATGTAGAGGGATTTTCTGTTTTCTTCACAGTGCATGCAGGGGGAGAACGCCAAGAATAAATCTCATGGGGAATGCACTTGACAGGTGCGGTACACACAGAAAGTCTCAAAGTCACTGAGAATCCAGTTTCTTCAGTCTAGGTGTCAGTGTAGAGTGGAAGGAACCCTTCGTAGATATGTCTAAGTTTGAGGAGTAGTGAGATGTTCTTATGCAGGGATGGTTTGACCTACACAGGCAAGATCCACAACACACAAGGTCCTTCCACACTAACAAGTGGCGCTGGTGTCAGCAGGGGAGACGATGAGAACAGTTCAAAGCTGATCATTGATATATATGTCTGTTGATTTCAGATTTGTATGTGTTTTGGAGTCTAGTAGTTAAAGACAGCCATGCACATGTGATCTGATCAGGTACAATGCAGCACGCCCATGGGAATGGTGATTGCACTTCATGCTCTTACTGCAGTGAAACATGCCATCCACAGGGTCACCTCAGAGTGTTGAGGACCAGTTCCAAGCTGCAGTAAGGAGACTTAACTGTGAAGCCTCAGCAGTTGGGGCAGCATGTGGGAGTGAAAGAATGGACACATTTATCAGGAAAACCAAGTGCAAACCAGAAATAGACACATAAACAGTCAGATGGTCTTCAACAAAGTAAGAATTCTAACTCCATAGAGAAAGGATAGTCTTTTCAACAGATGGTGTTAGAATAATTGTATGTCCATGTAGGAAAACACAAATTTAGATAAAAATAGTTCTTGTGTCTTTCATTAAATCACCTTAAAATGAATCATAAGACTAAATGTAAAACTCTCAAAACTATAAATTGTTGAAGAAAATCTGGACATCAGAATTCTAAAATATGATCCATGAAAGAAAAAAATAATATATCATTAAAATTAAAGACTTCTACTCTGTGAAAGACACTGTTAAGAGAATTAAAAGAGGATCAGAGAGATGGTTCTGCCAAACTTGAGGACCTGAGCCTAATCCTGGGGCCGTGTAGAGGAAGGAAAGAACTGTAAGTTACCCTCTGTCTTCCACACATATGCTGATGAGAGAATGTAAAACATTTCTAAGTAGGAAAAGATGAGCACCTGCCTATCTTATAATATCAAAAAGCTCTTGGAGTTTAACAATGAATTAAAGAAGGAGCAAAAGGTCTGAAAACACCAGGAAGATATACTACTGCAAAAGTGCACATGAAAAGATGTGCACCCTTTGTCACTGGAAATTGTCACTGTACACATTTTGGATCGGTTAAAACCAGAAACACTGATGCATACCAAACACTGGTGAGGATGGGAGCTGACAGGCATGGAAGATGGTACAGCTACTTTGGAAGAGTTTGGCAGTTCCTCGCTAAACTAAACACAACTAAAACAACCAGTGACCCAGCAATTGTGCTGTTTATCCAACTGAATTTGAAATGTGTCCACGCAAGAAGCTGCAGATAAATACAGCACCTTTACTGTTACCACCCCAAATTGGAGGCAACCACAGTGTCTTGACAATTGAATGAAGAAAGCAACACAACCTTGCAATGGAATATTGCTCAGCAACACAAAGAAATGAACTATAAAGTCATGAAAAGACACAGTTGGGTTGGCTGCATGTTAAATGCACATTGCCAAATGAAGTCAGTCTAAGATGGCTATGTATGATTCTAGTTCCTGACATTCTGGATATGACAGAATACAGAGATGGCAAAGAGTTCAGTGCTTACCAGGAAATGGGTAGAAATGGGATTTTTTAAGACCATGAAAAAAAAAATGCACTCTGTCTAGTGCTTTAGTAGTAGGTACGGACCACTATGCATTTGTTAGAAATCATAGACCTCTAGAATCCTAAAGAAGGAACCTCAAGATATGCAACATTTTAAAAAGCATTTAGGAACTTTGGAAGATCCCAGAAAGGAATGAAGACTCTTGACAGATACTCTGTATTTCAGATGTATAAAATAAGTTCTCTAGGGGCCAGGGTTGGGAGCACCGTGGCCCATATAACATTGGAAATGATGGTCAGAGACCAAATGCAAACAGAATCACACCTAACCATTTGTACTTTCATCAATAGTTTTCTCTTGAAGATGCAGTTTAAAATCCTAATATCTCTATACACATACACCAGAACTAAAAAGTCTGATAGATGGGTAGTCCATGGTATAAGCCAGATTCTCCTGGTTGAAGTGGGAATTTCCAGACCCAGAAGGGAAAGAAGGTTTTGGTTATGGATTGTGTTGGCAGACATCAGCATGAACTTGTGTGTAGCTTAATATAGACACAGATGGCTCTATAGAATAATGTGAGACTCAGGCAAATATAACCAGGTTAGTGCACACACACATAGTTTCCCTCTCAACTTTGAGGGTCTAAGGAAATAGCATCACACACCACAGTAGTAAAAACTACGTCTCCCTCCAAGATGCTGCTATACTATTCCCTAAAGAAGGAACATTTACATTTTGGAGAAATGACTGATTCTAGGAGTGGGGAAGAAATATATGAATCTAGAAAATCTTGTAGTGTCAGAAGTTAAGGAAGTGATAAGTATATGTGTACATATATATGCATATGTATTAAACTAATGCAAAGTGTTGATTGAGGAACCTGGGAGGAATTGAGTGAATGGGAACTTTGATAGTATCTTCTTGGTTTTTCTGTAAACTTAAAATTATTCTTTAAAAAAGTCTATTAAAAGTGTTGTGCATGTTGGTCCATACCTGTCATCCCAGCACTCAAGAGGCTGAGACATGAGAATTAGGTCTACATATTAAGTAAGTTCCAGGCCAGCCATGGTTACATACCAAGACTCTGGCTCAAGAACTTAAAACCAAAGCAAAACAAAGTCTGTTAAAAACTGAAAGTATTATTTGAAAGACCTCACACTAATCCCGGGGTTTCTCTCCTGCAGTTTTGACAGTGTTTCCTGCCTTGCTGACTCGACTTCCCTCTCAGACATCACCTTTGATGGCAATCCAATAGCTCAAGAGTCATGGTACAAGCACACAGTCCTTCAGAATATGATGCAGCTGCGCCAGCTAGACATGAAGAGAGTCACGGTGAGCTTTCCGTGGAGCCTCATAGCTTCCCTGACTGTGAGGCTCCCGTCCCTTTGTGAAGTGCCTCTTCATTTCACCTAATTGGGAAACTATGGATTATTGTGACTGTATACTTTGTGATTATACCAGGTTTTTTTTTAAACATTGCCTTTGTCTCCAATTTCATTTTATAGGGCTTTTAAAAACCATGTGACCTTTAGCAGTTTACTCAATCACTCTCTATCTCTTTTCCCTTCAAGTAAAATAGAAATCATAGTTACTCCATGCCATAGAATTGTGGTTCGAATAAAAGAACAAGAGCTTCAGAGTCTCCTAGGAAACTGTGTGACTCCATTGTGGTCGTATTAATGTCCATGGTAATGAAGGCCTTTATCAATGCAGCTCTCTCTTTTTCTATGCATTCTGTTTTCTCCATACCTACATAGTTTGATATGTCTGTTAATCTGAGGAAAATCTTGCATATGCTCTTCCCCCTTTCCAGTCTACAGTGCATGTCAGCATGTTATTGACTCCAGGAAGTTCTGTGGTAAAGAGAAGAGACTTGCCCCACCTCTGTTAGTTTACACCCAGTTTTTTTTTTCTTGTTTAAGACATTTTTAATTGAATTTTTGTGATTTTCGTACAATATAATTTGATGGTATTCAGACTCCCTCTCCTATCCACACCTCCTTTAATGCCCCCTGCCCAATTTGATGTACTCTATTTTATATATGTGTATATGTATATATGTGGCCTCTAGAGTCTAATTTGTGTCCCCAATATCCTTCAGTGAGGGTCCATCCACTTGTGCCTGGTTAACTTACTAAGAGTCCCATGTCTGTCTCTTCCTCCCAGCAGCCAAAATTTCCCTAAGTTGGGTTTTGGTTTCCTACCAACTTCCCCATGTCTATGCTGGGATCTTTTTCATGTCTGAGCTTACATGGGACTTGTACATGCTGTCACCATTGTTGTGAATTCATAGGAGTAGCTGTCCAGCTGAATGGAAAGCTGTTTCCTTGTGATCATCCACCACTTCTGACTCTTAGAATCTTTCTGCCCCCTCTTCCACAATGATCCCTGAGCCTTGGGGTCGGAAGTTTGGTACAGGTGTCCCATTTACAGATAAGTGCTCTGCACTCTTGTTCTCTGCACAGTGGCCAGTGTGGGTTTCTATGTTAATCATCGTGTACTATGTAAGAAAACTTCTCTGGTGAGAGTTAAGAATGCAGTAATCTCTGGGTATAACAATAAGTGATTAGGATATGATAATTGTTTAGTAGAAAACTAGTATTAGGCTATCTCCTATGTCCTGTACTTGTCTAACCTCAGGTTCCTAAGCCTGGTATCAGTGTCAGGTATGGGCTCCATCTTATGAAGAGGACCTTAAGTCCAGTAGAGAGTGGTTGGTTCATGCCACTATCGCCCCAGTGGGCTTATCTTATCAGGCCAGTTTGATGCTGGGATGAAAGTGTGAAAAGCCCTACATTCAACTGGTAATTAATTGTGGTTATTACTAATGGTATAAAATATTTTTCTTTTAATTTGCATAGGTTGTAGTTCACAGGATTCATAGCTGGGCATTACACCCAAATTTATTTGAATATTTTTCAATAACCTACTAACTAACCTCATTTTGGTCATCTCCTAGAAAATATACCAAACCTCTGTTTTTTCTTCCCTAAACTAAGCTAATTTTGATATGTATTCTGTAGCTAGGTCTACTCCATTGCCATTGACTTAAGCTTTATATACCAGCTTTCCAGTGAGAGAGTTTTTTTTTTGCTTTAGTGACATTGTAGGCATCTAGGGTGATTGGCAGAACCAGAACTCCAGGGGTCTTGTAGGGTTCTCTTGCTCTCTTCCATGGTAGAGATACACTTTTTGTTCTCTCTGTCTCCTCAGACCTGAACTGTGAACAGTGTTTCGTAATTTAGGAGTACTCTTTACCCTTATCTCCATGTCTTTCTTAATTGAGCATCTTTGACACTTCTGATTACTCCTCATAATGAAGTTAAGGCACAAAAGATAGAGCACTAATCCCCTTATACATTAGGACTTGATTATATATTGGGATTCTCCTAGTGCATTTGTATGTCACGCTTGTTTCTCCAAGTAGTAACAGTGTTTGGGAACAGACACCGTTCTTCTTCTTCTTCCAATATAAGAAGATTCCATGTTTTTTTCCTTTCCTTCTCTGTCTCACATGATGTTTGGCATGTAGTTGAGCTTGCTAATGTTTGATAAAACCCTATTGAGTAACTGAAATTTACCTAATTTTATACATAAACAAAGGAGAATGGTATCATATATAATCATTATCCTTGTATGCTCCATAAAGTGTTTGCCTTGTCAGAAAATGGGGCCTTGAGCTGGAGAGTTGGCCCAGTGGTTAAGAGAACTGGCTGCTCTTACAGAGGACCCAGGTTCAGTTCCCAGCACCCAAATGGTGCCTAACAACCATTCCTACCTACAGTTTCAGGGGATCTGATGCCCTCTTCTGGCCTCCACAGGGATTACACAACACTTACAGGTGCACTTCACATGCATGCAGGCAATACACAAAAACACATAAAGTAAAAGTAATAAGTAAAATATTTTTAAAAATACTAAAAAGAAAATGGGGCCTCATATAACAGATAGTGATTATCCCAGAAAGACACAGCTGGTCAAAGCATAGTAAACAAGAGGCTGCGGAGTATTTCTCTCTGAATAGATAAATAAATCTCTGAATGCCCCTATATTAAACTTCTGCTTCATAGGGCTCAAGTACCATTGCAGAAGAGGGGGTAGATTGCAAGAGCCAGAGGAGGTGGATGACTACAAGAAAACAGAATTTTTCAGCTCGCAGAGATCTGCCTGCCTCTGCCTCCCAGATGTTGGATTTAAAGACCTGTGGCACCAGGCCCAGTTGTGGAATGTTTTTAGTTTTCAAATGAACAGTGAGAATCTGTGGGGTGGTGGGCAGGTGCCACTTCTAAACATGAGCACACTGTTCCCCTGTCACCTCATGTCTTTGCAGAGCTATTTTCAGTGATCATTTCAGTGGCATCAAAGCAAACACCTGGCCCAAATCTGTATGAACTAGGAAATAAGGGTGGGTGTCCAATTTGATGCTGGGATGAAAGTGTGAAAAGCCCTACATTCAACTGGTAATTAATTGTGGTTATTTACTAATGGTATAAAATATTTTTCTTTTAATTTGCATAGGTTGTTTTTCAGATGGCTAATAAGTTGTCAGAGCATGAATATATACCTGTTCAGTTGTTTGACTCTAACTACTGAGTAAACTGAATTGATCCAGAGGTACTGTGAAAAAAATCCTCATACATTCTTTAACACCTTGAAGCAGAGATTTCTGGAGTAGGGTATGTACAAGACACAAGAGATGACAAGATCAGGATCACAATTCATGTCTTCAAGCTACTTGCAGTCTGCAGAGGCAGACATACAGCCAGGTCACAATGTAGGGTCACAGTCCAGTTAGATATCGTAGCTCACTCATCTGTCTGTCATCTATCTGTCTGCTTTGTACACACACGGACACATAAAGACAAATGACAGCACAGAGCAAAGTAAATCCTACTTTTACCAGAGAAACAGGGAAAGCCCCAGTGGAGATGACACCTGACCGCAGCACTCGCTAGCAGCCGTTCAGTTGGGCCAGGCCAGGCATGGAATGCAAACAGTGTAGAAGGAGGAACTCTTAAAGGAAAGTGGGTAAGAAAGTTTGCCTATTAAAAATCCTCTCCAGGGCCGGAGAGATGGCTCAGCAGTTACAAACAGTTTACTGCCTTGCAGCGGACACAGAATTGCAGCACCCCAGGGTAGTTCACAATCATTTGTAATTCTGTTTCAGGGGATGCAACACTCTCTTTTGGCCTCCATGGTACACATATACACACATGCAGTCAAAATACTGCCCAACAACATAGGGCTGTCAACATTCCATCATGAATCTGGGAGAGGCTCACGAGGCCCCACGCCTCCATGAGGAGTAATTGGCAGTTAATTCTTGCTGAGAGAGGTCATTTTCTTCTGTCTACTCATTGGTAAATTAAGTTGCTCATACTTCTGTAAATAGCCCCAGACCCATGTTCATGCAAGTAACTCTAATTAAACTCAGTCATACACACACACACACACACACACACACACACACACACACACACACACACACACCAGAAATAAGGAAGGAGACTTGTTGGAAGGAGAAGGGGCTCAGCAGAGTGAGAAGCAGGAGAAGAGCAAAGGGGATGAATTGTAAAGTATAAAAAATACTGTCCATCTGAGTAGAAGTCTAAAGGGTGAGCAGGGAGGACAGATGGAGGGAATGAGATACCAAGCAAAGAGGTCAGTCCAGGGCCGAAACATCTTGGCATCTGGCCCAGCGCCATAGCAAGAGATAAGGTGACCCCGCTCACTGCTGCTCTCAGCTTGTATTTGGTTTTGTTATCTCTTGTAGGAAAAATGGATTGAGGTCTACTAAGAATAGAATAAAGATCCAGAAGATGAAAGTGAACTCTAGGATAGTTTGAATCCAAGCTGACCTAGAACTAAAATAGTCAGACTATCTGTAAAGGACATGAAAGTAGATATTTTAGGCTTCGAGGCCATATAGTCTCTGCTGAAGTTTCTTAGCTCTTCCTACTGGTAGAGAATGACAGAGTGACAGAAAGGTAAGGTGAACTTTGTGTTCTTACTACAAAAGGAAAAAATATAAAATCTTTCTTGAGGTGCTTGAGGTTGGCTTGACTATGAGAGAGGTCCAGCCTGAGTCACTGCAAAGAAAGGGTCACTAGGAGGCAGCATCAGGTTACTACGGGTGGTTCATGCCAGGGACCAAGTGTCTGTTTTAAACATTTTTAATTGACATTTGTCCATATTTTTGAGAGCTAGTTGCAATCCATTCATATAGCATAATGATTAAATCAGGATCATTATTAATAGTGTTGTGAAATATTTCACCAGAGAAGACCACTCAGACAGAAGATATTGCCAAAAGAAAGTCTTTCTTTAATAACCAACCGGCAACCACATAGGGCAAATTTGTCCAAAGTGTAGCACTTTCTCAGAGTCAGCCTTATGTGCAGGATAAAAAGAAAAAAGCATACCTAGAGGTGAAAAGTTTAAGTTCCCAAGCCTTAGAGTTGGTGAACCCCTCTAACAATTCCTATTGTGCTAGAGCAAGCCAAGCAGAAAGCACAGAAGCCACAGATCTGCCGTTAGCCATGGTGACCAGGTATGTGCTGACCTGTTCTCAAACCCACATCTTGGACAGACTTTTCTACTTCCATACTTTGAGTTAACTGCTTATAACTTTACGTAACTATTAAGTTTAGGTAGGACATGGCATAGCTATGGTCAGTCTTGAGGTGCTTCACCATCCTCTCAGGGAAAGTGTAGACAGTATTTCACAAAGTTTTTCAACATCATTTTGAGCTAAGTTAGATGGCAATGATGCTAAGCAAATTCTTAATTCACATGTATCTACAGAACACAAAGAATTGGATTTAGTACCAGCCTTTGATCAGTCTGTACTGATATTCCATAAAGGTTTTCTTCCAGCCCATCCTGTTGAACATCTTTGTTAAGGTGTAGAAGATAAAATATTGTTGTTTCTCTGCTAACGCATATGGAGAAGTTAGAGATCCTGAGGTATTGGTTGATGCAATCAAAATCCAAAAGTAGCCCTCTTGCCTAAGGCAGGGTTTGCAAAAGATGATCTATAAGCACATCCATCCCAGTCTGCTCTTATATGGCTGACAAACTAACAAGAGTTATTGAGTTTTAAAACATTATTTTAGAAAAGCAAAGAAGAATTTGAGATAGAAATCATATATAGCCTGCAAAGCCTAAAGTATTTGGTGTCTTGCCTTTTACAGAAATACATGATGAGCTCTTGTCTAGTAAGATGAAACAGTAGATCAATTGAAAGTATTGGCTTTACCCACAACAGCAAGCAGACAGAAAAATCCTTAACATCCTTGTAGGGTTATGGAAATGAAGCTCAGCAGTGCGTGTGAAAACGACTTGCATCAAATTGAGTTAATGATGAAACATGATTGTTAATATGACTTTAAACTACATTTATTTATAGAAAAACAAATCAGGAAATGGAGACAGCCTCCCATTTTTTGCTATAATGGTCCCGGACTGGCCTTTGTGTATATGTATATATGTGAGTGTGGTGTTTTGTGTATGAGTGTTTGTGTGTATGGGGTTGTATGTGTGTGTGTGCCTGTGCGTGCGGAGGCCAGAGCTGACATTACGTGTCTTCCTCACTCACCCTCCTCTTCTTTTTCAGAGGTACATTCTCTCACGTCATCCCAGAGCTCAGTCATCTGGCTTGTCTAGGTAGCAAGCTTTCCCCAAGTGGCCCTGTCTCTACCTCTAGAATGCAGACTATGCTGAAATTATAGGTGGGCCACCATCCCCTCCTGGCATTTCATGGGTGCTAGGGATCCAAACTCTGGTCTTGCAAGTACTTTGCTGAATGACGCATCTTCCCACTCTCTAAACTATCATGGCTTTTTGTTTGTCTTTTTGAAACAAGGTCTCCCTGTGGCCCTAGCTGGCCTGGAGCTTGCTACTTAGACCAGGTTGGTCTTATTCTCAACAGAGATCAGCCTGCTTCTGCCTCACGAGTGCTGGGATTAAAGACATGCACCACTATGCCTGACCCTGGACTATCGTTTTAAGTTTTTGGCAGACAGCAACAATCTGTAGCATTTCCAAAGCACCTGGTTTAGTTTGAACAAAAGAGAAAATAGAAGACTATTTTTACAACCGATCAAAAGAAGAGAGACTAGACACATTTTGAGGAACTAGAACAAAGAACATTAAAAAGGAAATTCTGGGAGGCACAATTTTCTCTCTTTCTAAAACAACATTTGGGGAAGACTGGCACGATTCTCACAATTCTGAAAGAGGAACAATGTCAGAGTTTTTTTTATCTGAAGCCCACATTTAGTTTGCTTAATGTGGACCTATTTATAACTTGATCTTTAAAAAAAATGGAAATGTTCATCTCAGACAAAAGTATGTTTCTGTTCTAGCTGATATCACTAATGTGGACTCAAAAGTTTGGTTCCCCTCTTTTCGCGTGTGGGAGATGGGGTTTCTTTTCCCCTCTGAAGTTACGTATAGTCATGTAGCTTGTGTTGGCTAAGAAATGTGAGAATCAGTAATACATATCATTTCTAGGCAGAGCATTTGGAAGTCAATAGGTTTTTGCTTTTGCCCATGTGATGGTCACTACAGAAGCCTGGGGCTCACTGAAGATGTCATCAAATCACAGTGTGGGAACACCTAACTCCCACACTGAAAGCAATTACAGGGTTCTTTGTATAACCAAGAAATAAACTTTTTAAAAAACTTTAGTGTGTGTGTGAACCTGTTTGTGTGTGTGTATGGGGGGTGCGTGTGTACATATGAAATATGTGCATGTGAAGGCCAGAGGTTGATAGCAGGTGTCATCCTCAATCACTTTCCACCTTAGTGTTTGAGACAGGGTCTCTCTCGACCTGGAACTCACTAGTATGGCTAGACTGACTGGCCAGGGAGCTTCAGGATCCTACTGAGATTATAGGCACGGCTGCACCCAGCTTTTTATAGGGGAGCTGGGGACCTACACTGAGGTCCTCATACTTGTGCTAAACACTGTGCTGACTGCACTGTCTCTTCAGCTCCCATAAATTTTTTTTAATCCTAAATTAGTTCTGAAGTTGGTACAACAGTGTAACTTTCCTGCTCTGGCTTCCCGCCCCCTAGTGCCTGAAAGCAGATGTCACTGGATCAACAGAAGTGAGGAAACGCAGCTCTATTTTTAACTTTAAGATGATGGAAAAACACTTTTCTCTGTTAAAAGAGACTATTTGAGTGAAAAATTATTGGCTATCATTTTTAGAGCATCACAACCCCTGTGATGTTAAACTGTTTTAGCATTTTTCTCTAATTAAGGGAAACAATGGCTATGAAAGGTCTGTTCTAAAGTATGTTGTTTACAGTCCATTGCAGTGAGGCCTCCAGTTCTGTGTAAACACGTGATGCCTGTCTTAGGGTTGCAGTTTCTTGTTTTGAAGCAAAACTTCTCACATAACATCATGTCGTTTGAGAGTTGTGGTCACCTGCTGATAGAACGATCTGGGTTATCAAGCACCTGCTAAGTCCCTGCACTGCATAATCAACTTGAGATTATTTTTACAATGGTTCTTTATGGCCAAAATAAAGCCAGGAAAAAATTCAAAATTTTTGGTTCCAGATAGATCCCTTTCTTTGCTGCATAAAGGTTTTACATGGCTTCTGTCCCCAAACTGGTCTAATATTAGGAAGATGCCAGAACTTTACAGGTCTTCTTTTCCTTCTTGCCAGTGGATTTGTAGCTTATCTTCACAAAATAGAGGGGTTTTTATTTGTTTGTTTGTAAAATTATCTGGTCAGTAATTTGGGGGCTGAAACCATCAAATGCAAAAAAAAAAAAAAAAAAAAAAAAAAAAGCCTGAAACCCTCAATATTTAAATGGATCTGGCATAAATCCAGTTTTCCAAGGTTTAGGTTTCCTTTTAAAGTCTTACTGCCATTAATAGAAGCTCAAATTCTCTCTGAAAATCTGATGAAATCATCTCTGAAGCATTTGTGCTCGTGATCCACACAGCTTTCAGTAGCATTTGCCATGGGTTCTTTGAATAACAGATCTGCTCCTGGTTCCTTTCTTCTGGATGACTCCAAGCTGTGAGCCAGCTTCCTTTTTGCTCTTTCAGAAAGTTTATATTAGAATAGTTTAGACACTGTAGCTTAGGCAGCAGCCTAGTACAGGGAACAGGTTATTAGGTAGAATTTTAAAAGATAACTTGCCATGTATTTTTTAACAGCATACCTTAGAACAGAAAGCTGTAAACAGTCTTTGTTCTAAAATGTGTAAAATACTAAATAGTTAAAGTCCATGGATTTTTTTATTCTAGAAAAGAGAGACAAAATTTTTTACTCAGATCATCTCTTCTAACAGAGAAAAGAGTAGTACCTGGACAGCAGTGTCTACTAAAAACAAACTCACTCTAGTTACTAAAGCAGCTGCCTTGTGAAGCTAGGGATCAAAGCTCTGAATTTTTTACTTAGGTCATTTCTCCCCATTACCTCGATTTAGGTTTTTTTTTATTATTATTAAGACTATTTTCCACATTGTAAAAAAAAAAACTATGATTTTTATTTTGTATGTTTTTTTTTAACGTGGATGAGTGTTTTGCCTATGTGTATGTCAATGCTGTGCAGTGCCTATGGAAGTCAGAAGAGTAAGTCGGATCACCTGGAACTGGAGTGATGGATTAGCCACCATGTGGGTGCTGGGAACCAAACTGGGGTCCTCTGCAAGAGCAGCCATCTCTGCAGCCCCCAGACACTTTAAATTCACAAAAACCTACACTGTGTTCCATTCCATTTAAAACAACTAAATCATATGGCCAATCACCAGGAAATTCTAAACTCTCCCTTTTTTGTCTCTAAATATTTAGAAAAATAAACAAATGTATCTTTAGATTTTATTTTATTTTTTTAAGAAAACTAAGGCTCTCATTTCTAGCAGGACTTGACCTCTGACTTCAGTCTGACCTTGTCATATTTGTGTTACTTGATAGAAGCCAGTGGCTCTTTCTTTTTCCTTCTTTAGTTCCTTCCTTCTTCCTTTTCTTCTTTCCATTTTTTTTATTTTCTGGTTTTTGTTTGTTTGCTTAACTCATTTTGGTTTTTGAGGTAGAATCTTCCTATGTAGCTGAGGCTGGTCTTGAATTCCCAGCCCTCCGGCTTCAACTTTACAAGTACCATGATTACAGGTTCATGTGCCATCAGGCCAGGCTAGTTCTCTCGTTTATACAATTAAAATCTGGGCCTGGAGAGATGGCTTAGTGGTTTAGAGCACCAGCCATTCCTGCAGAAGACCTAGGTTCAAATCCTACCACCTGTATGTCAACTAACAACCATCTATAACTCCAGTTTGGGGGGATCCAATGCCCCCTTCTGTCCTCCACAGCTACTGCATGACACAGAGCAGTCACACACATGCAGGCAATACCCTCACGCACATAAAATCATGTCAGGGATGGTTTTTCCTAGTTATTTTAGCTTTGTAATAATTTGTGTATTTAATGTGACTCTTTAAGGTCATCTTTGTTTTTAGGAACATGTATAATAACCCACCTTTCAGAACATGCTTTCATGGCCTCTTTAATTTTTGGTCATTCTAACACAACATATATATTGGCAAGGGCACCTGTGCTGTGGTAAAAACTTCTGTAATCTCAGAGGATTACAGGAATGAAGTTTATTTTCAGTCTGTATGAACCTGCCTGCCTGAGTCTGGGTCTGTGCTATCCTCATTCCAGCACCCAGGCCTTCAACACCCATCACTGGGAGCTTTGCAGATGCTACAGTGGAGGTGGGAGAGAAGGTACCTGTATCTTGTGTTGTCTTTGAAAGTTTCCACCCAGAAGTGAATGCAGGTTGCTTTTGCCTGTTGACATTGGCCAAAGCAAGTCACATGGCCATATCTAACTTCAAGGGTACAGGAAGAAATATCTCACAATGTGGCCCACACATGGGAAGACACAAAAGTGCTTAGGAAATAGTCTTATGACTATTCATTGTGTTTTAAATCCAACAGTGACTTCTGGTAGGATTGTAAATCAGTGCTTCAGTTATAATGGAGACAGCATAGAAACATGCTGAATGCATATTTATTGAGTGCATCCTCTGTTCTAGGAGCTGACATAATCCATACATTCATGAAGCTTACCAGGTGTGGGCAGGAAGGATAGTGCTAGAGATGATCAGAACGCATCAGGCTGAGTGCTGCACAGTGCCAGCTGCATGAAAACATGGGAAAATGTCCTCTGCTCTCTTTTCTCATTGAGTTATTCACTGTGTGTAATGTCCTCTTTTCAATACCCTTTCAAACTTAATTTCACATATTGTAATTTTTCATTTATGAGTTTTCCTTAGTAACTCTATTCTGCTAAGTTACTTTTATATAGTTTTCTCTCTCTGAAGATACTGTCAAGCTTGAATTTTAGGAAATTTCTTTCTAAATTGTCATATTATTTTCAATACTTGCACATTTTGGGTTGTATTAAGGTTGGGTAGTTATATTTTCCCAACTTCATTAAAGTATGAGACACAATTACAAGGAAAATTTGATTAAAGGAAAATGAGACAATCTGGTTTCCATTTCTTTCTTTTACTTTTTTTCTTTCTCATATTAATTAGACCACCTCCAAAATTAGGAGTAGACTTAAGAATACTCAATTCTTTTTAGAATTAGGAGGTTAAAAGAAAGTACAGAGAAACTTGATAACATTTTTCTTCAAGGGAATGCTTTCTGTTAGTGAATACCTCTTCCAGGACCCAAGTTATTAGCATTTCAAAGTGGTTAAACAACTCATAACACTGTAAAAATGTTCTTCCTAGGAAGAAGAAAGGCGTGTTGCATCTGTTGTAGCCAAAAAAGAGGAGGAGAAGAAGAGGGAAAGCCACAAACAGTCTCTGCTTAAGGTACTTTCCCTACGTCTGCATCCGCACGTGCACACGTGCACCCGGAAGCTGGCTAGCACACGGAACATTGCTTTCTGAACTGCCAAGTTTTCATTCCTACCACCTCTATATGGTTTGTTGTTGTTGCTCCTGAAAGCTTTTATCAGTTGCTATCTGTTGTTAGACCTGAAATACACTGATCTATACAATACAAGAAGCACAAAAGCTAGATGTTTTTAAAAAGAAAGGAGTCCATACAACAGGAGCTGTGGCCCTCTTCAGCCAGCACGGTGTCTTCTGAATCTCCCGGTGTTAGCCTGTCCCTTTGGGGACCATCTTTACCAGTATGTATGTAAGGGTTGCTTTGGGTTTTTAATGATACCTTTTTAAATTTAAAAAGTTTCTCTGGTACCTCCTTTGATATAGAAAAGATTTTCAGGAATTTAGGAATGAAAACTTGTTTTAAACTTTAAATGCTTATATTACCTTCCCTGAAGTTCTATTGCTTTCTGGACTGGCGGGACTATTGTGTATCCCGATAAGTGAGGCATACGAACACATTCTTGTCAAACTGATCAGATAGCCCACCTGAAGTCTGGGTGTCAAACTGATCAGATAGCCCACCTGAAGTCTGGGTGTTCTGCTTCGTGAAAATAATCACAAAGTTAGCAACCACAGGACAAAACTTATTCCCAATCCCATATCAGAGCTACAACTTTAAAGGTAAGTAGAGTTAACATATTGGAAATATGTCAGCTTCCTTGCCTGCTATCTCCCTTCCAAGTTCTCTGAATCTTGTTATCCCCTTAATCAGGGTGCCTGAGCCCCTCCTGACACAGCTTCCACTTTGCTCATTTACCCACAGGATTTCAATCTTTCCTTATATTGGACTCCCTAAGAGTTGATCCAAAGTGTCCTGGTTTATAGAAATGTAGCTGTAAGCAGTATTTAAAAAAAAAATTATAGGAGAAAGAATTACCATGGTCAGGTCCTGCTGCAGAACACCCTTTCCAAGTGGTTTATGCAAAAGTTGCAACATTAAGGTACTTTCTCGACGTCTGCATCCGCACGTGCACATGTGCACACATGGAAGCTGGCTAAATGTACCGAAAAGCAGTCGCCGCTGTCCAGCCACCTGAGTCTTAGTGAAAGACTGAAGAGGCAGAAAGTTAGGCCTGTAGGACGCTCCTGTGACACAGATGCAGATCTGCTTCTCACTGTTGGCACTTGGGAAAATATGATATGAGAATTTAGCCAACATTTAAAAGAGTATTTGGGAAGTTTTAACAAGAACTTTAGAAAATACCTATTTCTTTGAAACCATAGGGTTCTGATTCTGAGGATGGTTTAGCTTTTTACTTTTAGTAAGAAGAGAAGCATGTGAGTCGGCAACCCCGACTCCTGTGCTCAGCCGAGCTGGAGTTGTGACACAGCAGCTTCAGCCCCTGAGGGCTGCTGGCTTGCAGCTTTGCTTGTTGAGCACAGAGAAAGAATGTAGGCTGAGTATGGAGGGAGGGACAGGTGTAGAGCCTGCATCTCCAGCCCTGTTCTCTGTGCGGCCTCCCAACCAGCCAGTGATCCCAACTTGACCTCTGGATGTATATCTGTCTTAAAGTAACTTTTCCTTTATTGTGACCCCAACAAAATTACCCACTCTCTTAGTCAACCTAATATTAGGCTGATTTTAATAACCTAAGAAAAAGAAGCTTAACTTTGGCCTAGTCATTAAGAAAGTGCTTTTTCAGAGACCGTCTTTTTTGACATTTGTGAACAAATCCAATGGTAGCAATGTATTTTATGACTTTTTTCTAAACAATGATATATCTATTTTATTATGAATACTTTTTTCTGCCAACCCCTTTCAGCTAGGAAACCAAATGCATGGAGCCAGTGTTCTGACATTATTTAGAATAAGAGTTGGGTTGGCACAGTCATCAGCAAATAACAAATAGAATTCCTATAATAGCATTTTTAAAAATTATACATTAGAACAATAGTTTTATAGCAGAATCCATTTGCTTATAGAAATGTCATATATAAAATTTCAAACACCTCGGAATTATATACATATTAACTTCAACCCTCTTAACTGTACAGACATTAAAAATCACAAACAGTAGAAGAAAGAACTCAGGCCAAAAAGATTTTTAAACATAGAAATAGAACTTTTAAAGTTTAGTTTAATAAACAAGCTGTATTGTTTATGGCTGCTATCCAGTGCCACACATACTTGCTGAAATATTAGGTAAACAGATATAAGCAAAGAGGTACAGCTAGAAATGCTCATTCTAATGAATGTAGGCACTGAAGGAATGGGGAGAACCCCCCGACCTCTTTTCAACCTCCCCAGAGCAAGCTTATGAAGAGGGGTATTAATGTGCTCAAATGATTTTTTATTGGGAAATTCTACATGAAAGAGAAAAATGAATGAATCTGTTTTCAACATTCAGATACTGAGATGTCATTTTAAAATATTAAGTTTGTGACTGAGAGCTGCTCTTTCAGAAGACCTGGGTTTGAATCCCAGCACCCACGTGGTGGCTGACAACTAGCTATAACTCCAGTTCCAGGGGATCCAATGCTGTCTTCTGACCTCCGTGGGCACTGCACAGCCTGGGTGCACTTACACACATGCAGGCATGACACTTGTATACATAAAATAAAAATAAATAAATAAAATTATAAAACATTACTTTAAAAAGTTAACATTTGAGAACAGCAAGATGCCTCAGCTACCTTTACCTAAGACACCACCAAACCTGACCACCCGAGTTCAATCCCCAGAACCCACATGGTAAAAGGAGAAAACCAACTCCTGCAACTTGACCTCTGACTTCCACACATACGTACCTTGGTGCACATACACACACTAAAAATGGAATAAAAATGATAAAATAAAATGTATTCTTTTGATAATGGTGACAACATGAGAATGGGGATCCTTTATCCGAGTCAATATAAACTGATATAATGGAGCAGAAGCATTTCCTTCAGTGGCTTAGATCTGTATTTCTCAGTAGGATTTCTGTGGTTCTCAGTGTAAGGTCCATGAACTGGCAGCTTTAACAGGACCTTGGAGCTTGCTACACATAGAGACTCTTGAGTCCTGTCCAAATGCACTGTCAGGGTGTGGTGAAACTCAGCAATCTGTTTTAAAGTCCCCTAGGTTAGTTGAGACACCCTAAATGTGAGAACCACTGCCTTAAGGCATCTTTTGCTTATAAGTAATCTTTCCTGTTCTTCTGGAATGAGACCAATTGTCTAGAAAAAACTAACATAATTCCTTTTGGTAGCCCAGGTAATTCTTTTTTCATCTTTAAATGTTACAATTTGCACATGGGGGCTGGAGTGATGGCTCAGAAGTTAAGAGCATTTACTATTCTTGCAGAGGACCCAGGTTTGGTTCCCAGCACCCATGTCAGGCAGCTTATAACCACTTGTAACTCCAGCTTCAGGGGATCCAGTGCCCTCTTCTGGCCTCCCTGGGTACCTGCATGTATATGCATATACATACATGTAGACACACATACAGATAAGTGAAAATAATAAAATTCGTCTTAATATTATTTCATCTTGAAATACTGATCAGTACTTGTCCCTCCCCCTGTTCTATCATTGCCGCCCTAATTATTGGGTAGAAGATTAGAAGAATATATTTTCTTGTTCTGCTTAAAGGTGGAGACATAATTTTGCCAAATTAAAGTTTCATTTAGTATATTTTCACTGTCTAGTAGGTTATATATTTCTTTTTTAACAAACTACATTCTTAAAAAGTGATTCTTTTCATAGCTAATCTTTTCCTATAGGGTGATAGATGGTTTTTAATACATCTGTCTGAGGACAGGAATAAATACAGGCCTCTTGAACTTTCTGTAGAGTGTGTGTTTGATAGCTACTTGTGAGAAATCATCTCTTCAGAAATATTCAAGAAGGCACATGCAGGCAGTGCCTTGGCTTCTCACCTCACAAACTTGCCTTATATAATTGTTCCAATTGCTTTTTCCACAGGAAAAGAAAAGGTTAACAATTAACAACGTAGCTCGTAAGTGGGACTTGCAACAACGAGTAGCCAATATCGCTGCCAATCAAGATAGAAAAGACTCTGAGAGTCCTCAAGACCCCTGTCAGATCGAAGGGAGCACCATCTCTACATTTCCAGAGGAGACAGGGTATGCAGTGGTTTTCTTTCAAGCTGCTAGTGTTTCTAGAGAACTGAATTCAGAATGGAGATGGGAAACCATGTCACACATAATTATTTTTGAAGAATAGTTTTCTTAAGAAAACTTACCGAAAGCTGAAGTTAAAATGTTAAAAGGGAAAAATTGGAAGTCTAAATCTGATTGTAACATTTTCCTAATTTAAAAGCCATCCAGTGGTTTGCATGTTTTCGGGGGTTTGGGAAGTTTCGATGATTTACTAGAGCCTCGGTGGCCCGCTGCCACCTCCCAGGTTCATCCATGCCATCACGTGCCTTTTGACACTCCTGGGAAGAGGAAGCCTTAACTGGGAAGTTTCTCTATGGGACTGGCCTGTGGGTGTGTCTGTGGGGCATTTTCTTGATTGTTGAGCTATGTGGGAGGGCCCAGCCCACTGTGGGTGGTGCCACCCTTAGGTAGGTGGTGCTGGGTTGTATAAGAAAGCAGACTGAGCACAGGTCAGGGAGCAAGCCCATAAGCGCGTTCCTCCCATCTGTGCTTCAGTTCCTGCCTCCAGCTCCTGTCTGAGCTGCTGTCCCAGCTTCCTTCATGAAGCACTGTTCCGTAAACTGACATAAACCCTTTCCTCCTGAAGTTGAGTTTGGTCAGAGTGTTTTATCACAGCAACAGAGAAGCAACTAGCACACTGACCTTTTAGTTACTACTTCTCTGCCTCTCACCTAAGAATGCTCCTCATAGGAACGGTCTCCTGCCCTAACTGTAGTCCTGTCATAGCTCACTCAAACTCACCCCACAGACCTTGTGGTAAACCTCACTCCTCCAACACAGAGGCTACATCAGACCCTTTATCTCTCAGCATCCTACGTGTCTTTTACTATGACCTTGATTAAACAACTGTTGGTAACTCGTTTCATGTCTATCTTGCCCAGTGCAAGCTTTGTGACTTCTCTTGCTGTTGTGTCACCAGCAGCCAGGGCAAAATCTACCTCAAGTAGTCATAGTAAGCAGTTCGACATAAAATCTGAACAGTTGAGTTCCATTTGGCCTATGGATCTGTCCATTCCAATGACTCACTAGACCTTTTCTTGCATCATGGAAAAAGTAGTCTGACAATACTACCTAGACCACCCATGCAACTCTGCCTCACAAGAAAGCATACTAGGGGGCTGGAAAGATTGTTCAGTGGTTAAGAGCACTGACTGTTCTTGAAGAGAACCCACATTCTGCTCCCAGCATCCACATGGCAGCTAACAACCATCTGTAACTTCATTTCCAGGGAACGTGATGCCCTTTTCTGGCCTCCATGGGCATTATGTGCATAGATGAACTTATATACATGCAGGCAAAAACATTCATACACATAAAAATAAGCAAATAATTTTTTTAAAAAAGAATACATAGTGGAGCCAAATAAATGAGGAGGAGGAAACAGGCATTATAGATTTGTAATATCTATATCTCTCTGTATAGATATAAGATATATATAATTTAACACTAAAGCCTAAACATCTAAATACTACCTTTGTTTTAGTTTGAAGAACATTTGTTTTATTATCTTTAATAATTATTGAAACATTTCAGACTAATTAGAATACAGTTTTTATTTCAATTTTTAGGTAGAATTCTTCAGATCTTTCATATGCAAAGAATATATTGAAATAGTTTTAGAAGCAGAATAACGTTTTAGAGTTTTCTGGACTGAGAGTATGGCACATATTTAGGCAAACTTTAAAAATTTTAGATTCACTTATATTAATGTGTTTCCTTCAGCTTACTTAGAAATCACAGGTACAATGTCTCAGCTCTTTGGAAAACTAAAGCAGTAAGAACAGAAATTCTAATTAAATTATGATTTATGGAATTAATATGCCATTATAATATAGTGAAAGGGCTATATTTAATATCACTTAAATGCCAAGATATACTCTTACTGAAAACTGTAGCACTTTATAATATTAAAACCTTATAGCATTGGACTTTAGATTTATAAAATAATGCATATCAGAACTATCTCTGATTTATCTTTTTTATATTTTATTTATCATTTTTCTGTTTCGTGTGTGTGTGTATAACCTGCATGTGTATAAGTGCACTTATGTTGTATAATGCCCATGAAGGACAGACAAGGGCATCAGATCCCCTGGAACTGGAGTTAAGGATGATTGTTAGCTGCCATGTGGGTGCTGGGATTCAAACCTGTGTCTTCTACAAGAACAGTCAGCGCTCCTAATCATTGAGCCATCTCTCCAGCCCCTTTCGATTTATCTTTCTAAATTTTTTTTATTTACTAATTTATGTGTATGAGTGTTATGCCTACATGTATGTAAGTACACCCATATCATGCAGTGCCTTCGAGGACTGAAGACGGCATTGGATCCCCAGAGCTGGAGTTAGCCACCATGTAGGTATTGGGTAATGAACCTGGGTCCTCTGTTACAGCAGCCAGTGCTCTTAATTGCTGAGCCCTCTCTCCAAAGCCCCTATGATTTATTTTTCTAAAGACATGCTTCTTCTGTCTTGCTCAAGACTTTCCTTGGGTTAAAGGTGAATGTGTGATGCTGGAGAGGGTTACTGTTGGGAATTTACAGGAAGGATGAATTTTTGAAGTTGAAGATTTTAGAGGTAGAATATATCTAAGTAATGATGCTTAAGACTGATGTGGCAGCCATTCTTATGGCCGGAGAAGTGGGTTGTTGGAGAAGAGGTAGAAGCCAAGTCTAGAAGAGGGATGGTTGGAATCATCACTGTAGACTGGAGTTTCCAGTGGTGGAGATGGAGCAAAGGCAGGGCCCAAGACATATATCAGACAGTCAGCCTATTTCCTTCCAGTCCCGAGTGTGTCCTAGGGTGTGGTTACAGGGTTACACGCCGCTTCCTACAATCAGCAGCTGCAGTAAGTGTGCCTTATCTATTAAATGATTCTTTATCTGGAAAACAGCCTCTGACGGATGAATCCCAGACAGGGGTTTCTACTTTCTTAACATTTGAATTTTAGCTTATGGCCCAAAATTCTGACTTTCTAAAATAACTTAAAATTGTGAAGTCAAATCAAAACAAGCAATCAGGTGAAAAAGAGAGTATCTGTTAATGAAAATTATTGTGTCCTATAGTTACTCCCCACTCCCACAACTTGTCAAGTTTCTATGAGGTTCTGCAGAGTTGGAGGCTTTAACAAGGGAGGTGTGCAGGAAGAGCTGGAGACGTGAGGAGAGTGTATGGTTTGATGGTGTGTGTGTAGAGAATGGAGAAGGAGCATCAGGAAAGAGATGCACAGTTTCTGGGAAAAGACTGACTTTTTAAACTTTTTTGTTGTTGTTGTCTTTTTGAGACAGGGTCTCTCTGTAGCCGCAGCTGCCTGGAACTTGCTATGGAAACCAGACTGTCCTCAGTCTCACAGAGGTCCACCTGCCTCTGCCTCCCAAGCACAGGGATTAAAGGCGTGTGCTCCATGCCCAACTTCTACTTTTTTAAATTTTTAAAAATTACATTTGATTGATTGGTTTTTATGGGGTTGGGGAGGCTGTGGACCAGAGGTTCTGTTCTCTTTTTCCACCATGTGGGTCCAGGGATTGAACTTAGGTTGTCAGGCTTGGCAGTATATGCCTTTACCCACTGCGCCACTTTGCCAACCCAATTAACTTTTTACAAATGTAAATTTAAAATGCCATGGAAACACTAGTACATACTCATATTTGACTCCTTGGTAATGACCAAAAATTAGTCAAATAAGGAATCATAGGAAACATATCAAATGGAGAAAATGAAACATTAGGGACACACATGCACGCACACACACATATACATGCATACATACATACATGCTTGATCATTAGTAGAGACTGTAATTCGAAGCAGTTACTTATAACTTCTTGTGGTTGTAGGTTTTTCTCCAGTTTAGTTTTGTGGGTTTCCAACTCTTGTAAAATGTCTGACACAAAAGTTGGAGTTTGCTGTACCCTGCCTCTGTCTAAACAAGATTCCTAGCCCGAGAATCCGGTTTGGAGTTTTCACACCCGCGTTTTTCTTGATCTCTCCGCAGCTTGTGACACTGGTGACAGTCTTCATTGCTGGAAGCCTCTTTTCTTTGACGTTCTTGATCCTCACCCACTTGGCTCTCCTTTTGTCTGTGTAGCTACTCTCTTTCCTGTGCATTTCCTGACTCCATTTTGGACTTTAAATGCATATGTTGCTTTTCAAAGAAAATTTATGGAAGCAGGATGTGGTGATAAATACCGATAATTCTAATACTTGGGAGGTTGAGGCAGGAGGGCTCTGAATTCAGGACTAACTGAGCCACATAGCTCTATGTCTCAAAGAGAGGAGGGAAGGAGGTTTAGAAAGGTACTTCTGCTGAACTAGCAGGAGAGCCAGCTCATCCCACTTCCCTGCAAACAGTTTGTCTGTGGTTCTTTCTAGCAGCTTTTGTCCTGTGTGATTAAATACCTGTGTCTTAGTCTGTTCACTACAGCAGCACTCAAGTGTGTATTGTGCAAAGTGCCTCTTCCCTGCTGCCCCGCTCTACACTGCCGTGTCTGTTAGCCATATCTCTCGGATTATACTTGTGCTTCTTTTTTGACTTATTTATTGAATCAGAATATGAAATTTAATTTCCATATATTTGTTAATTTTACATCTTCTTTTACTGATTTCTAGTTTCATTCTGTTGTGGTCAAAGATTTTAATATGAGTTTATCTTTTTAAATTTACTGGAACTAGTTTTGACATGTAGTACTTCTTAGTACACGTGTACTAAGAAGACCGGTTCTGCTGTTGTTGGGTGGAGTATCTGGTATTTGCGTTAGGTCTAGCTAGTTTATAGTGTTCAAACGCTCTGTCCTTGCTGACCATCTTCCTACTTAATCTGTCCATGGTTGAAGGAAGGTTAGTGAGTCTCCAGCTGTTATTAGAGAGCTAGTTCTTTCAGTTCTACATGGTTTTACTGCATATATTTTGGGGATAGCCTCTGCTTGTAATTGTTGTATCTTCTCTATGGATTGACTTTTTTTCAGTTAAAATGCTCTCCTCTCCTCTATCTCTTGGAACAATTTCTGGCTGAGTCTATTCTCATGATGTTAATAGTCACCACAGCCGTTTTGTGGCACCATCTGCCTTCAATATCTGTCCATTTCAAACTTTTGATTTCCATCTCTTAGCCCATTATGTCTTTTAATCTGTGGACAACATATTTTTCAATCTTTTTTCAAAATTTGTTTTGCTGATCTCTGCCCTTTAATTGTTGGGATGCGTTAGGTCCTGAGAATGAGGGACTTCTACCATTTTGTATTTGCTCTCTGCTGTGCATCTTTCTGTTGTCATTTTTCCTCAGTTCCTCCATAATTTATTGCTTTTGTTCTCAGCTGATTTTCATCTTCCATCTTCGTTCTTTTCTTGTTATTTTTACTGTAGATGCTTGGTTATATTTGTACTTGTTACCCTGGAGATTACAGTTACCATCTCAATTTATAACAGTCTCATTTGATTGCTCCTGATTTAGTTACAGTAGTGTATAAAGACTTCTGTACATCTGCCTCTGCATGCTGTCATTCTGGTTACATACCTAAACACTATGTGCACAATAATAGAGCTCTGTAATTATCTCCTGCATTTGTCTTTAAGCACAGAGAACAAAAAGAGGAGTTACCAACCAAAACTGCAGTAATATTACTTCTTATGGTTGCCTACATCATTTCCTTCTTAGTTCTTTTGCCTCTTTTTATGGCTTCCCCTGATTGTCTGGGGAGCCGAATGAAGCCTGAAGAATTTCTTTAACATTCCTGTACTGACGTGAACTACTGAAGCTTTGGTTTATTAAGAAAATGTCTTCATTTCTCTATTTTTCAGTGTTGAGTTTTCTCTCACATTCAGAATTTGATGCTAACAAGTTCTTTTTTCTGGTTGGTTTTTTTTCAGTGTTTCAGATCTACTGTTGCACTGTCTTCTGGCCTTCATAGCTTCTGTTGGAAGTCTGCTGGCACGTGCTTACAGGTCCCTGTACACGAGGAGTCACTTCCTTCTGCTGCTTTCATGGTGCTCACATCAGCTTTTCTTTTCATAGCACAAGTCTAACTTGTGTCATCTGAATGTCTTGAGTCTATATTAGTTGGAATTCATTAGTTTATTGGGTTTCTTGGATGTGTAGTGTCTTAAATCAAATTTGGGAAGCTTCTGGCTACTGTTTCTTTTATTTAAAAAATATTATTTTATGTGTATGAGTGTATTGCTTGCATGTATACAAGTTTATGCATGTCATGCAACGCCTGAGAAGGTCAGAAGAGTACATTGGATCCCCTGGAAGTAGAGTTACAGACAGTTGTTAACCATCATGTGAGTTCTGGGAACTGAACCTGGGTCCTCTGCAAGAACAGTCAGTGCTCTTAACCCCTGAACCATCTGTCCGGTTTCTTGATATACTCTCTCTCCCCATTTCTCTAACCGTGTTCATTTTGGTGTGTTTGTTGGTGTCACAGAGCCTTTTTGTTTAGGTTCTGTTTATGTACATTTTAATTTGGGAGGCATTGGGGAAATATGTGTGCAAGTGGAGGTCAAAGAACAACTTTCAGGAGTCCTTTCTCTCCTTCCATCATGCAGGTCCTGGGGATTGAACTCAGGCTTGGCATCAGGCGCCTTTACCTGCCGAGCTGTCCTGCTCGCCCCTGGATTCTGTTATGTATCTTCATTCTGTTTCTTCCTTGCTCTTCAGTCTGAATCATTTCAATTCTCCTTCCTTTGAGCTCATAGATTCTTTTCTCTGCTGCTGGGTCCCTTCAGCTGTTGACCCTTTTAGAGAGTTTTCATTCCAGTAAGTGCCCTTTTCCAGAATTTGTTTGGTTCCCTTCTGTCTTTATTGATACTGTTTGGTGAGACATCACTGTGGTTTCCTTTCATGTTGTGCATATTTAAAACAGTTACTTTAAAGTGTTCTACTGTATCCGATAGCTTTAGTGAAAACTTGACACACCCGAGTTGAGGGAGCCTCAGCTGGGGAGTTGCTTCCATTGGACTGGCCTGTGGCCATGTCTGTGGGGCATTTTCTTGATTGTTGAGTGATGTGGGAGGGGCTATGAGGGGCCAGCCCACTGTGGGCGGTGCCATCCCTGAGCAGGTTCTTCTGTATTGTATAAGAAAGCAGGCTGAGCATGGGCCAGAGGACCAAGCCAGGAGCAGGAATGTGATTGTCATCTTCAGAACCAGCCCGCAGGGGCAGAAAGTGGGTTAGTAGCGAAGGAAGAGGAAGTGCTGAAAGGAACCCATTAATTCAGCGTTTGTTTTATTTTGTTTTGTTCTTGCTAAGTATTCCTCTGCTTAGCAATTTTTGAGATTAATTCAGAAAACATCACTGATGCTGGCTTTCCCTCAAGTATGGTTGCTTTTTGTGGAAGGTCAGAATTCTGACTCTAGTTCCCTGCTCCACAGCTCCACAGGCTTCTTTCCTCAGGGGTCTAGTCTGTGATCTATACCACAGTATTTCAGAATTAGTGCCTCATCTCTTCTGCAAGCATAAACCTTGGTCAGTTGATTGATAGCATTTAAACTTTAGAGCTGTCTGCAGTGTTTTAATTTCTGTGCTCTGTGTATCTTTTTGCTTCAGAGTTAAGCTGTGTCCCGTGACAGCAGCCTTCTCTGCTTCCTGAGTCACTCAGAGGAACAGCCTAGCATCCCCTCAGATGGCCTTCTCTTCATCACTCTTCAGAAGCATCCAGACTCTCGCAGCTCTTGTTGCTCCATCTCTAAGTCATTCTTCCCTTACACACATTGTTTTAACTGGAATTTCAGATTGCACACTGTTTTTTTACAGCTGAACAAAGAAATTTATCTGTAGTATATTCTTGAAACTTTTTTTTTGTCTATTGAATAGAATTTAAACTTCTTGAAGTCTGTTGTCTGACCATTCTTTATGTTGTTTTTTTTTTAATCATATTATTAGTAGACTGACTTTTCTGGTATTATTTTGCTTTCTCATATTCTCAAATACTTTTCTCTCTCCAATCTCCTAAACTGCTAGTGTCCCTCGGATCGTGGTCAGGGATTTCCTTCTCCTTTCTGCTGGATGCATGCCTTGACTTTAAACTGTTTATATATGAGGGTACCAAACTGAATACCGTCTCCTTTAAGCCCTGCCCATTTAGGTGGTGCTTAGGGAAGAAAAAGAAAAGTGGCTCTGTACCCAGTTTGCACTCCCCCTAGAGGTGAATGAGTGTTTCTTTTTCCCCACAACTGGTCAAAGTGCAGAGAATAAGAGACTTCAGAATGCTCAGCCCTGAAGGGATATCTGTATCACACCCCCTCCTCTCAAGGCTCAGAGATCTGTGGAGGAAGAGATGTAAAGATTGTAAGAGGCACAGGTGACTACAAGGAAACAGTGTCTTCCGGACACCACAGGGCAGGCGCACTTATGAACTCGCTGCATTTGTCACAGCATGCACAAGACCTGCACAAGCTCAAGCCAGACAGAACCCCAGGATGAAGTGGGGAAGTGGGAAAGAAGACCCTTTTGTAGTTAAGGAGCTGTTGGCAATTGATAGCTGTTGGGAGAGGGAGAGTCAGTTTTCTTTGAGGGCGTGGTGCCTAGTAAGTTGACCATGCTCCAGGGCATGGCCGCACTCCCCAGAGTGTATGTATGGGTGGCACAAACTGGACACAATAGATTTTTTTAAATGAGGACACAATCGGGTTAGTAGGGAGCCAGGGTGGATCTGGGATTTGGGGAGAGGGGCAAATATGATCAAAGTATACCATAGGAAATTCTCAAAGAATTAATAAGAACAAGAACGATAAATATCAAAAATATATTTAAAAGAAAACAGTTCTCTATTATGTCGAAGTTCAAAAAATATCATCCCCTTTTTGTCATCATGAAGGTCTATATTTTGATCTTCGTCTATCTTTATTACACCTTGAATTGATTTGTATATTTGAGGTTAAGGTGAGAATTCTGATCTCCTCCCATGGGAATAAGTTCTTACCTAGTGCTATGTATTGAGTCTTCCTTCTTTTCCTGGCTGGGCACTGACTGTCTTCCTAGCAGTAGGAGAAGTAGATGGGCATTTCCTTTTTGTTCCCAGTGCTGGGAATCAACCAAAGGCCTCGTCCTTCCTGGCAAGAGCTCTGCCATCTGCCACATCCCCAGGCCCAGTCTTTCAGAGCTCAGTTACTGTACCTCTGTCAGCTTACTTCTTGCCTCTCTTCTTCTTGTTGCTGAGTTCTCGCAACAGGCTGGCCGCCATCTTGGTTCCTATCCCACTGCATATTCGAGGCATTAGGGTTTTTTTTTCTTTATCACTGAGAATCTTTACTTTCCAGCTTCCTGAAATTTGCCTGCTACCAACAATCCTCCCCTGTTGTGCTTACATTGTGAGCGTCTGCCTTTTCAATTCCTTACAGTCCTTAGTGGCCTACGGAGGGAAGAGCTTGTAAATACATGTAATCAGTGTTACCCCAAAGTACACAGTAAAGCACTTTAAATACTAAGTCATATTCCTACATTCTTTGTATGTCTTCAAAATATAGTGAAAATTTGCCAGACAGGAATCAAAGCCTTTCCTTGAAGATAGAAAGCTGGTATAGATTCCACATCTCTTCCTTGATGCTTCAAAATACTTTTGAGTACTACACAAAGTTTTCCATGTTAAGTACTGGTTCATAGTCTTTAGTATTTCATAATGCTACAATAAGTAGCTAGTTCTTGCATTATAGTGTGTGTGACTTTTGACATATGGTGTGTAACTAAATGCCTGGAAGCAAGTGCCCATGAAAACATCTCAGGCCTATAAAGGAAAGAAACCCTTCAGCATTTTGCTGTGACCCACTAATGACTTCACTGTTCCTGTACTTGAGCGCTCTACAGTGAAATGACATGTTGCACAGTTCTTTAGCCTGGCAGAAATGGGGAAAGACTTGGTGCAATGTTTTCTTTGCTTACATTGGATGCACATGGTGAAGCTGGTTTATTTTTGATCATTTCCTGTCTGTGAACACTGAGATTTTAACCAACACTACTATAATAAAATACCATGAATTTCCATACCTATGAATGCTGTGGTAGAAATTCATGGTAAGTTGTTGTAGGAGTCGTATCACTTATTCATGGGGAGAATCTCCCAAAGACTAAGTATGCCTGTTTGAGCCTGTTACTAAAAAGTCTAAAGGTAAAGAATACACCCACGCTTCTGAAATGTTGTCTGTTTTGCCCTCGTAGGCATTTAGGAATACGGTCTTGAGTGGGCCTGGCTTTTAGGAACTCGGTACTTTATTCCATTAATTTAACCACACTGTTTTTCCACTAATGGAGAAGTCATAGAATGTTTTTCTGATTCATTCTTTTAAAGATCTAGTTGAATACATGAGTATTTGGATGTGAAATGAACCACTATCTTGAAGATAATTCCTATCAGATATCCTGATGCCTGCTGCTATTTAATTAATATTGAGTTGGAAAATGCATATACTAGGGTATTAGGCTTTATGGGAAAACAAATTTTAAAGCATGGATCCCCCTGGACCAGAACGTCACCTTCCTTATGGTATAAATTTAGGGTAGACAGGGCCAGGAAACCAGTCCAAGTAACTGGTCGGGTTCCAGAAACTGAAGTCAACACCCATTCCTCTCTCCCCTCACTTCCCATGGTTCAGTAACCATTAAGTCCTACTTTTATTTTCTCCGAAGTACCTGATAAGATGTTCCCATTTGTTAATGATCACAAAATGTATTGAACTAAGTACTAGGCACAGTTTTCTGTAGATGTTATTTCAAATTTTCCCAGCTTCATAAATACATACTGTGAACACCATTTTAAATACAAGGAAACTGAAACTCAAAGAAACTTGAAAGCATGTATCCAAGATGCCCTGTCTATCAGCAGCAGATCTAACATGTGCCGGGGCGTCTGACTCTCCTGGTGACGCTATTTCTACTATACCACGCCATGTTCTCCTCTTGTGCCCGTGTATCAGCTGGTTGGCACTATGCACCAGTCCTCCTTTGAGTCCCCTGAACCCAGCCCTCCCTGCTGTGTTCTCCACACAGTCGGACTACCTGTCTGAAGTCACTCCTTGAAGGCAGAGGAGGCTGTATGTCCTTCATCTCTGAGTACCCAGTACCAGCACTTACATCATGCGTGACCCTTTGGAGTTGATTAAAACCAAGCCTTGCATATGGCCTTTTCCTTTCTGTTTTCAGTCCTTTTTCTGTTCCTCACCCCTACAGGGTAAAATCTGGGTTTGTAGCTTCATCACCCACCACGACTCTCCCGGGTTTCCGAGTTGCAGTCCTGTCTCTTGATGTTCCCGCCATATTGAAGCTGCTTTCATAACCGTGTTTTACATCATCAGGTTTCTGTCCTTTCTTCGTTCCTATCTACCCTCTTCTGCTCCTGAAGAAATTCCACTACTTATCACTCAGGGACCAGCTCGAAGGCTGTTTTCTTTTGCTACCTGACTTCTCTCTAGAAGAATCTGTCATTCCCTTTTCTGTTTCCATAAAATATGGTTTAAATATTAATTATGTGACAGTAATCACATTGTATTACATTTAATGTATGTAGTTATCTTCTTTTTCATCCCCCATTCCAAAGACTAAAACAGTCTTTGAGGGCAGATATATTTGATTGATACATCTTGGTTTATTTTTATATCGCTAGGTTCTAGCACAATACCTGACACAAATAAACTCTCCACAAAAATCTGATTGCTTAAATACCAAACTGAGGTCATTTTAGTTTGGAAATTAAATCCCCTAAATTTATTGGGTTGCTTGTCTGATAAGATTACAGCAGCTATATTTGTAGAATCACAACCTCACGGTTTGACTTTAGCTGACCATAGCCGGAGTTTAGTTTACTTATTTTTGCCAGCAGTAACTTTGATATATCCCAAAACATGAAGGTTCTCTCCCTTCTGATCATCCTTAGCTGTGTAGGTGATTCAGTTTCTTGTGCCAGAATTTTCTTACATATATTTTATTTATTATTTTTATTTTATGTGTATGAATGTTTTGCCTACATGTATGTAAATGCACCATGTGTATGTATGCCTCACAGTAGCCAGAAGAAGTGTTGGATTCTCTTGGAACTGGAGTTACAGTTGTTAGCTCTCATGTGGGTGCTGGGAACTGAACCTAAGTCCTCTGGAAAAACAAACTTAACCACTGAGCCATCTCTCCAGCTCCTTTGTGCTAGAATTTTAAGCACAGAACTGTCTGCAAATATTTGGTAAGGGAAATAATGAATTACTACCTGTGTATCACTAACAAAAGATGTGGATATATCTATTAAACATAAAAGGAGAACCAGAAGGACAGTCTACATCGTATAAACATTGTTTAACAAGCTTTTAAGTCATTTTTATGGAAATCAGTCTACCCTGCTGGAGAGAAAAGTTTTAAGCATTGGTCAGAATTTGAGGCTGACCTCATAGCCTCATTCATCAAGTGACTGAAATGGGTAGAGTTTTGCATGACTTTGTTGAGAGTGCTCTTTCCTATTGAAAAGGGTTCAACTGCCTGTGAAAAATCAAAGTCACAGTTGATTTTATTGGCAAATGCCCTTGTGAGACCTCCAGCATCTGCAGCTTCCTTTACTTTGCTTTGTAAGCACGTTACAGTTTTCCTGACCATAGGCAGAGTTTAGTTTACTTATTTTTGCCTGCCAAAAGTTGACAGAATATAATCACTTTGTGATGATAGATTTTTTAAATTTTAGAATTTATATCTTTTGATCATATGGAATTAGACATTTCTAAATGTATAATATAGGGCAATATCCTATGCCAAAGGATATATTCATCTTTTTGATGTGTGAGTCTAATTCCTACTGTCCCGACAGCAAACTGAACTGTTGCTGGCCGCTGCGGCCCTGGGGGACCCCACACTGAGCAGCACATCCCTCTTCACTGTCTTGTCATTGCATGTCTGTCTCACCTGGACAAGCCTCCTTGCCAACTCTTATCATACTTTATTATTTTTATTTTATGTGTATAAGTGTAATACCTGCATGTATGTAATGCACCCATGTCATACAATGCCTGCAGAGATCAGAAGGCATTGGATCCTCTGGAACTGGAGTTACTGATAGTTGTTAGCTATATAGGTGCTGGGAACTGAACCCAGGTCCTCTGCAAGAGCAGTCAGTGCTCTTAACTGCTGAGCCATCTCTCCAGTCCCATTCCACATCATTGATTCTGCTGTAGCAATGATTGGAACATCATTTTGAGATTTAACATATTCCTAAAAATTGTTTCATTTCATTAATTCATGAAATAGTCACCGAGTAAAGCACTACTAGATGTTTGCTCTACTGTGATACTTGTGGCAAGATTCACAACCTCATGAATCAGTGTTTGTCAGGGAAGACTGGCAGGTGGACAGGCTGGTACAGTGTGGTTGGTCAGTGCCATTAATCTGAGTGCATGGACTCTCCTCATCACACCAGCTTTATTTTAGTGGCAGCAAGATGCCAACTGCTCTCTTTTGTCCTGTTCCAGTATTAACTAAGTGTTCTGCCTACCTCAGTGTGCTACCCAGAGCACGATAAATGGAAGTAATTGTTGCCTTGTTTAGCAGCCCTTACCGTTCTAAGACTAGATCTACACAGCTACTCACTGAATGTTTGGTTATTGTCCATCTTAATTCCTGTTAATGTAAATGAATTAGGGCAATGTATATTTTCTTGGTTGCATATTCAGTTAGAATAAACTGTTATTAGCCCACTTGTTATCGAATAGACAAATGTGTGATGGTTAACTGGTACCTTTGAAATAAATCTAGTAAACCAATAGCGTAATGACTCCTCACTGTTACTGTCCACCATCAGCATTATAAAAATTGCTGGTATTCTTAATAATTAATTAATACATTGTGCAAAGATCGTTACTAGACACAGAGTGCCCAGATCTGAAAACATGCCCTCTTCAGCCTCATGAGTTCATTATATAGAAGAGGAAGCAAACCTGAAATCCTAATTGTAACACGTGAATGGAAAAGCAGACAGGACAAGTTCCCAGGAGTACAAACTCGGAGGGCAAACACCGCAGCAGGAGAACACGGGAGCAAAGGCCGAGTGTTACCAGAGCCTCGAGAGTGGCGCAAAATGAGAAGTTCTATTTCTATTTATAGAGCAAAAGTTTGAACTGTATCAAGGAGTTTGTAGACGTTTATAGGAGGTTTGGTTCCTCCTTTGGTAGAGTAGTAGAAATAATCTCATTCAGTAGAGTACTCGATGTGATTCTCTATATATAACATATTGATTTTTAATACTTTTATTTCAAATTAGAAAGATTTTATTGATTTTCCTGATTATGACCAAACTATACACTCAGAAACTTCTCAAACATTAGGGTATTGAAAAATAGTCAACATTACCACTTAATTCAATACCTAAGTTATAAACTATTTTAAAGTTATATATAAACATTTTTATTGTATTTTATAAACAATATTTTATGTTGTCTTACTATGGAAATACATTGTAAAATGTATCTCTTTGCTGGAGCTCTATAAATTGGAACAATAAATTTGTATTGACAATTAAAATCTCCCTGATTTATTTAAAATATATGAAATAATTATTTTTCATTAATATGGTGGGTAATTTGGACCGTGAGGTGGGTTTTTATTCATAATTTTCCTATTTTCAATTATTAATGTGGGAAGAGAAGGAAGGGAGGATTAACAAAAATAAACATGAAAATATATAATGAAATCCATTACTTTGCATGATAATTTTTAAAAACTAACTTAAAAATCAGCCTAAGGTACTCTGGGCCAAATTAGTCGAGGGAGCTTTCCCAACGTGCTGTTCTGTTATTTCCTTGATGTGATTAAGACTTTACTTTAAAAATAACTCTTTGGCTTCTGCAGGTCTCTAGACTCGGGACTCGCAGGTGCGTTACAAGGCTTGTCTGTCACAGACACACACTTGGTGGAGGTAGATGGAGACACCCTTTCGCTGTATGGCTCAGGAGCTCTGGAATGTCTGGATCGGAACTGGAGTGTTCAGACAGCAGGCATGGTCACAACAGTCTCCTTCACGTTCATAGAATTTGATGAAATTGTGCAAGTGCTTCCCAAATTGAAGATTAAGTTTCCTAATTCTCTGGTAAACATTTTCCTTTAGAAGTATATTCGAATTAATCTTAATCGTGACTTGTGTGTTCAGGCCAAAGCCTGTTTCAACTTTGATTTCTATAGTTTCATTTTGGCAGGGAAACTAAGCTTTTGTGTTGATTTTTCTGGCACTGGAATTGAAATTAGTAGTCATAAATGACCTTGTAGTTTTATGTTGACTTTAGAAATTGTATCTCTAAAAGAACCTAAAAGATTCTTTATGCAGTAGAGAAGACCAAAAGAATGTTATTTACATGATCTTTTTCCACTTTACAAAACAGAACAAGACCTCAGGCCCTATGGCATGTGTTCAGGTACTGAAACTGGTATTGTTGGCACCTGTGCCTTTATTCTATGATCTTACAGTAGTTCTCAAACATTGAAAGTGACTTTAGGGGCTGGAGAGGTGGCTCAGCAGTTAAGAGGATGGGCTGCTCTTGCAGGGGACCTGGGTTCGATCCCTAGCACTCATTTGGCGCCTAACAACCATCTGTAATTCCAGTTCCTGGGGATCCAGTGCCCTCCTCTGGCCTTCTTGGGCATTGCAGGACATGGGTCCATTTACATACAGACAGGCAATACAGTTATAAGATAATAAATAACATAACATATTTTAAAAAAATGTTTTTAAAGTAACTTTACCCACATGACCTGCAGGCAGCCTTCTCTTCTTGTGATATATCACAGTTTTTATCAATATGCTTTTAAAGAAACTATGATTTTTTTCTTAATTAAAAATACTTTAATAACTAAGTTGATATGACTCAAACTAAAAATATGTAACTGTATTTAGAATGTAGTTTTGCAGTTCTTTATGAGTATTATTGATTGACAAAATTGCACTACTAAGCTCTAATAATACTGTGAAATTTCTCACTGTTGCCATAATATGAGTTTAGCGTTCACTCACCTTCCAAATTCACTAACCTATACAAAGTCTTCCTTTTCGTATATTTTTATTTAATTTTTTTATTTTTTGAGAATTTCATGCATGGGTAATGTATTTACGTAATTTCTTTTTTTAGTGTATATTTTATTGGACTTTTGTGCATTTCATGTGATGCATCTTAATCACAATTAGGATTTATTATCACAATACTTAGACCTCCTCCCCTCCCTCCACCTCCCCAAAGCCTGCCCACAGAATTTCATGCATCCTGTCATATATGTTAGGGCCTATCGAGTCAGTTTTGTGTTCTTAAATGTCCCTTGATATAGTTCATCCACTGGAGCCTGGTCAGCCTATCTAGCACCACTCCCTTAAAGGAGTTCAATTCTCCATCACCCAGCAGTGATCACCTGTCAGCAGTCCCTCAGCTAAATGTAGAGCTTCTTGCCCATTTCCCCAGTTCTATGCTGTTTTTTGTTTGTATGTTGAGACAAGGTCTCCCAGTAGCCTCAACTGACCTGGATCTTGATGTGTAGACCAAGCTGGCCTCAATCTCAGAGATCCACCTGCCTCTGCCTGCCAAGTGCTAAAGGCATGTCCCACCATACCCATATGAAACTATGATCTTTATGAATTTCTCTTGACTTTTTGTTATTGTGTTTTTCTCTATTCACTCTTTTTTTTTTCTAATTCATCCTCCTTAGAGAAGATCAGTCATAGTACAGATAGTATATTTAGAAAAGAATTTCCAAACTTACAAGTAGAACACTTGGTTTAGCATTTCAGTTTTAGTGGTATGATTTTCCTAAAGCCAATTAAATAACTGACATAGTTGCTAGAAAGATGCAGGTAATGATTAACACTAGCTCTCAGGGACAATGTGAGTCCTGTACTTAAAATATTTTGAAATGTTCTTTTCCAGTCTTTCTTTTGTAGGTTCAATGTCAATATGTTAAACAAGTAGAATAATTCTAATGCCTGAAAGAGTCTGAATTGCTTGACATTTAGCTAACATTAGAGATGGTCCAGACTTGGTGGTCATGGTGGCACACATCTTTAATGTCTCTGTGAGTTTGAGGTCAACCTGGTCTACATAGAGTTCCAGGTCAGCCAGGGCTACATAATGAGGCCCTGTATTAAAAAAAAATCTTGGTTTACTGATACATAAGGTTGTCTTTTTGCATAAGGGATCACCCCAAACTCAATTTTGGGTAGATTCTGTCAGTGACTGGTGGATTGGGAGCATTGAAGTTAAACTTTAGAACATTCTCTTGATTTAATGTAACTGAAAACATATTTACTAGGCCTAAAAGCTGCAGATTTCTGTGGGACATGAGCCCTGAAGCATTTACTTTAGTATTCTATTACAGTTAAAGTTCAGATCCTTGTGTCTGTCTCTGTGCAGCACCTGAAGTTCAAGGAGACGAATCTTGTCATGCTGCAGCAGTTTAATGCACTAGCCCAGCTTCGTCGGGTTGACCAGTTGACAATCGATCCTCAAGGAAATCCAGTTGTCAATTTCACACTCTGGAAATACTATGTACTGTTTAGGCTGAGCCATTTTGGTATGCAGAAAATAAATGGAACAGAGGTAAGTGAAGACCAAAGCAGACTGCAGCGTCCGTGTTCCTACCTGGGGGAGGCAGGACTGAAAATGATTGCAAATCTAATCAACCATGATAGAGTTTTTCAGCAACACTGTTTAAAAAAAAAGACAAGAAATTTTATATTCAGAATATCAAAAAGATGAAAAATCTATACTCTCACCAGTTATTCTAAAATAATAATTTTTAAAATAGTGCCAGTTCCTGGTAAATGATAGCTGTTTTTCCCATCTGAGCAATCAGAGCCTTGACAGCAATGACTACAAAGGAGAAAAACAGTAAGTTCTGCAGGGAAGCAACCTGTGTACTTTCCAAAGTGCTCTGCAGACTCTGCCACACGGAAGGGGACGAGGAAGTCAAACTCTATGTCCACTACCTAGAGAGGGAGGAAACAGTAGAGAGACAAGAAGTTGAGGCACAGGCTAGACAGCTAATGACTCAGGTCTGAGCTGAATGACTGGAAAATTATTCGTGGAAAACTATTTTTAGATTGATTTTTCTGAGTTTGTCACAAGCTATTCAAAAACACACAGTTATGCAAAAACTGTTCTCTTTAAATACTAAATTGAAAAAAAAAGAGAGAACCTATGTTTCTGTCTCTATTGAAGCTAAATAATCTTCCAAAGGAAACCATCTTTAAAGTTACTAGTCTTATTTTGCTATCTCTTGAAGTTCGGAAGACTTCCTTATATCAGATGAACTGCAGGCAGCCTTGCTGCAGTCGATTTTCTTACAGCAAGGTCACCACGGCTAACTCTGATCTAGACCTCCAAATATCCAGCATGGTAGAGTTGAGATCTCTGAGCTCGTGTCAAAAGCAGCCATACAAAATTTGCCTCAACCATGGTAAGCCCACGACCACAGTGTCAGCCTTCTCCTAAAGATGCCAGAAAAATCTGGAACCTTCAGTTGACTAAAAGTTCTCACAGCTTGTTCTCAGGAGTCTGGGTTCAGTCTTCTTTTCCCTTCAGTGCATCTCCAGACAGATGGTGAATCTCTGGTGGGACTTGATCGTTAATCCCAAAGGTTTTCAGTTAGTCTGGTTTGGAAATAGAATGATTCTTTGGGCTGTGAGTAATCCTTCCTCATTGTTGGCCCAGTTGGTATGCTGATTAACACTAAATAGTGATTTACTCACATGTGGATCATTATCAGAAGGGCTGACAATCCTATAGAGCTATTGACATAAGACAGAATGGTATAATAACACAGAGACGAGTTAAAAAGAACCGATGGAATGTTCTGACTGAAACTTTTGAAAATGTCAATGCAGGGATGTTTGATGATGTACTAAAATATTTAAAAGACATACCTGCTTATATAATCTTGGCATTACATAGTAATATATGATACATTTCTGCTTTTCTTTCTATAGTAGAGAACGATCTTGCTTGAAGTAGAATTACTTTATGAAGATGGAGTAGTGGCCTACACTGGCCACTAGGTGACTATGTTGCACCAGACAACTTAGTTGTCAGCTAAGGAAAGATTTGAAGAGTAGGAGTTTTGCTAACTATGAAAATCCAGAATGGAGAAAGAGTCTGTGCTGATTTGTATATATAAGATGTTCATGAGTTGCACATTTATTTTTCAAAACATTTCTGTAGTATATTATTGCTAATGTATACTCACCTGTAATCCCAGCACTGGAAAGGTGGAGGCAGGAAGATTGGTGTGAATTCAAGGCCAGCCTTGGCTATAGAATGAGACTCTGTCTCATAGTTTCAAAAAGCAGGTCTGGGGAGATGGCTCAGTCTGATAAATGAGTTCAGATCCCCAGGACTCACACAAAAGCTTGACATGGTGGTGCACATCTTTAACCCTAGTGTTTGTTGGAGATAGGTAGATGCCAGGAGCTTACTGGCCAGCCAGTCTAACTGAAACTGCAAGATCCAGGTTCAGTGGATGACCTTGCCTCAAAAACATAAGGTTGAGAGTGGTAGACACCTGATATCAACCTCTGGCCTCTACATGTGCATTCATGGGTGAGCATACCTGTCCAGGCGCACACAGGCACACATGCGCCTACAATAACACATGCATACAAATAAATAAATGCCTCTTTATTTGCATAAAATTCAAAGTTTACTATACAAGGACAAGGACTTCTCAGCTTCTGAGCCATTGACATTTTTGGACAGATAGTTATTTACAGTTCTCCTATACATATAAAATGTTTAGCATCATCCATAATCTGTGCACTAGATGCCAGGGACACCACTTAAGTATTCCAAATATTGCCAAATGTTCCCGGGAGCAAACAGATCCCAACTGAGAATCAAGTTTATTATACAGACAAACCAACAGTATAGAATATGCAAGTCCCAAATTTCATATTAGTTTTTGATTGTTTTTAGAAAACTCATCTCTTAATGTCATAATAATAGAACTAAAAATAATTTTCCAAAAACCCATTGAGCACTTTCAACTGTAAAAAGCACTAGAAGGTATATAATAACAAATTCTAATGTCATTGTATTCTTGTTTTTTATTAAATATGCTCAGATATTAATCCAAGTCCTGCCTTTTGCTCTTTTGAGGCAGGTTGTGTATGTGGTGCAAGCTGGCCTTAGGTTCTGTGTGGCTCAAGGCTGGCTTTCAACTGCCATACCCCTGCTTCAGTCTCCCAAGTGGCAGGATGACAGATGGGTGTCACTATACCTGCCTCCTCCAGTACTTATAATTAACACTGGTGTGAGCCTCCGGAGCACTTGCTAGTAGCATGCTATTCTTCATAGGAAAAGAGTGCCGTGATTTAGAATATACAGGAGCATCTTGCTAATCTATTGTGTTCTATCTCTAGGAAGGGAAAAACATACCCTTAGAGAGCAAGGCGTGAACAGCCCCTTGCCCTACCTTTGACACCTTATCAACTTGAATCTCTCCCATTGACATTTTCCACTCAATCATACTAATTTAAAAAGCTATAGGATTTCTTTTTTTCAATCCTTTAAGGGCCTGAGGGGATGACACGGAAGGTAAAGGGCTAGCTAAGCAAACAAGAAGATCGGAGTTCTGATGTAAATAGCAGGGGTTGTAGTAGCCCACCCTTAGTTCCAGCCAGAGGCAGGAGTCTGTATTCTGGAGCAAACTGGTTAATGGGACTAGTCATATGTATGAGCTCTGACTTTGATTGAGACACCTGACTCAAAAAATAAGGTAGAAGAAAAACTGAGAAAGATTGCTGACATCAGTGGGCCTCCAGACACACAGACATACACACACATGCATTATACATTCACCCTCTACACATATGGACACAGTACACACCCTTACACCCACATACACATATGCCCACACACCTGCAAACACACATACACAGATGCATGTATGGTGTACACACACGTGAAAAAGAAGAAAAAGAGTCCTTTAAAAATTTAAGGTCCCTTAAGCAGAAGTCTGAGGAAACAGAGCTTCCAAATCAGAGCTAACTCATCAGGTCCACCACCCATGAGTCACATTTGAATGTCACTGTAATTAGACTCAAAGAAGAAAGAGAATACCATGAAGACTCCTCTCCGAAGCCCAAGGGAATGTGCTTTCCCGCGCCACTGAAAGCAAGTTTTCTATGCAGGCTTCTTTGGAATTGTATTTGTTGTGTCCAGCTGAGAAGCGATGTCATTTTGAGCCTTCTCTCCGTTTCTTTCAGGTGACACAGAATGATATGATAATGGCGGAAAGGCTCTTTGGAATCCTCGCACACGTAGCATCTTCTGAGTTACCCCAGTACCGTGTGATTTCCATTCTGGGTGACGCCAGGTAACCCCGAACTATATTTTTATAGATTACTATGCACTAGAAAATGAAATATGTCTTACCTGTATCATTATGTATCCTGCAGACATGTGCCCTAGACTTATTTGTAGCTGGCCCCATTCTGGGTCTGGGGGAGTAAAGTGAATAAGACAAAGTCCTTGTTCTCCTGTGGCTGAGAGTCTATTACGCTAAAGCTTCACTCAGCTATTAAAATATAACCTTTTGGTGGGATGAAAGGAGGAGCATACAAAGATTAACTGCAGTTTGGCCTAATGCTCGAAGAGTCTTCTTAAAGGAGGTAATATTTATCTAGCTATTCAAGAGCAGGTAGGAGTTTTCTAGATATTAAATATGGAAGAAGGAGATCTGGGGAAAAATACATAAAATTATAAACAGAACTGGAGGAATAGCTCAGTGGGCAAAATGCTCATCTTGTAAGCATGAGGACCCGAGCTCCAGCCCTGGTTCAGAGGGCCTGGTGGCATGCACTTAATCTCAGCCCCGGTAAGGTGGGAGCGGGAGACTCCCTGGGCAATAGTGGTAATAGACTTGCTGGCACCAAAAGTAGCAGTCTGTCCAATGCTCATGATGCTGTGCAGCCGGGACCTCAGCTTCTGAATATGTCAGCAAGTGCAAGTGTATTTAGCAGACATTAATGTCCCGCTCATAGGTCAGAACAAATGAATCAATAAAAAGCCATGAAGGATTTGAATACATATCTTCTCAAATATATTTTACACCTTACTCCCAGAACCACATGCCCAAAGTCAGGATGGAAAAAAAATTTATTCAAACATCAATGAAATGTTTGTAGATGTCGAACATGTCTTAAACTCAAAAAAAAATTCATGTATTCTGAAAACGATACTCATACAGATTTGATTCTCTAATCATAATCTTGTATTTGTAAATGAAAAGAAGTGAAAAGGCGTGGATGTAATTACCTTGTTAGATATCACTAAGCTGCTATAAAAAAGAATTGTAGCAACTTTCATCACCAACAATAGTATATAGGAGCTCAATTTCCGGTCTGGAGGATGGCTCAGCAGTTACGAGCATGGCTACTCCTGCAGAGGACTGGGGTTCAGTTCCCAGCACTCACATGCAGCTAAAAGCTGTCTGTAATTCTAGTTCCAGGGGGATTGGAGCTCTCTTCTGACCTCTGCAGGCATTGCATGACACAGGTGCACTTACATAGATGCAGGCAAAACACTCATACACATAAAATAAAAATCATTTTTTTATATTAAGAAAGAATTTGGTTTCTCTATACAGCATATCATCAGTCCTAAGGGTCTTTCCCTATGAAGTTAACTCATGATTTTAAACTCTGCACACCTGTAGCCTTGAATACAGTCAGATGAGCTCTTGAAACTTAAAGACCCTGAATTTTATTTTCTGGAACCTTCATCATCCAGCATTTTGTTTTATTTTTCCAAGGACACCAGGATAAGTTTTTGACTATCAACTCATCAGCAACACCCATCCTGACCTCCTTTTAAACTCTGGCCTTGCCAAGCCGTGCTAAATACAAGTGCTGTTATACCACTTTAGCAGAATTTGTTTCTATGGATGGTTTTACATGAGCACAAACATGTGTCCGAGGATGTTCACTACAGCCAGTTTCGGTAACAAATATTAATTGCCCATCAGTAGAACAAGGTGAATTAATTGTAACTCTAAAAATAATTAATGTTCCTCTAATGAAACAATGGATATAATGTCCCAGCAAGCAAGAACAACAGAATGGTGTGCTCCAGCTTATGAGAAATGGGGTATATATTTCAGAAATATTCTTATATAACTTTAAAGTATTTGATTATTTAAAAAGAACAGTTGCCTCTTAGTCAAAGTATATAGATGTCTGTTATTGCTTACCTGTGTATACTGGTTGAATTTGTCTCCATTTGTGTTATGTTTGGTGTTGTTCTTTTTTAATATCCCCTTTTTAAAAGTGCTTCTTTGATTATTAATTTTTTAGGTTGGCAAACAAACTAGTGGGTTTCATTGCAGCGTTTTCATACATTTGTGTCATGTTAAAAATACTTTAGCTGTTGAATTATGGAAGAAATTAAAGCTGAAAAATAAATCATTTAAATGTATTTGACAACTAGAATACTCAATGTCAAAACCTCTGGGGTATGACCAAAACTGTACCAAGAGGAAACTACAATCTTTAATGTGTGTACTAGGAAACATGGAGATGAAAGAAGCTTTCACTTCAAAAACCTAGAAAAATTCCAAAGTAAAGTAAAAGAGAGTGGAAAGTATTTAGAACTGTGACATTTAAAAAAATAAAACATTGAAAAAAGTTGACCGGTAAAAGCAAAATTGACTCATGGCCATTGCTCAGCTGTTAAACTTTCAGAATTAATCAGAGTATACAATACTGAATCCAGATGCTAAATGAAGTGATACTATATCAACATACCATAGGCCAGACACGAGCACCCTGGTCTTTGTGCCCAGCCCCTACCCCCGAAGCCACGTAGGGGCTCCCAGCTCTAGTCTTCTTATTAGCATAAAGAAGCATCATACTCCCAGTTCCAATGTTTTTAGTAGCATCTTTCCAGGGTTTAGAAAAGGAAGAAAGAAGAGTGAGGAAAAAGAAAGAGGAAGAGGAGGAGATGGACATTAAGGTTGACCAGATGCTGTCTACACAGCAAATGTCAACAAAATTTCAAAGAACAAACTTCTCATGACCATATTTTCTGTTGAAAATGCAATTAAGCTTTAACCCAGTTACAAAAAGATAACCATAAAATCCCTATATATTTGGAATAAAGAAATGCATTTCTAAATAACCTACAAGTCAGATTTTCATAATGGAAATTTGAGGTATCCTTGTACTGAAATATAATAAAAAGCACTACATTGCAACACTTTGTGTGATTATTAAAATGGTGCTAAGTGGAAACATGTTAGTCTTGAACTGGATATATTAGGAAAGAAGAAAGGATGAAAATTAATGAACTGAACATTTATTTCAGAAAATTAGAAAAAGAACAGCAAAATAATCCTGAAAAAAAGTTAAAAGAAAGAAATAATATTCAAAACAGAATGAATAGAAAGTTGGTTATTTTGAAAGTCTAATGAAAGTCATATAAAAGACTGGAGAGATGACTCTGGTTAAGAGCACTGGCTGCTCTTATAGAGAACCAGAGTTTGGTTCCCAACATCCATATAGGCTGGTTCACAGCCACCTTTAACTCTAGCTCCAGAGGATCCAACACCCTCTTCTGGCCTCCACAGGCACCTAAATTAATTTACACATACCCATACAGACACACAGACACATAAATAAACTGAAAGTTTTAAAAAAGTAATATAAAATGTGCATGGACATTGCTCTGTGATTTAAAAAAAACAGCAAGAAAGTGTAAGTGCAAATAAAGGCCTACAACCTACTTCTTCTCAAAGGTGGAGAAATGATACTCCAGACATCTGACAAAGGGGCTGGTTAGGTAAACTGTGATCTGTGTCAGAGTCGACTTCCACCCATTCATTAGAATGAACTGATGATGTTGAAATATGTCGAATTTAGAGACATGTATAAATTTTTTAGCTTTAGACTAACAGATGAGATTTATCTGCCTCTTTATATTTTTCAAAATTTGTACTTCCCCAGATTTCTAAAATAGTTTTAATACTTTTAATAGTTTTAATGAGAAAAAGGAAGAAAGCTTTAAAATTTTCTGCTCCCAGTCTTGAGTTCACAATAAAGTCGTCCCTCACTGCATTTGAGATACTCTGGCAGTGTGGAGTGGACTTGGGCCTGTGTGGATGAGTTCCCTGGGAGTCTAGGCTGATGGCTCTGTGGTGCTCCAAGCACCATTTATGTTCCTCTTCAGGAGGGAACAAGGCTTTCCATTGCATTACTAACAACCTGCTTGCAGCTTGTGGAAGCTTTTAGTTTTTTTATTTTACTTTTGCTTAAAAGTAAATCCATACCTGATTCTATATTCTAGCTAACCATGAATATTAGCAAGCAAATAATACAATTATAAATGTATGTATGTAATTTATAAGAGCAAACTAGTATGGTTTATAGGCTATAAAAACTTTTTAAGTTTGGTCTACTATCTCTTTCATTGTCTTGTGTTTTGATTCACTCTTTGAATAGATTTTTGTTAAGCTAGAATGATTTTTTTTTTTTTTAGAATTGCTTGAGCCCTGTTTATTCCAATGATTGGTAGTTACAAAACAACAGAATGTGGGCAGAACTCAGCATGATGCCACATGCCTATAAGGCCAAGACAGGAGCATTGAGAACTTGAGGCCAGTCTGGCCTACAGTAGTGAGACTCTGTCTCAAACAAAACAAAAAGACTGTGGGTCTAATACCTCAACTGGTAGAAAGATTGGCTACCAAACAGAGCTCAGATAATAATAAGCTCAGACTCATAAATTAGGTATTGAAAAAGTAATGCTACCCTCTTAAGTCAACAAAAGTCGAACATATTTTTTAAAGTCTGTAAATAATTCCACATCACTTTTCTGTCTTTCTACAGGAAAAAACAATTCCGATATCTCCTAGAAACCAAAGGGAGGAAGCCTGGTGTTGTCAGTGAAGACAGTAACGACAGCAAAAGACTTATAGGAGAGAACACAAATCGTGCCACGCTAAACTATACCACAAGAGAGTTTTATAATGAAAAGCTGGAGGTACAGTACCCCTGCTCCCAGGGGCCTGGGGGCCGGGTGCCATCCACATGACTTGCTGTTGGGGCCTTTGCATTTCTCCCTCCTTATACATAACACCTGAGACAGTAGGAAAGAGGAAATAGGAAGAAGCTGAGCTCTGGAAGACACAGAGCCTGGTTCAGCGTCTCCACCTCAGCACACAGAACCTTGTGAAAGAGATCGGCACAAAAATCTGGACCAGAATAGGACCAAGGTTCTTTATCTGTCTAAATGAAGAAAAGAAAGAGGGAGGGAAGGAGGGAAAGAGAGAGAGGAAGAGAGGGAAGGAGGGTGGGGATTTGCATGGGTATTTAACCTGCTGGTGAAGGACACAGCAGAATCTCCACTGAAGTACTTATCTTAGACTTAAAAAGTTTTAATTCATATTTCATTCATTGCTGTGAATTTCTTGTTCTTAGTCACAGTGCATAACCTGGTTTGTTCCCAATAGAGCTACTTAGTCTGGAAAACTGAGAACAATCTTGTGTTTATGTGAGGCTTATTGAGGGAATACAACATTACAGCAGACAGGGGCGCAAAGAAGAAAAGAATGCAGAGCCCACCGTGATGGAGCTCATGGGAAAGGTGGAGAAGCTGTCACCTACACAGCAAGAGAGTGGAGATTCCGAGCAGGTTTGTGAGGACAAGGGCCAAAAGAACACAGAAGAGCAGACCCATTCCTTGGGCATCTAATGGCAGTGTGAGGAACTAGATCTTCTGAGAGATGCCCGAGCATCTCTGTGGCTCTTCAAGCAGGTCACATAGAGATATAAACATGGAGATGGAGAGAGAGATATATCTCTATATACACATCTCTAGAGTCAGAGGTAGAGAAGTATTTCTACGTGTCTCACACAGGTGTGTATACAGAACAGAATCTCTGCATCTTCTCACTCTAATGTATAATGTAGAAGTGAAACAGCACACCAGGTGGTGTTCACACTTTTCTAACAGCTGTGCACTCCTTAAGGTTCTATTGTGTCTACAGCCAGTCAGCCTGAAAGCAGAGCTGGATTGAGAGAAGTGTGGGTGGGGACAGCAGAGCTTCCTTTAATTGGATGTTCAGATCTTTTCCAGCCCTTTCACCCAGCTCTCAATTTGGAAATGTGTCTTTGGAATCCACCGAGCTCTAAAGATTACATCTTGAAAACCCATTTCAGCAATCCGAAAAGATGTTCAGATTCTACTTTAAGTTCTAGTGCAAGAAAGGCTCGGGGTCCTAAAAATCAGGAGTAGAGAGTATGTGCCTAACATGACAAGGCCATGAATTCAGTTCCCTACATATCACACACACACATACACACACACACATACACACTCACACACACACTCACATGTATATTTAAGCCTTTATTCAGAGAAACAGATTTTGTTGCAAGTCTCTAGACAACTGAGTAGTTTATACTAATAGACAAAAACATTCTACATTATAAATATCTTAATTCTTCCTAAATCCATTCATGGATACAAGGCAGTTCTGATTCAAATTTGGACAGGGATATTTGTGGAACTTCACCAGCTAACCCTAAAAGTTATCTGATAGGACCTAAACTACACAAGAGTAAACTTGCCTTGCCAGACATCAAGTAATTATGATAAACGATAAAGCAATTAAGGCCATGTAGGAATGGATAGACTTGGGAACAAAAGAGAGAGCCAGAACTGTACTGTTCATGTATGGGAAACATACAGAAAGAAGGCATCACAGCCTAGTGGGGGCCAGATATTTAATAAACAATATCAAGAAAATAAACAATCCAATCAGAAAAACAAACTGAAGCCATTCCCACTGTACAACAAAAGTTAACTCCAGTTCAAATAAAAGCCTATGTATTAAATATTAAAACTTTGAAATTCTTATTTTTTGAAAATTGAGGAAATCTTTATGACCTTGGTTGGATGGGTTATGATTTTTGTACATTCCAACTGTACCAAGTATAAAGGAAAAACTTCTTAGAAATTTGGCAGTCGTGGCCATTTTGAATGGAAATAGATTCAATAGAACTGAATAAGTGAAGTCTGGATTAAAGTGACTTGATCAATGAGAAGCAAGGAAGGGGGACATCAGGAAGCGCTGACTCCTGTTTTGAGAAAACTCAAAGGCAAAGGAAGAAATCTGAAGCCACATGATATTTTGGGAAGAGCATCAAGCCAACCATCAGGAGACTTGGGTCTGAGCCCCTGATTACCACATATTACCTGAGAGACCTTGCCCAAGTCCCTTAATCACCCTCTCTTGACTCGAAGCCCAGCATTCCACCAAGTTCCCTGTGTCTTGAAAAATACTTAAACCACTGCAGCACAGAGTACTCAGTCTCTCCCGTTGTTCATACTGAGTTGCTGAGAAAATTAATTGAGGTGAGTTGCTCACAAATCAGGCTCGGCATATCTTGTATTACACATGTCATAGTTCTGTTGCTTGAATCTCACCCATCCATCCATTCTCCTGACTCATCTAAAAAAGATTTAAGGGACTGTAAAGAATCCAGTTTTCCTGTTAGACAGGTGAGGAAAGCTGGAAGTTCAGGGGATTATTCAGGGTCACAGTGAGTTACTAACAATAGCCATTAGGACCGTGACCTCTGAGTGGTTCTCCGCAGGGCTTCCTGTGCATCCTGAGACTTCTTGACCACCCAGTTCAAAGAATCCTTTCTCTGAACATGGCCTGTGTGGGACTTCTGGATGACAATCTTATTCAGCACTTACTATTTTACTTCATTTTTTGTTTTTAAAAATGTTGTATATATGTATACATCTGTGTACATGTTCGTGTGTATCTGCATGTGTGTTTAGAGACCAGAGAACAGCTTCAGATGTTGTTCCTCAGGAACACCATCCACTTGTTTGTTGAGAGCTGGTCTCACTGGCCTAGAGCTGGAACCATCAGGGTCCACCTCACTCTACCTCTCTAGCATTAGGATGGCAGGCATGTGCCCCATGGTTGGTTTTCTGTGGATTCTAGGGATCAAACCCAGGTCTTCATGCTTGTACTTTACTAACTGAGCTATCTTTCCAGCCATTATCTTACTTTTTCAGTTAAGCATTTATACTTTGTAGGTCATCCCCAACTGTATTTCTAGTTCTTCAAGGACTAGCTTAGAGTGTTCTCTGAGGAAGTTTTAACATTACAGATGATGTCTAATCCTGAGCAAGTATCTCAGCTTCATTTGGCCCTGTTCCACTTATAGAATGATTTGGAGTAAATCCTAATACCAGAACCACTGCAGTTAAAACTTGCTCCAGAACTCACCCCACTGTTGACCTGTGTTCTTCCAGATCATCTTTATAACAAATTTATAGTTTGGTAAAATATACAATATAGAGTTCACCTCACCATACTTGAACCTGTAAAATACTTGCTTCATGAATCCCATGGGGATGTGTTGTGAGATAACAAGAAACAGGCATGTGGAAGCACGGGAGAATGGAAAGGGATGTGCAGAGAGCAGCATCCCCTGATGCGTGAGGACAAGGCCGCTGCGCAGGCACGATGAGCCAGGGTGTGCTGCACGAGTGAGAGACATGATGAAGTCAAACTGCGTCCAAGCATCGTCAGTGAATCAAGGGTTGTTACAGCAGGAACAGCAGGATCAGCAGTTCACAGAGAAACAATGGAAGAAATGATAGCAGGAAATTTTAAAACATCAGAAATAATACTGTGCCACCTACAAAAAGGTTATTTTATGTTGCTATTTTATATAAATAATTTGACAAAACACATCACTTGAGAATTTAATTTTATTATACCTAAATTATTATCAAAATTCATAGACTGGGTATGATAGTGCATCCTTTTAATCCCGACATGCAGGAGGCAGAGGTACAGATTTCACTCACAGGTGATATCTCTCTGAGTTCAAGGCCAGCCTGGCCTACATGGTAAGCCCCTGTCTCAAAACAAAAAAAATTCATGAGCTCTTTATAATAGAACTGTGTGTGTGTGTGTGTGTGTGTGTGTGTGTGTGTGCATTTTAGTGTATGTGAGTTGAAGCCCACATGTGCCATAGCTTATGTGTGGAGGTTGGAGGACAGCATCAGGTGTCAATTTTCAGGTGTCAGTTCTTGCCTTCCCCCTTTTTTGAGGCATGTTCTCTTGCTTGCCATTGCTGGCTGTCCCTGGAGCTCCCAAGGATTGCCTTTCTTCCCATCCCACTGGAGTGCCAAGATGACAGCTACATGCTGCCACAGTCAGTCAGCTTTACAGGGGTCCTGGGGCTCCAAACTCTGGTACTCACAATTTACCCTTGGGCCATCTCCCCAGCCCCTAACTTTGTTGTTTTTATCCAAAATCCTTTTTTAAAATCCTCAGAAATCTACCTGTCAGTGAACACCCCCTGAACACAGTCCGTGTCTTTACCTGTTTGGCATTCAGCGTGGAATATTGCTCCTTGTGGCTCCTGAGCTCCAGGGATTCACACTTCTTGCTAGGAGTCGCTGAGTTTTGTTAAAAGGAGCAGCTGATGCTGTCTTCATAGCCAGCAGCTTAGTAAAGGGACAGCATCCCAGTGTGACAGGGACTGAGAACTTAGGCTCATCAGAGAAGTCACCACTGGAATCGTTTACTGTCTATCACCCACCAAATTGCTTATTTACGTATGTTTTCTTACATTTATTTGTTTGTGTGTGGGAAAAGAGTAGTCTCATGCCACAGCACACACATGATTTAATGTTGAAATGTTTTTCCTTTTGTAAATCTTTACAAAGTATAATTTTTAAGGATAGTATTTATACATTTTAAATTTAACTCTGATTCATCTTAGAATTATTTTAGTGTTTCAGTTTGAGATTTAAGTGATAGTTTTCCTAAATCTGTCTTGTAAACAGTCTTTCCTTCTTCACCAATGTGAATTATTTATGTTCTAGTTCCCATCATCAGATGTACTACATTGACTTCCCATCCAAAAATCTCAATAGCCAATGTCAATGCTGAATTCCTCATCCAACCAAATGGCTTTTTTGTGTGTGTGCACTGAGACTCAAACCCAGAGCCCTCAAGCAGATGAGGCAAAAGCCTCTACCACTAAGCCACACCCCACCCTCAACAAAACAGCTGTGTTAGCCTCCCTGATGAAACTGGAGTCAAGTGCCCAAATATCCGCTGGCCCAAGGCTCCCCCTGTTGCCTTTGGAACCAAGTTTTCATCTCCAGCCTGTCAGACTCAGGGATTAAGTGGCGGCCCTTTAGGCGGCCTGGTATGGGTCCAGGGCTCCCGTGTTTCCTCTTCCTCCTCGTGCATATCTCTCAAACTTTGTCCAAATGGTTTCAGCCACAGCATAATGTTGTTTTCCTGTGCTAGGTAATAAATTCAAAGTATGAGAACAAAAGGATTATACGGATATTAACTAACCTCGGGTCTCTCAGAACTGTCAGTGTCCCACCCAACACTTGAACCCCTGGAAACTAGAATGCCCAGGCAGAGGACCCGGGAGTGGTGAGGCCCTGGTGCTCTTACTGGAGCAGAGCGCTCAGCCAGGAGCTGCTGGGAAGAAAGAGATCAGCAGGGAAATGGGAGCCGGAATCAGAATAGATTATTCCAGGCTGCTCCAGTGAAGCTAATTACTGTTTTGAATTTGAAAGTAGCTTTTCTCTTTTTGTTTCAGGAAATAAAGGACAAAAAGAAATTCTGCAGGATGTACGTAGAAGACCTGGTGAAGGACGCCACTGAAATCAACATGAAAAACGAAGCTCTGCAGAAGCTCTGGCCGCAGATGTTCATCGAGCTGGTTAGGGATGCCGTGATAGAAATCCGCAATAAGAATTCCTATATGAAGCTCTGCCTACAGCAAATAACCGACCAGAAATAGAGCTGGCGTTTAGCTCCAGTTGATTTGGGCAGTTTTCTTTTTTAAAGGTTGGAAATAATGCAGGTCAGACATGTTCAAAAACAGCGCTGTCCTACACCCTAGACAGAGCATCCTCCAAGCCAGCTGCTGCCTGCCCTCGTAGGTGCGACAGGTGAAGAGGGGCCGGAGCGCAGAGGAGAGAGGGCCGGCTCCTTCCCCATGCATGCTGACCGTATAACCTTGGGGAACCAAGCAGTTTGGAGGCGGCCGGCTGCTGGATTGGCAACGCTTCTGCAGCTCTCGCTCTGATGGGTGCCACCTGCTACAGCCCGAAGCACGTGGTGTGCGCCAGTGGCTCAGCATGAGTTGCTTCTGACGACTTCCAGCTGAGGATTTTCATTTATTTGCCTTTTATTTTATGTCATGATTTCAAAGCTAAAAAATAGGTTCTTTTTTATGAGTGAAGAATAAATACATTAGTTTAAAAAAAAAAGATTTCGTGTGTGGTTATGCTCTTCTGTTCGTGGGAGCCTCCCTCTTATCTCGTCGGAAGAGGCCTCTTCTAGCATTGCATCCTTCGGGGGCCACAGGAACCACAGGGAGTCCCTGGGCTGAAGAAGTCAGAACGGAACAGGAAGAGGATGCCTGCTCTTCAGGGCTCCGGAGAATGTAAGAACCAGTCTCCGGTGGGTAAGAGCTTCTCTCGAAGGTGTGCCCTTCCCTGAGTCTCTTTTACTAAGCCTGTGTGTGTGCTTGTCCCCCAGAAGTGTTTAAGGAGAGCTGGGAAATCCTAGTTTTCAATTTACTTTGACGATCAAGCAGGTAAATAGATGATGAGCGTTTGGCTTGTGGGTAATGTGGCTACGCCTGTTACCATGGCTACAGCTGCCTGGCCCTCAGGAAGCCGGTCTTGCAGGTCAGTGAGTTCCCGAATGTGCTGAGGTTTGGCCTAGCAGCTGTTATGTCACCACCAGCTGTGGGAAAACAAGAGGGACGCCTGGCAGGAAGCCGGGCATGCTCCTAAGACAGACCCACTCCTAGGAGCCCTGCTGCCCTCCCACCCAGCAGCGCGGCAGTTTGGTAGGTAATATACGACTTCTGAAATATACGACTTCTGAACATAAACCTTTAAGTCGCTGTCCTGGGTTAGTATTTAGCCATCTGAATCACCACCTTACTAGCTTCAGACTCACTTGACCCCCAGTTTCCTCGGTGTTAGAGATTTCCTTCTGGTCAAGAGAATAGACTCTTTCCCCAGCGTAGGTGAAAACCTAGCATTCCAGTTAGACCTTCAACCACCTAGCTAAGGGATATGATTCACCTTAAGGCATGCTAAAGAGATTAGAATAATCACCTCTTCAGTGAGTGATGTGTGTTTCCTTTCTGGAAAGCCCACTCAGTGCATTCACTCTCAGAGACAAGGAACTTCATGAAGTCTGCCGGAGTCTCTGACTTATTCAGAAAAGCATCGCTTGTCCTTCTGTCTCTTTTCTAAGCGTGCTTTCCTGGACACTGGGTTTCTCTTTTTTTGAGTTATTCCCACTTGTCTTCTACCATACGTCTGATTCCAAACAGCGTGACTTTCTCTGGTCCTCCCTCCCAGCAGCCACTAGGATTTACAGCTTGCCTGCCCTGATTTGGTTTGGTTTTGATTTTAAAGAATCTCCTACATTTCTTAATTTATGAAAATCGAAACTTGAAATACCAAATCCTTTTCACCCACTGATTTTTTTTTAATTAGAAATATTATTTACTGGCTTTGAAATAGTATGAGTCTAATTTTGCATCTGAGGCTTGCTTCTTTGCACATTGTTATTGTGCGTATACTTCTCCCACTGTTCAAGTCCAAGAGTCGGTAATTGTAAGATGGTACAGGTTCAAGAGTGGTGGCCAAAGGTAGGGTTTGGTGGCAGAAGGGAGAGAGATGTTTTGTTTTGTTTGTGGACTATTCTGTTTCTTTAGACTGAAGAATGTGACCCAGCCTCCCCATTTAAGAAATGAAGGAAAGAAAGAAAACACTGCCATCTTTGATATTCACTGCCAACAGGGAACTTGCAAATGGGTTCTCCTTTTCAAAATGCCTTCCCAGAGTGATCCTAGGAGGACTGTATTGTTCTTGGGACTCAATCAATAACAGCCTGTTGTGGGGACAGAGGGAACTTCCCTGGGGTTTTGTCAATGAAGAATTAAAACCTGGATGGCAAAAGTTTATTTCTTTCAGTCTTGTGCGTTTCCACATTAGAATTTCTGCTGTGTGGAATTTAAAACAAAGACATTTAAACTCTGTGCTCCTCTGACAGCAGAAGGCCACAAAGACATCAGAATTCCATTATTAGAGGGCCTAATAGACCATCTTGAGATAGAACTTTTTTATTATTTTTTAATTTGTATTGAATTTCTGCAAGTTTCATACAACATATTTTAAATATATTTAGACTCCCCATCTGCACCCTCTCACCCCACCCCCGCCAGATTTCATGTACTCTGTCGTACATATCAAGGCCTGTTGAGTCAAATTTGTATCCCCAAATGTCCTTCTATGTCAGTTCATCCACTTGGAGCCTGACTAACCTATTTAGCATCCCACCCTTAAAGCCAGCCCTCTCCCCCGCGCAGCTGGAGGTTGCCAGTGCTTCCCCAAGCAGGGCTGGGGTTCCTACCAGCTTTCCTTATATCCGTGCTGGGGTGTTGTCTGGCTTGAGCTCACCTGGAATTTGTGCATGCTGTCAGCATGGCTATGACTTCATATGAGTAACTGACCGACTGTCTGGAAAACGCTGCTTCCTTGTAGTCATCCACCACCCCTGGCTCTAACAACCTCTCTGCCCCATCTTCTGCAATCATCCCTGATCCTTGGGTGGCAGAGGTTTGATACAGGGGTCCTATTCAGGGCTAAGCACTCTGCAGTCTCGTTCTCTGCACTTTGGCCGGTTGCAGCTTTCTGGATTAATCACCACGTGTCACATGAGGGAGCTTCACTGGTGGGAGCCGAGAGATGCATTACTATTCTTTCTGTTCCCTGTTCCAGAATCTTTTTTTATACACATTTGTTTTATGCTCTGAGAGTTTCATGCGGAGTGTTGTATTATATCACTCTCCCTCTCCCACTCCTTCCTGCAACTTCTCCCAGGTCTCCTATCCACTTTGAATTTCTTGTCTGCTCTTACATTATTATAAGTACACACACTAATGCACTGAGTCCATTTGGTGATGCTCGTGTGCACCTGTGTTTAGGGCTGCCCTGATTCTGCCTCCCTCAGCATTCGTCGTTTGCCTGTAGCTCTCGACATAGAGGTGGGACCATGTCATCTCCCTCATCCACACTAATGTGTCATCAACTGGTATTGTCATATACAGGTCGTTTTTATTGTTTGTTTGTTGTTTTTTCTTTTTTTTTAAACTAGTAAAATTGTCCTTACTTAAATTCTTGATGAGACTAAGAACCCCAAGATAGGATTGTAATTTCCCCAGAAGCATGAAGGAACCCCAGTGGAGGTCCCTAAAATTTCAGGTAACAATTGTAGAACTCTCATAAGACTGTTGTGAGGATCAAATGAAACAGTTCGTGGGAAGCATCTCCTATCATGCCTGGAACACAGTGGACTCCCAGTAAGTGGAGCTATGATTAATACTGGTGTGAGTGCACATTAAATGGTAAGGTTGATGCTCCAGAACTGGAAGATCTGTGAACATGGGCCATTTCTCATTTGGCTGCTTGTAGGAACACTGTAAAAGCCATTTATCAGCTTCACCAGCATAGCTGTGACTACTGCAAGCAACCCTCAAGAGCCACCTTGTTGAGCTTCCCTCGTGGAGGGAGGAGGTGCGGACTTGCATCGGAAATTCTAGCTGCTCCTTGCTACAGCTCCCTCCCAGCTGTGAGTCGTTTTGCACATGGCCTTGTGGTCTCGGAAAGTGATAGAGTATAAAGAATAAGCAGGTGAGGGCTCCATCTCCGCAGCTATGGGGAAGTCATCAAACACGCTGGCCTGAAATTTTCCAGAGCAACTATGTTGGGGGTCACCCGCACTCTCCAGGTAAACCAAATAAACTCATTGTTTTACCAAGCTAGACTTGAGTGGAATGGCCGCTTTGGTCATCTCTGCCTCATCTAGGTTTAAGAGATATTTGTCCGTGTGTCCCTGGGGAGGGACTTTGGGGTTGATATCTTGTTTGCTGTGGATATGTGATGACAGAGTGATGGTGATTTGAGAAGAGAACCAAGAATACTTGTTTGAGAGCTTCTGATGAGCAGAGAAGATGTAGCACCCTGGCCTCCTCAGGAGCAAGGGGAACTGCCACGTGCACTGGGCTTTCAGGTCTGTTTAATCACCTGTCCACCTTTCTTCGTCTCCTCACCTCTCCCTCTCATCTCTGCTGCGGACAGAACTGGACCTTCACGTGCATTTGCAGCTCTCCCCGGTCATTCTGGGAACCTGAGGAGCCCAAGGTCACAGCATGCATAGTTGGCAACAAGCCTTTGGGGCCCCTACTGACTCCTTGGGGATCTTATGTCTTCTTCATGGAAGCTTTGGGCTCCCTTCCCTGTACCTCCGTTCCCTCTGGGCTGCCTCCACCACTCCACACTGATTTCTGCTTCTTAGATCCTTACTTTGTCCAGACCCTAACTCCCAGTCACTCTGTCCTTCAATCTGGTTCTGTCCTTTCAGCCCATTTTGCTTGCTGGAAATTCCAGGAGAGAATAATCCTCAGATGAAAGGACCAGAGGTCCATGGAGCAAGTTTCTCTTTCTACTTGGGCTTCCAAGGTTTTCAGGGAAGGGGAACATTTACTAGACCTTCAGTCCTGGTTAGTGTGCTAAAGGATCAGTTTGTTCCATAAAGGAATCTCAAACAAACGAGAAAACAGATCCAAAAGGCAGGACACCCAGTCTCCCCTGCTTAGGAGGATACTGCGCCCATGTTCAGGATCAGCCAGCGGATCAGCAAGTGGGCAGCTTAATCTGCAGGTGATTACCTGGGCTGTACTTACTGCTGCTGAATCTGAGGGTGGAGCTGGTGTCAAGCTCCCACTCCTGGAGTGTCACTGAAGGCTTGATGCCTGGACCATCCTGCCAAGCTCCTGCTCTATTCTATCAGGGCAGGAGACACGCCAAGATTCATATTCTCCTTGTCCAGTGACAATGACCATAATAACAAAGACTCATTGAGCAGCGCCTTGGACAGCTCAGAGTCTTCCCATTCAGCCTCACACCGTGATATACGTGTGCTAGTTTCGCCTGTCTGAGACAGACAGTTTCTGCAGCTCATCCAAGGATATTACAGCAAAAACCTAGGAGACAGGACCTGCATTATTGTTAGGGGAAGTCTTTATAATTTTTGAAATTACATTTATTATTGGTGTGTGTGTGTGTGTGTGTGTGTGTGTGTGTGTGTGTGTGTGCAGATCAGAGACAACTTGAGAAGTCAGTTCTGTCCTTCCACCATGTAGGTCCGGGGAACTGAACTCAGGTCATGAGGCTTGATTGCAAGCTCTGCTAATGCCTGAGCCATCTCAGCAGTCTAAAGAAAACAATCTAGTTGTCAGTGGTCTCTCCTGAGGCTTTCTCAAATAGGTCCCCGTGTGTAGTACACTGAAGAACATTAAGTATAAATATTAGCAAATGCCTATGAGCACATGCCGACCGCTGTGTAGTGAGGACATACGGGAAGCAGATATAGAGATGGATGGAGACAGAGACATAGATAGATGAAAGGTATAAGAATGTTGGTCCAGTTCTTACCAATAATGAACAGTACATCAGCTTGAGGTACCAAGGGCAAGAATGAAATCAAGGAGGACATGCTTCATGGATGCTGCACTGGTCCAGGAGATAATGGAAATCCAGGTGACATCGGCGGAGGTGTCAGGAAGTGGTTGTATTTGGGGTTTAACTTGGAGGCAAAGCCATGGAGACTTGCTGACAGGTGGGATGTAAGGTAGGAAAGCCAGAAGTGAATGACAATGCTGCGGGTTCTGTCTGGGCAATGGAAAAAATCCAGGTGCCACCAACTGAGATGAGAAGCAGCTGTGATGCCATCCCTCTGAAGGATGCCCGGGGTTCCATCGTGTACTCATTGAGTTTGAGACGGTAGTTAAAATCCAAGTGTAGGTGTTTATCAGCTGCAGATCTATCACTTACAACTGTAGATGTCTATCAGCCGAGGAGAAGAGAATGGGTTAAGCTAAACTATAAAACATAGAGTCACCAACGGTTGTCAGTCACAACGACACTTGAGAGTTTATCTTCAGGTTTAAGAGCATTTATTTTGATTTTTTATGTTTCCTTTTAGTATGTGTGTGTGTGTTGTGTATGCCAGATGTGTGCAAGTGCCCATGGAGGCCAAAGGTCAGTGTTAGATCCCCTGGAACTAGAGTTACAGTTATTGAGTTCTGGAAACCAAACTGGGGTCTTCTTCAAGAGCAGCAAGTGTTCTTAACCACTGAACCATCTCCCCAGCCTGATTATTTTTTTATTTCTTAATTTAGTCAAATGTCTTAGTGTTTTATGATTTCTTTATAATTGAGTTAATTCAGAGTTAATAATAATTCACGTTTCTTTTTTGTTTTTTTTTTTTTGTGTGTGTGTGTGTGTGTGTGTGTGTGTGTGTGTGTGTATGTTAATAGTCCATGCATATAGAGGCCAGGGGTTGACATCACTCTGGACCTGGTTGGTTGGTTGGTTTGAGAATGCATCTTCTGTTGCCCATCTAGCCTGGAACTCACTATATAGACCAGGCTGGCCTCGATTTCACAGAGATCTGCCTGCTTCCTAAGCGCTGGAATTAAAGGTGTGCACCATTGGCTTGCACCTTATTTTTTGAGATAAGGTCTCTTACTGAACTTGGAGGTTGCTGATTTGATGAGTCTGGCCCACCAGCAAGCTCCAAGGATTGTCCTGTCTCTGCCTCCCTAGTGCTGGGATTACAGACTTGTATCACAGTTTCTGACTTTTTCACATGGGTGCTAAGGATCGAACTCAGTTCCTCATACTTCGTGGCAAGCACCTTACGGACTGAGCCATCTTCCCACACGCTCTTTCCATATTTTGACTCCAGCTCACCTATATAATAGTCTGTTGACAGATGAAAACACATCCAGTGATCTCTTCTTCAGCTAACGCAGGCTTTAATCCATCCAGCTCCCGGATGGTTTAATAAAATACTACAGGATGGGGTTGCGGGAAGAAAAGGGGAGCAGAGGAGGGAGGGGGAGGAGGAGATGGAGGTTAGGCAAAGCGAAAGGAGACTGCTCAGGAACATACTAATTTAAACCTTGCAGAACCAGGGTCAGCTTTCCTAACCTGCCTTTCTGGGTCAGCTAGAGAAGGAGTGGTTACTGTTGCCAAGAAATTCTGAGCCAAGTTGGAAACTTGATCCCAGTAACTGTGGTGAGCCAGTATTGATGGAATATTTGTTGTCTTTGATCCTGACTTTCTATTTGTATTTATGTTTTCTTGGCTCATTGTATGCGACTTTTCTTGCAAGTTACTTTTCTTCTGGAAAAAGTTAAAGTGTATTCGAAGCTCCAAAGAGTAAAGGACACTGACAAATAAGGCTGCTCCTTGGGGACTGGGCAGTTTCCTCAGGAGACAATGAAGCTATTAATCCCTGACAGCAGTTTCCCTAAGCCTTACCAATGGGAGAATTGACTTCTTCTCTTTGTTTTTCTTGAAATATTTCAACATGCAGAAAGGCATGCAGAATAGTTATCTCAAATAAATACCCAGATCCACCACCAAGCATAACAGATCTTAATATTTTCCACATTTGCTAAAGGTTTTTAAAATAACACGTTACAAACAGAGATGGAGCCCAGGTCATCTCCCTTCCCTCCCTAAAGGTAACCGCTGTACTGAATTTGCTTGAATGATTATTCATTCTACTATCCCTGTTACACATAAGGCATAGGGAGTTTATTTAATTGAGGTTTTCTTCTAGTTTCCAAACTTATGTAAATGGTGTGCAATTTTTTTCCCCCTGCGTCTTTTTTGTCATGCTATGCGTCTGAAGTTCATCCTTGTTAACGGCAGTAGTTGTTTCTTTTTCAGTGCTATTTGTAAGGCCAATGCCTGAACTCATGTATCTCCCTTTTCTGTTGTACACATTCAGAGATTTCTAATTTGGAACTAGGACAGAGGCGGCTGTTTTGAATTATGTGGTGTGAAATTTGCATAGGAGTTGCTGGGTTGGAGGCAGAACCTGGCATGTGAAAGCAGATATGTGTACAGGAATGGGTATGTGTTAGGTCGTGTGTGTGTGTATACAATTGGTGACTTGTGCAGAAGTTTGCTGAAGGAATTTTTCTTAAGATGAAATGTAAATACAGTGGGATGCATTAAGTCTACAGTTTGAGGAAATTTGAAAAGATAATCAGCATCCCACTTCAGATGAAATTACTTCAGGAAAGCTCTTTTTAGATAATTCTTGTTGGTATTATAAGCAATGTGGACTCTAATTCTCCACTGGGAATGGAACCCACAGGGCACTCTCCAGGCTTCTTACCCAACACAGTGCTTTTGAGAATCAACCCTATTGCTTTATGTGTTGATAATCTGCTGATCTGTTTATCCAGTCTACTGCAGTGTCTCCCACCTGAGCTCTTATGAGTAGAGCACTGTTGGAGGAGTCCGTCAAGCAATGTATCTGCTAGGTCACAGAACAGCTGTAAGTTTATGGAAGGAGTGGCCGTACATTTTTCAGCGTGGTTATACAATTTCTCACCGCCTCCAGCAATGTATAGAGGGTTCCAACAATGCCACATTTTTGCCAGAATTTGTGGTTGTGAGCCTTTAAAAAAACACAGCTATTTTTATGTGGCTTTTCTGAGCATTCAGCTGTTGTTTTAGTTTTGTTTTCGCTGATGTCCAATTATGTTGATCACATTTTTGTGTACTTTGTGGTCATTTTTATTATTATCTTTTATGAAATGCTTATTTTTTGAAAGTCTTGAGTTGTCTTTCATTACTGATTTGTATGAGTTCTTTCTGTGTTCTAGATACAATATTCATTTTGAATTATGATAAAATATAGTTCATCTTTTATCGTTCTCATCTTTCATTTGTTCTTGGAGAATTTCATACAATGTATTTTGATTATCTTCACCTCCTTCCCCAGCTTCTCTTAATCCCACCCACAGTTCCCTCCTCATCCAACGTGAGGTCTTCTTTTTAAAAAAACAAAAATTCACAGAGTCCAATTTGTGCTGTCCGTATACTGTCGGGTGCACGGCCATCCACTGGAGCAGGGTTGACCCACCAGGGCGCACACCATTAAAGAAGATTGACTCTCTCTCTCCCAGTCACTATCGATTGCCAATAGCTCCACAGACAGGGGAGGGACTTGCTGCCCACCTCTCTATTCTGCTTTAGTCTGGCTTGAGCTTGAGCAGGTCTTGTGCATGGTATCACAACAGCTGTTTGCACACCTGCCCTATCGTGTACAGAAAATACTACTTCCTTGTAGCCATCCACTGCCTCTGCCTCTTAACAAATCTTTCCAAACTCTCACCCTCATCAGACACACTTCTTGTAGTAGATAGCAATCAACACAGAGAGACCCACAACTGCTCAAGATGCAGAGAGAAAGAGGCTCCGGAATGTTGACCCCAAATGGGACATCTGTGTCACACCCTCTCCTCCCAAGGCTCGGGGATCAATTCATCCATTTTCATGCCAAGTGACATTTCTGATCTCCTTAAAAATATTTTTCCTACCTCATATTTGCAAAGATTTCACCTTTTATCCTTTTAGAAACTTTATAGTTAAAGCTATTAGACTTAAAACAATGATCCTCCTTGAATTGATTGGATTTTTGTTTCGTTTTGTCTTGTCTTAAGCTATAGTCTCTCTGTGTAGTCCAGGCTGGCCTCAGATTCGTGATCCTCCGGCCTCAGCCTCCCGGCTGTAGCCACATGGCCATCTTGGAGTTAACGTTCTGTGAGTGGTGGGAGGTAGATGGTGAGCTTCATCCTGTTCCCCGTGGAAACTCACTTCTTCCCATACAATCTGTTTCAAAGAGTTTTCTTCTTCCCTGTGGAATTGCCTTGCCATTTAAAAAGAAAAACAAAACCCACCGTTGACCTGTATGTATATGCGTATATTTCTTTTAGATTTCTATTCTGTTCCTTTTTCTTTTTTACACAAATACTGCACTGTTTGTAGCTCTGTGTAGATCTTGGAAACAGGTAATATAATATCTCGAGATTTGTTTTTCTTTTACAAAATAGTTTTGGATAATCTGTCTTTTGCATTTCCATATATATTTTAGAATCAACTTGCCAATATATTTTTTGAAAGACTTGAGACTCTGTTGAACCCACAGTGAACAGGAGAGGATCTCAGACCATGACTATCACCATGCAATGTGATACATTTCTTTGTGTATTTAAATAATCTCAGCAAAAAGTCATAAGTTTCCATCTAAATTTTATCATGAAGCAAATTTATTCCTAAACATTGCTGTGGTTTGAATCCTCAACATCTCCCAAAGGCCTTCGGGGAGCATTTAGTGGGCAGGGCCTGGTAGAACTGAAGCCCTTGGGGTGTATGTCCCTGAAGGAGTTACTGCAGCCTCGACTCCTTTCTTTGATTTGTGGATGCCATGATGTACACAGCCTCCTCAGCAGCTTCCAAAGTCACCTTGGACCCAAGAACAACTGATCATGGACTGAAACCTGAGCAAAAATTAATCTTTCACCTTAAAACTGACTTTTCAGAGCTGGGAAGATGGCACAGTTGGTAAAGGGTGTGTTATGTAAGCATGAATACCTGAGTTTGATCCTTACACATGTAAGAGCCAGACACGTCTGCACAGGCCTATAATTCCAGTTCTGGAGAAAGGGAGGCAGAGGATCCCTGGGACTTGCTAGCCAGCAAGTCTAGAGGAATTGGTGAGCTCCAGGTTCAGTGAGAGACTCGGTCTCAAAAAGGGAGATAGAGAGCAATTGAAAAGATCCCCTGTCTTGACCTCTGGCCCCTACACACATGCACACCCACATGTGTACAAACACAAACATATACATATAGATACCCAAAATAAGTTGATATCTTAGTTGACTAACAGATTTTTAATATATTAAAACTATATTAAAATCTCATTTCTCATTGTTTTTTTAAAAATTTTATTAATTCTTTAAGAATGTCACGTGGTGTATTTTGGTCACTCTCCCCCCCCCCCCCCCCAGCTCTCCTGGTCTAACCCCCTCCTACCCATGCAACACTGTGCCCTCTGTTTTCTTTAACCCAACAAGTCCAGTTTGTGCTGCCCATATAATCTTGGGTGTGTGGCCATCCCCTGGAATGTGACTGACCTGTCAGGTGCTAGTCTCTCAAAGAACACTGACTCCTTCTTCTCCACTAGCTATGATTTGCCAGTCACTCTCAGGCAGGGGACGGATATCGTGCCCACCTCCCTTCTCCATGCTGGCATTTTTCTGGCTTGTGCTTGAGCAGGACTTGTGCATGCTGTCACAATCATTGTGAGTTCATACTATATCACAATAGGAGACTTACCCTATTGTGTCCAAAAAATACTGCTTCCTTAGAGTCCCCACCACCTCTGGCTCTTACAGTCTCTCCACTCTCTCTTTTGCAAATGTCCCTGAGTCTTGGTATGAGAAACTGTGATACTGATTTTGCATGTAGGGCTGAGCAGTCTACCATAAGTTATTCTCTGCACCTTGATTAGTAGATCTCTGGGTTGATTGCCATCTACTGCCAAAAGACACTTCTGTGATGAGGGTTGAGAGATGCATTAATCTATGGATATAAAGTCACTAGGAGACATATAAAGATCTATAAGTCATTAGGAGTCAGTTTAATCCTAGGTCCATTTAGCAGAATAATAGTAATAGGTTCTCCTCTAGGGTCGATGACCTGCCTAGCCACAGGTTCTTGGCTCTAACAGTGGTACCAGATACGGGTTTCATCTTGTGGAGCAGGCCTTAAATCCAATCAGAAGTGGTTGGTTGCTCCTATAACATTTGTGCTACTACTGCACTAGTGGACACGTCTTGCCAGGCTGGTCATTATTACATCTTGAAGGGTTCAAATATGGGTAAAGTTGAACTTATGCTCTTAGGCTTTTTGTATAAAGTGTCCACTAAAAGATTTATATGGTGAAGTCTTGATATTTAATCTGGGGAACTTTCAGATTCCTTGTGTCTTTTTTTCTTTTTTTGTCTTTTGAGACAGGGTCTCACTGTAGCCCCAGCTGGTCTGGAACTCTCTACGTAGACCAGGTTAGCCTTGAACTCACCCTGCCTCTGCCTTCTGAGAACTGGGATTAAAGGCATGCACCACCATACCAGACGTTTTCTTTTTTCAATGTGTATGAATGTATGCCTGCATGTATGTAAGTGCACCCAAGTCATGCAGTGTCCATGGAGATCAGAAGAGGATATCAGATCTCTTGGAACTAGAGCTACAGATGGTTGTTAGTCATCATATGGGTGCTAGGAATCAAACCCAGGTCCTCTGCAAGAGCAGCCAGTGCTCTTATCTGCTGAGCCATCTCTCCAGGCTCAATGTCTTCCAATCCTATTGGTCAAGTTTTACACTATAGGCTTTCTAAAATCAAGGAAAGTTGGAGTATCGGATCATATGTACTGCACAGAAAGTCACAGTCATCCATTATGAATTTACACATCATTTCCCTTCTTAGCACCCTGACTTACCAGGTAAGGACTGGCATGTAGAAAAGCTCCTGCTTCTTCCCATCTTTGTTGAGAGCCCTAGCTCTTCTGATCTTGCTAGCTAGCATTATTGAGTGTTAATTACCTCGGTGTTATGGCCAAAACAGAGATTTCTACTAGATGATCCCTCAATAATGTGCCTCCATGCTCATCAGACAGACATCCTGCCCCATCTCTCTGTGTGCCCAGAGCTACCATTGGTTCTGACTTATCAGTCACTTCAGGCCCTGGCTTTCGGTGCCCAAGGACCCAGGTGATCTGCTCTTCACATTGGTGTCCATTTTGGCATATAGCCTTATTCCTGCAGACCACTTGAGGTAGGATCACTCAACCAGCACTGGGGTGTTCTCGGGTCTACAAAGAACAGCTTGGTTAAGTTAGTGGTCTGGGTGGGCATTCTCTTCTTTATGTTCAGTCAGAGGCACTGAGTGTTTCCTGTTCCCGGGAGAGCAAACCCCACATCCCCACACCTCTCAAGTTGCTACCCATTTCTTAGCATGATGAAAAACTATGCATGTAGTGATTTCCTTTCGGTCAATTATTATATTCTCAATACAAAGAAAGCACAAGCTAGGGGCCTGCTAAGACAGCGTAGCTGGAAAAGTGCTTGATGCACAAGCGTGAGGACCTGAGTTCGGATCCCCAGCTCCCACATAAAAGTCGTATGTATGGTGATGCATGCCTGTAATCTCAGCACTGGGAAGGCAGAGACAGGAAGATCCCTGGGACTTGTTAGCCTAACCTAGCCAGATTTGTGAGCTCTAGGTTCAGTGAGAGACCCCTGACTTAAAAATTGAAGTGGACAGCAACTGAGGAAGACATCTAATGAGGACCTCTGGCCTCCACATGTACCTGCACCCATATGCACATACATCCACAGGAAAACACACACACACACACACATACACACACACACACACACACACACACGAGAAAAACAGAAAATACAAACCAGTGTTTTTCTATGAATAAAGTAGGAGTGTGGATCCTTCTGTCTGGAAAATACAGTGGATATTCAGTCAGTCACAAGTACCTAAACACCTCATTTTCAATTTGTATCTATCACAATTCACAAAACAGTCATCAACTAAACAAAGAACTTTCTGCAGCCCGAGGTCTCCCTGGAGAAGACTCACTGAGTCCCCTCACCTCCTACACACCACATAGATTGCCAAGCTCAGAGCCACACGCCACACAATCTGCCTTTAATACAACCAAAAGCATCTGCCTGTGTGTGACCATGAGAGCATGTGGGCCCCAGTGTGAGTGCCAACGATGTTACACAACATCCATCGCCAGCAGCTGATGCAGGAATTCCAACTTCCTGTTCCAGTAAAACATCCATCATTCATTTCATGGCCAGCAACACAATGTGGCTCAGACCCATTTGATCCTGAGGAATGAAAATCTTGAGGCCTCTGCACTTTTAGTTTCTGCTTTGCCTTTAGCAGTAAAGTTTATCAATTGCATATCAAAAAGTAGTGTGTTTTGTTCTGGGAAAATTAAGTTTGTTTACCAAAGTTCTGTTTTATCTAACTGTTATATAAAACCCAGAGTGGTTTGTGGTTTCTATTTAATGGTTCCATAGTACATAAGATGCTAAGAGTGCATCAAGTGAAAAGGTCATCAGTTACATAAAACCCAAGTTTTACATGGAATTAATACATTCAGATTGCACTTCCCAGTCACGCTTTTGTCTGCTTGTGTGAAACCATCTATTTGAAAATGCTGTCTCCTTAACACATTGCTTTTCTCATCCTGTATTTATACTGGAGTTGGATCACTATTTTAGCTTACATTATTTGCATTTTTGTTTTAATTTATTCAGCATTCCTCATTACTCTTGACTTTCAACAAACTATTTTTTAAAATATATTCATTTATGTGAATCTGTGTGTGTGTGTGTGTGTGTGTGTGTGTGTGTGTGTGTGTGTGTAATATATGCCACTTGAGGGCAGTTCCCCCTGAGGCCAGAAGAGGCCATCAGCTCTCCTGGAGCTGGAGTTGAATGTGGTTGTGAGCTGCCCAATGTGGGTGTTGAGAATTGAATTTGAATCTTCTGGAAGAGCAACCAGTGCTCTTAATTGCTAAACCATCTCTCCAGACCCTCAATAAATCTTTGTGTGTGTGTGTGTGTGTGTGTGTGTGTGTAAGAGAGAGAGAGAGAGAGAGAGAGAGAGAGAGAGAGTTGTAAAAGAAATAAAAAACGTGCAAACAAAGTAACTATCCGTTCAACAAAGATCTACTGAGTACTCAGTACACGCCTGGCAGTGCTGTGGCTGAGGTTGTTAAGGTTGTTAAGGTGCACAGTGCAGTCCCATTGAATCCACAGGGTAAGTAGGAGAGGCTGAATTGCCTCAGAGAAGCTATAGATTCACAGCAGAAAACAAATAATTGGAGCCCATACACTTCTCAAGAATGGAAAAGTAACAGGTCTATATTTAAGTGGAAAGTATAATTAATTTTATGTTCTGAATTTATGGGATATAAGTAAAAATAGATTTAAAAGAAATTTTGACCAAATAATCTTCAGCCCACTGACTGCCTGAACCCACTGGGAGTCTGAGGAAAGCGAGCTGAGAGATGTCGTTAGCTTATGTTTCTGTCTTTTTGCGGTGGTTCTTTTAATACTCTCCAGCACCAGTGTGCCAGGAATTTGGTTGGTGGGATTGGGCCTTGATTGGCATAGCTGATTAGCACAGCCCCCTGGCCCCCTACAGTCCTTGCACCATCAGTCAAACCTAAGCTAGACAAGGCATGAACTTCCAGCAGCATCAGTAACTGACTCAAGTAGGTTCGGTCACATTTATTTAATTGGAGGAGGCACAAGCCATTGCACACGTGGAGATCATAGGACAACTTGCAGCAGTCAATTCTTTGCTTCTATCATGTGGGCTCTGGGGATTGAACTTGGGCTGTCAGGCTTGGCCGCATGTACCTTTGCCTGCTGAGCCATCTTGCTGGCCCATCAGAGAGAAGTGCAGTCTGTTTGGTTCTGTTTTGTTTGTGTGGGAAAGCACTCTGAATGTGCCATGTGCAAATAGAAGGCTGTGGCCCTAGCAGCCACTTTAAAACCAGAACCAGACACACCTGGAAAGTGAGAGCTGAGAAATTACAGAAAACAGAGAGTCAAGCTAGATCAGGCTTGAAGCTCTCTCTACCCCTGAACTGTTTACGTACTACATAATGTCTGGGGCCTCAGCAAGGGAAATGCAGAGGTGGGGTCTGGAAGCATCTGCGGTTTAGTCACATGAGTCTGATGGATGCTGGGAACCAGCTGGAATCTCTATGGGACAGTCACTTCAAACAAGCCACTTCTAGTGACTGTTTGGGCCTCCTGACAGTGGTGACTGAGTTCCAAGAGCAAGGAGCCCACTCTGTCATCTTTTGTGACCTAACTCAGGAGTCACATAGCTTCACTTTTGAATCCCAGAATATACAGGCCCAGTTGCTAGTTAATAACAAAGCCACATTGTCACAACTAACATTACTGCCATTTTGTTTGTTTATGAGACATAGTCCTATGTAGCCCAGACTGGCGTCAAATTTCTTACATTGCCAAGGATAACCTTGAACTCCAGGTCCTCTCGCATCCACCTCCCAAGTGCTGATATTTCAGGCATGCATTGTCACCCAGCCTTTGTAGCCATTTTGAAAACTGCCATTTGCTATACTGTCTCTGTGGCCTGGGGCGGCCTTCATCAGCACACAGCACCCTGGGCTTCTTTCACTGGGTTTCCTTGTCATTTTGTAGTTACCTGTCTCTTCCTGCGGTCTAAGTTCCCTTGGCGGGTCTGTCTCCTTTAGTGTTCTATCTCTAGCATTTAGTAAAATGCCTGGAGGAGCACTAAACTTTACATTGAGCTTTGTAGGCATTTACTTCAGTGTGATGCCCATTTCAGACAGTTCTCACACCTGCCGTTCTTAGCGTCTTTACGTCCTGCTGCTCTCAGGTCTCCGCTCGGCCACCCTGTGCATCTTTGCTGCTGAGCCCAGACCTTCAGAGGCCAGGATCGATGAGCATCCGGAGATAGCCCCTGGTGGCCCTGCCTGTGTGGTCTTGTCAGATCACCACACGTGCACAGCAAAGGAAGCAGAAAAGGAAAAATATGTAATCCTGGCACCAGACAAGAAGTTAGACCTCACAGGTACAACAGTGGTCAGAGATGGAAATCTTTAAGTTTAAGGCAAGAGCCCTCGAGCAGGGGAGAGAAAAATGTAATGAACGTGTGCCAAATGCTGGAAACCCAACTCCAAAGACACACTCCGAAAGGCAGGGATTCATATTCATTCTCCACCCCGGCCCCGAGAATAGAAATTTCCCCATCATACATAAAATCCTCTGTTGAATGTTTTATTTCTATTATTATTATTATTATTATTATTATTATTATTGATGGTGTGTGTATGTGTGTATATGTGTGCCAGAGAAGTACATGGTGTGCCTTCCTCTATCTCTCTCTCTGCCTTGATTCCATGAGACAAGGTCTCTCTAACCCTGGTGCTCACCACTTTGGCTAGGATAGCAGACTACCCAAGTCCCGAAGTTCTGCCTGTCTCCTGCCCATCCTGGGGTTATAGGCACTGACAGCCATGCTTGGCATTTTATGTGGGTAATGGGGATTTGAACTCCGGTCCTCATGCTTGAACAGACAGCGCTCTTACCCACTGAGCCATCTCCTCAGCCCGAACTTTTGATTTCTTAACAGATTTACAGGGACACAGTGTGCAAGGAAGGGGAGAACCACTGCACTAAGCAAAGCATGTGGCTCATCACGGGGCTCCATCAGCTCTGCCCATGAAGTTTACTGGGGACTAGGTACCTGCCCTGAGAACTGATGTTGGCAATGGTGACTGTAGGATATTTGGTCTGGGAGAAGACTTTGGTATACCTGTGCCTTTCACAAGCAGCAGATGGAAGATATAGTCATGGAACTTACAAAGCCTGTCACTCAAAGAGGTGGTCATGAAGTTGCTAGTGCCAGATGTGAGGAGACTGATGACTGATACTTAACAGCACACATCAAAACTGCAAATGGAAACATGCTGAATCCTGTGGTGCCTTCAGTATTCTACATTCGACTTAGTGGATTTGAGTTCCATTAAAACCACTTCAACCTACTGGTTGCTTCGGTTAGCAAATCTGTGGCTCGTATTTATCATCTGGTTCCCACACCCTCCTCATCACAAACACACATCTCTCTCCTTTGCATTCCTTTATTCTCTCAAAATACCACCAAATGCTCCAAAACCAGTAGGGAGAGAACACTCAAGAAGGGGATTAGGAAGGTATTAGAGCTGCGGGAAGAGCAGGCCTCAACAAGCTACGTACTGTCAGAGACCAAGGAAGTGTTAGATACAGGACATTTGTAAACCTGCCCCTACCCTCCAGCCTTGCCCTTTGGTAGTGCTCTTCTGCCCGACTCTGATCTAGCCTTGGATTTCACTTTCACCAATGTCTTTGCTTTTGTCTCTTTGTATTTGAGTGTCTCCAGCTTTCAATCTGTGTTCTTGTCTCAGTCTTCTAAGGTCTCTATGAACATTTTTTTAATCCCTGTTTTCATCACTGTCTCTATAAGTTATTCCAAGTGCTATTGTGGAGTAAGGAAGGTAAAATATTCAGACAAGCAGCAACCAAGGCCCTAAGGCAGGGAGAGGAGGGTCATATCCTACATACCCCTACCAGCCTAGAGGCTAGGACTCCATTAGGACACGTGCTTGTTGACCTGGCTGTTGGTACAGGATAGAAAGTGTTAATGCCAGGAAACACTTTCACTTACTGTATGAAAAGGATGGGATCAGGACCCAGCGTCTTCCTGTATTGCTTTTACTTTGGTTAGTTTTGTTTTGAGACAGGGTCCTGTCACCCAGGCTGGCCGAAAACTTGCTAAGTAGCTGACCTTGAATTTCTGATCCTCCTGCCTCACCCTCTCTAGAGCTTGGATTACAGGTGTGTACCACAACACCTGGTTTTATGAAGTGCTGGGGAACCCGAGGCTTTGTGTATGCTAGGCAGGCACTCTGCCAGCGGAACACATCCTCCATCCCCACACCGCAGCCTCTGTAAACCAAAAGTCGCTAGAAACCGTGATCTATCTATAGAGTCACATTTTCCAATGCAGATGGCTCGGCAGCCTTGGCAGGACCTCTGCCAGTCTCCTTTCTTCTGCATCCTCCAGGCCCACTATTTAATACTATTGTCAAGTAAAAGAAACCAGGACCCTTCGGAGGACAGATGATTCCTTGTGTTAAGAAAAAACAAAATCAGAATGAGCCTGGAATATCCTGCTGTTACCAGAAAGTAAGAATTTTATTTTTTAAAATGTTAGGGGCAGTAGACAAAGACCAAAGAATCCAGCTTAAGAGTTTCTGTTGATTGGGCTATGACTATTTGAACAAAAAGTATTTTTTCCTGTGGGTACTTGGAATAAGTTGGGTCTATCAAGGGTTGATGGATTCATAATTATACTCCAAAAGGAAATCTTTAAATAACTAATGTAAAAATATGGCGATTTTAAAAGATTTACTTTTAAAAATATATATTATTCTTTTTTTAATTTTATGTACATGAGTGTTATTGCCTGCTTGTATGTTAAGTGCACTCATGTCATTTCGATGCCCATAGAGGTCAAGGTCAGAAGAGGGCATCAGATTCCCCTGGAACTGGAGGTACAGAAGGTTGTTAGCCACCATGTGGGTGCTGAGAACCAAACTTGGTCCTCTGCAAGAGGAACCAGTGTTCTTAATTGCTAAGTCATCTCTCTAGCCCCAAGATCTGCTTTTATTTTTATCTATGTGTATGTATGTGTTCATCTGCCAAGTGTGTTGGGTACCTGTGGAGGCCAGAATAGGGCATCAGATCCTCTAGAACTGGAGTTACAAGCTGTTGTGTGCCGCCTAACATGGGTGCTGGGAACTGAACTCCAGTCCTCCAGAAGAACAGCAAGAGCTCTTAACCACTGAGCTATCTCTGCAGCCCCAGTGGTAAATTTTTTTTAAAATGTGTTCAATTCTGGATATTTTCTTGTTAATAGATTGTTTTTAAATAAGTGGGCATCATTTTAATATAGCGATTTTGTTTCTCTCACTAAATAACTAGTTCATAATAATATACATATGTTTATTGAAAGAAAAGTAAAATTAAGAATGCAAATAAATAATTCAGGATAATAATAGTAGCTCTATCCGAAAGAAGGAAGACTGATTTGCTTAGTACTGGGTAAACATATTATAATTTAGATACACAGATCCATGATTGGATGGATCCATGGTTGCACAAACTTATAAAGTAGAAGATTGAATAGAATTGACTTGGTCCATTTGACCTTATATACCAAAATACCATAAAGCAGGTGGTTTAAAAAAACATTTATTTCCCACAGTTCTGGAGGCTGGAAGACCCAGATGAAGAGGACAACAGACCAGGTATCTGGTTATGGCTCGTTCTTCATAGATGGCAACTTCTTGCTGTGTTCTCATAAGGTGGAAGGGGTGGATTAGCTTCCAGGAAGCTCTTTACTAACACCATTCATGAAATGAATGTGGTCAGGACCTAATCCCTTCAAAGTTCTCACCTTCCAATACCATTGTTTCTGAGGTTCGGATTTCAGCATGTAGATGGGGTGGGGCGGGGGCACGGTTACTCACAGTAAAGATCTTCAAAGAAGATAACTTAGTCAAATATACCAGAAAGGAAGAATAGAGGACCCATTCCCAAAGCCCCATCTCACAGGAAATGAAGCCTGACCGACACTATTCATTTTAATAAAATACCAATCCAGAATACATAATTCTTTTAAAAGGTAACAAACCAAGTCAGTATATCATACTAGTAGGACATCAGGTTTTGAAACTTTGGCAACATGAGACTTTCAAGTACATTTTATCGAAAAACACCAGGTTGTAAATTGTAATAATAATAACAACAGTAAAACCTAAGTGAAGGTGTGACCTTAAGAATAGTATCCTGGTAATGTCAGAAATTAGCTCCACCTGATGGTGAGCCCCACATCCAGACTGAAAATGGTTCAGCAGTAATCCAGGTCCTGCAGCCTTGTGGAACTGAGCACATACACTTTTTCTTTAGGGTCTCGTAATATTACTCCACCCCTGGGAAGATATAAAAATATATGACTGAAACCTTAGGAAGATATTAAAATAAGTATACTAATATCCCCCAGGAAGGCATAAAACAAGCACATAAATTATCAAACTGAATAAGCCCATTGTTCTAAGACCGTAGACGAGGCTCAAGTGTAAGTATAATAACAAACTTTGAAGTCATTACATTTGTGAGAGTTTTACAGTGTTTGAAGTGCTCAGAAAAATAGCCATAGTGAATTCGTAATTATGTTTTTAACTATTTAAGAGAATTTAATCAAATTAAGATCATCTTAAACTGTCAAGATAATTTGCTGGGTGTTTTTGTTACCTATTACATATTTATAAAACATAATTAAAAAAAATATTTTATTTTTATTTTATGTGTATGAGTATATTGTCTGCATGTGTGTAGGTGCACCCATGTAATGCAGTGCCTGAGGAGTCAGAAGAGGACATCAGTTCCCCTGGAACTAGAGTTACAGACAGTCGTTAGCTACCATGTGGGTGCTAGGATTCAAACCTGGGTCCTCTGCAAAAGTAACCATTGCTCTTGGTCACCGAGCCATCACTCCAGCCCCAAACATATTTTATTTCTAGAGTATTTAAAGCAAATCCCAGATATCATATCATTTCACCTCTAAGTATATTAGCATATATCAAGCTAATGACTTTAAACATACATGATCTCCACATAATTTATCATATCCTAACATGCAACATGTCATTTAATATGATAATACAGTCATATTTTTCCGAGTGATTAAAAAAAAAGTGTTTGTTATTTTGAATCAAATTTCAAACAAGTTCTATATGGTGGTTTGAGTTCGTAGGTTTGCACACTTCTCTCCCAGCGGGTGGGACTGCTGGGAAGGTTATGGAACTTCAGGAGGTAGAATCTTGCTGGAGGAAGTGGGTCACTGGGGGCAGGGTGGGCCTTGAGATTTCATAGCTTGGCCCCACTTTCTGTTCATGCTCGGCTTCCTGACTACCCATATAATGTGACCAACCTTTCTCACACTGATGGAATGAATCCCCTCAAACTGTAAGCCCAAATAAACATTTTCTTCCTTAAATTGCTTTTGTTGGCGTATTTTGTCACAGTAATTAGAAAGCTAAGCAATACAACAAATACAACCACATTGTATTTAATTGGCTTGGCCCTTGTCTTTATTGATAGCTCATAGTTCCCCATCCTCTTTCTTAAGAATAGCTTTTTAACGTAGTATTTATTAGGTACAAGAGTTAAATAATTTGAGCATTTCCTAAGCCCACAAAATACAGCTTTCAGTTCTCTTTTCAAAGATTATATTTAATTTTATATTATGTGTATGAACATTTTGCCTGCATGTATGTATGTGCATTGTGAGTGTGCCTAGTGCCCATGAGCCAGAAGAAGTTCTTGGATTCCTTGGAATTAGAGTTATAGATGGTTCTTAGCCACCATGTGGGTTCTGGGAACTGAACCCAGGTCCCCTGCAAGAGCAGCCAGTGTTCTTAACCCCTGAGTCATTTCTCCAGCCCCTAGCTTTCAGTTCTTAATAAGTAAATTAAGAAGCCTGTGCGGTCAAAATTAGAGACAGCAATGGAAAACCTTCATTGAATGTTAGAACACCAAGGGTGCTTTAAAAGCTGTTGATAATCAGAGTCTTCCTTGGAGGAACTGTAGGGGACTCTCCAGATCCTGGATCTGAGGACTGACTGTTCTGAAATGCTTCTCAAGCCTTTCCACCATCCAACCAGGGTGGAGGAACAGCAAGGGGGACAGAAGGCATAGTCTGAGGAGCTCCCATTCGCTGCTTGGAGAAGTCCAGGGGAAAGCTGAGACAGAGCTGTGGAGCACACAGCCTTCTGGGATTGGGGTACCACGAGGCATTGGTGAACTGTGGAGGGTAAATGGTGTCTTTGTCCCCAGCATTGCTTTTGCCCAATCTTGCCCCATCAATTCTGCAGAACAGAAATGAGCAACTACAGCCTAGATTCCAGGTGTCTGTGTTGCAGACAGGGAATGAAGGGCCAGGAGGTGAGAGAACGCCAGGGCTGCATCAAGACTGCCAGCTGAGGATCTGCTGAGAACGCAGGATGACTGGCTCCCCTAGAACAGCTTCTCTGTCCCCTTTCTCTCTTAGCACTCGGCACAGTGATTGCAACCTAAGAAGGCATTATCTCTTGTCTTTTGGAGATAACTCAGTTGTTTCTAAGGGAGAGCCTGACTAGACAATGCTTCTGAAGCACCTGAAGTGGAGGTATGTCTGCATGCTCTGTGGTATCTGTGCCTCATTCCTGGGGATCATCCCCTGCAAACTTCATAAGTAGCTCTAAATGTTGATGTTGTGGGCTGGAGAGATGGCTGTATGGTCACGAGCACTTACTGTGTTATCAGAGGACCAGAGTTTGGTTCTTAGCATTTGCACTGAGCAGCTCACAAATACGTGAAACTCTAGCTCCAGAGGATCCCACACCCCCTTCTGGTCTCTGTGGGCATCCACGCACACGTGTGTGCATACATTCTCAACACATGCACATAAATAGAATATAAATATTTTTTAAACTCAACAGTTTCTTGAAAAAAAAAGATTGTGGCTGGAGAGATGGCTCAGTGGTTGATAGCACTGGCTGCTCTTGCAGAGGACCTGGGATCAGTTCCCAGCACTAACAGTCAGTCATTTGTCTGTTACTCCCAATTCCAGGGAATCCAACACCTTCTTCTGGTCTCTGCAGGCACTGCATGCATAGGTACACTTACATGCAGGCAAAAAACCTCATATATACAAAAACAAACAAAAGATTGACATTGTATGAATATGTTCTCTGACCACAGTGCAGCCATTCAAAAATTAATTTCAAATGGATGTTCACCGGGAGACGGTCCTCCATCAGTCCTCCCAGTGTTTCTGTGAATCTTCTCAGCAGAGGCCCTGTGGGCTTTTGTTCTGAACTATCTTTTCAAGGATTTTATACAAATACCCTTTGAAAATGAAGATAGCATCTCCCTCCCCAGAAACGGACAGATTTGTTTGTTGTCCAATAAGATGAAGATGGTATCTCTGGAACAAAGGTTGGATGGTCTGGCTCACAGCCTCCTTATGAAGAACAGAGTTTCCTAAGTGCACTCCCTCAGCTGTGACTCAGACCCACCTGCAGCCTCCTCCAGCCTATACATGCTTTATTTCCAGGGGTCTTAGGGAAACAGGGTAACCCAGGAGAAATTTAAGTGATGAAGTTCTTTGTCTATGAGCCAGAGTCTTGTCCTATGCAGGCTGTTTTGAACCTGTGACTGGATCCATCACCCTTCACAGTTCTTGTGCTTCTATTGCACTTATTTATTTATTTATCTAGGGGGCTGTGTTGGCACAAGACAGGGCTCACACACATGGAGGTCAGAGGACAACTTGTAGGAGTTGGTTCTCTCCTTCCACCATGTGTGTACTGGGGATGGAACTCAGGTCATCAGACCTGATAGACTTTACCTGCTGAATCATCTCACTGGTCCTCTTCACAGCTCCTGATACTTCTTTAACTTTTCTGTTTGCTTGTTTGGAGACAAGATCTCCTTGTAGACCCAGATGGCCTAGAACTCCGTAGGCTTAGCTGGCATTGATTTCATAGAGATTTACCTGCTTCTGTGTCCTGAGTGCTGGGATAAAGGTATGTACCACCATGCCCAAATTAGTTCTAGATACTTTTTAAAAAGAAACCTGAGGCTGGAGAAACTTGCTCCATTAGGAGCACTGGCTGCTCTTGCAGATGATCTGGGTCTGGTTCCCAGCACCTACATGGTGGCTAACAATTGTCGGTAACTCCAGTTCCAAGGGATTCAATGCCCTTTTCTGGCCTCTGTGGGCATTGCACGACATGAGTACACAACATACACGCAGGTAAAACACTCATATACATAAAATTAAAATTTTTTAAATGTTAAAAAAAATCCTACAACTCTAAACATAAAATCGCATACAATTAGATCATTTTTAGATGGAAAAGAACTTACAAAGCTATCAAAGTAAACCAAATTAACTGAAAGAGTTCTAAGCCCAACTTTACTGGCCTGGCCAAACCTTTTGGTTTAAAGGGGAAATTTATCAATGTAAGTAAGTTTATCAGGAATCAAGAAATCTAACAAGGCAAGTGTTCAACTCAAGATGAAGGGAGTTTCCAATGAAATTAGCAAGTCTAACATGATGACAGTAGCAACAAACAACAGCAAAGACCACCAGAGCTAAAAGCTAGGCTTTTGATTATTCTATGTCTACGTATGGGTACATGTATGTGCAGGTGCCCATGTATGTGTGTGCAAAGATCAAAGATCAACCTTGGTGCCATCCCCCTTGATTGGTGTGTGTGTCTGTATGTCTGTGCATCTGTGTGCAGGCGTGTGTACCCATGCGTGTACATGTGGAGGACACAGGTTACATCTTTTTTGACACAGTGTCTCGCTGAACCTGGAGTTTGCTGTTTTGGTTAGCCTCACTGGCCAGTGAGCCCTGGGGTCCTCCAGTCTCCACCTGCCAGTGCTAGAGTTAGAGACCTGTGCCACCTTGCCTGGCATTTATATGGAAACTAGAGTTGAACTCAGGCTCTCAAACTTGCACAGCAAGCACTTTCCCTACTGAGCCATCTCCCTGGTCCCCAGAGCTTAATGTTTTAAATACCTGGTTCTCAGGGGACACCGTTATTTAAGGAGGTTCTGGAGACGTTGATGGTCTGCAGTGATGTGAACAGTCTCCACCACTCCTCTGCCACCATGAACTGAGCTGCCCCATTAGATCTCCCTCAGCAGATGAAGTAAAACCCTTGAACATCAGTAACCAAAATTAGTATTTCTTCCCTTAAGTGGTTTCTGTCAGGTATTATGGTCACAAAGACACATTAGTAACAAATACTCTCAATATTTTTGTTCCAAGTCACAGAGGGTCACACTCTAAATAAAAGTAAAAACTGATGGACCCGAATGGAGAAATAAGCAAATTTCAGCATGCTCAGCAATTGATAACACAAACAGAAAACCAGTAAAATCAGAGAAGACTTAAAAATGCAGTAAACACTATAAATCAAGCCACTTATATATTTATACTTAGAGTACTCCACCCAACTGCATGATGCATCTCCTCAAACGAAGAGATGGACATTATTCTGGGATATGAAACAAGCGTCTAGGAATTGGAAACAATTCAATCCTCTCAAAGACTATTCCCTAACTACAATGGAATTAACTTTTTTAAAGGATAAAGACACCTGGAAAATGCCCAAGTATTTGGAAACCAACACACATGAAATTAAAAAGTATTTGAGCCAAATGAATATGAAAACATAATATCACAAATGTTGCAATATGCTTCTAAAATAATATGTGGAGGGCCAGCACTCGGGTTGGCTCAGTGCATAAAGATGCTTGCCGTCAAGCCTGATGACTTGAGTTCAATCCCTGGAACCCATGTGGTGGAAGGAGAGGATGACTCCCTCAAGTTGTCCTCTGACCTCCACAGGCATGCCACAATATACATGTACCCATAAAGAGAGAGAGAGAGAGAGAGAGAGAGAGACACTAAATAACTGTAAAAAATATTTGGAGAAAATCTGCAAAAATATTTAAATAAATCATATTGGTTTCAGCCTTAAGAAAGTAGGAAAAGCAGGACCGGGCATGGTGGCATAGGCTCCCCAGCACAGGGGACAGACAGGGGCAGGAGGAGGACCGTGTATGGGAGTCCAACCTGGGCTACAGAGTGAGAGTAAGAGCCTATTTAAAAAAAAAAAAAAAACTTGAAGGAAGGGAAGGAGGCTGGGACGAGCATGAATTAAAATTAAAATACAAAACGAACTTCTTGCTTTTAAGAAACACAATTGATAAATCTCTAGTCAGAGTAATTAAGAAAAAAAAGATGGACTAAGGAGATACCTCGGTGATTAAAGTGCTTGCAGCACAATCATGAGGACCAGAGTGGTAGTGCCAGTCGGGTGTGGCACCCACCTGGAATTCCAGCTTCGGGAAGGCAGACACAGAGTATCCCCAGAGCATGCCAGCTAGTGAAGCTAACCAGATCAGCCGGCTCTGGGTTTGGTATGGAGACCCTGCATCAATGAGTAACGTGGGAGAGCAAAGGAGGAAGATTCCTGACTTCAACCTCAGGCCTCCATATGTACGTGCCTGCATGTGTGCGCGAATATGCACATATGTGTGCCTATACACGTGCAGACATGCATATACATATTCACAACATGCACACACACAAATTGAGAAAGAAAAAGAAACAAAGGTACAATTTACTGATATCAAGAAATAGGAAAAGACTTGATTACAGTTTTCACCAACATTGGCAGGATCAGAAAGGAATGCTACTACAAGCAAGTCTACGCACGTGAGCTTAGCAGACCAGCTGAAACACACAAACAACCAAAATTCATTCAAGAAGAAATAGAATGGCCTAATATTTCTGTATCTATTTAAAAGGCTCAAACTTTTACTTAAAATTTTTCCCACAAAGAAAAAACCAGATTCAGACATCACTAGTAAGTTATATCAAAATAGTTAAGAAAGAAATAATGTTAATTCCATACAAAGTCTTCAAGACATTTTAGGCAGAAGATGGACTTCCAATGTGTTCTTTAACTTCAGCACGACTCTGCTACTAAACCTGAGAACATGATAAAAAAGAAAATTCCACTTGGGCTGGAGAGACAGCTCAGTGGGGAAGAGCACTTCTGGCTCTTTCAGAGGACCCAAGTTTGGTTCTAGTCCCTATGGCAGGCATCTCACAACTGTTTGTAAATCCAGCTGCAGGAGATCTGATGCCCTCTTCTGACCTTAAAGGACCCTCCCCCACAGAAACACACTCACATATATACACATAAACAAAAATAAAATATTTTTAAAAGAAAGTTCCATTTAAAAAAAAAAAAACCATAAATAGAGATACAAAAGTTCTTAACAGCATTTTAATGACACAAATCTAAGAATATATGAAAGGTAATACAGCCTTGGTATGGTGTACATGCCTTTAATCCCAGCACTCAGGAGGCAGAGAGGCAGGTGAATCTCTGTGAGGTTGAAGCCAGTCTGGTCTACATAATGAGTTCCAGGCCAGCTTAGGCTACATAGCAAGACCCTGTCTCAAAAAAACTAGAACAAACAGAAAAGATAATATATAATGATCATATGATTTCATTTCTGAATGTAAGGTTGATATAACATTTGAAAAAAAATCAATTCATTTAATTCATCGTATTAAGGACTATAAATGAAAACTTAGACCAAAGGAACCTCTGGCTAGATGCAGAAAAGGACCATGCTTCACCATTCACAGCCTCCACTGGCACACACACAAGGGTGGACCAGGGGGTAAGGATCCACACAGCCTTGGGAGGAACAATGAGTGACCATCATCTCCCTCACAGATGCCAGCTTGCTTCTGGGTTGGGACATCTGGGCTGGCTGCACCATCGGTGGGTGGTTGTGAGGGCCCTGTCCAGACGTGCTCTCTGTGACAGTCCCACCTGCCTCCTGATTTTGCATGTTAGGCTTCAGGCTTCACCAGAGCCGAGGCAACATAACTGCTGCTGGACACATCCTCCACTCGGTTACTGGTACTGACAGCTCCCCTCCCCTCCTCATTCCTCGTAATGGCTGAGACTTTGTTCGCGGGCTGTGCTCTGTCCAGTAAGCAGTGTCTACTGTTCAGCACGCCCCGCCCTTTCTGTCCACGCCTCCTTAGATGTGTTACAAAAGCTAATTTTGTACTTTATTTGGTATATATTCCTAACTAGCGCTAACAGCTTGCTTTTACTCAACTCGCCCATCTATTTTCACAGAATAATCTCCACACTTTAATATTTCCTCAGCTTTCTCTAACCCAAGTTGATACTAACATGCTTTCTTCAATGAGGAGAGGAAGGCTGCTGGCAAGATTGTGGATGAGGCTTGCTGCTTTGCATCCAAACCCTCAGAAACAGGGCCTGGGAGATAGCTCAGAAGGGAAAGGCACGTGCTTCCAAGCCAGAAAACCTGAGTTTGATCCTCATGATCCACATGGTTGAAGGAGCGAACCAATGCCCATAAGTTGTCCTCTGACCTCCACAGGCACCCATGGCACACATACACACACACATATACACACACACGTGTATATATGTATATATGTATATATATACACATATACATACACACACACACACTCATAGTAATTTCACATTTTAAAAATAAAAAGGCAAGATAGCTCAGTGGATTCAGGTCTGTGTGCAGACCTGATGACTTAAGTTAAATCCCCAGATCCACAAGGTGGCAGGATAAAACCCAATTCTGGGGAGTTGTCCTCATACCTCACACCATGGCATCACACACACAAATAAATAATTTTTAAAAATTTAAAATCTTGGAAGCACACTTTGACTTTAAGGTTTTTTTAAAGATTTTGTTTTTAACTGTTTATATATGGGGGCGGGGGCTGTTGAACACAAGAGTAGAAGGCAGAAAAGGGTGCCGTCATTTCCCTGGAGCTGGAGTTATAAGCAGTTGTGAGCTACCCAAGTGGGTGCTGGGAACCAAATTCTGATCCCCTGCAAGAATAGTACATGCCCTCAGCTCCTGGATTTTAAAACTGTATACATGTCATTCTTGGAAAATAAAGTTTAAATTAAAAAGGGAAAGAACAGGCCTAGCTGCTTGCTGCCTCCCATCCCAGGCCTAAGCGTGCATCCCAACACTTAGCACTGTTTCTTTCCCCTGAGTCAGTACTGAACTCCACAGAGTCACTGCCAACCACTTATCTGTGTGAAACCGGTTTTCCATTCCAGATCTTATCCACTGGCTCTGCAAACAGGTTTTGATTTTGCTTTTCTAACTGTGAACTTTGTGTCTTTCCCAGATTGCAACCTTCAGCCCACCAGTTCCCAGGATCGTGCCTGAGCTACACAGCTCCTAAACCATCAGTGCCCACCGTCCAGGCCCCTTCCTCAGCCCTGCTCCACAGAAACTGGAGGCAGGAAATTACAGACTAGACTTCCATGCAGGAAGAGATTCACCTAAAGAGAACCCCAGAGAGAAACTAGTGCTCCTGACTACTCTTCCCAGGCCACCCCATTGGAGGCAGTGGCTCCGATTAATCCATACCCTCGTCTCTCAGAGGAGAAGCAATGGTCTAGGAAGAGAGATCTGGAATTACATCTGACATCCTGGAGGGTGTGACTCAGGAAGTAAGGATGGCAGGGCTGTTGACTCCCTGTCCTCCCGTCAGGAAGCCTGCTCAGACTTTTTATGGTGCAGTCTCCCAAGCAGAGACATCAATCACGTCAACACAAACGAGCCTCATAAAATCCAAAATTAAAGTCACTCTGACAGTTTCCTTGCCATAAAACGAGGAGGTTAGACCAGCTAATCTCCCAGGGTCTTTTCCTCTCTGTGCCTTGTGACTTTCTGACTTCAGTCAACAGTGTAAAACAAGAGCGGAACGCAAAACATTTCCCCTGAAAACGTAAGGCAGGCATTTCAAAGAGAGTAGAGTTGAAACATAAGAAGCCTGGGTGGATTCTGATTCATAGAGCACAGCACCTAGAGCATGCTTGTGAAGTGTCTCAGGGACCTGGTGCCTTCCAACTGGTGCTGGGTGGCTTCCAGACCAGGTGATAGCAGACTGATAAGAATCTTTCTTCATTAATGTAACCACAGTTTCTCATGTTTGCTGATGGCTGGGAGAAAATAGAGCCAGGAGCTGGAGGCCAGAATTTCCCATATCTGCTCCCTACATCCAGGCTCTGAGTATTTACACATTCTACTGTACTGCAAGGCAAGTAATTAACTTTGTATGTATAGAGAGGGTTTATGCATGAGGGGGTACACATGTCATTCCTCAGTTCTTACCTTGTTTTTTGAGACAATCTCACTGGCTTGGGGCTCACTGAATAGACCAGGCTGGCTAGCCAGTGAGCCCCAGGGATCCGCCCATCTCCATCTCCCCAGCAGTGGGATTACAAGCATGTGCAATGCCCAACTTCTTTACAGGGGGTCTGGACATCAAACTCAGGTTCTCATGTTTGCACATCAAGCACTTCATGCCCTGAGCTATCACTCCCGCTCAAGGAGGTACTTTGCTTCTCTGTCTTCTGTTGCTATAAAATATTACAACAGGGGAGGCATCCTTTGTCATCTTTCTTCCTCTTCCTCCTCTTCTTCCTCATCCTCTTCTTCCTCCTCTTCCTCCTCATCCTCCTCTTCCTCGTTGCCATTATCTTCTCCCAATGCTAGGGATCAAACCTAGAGCACATGCTAGACAAGCACTCCACTGCTGAGCTATACCGTCAGCCTTCAAACCCTTTTAGAACAGGACACATCAAGAGTTGCTGCAACCCAGGGAAGGCAGTTGAAGAGTAACTACCTGCAAGGCCTCTGGCCTTAAAGAAAAGTTGCTTGTTCCCAGAAGGCAAACACACCCCAAATCCAGAGAGATAAGCTGTCTCATGGGGAACAGATAGCTATAGAAATTCAAATGGAAGAGCCATGGGCAAGAAACACGTATGTGGAAAAGCTGGTCTTAAGTTTGGCCCAGAATTCAGGACCATTGCTCTTGGAATCAGAAACATTGGGAAGGGCCGAGCAGATGGGTGAGGCCGCTCAGAGAGATTGAGAGGGTGCAGGGAGACAGGAGATGACTGGGGGCGGGCACTGGAGGTGGGCCTGTTCCCAGAAGAAATGCTTTTCTTCAACTCTCATCCTTTCTGTCCTCCAAGCCTGTGCTGGGCTGATAGAGACTGCATTTCTTCACTTAGTTATTGAACCATCTGTTCTTTTACTTACCTGCCTGCTCACCTAGAAAGTATGATTCCACACCTACCACAGGCTAAATGTGTGTACTCGACACCGAGCTCAACCAGATGCCTAGCTCTGGGTCACATGGCCTGCTAAACATAGCATGTGTCCTGGAAGGCTCAGCACATAAGGTAGTGTGGCACAATGGAGGGCAATCCAGACCATCTGGGGAGGAGCACTGAGTCTTCCTGAGGGGCAGGGAGTCTTCCTGAGGAAGGACTGGCCTCAGGAGTGCTGAGGGATGTTTGGGGGCAGATTTGTGACAGCCAAGAGATCCAGAAGAGCCTGTGGTGCTTGGAGGTCTCCAAGGGGCTAAGCAACCCAGCTGATGATCTACTCCATGGTCAGCTGACTTCTCTGTTTACCTGGCAATGACTACAAAAGCTCCACTTGCTCAGGCTGCCCTCATGAGAGATCTCATTTGATGTCTTTAACTTGTTCAAGAAGATGCTACCCTATCAGAAGAGAGGTCAAGATTTATGAATCAGAGAGGAAGGAACCTGAAAAAATTCTGTAGGATAAGGTAGGTTGGGTTGACTGAAAGGAACAGACCCTTAGGAGAATCTGGTGGACCTTAGAGGCATCCAGAAAGGCAAAGACACAGTGAAGAAGATCTTGTGTCAGCACCAGAATGACACAGACAGGACCTTGTGTTGTTCTCAGAACTTTACAGAGAAGGAAGCTGAGATTTGGAGTCCCCCGAAGAAACTTAGGTTTAGCAGATACCTTCAGTCATTGACTCAAGAGCTGAGTCTGGGCCAGTGAGATGATTTAGAGGGTTCAAGCACTTGCTACCAAGCCTGATGACCTGTGTTTGATCCCCAGTGACCACACAGTGGAAAGAGAGAACCAACGCCTGCAGATTGTCCCCCAACGCCTGCAGATTGTCCCCCACTGCCACTTGCAGGAACACCTCCCCCAATGAATAAATGTAAAAAAAGAACATATTCTTCAGTCACAAAATAACAAGCCAACATAGAGTCACCGCCTCATGAAACTTATATTCTGGTAGGGAGATAGATCACGATGGAGATTAAGAAGCTTCCTCTGTAGAAGTGAAAGGGTTAAGTGAGAACTTAAGGACCAAAGGGAATAAATGCATGTCAAGGCAGTCATAGTTTTAGATGGCATAAGCAGGACAGTGGCACGTGAATAAAGTCCTGAAGGAAATGGAGGAGCTGTGGGGACATCTGAGGGACCTGCATTTTTGGCAAAAGGAAAAGCAGAGCAAGGGCCAGGTGACAAAAGTGGGTCTGGAGAGCAGGAGGCCTGGCATGGAGCCTTTGGGTTTGTACTGCAGCAAGGAGGTGGCTAGCTGAGAAGACATGTACGTCAGCAAGGGGACTAGACCACAAGAAGCCTTAAAGGCCCTCACAGGGAGTCTGGTTCCCCCTCTTTTTCTAGTTTCATCTCTGTTGCTGTAATAGAACATTCTGATCCCAAAGCAGCTCAGGGAGGAAAGGTTTACTTGGTTTGTACTTCTATATCACAGTCCATCTTCGAGGAAGTCAGAGCAGGAATTTCAGGCAGGAATTTAAAACAGAAACCATGGAAGAACACTGATGACTCTCTCAAGCTCATGCTCAGCTAGCTTTCTTGTATAGCCCAGGACCAGCTGCCTAGGGAATGGTGCCACCCAGGGTGGACTTCCACATCAATTAACACTCAAAACAATCGCACACACCAACATTCCCACAGGCCATTCTGATCTGCCGACTCCTCAGGTACTTTAGGCTATGTCACGTTATCAGTTCAAGTTAAATTAGGACTACATCCTCTATGGAGAACTGGAAGACTCTGACCTACCATCTCACCTTCACTTTAAACTGTCAACTTAATTACTATGTTAAGAATCTATGGCCTGAAGGGACATGGGCAAAGCAATTAGGAGAATCAGGAAACTAATTTGTGGCCCAGGTGACACAGGCTGGGGTGCTGGCCAGGTAGGGGCAGAGAGGTGTGGTGGTATAGAGAGCAGCCAAATTTCAGCAAGTTAAGCCAACAGGACTTGCTGATAGAGTAGATGTGGGGTGTCAGAAAGAAAAGTCAGAGGTCATAACCTGAGGTCTTAGAGGGGAAAACAAAAGATAAGCAGGTTGGAGAAGAAAAGCAGGCGTATTCTGTCCAATTTGAAGCAGATTTGGGGGGCAGGGGGCAGTTTAAGACCAGACATTTCCACAGAGGCCAAGGGTAAGAAGAATGTGTCTCATTCCACAAGGTCAGAGATGTGCATAACTAGAGGGTCATATTGTAAAGTGGTCAGGAAAAGAGGAACATCACATGCCTTGTAAATATGCACCCAATCCCAACCATTCTGCTTATGATGCTTGGGGTCTTCTGTGTATGTCTCTCTCTGCTCTCTGAGTCTCTGTATATGACTCTCTGCTCTGTGTCTCTGTCTATAAGTCTCCTTCTGTCTCTGCAGAGTGTGTGTGGTGTGTGTGTGTGTGTGTGTGTGTGTGTGTCTGTGTGTGTGTGTAAACAGGATTTCACTATGTAGTCCAGCTATCCTTGAACTAACAATCTTCCTATTTCAGCCTCCTGATTTCTGGGATTACAGATGTGTAGCATGCCAACTCACAATGGGGTTCTTTCTTGTGGGAGTTTTTTCTTTCTCAGATCCTCTTTTCCAGCTCCCTGCAGACCTGAGCTGAGCTGTGTCTGTCTCCTACACTGACTTTGAAACCTACTGAATGTAATGATCACTCCAGGAATCTCTTGGCAACTAGTTTGAGAGTGTCCTGTCCTCTTTATGGTATTTTTGTGTTCATTTTTATGAATATCTTTTTCCTGCTAAAAATATCCCATTATCCCATGACTTTCTGGAGAAGGGTGGTGGAATGGAAAAATTATTTCAGCATCTTGCTTAGAAATCTGCTCAGTGGAGCTGAAGCACCCACCTACTGTGGGTTTGAGCACAGGCTCTGCCTGCCCACAGCTGGGTGTCCTTGCCAGCATGCTCCAGCCTGGGCCCTTCCTGTTTAATGAAAGGAAAGCAGGCGCTCCCACCCTCTCTTCTTAGAAACTCCCTTTGCGTGGTCTGGCCAATTTCCATTTCAGTAGATGGCACGAAACCCAGTTCATAGGACACAGAAAGTCTGAACATCTATTTCTCTGGGTCTTCATGATATCATTCATCTTGAAACACCCTGGCCCCACACAGAGACAGATTCTAAATTGGAAGAGAAAAAAAAAATCCCACCAGGGGAATTCCCACCAGGGTGTTGCTCTGGATCTGGAACACCCCGCTCTGGCTTCCATGAATGAATTTATTGATCCAGGGAGACACAGTTTCCCCTCACTGATTTCCTGAGCTCTGTTCTTTGGGCAGTTGAGGGAAGGCAATTAAGCAAGACAGTCATTACCATGTGAAATGAGGCTGAGGATCGGGACTTCCATGGGACCAAGAGGTACTGAGTGATGACTGGTTCATAGATTCAAGGTTGACTTCAAGGTTGTTCCATTCATGTAGTACAGGATATTTGAGTAAGTGTTTCAAGAAAAATTAACTTGGGCCCAGGCTGAGCTAGGATGGTGGTTTGCTTCTGAGAGGTGAAAGTCAGTCAGTCGTGCCCCAACTGTGGAAAAAAGGAGAGATGGAACAGAGGAAGGTACCTCAGAATGGCTCTGAAAGGCAGAGCTGGTCCCTGTCTTTGTACACTGGATACATCTTCAAGGAGAGTCGCTGGAATAGTCCTCCAGGGGGAGTCACGGTAGGGCCCTCTCAAGGTTTTGAAACCAGGGGTTGGTCAGTTCTAGTTTGATTGCAGGTTGTGAAAGGGGCAGCGTGTGAGTAATATTCGGGGCACTTGATGTTGGGATGTATTATAGGGCAAGTGTGACATGTCCCCCATGGACTCATGTGTTTGAAGACGCTTCCCACTGGTGGTCCTGTGCTGGAAGTCTATAGAAGCTTTAGGATGTGGGCCTTGTTAGAGCGTGTAGGTCCCTGGGTTTGTCTTGAAGGTTATAGCTCAGTCCTGCTTCTGGTCCTCGCTCTGCCTCCTGATCTGTCAAGATGTAAGGAGCCTCTGCCAAACTCTCCAGCTCCTGTGACCTCCTCCAAGTTTTCTCCAGGATTGAATTTACTCTCAACCTCGAAATCGAACAAGTCCTCCTTCCTCTAAGGTGTTTCTGTCAGGTATTTTGTTACAGAAATGAGGAAGTTACTAATGTAGGCGAGCTGCATTAGAAAATCATGTAGCTGTATATCCATATTTGGGGGAATACCTTACCTTAGAACTTCGGGAATACAGCAAAGAGGTTCTTCATACTTGAATCTGCAGCTTATGAATCAGAACTTTCTAGTGTTACTGTATGCACATCACACTTAACTGTACACATGTGAACAGAAGGGAGGTCACATAGCTGCCTGAGGCTGCTATTCTTAGGAAGGCCCCTTGGCTGGCATGTGAGAACTTGGCTAATAAACCAAATCTAAGCTTTCCATCAATAAGAAGGGCTGCTCCCTGCATCAACATGACTTGTATATACAAATTGATCCGTGCCAAATACCTTCTTTCCTTCTGAGAGTCTACAATTTTGGTGTCTATTAAGGAGAGGATGCCTATGAAACCAGCCTCCAGCACAACCCCAGCATTAAGAGTTTATTGAGCTTCCCAGGAGATAGCACTTCACGTGCATAGAACTTCTCACTGCAGGCATTAAGCAGGTCCTTTGTGGTCCCTCTGGGAGAGGACTCAGGAGCTTGCCTATGGTTGCCTTTGATTTCTTCCCATATGTCCTTTCCCTTTATTGAGTTTTGTTTTGTCTACCTTCATTGTGGTTAATAGTTTGTGCCCGTGTGTGTGTGTGTGTGTGTGTGTGTGTGTGTGTGTATGTGTGTGTGTGTGTGTATGTGTATATGTTCCTATGGGGTCACATATGTATACCTGCATCTGGAGGACAGAGGTCAATCTTGAGCATAATTCCTTAGTAGCTATCTACCTTGGTTTTGTTTTTCTTGGAGGGGAGAGGGATAAGGTGTCTCATTAGCCTGGGGCTTGCCAGTCACTTAGGTTACCTGACCAGTAAGCCCCAGGGATCTGTTCGTCTCACATGATAATTTTTAAATGCGAAGCCAATCATGTCAACTCCGTTCAAAGCCTAGAATGGACTCCATATGTCGAAAGAGCCCCCGCTCCCTCTCCTTTTCCCTCACCCCTCGTCCTTGCCTCCTGTTTGTATGTCTGTTTGTGTGTCTGTGTGTGTACATGTGTGCTATGTCACATGTCTTTCTTTCTCCATCTCTTTCTAACTTAGTTTTTGCAACAGGCTCTCCTGCTGAACCTGGAGCTCACCCACCTTTTATGTGAGTGCTGAGGCTAGAACTCGGGAACTTAGATCCTCATCCTTGAGCTGTAAGCACATTACTGACCACCACGCAGCCCCAAAGCTGGCCTTCTAATCTTCGCACCCAGGCTGCGCACAGGGCCAATTCCACACGCCTTCCTGTTCCTTCCTTCTCCAGCCTCACTTTTTCTTGCTGCCTTCCCTTGGCCTCCCCATTCCTTCATGCTCCTGTGAAGACTGTGAAGACGATAACAAAAACAACAGCAAAAACATACTCCTAAAGGCTGATTGGCTGACCGGAATTCTCTGACTGTGGCATAGCAGGTCTGGAGCCAAATCGTCCTGGTTCTTAGCCGTCACTTATCCTCTTCTGCTTTGACTCAACACACTGATGACTTAGGTAAATCTTTTCAGGAATGAATAAGTAGACTTCTTTCTCCTACCAACCCCAAAGCTAAGACCGCCAGCAGATAGCATCTGAGGCCTACAGTTGAGACTTCTCTTTTCTGTAACCCACCTACCTGATAGTCCCACCTGTGCATTTTAAAAGTACCTTATTTTATGGTGTTCTTTGACCTGTTACCATAAATATTACATGAAATCGTTACCACACTGGACCATTGTACTGGGGTAACCTGAATCTTGTTCTAGGGTCATGTCACTCATATTTGGCTCCAGAATAGACTCTCCCGTATTCCCTTGAGATCAGAGCTGTGTTTTCATTGACATCTGCATGCTTCCTGAAATGACCTCCTCCATGATCTTCCCTGAGATTCTCACCTCAGAATCTGACCCCAGATAGATTCCCTCTTGGAAATCTCCACTGCCAGCTGACCTGGATAGAACCCGGGAGTCATGTGAGAAGAGGCAGCCCATCTCTTTCCAGACACAGGGTACATGACATCTTAGTGAGCTCGAATGGAAGGTACACTTCTGCCAGGCCTGTATTAGATCCCCCTCAGTCACTCTGAAGACAGGTAGGATCAGCCCACACCACATAGGTGAATACTGAGGCTCAGGGAGGGAGAAGCACCTGTCCCTCTGGACTCTAAGTGGTTCTTGTTTCTCTGAGAGCTTTGTGGAAGACTGGGTCAGCTTGTCTCCATAAGGTACCTGGCACAGAGCCCAGATCTTAGTGGATGTTCACCTGGAATAATAAAGTTCCTTCTTCTCTGTTGTCATTTATTACTCCAAAAATAGAAAAAAAAATCTTCAAATCATTTTGTCGATGCAGTTGAGTTTATATTTCATAATCAATCAGAGAGATGCAGCCTGAGCAGTTCCCTCTGGCCGGAGAATATTGGGCACGTGGCTCAGCAGTTTCCCAAAGGTCTTTTTCTTTTTCTCACAGGTGTGGCTTAGAAAGGAACACCAGCGGTGACTTTGGACAAGTCACACACCTGCAGAGGCTGGCCTGTCTGACAACAGCTGATCTGTCACTTTACACCCTCAAATGATGCAAGCCCTTGACAGTCATGCTTCTCAGGCTCCCAAAAAAGGACAGGAACCCCAGTTCTCCCAAGGGAGAAGACTGGAGTAAAATAGCATCAAGTAAAAGCTCTGGAGTTAGACACATCCAGGCTTGTTCCCCAATCCCAGGATGCATCTCTTCTTCCCTGCAGAACATTGGTCTTGCCCAAGCACACGCACTGGAAGCATGTCAGTTACCTGATCAGTCTTCCATGGTCAGAGCTTGCATTCTGCCCATTCATGTTTTATTTCCTTGTGACTCTTGCCTTTGCTATTCCCTAATAAAGTAAATGCACATAGCAATGCCTACAGCGAATGGCAGGGAGCATAGCATTTTCTTTCTTAAAGTAACACACACCTGGAAACGAAATTTGGGGAACGATTCTTGGATGTTTTCCAGAGGAACCCTGGCAACAGGTAGAAATACCTTTTTATTTTCCAACATAAGAATAAATATTTCCTGTCTTTCTGTAGCATTGGGATCAGGTTCAATAAACACTCAGATGACACTTTTCTAGGTACAAGAATGGGTGTGCTGTGAAAGTTATTGTTTTAATATCCTAGTGGAATGTAAAGACTTGGGAAGAGAAGATCCTGGAGTAATCTTCTAAGGGAAGGGATTTTATCCTACGGAGATGGGTAAGATCTCAGGGGAAGAGGAAAGAAAACAGAGGAAAGACTGATAGATGAAGGGTCTGGGGCCTTAAGTGGGTTGGTCACATAATTTGTTGCCAAACGACAACACATTCAAGAGTGAAAGGGAGCTACTGTTGGAAATGACCCTGGATTGTCAGGTGTAGAACAGGATTGTACTGAACACACAAGAACAGAAATGTTTATCCTAACCCCAGAGTCAGCCTATTGAGGTAGCTGTCCATAGTTTTAAATCTTTGCCACAGCCCTAACACGTGTTATGTGGCAGCAAGACTTGAGAACTAGACAGTCACCGGAGAAAGCCCAGGACATGATGACCTGGTAGCCCCTCAATTAGAGTCCATCATGAACTCCTGAAATTTCTGAAACTTGTCTTCTGTGGCTAGCAAAGGCCTCCCCTCCACATCCCATATTCTTTCCATGGGAATGAAAGAGGTTTAGGGAAGGCAAACATAGATGTGTATAGTGTGTGTATATCCTAGTTACTTTCTATTGCTGTGATAAAACACTGATCAAAACCAGCTTGGGAGGGAAAAGGCTTATTTGGGTTACATCTCACAGCTCATCATCAAGGAAAGTCAAGGCAGGTGGGAACTAAGGGCAGGAGTCCAGAGACAGGAACTGAAGCAGAGACCATGGAGGAATACTCTTACCTGGCTTGTTCCTCTGGCCTGTCCTCAGCCTCCTTTCTCATACAACCTGCGACTACCTGCCCAGGAGTGGTACCATTCACACTGGACTTGGCCTTCCCACCACACTCAAAAGTTAAGAAAATGGCTCACAGACATGCCCATAGGCCAATCTAATAGAGGAATTTCCCCAGTTGGGTTCCTCCTTCTCAGGTGTGTCAAGGGGACAACTGAAGCTATCTGGTACAGTGTACTCACCAAATGTATTGGAGAAAAAGATTTGGAAATTTAATAGCTTTACTAAAAGAATATAATCAGTCACACAGATTATTTAACCAGAATTGCAGTTCTCTGATAAATGCAATTTTTTCTTCATATAATATTAAGCTAACCATGTCTACATTCATACATCCTCCCAATTTAACTTACTTTTTTTTGAGACAGGATCTCATGTAGCCCAGGGTAGCCTCAACCTGACTTTGTAGCTAAGGATGACCTTGAACTTCTGATCCTCTGGTTGTCAACCACCATGGCCAGTTTATGTGGTACTGGAGATGAAACCCAGGGCTTTGTGCACACGAGGCAAGCATTCTACCAACTGAGCTACGTCCCTCGCTCCTTACTTTTTCCTTTGTTTCCAGGCCAGCACCCTGGAGTCCATGCCCTCCCACCTCTTCTGAATCTTCATCCACATTTACAGACAAATGACTATCTATGTCTTGACTCCAAATAGCTATTTCAACAAGTGTTTAGTGCCTTCCATTTCTCCCACTTTACTGTCTAATCCTGGCTAACCTGAACTCTCCCAGCCCCGACTTATTCCTGTTTCAGACCACAGAAGGGTTTCAGTGATTTCATGAGTCAGGGCAGTTCACACAAGCTCAGATGGGCAAGGTCATTTGGGACCTTAGAGATCTCTAAGAACTGATTCTAAACAAAACCAGTTTTAATTGGTTCCAAGCAGGTCAAATTCAACATTCCTGGATCCAGCTGGAGAAAGCCAGCTCAAACAGAGAAACATACTCCAAAAGGAGATAGATTCATCACAGACAGCCACTTGAAACCAGATAAGCTTGTGTGGGACTTACTCAGGGGATCAGACCAGGTGAAGAGAACCAGAGCAGCTAAGAAGGAGGAAGCTGGACAAGAATGCTGCTTTGTCAGAGGTAAACAGAGTATAAATTAAATGAATCAGTCTAAAACTACATGTATCAAGGTTGGAGAGATGGTTCAGCAGTTAAGAGCACTGATTGCTCTTACAAAGGACCTAGGTTTGGTTCTCAGCATGGCTGGTAACAACCCACTGTAACTCTGGTTCCAGAGGATCTGTTATCCTCTTCTGATTTCTAGAGTCACTGCATGCCCAAGTGCATTTACATACATGTATGTAAAACACTCATACACATAAAATAAAAATAAATTAAACATTCTTTTTATTTTAAAAAAAAACACATATGTCAGTGTAGCCTGCTTTAAATTGGATCAAATCAGCTTTGATTTCAATAACCCTACCCCGCCTGATTAGAGCCAGCTTTGACCAGTCTAAACCAGATTGCTCTGGAAGCAGTGTCAGATGCTTTCACAAATATTTTAACTATATATGTATTATTGGGGGAAAGAGATGAGTAGGTTATGGATATTATACATGAGATCTTTTTTGGCACTAAAGTCGGGACTCAGGACTTCAAACATGCTAAGCACACACTGGCCCCACATCTTATCATTCTCCTTTGACTTTTTAAAAAAGGATTTTATTGAATTTTTGTGTACTTCGTGATACATCTTAATCACATTTAGACCCCTCCTCCTTTATGCTTCCCACAGCCCCCTCGAGATTTCATGTATTCTATCATATATGTTAAGGCCCATCAAGTCAAGTTTGTGTCCTCCGCTGTCCTTCAGTGTGAGTTCATCCACTAGAGCCTGGTCAGCCCATCTAGTGTCACTTCTTAAGGAAGACAAACTCTCCCTCACCCAGCAGTGATCAGCTGCCAATAGTTGCTCAGCCAAAGTTGGGGCCTCCTGCCCATTTCCTGGGTTTTTGTCTGATTTAAAGTTTGCATGGGTCCTTGTATGCTGTCATATGTAAGTTCATATGAGCAAGTTCCCAGCCTCTTGAACTCTGCTTCCTTGTGGCCATCCACCACCCCTGGCTCTTACAGTCTTTCCACCTCTCCTTCTACAATGGTCCCTAATCCCTGGGTGGTAGTCCTGGTTTTATATATAGAAGTCCTGTCCAGGGAAACAAATCTGCAGTCTCTAATTCTCTACATTTTGGCTAATTGTGCCTTTCTGTGTTCATTGCCCTCTGTTGCATGAGGAAGCTTCAGTGGTGAGAACTGAGAAATGCATCAACGTTCTCTCTCTGCTGCGTGTTCTGCTATGTTTCATGAGCCTTAAGTGTAGAGGTTCCATTGTAGATGTGTCATTTAGAGCTGGGCGTCACACAAATGCTTTCTCCTTTATGTTGGACCAGTTGCGGAACTATGTAGTAACCTATCTGTTGCAAAAAGAAGTTTCTTTGATGAGTGGTGAGAGGTATATTTGTCTATAAATAGGACACATTTAGCATATAGTAGGAAATTTCATTTGTCTAGAGATGTAACAGACACAGGTATTCCCCTAGAATCTATGACCTCTCCAGTCATGTGTATTTGACCGTGTTTACAGTATCACACATGCATTCCCTTCCACTGAGGGGGTTTTAACTCCAGTTAGTTAGCTGTTAATTACCCCAAGGTAAAAGTGCTATCAATAGAAGTAGTTTGCTCTGCCAGCCCTCATTGTGGTTATTAGGCTTTACAGCTGGATTGGATCATTGATCAAAACAAAGAATCAAGAAAAAAAATGACTCAATTAAAAGATGAGCTATGGATCTGAACAGAGAATTCTCAAAAAAAGAAATAAAAAATGGCTAAGAAAACACCTTTAAAGAGTGTTCAACATCCTTAGTAATTAGGGAAATGCAAATCAAAATCACTTTAAAATTTTACCTTACTCCAGTCAGAATGGCTAAGATCAAGAAAATAAATGACACCAAATACTGGTGCGGTTGCAGAGGAAAGGAAAACCCTCATTCACTGCTGGTGGGATTGCAACTGGTGCAACCACTGTGGAAAGCATGTGGTCGATGCTTAAAAATGAAAAATAAACCTATCATATGATCCAGTTATACCACTATTAGGCACGCACTCAAAGGACTCGTCCTACTGCAGAGATACTTATGCAGCCATGTTCATTGCTGCTGTTTTCACAGTAGCTAAGAAATGGAAACAACCTAAATGGCTCTCAACTGATGAGTGGATAATGAAAAAGAGGTACATTTACCCAAATGAGTTCTACTCAGTGGTAAAGAAAGATGAAATCTGCAGGCAAACGGATGGAACTAGAAACTGTTATACTAAGTGAAGTAACACAAATTCAGAAAAACAAGTGACATATGTTCTCTCTCATTTGTGGATCTTATCTCCAAATTCTTATGTCTGTCTGTCTATCTATCTATCTATCTATCTATCTATCTATCTATCATCTATCCATCCATCCATCCTGATGTAACCACAGGAGTCAGGAAAATGGAAAAGAATCACAGAGGTAAAGGGGAAGAAGGAGCCTGAGAGCGGGGCCATTAGGAGACAGGTGTCGTCAAGGGGAAATGAGGCAGATGCGTATTTACCTGGGAGGGAGGAGGAAGGTTATACAGGGAACTATGAGGTGAAAGGAAAGAAGCAGCTCAGGTGAGGGGATAAGAGACAGGTGTTGTCAAGGGAGACATGGGGAAATGGAGGCACTTTAACTGGGGAGGGAGGAGGGAAAGTTCGGGGGAGGGAGGGGAGGAGAGGGAAACAATGCTTAGGTGGTGTGAAAACCTCCAAGCAGATGTATTAGTTTAAAGCTCTTCTGAAAAATTCACATACAGTATATGCACATGCGTGCGTTTGAACAGATGGAGGCTAATACAAGAAACACAGTGCCAGACAGAAGACACCTCCCTTCCAGCTGTCGGCCATGGTAGTCCAAGAGACTTGCAAAATAGCAAGGCTATTGCTACAGCCCTTGATTTCCTCCTAGAACTTGAAGGTGAAACCTTATTGCTGAACTCAGAACATACTTTGGACAAAAGACTTGGAGCAATGGAGCTGGACTGATCTGGAAGCCTCCTTCCTGAAGACCAGCTCTCACAGTATCAGAGGATACCGTGCAAACTGCTAAGGGAGAACACCAATCAATGGTCCAGTCCTTTTTCTTCCATAGATTACTGAAAGACACAGTTGTCAACAGAGGTGTGTTTGTGTATAACTAGTCACTAAAAGATCGAGGCCAAGATCAATGGATATTAAGTCCTTTATATGACATAGAACCATATTTGGATATAGCCTATGCACGTCCTCATATTTTCTTTAAATCATCTCTAGATTACTTATCCTACCTAATAGGACAACCTAGAAAATTATGCAAATAGTTGTTATATTCTCTTGTTTATGGAAGGATAAAAATCCTGTATATGATCAATACAGATGCAATTTTCCTCCCAATATTTTTCATCTGTAGTCAACTAAGTCCATAGAGGTGGAACTTGTAGAATATGGAATGGTTCTCTCTTTCTCTTAACCCACAAGTTGTCCTCCACATATACTTCCTGACACCTTTTCCTCAGTAAATAAATAAGTAAATTTGTTAATTAATTAATGTAATAAAATTTTTAGGTAAGTTCTTAGCTGGGTGGGGTGATACATACTAGTAATCTTGCTCCAAAGCAGGAGGATCACAAATTCCAGTGTGGGCTGTATACTGAGACTCTGTCTCAAAACAGAGTGGAGGGGTGGCTGGAGAGATGACTCAGAGGTTAAGAGCACTGGCTGCTCTTGCAGAGGACCTGGGTTCAGTTCCCAGCATCCACATGGTGGCTCACAGCTGTTCTTAACTACAATTCAAGGGGATCCAACATTCTTCTTTTGGCCTCTGTGGGGACTACAGACACATGGTGCACTTACATATATGCAAGCAAAATACTCATGCACATAAAACTAATAAATAGACACTCTTCAGTGACTCATAACATAATTTATACCATTCGTTGATCTACAGATGACTCTGGACATTAAATTTTTTTATACTGTTTAGTGCCCCAAAAGTTATTTCTTACACCGTTGGTTATCACAAGTCTTAATTAATGTGGGGCAGGCTGTTTGCTCTTAAGTAATTTTTTCCTTAATTATCTAGAGATGAGCTTTCTTTACTGGGAAAAAACTTCATGTCTCTGTTCTGACATTCTCACAGAGATATTTTTGAGGAGCTTCTTTTTTTTCCCATGGGAACAACACAGTTGAATGACTTCATCAAAAGTAATTCATGAGGAGCCAGACACACAAGGCGGCACATTTTCAAAGGGAAATGATCTCTGGGGATATGTGAGGACACTGTGTCCCTGCATAGGGCTGTTCTTGTAAATACATTGACTACTGTTGAACAGTCCTTCCATAATCTGAATACATATACAGTTCCAATAAAATCCTTTCACTTTTTTTTTTAATTCAAAGAATTTCTGAACTAAATCATTGACTGGCTACAGGGACCTTCATCACTTTTACTGAGTCTCAGACTTCTTGGCTGATGGACAGTGTGAAAATGAATTTAGAATCATGCTGACTGCCTAGAGCCACAGATTAATAACTATACTTATTTATCTAAGAAACAGGAAGAAAGAATGTAGAGATTGAATGAGAAGACAAGTTAACTTATAATTCAGTTCATAGTAAAATCTGAAATGGAAAGGTAATTCATAGGAACCATATTTTACATATAATATATATATATATATTCATTCTAGACAGAAAGAAAATATTGGACTTTGTGTTTCAAAACCAGACACCCACCAGCCTACAAACAAAGTCTAATCAGATCAAACTTGTTTAAACAATTCTTTGCAAATAAAAATCTTTTCTCAATTGTTTAAACTGATTGTAATTGGATTAACATTAGAACTTTGCCTTTTCAGGGTCCCACAGTGACCTTTGGGAGGGTCAAGTCCTGACCTCCCCAAAACGTGTGCCTCCTCCAGCATCCCCTTTGCCCACCACCTTCTCGTTTCTCTGACTACAAGCCTTGTTTTTAAACAGGCTGGAAAAGAATTATTTTCTGCCTAAGAAGCCCCCAAACATTCCCCATGCACCTGAAAGGAATGTGTGTTCTGCTCTGAGTGGGGTGCACAGTAAATGTCTATTCAGTCTGATGATTATAGGGATTCACCCATACTTTTTCTAATTTTCCTGTCTATTTACACTGTCAATTATTGAGAGAGAAGCTTCAAAGCCTTCAGCACTCCTTATGGATTTGTCATTTATCCAGTCCATTGATTTTTGCCTGGTTAGTTTTGATTGTTAACACAATACAACTTAGAGTCCCCTGGGAAGAGGGAACCTCAACTTAGGAAGTTCCCAGACCAGACTGGCCTGTGGTCAGATCTGTAAGAGATTACCTTTTTGTTTGTTTTTATTTTATGTGTGTGAGTGTTTTGCCTGCATATATGTAAGTGCTCCCTTGTGTGCAATGCCCATAGAGACCAGAAGAGGATGTTGGGTTGTCTGGAACTGGATTATGGACAGTTGTTGATGGTCCCTGCATCAAATGATTTAGTTCAGAAATCCTTTGGCTAAAAATTGTGAAATGATATTTTGGAAATGCATGACTACAATTCTATGTATGTATGTATGTACGTATTTAGTGAGGTAGCTAGCTATGTATTTACCTGTCTATCTACCTACCTACCTACCTATCTCTATCATCTATCTATTTATCTACTGTATTTAGAGTAGGTCTCCTGGTTGGGGGTTGTGCATGTTTATAATCCTGGCATTATGTGAAGGCGAGAGAATGAAGAGTTTGAGGCCAGCTTAAGCTACATCATTTTCTGTCTTAAAGAATTGAGTAAAATGAGTTCTTTTTAGGTAGTTATGTCTCTTTTTTTTTAATCTTAATCTTTTTTACTGATTAGTCTGGTGGCCATATTCTAAAATGGTCTCTACCAATAATGAGTCAATGTTCTACCTAATTCCTGTTAACTATTGACATCTCCTATGAATTGCTTCTGAACGGTAGTAAACAGCCCAGGTGATGGAGGCATTGCCTTGGTCATGTTACTTAAGATGGCAGCTTCCATCAGTCTTTCCCCTGCCACATATATTTTAAAGGATTTCTGTGGATGGGTCTCCATCTCCAGCACGGCTGTTGTGCTCCAGCCATGCCAGAGAATGGAGGACGAACAGCACCTCAGGTGGCTCAGAGTGCAGCGGGAGGAGTTACCTCCTGGGATACTATGTTGGTGGGTAGTTTGGTTATTAGAGCCAATGCAGGGGTTTATATAGGGAGGCCTTCCTGACGGTTACAGAAGGCGGGAAGTTAAAGGTGGGGTTTTGGGGTAAAGGCGGGAAGGTTGTAGGGCTGATGTGGAAGTTCAGGAACGAGGTAACAAAACCCAAAAACCTGGTTCTGGTCTGGGGTGGGGGAAAGGAAGATTCATACCTACAGTAGCTTCCTGGGGCCCGGTTATCACACAGGCAGAGCAGGTCAGACACCTGCCATCTCTTTAGGGTATGAGTTGCTTGCCTTGCTCAATACCCAGATCCCCACAGATTTATATTTTCCTATTTACCATTTCAGTTGCTCTTTCTTCCTTTTTACTGTGGTTAACAAGTTTCTCTCTGATAGCTAATTCCTCTTTACTACAAAGATTTTCTCTTAGAATTTCTTTTAGAAGAGGTCTGGTGGCAAGGCATGTTCTTCTTTTTTCTTTACTTGAAAATGTCTCTTACATCTTATTTATGAGGGGTATTTTATTAGACATGTCATTCTTTTTCCCTTCCTTCCTTCCTTCCTTCCTTCTTTCCTTCTTTTCTTTTTTTGTGGTACTAGGATTAATCACAGCGTACAGCACATGCCAGGCAAGTGCTCTACCCATTGAGCTGCACTCCCAGCACTGGGGTATGTCATTAAACAAAATCTAATTTGTGTGTGCGCGTGTGTGTGCGTGTGTGTGTGGCTGTCAGAGGACAATTTTTAGGAGTCAGTTCTCAACTTCCACCTTGTTGAGGCAAGGTCTTCTTTCACTGAGTACTCCATCCAGGCTAGGTGGCCTGAAAGTTTCTGGCCAAGTGCCACTTATCTCCCTGTCAGACTGCTGGGATTACAGAAGCCTTTAATCTGTCTTTTTCACTTGTGTTCTAGGGATTGAATTTAGGTCGTCGTGCTTGTGTCACACATGCTTTTTACCTACTCGAGCCATCTCCTCAACTTTGGATATGTAGTGTCTGATTTAAAATATTTTTCTTTTAGCACTGGATATAGAATTCTGATAGAGTTTTCTTTCAGTACATGCTGAAATGCTATTCTACACCTGTTCAGCTTTCATGGTTTCTGGTAGAAATGTGCAGTCATTTCAACCATTGCTTCTCTATATGGAATGAATCGTTTGTAGTTGGTGGCTTGCAAAAATCTTATTTCTTTTCTGACTTTCATCAGTTCGACTTCTGATGTGCAGATTCCCTTGCTTTTATTCTGTTTTCATTGAGTTTCTTCAGTCTGTCTGTTTACATCTTTTGTGAACTCTGGAGAAGTATTCTAGCATGACTGCTGACATCCTCTTCCCATTCAATGCTTTTTCTTCCTTTTCTCTAGAAGTCTAATAATATTAATATTGGATATTTCAGTGTTTTATCCAGGTATCTGAGGTCTTTTTTCTCTTTCTTCAATGTTTTCTTCTATTGTTCAGATTAGATCATTTCTATTGATTTATTTGTGGGCTCATTTCCACTCAATGAATTGTGTGTGTGTGTGTGTTCACATTGAGGGGAGGCTCACATGGAGACCAGAGGTCAACATCACGTGTCTTCCTTCTCTATTGTTCGCCACTTTGGTTTTTGAGACCAGGTCTCTCACTAAATCTGGAAGTCGACAATTCTGCTAGTCTGGCTGGCCATTGAGTGCAAGGATCATCCTGTCTCTACTTCCCAGTGCTAGGATTACAGATGCATACTGCTGCTCCCAGCTTTTTATATGGGTGCTGGGAATCAAATTCAGGTCCTCATCTTTGAACAGCAAGCACTTTACTAACTGAACCATCTTTCCAGCCCCTCAGTGAATGCTTAAGTTTCTGTCACTTTTTAATTCTAAATTTTCCATTTGATTTGTCTTTAACTCCACTATTTTTTGTAGTTATGTTCTACTGAAATTTTCTATTTGTTTCTGGGGAATTTCTCTTTATTTTGTGAAGCATGGTCATTGTTACTACTTTAAAGATCTTGGTCTAATAATTCTAACATCTGTATGTGCTCAGGGTTGGGATCTGTCTGTTATTTCCTTTCTTATTAGGACTTTAATGGTTCTTTATGTACTGGATCATTTTGGATTATATCCTGGCATTTAAATTTTTAAAATTTTTATTATGAGGGTATGTGTTCGGATGAGTGTGGATATGTAGATGTGTGTATGTCCATCAGGATTCAGATAGAGGAATGCAGGAAGGGCCAGGGCAAGATAAACCCTGCACAGACATGCCCCTGGTGGCTTATTTCCTCTAAAAATGTGATATCTCTTAATACCCCATTCAGTGCAAACATATCCATGGATTGACCCACTGATGAAGTTACTGCTCATGATCCAGTCATCACCCAATGGTAGGGTCCACTATCTGATGGGCCAAGCCTTCAACATATGAAGCTTTTGGGGATACCTCACACACAGACCATATTACAGAGGAAGAAGAAGAGGAGGGGGAAGAGGAGGAAGAGGAGAAGGAGGAGGAGGAGGAGGAGAAGGAGGAGGAGGAGGAGAAAGAGGAGGAGGAGGAGGAGGAGGAGGAGATGATCACTGCTGGTTTAGTGGAACTTTGAGTTCTTATTCCATCTTTTCTAGAATCAGGCCCCCCTTTTGCTTTGCTTTCTGTTTCGTTTCTGAGACTGTCCCACTGTGTTGCCCAGGCTAACCTCCAAATCCTGGATTCATGTGATCCCTTTGCTTCAGCTTCTTGCAGGACTGCAGGCTCCTGCCTCCACACCAGGTTTCCCTGGGCTTTAAAAAATCACTGGTGAACCAGTGAGATGGCTCAATAAGTAAAGGCACTTGCTGCCAAGTCTGATAATCTGATTTTGATCCCCAGGACCCACATGAAAGAAGGAGAGAACTGAATTTCAAAAGTTGCCTTCTGATTTGAATGTGCCTTAGCAGGCATATACACGCAAAATAAATAAATGTAGCAATGGATTTAAAGATATATAAGTCATTGGTCATTTTTTATGTCAAAATGGTCTTAGTTTATCTGTAAGTTATTTATTACCCTTTGATATTGGAGCAGTAGTAGCATTTTTATCCAATTAGATAGCACAACAGCTACCTAATTGGACTTAAAAAACCCAATCAATGGGAGGAAACTCACATGTGGTACTGTAAGCACAGCCAAATACACATGACTGGAGAGGTCATAGATCTTAGAGAAAACCCTAAGGCTCTCACATCCCCAGGCAAATATAATTTCCTACTATGTGCAAAACATGGACTCTTATATTTACAGACACCACTCATCAAATGAGCTTCCTTTGCAACAGATGGAGACTATTACAGACTTCCACAACTGGTCACACATAGACATTGTCTCTCAATTACCCAAGCCTAAGTGGTACATCTACAATGCAACCTCTGTATCTAAGGCTCATGGAACATTGAACACGAGGTAAAGAGAACACTAATGAATCTCTCAATTCTCATCAATGAAGCTCACTCATAAAACAAAGGGCCAGGACCACAAAAGGTCATAAATGGCCAAAGCTTAGAAAGTAAGAGTCTGCAGAGTGTGGGTCCTTGGACAGAACTCCTATATTAAACACCATTCATCTAGGGCTCAGGGACCAAGGCAGAAGGGAGGAAAGACTGTAAGAACCAGGGAGTAGGTACATGACCACATGGAAATAGAGTCCTACAGGCTCCAGGGACCTTGTTCATATGAACCTACAGCAATAGTGTCAGCATGCTGAAGACCTATGCAAACTTAAGCAGACAAAACCCAGCATAGAATTGTGGAAATGAGCAACAAGTCCCAATCTTAGTCGAAGAATTATAGACAGGTGATTACTACTGGGTGAGGAAGAGCAGATCATCTTAGAGGGAGGGACTCTAGACAGGCTGACTAGGCCTCAGTGGATGAACTTGCACTGAGGGACATGTGGAGACACTAAGGACATGATAGGCCTTAACACAAATGACAGGATGCATAAATTCCCATGTCAGAGGGCTACCTGACGAGGGTATAAAGATGATTATGTTTGATTAAGATGTTCTGTATGAAATACACAAAATTCAATAATTTTTTAAAATTCTGTTGAGAGCAACAGTTATTTATTATAGCCTGAAATAATTGGGTACACCATTCAGAGGCTGGGAAGAGAGGATTTTTTACACTCACAGTTTCTGGGCCCAGGGTCAGGCTATTCACCACTCAAAAACCAATAGCTGGAATAGGAGAATCTGTGGAGAGGATATCAACTTCAAACAAGGGCCAGCATTCTGAGGAGACAGAGGACCTATTGTCCAAAAAAGTCCATGTTGCTAGCCAGGCATGGTAGCACAGATCTATAATCCCCTTGGCGGGGAGAGGCAGGCAGATCTCTGTGAGATCAAGGCCAGCCTAGTCTGTCTAGCAAGTTCCAGGCTGGCTGGGCCTACAAGGAGACCATGTCTCTCCTCTCTCTCCCTCCCTCCCTCTCTCTCTCTCTCTCTCTCTCCCTCTCACACACACACACACCACACACACATATACACACACAAAGTAAGCTGCCGAGTTTATTTACACAAAAGTGCTTGCGTGTGTGTGTTATACCTGCATGTATGTGTACATGTATGTGTGCCCATGTATGCTCTGAAAGGCCAGGGGAGGACATCAGATGTCCTGCTCTGTCACTCTGCCTTATTCCTTTCAGACACGGTCTCTAACTGAACCCAGAGCTGGGCTGGTGACTAGCAAGTCCAGCAATCCTCTTGTCTCTGTCTCCTACAGGGCCGGTGGTACAGGTGTGCACAAAGGCCTAGCTGTTCATGAACTCAGGTCCTGATGCTTGTACAGCAAGCACCCTTACCCGCCGAGCCATGTCAGCAACCCTCAAAGGGGCTTTTACAGGAAGTGAAAGGAGGCTTGGTAAGACAATGCGCAGAGAGGTCTCTCACCGAACATTTGTCTTTATTGCCCAGGGCATGTGTCTCCTTTCTATTCCGCTTGTGGGAACATCTTAATCTACCTTCCTCTTGGAGCTAGTTCCTGTGTCTTTAACAGACACATTACTTTTCTTCAAGTTAAAGCTCACAGCAATTTGCGAGTTTTGTGCTTGCTAATGCGCAGGATTAGAGAACAAGGAAGAGCATTAGTATTTTGACGGCATATGAAGGTCACCAGGTGTTCTGAGTTCTATAAATCAAAAGTTAGATTACTCAGCAGCTAACATCTTAATCATTTAGCTGCAGCTGCTCTTTAGAATTCAGAATGCTGAGTTACAGAGAAAGAATATGCCTTTGTGGGGATCACTCTCACAAAGGAGCCAATACTGTTACAATGATACTTCCATCCGAAAATATGTGGGATTTCACATTAAGCAACCCTCCAACTCTGGCTACACCAGCTGAGCGTGCTACAACAGATTCAATTCTGGCACTATCTACCTAGAGTCAACAGATCTTAGTGATAGGGCTTGGTCTCAAGACTGTCCCACTACAAATGCCAATCACAAATGTCACTAGGTATAAACCAAGATTTCCACAGCTCCCCTCCTCAGGTTCAGCCATTTCCTAGGGGGGCTCACAGAACTCAGGAACACACTGTGAGTTGTGTGCTAATGACCTAGGGTGCATATAATGCAGGTAAAGAGGCAGAGGCTCCTGTCCCTGTGGAAATAGGAGTGAGTTCTCTTTCTGGTACGTGAATTCATGCACAAACTTAGAAGCTCATCAAATCTCATCCTGAAGAGCTCTTTTGAGCTCCCCTCCCTCTTTGCACCCACTCCTAGAAGCTGACAGGTGGGGCTAAAGCTCCAGTCCTCTATGGTGACCAGCTCCAACCTGAGGCTCTTGAGGGGCCATAACTCAAATCACCTCATCAATCTAAACTCAGGTATGATCCAAAGTGGCTACACACCTGTCACTTAGGTACTTTTTGCCTCAAACCAAGGACCTAATGCAATTATTCCATATCCTATTTTGTAAATCTTCTGTTAGAGACCCCCCACCACCACACACAGACCAAGAGAAATTTCCAAAAGAAATAAATTTATTCCAAGACTAATTTTAGTTTTGAGACAGGGTCTCCCTGTAGCCTCAGCTGGCCTGAAACTAACTATGTAGACCAGGCTGGCCTCGATCTCACAGAGATCCATCTGCCTCTGCCTTCTGGATGGTGGGATTAAAGGCGTGCACCATCATACCCAACTTCACTCCGAGACTGAACCACACTCTCACCTGGTCTGTGCTACCCAAGTTGTTTCCCTGACTTACACTCTTCCCTTTCATGCTCATGGAAAAAAAAATCAGTGCTACAGAAGGCCACAAGAACCCTTTGAGGCCGAGCCTGGGGAAATGGGAAGTGGACTGCTCCTCACCCAGATCTAGAGTTCATTTAAATATGTGATGTGGACTAAGGTTTGGGATAGATGTGATGACACGGTGCCTGTAAGTCTGGCATCTTTCAGAGGCTGAGGCAAGAGGATTTTAAATCTGTGATCAAACTGGGCTTTATGTCTAGGCTAACCTGAGCCAATAGCAAATCCTTGTCTCAAAAAAATTAAGAAGGAAAGCGAGGTTTTGGTGAGAATGGGAAGTGATAGGTTTTGTATATGCCACATTGTATTTAAAGAGGCTACCACAATGTCCAGTAAATGGGTGCCTAGAATTGAGGATCAGAGGTCAGATTTGTAGAGTCATTGCTATCGACTAAGCTCTTGCACTGGACCCCTAAAGACCACACTAAAAATCAGAATGGAGGATTGGGGAGACAATTCAATGGAGTAATTCATAATTGTTTGCTATGCAATTATGATGACATGAGTTTGGATCTCCAGTACCCACATAAAAAGCCAGGCATGGTGACAAAACCTGTAATTCCAATGCTTAGAGAGACAGTCTAGCCAAATCCACAAGCTCCAGATTCAAGGACAGAACCGGTCTCAAAAAAACAAGGTGGAGAGTGATTTGAAAAGATACCCACATCAACCTGTGGCCTCCACATATATGTTCATACACCCACACACATTCACACACATGAACACATGCACAGAAATCAAAATGGAGTTCATTGTGCTGAAGTTCCACATCATCGAGGTGAAATTAAACTGTTCATCTGCTCTTTGAGGAATTGGGGTGGGAGAGATAACAACTGGCTTTCAGATGTTTCAGTTGGCATAATAATGATGTTCCTTCTACCTTATATTTTAACTAAAGAAGAGTAAGTAACATGGGGCCTGGAGAGATGGTCCAGTGGTTAAGAGCACTGGCTGCTCTTGCAGAGGACCCGAGTTTGATTTCTAGCACCTAACAACCATCAGTAACTCCAGTTCCAGAAGGATCTGACACCCTCTTCTGACCTCTGTGGGCATTACACAGCATGGGTGCACTTACATGCAGGCAATACACTCATACACATAAAATAAAAATTTAAATAATCTGCTGGAACTGGATTGTTGTTGGCTGCCATGTGGATACTGGGAAGGGAACCCGGGTCCTTTGCAAGAGCAGCCAGTGCTCTTAACCTCTGAACCATCTCTCCAGAACCTACCAGGTTTTATTTATGAACACCTCCACATTCTGTTGTAACAACTGCTGTCATCAGTTATGGTGCGCAGCAGCAAATGCTAATCACAGTGGCTTAATGCAATAAAAGACCCAACAGGGACCCAGGGTTCCTGGTTCGTTGCAGACCTCTGAGACTCAGGCTCACCAAGGCTCCCACAGGCCTGGCCCCAATGGGCAAGGACCATCATGATCCTACACTGAATTTCATTGTACATTGATCAATTATTTTTTAAAAAGAAATCACATTCCATTTGTCCAAGGCAAATCACATTTAAGTTCAAGGAACCAGCAGAGTAAAGTCGTCTCTTGTCCTTGAGGAGAGAACGGGGAGTTCCCCAGTAAGATGAGCCCAGCCACCTCAAGTCATTATTTCCACTTAAATGTTGAAAAACTCTGACTGTACAAAATCACTTTTCTAAAATCTCAGAAAGTCGGAGAGGGGGGCAAGGATCCAGGTGCACAGTTGTTTATAAAACACACGTGTCTTCTTGATGCTTTCTCTTCTTGAAACCAGGATGCAAAAGATGGTTCTCATTAGCCTCAAGGAAACTTCAGGTGTTGACAAGGAACGCATTTGACCTCCCAGTTAAAGTTAAATGTGTTTCTTTTCCCCTTTCTCTCTTAACAACCTGGAGGAAGAAAGAAGAAAGGGAAGGAAGGAGAGGAGGGAGGGAGGAAGGAGGAAGGGAGGAGGGATCACTTTCAGGACACCTTTTGACCTGCCCACAATATCTGATCACATGGTAGGGTGATGTGGGTTTTTCCCACTGAGAGGTTATTTTCCATTCACAGGACTGGGTCAGGCGATGCTTGTACGTTAATCTCCACCCTTGTTCTTGCTCCTGTTTGTTCTCTGCTTGATCCCATGCCCTTCATTCATCCTTAGGAATGTTCCCGTGACAACACAAGAATGGTAACAGCTAGGCAGCCGAAAGGACAGATCAAATACCCAGCCCAGCTCTCAGTCTTGGAATGCTAAGGCAGGAGTTGAGGGCACGAGAGAGTCTCTACCATCTTCTCCAAGAGTGGTGAGTTAGCTCTAACTCTCTTCTTTTCCAAGGAGGACTCTGAGGCTCAGTGAGATGAAGTGACTGTTCAAGGACACATGGCTGGAACCCAGGTTAAAACTAGCTGCTATGGCTAGTGCCCGACTCATAGCTTTGCTTTCTGTCCCTTCCAATCTGCAGCCTCACATCTGATACCAGGGAGAATGAGGTGCTTAGTTAAGAACAGACACAAACGGAAACTCAAAGACAATTGTATCAGCATTAAAAATACAGGCTGAAGAGATAGCTCAGTGGTTAAAAGTACTGGCTGCTGTCGCAGAGGACCCTGGTTCGATTCCCAGTACCCACCTGGTGGCTAACAACCATCCCTAACTCCAGTTACAGGGGAATTCTCTTCTGACCTCCTCAGGCATTGCACGACACAGGTGCAGGCAATACACTCACAAAAAGAAAATGAAAATAAATAAATATTAGAAAAAAAAATCTCATGGCAAGCAAGCTGTAAATCTACACAGCTGCCTGGGAGAGGAAGACAGGAGAGGAGAGAGAACGCCGTGCAGTTTGAGGGCAAGCAGCCAGAGAGAGGGGAGAAAGTGGAAGCTCAAGGGACCAGGAAAAGTGTAAGTTCTAGCTCAGCATCCAAACAAAAGAGATAGAAGGAAAAAAAGTGCCACTCAGCCGGGACTGAGCAAGGAGGGACTGAGTGCAGGTCCGGGGGATTTAGAGAGACTGTGCTAGGAATTCTGGGAAGGGAAAGTATGTTATCTCATTAAAGGAATAATTATTCCTCCTCTCTGTTTAAAGTGGCTTAAGGTGAACCTTCCTCATCCAGGGGTGACCCCTTGGCCATGTGACTGGCCCAACTGGGTTAACTTTAAAGGTAGGGAGACAATGGCATGTCTCCCCCGAGGGATAGGTTCCATTTCTTTGTGCAACAGCTTTCCGGTAATGAGCCTTCAATGCCACTGTAAGACATCTGTCTTTCTACTCCTGGGAAACCTGCCTTGACACCTGCCAGATGAAGCAGGGGCCTTTACCTTGTCTAATGACATCCACTCTCACCATGGCTTTGTAAACACACACAGGGGTCTCTCATCTTTATGAATGCAAACCCCAAAAGCACAACCAGGAAAAACAGATTTAAAAATCAGGAGCAAATTTTACGACTTGGAGCAAGTAAGGAGAGCACTGGGGTTATTTGCAAAGCAATGTTCTCCTGGAATAAAGGAAATGTGGGAATTTTATTGGAGAGTTTGTACATATTTATATAGGAGGGCCCTTGCAGGGCATCTTTCTGAGTATGCTCAATGTAAAAACATAGAAGATGATGGACACATTTCTAAGCCTGCTCAGTTTATGGTTAGAAGAGCATGTATTCAGAAAGAGATGGCAGTTATGAATGCTTCCGGGCAGAGAATTTAGTATTATAATGAGCAAAGTTTACTCTAAGTTTCCTAAGAGAATGAGTCAGAGTGGCTTGGTGACCTTGGCTGCTTCCTCATGTAGGTAACTATCTTTTAAAGGGGCAGCAGCTTCCTCCCTTGGTACTGTGACCATTTGCCACAAACTGTGGCTGTACTTGGCAGCTCACAGCTTGCTCAGCAGCAGAGATGGGTAGGTGCAACTCATGGGGCAGGAGGCATGATGAGGCACATCCTATGGATCAGCTGTGAGGTCCCATGCTTTAGAAGAAATGCTTTTTAGGCCTCAGAACTCTCCCTGCAATAAACCTACAAGCCAGGGAACTCTGGAACGAGGCCAAGTTTGTAGAAAGACATGTGAGATGTAGCAGAAACTTTCACACTAAGTGTCTATGCTACCAGGTTGAGTCTTAGGAAAAGCCTGAGGAAAACCCAAGGCTTCTTTTATTTTACTCTCAGAAAGGAGGGACCTTGGTTAGATGAAATATGCCAAACCTGGGGCCTAAAATCCTCAACTTTAATGCACATGATGTTTGAAATTCAAGGCTTGTAGTGGCAGGGTTTGGTGGCTCAGCTGTAATCTTAGCACTTGAGAGGCTACAAGAAGACTGCCATGAATTTGAGGCCAGCCTGGACTGTATTGAGTGTTCTAGACCAACCTGGATGAGATTGTGTCTCCAAAAATCCAAAGTCAAACAAAAGAGATATAATATACACAACTGATTTTAGTGGTTTGATGCTTACGTAACTGTGTGAAAAGGCTGGTTTTGTTTACCCATGGACTCTGAAGGAGCAGGAAGAGTCCCTCCCGCTGATGTAGCTTCAAGCCAAGAAGCTGGGCTTTGATTTCTCAACAACCATAGACCTCCAAGTCATATGCATGTATCTCGTTTGCTTTTCCAGAGCTTCTGTTTCATTAACTGAATGAAAGAAAAATGTGCTCTCTCACCTTTAGAGTTCCTTGAGTTTAAACAATCAAAGATGGATTTAGAAAGAGGCTGGCCATGGACACACAATCTTCTGGACTGGCACCCAGTTCTTGAGGAATACAGGACCTATGCCAAAGTCACTCCCCAGCGGGAGCTCCGTGACCCTCCCCAGATCAAGTAGAGCAGCTGGGTCCACAAGGGACTGACCCAAGCCATGAACTGAGGGGAACTTTCTCCTGCAGCCCCATTGTGGCAGTTGAATGGCAAGCTTCCACATTATGGTGAATGAAAGAAGCGATTTCAAATGCAGCTTGAAATGGTTTAAAAAAAGAAGTCACATACTTCTCCAAGTATGTCATCTCTTCCCAGATGGACCCAAAATGAGCCATGTAATTTCCCTGTTGCATTTTTGGATTGAGTCATAGATCCAAAAGCTGGAAGGGGCTTCAAAAGATGGCATGAACTGTACCTCTTTCTTTCAACAGGTGCAGTTAATGCTTGTTCAGATGAGGCAACTACAGCTCCAGAGCTGGTGCTTTCTGTAATGGATGACCAGAAGTGACGCTGGTATAGTGACTGGGGGACTAGATTGTCTATACCCAACAGTTCCTTAAAGACATGTGGAGAGAGCTGTGAATGGGAAACATTAAAGGGTAAAAAGAGCAGAGGGACCCGGGGAGATCGCTCAGGCAATGGTAAGCACGAGGTCCTGAGTTTGGTCCCCAATACCCATGCCAAAATCCAGGTATAGTGACACATTTGTAATCTCAGTGCTGGGGAAGCAGAGAAAGGTAGATCCCTAGGGCACACTGGCTGGCCAGTCTAGTCTAATCCTTAAGCCCCAGGTCCCAGTGAGAGACCATGTCTCAAAACCCGAGGTGGATAGTTCCTGAGGAATGTCCCCAAGGTTGACCTCTGGCTTCTGTGTGCATGCATACTCAGAAGAGAGTCGAGAAGGTGAGTGAGGCAAGGTGAAGTAATGAACTTGGACTAAACTTGGCTTCACAGTCGATAGTATCCTGGTTTTCTATATAGGCTAAATCTGACCAGTGCTAATTGGATAGACCATATCTCTTGGACTTTATTAAACATCATTCCTTCAATAAGAAAGCCAGTTTGCTAACAAGGGAAGATTGCCAAGGAGGCCAAGGTGACAGCAATTTCAGATACAATGTAAGTTGATTAGCCTCAAACACAGCACCTGCTTCCTGGTGGCACTCTCTCACCCCACTGGCTGTCATGGACAGTTGTAGTACTGATCACAGGCATTCCACGAGGCAGTGAGTGAAATGGGTGAAGGACAAGACCTTATTAGGGAGAGTCTCCCAGGAAGCAGGAGAAGAAAACATGGAACATTCCTTCCTGATGATGGATTTGTTTCATTTTAATCTTTTTTTTTTCCAATACAAAAGAATTGTGGAATTATATTTTTGCATTACCTTCAAAAGAAGAAAGAGCTCTCTCTCACACACATTCTCTCACTCTCTGGGAAGACACAGATCTTCTCTCTCTCTCTCTCTCTCTTTCTGGGAAAACACAGATCTGCTCCCATCAGCCCCAGCTCCATACCACTCCTCTGGGCTTCCTCCTATTTATCTGAAAATGACACAACTCACAGAAAAGGCTAGCTCAGGACAACTTTCTCAATTGTTTAAAATCACATGCATCTGCATCTGTGTTTGTTGACTTACAGCCACCACCCCAAGCCAACCCCATTTCTTCCATTCAAGGGATCCTAGAGCTCCCCATTATCCAGCACAGCAGGAGCTCCAGGGCCTTTGTCCTAGCCTGAACCTTGCATCAGTACTAACAGGACAATGCCCTGGCCTTTGTGGTTTATCTAGACATTATTAACCAAACAAGTGCTGCCCAGGATCCCAGCCATCCCCCAGCCTTGCATCCCTCCTTTTTCTCTCTTTTTCATTATGAGCCCTGGACACACTGACCACCTTCTGCCTTCCCACAGGCCCTTTGCAGTCATTTCCTTTCTGGAACAGTCATTCCCATTCTGTTCTTCTTGTCTGGATGGCTTGCTTTATCTTCTTTCAATCATGCAAAATTGGATGGATGGATGCATGCCTGGTTTGTCCTTCTGAGAGGAGGAGACCCTGGTGAGTGGACTCATTCTCACGCAGCCACTGTCCTCAGTTGTGAATCTGGAGCCCAGAGGTCACCATTCAGCTTCCTTCCAGCATTGCTACTCTTGGCTAGAGAGAGGTGGCTTTGGATCTGAAGGTTGCCTCCTAGCAGTAAGAGCTATGGGAAAAAGAGAAATAACTGGAGTGCTTGGAATTCCAAAAGTTGGGTTGTACCAGGTAATGACCACTTTCCTATCTCCACTGACGGGATGTGGGTGCAAGACGAAGGGAATGAGATTGAAATAAAGAGCAAGATAACAGCCTCATGGGAATCCCTGACAGCCCCCTGACAGGCTATCTTAATACTTTGTGTTCTAAGAGACTGTGGCTGCAGACAGATTATTTTCTGGCCTAGTCATGTGATACAGGTCAAGTTGTGGCCAGCCCTAGGCAAAGGACACAGATTCTGACTGTAGTTTAACATTCCAGACCCCTGGAAGAGGAAGAAATGAAGTGAGTTAAAGCACCAAGCAGGAGAGAAAAAAAATCTATCCCAAAATACTTAGACACAGTTCATGAATAGCTTATTTACTTATTTTGAATTGTGTTTATTGATTTATGTGTTTATGTGTATGTGTGTAGAACATGGTGCCACAGAGTGTAAGTGGAGGGCAGAGGACAGCTTTAGGGGGTTGTAGGGTCCCTGAGATTGAACTCAGGTTGTCAGAGTTGGTGGCAAGTACCATTACTCGCTGGGCATCTCGCTGGCCCAATAAATAGTTTAAAGCAATAATGTTAGGTATAGTGGTGCATGCCTTTGATTCCAGCACTTGGGAAGCAGAGGCAGGTGAATCTCACAAGATCAAGGCCAGCCTAGTCTACATAGCGAGTTCCAGGCCAGCTGGGGCTTTTTCTTTCTTGTTTAAAAAGAAAGAAAAAGAAAAAGAAATAATAATGACAAGTTTACAAGCACTCAAAGAGCATTTTTTTGGTGTGTTTTGTTTTTGTTGTTGTTGTTTATTGTTTCTATTAGTTACTTTTCTCGTTGTTGTGACAAAATACCTCACCAAAGCAACTTCAAGAAGGAAGGATTTATTGTGGCTCTGGGGCTCACAATTTGAGGGTACAGTCCATCATGCTGGGGGAGGTAGGAGCTTGAGGCAGCTGGTCATACTGCATCTGCAGTCAGGAAGCAGAGGGAGATGAACACTGGTGTTCAGCTCACTATCTCCTTTTTATTCTGTCCAGGACCCAGCCCATGGGATGTGCCCCCAACATGCCGACATTCAGGTCGAGTCTTCCTACCTCAGTTAAATCTTTCTGGAAATACCCTCACAAACATGCCAAAAGGTGTGTCTCCTGGGCCACTCTAAATTCTGTCAGGATGACCATTAGGATTAACCACACACTAAACCTCTTCCTTATTCACTCACAGAGCACAAGCATGTCTTGATTTTATAGTGTACATAAGTTTCCAACCAAGAAAATGAAAGGAACAATTTTACAAGTATTGTGATGGATCCTGGTGACTCAACAGGAGGTTGAAATTAGGGGGTTTGTTTGTATGCTAACAGCAAATGAAGAACATAATGGTTTCCTTTCCTGCTGGGACAAACCCCTTCCCCGCTCCCCAGATACCACTGAGAAGAAAGCACAAGAGTTTAGAGCTCTGTTTTGCTAAATGCAGTTTTGGGAAGTCTGGCCTTAAGAATCATTCTAGATCCACAGTCAAATAGCTCTGGGAAGTGGTGAAGATTCAGAATCCCAGGCTTTCTTCCCTCTGGGATGTGCGAGGCACACTTTGCTCTGACTCCTGTTTCACAGGTTCTGAAGTCCCAGGAGCTTCCCTAGGCTGCAAGGCACTTATGTTCACATTTTTGGGTGCTTTTGCCTCCAGCCTGGGGGTGCACAGCCAAACACCTTGTCCATGTGGATCTCTGAAGAGAGCAGGTTCAAAGACGTGCTGTGGTGAAGACTTCCGCAGGGAGACTACATCATTTTCCATCCCACTGGGGCAACCCGGATACATAATTATGCTGGGATAACAGGTGTGTAAACAAAGGCTCGCGTCCATGTAAAGTGCTGACATACAACAGGCAGATTATGGTTTCTGTCTATCATTTTAGGAGCTGCCTCTAGAGCCAAGAGTAGTACACACAAGAAAGAGGACTTCAATTCAAAATTAAAAGCAGCTTTCTAACAGGGAGCCTCTACTGACAGTACAGGCTGCTTTATAGCCAGGCGAGCACCTTATCTAGATATGGCAGGGTGACGTGTCCCACCGTGAGATGGTGTAGATAGATGGTATTTGCATTTGGGACAGACACTTGGGCTATGTAATTGATTCTGACCTTGACTGTAATTGGAAGTACCTGTGCTTCTTTACCCTGTCTTTTGGTGAGGGTGAGTAGCTTATTTCATTACATGAGGGCAAAATCCTTCCTTCTGGTTCATATATATATATATACACATGAGGATAAAAATAGATGTGTAACAGGACTGAAAGACTAGAAACTTGCTGGGAAGAGAATTTTGCTAATTTAGTGTAAATATTCAAAGGTGTTCTTATCACAGAAATAGTTCTGAGTTTACAGTGAGTATAGTTGTAAAAAGAGATTTATTTTTATTTATGTGTATGTGTTGGTGAGTGTATGCCACATGAGTACATTGCTTCTCGAGATCAGAGGAGGGTGTCGAATCCCCCTAGAGCTAGAGTTACAGGGGTTGTGACCCATCCAATGTGGGTGCTGGGACTGATCTGGGGTCCTCTAGAATAGCAGCAAACATTCTTAGCCACTGGGGCATCTCTCTAGGTCCATGACTGAGAAAAGTTTTGACTGATTAAAGAGACTATTCTGTGACATAGTAAAATTTATACAGAACAGTGGCTGAGTTAAATTTTTTTGATTTTTTATTTTATGTGTATGAATGCCTTGCCTGCATGTATGTAACTGCACCTGTGTCATGTAATGCCTGTGGAGTCCAGAAGAGAGCACTGGATCCTCTGGAACTGGAGTTATGAATGGGTATTGCAACCATGTGGATGTTGGGAACTGACCGGGGGTCTGCTACAAGAGCAGCCAGTGCTATTAACTGTTGAGCCATCTCTCCAGCCCCATCACTGGCCAATTTTTAAGTGAATTAGAGTCTGTCCTCAAGAGCCTCAAAATCAGGTGGAAAAGTCTGGTTACTAATAACGTACTTTGGTCATGTCATATGTTAACATGGGGTGAAGGATACAAGGGAATTCTCTGTACTGTCTTTGGAACTTTAAGCCCAACATTTCTTCAAAAATAAAAAGTAAAAGGAACCTGTATCCTTTACTCCCGTGCTCTTCTTTAAGAATTTATTTTTTAGTGGTGCTGGGGCTCAAACTCAGTTTGCCAGGCCAACTTTCTACCACTGAGATATACCACTAGCCATGTTTTTACTTTTTGTTGGGGCATGATCTTGCTAAATTGCCCAGGCTGGCCTTGCACTTACTCTGCAGCCTGGGCCTTGAACTGTCAGTTCTCCTGCCTTAGGTTCTCATTAACTCAGATTACAGACCTGTACCATCAGGCTTAGTTATCAGGTTTTTGCTGTTGTTTGAGACAGAGTCTTATGTAGCCCATGCTGGCCTCAGACTCCATACGTAGGTAGCTGAGGATGATCTTGAACCTCTGATCCTTCTGCCTCCACCTCCTAAGTTCTGGGACTATCAGTATTAAATGGGTCAGGGTTTGCAAGACCTACTTGACCCACTGGCTCTGGGCCTGTGACACGGGAGCCTGTTACCAAAATCTGACCGAATTTGTTGGAATCAGTCAGTTCCTCCTGTGCTCAGGTGCTGGGCATTTCAAAACTGATTCTTTCTCTTTGGCCTAATTCTTTGGTTGCCCAGCTCCCTTTGTTTTATTTTTTTGGGTGGGGGGCAGGTATCTTCCCCATTGCTCTCACTGTTGCTCCCACAAAGCATTCCACACCCATCCCTGGTGTGGCCTGGCTCTGAGGCAGGGAGCTTGCATTCTGCCACCACCTACATTGTCCCACAGATACACCTGCCCTTTCCAAATATCGCCTGCAGGTAGGCTTTTGAGGCAGTCATAAACCGGTTGATTCACATCAAGGGAAAGATTCTTGTGCCTGGATGGCTCTTCAATTGTTTTAAGGTTATCCCTGCCCCCTCTGAGAAAAGAGGGACATTTTCTTGCTCTTCCTCCCCCTCCCAGCTCTAGACATTTTGGTTTAAATGTAAACACTTTAGCACTGTGTTTGAAGTCAAGAAATGGTAGGGCTGGCCACATGGCTTAGCAGGTAAAGGCACTTGCTAGCAAGCCTGAGGACCATAGTTCAATCCTCAGACCCACATGGTGGAAGGAGAGAACAGACTCCTGTAAATTGTTCTCTAAACTCCACCTGTGAGCCCGCCTTCCCAATAATTAGCTCATTGATTAACTTAAAAAAAAAAAAAAAGGCAGCCTAGTAATTTCCTGCCTATAACTGGCTGTGTGCCTGTGGTCATGTTCTCTTTGGGTCACTTTGTCAATCAAAAAAGACAGAGCTGGAAATGCAGATCAAAGTTTGATTATTATTATTTTGCAGCAAGCTTTTCCCTCCATGCTGTAGTCACACAGCGCCCATAAAAAGGCAAGGCAAGAAGAGAGGCCGAATTGCTTTGGCCCTCAGAGAGTTTTTATCTTAGGGATGTGTGTAACTCTAGATGGAAGTTGGAGAGTTTTTGCCTTTTTTTCCTCACCAGGGAGCAGGACAAGAGCCCTGTGAGTGTCATGGTCGTGTGTGTGTGTCCACAGGCATGCAGTAATGTAGTTTAAATTATCTGTCTCATCTAATAGTTCTGCTTTACAGTGAAGCTTTCCTTGCTGGCTCCCCGAGTCAGCCGCAGCCTCATGGTGGCAGCCAGAATGCTTGTTCCTCAATACACAAGGACGTCATTGTCCCTCTCATTCAAAAGGTCCCACGAATGTCTAAGGTGAAGGAGGCTGAGGATTTCCATCCTCTGACTTCCAGGCTCTGGTTGTTGCCACCTCCTGTTCCTCACCACCTTGCCTTCTCTCTTTGCTTGTCCACAGATGAGGCTGGCCAGCCGGGGGACATCATTGATGTCCCCTTCTGCCTGATGTCTTCTCCCCCGGCCTCTCCTGGTTGATGTTCCTCCTCTCTGGCCTCTCTGGGCCGACGTCCTTGCTCCAGGTTCCCGGGAGTCTCTCTGCACTTTAAAGGGCCCCCGCAGGGTCGTCGGGGTGAGCCAGGGCCGGTCCTCCGCGAGGCGGCCGCCAGGGGGCGCCGCGCGCGGCTGGCGATGACAGCGGGAGCAGCAGGGGGAGGGCTGCGGGCGCCGATCCTGCTCTCCGCAAACTCCGCGCCTCGCTGTCCGCGCGCTCTGCAGTCGCTGGCCGCCCGCGCAGCCCACGCGGACTCGGGGCGCAGCGGGAGCCGGTGCGGGGCGGCCGGGGGTCCATGCGGCGGCGCGCGGGGTCGCCCGGCTCCGGGAAGCACGCGGGGCTGAGGCCAGCGAGGCGGCCGCCCGCCGCTCCGGGACGCCGAGCGCCAGGTGAGCAGAGCGCGCAGCCCCGCCGCTGTCCGCCCGCCCGGAGTCCGCCGGCTGCTCGGCCCCGGCCGGCGGGCGGCGGGATGGGGGGGTGTGTCGCGGCCGAGCCCGCGCGCAGCTCCGTGCCCCCCGCTGCGGCCGCTTCTCCCGAGCCCTGCCTGCCCTCCCTCCCTCTCTCCCTTCCCTCCCTCTCCCTTTCCCCTCTTCCTCACTCCTCCCAGCTCCCCTTCCCCTCTCCTTCCCCTGGAGGCTTTTGCTCAGCCCTTATGGTCCATCCCAGACTCCTAACACACAGGCTACCTGTGTGTATAGGAGCCGGGGGCGGCTGGCATTCTTGAGATGGGCTCAGCTCAGAGGGAGACTTAAGCAACGCACACTGGTGGGTGTGGTCCCCACCTCAGCTTCACCCCTTCTTGCCTGGCTCAAGGATTGCTGGTCCAGTGTCAGCGCTCCCTGAGCCCCAGCCTGGGGCCTCCACCACGCTGGTTTCTAGAAAGCCTGGGATCCCTGTCAGCTTGCAATCCAGCACCAGTTCCAGGCCAATTGGATAAGGCTGTATCTGCCAGTGGGACACTTCCAAGTGCAGCCCAGATACCTGTGGCCCTGGTGTGCTTACAGCTTCTGCTCAGCCCACTTTGCAGTGTTAAGAGTTCTGGAAGTGAAGTTTTATTTTTCTTTGAAATAACTTCAGCTCTGTCTTGGGAAGGGGAGTTCCAGGCAGCCCACTTAGCGTCTGGAATTATGAGCCCAGTGAGCTTTTAAGCAGTCCACCCCCAGCACTGTGTCCCCAGCCTCCTCCTATACTATTAAACGTGTATCTTTCTCTTCCTGTCTCTTTGCACCTTCCAAAGGCTGTGTCTCACCCCTTTGAAAGCAGTAGGTGAACTGAAACCTTTGGATATGGGTAACTGAAGCCTGTTAGAATTTGGAATAAGAAAGTAGATAGCCAAAAGGTCTAAGAATCATCTTGTCCAACTTTCAGCTGAAGATACCCAGCCATAATCTAAGATCTCACACCTTAAGAACCCTTGTCATGTTTTCTGTTTCATTGATGTCTTTGGTCTGGTAGAGTTGGAGGTGATGGAGTTGCTGGGTACAAGAGGATCTTAACTGAGTCTCAAGGTACAAAGGGGCAAACATTTTAAAAATGTGATTTAAATATGGTCCTACTCAATTCCTATAGATTTTTATTGGCACCATAGTTGAATTCCTTTTGCAAGCATAATCCTAGTCCTTGAAATTAATGTGAGGAAGCAGATGACAGTCCTGGGACTTTCCTATAAACCTCTTTGGGGCTGGAGCAGGGATTTCCCAGAGGTCCTGGGCTGCAAAATGAGTTTGGGTGATGAGGGTATGGGAAACCACTATTCAAGGAAGTGGTCACATTGGCCTCCTGTGGGCTCATGAGGTCTCCATGGGCAGGCCAGCAAATTGGTCTTACTTTTTCACTCCCCTGTGTCTGTAGAAATCCTTCTGACTAGTTGGAGAAAGGAAGTTTGGGAGGAAGATCAGGGTTGGAGATCTTGACTTACCTTTCTGTTTCTGCCTAGAAATGTTTGTTGGGATTGTGATCACCCACAGAAAGCCTAGGGATGACCCTTTCCCTCACTCCTCCATACTGATCTCCAGGACTCCACTTTTATCCCAGCTGCTGTTGGTCTCAGTAAGAGTGCCCCCAGCACCCTTATCTCATTCTCTGCATGCATAAGTTATTTATCACAGAGCCATTCTGCATTCCTTTATGATATCTCAAGGAATTACTTTGCTGCCTTAAACCATGTCCGAATTACATTGATAATCTCTCCTCTTGACTCCTAGCCATGAGCTGCTCATTATAAGCCTCTATTTTTCATACTGACAGATTAATATTGCTAAAATGCTGATTTCCTCACATCATTCCTTGCAAGACATCACAATGGCTCCCCAGTATTCACTTCTATTTAATTGTTCTCCATCGCAGATTTCTGAACATCTGTTGTGTGCCGGGGACTGTTACTGTGTACTGAGGCTTACACAGAGCAATACAGCATCACAGCCCTCGAGGGATTGGCAGGCTAATTGATTATAAATGACCACCCATGGAGAAAGAGAAGAAAGGACAACCACAAAATAATATGGTGGAGTGTGTGTGTGTGTGTGTGTGTGTGTGTGTGTGTTATGTGTCCATGTGCACATGCAAAACAACAACAAAAAAAAACAGATGAGGGAGAAATTGGTTCTATGTAGGAGGAGCCAGGGCAGTTGCTACTGGGCTTTGAAACCCAAGGAAGAGTTCACCAAAGGAATGCTGGGAAGCCTAGGACATGTAAGACAGAGGGAAAGGCCAGAGTTCTGACCCAGACATAGGAGAGTGTAGTATAGATATCGTTGAATGAGGTTAGCCTTTGTGTGGGCATTAAAAAAATACTATTTATTTAGGGGACTGAAGAGATGCCTAAGATTTATTTATTTTTATTTTATGTATATGAGTGTTTTACTTGCGTGTATAAGCGCACATGTGTCATGCAGTGCCCATGAAGGCCAGAGAGGGCGTCAGATCTCCTGGAATTGGAGTTATGGACTGTTGTTAACCACCATGTGGGTGCTGGGAACAGAACCTGGGTTCTCTGCAAGAACAGCTAGTATTCCTGATGTTCTGCTATCCCTTTAGCCCCTGTGTGGGCATTTTAAATATTTCTTTCAGGTGTGTTTGTTTTTGAAGCCAGAGCAGTGCAACTCTCTGGTCTGAACCCCGACATACCCCCCACCCCCGCATGGCCTCATCTGTGCTCTGTTTCACTCACCCCTGTTGCCAGCTAAGACATTCACATGCCTTGTCTCTTGGGCTAAATGTGGCGAGACAGCATCTCCCAGCATGCCCCGCTCTTCTCTCCAGGCTGAATAAGTAATAGGGTTTGGTGAAAAAAGATGTAGATAACAGGTGGACTCAGCACCTGAGGATTAACATTTTAAAGTACACGCTATGCACAAATTACCCATGAGACACACAAGGGAGAAACTGATTCTTATTCACACACAGCTCTGAAGACCTCAGACCTAGACTGCCTTTATGATAAGAAATGAGGCTTCAGAGAGCCCAGGCTTCTGGGCTGGAGAGATAGCCCAGCAGTTAAAAGCACTGGCTGCTCTTGCAGAGGACCTGAGTTTGGTTCCCAGCACCACATGGCGGCTAACAACCATTTGTAACTCCAGTTCTAGGGGATCCGGCATCCTTTTCTGAACTCCAGGCATTGCACAACATGAGTGATTGCACAACATGAGTGCACTTACATATATGCAGGAGATACACTCAAAGACGTAAAAATAATAAATTTTAAGAAATGACAGTTATCACAATTGGCCTCTGACCCCCCCCCCTTCTCTCTTTCATAGGTCAGAGGAAGTCAGTCTGAGCCCCATAGATCTACCTTTGTCTGCCTTTCTCAGCATTAGGGCTTCAAATGCCACCACTCCTGACCTTTTTTCCTTTTTTTAAACAGAGGCCTTGACTTTGACCCTAAGGAGTGAGTAATAAGGAACTGTGCTTGAGTTCAAGGTCAGGAGAGTCCTTTTTTTTTGGTAAAAAGGGGTCTTGGAAGTTGTTTTGAAAGCAAAGCACACCCTTTTCACCCCACCATCCAAACCTAACTTTTCATACCCACTGTGGGTTCTTTTTTTAAAATATTTATCTATTATTTTATATGTGTGAGTGTGTTGTCTGCGTGTGTAAGGGCACCTGTGTCTGCAGTGTCCATGAAGGTCAGAAGAGGGCATCAGGTTCCCTGGCACTAGAGTTATGGATGGTTGTTAGCTGCCACGTGGGTGCTGGGAATCGAACCTGGGGCCTCTGAAAGGGCAGTCAATCCTTTAACTGCCGGCCTATCTCTCCAGCCCTGTGTGAATTCTTTTGCTGCCTGACAAAGTGCTAGGGAGAATGATCATGATGCCGTGGTTTGAAAAACCTCAAGCTGCTGGGGGTAAGAGGCGGGCCGGGATCCTCGAAGGAGGGCCGAACATGCCAGGCTGGCTATACGCTATGTTCTCCACAGTAGGATCTGACTAGTGACAGATTCTCAACTCAACAGATCATTACATTTGCCTTCTTCCCATCTCAATCCTCACATGTAACAATGACATAGCCAAAACCTGAGTCCTGGTGTGGGTTGGAAGCACCTGCGGCAGAGCCCTGGCACGTAGTAGGCATTCAGTGCCACCTCCCATTTGATCAGGGCTTGGCAGACAGTGGGTGCTGACCTATATGTGTTACAGAAAAATGTGTTTATAATATTAGTGCACCCCACCCCTCTCAGGTCCAGGGAGGTTTGTCTGTAGGGCTGAATGTTATAATCCTGTTCTCCAACCCAGTGATTGAATGCCCCATTTGTACAGTGGTGATTGCCCATCCACTGTCCGGTCCTCTGTCCACTTCCTGTCCAGTTTCCCCTTAGGTCTCCTGAAGAGTCTGAGCAGTGTCCTGCCTGGTGATTAGTGGTCTTGGGGAGAGCAGTTACTTTTAGTTTATCTCCTTGCCTTCTCTAATCTTTCAGCTGAGCATAGGTGCCTGTGGTCTCTTCCTGGGAGCCTTTTTGGGTGGATCCCCTAAGTCAGGCGTTCTTCTTGGGTGTGGTCCATGAAGTCCTGGGCCAGGCTTGTGCTTCTGTGTCTTGTCCCGGAAGGGTGGCACTGGGCAGTTCACAACCACCCTCCCAGCCCCTTGGCTGGCTGCCTGAGTCCTGGCCAGCAGGGAGGACTGAGGTAATGAGTGATTAATGGGCGCCTCATCTAATCTCCTGCCAGGGGAAATGAAGGGCCAGCCATGGACTGGGAGCTCGTCTTGACCTGCTCCAGGTGGGCTTGGAATGCACCCAGCTCAGGATGGGGATTAAGGCTTGAAAGACAAGAGGAAATGAGATGTTAACCCTTTAGGCCTTGGCCCTTGGAGGCCCAGCAGGAAAATGGCAGGGGAATTATCCACAGGCATCTGATGAAAGGCGGAGATTGCCTTTGATTTATCACAGGGATGCAGCCACGTGACTGTGACTACCTTGGGGGTGGTTGTGGGCCTTGCCTTTGTGATCATTTTCTTCCAGGCAAGGTCAGGAGGAGGACTGATTCATTTCAGTGACTGCTGGGAGGCCCCTACCTGCCACCTCCTTAGAAATCTGATCTTAGCAACAAGTGGCAAATTTGCACTTGCTAAACACACTTTTCCTCCTGAAACACAGCAATTCCTCTGACAACTTGTCATTTCCAAGAAGATAAACGAAGAAGGCATTTATTCCCGGCTGGGCACTGTGCCCTGCAGTGGAGTACTGTCCACTCCTAGGTCAGGCAGGAGTGCCTGTGGTGGAGAGCAGAGGGCAATAGCTCTCCAAAGCTAGCTAGTTTCCCGAGTCCCAGACTAGACCCTAGCACACTTTAGGCTTCAAACAAGTTCCTAAAGCACCGTGTTGTGTTATCCTACCTGTAATAGTGCATGCCCTGGGTGAGATGCACGATATTGTAAAATGCTTCATTCAGCCCCAGGCATCTGCCCAGGCCACTTAAGTCTTAGCTTTTTTTTTTTTTAAAATTCGTGCCTATCCTGGTGAATCCCAAACCATTCTTTCTTGGGGACGGAAACAGCCCCTTCTGCAGAGTTCCAAGGCTCACTTGGGGTGGACTCATGATTTAATTCTTTGATTGATCCGGCTTGTTTGACCCCTGACCCTGCATGCCTTGAATTCTGGTCCCGCCCTCTGCTGCTGGCTGGGTGGCCTCCTGCTGCTCTTTTGATTAGACCTCCTGCCCCTTGCCCTCTGCTTCCATGCTAGCTGGACAGAATGGTGGTGGGCTGGACAGTAATGTCAGCCTGGAGCTCTGGTGGCATAGGTCAGTTTGGTTCATTGCTAGCTTTGCTGTGACCCAGCATGTCCAGGCCAAGTGGCTGAGGGTGGAGAAGCTTGCAGAATTGCGCAGAGCAGCTGGCCAGGATGTGAATCCCAGCTCCTCCCCTTTTCTGGGTTCTCTGAGCTCACTTTCCCTCCTCTTGGATTGGAGCTGATTAAGAATTAGACCTCTCTAATGTTTGATATGGGGGTTGGGGGCAGCCCTACAGTGAATATGAGGTTTCCTAGGAGCTGTGAAGGAGCTTATTGTTAGTTATAAGGTGAACTCCAAGTCAGGCTGTGGTGTAAGTCAGTATTTTCTTTTCCTTTTTTGGTGGTACTGGGGATTGAACCTAGGGCCTCCTGCATACTAGGTAAACACTACCACTGGGCTATGTTCCCTTGTAGAGTCAGGTTTGAAGCCTCATTACTTGTATGTACTGACAATACAGCCTTTAGCTCCATGGAGAGTTTAGCACAGACCTGGATCCAGACCTGCTTCATTAGTGGTGACTTAGTGGAGAGCCAGGCTGCTACTCTGCTAGAGGCTCAGAGTGTCTCTGGTCAGCTAAGGGGGAAGGAGCTGTTGTTCACAGAGCACCACGTCAGGTCCAGGTCCTGTGTAAATTCATGTCATCTCTGAGACTGACGCTAGCCTGCTCTACATAGAGAGTTCTATATCTGCTGGGGCTACAGAGAGACCCCTGTCTCAAACCACCCCTCCTAAAAGAAAGATTTATTTCATTTTTTCTTTATGTGTGTGTGTATGTATGAATAAGTGTGCACACATGTATGTGGGTGTCTGCAGAGGCCAGAAGAAAGTGTCAGCTCCCCTGGAGCTGCAGTTACAGGTGATTATAAGCTGCTTGACATGGTTACAGAGAATTGAACCTGGCTCCTCTGCAAGGGCTGCTAACTGGGGAGCCATCTCTCCAGCCTCTCCCACCTTTTATTTGTTTATTTTAAAAATATTTATATTGCGTTTTTGTGCTTTTCATATAATAGATCTTAATCAGCTTTAGTCTCCCACATACGCCAGGCCCTCCCCACCAGATTTCATGCAGCATTCTGTCATATGTGTTAAGTCATACCTGGTCAAACATTTGTACAGACATCCCTCGGTGCAGGTTCATCCACTGCTGTTTCCCCTTTCACGTGTTCTTTCAGGCTTCCCATTTCTCACCTCTAGTGATGATTTCCATCGTTTGCTCCATCACAGTTTTCTTCACCTTTTCTGCCCTGGGTTAGGATCTAGATTGATTTTACTTCTACCCTGATCTGAAAAGAGTCAGTGCTGCCAATGTAGACGTCCAATTTGCTGCTCCTCATCAATGTCTGACCTCATCTTATGCTCTGCTCTGGCAGCTCAGTTTCAGGCCACATGGTCACCCAGTGGCCATACTGACCCGTGCTGTGCCTGGAGTCTCATGTGGGCACCAGGAGCAGAGGAAGGCTCATGTGCTACCAACCCCATCCTTCCTAGTTCTGTTCCTCCTTCAGGCTCAGGTTGGAGGAGCTCAGTACCTTTCTCTTAGCCAGGTAGGAAAGAGACACTGGGATGGGAGCCTTCTCAGTTCCACAGGAGGAAATGATGTCAGTGTTCACAGAGGTTCTTTGAAGTAAGGTGTTGGCAACTTCTGAGACTGTTCATGCATGTCAGTGATTCCATATGTACCTTGCTGTGCACTCACTCGTGCACCCAACCCTCTCCTAGTCCCTTCCAAGTACCAGGGAGTGTTTAACACCATGCATTGTAAAGTGAGTAGATTGCAGACCTAGACACTGCTTGTATGACTCTGGACAGCATCAGTTGACCATCGACTTCCTCTCTTGGCCAATAATCTATAGACATACTATAAAAACTAGTGGAGATAGCATATGTACAGTATTGCCCATTCCTAGTCACATTGTGTTAGTTTCCAGTCACTATAACAAAATACTTGAGGTAATCAACTCTAAGGAGGAAAGGATTTTAGCTCATGATTGCTTGATCCCATTGCTTTGGGACTGTGATACCACAGTATATCATGCCACAAGCATGTGGTAGTTGAGAAGAAGAAATGTGGGGACCAGATCCCTGTATACCCTTAAAAGATGTGTCCCCTGTGGCCTTTCTTCTTCCACTAGGCCTCACCTCTTCAAGGTTTTGCCACCTCCCACTGGTGCTACAGACTGGGGACTAGGACTTAATGTGTGCCTTTGGGAGACACATTTGAACCATAGCAAACATGAAGGGCATTCTATTGTTCCTAATGGGTACCAAGCCTCCTGTCCATCTTGCAGGTAAAGGAGGAAGGTGTTTCTGCCAAGGTCAAGATGGTTATTACCTCAGGAGGAGGCAGGTAATGGGAATGTGATCGTGATAAGGGTAGACAACCCAGGAGAGCAAAACGAAAAGCACTGGACTCAATGGTGCAAATTTAGAGAGACTTGAGATAGCCAAGACCCAACAGTAGGAACCGAGGGGAAGAGAGAGAGCAGAAGGCAGTGAGAGCCAGTTGAAGTCAGTTCTACTTGATGGGAAGCCTGCATTCTGATGATGTCACGGGATTCAGAGCCTTACAATTCAGTGTTTTCTCCACAGAATGAATACAGAGTACACATGTGCTTGACATGGCCTCCAGACACAAAGTCTGGCTAGGATGTTGCTTCTGTCAGCATTATCCCTTAGTCTGCTCCATGAGCTCCGTCATGAAGTGCCCCTCAGTTTGCCATGGTGGCCCATTGGCTCTCTCAGTAGCTATGCAGCTGCCTCTGTCGTCATCGTCCTCATTCCACTGTGATCTCAACCTGGCAATAGTACCACCATCTGATAGACAGTCTTGGGCAGGGATTGGAGGTTTTCTTAGAAGGGGTAGAAAGTTAATATCTTGGCTTTGCAGGCCAACAGTCCCTGGTGTAATTAATCAGTGCTGCCTTTTGAGCATGAATGAAGCCACAGGTGATGCATAAGTGAACTGTCATTCATTCATTTATTCCAGTACTTTATTTGGAGTCTGGAGAGATGGCTCAGTGGTTAAGAGTGCTTACTGCTCCTGTAGAGGACTGAAGTTTAGTTTCCGGTACCCACACTGGGCAGATCACAGCCACTTGTAATTCCAACTCCTGGAGTCCGATACCCTCTTCTGGCTTCTTGTGGCACCCATGTGTGTGTGTGTCTGTACACACACATACACACACACTAAAGTAAAATAAAACTTTAAGAACCTTTGTTTATAGGCAGTACAATGGCTGTTTCATTACTGAGGCATCTGTATCATAAATGACTGTACCATATTCTGGCTCCACCTTCTGAAGGTTCCACCACCTTCCCAAACAGCACTACTAGCTAGGGACCAAATATTCAAATACATGAGCCTTTTGGGGGACACATGTCACATTCAAACCACAGCCAACAAATTCAGGGGTTTTGTTGTTCCCTAACAATCTAGTTAAATTCACAAGCTTTAGCAAAAAATTGTGGGTATTTTCATCAGCTCAGGTGGTACCACTATCAGCTCAGGTGGTACCAACTCAGTGATTGTCACTGTAATATAATTTATCATTCTTTAAGTAATTATCGTAGTAAATAAAAATGAAAGAGTTTCAAAATTCTTGGTATCTGATGACCTCAGCAATACACTGTACATTCTGCAGATTCAACCAACTAGAATACTGTAAAAAATCACATAATTATTGCACATGTTCAGACTTTTAGTCTTGTTCTTTTTCTCTAGATGATGCAGTCCAGCAGCCATTTACATAGCGTGTGCAGTGCTTGAGGCAGTATAAGTGACCTAGGAATAATTTAAAGCATACGGGAGGATGTACATAGGTTATATGCAAATACCAGGGTATTTTATATAACAGCCATTTCCATAGCATTTGCATTGCATGAGATGTTGTAAGTTACTTAGGGATGATTTAAAGCATGTGAGAGGGTGAATTCAAACACCATGGCATTTTATATTAGGGACCTGAGCATCCGTGGATACTGGTCCTGTGGTAGGAGTGTCCTTGGACCTGACCTCCTAAGGGTACTGAAGGAAAAATGCATTATATAGTGTTTTAACTCCGTATTGAAATGGTACTTCCTACACGGGTTTATCCTTGTATACTATCCTGGAAGCCAGCAGCTCTGCCTAACTCCTAACATCCTGATGACCTGTGGTAAGGAACTTGGCTGAAAATACCAGGAGAGAGCATGGAAGGAGCTCCCAGCCTTGCGTCCGGCACATGGCAGATTGTGGGATAAACTTGTTCCCTCTCCTCCCTTGCCTTTCCACTCCCACTCAAAAAGTTCTGTGTATTTGGTCAGCTCCAAAACATGCTGCGCCTCTTTGAAATTGTTTCTTTGGTTCTTTCCACATGCAATAAAGTCACTAACCTTTTTAAATGGAAACAAAAACATAGACTGTTCGAAAGCAGAGTTTCCCCTCCCAGGTCACCAGCTTTCCCTCACTGAGAAAGAGCAGCACTGTGCAGAAACTGCCGCTGGGGCCAGAGGAGAGGCCCCAGGTCCAGGGACAGAGGCTCCAGCTGGGTGCAGACCAGCTCCCTAGCCAGGAGTGGGGCGCCTGGCCTGCTGGCTGTTCTGAGCTCCCCAGCTCCTGGGTGTATCTTGGTTTCAGAGATTCCAATGGATGGAAAGCAGGATCATCTCCAGATGGAAGGCCACCAGGCCCAAAGGTGACTGTGATGCTGTGGTTCTTGGCTCCTGAACATGCTTTTGCTGTGTGTGTTGGATGGAAAACCCGACTTGAGCAGACGCATGTTTGTGTTGTTTAGGGGGTAATGGCTGGTAGCCATGTGTGCTTTCTGGCCTGGGGTCTGGCAGAATGTGAAGGGAGGCAGCTGTTATCCTTTGGCCAGTGAGATATTTTTTCATTATTTTGTTGGAGGTGGGGGCTGGCATTCTTCCTTGAGTTGAGAGCTCTTTGGTTTATAGACAAGTGGTCTTGGAGCCATGGGCTTGAATATTGAGCCCTTTCATTGGCCCTAACTTGGCCATTTGACCTTGAGTACTCAGTCCATTGCCCTGCATCTCTCCATCATGAATTCTTCATTCCTAGATGAACAGTGATACACTATATCATTTCTTTTTAAAATGTTTTTATTTTATGTATAGGAGTGCTTTGCCTACATGTATGTAAGTGTATCGTGTGTATGCAATGTCCGTGAAGCCAGAAAGGGCATCAGATCCCCTGGAATTGGAGTTAGGGATGGTTGTTAGCTGCCATGTGGGTGCTTTAAATCAAAGCCAGGTCCTCTGCAAGAGCAGCCAGTGCTCTTAACCCCTGAGACATCTCTCTGGCCCAGACTAGATAATTTCTGATGGACATGTCTCACTTGACATGTGGGATTATTAAAGCCTTCATCCCTTCCCAGCAGCAATAAAATATCCATCATTTCCTTCTCTGTGAAGGTGATCAGAGGAGATCCAAGGGAAAGTTAGGGTTCTTACCATCACCCACAAAAACAAGGTCTTTGTCTGCCCTCGCCTGGGGATCCAGTGGAGCTCATCTGGAGTACAGCAGCAAGCTACTCCATCCACTCCTCCCCAAGCAGGGGAGTACCAGTAGAGACTTGCTAGAGCACCAGAACCCCATCACTCTGCCTAGAAGTACCATTGACTCCCTCTTTCCTCTGTCTCCAGTTGAACCTTAGGATGGAGAGCCCCTCCCCTGGCTATAGCATGAGATAGGAGGACAGCCAAAATGGAAGATTTAAATAAGAGCTATGTTTAGTACAAATCAATCATGAAAGGCAGGAAGATTTTCAACTGAATGAAAAGGACGATGGTCTGAGCTGACAGAGACTCAGTCTGGTATCTAATGTTCAAAGCTGCCATCGTAAAAATGTTCCACAGCTTGGTGTGGTAGCATACACCTTTTATCTCAACACTTGGGAGGCAGAGGCAGGTGGATCTCTGTGAGACTGAGGCCAGCCTGGTCTACATAGTGAGTTGTAGGCCCACTGGGGCTTCAAGGAGACCCTGTTTCAAAACAAAATAAAGAACTTATAACAAATGAAAAAAAGAGATCTTAGCACAGAAGTAGAAGGAACAGTCAACAAATGAAAATTTTATCCATCAACCAATCATCTATCAATCTATATGTCTATTAGCTACCTACATGTCGTTTGTCTGTCTTTCTATCTGTGTGATGCTGGGACTGGATACAAGGCCTGTGTAGTTTGCCACTAAGCTATATTCACAGCCCTCAAAGTTTTATTTAATTTATTTGGTTTTCTGAGACAGAGTCTACTTATAGCCCCAGCTGGCCTGGAACTTGCTATGTATACCAGGCTGACCTTGATCTCAGAGCTCTGCCTGCCTCTGCTTCCCAAGTGCTGGGATCAAAGATATACACCACCACACATGGTTCAATAGTGGCTATTTTAATTCCACTTTAATTTAATTTCCCACCAATGTTGTATGAAAGTTCCCTATTCTTCTGTATCTTCACCAGCAATTGTCAACTTGAATCTCTTTGCTAGCCATTCTGATAGATGTGGGACGATAGCTCATTGTGGCTTTAATTTGTGTTTTCCTAAGTATAAGTGATGTTGAACATTTGTGTGGCCTTTTGTGAGAACTGTCTAGCCAGGTCATTTTTCATTTTTCATCTCACTTGCCTTTTTTTTTTTTCCCCTTTTGTTGCCTGTGCCTTGGGAATCAAAAAAATCAACATCACTCATTCCGATGTTATGCAGTATTTCTCCAACTTTTAAATAGTTTTTAGTCTTATGTTTAAGTTTTTAATCCAAAATGGAAATTTTAGAGGTGAAACATACAATAGCTACAATAAAATCTCACTGGATGGGCTAAATCACAGAGGAGAGCTGAGAGGAGACAATCGCTGAATTTGAAGGTAGAACAATTATACAACTTCAACAGCAGAGAGAGAGAAGACAGGCTCAAAGGCAGAAAGCCTCAGATTTCTGTCAGACTGTAACAAAGGATCTAATATTTGTGTCTGTGAATTCCCAGGAAAGAAGAGAGTAGGCAAGATTGAAAAAGTTTTAGGTGGAATCATGGTCAAAAGTTCTCAAAGTTTGTAAAAGACACAAATAAGATAAACTCAAAGAATTCTAACATCAAAACACATCATAGTCCATTTTTGTTTTTGAGACAGTAGCTTGGTTTATGGCTCAGGTTGGCCTCGAACCTACAGTCCTTTTGTCTCAGGCTCCCAAGGAGCTGGTCCTCCCACCATGTAGATTGACTAAGTAGAATGATAAGGACAGTGAGGTGTGGTTGGAAGGGAAAGGCACATAGACCAGGGGGCAGGACACACAGCTTGGAGATATACCTACTTGGATTTTTGAAAGACGTGTGTGTGGTGTGCATGCATGTGTGTATGCATATTCACATGTGTCTGGGCACGCCTGTGTGTACATGTGGAGGCCATGGGTTGATGTTGGAGTCTTTCTCTATTATTCCATGTTATATATTGAGGCAGTTTCTTGTTGACCTTAAAACTGGCAGATTCAGCTAGTCAGGTAGCCAGCTCGCTCTGGGGATTCCCTGTAACCACCTCCTGCATGTTGGGATTACACATAGGCTGCCACACCCTCCCAGCATTTATGTGGGTGCGGGGGGGGGGTCCAAACTTCAGTCCTCATACTTGAGCGCTGGCAAGTGCTTTACCCATGGAACCATCACCTCAGTCCCCAACTTGGTTTTTGGGAACAGTTGGCAGGAAAGTCAGAGAAACACTAACTAGTCGAGTGGATGATGGGTTGAATGAGGCTGGGTCAGGGGGAGGCAGAGAGGTTATCTGAGAGAAAATGGAGGGGAAAACTGAGGGTTGGCAGGAGATTGGGCCCAGGATATAGGAAATGGGGACTACAGAAGTCTGGGTAAGCTCTGAACTTTGTTCTCTGGAGATGTGGTGATGCCCACATTGATGACATAGGGCTGCTGTGTATGCAGCTGGTATAGTTCTTGCATTTCTCTGGGTCAGCCATTAACAAGAGGAAACTAGAAGCAGAAGAAGGCAGTTCACTAGGAGATCAGAGCCCGAGCTGTGGAGTTCCTGGCAACTCAGTGTGAGATAATTCTAAGGTCAGGAGCAAGAGCACACAGTTTGTGGCGTCTTGGCTATTGCCGACACCTTTTCTGGCTTGGTTTGAAGGATGGAGTGAGCCAACAAAGGGAGACAGACATGGTGGGATAGAGCAGATGTGGATGTATGGCATCACAGCTGTGCTAATGGAGTTCAAGAACAGTCTGCCTGCAGCTTCTTTCTAAGCTCAATTTCCTTTCATTGTTCCCTTGACCTCCAATCCCCAGTGATTTGTCTCTCCTGGTTTCCCTTGAAAAGTTTTCCTAATTTATGTACTACTTGTCCGTTCAGTATTATCATAATCTTTTAATCTGCACACCTGATTGCAGATCTAATACTGTCCTGTCAGAGAATTGTGTCAAGGGCATAAGACCAATTTGCTAGGTTTCTGCTGCTCTCTGAAAGGCTAGACAGCTGTCAGCATACACAGTATAGCCATGATTGCTACAAATCATTGACTAGATTTTTATCGCTTAGAAAAATAAAGACATAACTCAGACGTGGGGGAACAGGCCTCAGGAGCAGATTAGGAAAAGGGAGATCGTTCCTGTTCCCCTGATGTGAGGAAGCACCAAGGGTGGAGAGTGGCTCTGGCTGATTTATGGCTCATGCTCACGAGAAGATGTCTAGGGAACAGGGAAGAGATCCTGCACTCAGGGCCAGAACTGGTCAGGAATGAGCTGGGCAGCACCCAACTTGTACACCTCCCTGGCTAGAGGCCAGCTTCTGCCTGTGTGCAGTACACCAGGAAACATGCGTAGACAAGCAGCTCTCTGGGAAATAAATGTGCCCTTGATGCCGAAAGCTCAGAGCTGTTTAATATAATGCCTAGACAAACCAGTACTCCGGCCATCAAATGATCTTGGGTTTAAATCATGCTACTGTATGATCTTTGATTGACTGCGGCCTCAATTTCCCTGTCATTCATTAAATTTTATTTTTAATTGTGTGCATACATGTGTACATGTGTGTGTGTGTCTGTGTATGTCTATGTCTATGTCTATGCAGGTGTCCTTAGAGGTCAGAAGAGGGTATCAGATCTCCTAGAGCAGGAGTTACAGTGGTTGTGAGCTGCCTGATATTGGTGCTGGGAACTGAATGTAGGTTCTCTAGAAAGCAGCAAGTGCTCTTAACTTCTGAGCCATCTCTCTAAGCCCTTGTCTTTAAAATAGGAACTGCTGTAGGGTGTCTTGGTATTTAATTAAAACAGTGTCTGAAAAGTATTCAACATAGCCTGTCACATATTCTGCACTCAATAAATAATAGTTTTTAAAGTCACCAGCCCTGGCTATGATGACTTGTGCCATCCTTCGTATTTCTTTGATTCATTACATTCATTTTGGAACAGAGATAATGGAACAGCGGCTTTTCTCCTCAAAATACAGGCAGACCTGTATTTGGGTGTCTGTACTGGTAGAGTGATTTAGAGCCCTTCGTGGAGCTGCTGACTCAGTCTTCCAGTCAGTCCTTGTTTATTCACCCAGCAAAGTACCCTGAGGCTATGGCCCTTGGTGGAGGAGAGAGAGAGAGAGAGAGAGAGAGAGAGGGAGAAAGAGAGAGAGGGAGAAAGAGAGAGAAAGAGAGAGAATATATTCCTGCATGGCTGTGTGGAGCAAAGCGCCCTCCCCAACCTGCATGGGACAGTTTCTTGAACAAAAAACCATTTGTGGTGTTAAGCCATTGAAATTTTGGGATGATTTATTGCAACAGTTAGCGTACGCAACCAAATTACCTATTAAACCAGGAGAGATTACTAACCTGTTTCATTGGCAAATATGTTTATTTCATCTACCTGATATGAGACTTTGGACCCACACATTCTTTTTGAAAACAATCTTTGAGTATCAAGAATCTCAGTCATGCCTTTGGCTTAGTGATTCTACTTCTAGGAATTCATCTGAAGGAATGAAGCAGAGACATATAGTATATTTTAAACAAAGCAATTGCTATGATGTGAGTATGGTTTGTCCCTCTGAACTAATGTGGGGGCTTAATATCCAAAGTTTTATGATATGGTATTAAGAGGGTGGGAATATAATCCAACTATGGGCTATTAGATTAGGTCATTAGGATGGTGTTTCTGTAAGGAGAGGGAGAGACAACTCTAACAGGGATACGGAAAAGTTCCAGCCATGGTGTGATATGGCCGGCAGGCCTTTGCTAGATAGAGCCTGTGACATGTTGTTTTGACTTCTGGTATCAACATTGTAAGCTAAATCAATCTCTCTTTATTTTATAACTTACCTCCCTCAGGTATTTCATCATAATAACAAAAGAATGACTAATAGAGTACTCATCACAAATTCCACTGATAGAGGTACATTATTTAGATATATGATCTGCCATTTATAGGGTGAAGATTAATACAATTTTTAGTATTACAAGATGCTTAGGATATAAAGTGAAAAACAGACACAAAGCCATATATTTGTTTGTTTTTGTAGAAATATGTGAAATATATTATGCCACAGCATATAGATGATGTGTATAAACATTGTTATACATAGAAAAAAAACAATAGAACTCCAAAACCCTAATTGATAGTGAGATCACAGCTCTCCCATTTATATTTTCCTATTTGTTTTTACATTTTCCTTAATAAACATGCTTTTTTTTTTTTTCCTGTGTGTGTGTGAACCCAAGGAACATGCATAATTTTATAGACACACTTTTCTGGTATATGTGTATGTTTCATGCATGTGAGCACATGGGTATGCACACCCATGTATGTGCATGTTGAGGCTAGAGGAAGATTTGGGGTGCCTTCCTCTTTTGCTCTTTGCCTTATTTAGTGCCTTGAGACCAGGTCTCTCACTGAACTGAACACTCACCATTTTGGCTAGACTGACTGCTCAGGAAGCTCCTCAGACCTCCCTATCTCTGTCCTTCAATTCTGGGGTTACAAGCATTTGTAACCACTACCTGGCTTTTTAAGTGCTTTCTAAAGATGCAAACTCAGGTCCTCATGCTTGCATGGGAAGCGTTCTTACTCACTGAGCCATTGAAACTGGGAGAAAGAGCATCTCCTAGTGGTTCTTAGTCTCATTCATAAAATAATTTAAGAGTGGACCCAAACAGAAGCCTTAGGACAACTTTATTAGAACTTAAAGAAAAATCCTCAAGGCAGGCAAGTTGGGAATCTCAGCAGCTGCCTTGTGGAGAAGGGAAGGGAGAAGGAGAAAGCCATGAAGTCTTGCAGGTTTAGAGGAAGCTTTGCAGGGAGAACAGACACGTGGCTGACTGGTAGCCACATGGCTGGGAGAAGGAAAGCTTTAGAAAAAAGTAAAGAAATACAAGATGCTAGGGCAACCCAAAGCGTTCAAGAAAGCATGTTTAGAAATGGGACATGAAGAAGGAAAGAAGAGATTACGCCTTTCCGAAGAATTCAGACTTACAGAGACCTACATGTCTGTGGCTGTGTCCAGAAGCACTGTACTAGGAGGTGAGATTCCAGGCAGGAAAAGATCACTATCTCATGAACACACCAGGTATTCTGCTCATCTATTGAACATAACTTAGGGTGGACCTGTCTTCCTAGGGGTGGTCCTATGATCAGATGACTATGAAATTGGAAAGGTAGGTCTCCCAACAGACAGACTAGAGATTTTATAGTCTTGACCACTTGCTACTCTAACACTATCTCTCTGATATAGCCAGTGTGATTTTTTTTCTTAAGGAAAACCATATTATTTGTGTTCTGCTCAGCCCTTAAATTTCACCTGGATTTACTTTGTGAATGTGATATTTTCTCTGTATGAACTTTAGTGTTAGAGCATATGCCCTTTATTCCCTGACATACACACATGTGTGTTCATAGACGCAGATGCTTCCCAAAATGGCAAAAGACCACTGTTGGCCTTGTAAGGAACAGTGAGCTATGGACTTGGATCAAAAGGAAGAAGATGTAGCCTGAACCAATGTTATCTTCTTTCCACAGCCACCTGCTTTGGCCAAGGTGGCCGGAGAGCATGTTGGTGTTTAGAATGAGATAGCTCACTGTTGAAGAAGGCCCTGAAAAGCTCATTAGAAAAGCTGTAAGTTCCCATGCAGCACCCAGCTGGAATAGTCCACGCTCTTGTTAAGTACAGTCCAGGGAGTAGAGGCTGTTCTTGGAAGGTCTTGGGGAGTGGTTGTGTCTGACTTGGAAGGTTAGGCTTCTAGGTGTCTTTAGATCCTAGGAGGAGTGGGTGGCCTGCACCCATCAGGACAGGTTATCGATTGGTCAGGGCTTTAGGAGTCAGGTGGAGAATGTTGCTCACTGTCTTCATGTCAGAAACAATTATCAGTTGCTACAAAGGAACAAAGTTGCACTTGCATTTAGGTATTTTAGAAACTCAGCACAGGCCTGCTTTGAAGAGAAGCCCCTCCTGGTGAGGTTGAATGCTAGGCCTTTGTGTCATTGTAAACACCTGCTGTGCCAAGCACTGTTCTCGGCACCCAGACTATAAGAAGTTAAGTCTGAAGAAAGCAGAACCGTGCTGTGAGGGAGGAGAGGAACAGAAACCATCATCATAATGACCATGATCAGAGTTCTGCATATGGATCAGGAAAAGAAATTGGTCTGATGACAGAGTGAAGAGGAGAGAGACCCTCCCTTTGATCTACAGCATCAGGCCTCTGAAGTTGAAAAAGCAACTCTGTACAGAAGCAGGAACCGATGCCTCATTTATTTTAAATATCTTGCCTGTCTGATATTTCTGCACTTGAATATTTTCTTCAGTTACCTGGGAAACGATTTTATTTTTTTTTTGGAGTGAAAGCAAATATAAACCACACCAATGTTAATGACCCTAAAAGATGATGCAATTTGCCCTGAAATTCTCAGCTAATCTGTGCTGATTACCTAATTTCTGCAGGTGAGGAAGGAGAAGCAATGGCATTTTCCTTTAATGAGGAACAAAGCCTCGGTAATGTGTTTACTGAGAAGTAGCCAGGAATTTGAATAGATGTCCACGTTTTTTCCTAACTCACAGCTTGTTTCCTTGTTGCTCTGGGTGAGCCAGCCAGTCTGCAGTATGGGGTTCCATGGGAAGAAATGAGTTCTGTGACTGAATGATTCGGGGTGGGTGGGAGGATGGGGGTGCGAAGTGATGGGCTCTGTGAGGTGGCAGGAGAAAAGACCACAAGCCAAGGACAGGTTGGTTTGGGGAACATTTCTCTGGCTGTCCTCCACTCAAGGGGAAGAGGCTGGAAATGTGACCAGGTCTTGGGCTCCGAGATCAGCTTCCCTGACTACCCAATGGCCTGGGGCAGGATTTCCTGAATTGTGTGGATTCAGGCCTGCTTAGAGAAGCTTCCAGAGGTTAGACCCTCCACAGAGGCAGCACAGGTTCTCATGGTGGTTAGTCCTTTCTTCTGTTACCAGCACTCTCTGTAGACATTCACTGAGCATGAGCAACAACTAGAGAGAGGGTAAAACTATGTAAGAAACATGAGGTGGGGCTGGGGAGATGGCAGGGATGAGGACCTGAGTTCAGATCCCCAGCACTCACATGAAATGCCAGATCTGTAACCCCAGCACTGGAGAGGTGGAGACAGGTGAGTGCCCAGTGCTCACTGTCCAGCCAGTGTAACCAAACAGGTAAGCTCCAAAGTTCAGTGAGAGACTCTATGTCAAAGAACAAGGTGGAATGCCCGAGGAGATGGCTCACTGGTTTAAAGTACTTGCCATACAAGTGTGAGGACCAGAGTTAAGATCCCAGAAACCCATGTAAAATGCTGAGCATGTGTGGTGCTCACTTGTAATTCTACCCTCAGAAGGCAGACTGGATTCTCAGAGCAAGCTGGCTGGGGAGACTAGACGTATTGGTGAGCTCTGAGTTTGATTGAGAGACTCTGCCTCAGTGAATAAAATGGAAGAGGATTCAAGGATGATTCAGGACACCCACCTCAGGTTTCACATGTACATGCACACACATATATGCAAAAAACTAAATGCACACATACATATGTATACACCACACATGCAAAACACAGATGAAAATGGAAAATAAGTGCTGGAGGACACTGGACATCAACCTCTGGCCTCCACATGTGCATATGCACCTCCCAGAAGAAACATGCAACATCATTTATTCAGCCACTCATTCATTCATCCAGATTTTTATTGTATGCCTGCTCTGTCCCTGGCACTGTGTCTGGATGTGTGGTATTTAGAAAAGAGACTACAGTCTCTTGCCTTAAGAAGCTTCCCATCCATTAAGAAGCAAGTGTACACAGATAATGTTCTATCTTTTAAAAGAAAATAAACTGTCTTTAGCTTCTAGACCCTGTCCCCTATCTCTTGGCTGGCATGTTTGTCATTACCCTGTTAGGCTAACTGTTGTAGGTCTATCTAACCTTTTGATGTTGCTATACAACATTGTCATCTACCAAGTTCACACCCGAGAACTAAGAAATCAGATCACAAAAAGAAAAATTTCATAATATTTTAAAGTTAGTTTCCAGTTTAGTGTTGGGCTAAGCATTAACAGCCTTTGTTGACTGTATGTGGCTGGCAGGCTGCAGGTTGGACATACCTAGTAGGATATAGTCCTCTTCTTCTCACCTGTTGGGAAATCTATTTACTTTAAGCAGAGTTTGCAGAAATAAGACCCTGTTTTCTGCCTCTTGCTTTTTGGCTGTTTTTCTGGCAGCTGTCTTCTCTGGCTGAAGCTTTCAACCACCATGTTGTGGATGTGTTCCATCCTTGTCCTTGCCTGTAGCTACCTTGGCACTGAGTGGAAGAGTCTTCTCCCAAAGCCCTGGTCCGTGGCTTCAACTCCCCAGCTGGCTTCTTTTCCTGCTGGCTCAGGGCATGGTTGGACCCTTGCTCCTCAGCTCTCTGCCATTTATACTGTTCTTTCTGTAGGACAGGGTTTGTTCATCCCAACACATCGAGTCTTTTGAAGATTCCCACAGCCCTCCAGTGCACTACCAGCCTTCTCTCCTAGTCCTCAGTCCTCACCCTGGTGTTGGGTCCTTGGGTGTGAGATGCCCTCAGATCACCCAGTTTGGCTGAAGATAGTGCAGCATACCCTGTGCGCCATCTCAGGTGCTTAGTGAAGACTGGTTCCTGACTCTTCTACTTCCCTAATGATGGGGTGGCTGGGACACAGCCTGATACTTCTACGTTATTCCTGATACTGGAATGGGTACTGCCAGCTATGGGTCAGGGCTCCTTGGGAAGCAGCTTTGCATAAATGGCAGCAGGGATGGGAGGGCACGTTGGGGATGCTGATGGAGATGGAACAGACAGTGTCTGAGCCCAATGTGGAGGTTTTTACCCTTCCCAGAGGGCTGCTTTCACCAAGAAGCAGGCAGATTCCAAGAACTTCTCCGGTGTGACTGGGTGCTGGCATTTGGGCTCTGGAACCTTCTAAAATCCCTGACCCTCCTTCTTTGCTAATGAGTCACTTCCTGTCCCTAGGGACTAGTGCTTTTGTTTGTCTGGGTGGTTGCTTTACCTTGTGGGAGTTCCAGGCTTGTGTCAGGGAAAGGGAGAGAGACAGAGGGCCAAAAACAGGGACCTGGAATTGTGGTCTTTCTGAAACATGACTTGAGGGACTAAGAAGACTTACTTTCTCCGTACATACTGAGTCAGGGAGGAACCTTGCTCAGACCATGGGGAGAAAGGGCAGGAGAGTTCCTCAGTGTGGGGCCAAGTGTAGGGACAATGAGATTACATCACAAGTCAGAGCACATTGGCATCTTTGGGGTCAAGAGAACTGTGTTCTCCCCTGGCTAGATCTACCACAACATTCTTTCTGTCCTCTCTGTCCTGAGCCTGTGGCCTTGCAGGATGTGGGAACTATGACCAGAGCATATCAGGTTGCTTGCTTAGTCTTCCTGGACTTGCAAGAAGGAGGGAATCTCCAACCCCTAGAGAGCATCACCCTTACAGAAATTGGATTCTTAGAGATTCCGTTCAATGTCAAAGTTATAAATCAACAGAAGCAAACAGCAGAAGTGACTCAGCCCTTGGAGAGCATGTTTATTCAACCCTTGAGCACACTGTTGCCAAAGGTATCTTCAGGAAACCTCCTTTTACCAGGGCCCTCCTCCCCGAGAGCTAACAATGGCTCTTTCTTGCCCGTCTCATCAAAACTGACCTAGCGCTGCTTTACAGGGTCTTAGATAACACAGCTTTGCTGGTCTTCTCAGTTTTATTCCCCACAATCACAATTATAATCCTCCACTGTGTCTGCTCTTCCTGAGAAAGACTTTGAACTTGCTCGATTATGAAGCCCAGTAAGGAATCCCCTCCCTATGTGTGAGAAATGCTGGTTTTTCTCTTCTATTTCATTTATTTGGCTTCATTCAAAAATACTGGTCATGACCACAAAGTGCATTTTATGAGCAGCTTGTGGGCAGCGGTGACCCACAGTTAGAAAAGCAGAGCTGGTTGAATAAAAGATGCCTCACAGAAGCCCAAGTGAACCTTGAAGACAGCAAAGCAGGTGATTCTCCCAGAGCAAGATCCTCATCTGTATGGAAGGGTAAAAGTGACCAATCAAACCTAACAAGAAGCTGGGCAGAGTGGATTCTAGAACTTGGCAGGCTAAGGCAGGAAGATCAGAAGTTCAAGGCCAGCCTGGGTTGTATACTAACATTCTGTTTCAGAACCCAAACCAAAATCCTCTGACAAGAAACTACTCAAAAGGCATACTAGACCAGTATCCTCCATTTTTTTATTGTGCTATTAAAATTTTTTACATTAGTAAAAAAATAATTGTACATATAGTTCCATCCACATTTGGCTACTTTTAAAAACCTGTCAACGTATAATATGACCACATAAAAATATACCCCAAATATAAAGTTAAATGGACGAGGTAACATTGAAGGCAGCTACATTTTATTCATTTTATATTTTACGGTACTGTGGATTGATCCTAGGACCTCACACGTTAGGCAAGTATTCTACCACTGAGCTCACATCCATATTTTAAATGGCATGTGAGTCATGGCTTAGTATCATGAATATATGAATGTATATTGGTCTCAAGTCCAGTTACTCAGATAACTGAACACTCATAGTAACAAGTCTAAATTGTTATCCCCTTCACCCTGTAGTGCTGGAATTCTAACCTAGGGCTTCCCTCATGCTTGATAAGCATACTACCGAACCACATACCCAGCTCTAGCCTTTTCCTTTGTAACCTGCACAGATTAAAGCTTGATATGATGTCCCATCATCTTCACTGATGTCAGGCTTGTTACCCATAATTCCCCTTTCCTAGAACTAGCTTGGTTCATGCTTGGGTCTCAGTGAAACTGTTTACCTGTGTTGTTCTGGATACCATCCTTTTTCTCCATGGTCTACATCCCTAAACCCAACCCATCTAAGCTGACTGTAAAATTGAGAACCTGCACTGACTTCCATCTTTGAGTCCTGTGCACTATACAGAGGGCATCCACTGGGGTGTTCAGGTTCTTCTGCCCTGGAATAAGTAGTTGGAGCAGGAACACATGGAAGGACAGAGAGAGTGTGTTAGGAGAGTAAGGTTGATCATAGAAGTGGCCAGAGAGCTGAGAAAGTTTAGACGCTCAAAGGCCCTGGGCTGCGAGAATCCTGTTTATGGGTCATTTATGTAGTGCTCCACCCTTCTTGACCATTTGTAAATTCCTTTTCTTGCTCATACTTTCTCTCTTATATTTAGCTCTTGCTTAAAGGTTTCTAGTTTTTTCTCTATTATTGGTTTCCTTCATATAATAATCTCTTTAAATAACTAATTTTTATTTGTGTGTATGTGGAATGTAGGCTCACGTGTGCCGCTGTGTGTGTGTGTGTGTGTGTGTGTGCGTGCACGCGTGTGTAGGTCACAGGACAGCTTTCAAAGTCAGTTCTCTCTCCTGCTACCTTGTGGGATCCCAGGAGTGCAAACACAGGTCATGAGGCCTGAATACATGTGCCAGTACCCACTCAGCCATCTTGCCAGCCCTCATATGTTAATCTTGATGACGTCCTTCTCTTTTGCCAGAGCTCTGTAGAGAGGACCCAAGCACATCTCTTATTGAGTAAATAATTGTTAATTAGCCAATGGTCATTAGGAACTTGGCAAAGGCTTCATCTGACTTGCAAGTTAAGTCCCCTGACTTGGTACATAGGTACCCGGCAGCCAACAGCCAGAAGGCTGCGCCTGGGATTTAGACAGGTTTTAACTGTTCCAATTTGCACTTGCTGGCCTTCTTCCTGGTGGATCGCAGTGTAACTTCTGGCTGACAGCCAAGACTTTAAGGGTCTTCAATACCATGAGTAATTTCATGAGCTGCTGATGGCTAATTAGGGGTGATTACAGTTAAGAGGTTTTCCCTTCTTAATAACCCCAAGAAAGGGCTGGTGGTAACTTAAAATCTGGATTCTTTTCCCTTGTGAATAGACTTGTCCAATTCCCATGACTGTCTTTTTAAATAAATCCTTGTAATGTATCTCTCCAGGCCTGGGAAGAATGCAGAGAGCAATGATTTCTGGTTTTCGGAAACTCTGCCTTTGTGTGAGGGGACCCTGGCCCACCTTGCTCCCTTGCTTCAGCATTTGCCTTTCCAGGAAGAGCAGTGGGAGGAGGGGCTGGGTCCTGCTCTGCTCTCCCCATGAGCTCTGCTGCATTCCAGCCAAGCCTCCCCTCCAGGCCTTTCTGTTGCTGTTTATACTTTGCTTCCAAACTGTTGGCTTGCCCTCCAGCATTTGGAAATTCTGCCCTGTGAGGACATCTACATAAAGTGGAATTCGTAGGTGAGGAGTTTTATCCACCTATTTTTATGGGGGTGACATATTTAGACGTCACTTTGCCTCTTCTTGCATTAACATCATCTGAGTTATCCTTTATTTGGTGTCACTCTGTGCCACCCACTGGCTAAGTGTGTCCCACATGTCAACTACCTACAGCAGCACGTTCCCCCCATGTATCCCAGGATAATCTTAAACCTGAAATGTAGCTGAGGATGACCTTGAACTGTTGAACTTCCTGCCTCCACCTCCCAAATGTTGGGACTACAGACATGCGCTGCCGTGCTCCCTCCCCTCACTTTTTTGAGACAGAGTCTCACTGTGTAGCCTGGGCTGGTCTGGAATTTGCTATGTAGACCAGGCTGATCTCAAACTCACAAAGATCTACCTGCCTTTGCCTCCTGAGTGCTGGAATTAAGGTGTGTGCCATCATACCTGCTTTACATGCCCAGTTTTATGTAGTGATGGGGATGGAACCCAGGACTGTGCATGCTAGGCAAGTATTCTGTCACCTGAGCTGCACCCTGCAGCTGTCCCCAGCACACAGCTGCAGTGATTCTTTAGTATTTTTGTTTCTGTGTGGAGAATTGAACCCAGAGCAAGAGCTCTCTCTCTGAGCCACATCCTCAGCCTAAGGCAGTATTTTAAAGCAGTTTTGAGATATAATTTGTATCTCATGTTTCACCAATTTCATCTCTAATGTGATGTCTTAGTGTATTCACAAGAGTTGTATGATCACCAGTATTAATTTTAGTACATTTTGCCACTCTAGGAAGAAATACTACACTCTCCCATTAGCTCCTCCTTCTCTTCCCCCAGCACCTGGCAAGGATAAATTTGCTCTCTGTCTCTGAGGATGTTCCTATTCTGGCCATTACCTCTAAATGCAATCATATATATGTGTATGAACCCACATATATGTGTTTGTACATATATATATTTATACACACACATACACACTCTTGTGTCTGGCTTCTTTCACTTAGAATAAATAATTATTTTCAGGGTTCATCTACGTCATAGTTTGTGTCTGTACTTCCTTCCTCTTTATTATTAGGAAGCCTTTCCACCCATACTATACAGTTGTCAAACCAAGATTCAGACATGTGAAATGGCTTTCTCTGGCCAAGTAGTCAATCATATGCAGCTGGATTTCCAGGACATTTTGCCAAGCCCCCATCAGCTCAGAACCAAAGGTCATATGGACAGCCACATACTGAACATCTGTGAGTTGAAGCATTAGTTACTTTTGTTGTTTCTGTGACCAAATTCCTGACAAGAAGCAAGTTCAAGGGTTTAGTATGGTTCATGGTTTGAGAGCATGTGGCCTGCCAGGGTAGGGAGGGCACGGCATGAGGCAGTTGGTCACATGGTGGCCACAGTCAGGACTCAGAGAGATGAATGCTGGTCATCTGAATTTCTCTTTTGTGTTCAGTCCAGGACTCCAGCCTCTGGGTGATGCCGGCCACATCCGGAGTGGGTCTTGTCTCCTCAGTTAAACCTCTCTGGAAATGCTTTCACAGACACGCCTAGAATTGTAACTCCTAAGGCATTCAAATCCCCTCAAGTTGACAATGAAGATGAACCATCACAGACAGGGACTGCTCTGAATGTGCTGGAGAGTTATCACCCCAGGTTCATGCAGCGTCACTTTCCAGCGGGGAAATCCTGGTGACTGTAACTGGGCTGTGCCATTTTTTTCTTAATATATTCCATTTGTGTATTTTTAAAATGTGTCACATTTTATGTATCTATTACATTTTATGTATTGTGTGTGTGTGTGTGTGTGTGTGTGTGCATACAGTGCACGCAGAAGCCAGAGGATAACTGTCAGAAGTTGGTTCTTTCCTTCCGCCATGTGGCAACTCAGGTTTTTAGGCTTGGCAGCAAGTGCTTTTACCTGTTGAGCCAGCTCATTGGCCACCTTCCAGTTGTTTAATTCCAGTTTCTTTACTTGATTTTGTGTTCTAGAATTTCCCTAAGCAAATGATGCTGACAGATAACCTTGTTCATTTCTGTAGGAGCTGAACACAACTCCTACCGGCAGAAAATTGGCCGTACCTAGGAGGAGACTCGCCTTCACCTGGATCTGCAGCAGCATGGCTTCCTGTTTCACGAGCTCTCTCAGGTCAGTGAAAAACCTTTCAAGAAGAAATAGCAGCTGGGTACAGGTCAGTACCCAGCTTTGCTTCTCAGTGCCGGGCCCTGTGCTCAGTCCACACCATCATAAACAAAACGGACAAAACAGGAAATTTGATATTGGTATTCTTTTATATGGCTTCTGGAAATCATTGGTCCTAAGACTGTACATGTCAATGGTATTTTGATATAATTGTACAAATGTTCAGTAGTCTGAAAGTAGGCCTCCAGGCCTAGGATCTAAGTGTCAGAGTGAGAGATCTAGGTGGACTGGATCTAAGCTGATTTGCTATTTTCTGGAGACTTCTGTGACTCAAAAAAAATTTGCTTTAAAATAAACAATGGAATCTGTATTTATCATAGTATGCATAACAGAATTATCTAAAAAGCTTGAAAAATATGGTGATCAACTATGAGCATGTATAGCCCTGATCACAACCCTACCAAGTGGACTTAATCTATCTGGTATTGTTAAAAGGCCCCCTCCCCAGCTGCTTCTCAAAATTTCTGTGACTTCCCACTCTAATTTAAAAATCTGGTTCTTATATTAACTATGTGTGTGGTAAGTTGAATGAGTACTGTATTCTTATTTTGTAGATCAGAAAATTAGTTCTTAGAGAACTTGAATCATAGACACAGACTTTCATATCTGCAAGGCTCAGAAGGGCTCCAAACATTAGAAATGTAATCAGTGTTACTGGGGTTGTTTTCAAACTTTTTATAAAACTAATAAGGCTGGGCAGTAGCTCAGTTGATAGATTGCTTGCACGATGCCGTAGGTTATATCTCTAGCACTGCATAAACGAGGCGTGACTGCTTATGCCTATAATCCTAGAACTCAGGTGGATCAGAAGTTCAAGGTTGTCCTTGTCTACATAGTGAATTCAAGGCCAGCCTGGGCTACATGTGTCCCTGTCTCTAAAATAAAACAAAATAAAATAAAGTAAAAACTGCCCCAGCCTGCGGGAACACTATTGATGTGGGCCGCCCTGGAGGGGAACAATGGAATGGAGGACGGGAGACACAGAGAAATGAGGGCAAGACAACATGGCTGATCAAGCCCCGTCTTTATTAAGCACCCCAGGGATATATATATATAGGAATGGCGGGCTCAGCAGGAAGGGGTGGGGAAAGGCAGGAAGCTTGGCAGGAGTGGGTGGGGAAACAGCAGGAAGCTGATGCAAGAATGCCATGGTATTGCATCTGTAAAGTACACGTGCTCATATCAGCCAGGCTTAAGGGGACGCAATTCTCATATGAAATGGCTGTGGTTCACGAAATGGCTCCCAGCAAAAAAAAAAAAAAGTCTCTAAAGTAAAATTAAATGTTTTGAATGTACTGGAAAGCTTTAGTTATCAACTTGACACTCCTGGTTAGGGGACCTCAATATGAGGAATTATCTTCAGTGGCCATGTCTGTGGGGCATTTTCTTGATTATTGAGTGACGTGGGAGGGCCCACCTGGGCAGGTGGTCCTGTGTTGTATAAGGCAGGCTGAGCACAGGCCAGGGGAGCAAGTCAGTAAGCAGCGTTCCTCCATGGACTGTGCTCCAGGTTCCTGCCCTGAATTCCTGCCTTGACTTCCCTTAATGATGCACTGTGCTTGGAAGCCAAATTAACTCCCCAAGTTGGTTTTGGTCAGTGTTTTTCACCACAGAGATGTGAAAGCAAACCAAAACAAAAATGAAAGATAAAATAACATCCTAATAGACTTTCAAGAATTATTTAATCAGGTCTCTGGGATGGGTCAGTAGATAAAAGCAGTTGCCACACAAACTTGAGCACCTGAGTTTGGTCTCCAGGTTCCACATGGTAAAAGCAGAGAACCAACTCCTGAAAAGTTGTCCTCTGACCTCCATGTGAATCCTGTGGCACTTGTGGGCCCACACTTACACACATATATGACATACGTGCTATAACAATAAATATAAGTTCAAAAATGATTTGATCCAAATCTTATGTGAAATCTCTATATAGAAGATAGACAACAGGATTTATTGATAACAATGAGCTCTCTTGGTACAAATTTGCAATAGTCACACATTGTGAGATCAAGGAATCCAGTGTTATAAATCCTGAAATTTGAGTACGGAGTTGTGGATGGATGATTCCTCACATCTGCCTTGTATCGAGTTATTTTGTCCTCCTTTGGGCTTTACAGTCTAATGGAAATCCTGACCCACCCAGGTAAGGCCTTGCAGTTGATGAGAGTTCTGTGTTGAGGTCTTGGATCTTGAGTTGCTCTTTGCATATATTGACCGACTATCTGCAAAAACGAGAAAGAAGAGCTTCAACGGTGTATTTTTATGGATATCTTACAGTCTTCCTTCTGTTCATCTCTACTATACATTAGCCTCAGATACCTACAAGTCATGCTCTGTAACATGTTATCATATTGTCAATGTGATTGCCTAGTCAGGCTGGACCATTTACCGAGCAGATACTGTTGGGCCCAGGCCTGCCATTTAACTGAGTGTAGTACATATGCATTCTTTAGTGTGTGGGTGCTTCTAAAATTTACCTGAGTAATCATGTATGGACCTGAAATCTAAAATCCCACAGGAACTTCAAAACTTTGCATCAATGACAAAGTTCTAAACATGCCAGATGCCCACAGAAACAGCTTTATTCTGAGACCTGTGTAAAATCCAGCCATGCACAGAGCAATCTAAGTTAATGTTTAGTGATGTCTTCAAGGTCAGTATTTGGAATTTCATATAAATCAGCATGTATGCTAAAACCATAATTTAAAAGAATGTATTTTGAAAGAGTGTCTATTCTTTGAATAGGTTTGGAATAGGTATTCCAGGTTGGCCTTGAATTCTCCATATAACTGAGGGTGATGTTGAGCTCCTGATCTTCCCTGCTCCTCTCCACCCTGTGTTGGGATTACCTGCATGAACCGCTCTGGACTTTTATGCATGCTAGGCAAGCACACTGTCAACTGAGCTAGCACCCTCAGCCCTTAAAGGATATTTCTAAACATGCAGTATGTATCACATTTATGGGAGCCCCCAAATACTGCTACACAACCACCAGGGAGTGAGAAGTAAAGTGGGGTCATGAGCTTACTTCAGGACTCCAGCAGGTCATTTACCACTGGGGTGTGACGAGGAGGCCCTCACACTCAGATACTGAATTGGATGGAAAAGACAAGTAGAGATTGAGAAGTGGGCTCCCAACCTGGCAAGCCGGTGTGAGGCTCCTGAAAACACCGGGGATCCTCATGCACACGGCCACCCAGGTTGCATAGGCGGGGCATTTCATAGACGTTCCTTCTGCCATGCTTTCCTTGGCTTCCTGGAATTCTGATGGTTGCCCTGCAAACCGTGAGCTTTCTCTAAGAATCTTAGCATGGCCTGGGTTGCTGGTCGCCTCCCAGTGAGAAGGGCCTGCTGGACTCACCTCCCCTATGTGCCTTGTTTCTGAGAAATTGCCCACAGCTCAGAACCCAGCAGGGGTGTGGGCAACTGTAAACTGCACGTGGCCTTGCTACCTGGCCGGTGGAACTGTGGAGTCTTGACAGGCTCCCAGCACTGGGTCCTGTGGCAAGCATTGTTTAGACAGGGCAGCTCAGTGGGACCTTTCACCAAGGGTACTGGAGAAAGAAAATGTAAATTATGAGGATGGGTAGGTGATTTTATAGCAGATCTCAACTGGAGGTTTTCATCAAATCCCCCTTCTCATAAGTCAAGTATCTATCAACCATGCGTGTCTCTTAAATTTTAACATATCTACCTATTTTTGTGTGTGTGTGTATGTGTGTGTGTGTGTGTGTACAACTTCTCTCCTTCTACCATGTGGGTCCTGGCCTTCAAACTCAGGTCTTCAGGCTCAGCAGGCAGTGCCTTTACCCAAGGACACACACCCAGCTGTTTACCTGGGTCCTGGGGAGCTGAACTCTGCCTCATGCTTACTTTACCTGCTGAGCCATCTCACCCAACCATTGTTTATTTCTTTATCTAGGCACCTGTAAACATGTCTTAACTTGAAAAACAAAAACAAACAAACAAAACCCCAAAACAAACACAGAAAGTCTTCTTGTTGAAATGCTTTTCAAAATGTTCTGGGGAAAGAGTTATGAATAAGCATGAGAAGTCTTTGACCAGGCTGGTGGATGGGAAGCGTGCACACATGCACACATACAGGGAGTTTCTATATTTATCAAAGCAACCAGATGCATAAAGACTAATTGGAAAAGCCAGAGGATTTCTCCACCTATAGAGAAAGCAGGTTGCAATTAGATGTGAGCTGCCAAGAAAATCCCCCAGAGGAAAAAACATTTGAGGGGATTCACAATTCTGATATGTAGAGATTTGGTTTAAAAATCCCTCCTGGTTTTTGCCAAGCCACAGAAAAACAGAAAGTCAGCTTTATCCGCATTGAAAGAGACAGAGAAGCCTGGTATTAACACAGTGAGAAAAACCCTGACCTGCTTAGTCTGTCCTAATCAAAAGAATCCTAGTAGCAGCCAGTAGCAGAAAAGGCACTGAAATGTTAACCCTTAATGAACCAGGTAACAGGTTGTTGAGTCTTGGATAGGTTCAGGATGCCCCGCAAAGCTTCAGGGTGAGTCAAATCCATTTGGACAAAAAGATTGATTGAGGTCTCAGTTAAGCAATGTTTGTTCTCTGTTAAAAATTAGAAATAAAATGCACCACATGACACCTGAGTGTTTTGTATTTCTTAAAAACGTTTTCCAAATCATGTACCTTGTATGTTCATATACATCTTAGTAAGCATGTGCTTGCATGCACGTGTGTGTGCAGGTGCACATATACCTGGGCCTGGGTGTGAATGCTTTTGAAGCCAGAGGTTGAATTCAGGTATCTTTCTCGATCTTGCTCCACCTTATTTTTTGAGACAAGGTCTCTGAACCGGAGCTCACTGATTCCACTAGATGGTCTGGACAGCCAACCCCGGGGATCCTCCTGCTTCCATCTCCCCAGACCTGGGATTACAGGTGACTGCTGCCACACCCAGCTGTTTCCCTGGGTCCTGGGGACCTGATCTCAGCCTCATGCTTACTTTACCAATGAGCCATCTCCCTAGCCCCACTGCACCTTTGTTTTCATTTTTGTTTTTTGGAGTCCCCATTATATCCGCATGTGTTTCTTTAGTTACTGATTGAAAGGAAACATGACTTTCTAGAAGCGTGACAACCCATGATGATGGTGACCTAACGTGACCAGCTGACAGCCCTCGAGCTGCGGTGTGTGGCAGGTGTTTTTTGCAGCTTCTCAACGTGCTTTAGCGAGGCTGACATACTTCAGGTTTCCAAGGAAAACACGGGAGGAAACAAAACTACTAGATGCCAAGGAGGTGGTTACGTTGGCAGGAAATACACTTGATTTGGCAATTTTTATTTTGAACAGTAGTTTTTGAAGAAATACAGATGTAATTAGGGCCATTACAGAGTAGATGGTGAATTTTATAGGTATATGGAGTAGAGCTCTGGATCATTTTAAGGGTTTTACAGTCAGTGGCCTTAGGTCAAGTGTCTGGTTTTAGTCTTTGAAAACATTAGGTTTTCCCTTTCCTTGATATATCCTCCTGTGAAGTATTATTACTTTAATGCCTGTCAGCCACTCCACTTACAAATACAACCAGAGGGGACTGGGGAAATGAGAAGGTGACTGCTCCTGGGGCCACTGGAAAGGACCTGAGGATGGTGAGGGGGAGTGGGGCAAGAGAAGTGCTTGTGTGTGTGTGTGAGGCAGCCCAAGGTAGGCATATCTGAGGTGTGATTAGCTAGTGAACACTGAAATTCCCCGTGAGATAAAGAATATGTGGGAATTGGAGGGTCATGAGGTCAGTCACTGTCCCTTTGCCAGAGACGGGGAGATGAGGAAGAGGAGGGAAGGAGGGAGGGGGTTGAGCAGAAGAGAGTAGAGGCCAGACTGATGTCGAGTACTTAAACTTCCTGATTCTTTTAAAAAGATTTGTTTTATTTTTAATGGTGTGTCTGTATGTTCAAATGGGTGCAGGTACCTGTGGGGGCCAGAAGAGGGCACTGGATCCTTTGCAGCTGGAATTATAGGTAGTTGTGAGCTGCCAGATGTGAGTGGTGGGAACCAAGCTCAGGTTCTCTGCAAGAGCAGTATGTGCTCTTAACCACTGCCATTTCTCCAGCCCCCCCAGACTTTGTGGTATTACTAAGGCAGGCTAGGCAGGAGTGGTGGCACCTACCTGTATCCCAGCACATGGAAGGCTGAGGCTGGAGGATGGAGAGTTTGAAGCCAGCCTGGGCTACATAATGAGGCCATGTTTCTAAAGACTCAAAATGAGTGAAACAAACAAAAAGGCAGGCTAGGATTTTTGTAGCTCTTTCTAAACCACTACCCAAGTGATGCTCAATAAATATATTTGAATATTGAATGAGTGGCTGGTGGTACAGTGAATAACCTGTGTGACGATGGATGAGAAGACTGAATATTGAACGAATCCAATAATAATTACCTTTTGTATGAAAGAAATTAGGACAAAACTTTATATGCTTTAATAGGATGGCTAGTTACTTAATCACAAGGTAGATTAAAGTGTGGAAACCATATGAATGATACACACCTTTAATAGTTTATTTTAAACTTAAAACACATGAACATGCACTCACCAGTTGTTTTGATGTGGGACCAAGCCTTTTCTTTGAGTTTGAAGATCTGATTGTCTTTCTGGCACAAACTACACCCCTACACTCTATCTGAGGTTTTCATTGGGGTTTCTTTAAAGTGAGGTGAGAATTTAAAGGCATTTGCAACGCAGTTTGAAGACAGAATGATTCTAAATTTTTACAGTTTTTTTGCCCTAATCATCCACAGTTATCTCATCCACACCTAATTTGCCAGTGTTTTTTTTTCTTGGCTACTTGCCTTTATGGAGTCTTTCCATAGTATTCAACTTTATTTTTGTAGAAACAACTGTCAGCTACTTCTTGCTATGCTCTGCTCTGATTTGTGGGTTTGTGAACCATTTGACTATTTGGTATGGTCACAGAGCTGTAGCAGCTGATGTAAACAAATTTGGGAACATGGGTCTATGAGCACAACTGCCCTGGGGGAGAAGTGGAGAAGGGTGCCAGGGGGAAAACCTACTGGAATCCTGGCTGTGGACGCCTGAAGGGAGCCATCTGAATGGTAGGCATAGAGGCTAGAAGGAAATAAAATGGTTTTTGGAGGACTGCCCTGGCAGACCCTTACCTATAAAATGACGGCAGGCATCCAGACAAGATTGATTTTTCTTTATGCCTGGCACAGCCCTGGACCTGGACCCTGTCCTCATCACTCAGGGCTTGACTATGGGATTTGCTAGAACATTCTGTACCAAAATGGAGTTGAATGGTGTCAAGGTGTGATCACTGGGCTGCCAGCTCTCCATTTCTTGCCTCAGTCTGCCCTTCCCAGGGATTTGAATCAAGAGCTCTAATGTATAGAAACCTTCTTTCAGAACTGTTTTCCTTTATTCCCAACTCTTCTATCATTTTCATGGGGAATTAGAGGACATATTCAGAAAACTTAATTTTTCTGTTTGTTTTTGAGACAGATCTCCCTCTAGCTCCAGCTGGTCTGGAACTCACTATGTAGACCAGACTGGCCTCAAACTCATAGAAATCCTCCTGCCTTTGCCTTCCAAATGTTGGGATTAAAGGTGTACCCCACTGCGTCCAGACCTTCATTCAGAAAACTGGATGAGGCATGTCCTGTCACAGCCTCACTTCGAAGTCTTCACCTCCTTCCTCTTTTTCCTCTTCCTCCTGCTCCTTCCTCTCTTCCTGCTTGTGGGGATCTGGGTATTGAGCAAGGCAAGCAACTCCGGATACCCTAAAGGGATGGCAGGTGTCTGACCTGCTCTGCCTGCTATGATAACCTGGCCCCAGGAAGCTATTGTAGATATGAATCTTCCTTTCCCCCATCCCAGACCAGAACCAGGTTTTTGGGTTTCATTTCCTCGTTCCTGAACTTCCACATCAGCCCTACAACCTTCCCGCCTTTACCCCTAAACCCCACCTTTAACTTCCCGCCTTCTGTAAGGGTCAGGAAGGCCTCCCTTTATAAACCCCTGCGTAACCGAACTACCCACTGACGTGGTCTCCCAGGAGGGAACTCCTCCAGCTGCACTCTGAGCCATCTGAGGTCCCGTTCGATCGTCCTCCATTCTCTGGCATGGCTGGAGCACAACAGCTGTGCTGGAGATGGAGACCCACCCACACTACTGCTGCTCTTCTTTCTCCTCCTCTTCTTCTTCTTCCTCCTCTACTTCCTCCTCCTTTTCTTCCTTCTCCTCTTCCTTCTTTTTCTTCTTCCTTGAACGGAGTCATGTAGCCCAGGCTAGATTCAAACTTGCTATGCAGCTGAGAATGACCTTGAACTTCTGATCCTCCTGCATGCCAGGGTTATTACCACACCTGGGTGGGTGGAACCCAGGACTTTGTACTTGCCAGCCCCTCACTCTACCACTGAACTACAATTCTGGCCCCTCACTGAGCATTTCTTTAGTGACTGGTATTTCCCCTCTCTCTTCTCTTTTCCCTTTTTCTTTGTTCTGTCCTTCTGTACTTTTATTTCCTTAATCTTTATGAGCCTGAGGATGAATCTAGATCATGCTGATTGTTCTGCTAGTTACAAAGATAGATCAAAAGTTTGTTCCTCAAGAGAACGAAGGAATTTACCACAGGGCGTTGTGCCTTAAGAGCTGTGTCTTGATGGAACACATCACATTTCCAGAGGCTCTGGTCCAGAGAACACGAATGGCTGCAAGCACTGACAACCTGGAAATACGCAATAAAAACCAATGTGTAGCTAGAATAGGTGTCTTTAAATCCCTGCAGTAAAATGGAAATACTTTACTCCACACAGGCCAGGCAGGCCTTTCCCCAAAGTCTGTTGGATTTGATTTGGCTGTAGCTTGGTTGTATAAAGGTTTCCCAGGCCAGGGTGGACCTGAAGGAAGCCCAGTTAAGAGGACACAGTTGTACAGTGAACCATCTCTCAACAGAGGGAAGGAAGGAGAGAGTGACTTGTCTGGGCTTCTCTTGCCAGAACCCCACTATGATTCAGAAACTATATGTATACCAGAGGCCAGCACCTTGTGCTACACACAGTGAATGATACTCAGGCTGGTGATTCTGGCCAGCCAGGAGAAGTTACTTAAACTCAGAATATTTTGTATAAGAAAGTAGGGGAGCTCTACAGATTGTATTTAAAAATTTGGCATTTATATGATTAGCTGCTGCAATATCCTCTTCCTCCTCCTCCATCTCTTCCTCTTCCTCCTCTTCTTCCTTCTTCTTCTTTCTCTCCTAAATCTTATTATTCTTATTCTTCCAGAGTCTCATGTAACCCAAGTTGGCCTGGAACTCTATGAAGCAAAAGATGACCTTGAACTTTCAGTCCTTGTGCCTCCACCTCTTGAGTCCTGGGATTACAAGCCTACACCACTATATGTGGTATATGAGTGCTGGGAATTGAACCCCAGGGCTGTGTGCATGTGAGATAAGGACTGTGTCAACTGAGTGACATCTCCAGTCCATAGATTTATTTATGTATATATTTATTTAATATATTTTTGAATGGTAAAATGTCTTTTAGTGAGACTGGAGACATGAAGTATTACTGAACCCACTTTATTTTCTGATGGTTTTTATAAGCAATGGCAAAAAAATAAGACTGTGAAGCCATGGTCCTACACAGACTAGAAAAGAAACCGAATGTGTTAAAATGTTAAATGATTGGTTTATAAAAAGATAATGTTATGTTGTCAGGAGGCCCCAGGGTATAACAGTTGCGAGTTGGGGCCAAGGGTCTGACTGCTCGTTTGAGATCAGGTTTTGCCACTTAATAGCTAGCATGTCTGAGCTCTGTAGTAAGTGACTTCTTGACTTCTCTCAACCTAAATTTTGTCACATGTGAAGTGGATATAATAATAGTGTTTGATGGATGATTGGGAAGATGGGATGAAGTACTTCCTGTGAATACAGATGGGTAACTATCATGTCTTCTTTGGCTCGTGGGTCCTGAAACCATCTCCTTCTCTGGCATAGCCACTTTAAAGGCTGCTAAAGGAAGGCAGACTGAGCTGACCATGTTGAAAATAGTGCTTAGCGGTCCATCTTCATCTTAGACGCAGGGATTGCGTCGGCACTCAGGTTTGGGCTCCTCTCAGTGAGGGTCTATAGCATTTTAGGCCATTCCCAAAATATTTCTTGGGTTGTATCAGCAGAAGAAAAGAGTGAAGAGTTTTCTTTTTCTCTTTTTCCCTTTGTTTTGACACTTGAGATGCTCAGATGGCGGCAAGTCCACTGAGAGGTTGGGAGCTAGGCAGTGGCAGTGACATAGTGGATACTGGAGTGAGGTGATTCGGGCCGGGGGAGTTGTGTCAGCCAAGGCAAATACAGAAGCCCAGAGCTCTAGTTTTGTGATGTAAATCTTGCACTGAATTTCAATGAGCATTATTTTCTCATAGAGTGCTTGAAATCTAGCCCAGCAGTGGTTAAATGGCATATGCTTTTCCTTTTAGATGGGTGTGAAATGCTGGGTAGTTTCTACTGCAAGGTGAATCAGAAATTCTTGGGAGGAATGTGCTCCCCCTCCCAGAGGAGTGTGTGATTCCTTTGCCAAAGGCCCTGGTAGCCTTCAGTCTGTCAAGACATTGCAAGCTGAGAGCAGTTTGCCAAAGCAAACTATCCAAGTGAAATAACACAGGAGCTGCACACAGACACATACATGATCCCCTGTTCCCCTGCAGTAATCCCGAACTGGGTCAGGAGGAACGTGCATTTGAGCTAGGCTGTGGATGTTTGGAAGCAAGCAAGGGCACAGTGATAGACTACCAATTAGTGAGGTATGTGTGAGCAGCGTGGGGCGACCCAACAGCCTCTGCTGAACAGGGGTGGGCAGTCTGCAGCCCTTGGCAGTTTCCTCTGGCCCCTGGGGTTATAGAGCGCTCCGGCTGCTGTTATTGCAGCTCAAAGAATAATTTCCCCTCTGGGGGAATTTATTTTATCCCATTCAGAACAGAGTTCATTTAATAACTAAGATTTTATACCAAAATGACTTTTTGTGGGGCACCCCTGTGCGTTTGAGCTTCAGCAGGGCCCGGGTAGAGGAAGGATTGAAGGATCGGAAGAGCTAAGTATAATTCATGCTGCATATGCGCAGCAAGAGACATCAGCAAACATTTTTCATGGAAGCTTTATGAGAATGTTTTTTTTGGTGGGTTAGGGGTCACACAGAAATTAAAAAGAAACATTATTTTTATAAATTCTTCATAAAAGAATATTTGAAAGCTCCAGAAGGGGCTGGAGAGATGGTTCAGCAGTTAAGAGCACTGGCTGCTCTTGCAGAGGACCTGAGTTTGGTTCCCAGCATCTACAAGGCAGTTAACAACCATTCAAAACTCCAGTTCCAGGGCACCCGACGCCCTCTTCTGGTCTCCATGGGTGTTACATGACATGGGTGCATTTACATACATGTGGACAATGCACTCATACACATAGGCAATACACTCATACACATAAAATAAAATTAAATAAGTGAATACAATTGTAAATTTCCAGAAGTTACTTTGGACATTCCCATGAATTCTATTTATTTTGGAATTTTGTCATCTAGACGGGCAAGCATCATCCATTAATTCAGTGCATTGTTCACTAATTCAGTGTATCAAGCACTGTGTCATAAGCACTTTGTTAAGTGCTGGGGATAGGACAGTGACAAGATTAACCCCCCCTCCCATCTCATGCTACCATCTGTATATGTGTGTGTGTGTGTGTGTGTGTGTGAGAGAGAGAGAGAGAGAGAGAGAGAGAGAGAGAGAGAGGGAATGAGAATGGTGTATGTATGTGTGTAGAAGACAACCTAAGGTGTCACTCCTCAGGTGCCATTCACCTTTATTTTTAGACAGACTCCCATTGGCCTGGAGCTCAGTGACTAGGGCCGTGGAGCCCTGGGAATCTGTTTCTGCCTCCTCTGCACACTGGGATTTCAAAGGAGCACTAGCCAAGCCCGTTTTATTTTGTTACTGTGGGTTCTGAGAGTTGAACTCAGATCCTTATGCCACAAGCCCTTCACCCACTGTGCTGCCCCCAGTCCTCAGGCTGTTTTCTAATAGAATAAGAGAGAATTTTAAATGGTACAAGAGATAGTGCTATGGGGAAGGAGAAATTGTCTGGGCTGGAAAAGGGAGTGGTTTTATGTAGTAACTACAAACCCTTTATGGGAGACAAGAACTTTGAACAGACACCAGAAGAAGTGATGAAAGAAGCGAAGTTGACAGGCAACAGGCAACTTTGAATATGTTTTTCTGAGACAGGAAAACCTAGAATCTCCCTTCCTAGATGATCTTTTGCACTCTTTCCTGCCTCTGTACCCCTGAGTCCTCTAGTGCAGCCTGGGATCAGTGCTTATGCAAAAAGACTCCTCATTGCATTACTAATGTGCGGCTGCTGTGTGAGCCAAGCACTTTGAGGAGCTGAGGTGTAACACGTTTATGGAGCTGCTGTTTGTTTTTGTAAGGAAAACCACATCAATCTGGTTTTCTTCGTATATGAGTAAATAGTGCCAGGCTGGGTTACAAATGATTCAGATTTGTAGGCTTAGGTTCAAAGTGTGCTTTCTCAAGCATTAATTTACTTGACTTAGGCAGGGCAGGTTGTATATATTCCCATTTTACAGATGAGGCCTGTGATGGATGGGAAAGAAGGTGATTTGTCAAGGTCCTACGACCTAGGGGTGTACACTCCCAAGCTGAGTTGCGTATGTTTTTGATTTCTAGGTTAAACTGAGTCTAGTCAGCTAGGACTAGAAAACACTGTCTTTCCCCCTACTTTGTGGAGAGCCAGACTCCAAATGTTCCTCCCCACCAATGGAACATGTCTTGGGTAGCTTTTCTGGTTCATTGCAACTTAAAAAAAAGACTCTGTGGTGTGTGTTTGTGTGTGTGTGTGTATGTGTGTGTGTGTGAATGAGGGTATGCATGGACTTGTGGAGGACAGCAGACAACTAAAGGGAGTCCTCTCTTTATTATAAGGCAGGGTCTCTCACTGGCCTGGAGATCACCAATTAGGCTAGGCTGGTGACCCCCCAAGGATCATCCTGTTTCTACCTCCCCAGAACTGGGATCACAAGTCTCCATCAGGCCCACCTTTTCTTATGCATGTTTTGGTGATCCGACTCAGGTATTCATGCTTAGACCTCCAGCACGTTCCTGACAGAGCTGTCTCCCAGGCCTGGACATGTCAGTCACTCGTCCCTCCTGCTGCCTCTGACAGATGTTCTCCCCTCCTGTTGCATTCGGTGATCCTCATAGACGATGACGATGGTTGCTGCTTAGAAAGGTTAGCTTGCTAAGGATCACCCAAGTGGGAAAAGGAGGCTGAGGCAGGAGGATTGACAAGAGTTTGGACTATAGTGTGAGTTCCAGGCTGGCCTGAACTATATGGAGTGGGGCTCTGTCTTAATAAACAATGAAACAAACAAAAACCAAAGTGCAAATGAAAATGTATTTGGGGAAATTTTGGTGGTTGCATGCTTGTTCTTTGAGTAAATAATTTTTAGACTTAATCGAGGACTCTGTGACATCAACATCTAGAGCACTAGTCTCCTGGGTACCAAACAGCATAGATCTGTGTGTCTATGTATTGGAGAACTCAGAAGAACATGGGGGTGTAGTGGAAAATTCTATCACTGGTCTAGAGTCTCAGGAAGTGATAAATCAAGTCACCTTACTTTCACCACTATTTTGTGTTATATACTAATTAAAAAATTATTCTTGGGCTGGGTGGCACTCTGGATGCTTAGAGATGGGATGGGGGCCTTGTTTTCATTCTGCAGACTCAGTTCTTGGGTGCAGCTGGGCTCTAGACTCCAGCCCCAGCAGGTGGTTTTTCTTGGACTAGGGCAGCAATTTGCATCTCTCAGTGATTTTGGAGATGTTAAAAAGGTTGGGAATTGTTGCATAATTTACTTTAACTGCCCTCAGGGTTAAGCCCTAAAAAAGGTTCAGTGACCCAGGGATTCTTAAAATAATGGCATTGCTGATTAGAAACCCAGACTGTTGGCACTTAAATTTTTATTGTGTGTGCGTGTGTCTGTGTCTGTGTCTGTGTCTGTGTGTCTGTGTGTGTCTGTGTGCACTTGAGGCCAGAGGACAACTTTCTGGTGTTATTCTTGGGTGCTATCTACCTTTAAAACCTTTTTTCAGGCAAGGTTGCTCATTGGCCTTGAAACTCACCAATTTTCCTAGGCAACGTGGCTGGCCATGAACCCCAATGATTCTCCTGTCTCTACCTCTCCAACCCTGGGATTGCTTTCTTTTCTGTCCCATCCCATGATCCTCACAGAAGATGGGAATGTTTGCATCTTTGAGCTGTTAGCCTCCCCAGTAGCACCCAGATGGGAATGATGGTACTGGGAACCACGCCTCGATGTGTTTGCAGCCAGAGTTGCTAGGGGTCTTCCACTGCCTCCAGGTTAGCCAGTTCTTGTTCCTGAACCTTCCCTTTATCTGATGACAAGTTCTAATCAGGCCTGGTGACAGTAGGGCTTAAAGAGCTGATCCCACCCATGAAGAACAGATGTGATTCCATAGGCTGCAGATGAGCAGGAGAACTGCTCCAAAGCAAGCCTGGGGCATACGAGGGGAGCTTCCAGGCCAGCCTCAGAACTCCTGACATGCTGATCTCATCATTCTATGGAGGACCAGCACACCCTGGCATGTGCTCAGTGTCAGGATGATGACCAGCCTACCCCACACCTTTGAACCAACTTCTGATATTAGTCCCACTTTACAGAGGGGAAAACTGAGGCTCTTGGAGATTAACCCTACTGGTAGGTAGTTAAGGCTGGGATTTGATCCTACATCTAGCACATGGCCCTGCCCAGCAAGGGACTGCTTTCCTTTTCACTTTGCATCTTCATTGGGTCTATCTCAGGACCCTGGTTGGACTGGCCTCTCCCTGCCAGTATTGAGATGCCAGCCTCCTCCAGGTATTGCCAGGGTGGTACTCACTCACAGCCCTCCTGTTGCTGTTTTTCCTTCCCAGTGCCCTGTGTACCCTGATGCTCCTTGGATTCCAGCTCGTCTGCCCACAGCCCTCCACTGAACATAGAAAGGTAAGCCATGGACACTCAGAGCCCTTTTCTTTCTCTGCCTAGAGGCCCTGGGGTCACTGTGGTCACTTCTCCCAGACTTGCTCTGTCTGAAGTTGGGTCTTTGCTGATTCTGAGTGGAAGTGCTGTTTCTAGAATATTCAGTCTTTACATCCATTCCTAGCGCATGGAGCTCAGATGGAAAGCTGAAGCCCAGAGTCTATGTCTGATCTGAGAGCCATGGAGGACAGTTAAGGAGAAGGGAGTGGAAAGACACTGCAGAGGCCTGGACAGGGCAGAGCACTGCTGGGCATGGAGGAGCACTGATGGAGGAGGTAGAGGAGCATCTTCAAGACCAGAGAGGAAGTGATGGGAGAATCCCTGGTAGGGCTGTGATTGGAGAAGCCCCGTCACTGTCACCAAGAAGGGGGATGGGAAGGAAGAAGAACCTGGCTGTCTTGCCTCTCACCCCATCTTGCCCCTTTTAGACAAGTCCAGACAAGAGAAGGACCCTTGAGGCAGCTTCCTGGGCCAGAGGGATGAAAAGCATGCTTCTCTTCAAGCTCTGTGTGCCTCACAGTTCAAAATCTCCTCACCATGACCTGAGCCTGTGGTAGGTCAGGATCTCCATCAGGGTTTTCCTGAGAGACACATGGCAACACTCAGAGGAAGTCCCCCAATCCCTGTCTGCTCCCTGAGATCACCTCAAGGTCAAGTGCTGAGAGGAGAGCAGCCTTTTGTGCTGAAGTGGGGCCGAGCTGGTTGAATCCTTTGCTGTGAGAGTGTTTCCACAGGGACATTTCACATATGAGAGGTTGATTAGAAATGGGCCTTCCCTGTGGAGCTCTTCCTGTTCTCATCTGATCCGTCTCATTTCCTTTAGATAGGTGGCTTGTGCTCCACCTTCTGTAGAGGCCTCTGTTACTGCATCTCAAACTTGCAGATTAACTCCATAACATTGGGATCTTATTGGTCTTATTCACTGCCATAGCACTAGAGTAGAGCCTGGCACAGTTAGGTGCTCAATAAAATACTTGTTGCATGATAACTGAATGACTAGAACCCGGCCAAGGTCCAAACATCATTTTGCTGGATTGACTTGGGCATATATACCCTTTCATTCCACTGCCTTATCCCCATTCATAATTTTAGTGAGTAACAAGGACAGCCTTTTAAAAATTATTTTTGTTATATTTATATAGCATATATATTAATGCTTGGCCTTGTTGGGGTTGTTAATCATTGACTCACCCTTCCAGTGTTCTTTCTGTTGCTATTGAAAACACAATAATAGCTAAAATATTTTATAGTAGTCAAATTATTTTGCTATCTCTATCTTTCAAGTTAAGCTGAGTGATATATACTGAGTCAGGGCAAAAGATACCCCAATAAGTGCTACCTTTATCTTTAAAAAATTTTAATGACATTTTATTTGTTTTGAATGTGTGTATGAATGTGAGATGCACATGTGGTGGTCAGAGACCCCATGTGGGAGCTGGTTCTCCCATCTACCACGTGGAGCCGGGGATTGAATACAGGCCATCAGGCTTGGTGGCAAGCATCTTTATCAACTGAGCCATTTGCTGGCTCACCTCATCTTTTTCACAGGGGCTTTTTTTTCCCCCTTGAGAAATGGAAAAAGAAAGGTTTATGAGTTGCTTTAGAATGTTGAATTTTAAAAGTTGAGCAAAAAATCTCACGTCTTGGTATATAGTATTTCCTTGTCAAAATATTAAGAACCTTGTAGTAGAAGGAGAGATTTAATTTTCCCTTAAAATCATTTATAGATTACTTAGAAGACAAACATTTTGAACAGTTGTTCCATATAATAAACACATGTGTTCTGGATGCCAAGGGTTCTTGCCGCTCATCCAAGAGAAGAGGGTGTTCAGGCTTGCTTGGGTGGCAGATTGCTTTTTGATGTTTTGTTGGAGCTTTGTACACTGTGCTGTCATCCTGGGGACCCCCCAGACCTGGCAGCAGATGCAGAGCTCACATGGTTGGCGGCTGTTCTTTCACTCCTGCAAGATGAGGGAACAAGGAAATGCTTCTCTCAGGCTTATAGTGCTGTTTCTATGAAGAACTAGCTGCCTTGAATACTTTAGACTTCAGGTCTATAATGTCTATCAGTATTATTTAACTGCTTTGCAGCAGGAAGGCAGCCAGAGACACTGTGGAGATGAATAATCACAGCTGTGTTCCAATAAAACTTTATTTACAAAAATAGGTAGTGAACTAGATTTGGCTGGTACTCCACTGTTTGCTAATCCCCCATCTAAAGTCAGGATAGAAAAGAGTTAATTGGGGACTGGGGAGATAGCTCAGTCACTGAGATTGAGTTCAGCCCCCAGAAACCACATTAAAAAACTGCATGTGGTGGCGTACACTTGTAATCCCAGCATTGGGGGAGGGGGAGACAGGATCCCTGATGCTCCCTGGCCATCCAGCCTGGCATCCTTGGTGAGTTCCTACCTACATGCATACACACATATACATGCAAACATGTACTCACACATGCTCACACAGATAAACACACACATATCTACCCACATGCATACACACAGACTCACATGTATACATGTACACACAGGTGCACACATGGATGCTCATGCGTGTATACATACATGCGAACACACAGGCATAAACACATGCACACATGTACACACAGGCCTGTACATGCACCTACACACATGTATATCACACATATACACACAAACACATATACATGTACACACTTATACATACACACATTCATGTATACACATGTATACAGCATATATTTTTCATTAAAATGAGATTGATGCTCTCTATCAGATTGTTTTCGTTACTTCAGTGCATCACAGCTGGATCCTCACTGACCCATTGTACGCAAAGTCTGCTCCTCCAGGCTGTTAGCAGAGAGCAGCAGAAGAATTAGAAACCATTTATGGTAAATCCTTTAGGGACGGCAGTATTAATTTGCACATTTGCAGCAGAGTGGGTGTCTGAAAGCTGGCCCCTCAAAGCCATCCCTTTTCTTCCTCATCACTGTGCTGGTTCCAACTTTAGCATATGGAAGCGTTTCCACAGTGTAAGTTATTCCGACCAAGAGACATAATTTGTAAATGCTGTCAAGTCAGCTATGCACTTCTCAGTGCTGCTCGGGTGAGTGGATGCGTCTCTGTAAAATGGTCCTGTAACAGTACAGGCAGAGGGGACCCTGGTGCAGAGTGTAAGTAGCTCTTTCCAGATGTTTTTATCCAGAAGTTCTCCTATTCTGGCAGTATTAACAGTCTCACAAAGGATTGTTCACCCTCTGTTTTTGACAATTAATTATGGATACTTGGCAAATGATTCTATTCTTAGAAGTTTTTGTGGTTCTGTTTGTGAATAAGATGAGACTAAAAACAGGAAAAACCAGGGCCAAGGCAAACTCCATACAGGGAAAATTATGGAAAAATGTCTCTCTCTGCATTTGTTTTGTGCATGTGTGTCCCCGTGTATGGAAGTGCATGTATGTTTCTGGATATGTGTGCATGTGTATAGTGTATAGGTCTATGTTTGGATGACACCCAGAGGTCAACCTTGGGTGTATGTCATTCCCGATTTATGTCTTGCTGATTTGGCTAGACCAGCACACACTAGGGGTCACCTGTTTCTGCCACCCCAGTGCTGGAATTATTATGCCTGCCTCTTCACACAGGTATTAGTGCACAAACCCACGTTCTTATGCTTCTGCAGCAGGCAAACACTATACCAAGTAAGCCATCTCCTCAGCCTGAAATAAGGTATCTTTTAGCTTCTGGACATGGAAATGTAATTCATTGTAGTTGCTCAACATTTTTAAGTTTTTACTTTTTAAAATTAAAAATCCACAATTTACTGTAGAAAATTTAGAAAGTGATGAAAAGAAGATGGAAATAAAAACTTGCTGCTAGGGCCTCTAGCCACAGGGAACCACTCTTCAGCCCTTTATTTATGGAAACTTTAAAATGGAGAACAGGGATACTACTGAATGGCTTAAGCGGGGGAAGTACAGTATTTGCTTTGCTAACTGATAAGCTGGTCATGATAGGTCTGTTCTCCTGATGGGCACAATTTCATGATGAATCACTGTTGATATAGTAGAATGTATAACCAATGACTTTAAATGGTCTCTTGACAATATCTGTGGTCGAATACTGAACAGAAAGCCTGTGGAAGAACAAAAGAAGATTTTAAATAATGCAATGCTTCTTATAGAGCTTTAGAAAGGTGAAAATAATGCTTCTAGAAAAAAAATAAATGCAGAAGGGTGTCTTTGGGATTTGAGGTAGACAAAAACTTTAAAATGACATCCTGAGCTGCAGTATAGCTAAGTGATAGAACATCTACCTAAGCATCCATGAGCCCCAGCACCATATAAACAATCAATCAAAGGATACACAGAACACTGCTATAATAAGAGAATTGTTCTTGAAATGGAGGACTTTGAAAAATAAAAACATACTATGATAGGGTGAAGATAGCTACAATATGTTTGGCAGATTTGGATTCAAAATATATAAAGAACCCCTGTAGATCATCAAGAAAAAGTGAAAGCAGTTCAACTTGAAAATGTGTACAAGCTGGCTGGGGAGACAGTTCAGTGGGTCAATACACTTGCTGTGCAAGCCCAATGACCTGAGTTTGATCTTCGACTCTCACAGTGGAAGAGAGAACCCATCTCTGGATCTACAAGTGGAAGGGGAGAAATGACTCCTGAGTGATGTCCACATGTGTGCTGTGGTACACACATGCATGCGCACACACACACACACACACTAAAATTTAAAAATGGATAAACATTTTGAACAAGCAACCCATATGACCTAAATGGGCAGTAAGTGTGTGCAATGATGTTCAGTCCGAATCATTTGTCCTGGAGTAGATCATATTAAATTCTTGATCCATCACCACTAGGATGACTAAAATGAAAGCACAGGACCACACCCAGTGTGCTGAGCAGAGAAACTGTCAGAATTTCCAGACGCTGCTGGGAATTTTAAAATGGGGGGCCACTCTGCAGACCTGGCAGTACAGGTTTAAGCTAAACCTTGTCTATCTGTGACCAACCTATTCTATTCAAGACCCCTCATCCAAGAGAAATGAAGACATGCCCACCAAAACACATGTAACAATGTTCATAGCAATTTCATGTATGATAACTGAAACAACCAAATCCAGTCAGCAAGAGGATGGATCAGGTCACAGTATATTAACAAAAGAGGATGAATGACAGCAACGAAAATAAACTTATTTCCTGCAAAGATGGAACAACTGAGGCTTGATCTACCCACTTACCTGAAATAACTTAAAATGCCCTGGAAACATATGAGCAATATTTTTCAAGTTCCTGTACTTCAGGCAACAAGGATCACTCAAAGACAGGAAATCAATGATCCAATCCCGAAGTTCCCAGCTTACTGTCTTAGGAGACGTTCCTGCCCTGGGTAGTAAACCTGAGGCAGAACCACTTAGGTTCCTTGAGTGAAGACCAGAGGAGTCAGACTCTGCGAGTCAGAGATTCAGACAGGTCAGGGCCTCACAAAGAGAAGACCTCAGAGTCTCCTCTGCAGAGTACTGTGCCACTGCCGTTCAGGACCTGTCGGCACATGAGTGCTAGGAAACCGCGTGAGCACTGGAGAGCATGGCAGGAAACGGCGCTCAGTGTTCACTACCACTATACTTGGAAAACTCAAACGTGAGAGGTGCAATAGAAGACTCAGTCAACTCTTGCTTCACTGTTGGGTCTTAAGCAGTCCCAGTCAGTTTTCTTCAATGGTGTAACACTGAGTAGGTTGACCCTGCTTCATTGGGGGCACAAATTAGACTTACCTGGCCTTAAAAATGGAGGACATCAAGTGAGTGGATAGAGAGCTGGGTGTGGATCTTGAGAGGAGATGGGAGAGGAGGTATGAATATGATGAAAAGATATTGTATGAAATTCTCAAAGAAGCGATAACATTTATTAAACAAAACAAAACAAAAAGCAAAACAAACAAAAAAGTAGCCTGAGACTGGGCCTTGCTTGGACCTGACTGACAAATCATAAAAGCATACCTGAAATGATTTAATTACTTCTTAATAACTTAATGTATCCTAGCACAGAGCTCAAAAGTAGAGGAGTTTATTGGGCAAAGGGCATTGCTCATTAGTAGAGTGCTTGCCTAGCATACATAAGGCTCTGGGTTCAGTCCTCAGCACTGAAATAAAAAAAGAAAGAGTATAGGAATCTCAAATATCCAGCACTGACCAAGATGAGGCCCAAGATGTCTAGCACAAAATTGAACATTACCAGGCAGAAGCCGAAAAATAATAATGTCATTGTCCATATGAGGACTGAAACCAACCCAGAATCGACATGTACTCTGAATTTGAAAATAAGGATGTTACCAAAACTGTGTTCTATATATTCAGAAAGTTAAGTACAAGCACAAATATATATATTTATATAGGTAGATAGATAGATATAGATATAGGTATAGATAGATAAATATATCTATCCACCTAAGTCAAACTTCTTGAGATGAAAATGAAAGTGGGTATGATGAAGAGCAGATTTAACATTACAGAAGAAAAGATGAATGAACTTGAAGATATGACAAGAGAAACTCCAAAATGGAGTGCAAGAAAGAGTAATTAAAAAATGCACAGAGCATGGATAAGCTCTCAGATAATTTCAGGCAGGGCTGACATGTGCAATCACCATCAAAGGAGAGGAAGTGCAAGTCACAGAAAAATATTTGAAGAAATAATAATAGAAAAATTTCCACATGGATGAAAACTATAAACCAACATTATAATTGCATTTTGAGCACCAGAAATGTGAAGAAAACAGCACCAATCATGATCAAATTGCCCAAATATAGTGGTAAAGAGAAAATTTCAGAGTCTCTAGAAAAAAAGATATATTTCTGCACAGGAATAGCATTAAGGATGAGAATAGATTCCTTGACTTCTGTCACTCATACCAGGAAAGCAACATTTCAAGTACTCAAAGAATTAAACTGTCATTACAGAAGAACTGTCTACCAAGAAACGTGAAGATGAGACAAAATCTATTTTCAAACATATAAATGTTGTACCACACTTGTCCATAAGAATTGCTAAAGGAGGTTGCACATGATGTTACACATCTGTAATCCCAGCATCTGGGAGGCTAAAACAGGATGATTGTAAGTTCAAGGATAGCTTGGGCAATGTAATAAGACTCTGTCCCCAAAACAATATTGTCAGAGGAAGTTATTTTTAAAAAATTATTGTGTTGTATACCTGTACACATGTGCGCACCTACGTGTATGCACTTAGCACTGTGTGCAGATGGAGGTCAGAGAACAACTTTGTGCCATCGTTTCTCTTCTTTCACCCTCATGTGGCTTTCTAGGGATTGAACTCAGGTCATCAATCTTTCCTAGGAAGTGCTTTACCTGCTGTGCCAACTTGCCAGCCCTAACGGAAAGTTCTTTACGCAGAATGAAAACAGGAGGTGAAAGTACGCATCCAAAGGAAAGAAGGAACCAATGGTAACTGTGTGGGTGAAAAGAGTCATGCGTCATTTATAAATGAGACTGTGTTCTGAGCATGTGTTAAGCAGTTTCATCATTGTGCAAACATCATAGATTGTACTTACAGAAGCTATGTGGCTGTGATATCAGTAGGCATGATAGTCTTATGGAATCGTTGTCATGCTTGTGTGTGTTCTTGACTGAAATTATCATTATGTCACATGTATCTTTCAAATATTGACTGTAAATAAAAATAATCATGTGTTGTGGGGTTTATAACATATACATAAGTAAAATGTGGGCCAATAGTAGAAGAAATGCTAGAAAAGAAGAAATTGATGCACAAATGCTGTAAGATTCTTCTTATAGTGTATGTCAAATGATACACTGTTGCTTGAAGATTATACTTAAATTAAAGATAATACTCTGTGACCTAAACCTATCCAAATAATAATATAGACCTTTAACTTACAAACCAAAAAACAAAAAGGAAATAAAACAGAACTCTAAAAATACTTAAATAAGTCAGATATGGTGGTGCACACTTTTAGTCCCAGCATTAGGGAGGTAGACGCAGGTGGATCTCTGTGAGATAGAGGCTAGCCTGGTCTGCATAGCAAATTCCAGGCCATCTGGGGCCACAGGGAGAGCCATAACAAAAAGACTAACATAAATACTTAAATGAACAGAGAAATATGCCATGTTTATAATTCAAGAAACTTAGTATCAAGACAGCCATTCTTCTGAAATTGATCTATAGCTTTGACATCTCTCCAGTAACATTTTCAGCAGATGTTTTTGCTGAAATTGGAAAAATGATTAAAAAATCTCTGTGTAAAGGACCTTAGATAAAACACTTTTTAAAAAATGTCAAGATTTATACTTTGTAATATTTATCTTATTATGTGGAGTGATTAGGATAAAGTAACATGTTAGTGTCATAAAGATTGACAATTAGATAATGGAACAGAATAGAATGTAGTTTATACCATGTAACATTTACATTATAAGTACAATGATTGTGAAAAAGGTATCATGTTATTGGCATAAATATAGGTAAATAGATAATGAGATAGAATGTGTACAAATTTATATGTTATATGCAGAAAACTGAATTTTGGCAATGGTGTAAAGGTAAGTTTGTTGGGAAAGGATAGTCTTGACAAAAAATGGTGCTGGAATTATTGGATAGTCATATGCGAGACAGTGAACTGCAATCCATTTCACAGAATAGTATATAAATTGACTCAATGTTTTACAAACTAGGAAGAGAATTCCTCAACATAATAAAAGCCATATTTTAAAAAGCTCATAGGAAACCTCATTCTCAATGGTGAAAGAATAGAAGGTTCTCATTCGAGAGCAAGAACAGGACGGGGTTTCCCATTTTTGACACTTTACTGAACACAGAACTGGAAGTTCTAGGAAGAGGTCTCAGGCCAGAAAAAGAAAGAGAAGGCATTCAAATGGGAAAAAGGAATAAAAAGGGGACTGGAGAGAAGGTTTAGCAATTACCTTTCTGTTCTCCAGAGGACCCAGGTTCAATTCCCAGCACCCACATACTGGCTAACAACTACCTGTAGCTCTATTTCTGGGGGAATCTGACACCCTCTTCTGACTTCTGTGGGCATCGTACATGCAGGTATACTTGAATGCATATGTGCAAATAATCATCATATACATAAAAATAAATAATTTTAAAGAAGGAAAAACATTTCTGAACTGATAAATGAACTTATCAAAGTAAGAGGTTACCAAGTCAGTACAGAAACATCAGTCGGATGTGTACACACTGAAAATAATTAGTCATAAAAGGTAATTGACCAAGCAGGCAACACCTTGAACAGTGATCCTGCAACCTCTTGTTGAAATTAAAGAGGACATAGGTAAATGTGAAGACTCACCATGTTCACGGATTGGAAGGCTTAATATTCTCATGATGCATGTACTACCCAAAGTCATCTATGAGTCAGTGCAGTTGCTATTAAAAGCTCAGTGATGCTTTTGCAGAAATAAGCAGTACACACTAAAGTTCATGGAGTTTCAAGAGAACCTGAAAGCAAAAGCAGTATTGAAAAAGAACAAAGCAAGAAGTCTCATACTTTCTGATTTCAAAACTTACTGCAAAGCTACAGTAATCAGAACAGAATGTTACTGGCATAAGAACTGAAATAACTACAGTGGATAGAAAGCCCAGAAGGAAATCCAAGCATATTGTATCACATGATTTTTACAAAAGTGCTAAGACCATTCAACGGGAAAAGGACGATCAAATTGTTTAACAGGTGACTTTTGGAAACATGCAAGAAAACGCAGCTGGAACCTCATCTTACACTGTATACAAAAATTAACTCAAGGGTTGGAGAGATGACTCAGCAGTTAAGAGCACTGGCTATTCTTACAGAAAACTGTATTAGAATCCCAGCACCCACATGGTGACTAACAACTGTCCATAACTCCAGTTCTAAGGGATCTGATGCCCTTTTTTGTCCTCAGCAGGCATTGCAAGACACGGGTGCACCTACTAGCAGGCATAACATTCGCACATATAAAATAAAAATAAATTAGAAAACAGCAAAAAACCAAAAAATTAACTCAAAATGTACTAAGTACCTAATTTAGTCTTAGAAGAAAACACAGGACAAAATCTTCAGGACTGGGTTTTGAAGTGCTTGAGATGTGATACCACAGGTTCAACAAAAAAGAAAAATAGACAACCTGGGCTTAATTAAAATGGAAAATGTTAAGCCTAACAGTAGTATCAGCAGACTCTAAGGCAGTGCACAAAATGGAGGAAAATATTTGCAAATCATCTCTCTGATAAGAGATTGACATTGAAAATATACAGAGAACTCTTTACACAGATACACCACAATATACCACAGAACAATCGGATTCATAAATGGACCAAGGACTTGAATAGACACTTTCCAGAAAAGATACAAAGATGGCCAATAGCCCAATGAAAAGATACTTCATGTTGGTGGGGACTGAGGGTAAGGGACAATCACTAAGTAGCAAAAGAGATGTTGAGGGTGATGGCTGTGTGCATATCTTGATTGTGGTGATGGTTTCATGAGCAAACACAGATGAGGGAACATCAAATCATGTACATCTTATGTACAGTTTTTTACAGGTCAGTTATATTTCGATGGATTTCAGCCTATTGTGGCAGAGAAGGCACAGCAGGGTGAATGGCAGCAGACAGAAGCAGGGCGGGTATAACCTCTGTCCATGATGCTGCTTGGCCTAAGACTTGACTTCACCTCTGGATTGTGAAGAGTTGTTCTATTGTTGGAAAGCTCCGTGTCAGGGGTGTAAAAATGGTAATTCCTGTTCAGGAGACCTAGGCAGGAGAATCATTTGAACTCAGAAGTTGGAAGCCAGCCTGGGCAACATAGCTAGATTCTGTTCCAAACCAAACCAGACCAGACAAGACTGACAAAGTGCTAGGGGAATGGCTCGGTCAGTAAAGCACTTGCTTTGCAAGTGTGAGGACTTGAGTTGGATCCCCAGAACGCATGTAAAAATGCTGGGGTGGTGGCAGTGGCATGTGCTTATATTCCCAGTGCTTCAGTGCAGAAACAGGAGGATCACTGGGGCTTGATGGCCACCTAGTCCAACCTAATTAGTGAGCTCCAGGCCAGTGATCTGTCACCTGTCTCAAAGGAGGTAGACTCTGTTCCTGAGGGTAACAAACACTCAAGGTTGTCCTCTAGCCTTCACATGCATTTGCACACACATGCATGCATACTCACACACCTATTTGTACCTGCACACACATGAATATGCATATATATGAACATGCACACATGCATAAAAATTTGAAACACCCAAACAAATAGCAGAAAGGTATAATCTCCACGAGAAAGTGGGACTAGATATTGATATCAGTTAAAATAAACTTCAAGTCAAACAGTATGAACAAAAATAAAGAAGAACATTTATTTATTTATTTTAAAGAGAAATATGCATGACCCTCCAGAACTTGGGTCACTGATTCCCTTTATTTGAGGCATTAAAGGTCCCCAGGAAGGAGGCATTAGGGAGAAAGTAAACTGAAGAAATTAGGGGTGCCCCCTCATCTATACGGTAAAAATGATGCACACTGAGTTTTGGGTTTTCCTTTCCCAGTTCACCCTCTGCTCTGATGAGTAACTCTTTTTTAGTATTTAATTACTAAGTTCTAAGGCAAAAGTATAGCAACACTGTTTTTCTATACTTGACTTTTTTCTAAGTATTTTGCCTGCTTCATAGAAACACAATCCAAGAGTATAAATTCCTTCCTTTGGAAGTCTGTGGTTCCATTTATAACAGTGTTTAAAAATAAATATATTATAAATGTGTTATTATTGTCTTAACAAACTCTAATACCCATATCTTACTACAAATAAGCCAAGTTATATAAAGTAGATATTTTTTTGTATGTTTTCGATTCTAACAAAGTGACTTTGGGACCATAAATGGTTCTACGAAAATGAGTATTTTATGTGCTTTAATTTTTTTCCTCAAAATTTCCATTCCCTCCCACACTTATGCACACAAAACCCAAACCATAAAAAGGTGTTTTTAAAATAACTTCTCAATTCCCCACTATGTTATGTTTCCAGGCCAGATTACAGTAAAAACAAAGTTTTGACAGACAGAATAACTTATCACTTAGGCCACAAATCTTAGTCTTTGGAAGAAAAGAAAAAGAATCAGCACAGTTTTGGGACCACTGTCCTTGGGGCTGTCAGTGGTCCATCTTTGGATGAGTGCTGGCTTCTGATTCTTGGTGAAGGAGTAGTTTGAAAAGTGCAGTCTTCATGTGCCAGCCTTCCTTCCTACCGAGAATGCTGGCTTCCTGGTCTGTTTGAGGATGCAGAGAAGCCGTGGTCCTTTTGTTTCTGTCAGGTTGATATTAACTGTCACACTAAGCAGGCCTTCTCTCAAAGTACTGCTTCTTTAAAAACAAGTTTAATTAATTATCCATTCTCCCTCCCCCTATTCTGCCTGTGTGTGCTTTGTAGCTTTGTATGTGTTTCTCTTAGAGTATCTGTGCATCTATCTTTGGGTGTTTTTTGACTCTATCTCTTTGTTGTACCCCTCCCCCCCATGTAGGTCAATCTCAGGAGTCTGTCTTCCCCTGCCACCTTGTTTGAGACAGGCTCACTTGTTCGTCTCTGCATGCACCAGGCCCACTGGCCCCAAAGCCATAAAGTCTCTCTTTGCCTCCCATCTCACCACAGGAGTGCTGGGATTACAGACATGCCCTGCATCTTTCCATAGGTTCTGGGGAGCTTAACTCAGCTTTCACTGCAAGTGCTTTACCCACAGAGTCATCTTCCTACCCGAAGTGCTTTCCGTCTCTGCCCAAATCTGACAGACCTGCAGCCGAGCATCTCAGCCTGGGCACCGTGAATGTTTTGTGCCAGATAATTCTTCGTCATCCTGCACACTATTGGAAACTTAGCAGCACCTCTGTCCTCTACCCACTAGGTGCCAGTAAGATGCCCCTCCTGTTGTAACAACCAAAACTGTCCACAGGCATCCATAGATATCCCTTCTGTGTGTGTGTGTGTGTGTGTGTGTGTGTGTGTGTGTGTAGAAGGTGAGAGGAGCTACATACAGTCACGAACCATCAATTTAAAGAAAGTTGCTTCCACAGAAGCAGCAGGCTGGGTCCCTGGTTTCTAGGGAGGCTGCTTATGGCTTGCTGTCATCTCCTTGGACTTGAAGAATCATGTTACACGTACCTCTTACACCACATGTTTGGAAAACTAGTCATTTCTGCTGTTGTGCTGTGCTCTCCTTCAAGGAAGGAGTGCCTCTTTAAACTGTCCGTCTCCAAGGCTGGCTAGTAGATGGTTCAGCACATAAAGCCTTTGCCACCAAGCCTGAGGACCTGAGCTCAATCTCTGGGACCCACATTGTAGGGGAGAACCAACTTCTGTGAATTGTCCTCTGACCTCCACACATGTGCTGTGGCATGTGTGTTCATGCTTGTGTGCTCACACACAAATGATAAATGTAATAAAAATGAAAATAGTACAAAGGTTTCCTCTCTTGAACCTCTCAGCTTCTCTGGAAGAAAGGGGAAGTGACAGATTCTTCCTAGGACAGCTATTAGCAACACCCTCAAAAACCAGCTCCAGCCTCTTAGAGCTTGAGGAATCTGTTGTTAATCACTGCAGAACAAACCAGAATCTAGGGTCATGTGTGGGGGGACTTTTACCGTGTGAGATAAGAGAACTATGGTCCACATCTGGGGCTCTGCTCTTTGCTGAGAGTGAGCACTGGTATGCTAGTGGGCAGAATGTCAGAGCTCATGCTACAGATGCCATTGAGGATTGGCTCTTGGGGTTGATATTCATCCTCTAAGGTCCACATCATCAGCAAGGAAGCCTCAGCTTGGAGATGGAAGTCCCTTGCTATCAAGAGGCAGAAGCTTGGTGTCAAAGTCCTTATTATTATTGTTGTTCTTATGCAGGGTTAAATAAACCATTGTCATCTGGGTATACAACGTACTTTGAGCATATCTCCCATCCCCTGTGACCTTCCCCCTTGTCAACCCACCACCTCTCATTAGTCCCCTTTGTCTCCTTGACAGCTTTGTTCCACTTTCATGTGATCAGGATGAATACAGTTTTATATCTCTCTAAGGTTTTGGACTTATATGTGAGAGAAAACATATAATATTTGTCCAAGACTGACTTAATTCACTTAATACGATGTCGCATGCATTTTCCTACAAACAACATAGCGTCATTCTTCTTCATGGTTGAAGAATATTCCACTGTGTATATAAAGCAAAGTTTCTTCCTCCCTGTGTTATTGGGCACCCAGGATGCTGCCATCCTTAGGGACTGTGAATGGTACTGCATTGAGCACTGATGGGCAGGTGTCTGTGTGGTTTGTTGACATGGAGTCCTACGGGTAAACATTGGAAGTGTATAGCTGGGCCATATGGTAGGTCTGATTTTTAGTTATTGAGTTAAAGTTCTTGACCTAGAGATGAGTGTCCTCTTGTTTGCTCATGCAGTGCCCTTTTCTTTGTCTTCTACAAGTGTGCAGCTTACTTCTTGAAATGTACTATTGTGCTTTAAATAAGCTTAGGTGCCCACAGTCCATACTAGTTCTAGTTTGTCCTCAAACTCTAATACCAACTGGGGGAGGAAAGGGTTTATTTGGCTTGTACCTCCCAGGTCAGAATTCCTCACTGAGGGAGTCCAAAGTAGGAACTCAGTCCAGGAACCCGGAGACAGGAGCTGAAACACAGGCCATGGAGGAGTGCCGCTTACTGGCTTTCTGCCCAGGCCCATGCTCAGCCTTTCTTATACCCACAGTGGAGTGGCCCTCCCACATCTCTCAGCAATTCAGAAGATCCCCCGCTGACATGGCCACAGGCCAGTTCAATAGAGGCAATTCCCCAATTGAGGCTCCCTCTACCCAGGTGTGTCAAGTGACAACTAAAGCTATCCAGCACTTCTTGTGTGTCTTTAGCTGTGTGCTGACCTAGGATGAACTACGAGGGATCTCATTTTGTTTTGTTTCCTTGGCAGTGATGTCACAGCTAAGACCTGCCTGCCCTCACTCCTCTTTCTGGTTCTGCTACTGAATATTATATCCTGTCTTTTCCTGTTCTTTCCCAGGCTTAGACTGACCTTGAACTTCTGCTGGCTGACAAAGTTTCTGTGATGTGTTAGCCAATCTTTTAAACTAGGTTTGAACTAAGGCCATAGGCCACAGCCACAAAGTTTTCTTTGTTAGGTTTCCTAAAATACAAATTTTCCTAAAACTAATCTCTTTAAAGCTATTAATTTGCTGTGGTAGTGGTACCCACATGTGTAATACAGCACTTTGGAGGTAGGAACATTTCCAATTTGAAACCAGCCTGAGCTACATACTGAGGGTGTGTGTGTGTGTGTGTGTGTAGCAACAAAATATGACAAAATAAGCAGCAACAACAACAAACAGTCTTAAACCCCCAACAAAACAAAGCAAAAAAACCTTTTGCTTCTGTAAATAATAATATTTCTTCAGTTATCTCCTAATGTGGCAGTCCACATAAGGCACATGTAAAGTCTTAAGACAGGGCTGCGGTGATGGCTCAGTTGGTAAATTGCTTGGCTCTTAAGTATTAGGACCCAAGTTCGATTCCCAGCACCCTTGTAAAGAAGCTGAGCGTGGTGGCACACACTTGCAGTCCCAGACATGATGAGATGAAAGGTGGAGATGGTAGCTCCCTGGAGCTTGCTGGCCAGCTGGCCTAGCCTACTGGGTGAAGTTCAAGCCAACGAGAGATTCTGCTTCAAAACAAAAAGTGGACAGAGGCTGAGAAACAACCCCTGGGTCATGCTCTGACTTCTACATGCACACCTGCACACAGGTGCATACCCCCCATGCAAACATACACATAAGAAGAACTTAGGGTAGAAAAAGAGTAATACCTAATTTAAAGGTTGTTTGTTGGAATTTTATTCTGCCAAAATTGTACTGTTGCTCCAGATGCACTGGCTGTTGGAAGCATGGTGTCATTTTTCCTCTGACACATCGGTAGTTGATGCTACCAGGTTGTGATATGAACCATAAATCCGTGGATTACTGGTTCTTCCTTGGCCTACTTTGGTTTCCTTTCGCAGAGCCCACATGGGTCTGCTTTAATTTTCCACTTTGTATTACAGCCTTGGCTTTGTAGCATTGTCTTTATGGTTAAAAAAAATCCAGTGTCTATGGAAAGCACTCAGAGAAAATAAAGGTCACAAAATGTCAAAGTACAGCTGAATTGTGTAGCGTGTTTGAGAACCCTTCTGAGCACCATTGCGAACATTTTGTCCTCACCCTCTGTTCACTTCCTGTGCCACTCACATGGGAGACACATCACAGAGGCCTGCAGGAGGAGGGCTTGAGCTTTTGCTGGATGGAGCTGTTGATCTGAACAATGCACAGTGCGTTGTGTGCCAGGCACTATGCCAGGCTTGATGAGAGGGTCAGGAATGAACAGTTGCACTGCAGTGGTTGCCCCCTAGCTAGAGTTTCGGATCACAGAGGAAGGCGATGGCGAGCATGGAGATTGCTGCCCAGAATCTAAGGTTTATTCTCTTTTAACACATGAAGAAATGGAGGCTCAAAAAAGGCTCTACACTGAATTTTATAAGCCAGGTAAGAATGATCAAAGATGCAATTAAAACAATTTTTGAAATGCAGTGACAGGGTCAGCAAGATGACTCAGTGGGTCAAGGTACTTGCCACCAAGCCTGACCACGTTAGTTCCATCTCTAGGACCCATATGGTAGAAGAGGGAACCAACTCCCAAGGTTGTCCTCTCATATCCACACACATGTTGTAGTGCACGCCCCAATAAATAAATTTTAAAAGCAGTAAAAATTTTAAAAATACAATGAAGGGGAAAAAATTATCCAGAGGGAAGAAGGAAGAAATGGTGATTCTGGAATAAGTGACTAGAAAACACAAAGACCTGGAGCAAATGGGGGAGGTGGGCCCCCAAGCAGCAGGGGGACCTGGAGCCACTAAACCTCACTTTCAAAGTCTGGAAACCATGGGACCTTCTCTCAGGAAAAGACACCAGTGCTCCCCCATCACTGCCCTCCCTCTTGTCCTGTCCCACCTCCTGAGATGGCAGGCCATTTGGTCTTCCTATCCCATGATTAGGAAGAACAGCTCAGTCTTGATATGGTTCTTCATGGGTTCTAAAAGGGAGTGACAGCTGGGCCTGTCTGGGGAAGTTGGGGCTGGCGGGACCAAGGGGTGCTAATCTCTAAGTCTTCCACGATAGACCTCAAGGGGTCTAGGGTAAATCACTTAACTTCTGTGACATTTGCTTTTTCTCTTATTTACGTGGAAAGCATGACTCTGTCTGGTTCCAGTCTATAGCCCCAGAACCAGAACTACCACAGAGCCCAGGAAAGTGGGAACACCATTGCAAGTGATCCATTGTATTTCAAGTGAAAGCCTCTAACTGCTTATTGAAAGGTGGGGGCTACAGGCATGTCCAACCCTTGTCCTCTAGGTCCAGTTCTCCCTGGGATAGCATTGAATGCAGCCCGACACAAAATGGCAAACGTACTTAAAATAGTGTGTGTGTGTGTGTGTGTGTGAGAGAGAGGGGGGGGTATTTTGTAATTCAGTGTGAACTTTGTAGATGACAACATCATGTTTCAGTGTCAAGCAGCTGGACACAGGAGCTAGAGATGACTCAGCACTTAGGAGCCCTTGCTGTTCTTGCAGAGGACCTGAGTTTGGTTCCCTGCACCTGCACAGTAGCTAACAACTGCCCGTAACTCCAGTTACAGGGAGTTACAGTTCTAAGTGCTGACTTATAGCCCCTATAGACACCTGCACACACATGATGCACATTCACACAGGCACACACACACACATACACAAAGTGAAAGAAAGGAAAAAGTTGGACACATCTGCACAGTCCCACTTGTCAAGTTTCCCTTGACCTCAACCTTTATCTTTAAAGTTGGCAGGAGCTCATTGTAGTAGGAAATCCATATTGGCTTCTGCTCTGTGTAATGTTAGTTTATAGCAGGTGGTGTGGATAAGACCAAGCCAGAGGTAGGATGCCTTTGCAGAGGAGGAGCATGACTGGTGGAAAAGCAGATTTTCAGTAAGTGAATCGGGTAGAATGGGCAGCAGAACAAGCAACAGAACCCCTGGAGCCCCTGATTGAGCCGTTCATTGCCCCTTGACTTTCCTTTGCAAGGACTGATCCCCAACATCAAATGGAGAGAAAGTGATGACTGTATTGGACTCTCTTGCTAATAGGCAAGGCTCTCCCATCCTTCACTCCCTTTCTCCTCCAGTCTTTCTAGAAAACATAGCAAAGGCCACAAGGCAACTGTGTGGGGTTGAGGAGAGCAGTCCTCTCCACACAGCCCTATTGCCATTGTGTCTTTGTCGGTACAGACCTGGTTGCGAGGGTCCCACCCCCATCTCCCATGCAGGGTGATCTGGACTGAGGGATTGATTGCCCATTGTCCTTCCCCTGGAGCTAAAGCAGCCCTGGAAAAGCTGTTTGGTGGGACGCAGGAACGTGGTGAACAAATGCAGTTGTTGAGCATCTCAGTCTCTCCAAGACATGTGCATCCAACGGCAGCAACTTTGGAAGGACTGTGGCTATAGAATTAGAGACAGATGCCTAGCTGGCCATGGGTAGTTATTAAATTGTATTAAAGTATGCAAACCGCATTTTCTCATGCAAAGCTTGCTTCAACCTTACGTCAGCCCTCACATTTGCATCTCTATAGAGAATGAAATAAAAGCAGCATGTAGTGTGCTCATTTCTATTCATAACTGCAAGCTGTGATTATTCTAGCTCTCCTTTGCCCCGCACACTGCGGGCCAGATGAGCCTTCTTAAACTTGCATCAATGGGTAATGTAGTTTTCTGCCTGCCCCTTTGTCAGCTCATTTTCATAAGGCCCGGCATTGGAGAGGGGTTTAAGGGTTTGTAAGATAGGACTCATTGTAAGGTAACTGATACCTTGCTTCACTTGGGGACAATCCTGGTTTATGCCTGTGATTCTGATATAATTTATAGCCCCTCCTTTCCTTCTTAAAAGGGACAGGGATTGATGGTGAATTGCAGTTACCCTGTTCATACTTGTCTAAGTTAGAAGGGGTGGAGAGAATGTCATGAGTAATTTCAAAATGAGGCAGAGACTGGAGGCAGAGTGAAGCTGTCTGGAGCGGAAGGGAACCACCCAGGGCGAGATTGACAGGGAGCCGTTAGACGTGCCTAGGATGCTTCAGAGGATGAAAATAGCTCAAAGTAAGGGGAATGGGAGCCTGAGGAAAGAGTGGGGGCAGAGAAAAGGTCTTGAGGGTAACAGAGGTTCCTTCTGAGGAAAGGAGAGCCAACTGGAGATGTGGGAAAGACAGATCTGGGGGCCTGGAAAGGACAGATGGGGAAATCATGCTTCTGGAACTGAAGAGAGGGGAACTGACATGAAAAACCTCAGGTTTTTCAGGGTGGGGGAGAAGACTCAGTGGATGAAGGCTTGCTGCACAAGTGTGAGTACTGGAGTTTGGATCCCCAGAACCCACATAAAAGCTGGGCAGGTGCGACAGCCACCTGTAATCCCAGTGATTCGGTGGCAGAGAAAAGGGGCCCCCAGGACAAGCCGGCTAGTTAGAGCAGCCAGACTACGAGCTCCAGGAGAGGCTCTGCTTCCATACAGAAAGTAGAGAGCAGAGAGTGTTGGAGAAAGACATGCTGCATCAACCTCTGGCGTCCACATGCATGTGCACACCCACACACATGCAAACATGCACACATGCCACACACACATATGAAAAATAAAAAGAAAAGGGAGGAGGAAGAGTCAACATATACCTGTCTAGGACTGATACCCAGCCAACCACCTGCCAATGGCAAACAGTCTTCACCCCACGGAAGCTGCTTCTTCCTGTCCTCTACTACCCGACCCCTGCCTGCCCCTCTCCTGAGACCCATGCCATTAACTAGGGCAGTTCAAGATTTACACACAGGACCACATGAAGCAAATGGATGTTCTGGTGTCTTGATTATGGCTAAGCAGAACTCTCTAGCCAAGAGTCAACATGAGCTGGCTGTTTTAACATCAGTTGAAATGATGATTTTAACATGATTTTTGACAGGCAAAAATAAATGCAAAGGAATACATTTTCAGGAGCTAGTGGCGAAGTTAGAACATGCGCAGCCCTTTCAGAGGCACCATAGAAAGATGCAGTGGGGTGTTCATTTGCATTTCGTGTGGGTGATCAGTTTAGAGTTTTGTTGGACTGTGATCAGCCTCCTTCCCTCAAACTCCCTTTCTTGAACTCTTTCTCCTCCTTCTTCTCTCCTTTCTTTCCTCCCCTTCTTCTCTTTCCTTCCTTCTTCTCCACTTTCTCATTTTGCTTTTCTTCCTTTGCTTTTTGTTTTGTCTTTTCTTGTCTGTTCGTTTCTAAAGAAGGGTCTTACTATGTATCCCAGGGCAGCCTTCAACTCAGGATCCTATTACCTTATCCTACCTCCTGCTTGGTACTGACATGCCCAATTCTTGATTTTTTTTTCTACTAAAATTATGAAGTGCCCAGTACATGGCCACACCCTAAGCAAGGTGCTGAGAAGCTCTTGAGACCAGGGCACCTCTATTTTACAGATGAAAAAATAAGCTTCACAGAGGTTGGGGAGGCCTTGGAGGTAACCAGGTGTGTGCCATTGATCCAATTCTTGGGGTGATTATCTTCAAGCAGGGCTCTGTGGATAGTCTGATTATTTTTAGGAATGCTGTCTGATAAAGAGCAATATGGACTCAGTGTTCTCCAGCCTGTCTGTGTATGGAATCTCTTGAGTGCCGCCCGTTTAAGCAGTACAGGTACCTGCATTCTGCCTCCAAAGTTCCCATTTTGGTGGGTGCTGGCAGAGTTTAACATCTTTGAGGTTTTTGATTTAAGACTCTGGAAGTAATGGTTCTTAAGGCATAGCAGGTGGCAGCTCCTCCTGTAGGTGCCCAACTCCACCCCCAAGAGCGGGTCTAAGGGTTTTCATCTCATGGAGTCTAATGCTCCTAGCCAAGGGTGTGCACTCAGAGCTCCTTCCTTCAGGGGCTGCTGGTGCTTATCCAAGCCAACAGCTGTTGGATGGTGGGCCCATGAACTTCCAGTGCTCAGCAGGTTTGTGTCCACCTTGTGGAGACGATGATAGGATTAGAGACGCTAGACTCAGAATGGCCAAATCCCAGCCACCTCTCCCTCCCAACCTGGAGTAGATATCACTCATTATTTGATCCCTCTGCTCTTTATAGCTCTGTCCTGGCTCAGCTAAAGATCCCTGTTCTCTCCCCATGGCCCATCAATACCAATCAAATGGTGTTAGGTCACAAGCTTTTGTGTTGGCTACATTAGACTAACAGCACTTCCATAATCAATCCCTTGAGAAGTCTGTGGAACTAATGTCTTAAGTGTTCATTGGAGAGAACTTCTTGGGGAGTGCTTCCTAATCTTGGTTGCAGATTAGAATGATTTGGGGAGTTAGAACAAAAAACAAGGAGCTGGAGAGATGGCTCAACAATTAAGAGCACTGGCTGATCTTGCAGAGGACCTAGGTTTGGTTCCCAGCACCTACATGGTGCCTAACAACCGTTTGTAACTCCAGTTCCAGGGATATGATGCCCTCTTCTGGCCTCCATGGGTACCACATGCAAAGGGTCCACTTATATGCATGTATGTAAAATTTTCAAATATTAAAAATAAATAAAAATCTAAATTAAATGGAAATAAAACAGTTGTTAGGCTACATTTAGGCCAAGTGGATGCTAGTGTCTGGAGGTAGAATTGTGGGTGGGCAGCTTTATATACATCATGCATGATTCAAAGATATAGGCAGAGTTGGAACTCTGGGTCAGGGGCATCTGTGCAGGGTAGGTGCTGATTTTGCAAGCTGTCATGCCAACTCCTGATTTTTCCTAAAAGATTCTCTATGCTCAGTAACCCCTCTGAGCACCCTTTCCCCTGAACCTCTTCATTTTTTTTTTCTATCAAGCAGATCCTAAAGGAAACCCAAAGTCCTCTTAGTTACCCATTTTTGTCTCAGAGAGCTCCTGTTAGGAGGCTGAATAGGTTACAGCCACCTGTTTCAGAGCTGTGGGAAGGAAGCTCCATTCTTGGAGCAGAGCCAAAGGCACCAATGCTAATGGCAGCAGATGGTGTTTCTCCATAGTTGACTGCCTGGGTTTTGCAAATTTCGGGGATTCGTAGAGTCCCCTGCAGAGGAGGTGTTCTTGCCTGTAGTTCTTGCCTCCATCCCGCAGTTTTTGCTGGTCTGCACTCTCCCTCACGTGCCGCCTCTCGGGCTTCACCAACATTACCCTTTCTGGAAGTCGCTCGGACTCTCCCCAGCTGAACTTGGTCTTGGACAATCTGACTCTGCTGACCACTTTTTTCTGGTCTTCAGATTCTGATACATCTGCCCTCTCTGTATTCCTCTTCTGTTTCTTTTTCGGACTTCTTTGCCATTCCTGTCTAGACACAGGAGCCTTTCCTCAGTATCCCTTGGCACCTCTCAGCACACCATGCTTCCCTTGGGATGGATCCCTTCCCAGCTCTGTGGCACGGGTCTGACTTACCCTCTGAGTCTCAGTGGCCCACAACAGCAATGAATAGAACTTGTTTTTGTGTTCACCAAATTGACCTTATTTCTTGGCTTCCCTATTGGGGTGTGTGTGTGTGTATGTGTGTGTGTGCGTGTGTGTGTGTGTGTGTGTTATTATTGAAGCCTGAACCCAGGGGGCCACACACATACTAGGTAAGCACTCTGCCATTGAGTTATATTCCTACCCTAGCTTCCTTAATGAACATCCCTTCCAATTTCCCCATGTGTAGGATCTCAGCTGTGTTAAGCCTTGGTATCCTGCTGATAACCTATCTGATTTCCCCCTCCAGCTGCCTTTCCCACTGGCCGTCCTGGTCTTGGCCTTTGCTCCTTCCTTGTTAGGTCACTGTGACAACCTTCTAGCAACCACTCAACTTCCATTTCTACATTTCTTTCAGGGTGCTGCTTCTAATCCATGTTTTCTGCTCTCTAGCTGCAGACATCTATTGAGTATCTCTTATGTTCCAGGCACAGTACTGAGTACCATATGTTTATTAAGGTAGCCCTCACATCATCCTTAGGAATCAGTATACACTATTATCATCGTCATCTTTATTCTGCCTCTGAGGAGACAGATTGGAGATGGATAGGAACATTGTAAATTGTGGAATAGAAATTCCACCTGATTCTGGGCTCCTGAGCCTCTCATTGTACGCACTGCTGCTTGTACTTGCTTGTCCCAGCCTAATGGCTGCCTGTTATATATAAAGACCAGTGGTCCATTGGTCCAGCCTTTGCTGGACCTGCCCTAGTACCCCTTTGTAGTCTCTTCTTCTATCATTGTTTGTAAGAGTCAGTTTACAATGCGAAGACTTGCTTCTGGGTCATTCTTCCCTCTACATTTTTGTTCAAATCCTTGGTGACATTCATTACCCCAGGGACAGTACCACGCCTCATGCTTAGCCTTCCTGACCCTTCCAAATGATCCAAATTCCATAAGCCCTTTCCAGTCCAATGGTGTGTGCTTTAAATCCCTTTGGTGAATTTTATTATGAATCTGTTGTCAATGGCTTTTTCAGGTATTTCAATATCTTTCCCCAGCTGGGTCATAAACCCTTTAGGATAGCAACTGTGTCTCTGACTTAATTCAGTGCCCTGCCATTCCTAGAATGCTTCCTGGATGAAATGCTCCTTCAAATCTATGTTGACCATCTTGACTTCATGTCCTTTTCTATGACAGCTGTCTGTGGACAGGATGTAAGACTCCACCCCATCCCCAGGGAGCTGTTCCTCTAAGGTGCCCCATTCCCCCAGCAACTCTCCACACAGCTGTAATCGCTTGCTAGATTAGTTTTCCATCCTTCCTGGGAATCGTTTTTCTTTGTCCGTTTCTGTTTTTAAAGTTTGAGCAAAATGGAGATTTGGCTGTACACCAGGGAAGTTTAGGAGAGAAATGAGCAGTGGGACCTCCCCAGCCGAACCTGGCTGCAAACCACTGACTGACTGCACAGGAATACAAATGACTGCTGGTGGGATGGGTGGACCCCTGGGGACACCCAACAGTTCCTGCTTTTGATCAGGAGTTAGGAGTCAGAGTATCAGTGCAACCCTCAAATAGTTTCCTGCTCTGGGTCTTGGAGTGACTTGGGTATCTACAATCAAGTTTGCCTCTTACTACCTAGCATGGCCTGTGGCTCAGGGTGGACAGTCCTCACACTAAACTCTGAACAGCACCATGTAAACAAGAAGGGTTAACAGTCATTACACTGAAATATGACATACAGTGCAAGAAATCTAGAGATTGTTGATCTAACTGTGATGACATGTAGCGTTTAGGATTTCTAGACCTTTCATTGTTTGAATTTCTAGACCTTTCAGGTCAATATCATAGAATCCACTTCCCTCGACTGAGGTCTGTTAGGTCCATCCACAAGCGTGAGGGTCTGAGTTTGATTCTATAGAACACATCTTTAAAAAGCAGGGCATAGCTGCATGGGAAGACAGAAACAGGAGGGGCCCTGGGGCCTGGCCGACGGATCAGCCAGTCTACCCAGATCTGAATCATTAAGATTAGTAAGCTCCAGGTTCAGGGAGATACTCTGTCTCAGAAAAATAAGGTGGATAATGATTGAAGAAGACATTCAACATCAACCTTTGGTCTCCACATGTACACATGTGCACACACTCAAGCATGTATACACATACACACCAATGAAACAGAATAATAAAAATAGCTTTCAAAAACAGGCAGGTCCATGTGTTAAAGACTTGACTCTCAGGGTGGCACAGTATATTTCGAGGTAGTGGAGGCTTCAGAAGTTGTGAACACAGGCAGAGATCCTTAGGGCATTGGAGGTATGCCCTCAATGGAGATTGAGGCTTCCAGCCCTTGTTTTTTTGGCCTCTGTTTCCTGGCTTATAGGGTAGCAGGTTTGCTTGTTACATGCCCCATGCCACTAAAACCTGGCACCATCCCCAAGGACCCAAAGCAGTCAGTTCACTTGATTTTATACTGTAACTGCTCAGAATTGTGAGCTAAATAAAGTAGTTTGGTAAGTCAGTTACCTCAGGCATTTCATTATAGTGATGGAATTCTGACTCACCCAAGGGTCTAGTGGGAAGATGGGGAGAAAGGAGATGTTTTAGCAACACTGTGTGGACCCATGTGGGATGCACAGGAGAAATTTGTGTTTGTAGATTGGGGGAAATGGGTAGCCAGGACAAGTCCATTTCAAAGGAAGGTTAATTGCTTCTTGGCTTTTCATCTAAGATCAAATATACAAAGGCAGACTGAGCCCAAAGTGGGGAGACCTTAGGTACCAGGTTAGACGTGATAGACTCCATGTGAATAGGTACAGGACATTAATAAAAGTCTTGGAGCCAAAGTACAGGCACTAACGATGGAGTAGGAGGGCTGTAAAGTGTGGATGGGGAGAGACTGGTGATGGAGGGAGCAACCGGTAGTAATAACACTAGCAATATTGCTATGGTCTAGATGAGAAATGTTCCTTAAAAACTCATGTCAAGGCTGGGCCTCCAATGCAGTGTTTCAAGTTGGCTCTTCTAGGAAGGGACTGGATCATAAGTACCCTGACTTAATCAACAGATGAATCCATTGATAGAGTCCTACTTGGATGGTACTATTTGGACATAGTGGGAACTAGGGGGCAGAGTGTAGTTGGGGGATCCAGGCCATGTCCTTGAAGGGTGTACCTTGTCCCCAACCCCTTCCTTTCACTCTGCATCCTGGCTGCCTTGAGGTGAGCAGCTTTACCTTACCATGTCCTTCCTATGATGTCTTGCCTTACCTCAGGCCCAGAAACGCAGAGCTGAGTGACCATGGATTGAAGTCTCTGAAACTGTGAATCTAACGTTAAGTTAATTTTCTTAAGTATTTATCATAGCTATGAACAGCTGAGAAACACAAATACTAATGATAGCTATCAGTTGTTGAGTACCTAGGATCTGGAGGCTTGTACATGTGATACCGTTCATGTGCAATACCTCTACAGGATGAATACTCACAACCAAGGTGGAAAGCAGCGTTCACCCATGCTGAATTTCCCACACATAGAGTTCATATATAGCAGAAACAGGATTTGGTCTAAGGGATGCTAGCTTTCATAACCTGGACTAAAGTAGGTGAGGCTTTTCACTATGCATTCTGAGACCGAAACCAGGGGAGTGATAATCAAATTGAAATAAATAAGACTTGATGTCACAGTTAGAGTTTGTCAACTTGACACAAACCTAGACATGCAAGGGAAGAGGGAATCTCAATTGAGGAATTTCTTTCATCAGACTGGCCTGGCATGTGGCAAGGTCTGTGGGTCATTTTCTTAATTGTCAGTTGACAAAGGAGATGACAAAGGTGTTGCCGTCCTTGGGCAGGCGGACCTGGGCTATATTGAGAGAGGGAAATGAGCAAGCCAGGGGAAGCAAGCCAGTAAGAATTATTCCTCTGTGGTCTCTGCTTGTTCCTGCCTCCAGATTCCTGTGTGCGCTCCTGTCCTGGCTTCTCCTCTCAGTGATAAGCTATAACCTGTAAGGTGTAAGAAACACTTTCCTCCTGAAGTTACTCTTGCTCATCGCTTTACCACAGCAACAGAAAAGGAAACTAGAACACTTGATAAACTAAGCTGACAGGTTTAAGATGCAAAGGAAACTGAAAGGGGGAAAGTAATGCCTATGTTTTGAGCCTTAGATTTGGGGAGAGTGACACCAACCATCACAAAGAGGAGGTGATCTCGAGGGACCAGGCATGAAGGCATTGAAATGAGTTTCAGAAATTCACGTGACGAGATGGTGTCAAACATGCCCTGTGATCACAGTCAGTCTTCATCTTTGTTTCCATTCTGAACTGGCTGTGGGCATGGACAAGCAGGGTTGTGGGAAAGAAAAAAACATGCTAAGACAGGGAAGGAAGAATCTGGGGACAGTCACAAGAGGGATGCAGGGAGGCATTCACCTGGTAACCCAATGTGCTTCTCAGCCAGTGGAGGAACTGCTTCTTAGTGGCTGATCAGGACTGCCACCATTTCAGAGTCTAGGTTAGTGTCCTGCAAGCACTCAAGAAGGCTCAGTTCAAGTCGCCACATGACTATGAATGAACGAGTTTCATGGGCATGGCCCTGTGTCTGGAGAAAGATACAAAGACAAGTTACTATTCTGAAAAGTTGCAGGAAAGCTTCTCAAAACAGCAAAACAGACCTAGGTTGATAATGTGATCTTTATGTGAGTGTGTGTGTGTGCTAGCCAGAGATCAACCTCAGAGCCATCCATAATGATTTTTGAGGTAGGGTCTGTCATTAGTCTCAGACTTGCTAATAAGACAAGGCTAGGTGGCCAGTGAGCTCTAGAGATCTGCCTGTTCCCCCTGGCCAGTGCTAGAATTACAAGTGTATGCTACCATGCCTAGTTCTTTACTTGAGGGCTGAGGCTGCTTCTGCATCAAGTATATTATCAGCTGAACCATCTGCCCAGCCCTGAGATGTACTCTTCTACTGAGTTCAAGAGGATTTTTCTCCGAGTCTGTTCCCCTCTGAAGAACATGCATAGTAGTGACTTGCTGTGCTGAGTTGTTCTGGGATCCAGAGCCACGGCGTGGGCATACTCACATGATACCTAGTATTTAATAGTTCAGCCTCAGAACTCATAATGGCAAAAGAATGAAGGGACATTTCCTAGTATCCTCCTGCCCACTGAAAGGAAGACTGCCTTATTGGGAATGGCATTATTTCTTCAATAGTTTGGGCTGTTTGGTCCATCACCCCAGTTTATGCTGTCTCATATGGCTTTCCAGTGTACGAAGAATCTCCTATTTCTAAAACTTTTACCTTTAATGTGTTCAGCCCAGGTGTTCCAACAGAATTACCTTTCATTTTTCTTTCTCAGGTTCAGAAACCAGACCCCTCTTCCACTGGCTAAGTGTGTATGCTCCCCTTTCTCACATCATGGGAAAGCAGTCAGGTGTGCTCCTCGGCACGTGACAAGGTGTCTAGACTTTACTGAAGGTTAGTGAAGAGTGCCTTGGGCAGCTGAGTTCCCTGCTTTGGGCTGTGGACATTGACTGTAATGCTGGAGGCCTTCAAGAAGAAGGCTGCACCTTGTACCTCCATTGCTGCAGGATTTGTGTTTATCAGGTCTTGCTGTGTTTCTGTCACCTGTCTGCCCGTTGCATGGGCCCACTGGTGTTTTGGAGGTAGGGATAAAGTATGGAATGTGTTGACTTTATATGTGTTTGGGACTTTTAGGAGATCAGGCTAAGAAGTTGGTGCTGATGCCACAAAGAGAAAGGCTCCCACGGCAGTCCATGTGTGAATTAGAGCTTGATGTGGCAGGAAAAGAAATCAAAGTTAGGAGCAGGGAAAGCTAGCAAGGCTGTGACTGGCACAGGAAGGCCATGTTGCTAAAATGCCATCTTCTTTACCTGGCTACTCCTGGTGGACATTTCTGTTTCCTTTCTTTGGGATCAGGCTATGCCAAGCCTGTATCTAGGACACTGGAAAGTCATACATGCCAGTCGAGGAGACCGTCAGGGTCACTGACCCCTTTCCTTTTTCCCTCAGTTTGCACTGATGTTTGGAGAATAATGACTCATAGGCATCTCTAATGTGGTTTTGGGTGTAGAAGGTGGGATGAATCAGAAGGTTTTCCTAACCTTCTTCCCCCTTCAGTCAGAGTCATCCTCCTGCCCCCCGTAAGGAGCTTTCTAACTTTGTACAAGCTGTCTTGTCTAGCCAACCCTGATATTCAGGAACCCCCAGCTGAGATGTGTTGGCTGTGGGTAGAGTTCATTTGACCTTATGCTTAGCAATACACCACCATCCCCCACCAGGACAACTCTTGTCTCTAAAGCTTCACATGTAACTGATCACTGCAGGATCTGGTTCAGTATTTCATGAATCAGAGCAAAGTTTCTTTTTTATTCCAGTTGGTCAAAACTCTTCTGAGTATCTTCACAATTTAATTTAAGTAGTATCAAGTTTAATCAGCTGGCATTAATAGGTTCCCTTAATGGATTCACTAAGAATCCCCATCATGTAATTTTATTAGTTATTTTGTTAAAAAGTAGTTCATATCAACATCTGCCAGTGATGTGTCAGGGAGCAACTGGTCTACCCAGGCTTTTTGCATTGGTGCCAAAATACATTAGAGTCACTCCCACACTGCTACTCCCTTCAACCTTTTCCATTTGGATCATTGCTGCCCGAGAGTTTGATGTCCCACCCTTTCCTCCTTTCTGTTTTGATGTTGATGAACTGGGGACTAGGTACCTTGGCCTTTCTTTCCTCTGCATCTGTGGAACTAAGGCTTTGCAAAAGAGGAAAGTAAAGGGCATCCCTGACTCTTTCTATAGCGGGGTATTCTATAGTGGGAATATTATTGATATCTCGAAGCAGATATGCGTATGTGTGTGCGGAGGGGAGTCTGCTTTGTATTGTTTCATGTTTAACATCCCTGGCCTCTACCCAGTAGGTGGTAGTACCTTACCCAGTTATGACCACCGTGTTTCTAGGCATTGTCTAATGTCCCAGATGGATGCAGTGACTAGACTAAGAGCTATTGTTCTAGCAGCAGCAGCAAATATTTCAGAGACCTCAGGAACCTTCTCTGGGTTTCCCCTTCAGTTTGTGAGTTTCTGGTGCCATTCTTGCTGTGGATGATGGAGGGCATTTTCCGGAGCCTCCTCTACATTCCTGTACCCAATAGGCTTTGCCTTCATCCCTGTGACTGTCACTCTTCATGTGGGTCTGTTGCTTTCTGTGTCCCTGTTGTCCTGCGCAGGCTGGTCTTCAGTTTCTCTGACTACATGTCAGTTGACTGGGGCACGGTATCACATGGACGCAGCATCCTTGATGATGTAAGCTTTTGTCTTGGCTTGGCTGCCCACTGGCAGTGGAATTCAAAGCACTTTGTGTGTCAGGTCAGCATGGAATCTGGGTGAGCTCTTCATGCTGATGGATGGTGTGATGGCTAGGGATGCCAACAAGTCTGAATCCTGTCCCACGGGACTTCTAAGGGAGAGGGGCTCTGAGAACAGCCACAGATGGGAGACAAAGCATAACATGTCTTGTTTTAAATGCGTTAATTATTTTCCTATTATATCAAGTAACCCAAGTCACTCTTCCAATCAGAGCAAAAGGTGAAACATTTAAGAATTTTATAATAGCATCGCAAAGTAATATTTTTTCCTTTAAGAATTTTTAATCAAGTATTTCTAATGGTCACAAGGTAGATTCTAGTAAGATTTATAGGCATTATCATAAGAATCTATTGTCTTAATGAACAAAAGACAAAGCTGAAGATGCTGGGGGTAGGAGGAGCATGAAGAGGAAACAGTGCCTCTCTGGCCACAACCACCATTAAGGGCCGTTGGAGTCGAGATGCCCTGTGGGCGGAAGCTCCATGACAAAACTCTGCTGAGCTGTGGGAGTGGCTGCTGCCTCCGGGCCCCACACCTGCTTCCCACTGGAATCTCTCTGTGACCAGTATCCATATGACGGTGGCTACTTGTTTTTAATATAAAATTCCTCTTATCCAATTCACAGTTGGAAGACTCATGTGGGAAATGAAATGCATGGAAACACTTTTGACTGGGTTGGCGCCTAATGATTCCAAATGCAGAGTCCTGTTGAAGTTCAAGTGTGACATATAGCTTGGACTTGAGGCCTAAGTAGAGCCTCTCTTAAATTCAAAGCAATGACCAACAATCTCAAGTAGTTGAAAAGAATGAAGAGAGAGAGGAAGAGAGAAAGAAGAAGGAAGAGGAGGAGGAAGAAGTAAGAATGGAGGATCCCATTAGGTAGACAGGACCAAAGGGTGGAGGTTTCCAAAGTGGTACATTTACCCAGTTGGTGCGTTTAGCTTCTGAGACTCCAACTAGTCAGTTTAGCATCTCTTCAATGAGGATGATGTTGACTTTGAAATGGAATGAAATGTTCTATATGTGTTCTAATGTGTAGGATACTGTTTATTAAACACACTGACTCTCAGACTCTAAGCAGCTAGAAAGTACCTTCCATTTCTCCAGACTGGAACTTTCTGGCACAAGGTAGAATCAGTTTGTCTGCTTAGTGCTTCCAAGGGCACCTTTGGTCTCCCATGTCATTGAGGTACACTTTGGAAACAACTATGGTTTCTAATACAGTGATATTTCCTCTTCAGGGACTACAGCCTCTAGTTTAGTTTCAATAACTAGCTCTATCCCATGATGTGGTTCTTGTTTCTTCCTTGTATAGTGGACAGAGTGTTTGCATTTGCACTGGCTTTTTAATGGGCTGTAAGTGGTTGACTGCAAGCAGAATTCTTGAGTCTTGGTTCAGAGCCAGGGAGACTTGAAATGTTTGGGGAAGCCTGTGTGTGCTGGGCAGTGGGTGGGGGTGGGGATCCTTTCTGCTATACATGTGGCTCATGTTAACCAGGCAGATGGGTAGAGAAGCACTTCCTCCATGCCTCTGGTATGGATGGAGGGCTGGGTTGTACCTCAGTGAGCATTTTGCACTATTTTGGACTGGCTCACCTTTTCCATGAGTGTTTGGAGCCAGCAGCCTCAGAGCCAGAGACTGTTAAAAGGCCCCTTCTGTTCATTCCAGAGGCAGTGGTGGGAGCCCCCAATTTGGCTATATCTGCTGATGTGGACCATAGAGTATTTGATATGGAAATAATTTCCAGAGATTTTTTTTTTTTTTTTTAGGCAAGATCATACCTAAAGCCATCCCAGAAAGACAAATCTCCTCCTCTGCTCAAGTTAACACTTTATCTATCTATCATCTATCTATCTATCTATCTATCTATCTATCTATCTATCTATCTCTGTGTATGTGTATGTCTCTTGGGATCAAACCCAAGGCAAGCTGTCTACCACTGAACTTAGTGATCTCAGCACTTTTGCCTTCCTGCCCAGATCTCTTCCTAGAAGCCTGTTACCTTTCTGCCTGTCAAACCCCCTTTATGACCTTGAGATCTTGTCTAGGCTGTATGTGGCTGTGTGTGACTGTGACTCTGTATGACTGTGTGACTGTGTGTGACTGTGACTGTGTGTGGCTGTGACTGTGTGTGACTGTGTGTGGCTGTGTGTAGTTGTGTGTGACTGTGTGTGCCTGTGTGTGGCTGTGTGGCTGTGACTGTGTGTGGCTCTTCATGACTGTGTATGGCTATATGTGGTTGTGACTGTGTGTGGCTATGTGTGGTTGTGTGTGCCTGTGTGTGGCTGTGACTGTGTATGGCTGTATGTGGCTGTGTGTGGCTGTGACTGTGTGTGGCTATGTGAGGCTGTGTGAGTGAGGATCCACACCCCAATATACTGGCTGCTTTGGCTGTCAATACCTACGGGGCTGACGTTTGCACTAACATCTGAGCGATAAGAAAGGGCAACTTCAAGGAGTAACTGAAGTAAGTTAATAACATTCTTGGCACATGTTAGAAGTTTAGTAAGCTCTGATTGCTCCCTTTTCTTTATGAATCAAAGAAGTGGCTGGCAGATAGCTGGTGGGTGAACATACTTGCCTTCAAACCTGAAGACTTAAGTTCAGTCCTTTGGACCCGCATGGAAGTAGAAAATAGTCTCCTGTAGGTTTCCTCTGACCTCTACATGCTTGCCCTGATATGTATGCCTCTATGCTTCATTCCCACAAAATAAATAAGGATAATAATATAAATAAAAGAATCAAAGAAGTCTTATTTAAACATAGGAAAACAGTCTTTATGGCTTATTAGATGTGATCAGAAGGATCTTACAGTGATTCAGGTGAGTTTTGGAAATTATACAGTTAGAAAATTTGTTTACAGCCCATATTATCACACTGTTTTCAGGAACAGCTGCTGAGCAGTTCTGAGCAAGCCGAAGAGTTCCCTGACGGTGTTTACCCCTGGGTCCTGATAATCGGTATCTTTTTCTTTGTTAGAGAAGCCAGATTTTCTCTTTATCTGCTGCCATGGCCTCCTCCATGGAACATGGAAATAGTGTTTCATTTCCTTAATCAAATATCATCAGATTTGCATTGCAACCTGTTACATATGTGAGAAGAACTGATGTAACTATTGTCTCTTTAAAGAGACAGTGCATTTGGGGGCTGGAGAAATGGCTCAGCATTTAAGAGCAGTGACTACTTTTGCAGAGGACCTGGGTTTGATTACCAGCACCCACATGGTAGCTAACAACCATCTGTAAATCCAGTTCCAGGGATTCAGTGCCTTCTGGCATTATAGGACATGGGTGCACTTAAACACATGCAAGCAATACACATAAAAAAGTAAAAATAATAAAAATATTTAAAAAAACAGTGCATTTAGTAAGACACGGCACTGCCCCAAACATGCATAAAAATGTATGCAGTAAAGCATCTTATACTTTTATGGAATATCTTCATAAAAATATAAATATATAAGTAATAATAGCTTACCCCTAAGCTGGCAATAGTGTAAGACTTTATCCTCTACAAAGCCCTTTTGTACCAGCATCTGAGCCTCACAGCAGCCTTGAGAGTTACCTACCATGCACCGCTGAGAAGAGGCTAGCTTCAAAATCAGCCACAACTGAATTCAAATCTTGGCTTTGAGTCTTATGTGTGATTTTGTGTGGGGGGTGTGGAGCTGCGTGTGCACATGTGTGTACATGCATGTGTGGAGATAGAGGTCAACCTTAGGTATTATTTCTCAGGAGCTAGGCTGGCCTATGTATCAAAATTCTAGGCCAATATGAGACCTTGTCTCAGATAAAAAGGTAGAAGGTGGAAAGTAAAGGTGGAAGGGGACTCAGAAATGGATGGTGTGGATTTCAAGAATATAATTCTCAAAGTAGAGGTGTTGTGATTGGCTAACTAAAGGGCAAGTAAAAGCAAAACTATCAATCCACCCACCTAGTCATCCTACCCACTCATCTATCCACCCACCCTCACATCCATCCTCAGAAATAAGGGTCTGACTAGACCATGGGCTAAAGGGATGGAGAAAGGGGCATGGAATATATTGATATTTCTAAATAGAACTGGGTGGGGTTTGTGTGCAGTTGGAAGAAGAGGGGAGTAGGTAACATCTACATGGAATCATGTGAAGCAGGTGTTAGGGTCCTTGGTAGATGACATTTCACCTGAAAGCCTCCAGGTCATCTTGCTGGATCCGTCTGTGGTTGGGCATATGAGTCTGGGAGAGTTCGGTCCACTCATTCAGGGAGCTGTCACTATGAAGTTCATTGCTGATACTACTGCCTTTTCCCTGATTTTGGATTAGAAGAGTAGATGACGAAGAATGGAGCCCAAACTTAAGGCACACAGAGAAGAAAGAAGAAGGTAAAGAGGTAGCCAGAAGTTTAGAAGTGCCAGGACAATATGGTATCCCAAATCAAGGAGACAGAAAGTTTCAAGCAGCAGAGAACAGCTAGGGAGTCAAATTCTGAGTGCTTTGCTTTGGAAAATAGACCCGTCATTTTAATTGTCTGTTTCTTCTATGTAGGCAGATGGAGAAAGGAAAACAGTAGTGACAACATCAATTTCTAACCAAGTAACTGAGCATGTAGAGGTAGAGAGAGGAAGTATTCGATGTTTTACAGACAGGCAAGGGCCAAGCACTCAGTAAAATTGTCATCTACTCTCCCACCCATCCATCCATCCATCCATCCATCCATCCATCCATCCATCCTTCCATCCATCTACCCATCTACCCACCCATTCATTTACCCATCCATCTACCCACTCATCCATCCACTCACCTACCAACATGTTTACCTACCCATCAACCAACCCATCTATCAACTCATTCATCTACCTACCCACCCGCCTACCCACCAACCTCCCATCTACCCACCTCCCATCCACCCACCCTTTCATCCATCCATCTACCCATCCATCCACTCACCTATTCATCCATCTATCCACCCAACCATCCATCCATTCACCCATCTATTTATCCACCCATCCATTAATTCGTCTAACCACCCATTCATCCCATCACCTACCCACCTATTCACCTGCCCATCCACCCATCCACCCACCTATCTAACTACCTCTTATTCATCCATCCACCTACCCATCCATCTATCCACCCATCTAGTCACTACCATCCCATTCATCCATCTACCTATTCATTCATCCACCCACCCACTTATCTACACATCCATCAACCCACCCATTTACTAATCCATCTATCAACTCATGCATCTGCTCATGAGTTTATTCATTCATCCACCTGTCCATTCATTCATCCAACTATCTATTTATCCATCCACCTATCCATCTATTCACCTACCCATGCATCATCTACCCAGCTACCCATGCAATATTTGCCTAGTGCTTGATAGATGACAGGTTGTATATGAGATCTTACTAGATAAAATGCTTGGAATACTGAAATAAAATAAATTATCATATGCCCTGGGGAGCTTGCAGCATTGTTGAGAAGATAACTGAACATAAAGATAATTAGTGCCAGGCACTGAGTGCTTTGGAAAAGATATACATAATGACTCTGGAAGATGGGAGAGGGACCATTTGACATGGATGGGGAAGAAAGCTTTTGAGCTGAGAAGACAGCCAGGGGTGCCAAAGGAGAAAAGGCACCTACTTCACATGTGTTGTGTGACGGGGGACAGTGATGGGGTTGAGCTGGAAAGGAAGACTGAGGCTAGAATGTAAAAGGGGTAGAATGCCATTCAATTTGGTCTTTATCTTTTGGAACATAGAATCTAAGCATCATTGGTAAGCAATACAATAACACAGTAGGGTTGAGTTTCAAGAAGATAGCTTTGGTGGTGTGGGAATTCTGAGTGTGCAGTGGGGTAGTCTGAGACAGGGTCCCATCTCAATCCACTTCTGACTTTCTCATTGGGCAAGTGTTTATTGACACCTGCTCTGTGCACCGCTCTGTACTGGATCCTGAAAAGTTCCAGGAAATTGCTGTCGACATGCCTTTTGTGTGTTTGTGTGCACATGTATATGTGTGGAAGCCAGAGGTTCACACTGGGTGACTTCCTTAATCACTTTCCACTTTAGTTTTTGAGACAGGATCAGTCAGTGAATTGGAGCTTGCTGATTCAGCCAGACTGACTGGCCAGGAAGCCCCAGGAATCCTTCTCTCTATGCCTTCCCAGTGCTAGGATTAAGGCATGCACTACTGGGCGTGGCAGGTGCTGGGGATTTGAATTCTGGTCCTCCTGCTTGCTTGGCAAGCACTTTATCGACTGTGCCATTTCCTCAGTTTATGACCTGCCTTTCTTGTGAGGATCTTTCTGATCTCAGCCTTGTGGACCATAATATTGACCCAGATGTTGGTAGCCAAAAATCCAGACAGATTCATCAATTGGAAGCTTGCCACCACCAATCCAGCTTCTCGGTATACTTTATTTTATACATCACTCCTTATTTTGACTGACTTGGTTGGCTTGGGTTGCAGATAGGCAATTGCTATTGAGAGTATGTGGCCAAATGGACTAGCCACAGCACCAAATAACACATCTAGGTCCTGCACAGTAACATCTGTTTCTGTTTCCCTGAGTAACTACGCAGCAACACAGGGCAGGCTCTGTACCCAGGCACATGCTCTGCGTTATGTTCTAGTTATAACCGAGGACAATTTCCATGTGGCTGGTGATGAAAGAGCCAGGTCAATTTCAGAAGGGGTGAGTGTTTCCGATTATGCAGATCACATCCAAATATTTACCTCATTGAATCATTTTGGATGGGCCCTGCCTTTGAATTCGGTGGAAATGCATCCAGGCTTCCTTTCCAGTGCATGTAGGAAAGATATCTGCTTGGAGCCTCTTCTTTGCTGGCAGGGGAGGCCTAGGCACACCCTAGGATTGCCGCTCTTGCTCCCATGATACTCGAAGGAGATTAATAAGTAGCAAGGAATGTAAGTGTTCTTCCAGGAAAATCCAAAGCCTGTTAGTGGTGGAAGGGGCTTCAGTCCCCATCAAGTCCAGTCAGCTCATTTACTGATAGGAAAACTGAGGTTCAGAGCCACACACGTTTGTCCCAAGTTACAGAGTGATTAAGAACAGCCTTGGGTCTAGAAGGTAGGGCTGTGCGTAGGGTTTCCCAGGAGTCTTCCCTTCCTTCTTTTGTCTTTTTACGTCTCCTTTGACTGCTCCCCCTCTATGAAGAGTTGGCACCTGTTTGATAGCTATGGCTGGCTGCACGTCTTGGGACAGTCCTGGGTACCACTCATGCTTTAGCCAAAGCTTTCTCTTTCCACCTTCCTTGGCCTCCACTCCTTTTTTATGTAAATGCATTATTGTAACTGTTTATGGAATGTATTTCTAGCATTTACATGAGTAATTACCACTGAGGAGATTTTCACTCAACCAGGGCTGAGGTATTTTGATCTAGTCTTTCATATCATTGTGTGAGTGTGTGTGCGTGTGTGTGTGTCTGTTTATATGTGTGTGTTTGTATGTGTATGTTCCTATTGTATGTTCGTGCATATGGAGGCCAGAGGTAGATGGCAGGTGTGTTTCTCCATCTCTCTCTACCTTATTTTTTTGAGACAGGGTGTCCTGTTGAACCTGAAGCTCACCGATCTGGCTGGCTGACTGGCCAGCAAGCCCCAGGAACCCTATCTCTGCCCCAACAGCACTGGGATTATAGGCATGTGTTGTCAGGCTTGGCTTTTATATGGGATCTAGGATGAAATTCAGGTCCTCATGTTTGTAAAGCAAGCAGTTTACTGACTAGTCTGACTCCCTCACCCTCTTTGAGGCTCTTATGTCCATTTTGTAGCACTGGCGTTAATATTAATGCTGAGAAGATTTGGGCCTTTTGTATTGTGTCAACACAAGTGATCAAGGTATTATAGCAAATTGTAATTTTCAGAGAAAAAGCGTAAGTGGCACCCTTGATTGAAGTGGTCTGACTGCAGAGTCTCTATGATGTTCTTCCTCCCCAAGGTCCCTGGTGACACATGGCCTAACTGAGGTGGCTTCTCAGTGATCCTATTTTCCTTTGCTCTCAACTTTCCAAAACCTTTTTCTCCGACTCTGAGGTGCATTTCTGTAATACTCACTTTAGGGTATTGACTAGGTTATGTGGCTAAACCCAACTTAGTTTTTCTACTTTCTTCTAGAATAAGGCTTTAGAATATCAGACTTTGCATCTGACTCCTTTTCTATGAAGAACAGATGGAAGGTTTAATTTTGCAGAAAGAGAATTAGAAACCAGTGAAATTGTACATGATTTCACATTATTACCGAAACCAAATACATTGAAAACATTTAGAATGGTGCCTAGTTCCGGGCTTCCTGGTGGTGACAAGGAATTCCCAGGGTTTTCTGTGAGTAGAAAGACCATCAACTCTTGGCTTAGTCTGTGCCTCTCACTCCCCACCCCACAATCTGTTCTGAATCTTTCTCCCTTTAATCTATTTATTTTTATTTATTGAGCAAGCAATATTGTAACTATGACTGAAATTTTTGAAATTACAAGAAAAGTTCTCCTGGACTCAGCTTTTGTAACAGGTCAGATGTTTTCATTTTTCCACGTCCTCTTCCAGGCTTTGTTCATAGGCCTACAGAACCTTTCCATTAGTATAATCATGGTATGGTTTCCAGTTTGCATTTGGCATTTTCTACTTAATATTGTATGACAAGACGGTTTCTCGACTGCACCGTATTGCTCATGGTGATGGTGTTTTGTTGAATCGTGAAACCCTAATTTATTTGACCATCTTTCAGTCTGGCCCTGCATATCGTTCCCCCTGCATAGTAAGAGCTGGATGTGGTAGTAGTGCATGGTTAAAATCCCAGTACTCAGCACTCTGGAGGATCATGAGTTCAAAAGTAGCCTATGTTATATAGTAAGCACCTTTTCCTGCTGAGCCATCTTTGTAGTTCAGATGAGCCAGCCACTCTGTTTGATCATTGCCCATAGCTGCTTTCTGTTCTTTAAATCTTGTGCCAAAGGCAGACCCACCTCAGTTCACATCATGTTGGTTGGCACCTTTTATATATATAGGTCTGCCATCATTTAGATATCATCTGGTGTTCTTTACTGCCAGCAGCTGAAATAGAGCAAGGGGATAGGTTGGGATGAGTCCAAGAAGCAGGTAAGGAGTGAGAACCACCAAAAGCAGAGCATCACGGGTGATCGCAGCCTGGACAGTGGAGCAAATGAGCTGGTACTGTAGGGAAGAACCCAAAGCTATCAGTCTCCTGGTCACTCGGTGGAGGACACAAATTCCAGGTGGTAGTTGGCCTGCTCTGTCTACTTTATCTTCAGCTGGCTGGCTCTGGAATGTGTTCTCAGTGCCTTTTTTCCAACGTGGAGAGGTGATTTTTTGAAGTGCCAGAATGAAGGGGAATGACTATCGGGCTACCCTATACAGACATCTTCCCATGCATATAGGTTTACACACATGTCCCTGCCTGACACAAACCAACCTTACAAATGACTGATCCCAAGGTGTTGTCAGTTACAGCATCTAGCTGTCAAACCAGAATCTTTGAGTGAATTTCAGTTTCTCCCAGTAATATCACAACCTCACTTGCTATGCAGTCCAAACTCAAGTCAGTTGAGATGTGACTCCCTGCTTTTCTCATTTCTTTGAATGTCATCCCTTCCTCCTGCTCCCTTGCTCTTGCCCCCTTGTGACTATTCAAAGAAGTCTCATAGGGCTGGAGAGACGGCTCAGTGGTAAAGCCCTTGCCTTGAAAGGGGATCTGAGTTTAATTGCCAGGACCCATATAATAAAGCCACGTATGGTGGTATGTGTTTGTCATCCCAGTGCTGGGAAGACAGAAACAGATTGATTCCCAGCTGACTTAGGTAAATTGGCTAATTCTAGTCCAGTGGGATATCCTGTTTCAAGAAACAAGGTGGATAGGGCCCTAAGGAATAGCACCTGAGGTTGACCTCTGGCTTCTAAACACTCCTCACCCCCTCTCAGAAGTCCAATAACATTATATCATAGCTGTTTTAAGATTTTATTTTTACTTTTAATTAGGTAGGTGTTTGTGCTACAGTGCCTGTGGAGGCCAGAAGAGGGTGTCAGATGCCCTAGAACTGGAGTTATAGGCAGTTGTAAGCCCCCTGATACAGATGCTGGACACCAAACTTGAGTCTTCTGGAAGAGCAGCAACCCCTCTTAACCACTAAGTCATCTGCCTAGCCCCAGATATTATAGCTCCTCTTTGTTTTTTCTTTGAATGATTTTTTTTATTTTTAAAAGTTGCAAAGACATTATGTAAAGTTCCCTTCAGCCTTCCCCTGTCTCCCACAATATCAACATTTTACATAACTGTGGTGTATTCATTAAGCTAATAAATTAGCATTGGTTTCACACTCTTAGCCATGACCTTTATAAAGACTTCACACTTTCTGTTAGGATTTTCCTACATTTTTCTATTCCAGAATTCAATCAAGGTACTATAGAAAACTTGATTTTTTTTGCTTGCTTCAGATCAGTTTTTTAATTAGTTTTTTATTTTTGAGAAATTTTTCTGTGAGTATTGTCTCTGAATTATTTCTATCCCCTCAGTCCTCCAACAACTCCTCCCGTGTCCCCCAACTTCCTCTCAAATGTTTGTCCTCTTCCTTATTATTACATATACACGCATACATTTATAATAAACATGAACATACACACTATATATGTATATGTACTTATATACATATATATATACACATATGTATAATACACTCAACCCATTTAATGGTGTTCTTGTGTACCTGTGTTCTGGGGTGCCCACTTGAGATTAGATACCAGTCCCTGGAGAAAACTGATTTTCCCTCCCTCAGCATCCATTGATTTTCTGTAGCTCTGAAGCTTCTTTGGTGAGTGGTGAGAGGTATACTTGTCTGTAAATAGAAGGATATGTATTCAGGAAATTTAGAATACAGTAAGAAATTACATTGGTCTAGGGGAATGGCAGAAGTAGGTTCTTTTCTAGGGTCTGTGGCCTCTCCAACCATGTGTACTTGGCTATGCTTCCAGTCATGCATGAACAGGCCTGAAGTCCAATTATACAGCTGTTAATTACCCCCAAGATAAAAGTGCTACTATTGCACTAAAAGAGATAGTTTTCTGAGCCAGTCATTGTGATTCATAGGCTTTACAGCCGGGTGGGATCATTAATAGGTTTTCTTCACTGGCAGCTTGCATAGTATCCTCTGATGCTATGAGAGCTTCAAGGAGGAGGCTTCCAGGTCAGTTCCAGCTCAATTGCTCCAAGTCCTGTGTCCAAACCATGTCATATCTTCAGCAATAGGGTCTTACCTTCAAGTAAGAGAGGCAATCAAGGGCTTTGGCAATAGCCTATATTACTTAAGAGCCTCTTGGACTACCCTTACCAGTAACTTGAAGGAAGGTTTCCCTTGCCTGGCATTATGACTCTTGTTATGTAGCCTTCAGCTATGTACATGCACTCACATTTATGTTTATTGTGTATTTTTCAGTAGCTTTATTAAATACTGTTTCTCTTTGGTATTTCATAACACTTAAGAGGAAGAGCATCTCAGAAGGCCCATAGTGTTTTATCCAACACATGTTTCCCTAGACCTTAAACCTCAGCCTGTATGGGACACATTGTATCTCTGAGAAAGGGACCCAATGTGATATGTGCACTTTGAACAAATCCCTCCTTAAATTCTGTCATACCATTCTTGCGTCCACCCTGTCGCCACCCTTGAATCCCTCCAGGGAGTGGAGAGAGCATCCCTTTGTTCCCACAGTTGGATCTTCTTACACACTGGAAGGCTTTGGACTGGTGCCATTCTCCCAATGGAGGGACAGATGAGCATCTCCCTTACCTCTGCTGGGAGGCTAGTGGGCTGTTACATGCCCTACAACCCCAATGGAATGGCGTTATGTTCTCATATGTATTTTCAAAGCCCTTTCTTCATCCACTAGACTGCGCCACCCTTCTATACTTCAGTGGTTGATCTGCACAATGGGAACGAGAGCCATCAAAGCGCATCCTGAGAGTCAGTGGGTTGTTAAGCAGTTTGGGTAGATGAGGACGTTTTTGCCCATCTTTTTCTGCTTCTTCCTCCTGTAACCCTCTGGCTCATCTCTTCTTTCTGAGGGGCCTTGTCCCTTTTCTCAGAAGGCTCAGACTATGAACTTTCTGTCTCCTCTCCTTGCATCCACATGTTATGTTCTACAGTGGAACATCGCTGCTTGTTTTGGTTTCCATATTTTCATCATTTAAGTAGCTTTATTGAAAATTTCTTTAGGGGCCACTGGTCTGAGGGGTGAGGTCATTTAGAAGTAAGCACTCCAGTTTAGTGACTTTTCTGTTCATATGTGCATATTACCTCTGGGATGAGTCCAGACAGTGCTATCTTGGGGATTTCTGAACTGATAAGACTCTTGCATACTCTGTAACTTCTGATCTCTCCAGGGAGTCTGACAAGAGCTGTTCAGTTACATAACAGGACTAAAGCAATTAGTCCATTGGCTGGTCCATGTTTTGCACTAAATAAGTGGTAGGTGTTATTCCTGTCCTTTGTTAAGAGTATGCTAATGAGCCTGCCCTGCCAGCTGCTAAAGTACCCATGAATCCCAGGGGGCAGCCAGCAGGTGACCCAAAGCTGGTGGAGGTGAATGATAGGGCCAATTTGCCTTTTGCTTTTTTAAAAAAATACTGTCCTACTTCTTTTGTTTTTCAGTGTTTAATGTGTTACAGGGAACTATCCAGAGTTAGAGAGATTGTTCAGTAAAGAGCATTTGCTGCTCTTCCAAACGACCCAAGCTTGATTCCCAGCACCTCTGTCAGTTGCTCACAATTGCCTGTAATTCCAGCTCAAGGGGATTCAATGCTCTCTTCTGGCCTCCGTGGCATACACCCACATGTGGCATGTATTCACATGGACACATAGACACATACACATAAATAAAAATAAACTTAGAGAGCTCTCTACTTTAGTAAGTATAAACTGACCTTATTCTAACAGAATCGTTTTATTCTAGTGTCTGGGAAAGGTACATTTCATCTAACTGGGCTCCTATTCATGATGTTTCCAAACTATCTGTAGTTGTTTCCAGACTTTGTTGTTCTTATAAATAATGATGCAATATCAATCTGTATATATGCAATATGATGTATTGGTTCAACAAAACTCTTATAAACTGCAAGTATAACTCCTTTTGCTGTTGAGCTAAAGTATGTGCATTTGAAATTTTTGATGAGAATTAGAAAGTGCTCTCTGAAGAAGTTGCCCCAGATTAGATACCCATTAACAGAGAGCATTCTTGCCACACCAGTATCGTTAGACCTCATAGCCTTTGTCAGGCCAGTTGGTATCAAATGGACACTTGGTGTTTTGTCTTGTATTTACTCTATTATACATGGTGCTGAACAGTTTTCATATGTTGTTTATTTTCTCATTGTATTTCCCTACTCAGACTTCTATAACAAAGCACCTTAAACTGGGGGACTTAAATAACAGGACTCCAAACTGATATGTAACTGAGGATAACCTTGAACTTCTGACTTTCCTGAATCTATCTCCCAAGTGCTGAGATTACAGACATATGCCAACCATCATTTATTCAGTACTGGGAATCAAGACCAGGCCTTTGGGCATGTTGGCAGACCCTCTAACAACTGAACTACATTGCTACTCTGAGCTGTCCTTTTCTTATATACTTGTTAAAACTTGATATGTGAAGATATCCAGCAGTTCAGGGTATATTTTATTTTATTTATTTTTATTTGAGAGTGACAAGGTCTCATGTGCCCAGGCTGGCTCTGAACTCTGTATGTAGTAGAGGATGACCTTAAACTCCTGCCTCAACCGGCACCCCCAAGGGCTGATATTGCAGGTGTATGCCACCAGAACTGGATCTCTTTTGATCTGGGTGCGTTTTAGAAGTGCCTTCAGGCCTGACATGCCACATGATAACTGAAGACCAGGCGCATGCTGGCAAGTTGAAGAGCCTTGCAGTTTGGTGATTCTTTTTTTGTCTTTTTTTTTTTCTTTCTCATCATGGATTGTTTTTTGGCTTTTTGCATTTGTCACTAACAAAGATCTTCTTAGTTCTCATTTTAGGAATATTATATCTCCAAACACTTGAAAAGTTTCCTTATCTCGCATCTTGACATCCTGCCCCACAGAGAACTCACAGTTAACTGTCAGCAGATAAGAGGGAGGGGAATCAGAGGGTCGGGCAGGACTGGGGGAAGCAGGAGGCTGACTCCCTGAATGCTCCTCCTCTCGCTTTGTCTTTCTTCTTCCTTTTTTCCCTTCTCTTTTCCTCTTTCCTTCTGCTTTTCCTTCTTTGATCCCCTTGTTTCTGGCTGAATACTATTAAAGCCCAGTTCTGGAGTGTGTGGTTGGAGTCTCACTATGGGGACTCAGATGGAATTCCAAGTTACTCACTGTAATTCCACTTAGAGAATTCATATGGGTAGAATAGGATGGAATGTGGTTTCATGTTTCCTTCCCACAAGGATCTTGCCCAATTTGGCAGTCGGAAACTAAGTTAGGGTGGGATTAATCCTAGGAAGTAGCTCTCCAGTGTGGCTGCGTGTCTAATGGAATGTTCCAGACAGTCTTGGTTATCTCTGTTACTGAGAGATGCGGAAGGGGCCAGGGGCGGAGAGCCTAAATCCCCAAAGGTGCCAGACACATCTTTCTGTCTCTGTTCCTTCATCCCTATCGTCCTTGCGTTGGAGGAACTGTTGCTGTGGATTCACTCCTCCTTTTCTTCTTGTTCCCACCAACAACACGGGCAGGTAGTGGCATCATGCAGGAGGCGGAGCCCCAGAGCCTCAGGGAAGAACTTCATTTTAGTCTGGTCCCTGTCTCTCACTAGCCTGACATGATGGCATATCACATAGTTTCTTGGGACCTCAGCTTCTTCTCTGTACAGTGAGCAGAATAACAGCAACCTTCTGGGTGTCAGGGTGGGACACGGTGGGGCCCTAAAAGCAGGACTCGGCACAGGAGCTTGCCTCTGCCCTGCCTTGGAGCTGATCTATATGCGCATGTGTCCAACAGGGAGAAGGTTCTTGGTGACCACCAGTAGCATACTGTCCTATCTTGTCCTGGAAGTCTGACACTCTCTGTTAGTTGAACGAGCCACCACAAACTTGATGGCATAAAACAGCAGAGCTGGATTTTCTTCACAGTTCTACAGGCCAGATGTTACCAAGTGCTCTCCCAGTTCCGGGGTGGAGAATCCTTCCCTGCCTCTCCAGGCTTGTGGCCACATCCCTGCACTCTTTGCTTAGGTGGTTGCATTGCCTTCTCCTCCAGCCTTTATCTTTTCTTCCATGCTTCATTGGACTCTGGCCTTGTTCTGTATTTCTAAATAGGAAAAAAGCCTTTCTAGGTGCTCAGTATAGCAAGGATGGGCTGAGGGGGTTGGGGTTGGAAGCACAGCGTTGCAGACAACTGACAGATATCACCGAGTCAGTCTTAGTCTCTCTCTCGCTCTCGCTCCTGTCTTGTTCTTGCTGTGAACTTGTCTGAAATTGGCTCACCCCATGTCACCTGTACTCTGGCTTTCTCAGCATACTTCCATAACTCAGCTGACTGATGCCAACAGTGAATTACTGCCAACTTCACGGTAGGGTCTTTGCCCCTCTGCTTGGTCACTTCTTTTCTTCCTGGTCTTGCTCTCCCATCCTGCTGTGGTTACTTCTACAACCTTTAGAAACAAACTTAAGCTGTAAGGTTGTCTGGGATGAATATATACTACAGTTTGGTTGAAGGAAGGTGACCCTAATTACAAAATCTAGTGTTACAAGAACTCTACTGAAGAGCCTAGTCCTGGCTTTTGGTGACCATGGAGTCAGCTGCAGCAGAGGCATTTCAGGCTTATCAGGCAGGCTCCTGATCAGTCCTCACAGTGGCCCTCTGAGGCAGGTTTAGCACCATCAGTCATGTGTGACACTCTATTTGACACCACGTGGCATGGCATTCAGGAAGTCAGGTTTGTTCCAGATTATCCCTGAACTGCCTCACTGGACAGGTTCTGGGGGCACAGAGGAAGAGTACAACCTGGCAGGAGGCTTTGAACTGGTGTGCCAAACAGTGCTACTGAAAGCCAAGGTCATAGGTGCATCAATAAAAGGGCAAGGGTAATCTAGAGGCATCTTCGCACTGCAGAGATAAGTCCATGGCTTGTTGAAAAAACCTTATCATCTAGGGAAAGCCATAGATTCACTCAGTGGTCTAAGAATAGAAAAGAACATTCTAGAAGAGGACTCTGGAAGGTCAGGAGCATTTATGTGCTAAGAGCAAATAATAAAACATTGCAGGTATTGAGAGATGGGTGTAATGAATCCAGTGAAGTGACTGGGGGTAGGCCACATGATGTCTCTGAACCTCAGTTTCTCTTCCATAAGGTGAGATTGGTGGTAACCAAGACAGTCATGAGGACTCAGACATTATGTGTGCAATAAGGCATTCAGTATGTGCTAAGCAATTCCAGCTCTCATTAGGACTTCCTTGTTTCCTCTGTGCATGAGCTTCCCCCTCCCACCAAGGCAGCCAGTTTCTCCTGGGAGCCTTCACATCATCATGTATTGATAGCATGAACCTTGGTTGCTACTGGATTCAAGCCAGTTGCATGGACCTGAGTACTTTTCCTCTTAGTCCTCGGTGCCAAGAATAGTTAGTTTTAATTGTCAGCTTGAATCTAGAATCATCTGGAAAGAGAGTCTGAAAGAGGACTTGTCTGAGCCAAGTTGGCCTGGGCATCTGGGGAGGGAGGACGGGGGTAGGGACTGTCTTGATTATGTTAATTGGTGTGGGAAGTACCCGTCCACTGTGGGTGATACTCTTCCCTGGGTGTGGGTCCTGGATGATATGAGTGGATGGGGAAAGGGAGCTGAGCAGTAGGCATGCATGTATGAATTCATTTTTCTCTTGACTGTGGATGTGATTAAATGCTTCAAGTTCCTGCTGCCTTGACTTCCCCACAATTCATTGGAACCTGGAATTGTGAGCTAAATTAAACCCTTTCTCCCCTGTTGTTTTTGGTCTGGGTATATGTTATTATGGTAACAGAAAGGAAACTAGGATATAGTGCCTGACTCTGGGCCAGGCATACAGCTTGTGCTTAGAGCACGTCTATGTTGATGCAAAAACACAGCTCTCACCTCAATGAGAATAAGAAATAGTTTATTCTGGATCCAAATGTGAGTGACCATGGCTCAGGAACACAGATTCAGATGACCTCAAATACAATGTTCAAACATTCAGTTTTATGAAGTTTTTATAGTGACAGAAAATCAAGGTCATTAAAAAGTACACCGCTGGGGAGCATCAGGCAGTAGGGTTTCAGCCAAATGGGGACGTCTCTGCTATTGGCCTCAGAATCTATCTGATGGCCTTTGGGTTGGTGGAAGCTCGGGAATCTCTTTGTACATTCCTAAAGGATTTTACCTGCTAGTCATAAAAGTCAAACACAGAAGTAGGCTAGGAATGGCCATTATAGGGGCTAAAGATAGCTCAAGATAACTGGGGTCTGGCGCTGCACCATTTTAACTCTCCGTAATCACAGAGGTTCTGATGAGCCAGCCTTGTGGAATCTTTGACACAGGTTCAGCTTTTTTCTAGGAACTTCAGTTCCCATGTTTGTAACAGAGGAGCCATAGAGACGCTGCGCTTAGCTTTTAGCATAGCATATGGGTCTCTGTAATGACCAGTTCAATGGACCTGAGTGTGAAATCACTCTCTGGCTAGAACCTGCACACACTGTGATGTTTCTCACATCTTCTGATGTGTGTGGAAACTGCAAAATTATCTGTTAACAAACACTTAGTGCCAAGCTCTCTGCTGTGCAGATAGATGACCCCGCTTAAGTCTCCTTATGGCTTAGAAGGAAGGCATAGTACCATTTTCCTACCAAAGGCACTGGCCTCAGAGGCTCAAAAGCTTCCCGGTCACTGTCAGGAGGTGGCAGGGATGTGGTTCCTGGTAGACAGGCTGTGTACGGCATGTCCTCCAAAGTAGTTACAACTATTGCTTTTACTGCAGGGAACCAAAGGGCCAATTTCCCTGTAGCTATGGGAAGTCCAGGCCCTCCAGCCTGAGGGGAAACACAGTCTAAGGTTGAAGGGGACTCCTGAGGATGCTGTATCTGCTCTCCAAGGCCAGAATGGTGGTGGATCGGTTGCTTTCCTCATTGCTGTGACAAATGCCTGACAGAAGCAACTTATTGAAAGGTTTATTTTGGCTTACAGCTTGAGGGTACAGGCTATCAAGAAGGAAGAGGCATAGGAAGAGGCATGGTAGAAACTGGTCACATTGTATCTGCAGTCAGAAGAGACAGAGAGAGAGAGAGAGAGAGAGAGAGAGAGAGAGAGATTGATTCACTCAGCCTCCTGTTTCTAGGAACCCCATCCTGTGGCATGGTGCTCATGTGTAGGGTGGGTCTTTCCACTGTAATTAACCTAATCTAGAAAAACCCTCACAGACAAACTTAGAGGCATGTTTCCATGGTTATTCTAAATCCAGTCAAGTTGACAATGAAGATTAACCATCACAAGGTGAAAAGATTGTTCTGGGAGTAAAGGCACTTGCTGCCAAGCCTGAGGACTAGAGTTCCAGTCCTCAGATCCACATAGTGGAAGGAGAGAATAAACTCCCACAAGTTGTCCTCTGAATACCATGTGTACCCCCTCCCCCTAAATTAGTCTAATAAAATATTTTAAACAATAGCAACAAGGAAACAAAACGATTATACACCATGGTGCCCAAAGCCCAGACTGCACCATGATCCTCAAGGGTTCTGGGTACTTATATCTTCCTGGGTTTCATCTTTCATTAAAAAACAGGAGAAATGATCTCTCATGACCAAGTTGGTATAGATTGTGACCCAAGCTGAATTAGAATAATTCTATTCTGATCTTTAAATCAAACCCTGCCTCTGCGTGCTTCCAGCCGAGAAATAAGCCCTCCCCAGAACTTTTCTGGTTTTGACCCCTGTCTTCTTTCTTCACAGGTCCCACAGCGGTTGGCAGCAGCTGAGGGCACCGAGGACAGCAGCGGTGGCTCCCCAGGTGTGTGGGGCGCCTGGGGCCCCTGGTCCGCCTGCTCCCGCAGCTGCAGCGGAGGGGTGATGGCGCAGACACGGCCCTGCCTGCCCAGCTCCTACCGCACCCGTGGCAGCCGCCGACCCGGGGCCCTATCCTTCTCTGGCCACGTCGTGTCGGCCGTGCGCACATCGGTGCCACTGCACCGGAGCCAAGAGGAGCAGCGTGCCCTGGCTGGCCCAGCCGCAAGCCGCCAGGGCTCCACAGTGCAGCGTGGCAGCAGGCACCCGCAGGCCCGGGGTCGAGACTCCACTGAAAGAAGGTAGGCCTGCACCATGGTCCCTATCTATCCCTGCCTAGACTGAGCATTGCTGACAGTGCCCTGGTCATGCAGAGTGGGAAGAATTCCTGACAACACCTGTGTGTATGAATGTGTGTGTGTGTGTGTGTGTGTGTGTGTGTGTGTGTGTGTGTCTGTGTCTGTGTGCGCGCGCGCATGAGTGTGCTCCTGTGAATCAGACCTGCAGAATCACAGCTGACAGTGTACCCTGCCCCCCACAGGCACACACATACATTGCCAACAGTGCGCCAGTGTGTTGTTTGTGCCATCTCCCCAACTAGCCTATGTGTTTTAGAGCTCGGAACTGTCCATATTTTAGAGAATTCAGGATGTGTGTCATCTCGGCCAAAACACAGTTTTATTTCTGCAGGGAACCATGAATGCTCACACCAAACAGGGTAGCAACGTCAAGACATATAAGTGGCCTAGGTCATTTATCATCAGGTTCCCTTTCAGTGAGTTTTGTCAATAAAACCGTAGAGATACAAGGAAAGACAAGAAAACTTGGTATTCAGAACTCTTGATTTCTAAATTACAGCGTTGTAATCACTGAAGTTTCTTGCATGCCTTTTCCATACCAGGCAATGTTGTCTGTTATTTTCCAAGGACAGTTCTGTGATAGTCACTAACATACTCCTCATTTTAGAGGCAAGGAAGCATGGCTTACATTTCCCAAGGCTACATAGTCAGGATTCAAATCCAGCTAGTCATGGCTCTAAGGAGTTGATGAAACAGAGGTTGTGTACTGGGAGTCTGGGAACTTACCAGGTTGAGTGATTACCCAGAGTTCTAGAACCAGCAGGTAGGAAAAAGTTTGAAGGTGTTTGTCTGATTCCCAGCACTTCACTTCCTGCTCTGCACCAGCTGTGGTGGTGGAAGCCTGGGGCTGGGGGATCTGGAAAAGGGGCTTTGTGGTCGAGATTCTAGGATTGCTCTCTGGGGCACAGGCTCTTGTAGGCCCCAGGCCCTGTGCTGCAGGCATTCTGGCTGAGCATTTTGACAGCAGGAAATTTTTTCTCTTCTAACTTATTGACAAAGGGCCAATTACTGTTTACTGTGAGGTTCCTATAAGTTTTTATTATAGTCCTGTAATTTGACAGTTTCAGATGAAACAATCTAAATATTAGCTGGGAGGCCTGCACAGCTGACAAATGCCGAGCTCTTCCTGGCTGATGCAAGTCACATTTGCTTATACTTTCCAGTCATTAGGCACTTGCATAGTATATTTAACCCCAAGGAGAAACGTCAGTATGTTGCGTCGAGAACTGGCTGCTCCATTCTCTCTTGTAGCTTTGAGATTTGAAGGAAAGGCTGCTGGGGTTTAGATGTTTAAGACATGGTTAGGTTACTGTGCCAAGCAACTGAAAATTTAATTGGAGCCAGATAACAAATAAAAACTATTTGACTTTCCAACAAATATTTATGGAGCATCCACTATATTGGAAGGCCCTGAAATAGAGAGAAAGGTGAATATAGTCCTGGCTGTGGGACTGCAAGGCTTTTGCTGATCGGCTGGAACAATTCTTTGCAAACTTTGTGTGTGTACGTGTGTGTGTGTGTGTGTGTGTGTACCAAAGTTCAAAATTAAATGTCTTTTCTAATCCCTTTCTACCTTATTTTTTTTTAAAGATAGATTCTTTCACTAAACCTGGAACTCTCTGATTTGGCTAGACTGGCTGACCAGTGAGCCCCAGAGATCCTACCGCCTCTGCCTGCCCGAGCCCTGAGATTATAGGCTTATATTTCCATGTTTGGCTTTTTTATGGGGCTGTGGGGGTTCAAACTCATGTTCTTATGCTTGTGCAAGGAGCACTTTACTGACTGAGCCATGTCCCCAGATTAGCTTACTGCTTTTCTGAAGGATGAGAATCCTTTCTGCAAAATCAGTCTGAGATGGAAGCTCAGTTTATAACCCTGGGTAAAAGCTGAGCTATTATGATTGGAACCTCAAAGCCATTGCTATAGATGTCCTGGTTCTAGACCCCAATAGAATAGGATTTTCAGCCTTGTCTGGCCAATAGAACTCTCGGCTCCTTTTTTCAAAAATCCTAACATCTACACCATATTCCAAACCCACCTCAGAATCTCTGGGGCTCATCCCCAGACAGGGTGGCATTCCAGTCCAGCCCAGCTTGGGAGCCACTGGTCTGCAGCTATTTTTTTGGAATCTCATGTTTATAAGGAATTTGGAAATTAAACTCATCATGCAGAAGTTTCCAAGTTTAGTGAGGACGTATCACAGTCTCTTGCAGTTTGTATGTATTGGGAGTGGGGTGGGGGAATGTTAATCATGAGAGCTGTAAGTTCCCATCTTCTCTACCTACCAGGGTTCTAGCTCGTAGATCAGTGATATCGGGAGGGTCATCATTTAAAATGATCTTGATATGCCTTGGAGACTGAGATACATTGCTGTCAAGGGCTTGAAAGGAAATGTATCCAAATGCCATCATGGTAATGGATACCCTGTCGGACTGTGGCTCATGTATAATGCATATACCATTTATAATTCACACAACTCTGTGAAGCAGAGACTGTTCTTCATAGTTTAGGCATAGGGAACAGAGGCTCTGAGGAGTGAGGGAGCTTGCTCAAAACTACCCACATCAGAAGCAGCAGCACTAGAATTCACACATGGGTCTGGCAGAGCCCAGTATTTGACTTATTTTTATTTGTGGGTATGGTGAAAGGGAGGTTGCTGACTTCTACCAGGTATGGCCAGAAACTGCTTAGAGAGTGGGCAGTCTGAACCATGTCTGGGTAGATAGATGGAATTTCATGGTCCAAACTTACTCTGGGAAACTGGAGAGATGACTCAGCAGTTAAGAACACTGGCTGCTATTGCAGAGGACTTGGGTTTGGTTCTCAGCACCCACATGGTAGTTAATAGTCATTGATAACTCCAGTTCTGGGGGATCTGACGTCCTCTTCTGGCCTCTGTGGTCACTGTACAGCACGGGTGCTCTTACATGCATGCAGGCAAAACACTCATACCCGTAAAATAAAAATAAATTAAAACTTACACTGCATCTCTTCTTTGCAGCGTGCAGCTTCCCCTCCAGGAAACCCTCCTGCGCATCTAGTCCAAGGCACCAGAGGGCTTAATAAAACTGAAAGCCTTTCCTGGGGGTCCTTATATTGTGGTGGTGAATGAGAACTAAGCCCATGAGACCCTATCCATGCTGGATGATGGTAGAAGACCAGAGCTGTGAGAGGGAGAAGTCAAGGAAGAATACTCCCAGCAGCTAGTTGAGCCTGCTCTTACAAACAGAACTGCTTTAGCCGGAATCTTCTATGGGAAACTCCTGATTCTGTAACTCTATAGCAGGCCTTTGTCTCTTTCAGACATATGTACACACTCTAATGCCTCAAAAATGTCAGCTTTTATTAGAGCTCTCCTACAGACTTTGGGGCTAGAAAGATTAAAGTCTCTGACTTTCAGTTACCTCATCGTTCATATGAGATTAAGGATAGTGCTGATTGTGATGGTTAATACTGATTGCCAACTTGACAAGGTTTAGGCTCACTAAACAGGCAAGCCTCCAGGCAAGTCTGTGAGGAATTTTCTAGATTAGGTTGAATGAGGTGGGAATTGTAAATGTAGACAGCACCTTTGCGTGGGCTGGGGTCCTGTACTGAAAGAAAAAGAGAAAGGGAGCCGAGCACCATCACTCTCTGCTTCCTGACTGTGGATACACTGTGACCAGCTGCCTCAAGCTCCTGCTGTCTAGCTTCCTGCCTTCATGAACTGTATCCTCTGGAACCATAAGCCAGAATCCTTAGTTGCCTTTGTCAAGCATTTTGTTACAACAATGGGACAAGTAACTAATATGCAGATCATGTGGTGTTACTGAGTAATTAGATGATACATTCGTATCTCCAGCCCCTAGGAGAGGCTCAATAAAATGCCACCATCATTCCTATGATGGGTGTAGATGCTGATGTTAGGTGTGTCGGAGAGAGGAGTTAGATATTATGTTAGAGGAAATTTTAGTTAGAATTCAACTGTAGTAGGAAGGATCAGGGGAAGACCTGGGGCCACTCAGGAAGGAAAGTCTAGTTCAGGAAAGCAGGACTGTGGGCAGCATAGCCGGGATACAGACAAGACCCTAGGGCCTGAGGCTCCCTGCCCTATGCCCCGTCTTGGTATAGCTTTCTCAGAAATGCCCTCCACCACGAGTAACATTCCTGAGCCTTGGTGTCAGGGCAGTGGCAGTCGGGGGAGGCACTGGACAGGAAAGTGCAGCCTGTAGGTCTTGGCCCAGTGATTCTATAAAGGCACTCGGCCAAGTTCTTCCTTGCTTCCTGCCCAAAGCCATGCCCCTGTGACAGCCAAAGGGAAAGAGGTGGGTGGGAGAGGAGGGAGGAAGGTGAGCCCTGACAGCCTGGTAGCTCACACCCATGAAAATGAAGACACTTTTCACAAGGACAGACTTACCACATAGTTTCTGGAGATGAGTGCATATGTGTTAGAGGGGCCAGAAGGAGGCCTTGTTATGTGACCTCTGCTACCTGTTTTCTTTTTTTTTCCCCTCCAATTAAAAGAAAATGTGTTAAAGTACACATAACAAAGCTGGAGATATAGCTCAGTGATAGAGTAATGGACTAGCACCACACACACACAAATACGCAAATAAAATTTACTATCTTGGTCGTTTTCAATTAATTAAGTGTGTGTGTGTGTGTATGTGTGTGTATGCGTGCATGTGTGGTGCGGGTATGTTCACACATGTAGGCCTGTATAGAGGCCAGATGTTTTCAGAATGTCTTTCCCCAATCACTCTCATACCTTGTTTTTGAGACCAGGTCTCTCACTGAACCTGGAGTTTGCCCTATGGGCTAAATCAGCTGGCCAGTGAACCCCCAAGGTCTTCCTGTCTCTGCCTACCCCAGCCCTGGGATTTAGACACATGCTGCCATGCCTGGCTTTCTATGGAGTTCTGGGGGATCAAACTCAAGTCCTTATGCCTACTCTCCACCTGTCTCCACCTCTCCCCATTGGGGTTATGGGTGTACACCATGCCATGCCCAGCATGGATGTGGGGGCCAGTGTTCTGAACTCTGGTACTTCACCCACTGAGCCACCCACCCCCAGAACTTCATCTTAGTCACTTTACGTGTACTGTTCAGTGACATTAAATGGATTCTTCTTGGTGTGCAGCTATCACTGTCATCCTTCATCACTCAGTAATTCCTCAGTCATACCAGCCTGGGGCCAACCACCATTTTACTTTTTGCCTCAGTGATATTAAGTATCTCATACTAATTAATGGAATCACTGTGCAGTATTTGACTTTTTGTGGCTGAATTATTTCTCTCAGCGGAATGTGCTCGGGGTTTATCATGTTATCACATGGGCAGAGCTCCTTTCCTTTCCAGGGTGGAATAATGTTCAATTGTATGGATGTGCCATGTTTTGTTTATCTGCTCATCCATCAGTGGACACCCAGGTTGCATCCATGTTTTAACTATTGTGAATAATCCTGCTCTGAACACAGGTTCATGAACATCTCTTCAAGCCCTTGATTTTGGTTCTTTTGGGTGGAGGCCCAGAAGTAAATTGTAATTGTTGGATCACACCATATTTCAATTTTTAATTATTTAATTATGTGTGTGTGTGTGTGTGTGTGTGTGTGTTTGAAGGTGAATATGTACCATGGCATACATGTAGAGGTCAGAGGACAACTAATGGAGGTCATTTCTCTCCTACCATGTGAGTCCCGGGGATGGAACTCACTTTGTAAGTCTTGGCAGCAAGTGCCTTTACCCAATGAGCCATCTCGCTGGCCCTTTGTTTTCAGTTTTTAGAACTGCCTCTGTACTAGCTGTCCCATTTTATATTACATCTACACAACAGCACCCAAGGGTTCCAGTTTCTCCACATATTGCTTGTTTGTTTAAATGGTAGCCATTCTTTGCAGGTGTGGAAGGCTATCTCCTTGTGATTTTGGTTACAGTCCCTGGGGATTAGTGATGCTGAGCATTGTTTCTTGTCCTCACTGGCCAGTATGCATCTTCTTTGCAGAAACATCTCTTCATGTCCTCAGAGAACCTTCCCTTTTATAACATTAAAACCAGGTTGAATGTCCTCCCATTCTCCAAATGTTCAGCGATAATAGGATCCAGAGCCTGTCTCGCTCCCCATAACCTTACAGAAGGGTGTTGTAAAATGTCTATTGGCCAGTTGATTTCAGTTTCCACAGAGACAAGATAGAGAGCAGCACCCATTCCCCTAAGGTCTTTAGGGAATTTTCCAGCACTAGGTTGCTAAAGGGCCTGTTGTTGGCTGGCTTTCTCTCCCAGTGAAGTTCAGTCCTTACGCTTGCCTCTGTTAGCCAGCTGTCTTGATGGGTCACTACACTGTGAACTGCTGGGCAATGGGAAGCTCAGCGGCATTCATTCAGGAGTTTTCTTTTTTTAAAAAAAGTTTTATTTATTTTTTATTTTATGTGTATGAGTGTATTGCCTGCATACATGTAAGTGTACCTGTGTTGTACAATGCCCATGGAGGTCAGAAGAGGGCATCAGATCCCCTGAAAGTGGAGTTACAAATGGTTGTTAGCTGCCATGTGAGTGCTGGGAACTGAACCCAGGTTCTCTGCAAGAACAGCCAGTGCTCTATAACTGCTGAGCCACCTTGCCAGTCTCTCGTTCAGCAGTTTTCAAAGAAGTATCATCTCCTTCCCAGCAGGCATTACCAAATCTCACCTTTCACCTTCTAGAGAGACACATGTAGGTGACTGAACATTAAAGTCCCAACTGTGAGATCATAATTCCTGTGTGTGTGTGTGTGTGTGTGAGAGAGAGAGAGAGAGAGAGAGAGAAACAGTTTCTATGTTCCTTGGATATTTGTAAAGAGGTTGAGGAGGCTGAGTTTTCCAGAATTCTGCTGTGGAATGAAGCCAGTTTCCATTTGGAGGTGTCTGATTGGGTCAGGATGACCTTACCACAGCTGTGCAGAAATAAAATTTGAAGTTTATGTATTCACAATTTTCTACGTATATATCATATATATATTATATAATGTACTTTGATTTTCTGCCCTCGTATTCACTCCCCTCCCATCAACCCCTTATTCTCAAGTCTCCTTCCTACTCTCATGTCTTTTTTTATGTGTGTGGCCCACTGCATTTAATTAGTTGCCTGAATGAGCATGAACACGAGTTATTTACTTGAGCAAGGACTGCATCACTAAGGACCATGGCTCCCTCTTCCCCCTGCAACTGTTAACTATCTGCAGCCCAATTGGGAGAATTGGGGTCTCCTGAGTTCTTCCTCCATCCATGATCGCATGTTGATGAGTGCAGTCTTATGCAGGTAGCCACTGCTGCTTTTGAGTTCATGAGTGCAGTCACCATGTCACACAGTCATGGGCATTTTATTCTGTATGCAGTATATGCAGAAGCTGACACTCAGAGGTTGTGAGTGGCATGCTGGTTCATAACTTAGCTGCAATTGACAGGGTTGGAATCTCTGCCTAACTCAGCTATTTGCTAGCCTATATCCTGCCCACATTGCCTAGCATAAGAATGCATCTTGTCATTTGGTGCTGTGAGTGAAATGAAAGCTTTGTATAAATACTTAGTGCAGTATGGGCACCTCATGAGCACTTGGTAAAAGTGGTCAAATGCCCCATTGGTGGGAGCTTTACATGGAACAGTATAGCGTATCATCACAGCTGTGCGATAGACTTCTATGGTTCCCATTTATGAATGACAGGCTCGAAGGTCAGAGTCAGTGTCTACTTCAAGATCATGGGGGAGATGGGTCAGATTGAAACCCAAGTCTGTACATCATACCCCTCCAAGACTTGTCTTTCTAGAAAGTGTATTTTTTTTTTCAAAGTTAAAGGTAGCATCCGTTAACTAGACTATGATAAAGCAAGAGCTCTATGTCTGAGATGGGAGGTGCAGTTATTTCCCGGTATCTACCCTGGAGCTCTGATACACAAACACTGAACTCCAAAGACTCTGTGGAAAGCCAGAAGGTAACACTGACTAGCTATCGTTAGCGAGTGGCTACACAAAGTCTTTACATATAAAGGTACTGCCTTTCAAGTCTTTGTCTGGATTGTAACATGACTGGGTCTTATGTGTTTTCTTTTCCTTTTAATTTCATCACGGTGTATTTGCTGAGTACCAGGTGCTGTGCTAGATCCAGCAGGAATAGACAGGAGAAGGAGAAGTCTAAAATCAAGGTGTTGGCCAGACTGTGTTCCTTCTAGGGCTTCAAGGGAGAAGCTGTTTCCTTCTCGCCCTTTCAGCTCTTAGAGGCTGCTGCAGCCCTTGGTTCCTGGTCCTCTCTCCCTTTGCTACAGTCAGCTGACTGGGTCTTCCAAGGAACTCTCTGTCTTAAAAGGGCACCTAATGTTTGGTGATGAGTATGCTACCTGCAGGATGAGCAGAGAGCCGAGGGACCATATAGATGGTCTAGTTCCTGATCAGTGAAGGTAACTTCATGATAGAGGATACTCCTTGAAGGATGAGTTTACATTCTTTTTAGGTGAAGAAATGAGCAGGAACCAGGAAAGACTTGAGACAGGTGAAGAATGGCTAATACAAAATGAACATGTAATCCTTCTGGTCTTTGTGGTTCATGCTGGTAGGGTCTAAGAGAAAGACAAGCAAAAAGATGGTGAGAAGACCAAGAACCCAGGGCTGGGGTAAGAGGGCTGCCCAGGATATTGGAAGAGAGAAGGGAAGACAGTGAGACTGCAGATCCAGGGAGGGCTTCTTAGAGGAAGTGGTCAGTGAGCTGAGCTTTGAAGACAGATTTTAGCAGAGCCTGAGTGAAGAGAGCACTTAAGGAAAAGGGCAAACTCAAGGGCAAAGACCCAGAGGCCTGCATGGGCATGCCCTGCTCTGAGGTCGTAAAGGGCTTATGGGGGGCTGGAACACAGTCTGTAAATGAAGTGTCCAGGCCAGCCTGGAGACGTCACAGCCTCCTTTTTAGGGAGTAACTTTCCATGCTGTGGGGACTGAACTAGAAATCTTTTAAAAAAGGCAAGTCCTATAAACCCAGATGGCTGCTTCCCATTTTAAAGCAGGCATTCTGTCCACATACAAAGTCCATCTTAATTTCCCCTTAATGTCCTTGTGATCATTGCACTTTTAACTCCACCTCATGCACCCCATCCCCATCAGTCTCAAGAAGCTGGTATTTATTGGGTGGGGAGCCCACACTTGCTCCTCTAGTTCTGTAATAATCACATTGGTTTCCAGATAATGCTGCAGCACTCATCCCCAAATTAATTGCTTAAAATAATGAGCATTTATTTTCCTAGAGTTCACAGTTCTGCAAGTCAGAAGTCTAAAATCAAGGTGTTGGCCAGACTGTGTTCCTTCTAGGGCTTCAAGGGAGAAGCTGTTTCCTTCTCGCCCTTTCAGCTCTTAGAGGCTGCTGCAGCCCTTGGTTCCTGGTCCTCTCTCCCTTTGCTACAGTCAGCTGACTGGGTCTTTTAACTCCACCCACATGGAAATCCTGGACAGGCCGGGAAACTCTTCAAGTCTTTCTTTGGCAGTCGCTGTTTTCCCTGGTGTTAGGCAGCAGGGAGCCACAGCAGCAGGCAGTGGGGGCAGTAGCAAGGTGTAATGTGCTTTGGCCAAATTGTCATGGGCTGCTGGAGCTCACTGAGAAGCTGGCTGTGGAAGTGTGGGTGGCCCCCACCCCACTTCATGTTTGTGTCAAGTGTCCTCCAAGGCCACTTGTCGGGGTGATCTGTGCTCCCCTCTTCCAGTGCAGGGAGGAGAGAACAACAAAATTGCCCCAGAGTAAAAACTATAGGTAAACCATTTCCAGCATTGTTTCCAAACAATTCCATTGTTTGTCTTGTCATAGAAAACAGAGACACCAGAAGTACAGCCATTGCAAGCTCAGCCATGGACAGAAAGCTCGATCCGGAACTCCAGATGACTGCCTCAGTTTTCCTGTCTGAGTTCTGCTGTTGTGCACGCCCAGTTTGATGGTCCCTCTCTCTGTTGCTATTTGTTCTTTGCTTGGAAGCCTCACCCGGGGACGCTCTGCTCTGTGGGGACCCTCTCTATTGGGAACACCAACTGACTCATGAGGCTTTCTCAGTCAGGTTCTGCTGCACGATTTGATGATGTTTTTTACTGTCTATCTTCTACCATCTTTTGCTCTTTATTCGTTTACTTTGGCCATCACCCCAGGGCCCCCCTCCCCCTTGGGTTAATCTTAACTTCAGAATCCCTTTGCTACCTAAGGCAGTGTTGACAGGTTCATAGAGACCTTTGAGGCAGGCATTATCAGCCTACTGTGACAAAATACTACTTTGAGATCTTTAGGATTTCCAAGCAGTAGGACAACTTCTGTACTAGCTGTCCACTTACCACCCTCTCTTAGCATGGTTGTTGTCTGGGAAATCAGGCAATGATTTCTTAGAAAAATGGAGAGAAAAAGCCCCACTCCACCCTTAGTGTTCAAGTTGTGTTAGTAATTAGCGATGGTTATAATAATGAAGTTAAAGACAGTACGTGGCCAAGGCAGATGGTGTAGCCTACACAGTTCTGCACCCTAAATCCAGAGCCCTTCTCCTTAGTTTTCACAGCTCCTGTGATTCTGGGTAAATCACCTAATTTTTCTGGGCATTAGCTTCCACACTGGTAAAGGAAAAAGGTCTTCGTCTTACCATTAAGGTCTTGTGTGATTTTGAGGAAAATTGCTGTGTTTGTTTGTTTGTAGTCTCATGTAGCCCAGGCTGGCCTTGAATTCACTATGTAACTGAGAATGACCTTGAACCTCTGATCATCCTGCCTCCACCTCCTGCAGAGCTTCATGCATGGTAAGCAAGCACTCTACTGACTGAGCCACATTCAATGCCCAGTTGCTGCTTTAAATGACATGGCTGTTGCCTTTGCCATCCAGTGTGAAAGGAAGAGAAGGTGCTGTGAGATTCGGCTCTCAGACACACTTTCCAACATCCTTCTAGAACATTTGGTGGTTCTTTTACTTTTCCACATGCATTGACATCACAGCTCCTCAAATCCCCATCTTCAGACTTCGCTCTCATCACATGTGTCTTTCCTAAGTGTCACTTATTTCCGCTGGTCTCCCTGGGGGTTTTTTTTGCATTAGAAGGACTCCCATTTCTTACCATGTTGAGGTTGCTGGGGCTGGGAGTCATTAGGCCCAACTTCCTGTCTCAGATTCATCATTGGCTAATGGCAAGACCTAGGGGACTCTTAATGTAATCTATAAAACATGGATAATTATATGTCTTCTGTCTACCACACAGGCATGTTGTGAGGGTCAAATGAGGTAACAGCTGTAGAAGTTCTTCAAAAAAACATAAGACTCAGTTCAAAACAACATGATGTAGTTATTTTAGTATCATTAACCAGATAGTATTTGAGAGTTATTCTGTAACTTCTTATATGTGTGTATACGTGCATGCTCTTGTATTGTGTGTGTACATGAGTGCACATGTGTATGCATGAGCTTGTATGTATTAATGTGTGTAATTTTTTTAAGCTTTTTAAATTTATGTGTGTGTGTGTGTGTGTGTGTGTGTGTGTGTGTGTCACATGTATACGAACCTAGAGGTCAGAAGCAGAGTTATAGGTGATTATAAGCCACCTAATGTTGGTGCTGGGCACTGAACTTGGGTTCTCTTCAAGAGCAGCAAGCACTCCTTAACCGTTAAGCCACCTCTCTAGTTGCATATATGTGCATTTTTGCCCATTACCTTTCAAACAGAGTAGAGAAGACCAGACCTCCATCACCAGCTTTCCTTACCTCTTCCCACTCCCCAGTGGCTCATCTCCGGGCTCAGGTAGCAATCATTTGTTTTTCCAGGTCCTCTTTTCCTGCTCTGGACTGGAAGCCATTTGCAGTTCCTCATTAATAATTCTGGAGTAATGTGTTATTTCTGTGGTGAGGCTCCTGCAGCTGAGGGACCCCTTCAGGAGGGGGACTTGCTGTTAATTAAACTTTGAAGAACCACACTCAGATTTCTTGGCCCTCCCTGGATACGTAGGGGGTCATGTCACATTGGGGGTTGGTCAAGTATTCAGAAACAACATGGTAAAGAGAAGGGAAGCCTTTGGCCTTATCTGTGCTTCTATTTAGAAAACGTCTTTGGCCTTGTCGGGTAGGTAACTAGGAACGCAGGTGCACGTGTTTACAGTATCAGTTCTGGTTTGTTTGGTTTTTTTTCCACTTTTTCCCCTGCAAGGAAAGCTTTGTTTCTTTCCTATGAATCAGGAATTCCACTTGGTCCTTGGTTTGAGGAGAAGTTACCTGTTGATGCTAGACAGATAAACGATGTTTTAATATGCTTTAGTTTGTGGATCGGAAACCTTAAGTCCTCTTACTAACAGTGTGCTGTGGAGCTGGGCTCACTGGTATGTACATTTCTGCCTGTAGGTTAGGGAAGATTGGAGCCAGATTTTGAAGCTTAAGTTACTCTGATCTCAGACAAGCCTCCAAAGAGCCCTTGTTCATTTCTTGTGGCATTTCATTAAGTGTCAGAAGTATTTCATTAGTTATCAGAACAAAGATCACATTCGCCGTGAAGAATGCTGTACTGAACCCTCTCCAAGTCATTCATAACTCTAATCCAAGAAGAAAGATACAGCAGGCTACAGAAAGAGCCTGTCTACAAGATGTGTAATCCAGGAGGTGGGGAATCTCGCTTTGAATCTGGAATCCTAGGGTTTCTTCAAGGCATGCCTAGAGGCAGCCTCAGTTGCCTTGTTAAGGATGGAGAGGAATTTCCCGTGTGTGTAACTCGGATTTCTTTCACCCACACTACCTGCAAGAGCTGCATATACTGTTGAGTCAGTTGTAACAATGCTCATTGATGTGCTATTTTTGTCTCAACTAGCTCTACTTTATAGCTGAGACATTGAGCTGAGTTAATGTCGGTAGTACTCTGCTATGGTGCAGGGCAGAGTGGGACTTGAGAGCAGAGGCGCCTGACTCTACTGAACCTGCTCTTCCCACTCCTGCTCTTCCCCACAGGGTAGGTACAGGCAGGACTATCAATATGAGAGAGGTGTGGGGACAGCCGCTGTGGTTTCCATATTGCTCTCTCTCTTGGTGCTCAGGATGGCGTGCTCAGAGAGCCCTCTCCCCCAGGGCTCTTCACGCCCTTGCTCTCTTATCAACCCCACAGACCCTCTTCTGCATGTAGAGTTCTTTTGTCTTATTTTCACCAACAACAAGAAGCACAATTCACGTTGACTGACAGTTCACTCTGCATAGGAGGCTAAATAACCCTCTTTTCTTTCTCCTGCCAAGGATACCAGACCCCAATCCCTGGAGTCTGTAAATGCTGACTTATTTGCAAAAGGGGTCTTTGCAACTGTGATGAAGTTAAGCATCTTGAGAGAGGGACATGATTCTGGTTTGTTCCTGTGGTCTTTTTTCAGTTTTAAAATTAAGTTTTTAAGATAGCACGCAAAGGAATGGGTTTCATTGTGACACTTTCACAGACATATGTTAGTACACTTCTGAGTGTGTGTAGGGGTGTGTGTGTGTGTGTGTGAGAAAGAGAGAGAGAGAGATCAAAGTAGGGGACATGAGAGGGGAGAAAGATTTTAACAGGCTGGGGGAAAGGAGAGTAATTGAATAGGTGTGACAGGAAAGCAGAAGAGGACTTTGGTGGAGAAGGGGACTGACAGGAGGGGAGTAAGACGGACTGGAAAGGACAACGGAAGAAGAGGACTTATGTGCATGTGCAGGTGCATGCAGAGGCCAGGAGACAACCTTGGGTGTCATTCCTTGGGTGCCATCTACCTTGTTTTGTTGACACAATGCCTCTTACTATTCTAGAACTGGCCAAGTAGGCTAAGCTGGCTGGCCAGTGAGCCCCAGGGGTCGGCCTGTCTCTGCCTTGCCAGTACTGGGATTTCAAGCATGTGAGCATGTGACACCATGTTTATTTTTCCTTTTAACCTGAGTTCTGGGGATTGAACCAGGTCCTCAATCTTGCTATGCAAGTAATTAACTGATTGACCCATCTCCCCGTGTTTAACCACTCTCTCCCTCCTGGCCTTGACTTCACACTAGCCTCACAACCCAAGTCAGGCTTCAGCCCTAGAGTCTTCTATGGTTTGCCTTTCAGGAACAGAGTATTTTCTTTAATCCCTGAGGAGCCTTTTCCCTGTAGAAACATGTGGTCCTCATGGGCCCCTGTGGATATGGCAGCAGTGGGCAAACAGTTTCCTTTTCCTGAATGACGTCAGGTAGCGCATGGTTCATTGCAGTTTGGTGTTGAAAACGTTCTTTCCAGATTTCAGAAGAAACAGCCACTTTTCTTTATTTTCCAGCAATTTCTCATTCTCAATCGTCCGTGCCTGTCCTCCTCTGTGAATGCGAACTTGGTATTTAAAAGCTGCACATCTTGTTGTTGCTTATGCTCTGTGCTGGTTAGTTTTTGTCAATGTGACACAAACTGGAGCTATCTGGGAAGAGGGAACCTCAACTGAAGAACTTCCTCTATCATACTGACCTATGGCCATGTCTGTGAAGCATTTTCTTGATTGCTGGTTGATATGGGAGGGCCCAGCCCACTGTGGATGGTGCTGTCCTCTAGGCAGATGGGCCTGGGCTATGTAAGAAAAGTAGCTAAACAAGCCAGGGGAAGCAACCCAGTAAGTCACACCCTTCCACGGTCTCTACTTCGGTTCCTGCGTCCAGGTTCCTGCCTTGGCTTCTGGCCTTAGCTTCCCTCAGTGATGGCCTGTGAGCTGTGAATGTAATAAGCCCTGTCCTCCACAAGTTGTTTTTGGTCAATATGTTATTACAGCAACCGAGAAAGGAAACTTGAACATTCTCCTTAAAGATTTATCAGTTATTCATTCTGTAGCATTTATTAATATTATAATTACATCTGTTCATACAGACTTAACATCTTGATCAGGTTGTTTAATGTCCCATAACCTTCAGACATTAAAATAGGAGTGATTTGCTATTTGACTATTTTCAGTGATGGTTTAATGGGGGTACTATGCAATAAGCCATGGGCAGGTGTTTGGTAGGACTGCTATTTGAATGACTGAATATATTATTCAGAACACTATGCTAAATATTTTTAGGGATCAAGTAAAACTCCAGGAAAAAACCCTCTATCCTTCATTTCATGAGGGGTAATAAACATATCCCTAAATAACTTCTTTAAATGCAAGAATTTGCATCATTATAATTGGGATGTTTCGTATTCTTAATGAGGGGAAATATGAAGGAATATGTGGTAACTGTGTACATAGAAAGTGGTATAAGGGGCTGGGGAGATGATGCAAATGACAAAGTACTGGCCTGGCAAGCATGAGGACCTGGGTTCCATCCCCAGAACCCATAGGAAATTCTGGGTGAGCTGGCATGCATTTGTAATTATATTCCTGGGGAGGCAGAGAGGGGAGGGTCTCTGGGTCTTGCTGGCCACTTAGCTTAGTACACTTAGCAAGTTCTGAGGCAATAAGGACTGCCTTAAAGGAACAAAGAGGAACACAGAGAATGATACCTGAGGTTATCCCCTGACCTTTACATGCATGCACTCATACATGTACTTGCATACATACAAGCATGCACACACACACACACACACACACACAAATACATCAAGAAAGTGGTATTAAAAATTCAGAGTGGGAAAAACATTCAGAATCTGAGAGAAGCACGTTGCTGCCTCCATGAGCTTTTCACATAAAAGATGCTCAAAACCCATAAGTCATGTTAGAATCATTATCGTCTCTGTGGTAATGAATTCAGCAGAACTTGCTTCAGAAAATCAATCTTGAGCTTTCTTCAACCTGCAGAAGGTCAGCCCCTGGGGCAGGGGGCACTGTTTGAGAGGCCCCAGGGGAGAGGGGTTAGGAGTCAGCATTCGCTCAGCATCTGCTCTGGCCAGGCCCTGTGCCCCACAGGTAATCCCATTCAGTTCCCCTTAAGCCCTTGTGGTCCAGGGTTCAGATTACAGTCCATACTGGCAGCAGCCTGGACTCCCAAGAGGGGTCCTCTTACTCATACTGGAGGAATGAATGCATTTACTGTTCTTTTGTGCAAAGCCATCTTGTACCTCTCAGTGCCACGTTTGGCAGTTGGTCTCTGCTGCAGTTCCTGCATGTCAAGGTCAGAGGCTCTGTCTGTAATCTTCCGGGCAGTGCAGCCTTCACGGGAACCACCTGGTATGGTGTAGCCATTGGAGGCCACACCCTGTGCTCAGCACCTTGCCTGCATGATTTCACTGAGCTTGTACAACAGATGAAGTGGGCATTGTCGTCTAACTGCTGGGGAGAAGAGCTGTGTGGGGACTTGCCCGTGGCGACACAGGTCGAGGAACTGGGCTCCCCCTGTGGCCCTGTGCTACCACGTCTGTCCCAGTTGAGCTCTTACTCATCTTGCATTGCCTTTAGGGTTGCCCTTCCTGGCACAGAAGAGAATGGGAAAGTCATCTTTGCTCCTGTCTGTCTCTTGGATCTCTACTAGCTCGTTTCTTGCTTTTGTGTAGATCCAAAAGGAAGTCTCATCCTCTAGTCAGATCATTTCCCCACTGGGAGGCCACACTGGATTGCATCTGTCAGTGCCTGTGTGTAATGAATCTCCTGCTCAGGTGGGAGTGGCATCTTTGGCCCACTCGGTCATTAATTTCTGCTGTGTGGAAACTGGCTTCTCTTTATGCCCATTTTGTGCCTATGTTTATACCTTCTCTCTGGGCCACATTACATAAGGCACCTCTAGAGTGGTCCTGGAAACCCAGGGCCGCCAAGGTACCCAGCACCAGTGAGCCCTGTGGGTGACTGGTTCTGGGGGACATAGCTGATTTTACAACAGGATTCTGGAAAAGGAGATGTTTAGTGAGAGCCCTAGTCTCCTCCAGGAGTCACTGCTCCCAGGAGGACAGGGTCTGTTCTAAAGATTGCTGCTTGGGTTTATTTCCGAGGGTGATGGTGTGCTGTGGGGGCAAGCCTATGAACTGCAATTACTTAGAGGCCAGTGGATAGTCATTAAGAGTAGGGTCTTCTTAAACTTGGCTTCCTCGTGCAAAGGGGCTTTTAAAACTCTGAGCCATCAGGCTGGAGAGATGGCTCAGCAGTTAAGAAAGCTTGCTCTTCCAGAAGACCCAACTTTGATTCCCAGCACTCATATCCAGTGCCTCATAACTACCTATAACTAACTTTCTGGGGCCCCAATGTCCTCTTCTGGCCTTTACAGGCATCTAGACATATGTGACACACACACACATACACACAGAGACATAAATACACATAAGTAAAAATAAATATAACATCTTAAAAACCTTGGAGTCATTCCGAAACTACCTTTCTTGCCACTGCCATTGCCCATGATGCTTGGCTCCTGAACCCTGGAGGTATGGCTCCACGCACCTATGACAGCTGTCCTTTCACTTTAGTGGAAAACACTTCCCCATCTCTCCCCAACCAAGCATAGGGATTCAGGGTTCTTATTTCCTGAAGGCACAGAGCAAACCTGTCAGCTGACTCTCCTCATCTTAACCCCTCTGGGGAACAGAGGCCAATCTGTTCAAGGTCAAACCCTTGTCACAGGTTAGCTGCACAGTAGCGAGCCAGGAAACCTTTGGGTTTCATCATCTTAATTTTGATTTTCCTAAGTGGTCTGAGTTTTGCCTCTTATCTTCTACCAAATAATTTATTGCCTAGAACCATCCTGGCAGGCGTTCCAGTCTTCTGAACTTCTAAGGAGACATCTGCGCTCAACCCAAACCATTTGCTCGAAGCCTCTTTGAACTCAGCGCATGATATCCCTTTTCCCTTTGGCAGGTGGTGGTAATGGAATAGGCGAGTTTCAGGAAAATGAGGCGCTTTCAGCTTTCAGCTGCAAACTTCTTCATGTCCAGCTTGCTTCAGATCTGTTCCACCTCGGAACACATATGTTTCTGGTCCTCAGTTCTGCTCCCTCCTAATCCTCTTCCCTTTAATTTGAGACTCTTAGAACTTTCTAGATGGCCACTGGCTACCAAACTACTTTTGTTAGTTCCTTTCTCTTCCTTCCGAGATGCTTGGGGCTGCCTTGGGGCTGGAACTCAGAGCCTTTTTGCCTCTATGAATTCATCCAAAGCCATAAGCTAATCTATTGGTTAGAAATGCTGAAGATTTGAGCTCTGGTCTCTCACATGTGTAATTTCAGTAGACATTCAGAGTGCTTCTGTGTCAGGTTTAGGGTTAGCTCAAGGATTATGCACACGTGAATAAGAATAGAAGAACCTGGCCCTGTAGAAGGGGAAGGCTTGACTTGACAACACTGTCCAGCCACAATGCTAATGCCATTGCCAGGGGTATGTAGAGAGCCTGCAATAACACCCACTGTGGGGAAAAGCAGATGAGGAACCCGTGTTCACACTGGGCTTGGGAAGTTGTACCAATACACAAGTAGGTAAGACAGAACTCCAACAGGGTATTGAAACAAAAGAACGCAGGTGTTTGAATGATCCATTGTGGCTGACAGAGGTCAGGGAAGGGAGTTGAAGATTGGAGTCGAGACTGAGATCAAATAACATCAAACTTAAAACCCTCTGGGCTTGAACTTTGTTCTCTAGCCAGAGATGATCCATAAAGAGGTTTTATTTATTTATTATTCATTCATTCCCTGTGTATATGTGCATGTAGACATTGAGGCCAAAGACCAGTCTTAGGTGTTGTTCCTCTTTTGAGATAGGGTCTCCCACTAAACCTGGAGTTCACTGATTCAGCTAGGCCAGTTTGCTAGAGAACCCAGGGATCTCTGTCACCACCTCTCCAGAGCTGGGATTACAAACATATACCATCACATTGGTGCTGGGATCAAACTTGGGTCCTGATGCTTGCACAACAAACACTTTACTGACTTAACTAACCATTTCTCCAGCTCTCAAAAAGTAGTTTAAATAGCGAGTGTGTCAATGACCAAGCCTGGGTGGCAGGGGCAGGGGTCGGGGGAGATCAAAAGTGTAAGAGGTTCCTGCTAAACCGGGTACATGATGGGCAGGTTGCTCTTAGCTATACTGGGATTATGCTGGGTGTGCTTGTCTCTCTGAAAATATAGATACCTTTTAGGTGCTTACTCTTTGTTACCTAGAGACATTTGGATTCTAAGAAACTTCTACCTGGGCATGAGAGTTGATGATAGTTCTTGTTGACCTAGACTCTTTCTGGGAATATATACCTTCTCTGTTATTGAGTAACATGTCAGAAAAATATTTTGGCTCTTATTTTTTTCTTTCCTCCACTCTTCCCCCTGTCTTTGGGACTTATAACATATATGTAAGTGGGTATTTTCTGTCTAGTCAAAACATCTGCATATTTAAGGATTAAGATTCCTCACTTGGTTTCTCTCTTTGACACTGAATCTGGGAGAGTTCTGCCAGGAAACTTCTGCTTCTCGGGGCATATGAATATAAATGGTTATGTCTTGTAAACTTAAAGGACAACAGTTTAGTGGTCTATTTTAAAATATTGTTTTCATGTATTGAAAGCCCACGTACCAGGCGGCTGGAATGGCAGTACAGAACAGTAGGAAATCAAGTGGGTCTGCTTCAACTGTTGGGCCTGGTGTCCAGAGGAAATCGATGACAATGTTCTGTTTTTATCAGTTGTGAAGTGTAGCCTGGATAGGCACGCATTTACTGTGCATGTTTTTTCTCTTTTCTTTTTGTAATGCAGATGAGAGTTCCTTTAATGTCTTTGGCCTCCTGCTCCCTTTCACTTTACTGTATTTAGCAAACTTCTTATGTCAGTGCATATAAAGCTGCCTTGTCTTTAAAGTATCTTTGTAGTACTCCAGTGTCTGAGTGCAGCATAACTTAGTTGGCCCTAGGTTCCCCTATTGAAGGATGCTTAAATTGTGCTTCAGATTTATTTTTTATATTTTGTTTTTAAATTATGTGTTATGTATGTGTGTGAGAGAGAGAGAGAATTCAAGAGCCCATGGAGGACAGAAGAAGGTATCAGGTCTTATGGAGTTGGAGTTACAGATGGCTGGGAGCTAGGGTGGGTGCTAGGAACCGAGAACCTGGGTCTTCTAAGAGAGCAGCAGGCACTCTTAACCACTGAGCCCTCTCTCCATCTCTTGTGCTTCAGGTTTATAATCCACAGTCACAACTCAAGTAGCATCATGGATTACTTTTCTTGTTCTGAACAAGTTCCATGGTGGCAGAAAGCCACTCAAAGTGGGGGCCTCTTTCCTCACCCAGAGCTGGAACATCCTGACCCTCTCGGGTTGCTTCTGCTCAGCTCCTCTCTCATCCACCAGTACACAAAATGATGATTTTATTGGAAGGATAATTCCAAGACCCTAAAACCTTCTCTTTTGTTTTTGATATGAAGTAGTCTTCTGACCTTTGCAACCAATGTTCTTGACCTACAAAACCCAAATGTAAAGACCCATTTTCTTCTTGTGATAATTTTGTTATTTTTTTTTTTTCTTTCAAGACAAGATCTTACACTGTAGCCCAGGCTCTCCTGGAACTCACTATTATAGCCCAGGCTGGCCTCAAACTCACAGGAGTCCTGACTCAGCCTCCTGAGTGCCGGGATTACAGGCATGCAACACCATATTCAGTTTGTTGATACTGGGCAGTTCTCTGCTGTTTCAGTCCTCAATGACATTTTGGATGACTATGGGAAGGAGAAGGTATTACTGAAAGAAATGTGCTTACTGGTTCCATCCTTCCTGATCAAGTGTGAGGGCTCTTCCAGGTCTAGCAGATTACAGAGAGGATCGATGAGACCTTCTCTCTGTGTATGCTACAAGCACTGAGAATAGCTCTTAGATGTAATTCCTACTGTCTTCTGTGTTTGTGTGTAAACATTTTCATTAATTTGTTTGTTTGAGACATTATCTCTGATAGCCCAGGCAGGCTTCAAACTTAATATGTAGCTGTCCTTGAACTCCTAGTCCTCTTGTTCTCACCTCCCTAGTGCTGGAATTTCAGGTATATGCTACCACACCCAGGTTGTACAGTCCTTGGAGATCAAAACCCATGACTTTGTGCATAAAGCAAGCACTGTACCAAATAAGCTATATCCCCAACTCCTAAAACCCTTTAAAATTAAGAAAAAACTATTCTTTGAAAATTTCATATATGTGTACAATGTTTTGATCATACTGCTCCCCTTCTCCATCCAACTTCTCCCACATGCCCTGCTCCCCTCTCAATTTCATATCCTTTAAAAAAATCCACTGACTATCTAGAGTTGCCTATGTGCATGGATATAGGGCCATCCACGTAAGTATGGGCGATGTACCAGAATGCCACGGCCCTAAAGAAAGCCGACTCTTCCTCTCCGAGCAGCCATCAACTGTTGGTAGCTCTGAGATAGAGGTGGAGTTCTTGTGAGCTCCTCCCTGATCCATGCTGGAATGTTAACTGGCTTGATCTTGTGCCAGTCTTGTGCAGGCAGCCACAGCTGCTGTGTGATGACTGCCAGCCCAGAGGACACTATTTTGCAGCAGTCCTGAAAACCTTTTAAAAAGATACATTTGTTCTTCCTAATGAACTGTGACTAGTGGTAGTCACTGCCAGTTCCACATCCCTTCCACTTTCCCTAGCTTCAAGTAGAAGGGAGAGGAGAGCAGGAGGGAGCCTGTGTTAACAGCAACCTTCAGGTACAGCATCTCTGCACTTGAGAGTCTGTGATACATAACTTCACATTTCTGCAGACTGGTTGGTGTTAAGACCAGGCAGATATATTTGCTGTAAAACACTGGCTTGGTAGGAGTTTTACTTGATAGATAGCTGTAAAATGCAAATGTGTCATGAAGGATCCCTTTAACTCCGTTGGACATTATTAGATGCAATACAAGTCTTCCGAATCCACCATGTTTTCAACAGAATCTAACACAGGAGCTTCCACCCACCCTTTCCGTACTCAGCTCTTCAGTAATACAGCATCTCCTAGCTCACAAGCCTTCCTGCCATTTTATCTCTAGAGAAACTTATTTCTTCTATCAACTCAACAAATGTTCCTGTATTCAAGGAATGCTACCTCTCTTACTGCTGAAGACCCAGAACCTCCCAGACTAAGCCATGTAAGGAGACTTTGACACATATAAGACAGCTGAGCTTCCGGTGCCCTCCTCCACTGAGTTCCTGCTCCCCTGAGCTCTTGGGCTCCCCTCCTGAGGCTCCTAGAAGTGGGTAGTCACAGGGACTGCTGCTCTTTGGGGTGCTGGGGCCTGAGTGGAGTTCATGTTAGTACAGCTGAGGGGCTAGACCTCTAGTGGACCTGACTGAGCTCTAGGGGAAAGTGGAATGGAAATAAACAAGGAGACTATAAGAAGCATAAATAGACCCACTTCCTGAAGACAGGCCACTCGCTGCCCATCCCACCCTAGACAGGAAACTTAGAGGTGGCACGCTGTCTACTGTTTATAAACTGCTGTCTGCCTCACCCGGATAGCTTTCTAGCTCAGCCAGGTGTGCACAGTGCATCCTTGACCTCTAAATTCTTCACTCGTTTTTAAAAATGTGTTTGTGTACACTTGTGTGCTGTTGTGTGTGCAGGTGCACGTATTTGTGTAGGTGCACATGTATGTGGGGGTACACACTTATGCAATCTTGGTGTTGTGTTTTTCCTCTGGTGCTACCATCTTCTTTCATCTCTTACTGAAGTTTTACAGATTTCATACAGTATGTTTCGATCATATCTAGACCCCTCCCCTATCTACACCCTCTACTTACCCCGCCCCCCAATTTCATGTACTCTGTCACATATATTAAAACATATAGAGCCACATTTGTGTAGGTCCATTCCCTGGAGCCTGGTTAACCTATCTAGTATCATGTCCTTAAAGAAAACCGACTCTCCCTCTCTCAGCAGCTAGTTGCCAATAGTTCCTCAGCGAGGATCGGGGATTGTTACCCACTTCCCCAATTCTGTGTTGAGATTTTGTCTGGTTTAAGTTTACATAGCCCTGTGCATTGCTGTCACCATTGTGAGTTTTGACTGCCTAGCTGCCTGGAAAGCTGTTTCCTTGTGGCCATCTCCCACCTCTGGCTCTTAGAATCTGTCTGCCTTATCTTCCTCAATGACCCTTGAGCCCTGGGTAGCAGAGGTTTGATAGAAACAGAGTCTCTCGTTGGCCTGGGTCTTGCCAAGTAGGCTAGTTTTCCTGGATAATCAGCCCTAGGAATCTGTCTTTGCCTCCCCAGTTCTGAGATTACAAGAATAAGCTACTATGTCTAGCTTATTTCTTTCTTTCTTTCTTTCTTTCTTTCTTTCTTTCTTTCTTTCTTTCTTTCTTTTTTTCTTTCTTTCTTTCTTTCTCTTTCTTTCTTTCTTTCTTTCTTTCTTTCTTTCTTTCTTTCTTTCTTTCTTTCCTTCTCTTTCTTCTTTCTCTCCTGTGGGTTTTGGGGATTGAACTCAGGATCTCATGGTTGTAAAGCAAGCACTTCACCATCTGAGTTATCTCCCCATTTTATTTTTCTTCTTTTGAGAATAAAGGCTGTGGCCCAGCTCCTTCTGGATCTTCCTTCCTAGTCCAAGGACCTGCTGCTTCTCTAGGTGTCTCATACCAGAAAGATTCCCACTCAGTAGAGGACATTTTGATTCCTGCATAGAGGGAAGTCTCCTTGTCCTCAGGACCATAATAGATCGGTACTTTTTAGATAAAATAGAACATCACTTGATCTGAGCCAAAGGCCTGAGAAGTGATAAAACATATTATTTCCCATCAAAGAAATGAAACAAATATAGTGGGGTGGGGTTGGGGGGCTCCCCAGGGCAGTGGTGGTTGGAGCTACGTGCTGGTGTTCTTCCAGTTTTGGCTGGTTAATGATAGAACACCTATTATGTTCTTGTCATTGCAGTAGGTTACGGGATACAGACAAATAAGATTTAGCTCTTGCCCCCAGGGAGCCTATAGTCTATGGAACAAGCATAAGAAAAGATATCTGTGCTGTCACAAGTCCATGGGGTCCAATGGGAGGTCAAAGAAACACATCAATTCTGTGGAAGGCTGCAGTAGGGTTTGGATCGGGCCACATGTTGCTGAGAGCATCAGGTGTATGTTTCTGGAACTGGTGCTGGGGAGGCAGCCTGAGGAGAGGATAGAGTGAGAACCAAGGCTGGGAAGATGCCCTGGGAGGACTGTGGAGAAGCTGCAGGGAGAGTAAGAGGGCTGGTTCAGCATGCCTCAGGGGCAGAGATGCAACCAGGTTGTGTTATGCAGGCTGGGCTTGCCTCACCAGGAAACCTGGGCCTCTTACAGAAAGGAGGGACAAATGCAAAAGCCAGCTGATATCAGGGGGTAGTGCATTAGAGACAGAGCAATGGTTTCCACAGTGTGTGTGGTCCCCAGACCAAGAGTAACATCTCCTGGGAGCTGTTTTGGAAATGCAGATTACCAGGTCCCAGCCTGACTTGGCAGACTGACTTCATAGTCCTGTGTAATGAGTATTCTTGGTGATTCTGAAGGAGGGTAGGAAGAGCTAGAAGGGGATGTGAGGAAAGACGCTGAGCCCAGGCTGGGGTGTACTGCTTCCAGATGAGTGTGTGAGTGTCTAAGAGTTGCTGTTGAAATGCATCCCTTGGACCCACATTATGGGTATCACCAAGGGGACTGTGACAAATGTGAACTCAGGCCCTCCTCAGACCTTTGAAGTTACAAGTTTATTATGAGCCATTTCTCAAGGATTTACCAGGCCCCCACAGACTTTAGCCTGGAGGTGAGTCGGGCATGGGGGTGTTGACACTTAGGACTGCAGTGTAGTCATGATTTAGAAAAGGGCAGCTGTCAGTAGCAGAGACTGTTAAACGTGACACATTTCCAGGGAGAATGCAGGAAGAAGGACTGTGTATTAGTTTCTCTTCCTGTTGCCATGAGAAATACCCTGACACAAGCAATCTAAGGGAGGAAGGTTATATTTTGGCTCACAGTTTGAGGATGCAGACCATCGTGATGGGGAAGTCACTGAGGCAGGAGCGTGAGGCCGTTGGTCACATAGCATCTGCCAGGAATTGGAGAGGGATCAGTGCTGGTGCTCAGATTGTTCTCTCCTTTTATTCAGAGCAGACCCTTTCCTGTGGATGTTCCTGCCTATAGTTAGGGCGGGTCTTTCTATATCCATTAATGTAATCTAGACAATCCCTAACAGGCAGAATGCTAAAGTAACCTAATCTAGATAATCTGGTTAATCCCTCACAGACATGGCCAGAGACTTGTCTCCCCAGTGATTCTAGATCCTATCAAGCTGACAGGGTTAACCATGCTGTCTACTCAGCACTCACATCACCAAGCCACACATACTGTGGGCTCCTGGATGGCAGCCAGCCCATCCTAAGGAAAGAACCATCACAAGACATTATCTAAAGGAACAATTTCCCCAGATGCCCTTCGGGTAAGCTGGGATGGGAACCTTACTGTCCATCATTATGAAATTGTCATTGAGCCACACTGAGCTTTGTGCACACTAAATGTTGTCAGAGCCGGAAGTGGGACAGGTAGAAAAAAACTCATACATGGGGCTCAGTAGATGTTTGTTGAAGCTGCTTGTTAACAGCTTGCTAAATGTTGTTGAATCAAATATTAGGACACAAATGATCCAAAACACCATCAAATTCAGAGCATATATTGTTATGAGTTGTCTCAGTGTAACCTTTGCATTTCTGTTAGTTCATAAGATGGGAATTTCTGTAAACAGTACTAGTCTTATGGAGATCTACTGCATGTAACCATGAAATTCACCCCTAAAGGGTGTAATTTAGAGGTTTTATCATATGCCTTGTGTGACTGTCAACAATATCTAACTGCAGATATTCCAATCTCATCAGCCACTGCCTCCCTCTCACCCCACAGGTCCTGGGAACCACTTTGTCTCTGTAGATTTGCTTGGTCTGTACATTTCTAATAACTGCCATGAATCACCACACCCCAGTTGCTCCCACTTAACATGCTTTTGAGTTTCAATCATGAAGGAGACACAGCCCATCCTTCTTTTAGAAAGAAATGATCTATGGGTGGATCACACTTATATTTATGCATTTTATGTAAAATTATAGTTCATTTGTGCCATGTCCATATTTGTTTATTATGGTACTGTGGCAGGGGCATTGACTGTCAAGTTTATGTGGGAGTGTGTTTTCACTTCTCTTAGGTATACACCTAGAAGGGAAGTTTTTGTATCATATGGGATAATACTTTAAAAAATATTTTGAGACCCAAGCTGGCTACACTCACTGTGTAGCAGAGAATGACCTCAAACTCTGGAACTTCTTCCTGTCTTCAGCTCTAGAGTGCTAGAATCATAGGCATACGCCATCATATCAGCTTTATACCATATTGAGGATTGAAGCCAGGGCTCTATGCATGTTAGGCAAACGTTCTACCAACTGAGCCACATGCCCAACCCTACTTTTAATTTTTTGAGGAGCTTCTAGATAGTTCTACCAAAGTGACTGCTGCAGTTTTTATCCTTACCGGGGAGGTTTGAGAGTTCCATTTTACCTTCCCTGGCACTTGTTATTATCAGTCTTTTAAATTATGGCCTTCCTGGTTAGTTTAAAATGATCATATTCTCCTTTGATAAGTTAGACAGCCCAGGTTTGTAGAGCTAATAAATGACGAGCCTAGAACGAAAGAAGCAAGCAAGTACACGGGCTTTCGTGGTGCCTACTCTCTGAGAAGTGTGAAGTCTTTTGCTCTTACTGAATCACTTAATCTTTACAACTACCAATAAAGAGGGAACTACCAGTTTCAGATTGTGGAACACTTCATGTGTCAGGTTTAAAAATTAGGAATGCTTATGTGAGAAAGTCTGTGTAAACATTCCCAAATCCAAAATCCTCGGAAATGTGAAACATTCCTGATTCTAAGCACTTTGGATGAAGGATGCTCAAACTGCGATATCTTTATTTATAAAGGAGTACGGGTTTAGCCCTGTGCAGGAAGTGGTGGAGTGAGACACAGAGACTCACAGCATATGACACTTAAGGCATGGTCACTTTTGGGTTTCAGTTGGCACCTGCCTGACCTCAAATATCTCTTGAAATGTTGCATTCTAGGGCTTCTGGGAAGCATCTTCCTTTCATCCCTGTTAGGAGAGATGGAGGCACAAAGATCAAGTAATTTAGGGTTCCCAAACTAGCCACATGGCCTCCACTCCAGTGGCAGAACTGAAATTCAAACTCAGGAATCTTGGCTTCAGAATCCATGTCTTAAACTACTGCAGTATTGTGATGCCTTCCCCCCCTCCCCCCCCCGCCCCACGCCTCTGATTTCCCAACTGTACCTTTTCTGTTTCTCACGGCTTATTCTAGTATCATCTCTGTTACTCTGAGAAATTTTTTGACATAAAGCTTATTAGGGGAGGAAAGGATTTAGTTCGCTTACAATTACAAGTTTCAGTTCACTGTTGTGGGGAAGTCAAGGCAGGAATTTAAATCATCAAATCCACAGTCAAGAGCAGAGGGAGCACGAATGCACCCACGCTGTCTGCTTGCTTGCTCTCAGCCTGCCCCCCGCCACTCATACATTTCAGAGCCCAACCCAGGGCATGGTGCATGCCCATAATGGAATGGGTCTTCCTATACCAACAACCAAGACAATCCCCCACAGAGTTGCCCGCAGGCCAACCTGTTCTAGTTAATTCATGAGGCCAGTCTTCCCAGCTGTTTCTAGGTTGTGTCAAGTTGACAGTTAAGACTAACCAACATACTGCCTAACTTTTAGAAATTAGCCAAAATTTTGGCTAGCAGGGAACTCAGAGTAAAATTCCACAGCTTGGTTCAGGGAGACCAAGCAGAACAAGTCCGCTTACCAGCCCCTTGGGCAGCTACCACACACTCTCCTGGAAGGGTTAAACAGCCACAGGGGTCCCCACACACATCTGTGCTTATTGTCACAACTCTGTATAAATTTATCTCATTCGGTGGAGGGCCCCCTACAAGTGGCCAGATGGTTTCTCTCTTGGTGGGGAAGAGGTCATCCTGAACCACCAGGATTATTTATTCTGAATGGCCACAAGGAAAACAAATGCCAGCTCACCCAAGTGGGGATTGACTGTCACTCATCCACATGCTGAGAGTCAAGAACTTAGAAATCAAATCTCTTACAATCATGCCTGACTTGCTTGCCCATTCTTTTCAGTCTGTTTATCAGAATCAAACGATCACTTGATGTTTCACATCGTTTTTCCGGTGGTGGTGTGGTTTCGGTAGATTTTGAGTGGTTCTTGGGTTTGGGTAGAGCCTCTGCCATTTCCTGCCCCACAACAAGGCAATATGAATACAAAAGCAGACATGTGTGGATGTGTGTGTGACCCCTCACGGTGAGCGTCTGCTTCGGGAAGATGCTTGTGCAGTCACCCATCCCAGCGATTTCTTTCTCTGTAGCCCACTAGTGAGATCAAGCCGATCTGGTTCATCAGCATCCACTGAGTGACTGACAGCAGGGCAGCCTGTGCACAGGCAAGGGGACCTTTCACACGGGCCCCAGATGCAAGGTTTTTTTTTTAAATTTTATTGCTATTGCTCTTTTTGTCCACTAAAGTTGACCGTTTCTGCTCTTGAATTTTGTGTTTGGAAGCTCCGTTCCCTCTGTGACTTTGTTCTTAGATCACTGGTTCTGTGAACCAGCAAGCACTGAATTCTGGGAGATTGTTGGATGTGCAGAGTTTCAAGCTCTGTCTCAGGCTTCTTAAACCAGAACCTGTATTCTTTGTGTGTCGGCGTCTGCACCTGGGGTCTCAGGTAATGTTCGGTGTCTTTCTTAATCACTCAGCACCTTAGGTTTTCAGAGAGTCTCTCACTGAACCTGGGCCTCACTGGGTCAACTTGCCCCAGGGATTCTCCTGTCTTTGCCTCTCAGAAGTAGAATATAAGCAAGTGCTGCCTCATCTGGCCTTTTATTGGGATTCTGGAAGGATCTAACTCAGCTCCTCGTGCTTGCACAGAAAGTACTTTACCAATTGTGCCATCTTCCCCTGCCGGAACCTGCATCCTAACAAGATCCTAACTGAGAGGCATCATTCCCCTTGTCTGCGTTTCTCTATTGCCTTCAGCTAAAGTCTCTACCAAGCACTTACTTTGGGGCTAGAATTTCATTTTTGGTAGACTTTCAGATCTTAAAAACATACACAGGCTGAAATTCCTTCCTTGGCGTTTGCATGATGTCATTCATTTTACCTGGCCTGCCACAAGAAAGAAAAAGGCTAACCAGGTCCAAGTCATATAAGTATTCTAAGAGTAACTTCTTAATGGTGCCTGTTAAAGCTCCCATCATTAACTGAGCCCCAAGTGTTGCCAAGATTAATTGAGAAAGGCCTAAATGTAAAATAAACAGTGCAACATAGTTTTATTCAAAACTATAGCAGCAAAGAATGGAGGTGCAATTAGTGATGAAGATGTTAATAATTAGTTGTGCTCTGTTAACTTTTATATTCATGGTTGTACAGAGTAAAGAAAGAATTTCCCCAGGAGGGCAGAAATCAAGGTTTCACCTTGATTGCTATTTTAATGTGCTTATTTTAATGGGGCCATCCTGTAGAACCCTTGGGCACATTTCCAGTTTTACATAAATGTAGAATTAATTATTATGGAAGCATATAATTTCAGAGTTGGAGCAACTTTGGTGGTCATTTAATCTGGCTCAGCCATTTTACAAATAAGAATCAAATGACTTAAGTTCTTCCACAGAGTACTGAAACCAGTGATCTTGCCACACTCTCAGGTCCTGCAGATACATATACTTTCTGTGTGTTCAGAATTCCCCAAACACTATTCACCCTAAGGTTCTCACCCTAACCTCCATTCTCTTCTGGTTGCTTTTGGTTGTGAGGTTCCCTGTGACCTACAGAAGGGCCCAAACTCACTGGCGTAAGAAACACTCCTGACCACAGCTTTCCAACCCCTCATGTTGCCTGCTGCTTACCCACCATGGTTTCCCCATTCTGCCCCCGTGTCTAGGCAGCTGCTTCTGCTCTGGCCTCCATGTTTTCTCTTTGGGGCCAGAGGCCCAGAGATCCTGAGTTGGTTTGCAAATTCATGACTGTTGGTCTTTGTTTTGTGCCTATCTTTAGGAGCAGGACCCGAGGTCCCATTGGCCCTGGCAAGTATGGCTATGGGAAGGCTCCCTACATCTTACCCCTGCAAACAGACAGCACACATACACCACAGAGGCTGCGGAGACAGAGGCCCTCAGCCCGGAATTCCAGGTCCCAGGAGGCATCTGCTTCTAGACAGGGCTACAGGTCACCAGCCCACCGGCTCTCCCAACATGGATCTCTGTACCGAAGTGACAAGGACCCTCTCTCTGGACTGCAGGCTTCTGAAGCCTCCAACTATCAGCTACCTTTGACCCATGACCAAGGCTATCCAGTAGCTTCAAGTCTCTTCCACAGCTTGGAAATAAACAGCAACCATGGTGCTGGGCCCCATGGGCCATCTCAGAGCTTCTCTCATTCTCTGCGATCGACGGCGATCTCATGCATCGGGGCCTATCGGCAGTACAAGCTGTGCAACACCAACGTGAGTACACAGCACAGTGGTCTGGGCCTGGAGGTAGCTGTTTCTCCTTCTGGTCACTTGGTACCCAGGACATGAAGCTGTGAGGGTGTGGGGTTCCAGACCATCTTGGCACTCCTGCGATCTCCTCTCTCTTTTCCATCCGTGTACTCTCTCCCATGGATGGTTCTTTTTCTGTAAGGTTATTGCTTTAGAAACTTATGCATAACTTATGTAATCAATTCTTCAATAATCACTTAATAGTGACATTATGAATTAGTTATTTGGGGGGTAACAACTTCTAAAGTCTCAGTGACATATAGTATTTGTAATTTTTGTGTATGTGTACCTGTGTGTGTGTGTGTGTGTGTGTGTGTGTGTGTGTGTGTGTACAGGTGTTTGAACATTTGTGTAGAGGACAGAGGTCAGTGTCAGGTGTCTTTCTCAATTGTTCTACTCCTAATTTACTTTTTAAAGATTTATTTATTTTTAATTTATTTATGTGTGAGTTTATGCATCAAATGTATACAAGTGCCTTTGGATACCAGAAGCAGGTGTTGGATCCATTGGACCTGGGTCTGCAAGCAGTTGTAAGCCACCCAGTTTGGGTGCTGGGAATGAGCCTGGGTCCTCCACAAGAGCAGTAAGTGCTCTTAATTGCTGAGCCATTTCTGCACCATCCACCTTATTTTTGGAAACAGGGTCTCATTGAACTTGACAGTCACTGGTTCAGCTAGGCCGGCCAGCCCCAAGGACCCTCCTGTCTGTTATTCCTTGCCAGCAGTACTGGAATTTACAAGTACAGACATAATGCCTGGCTTTTTATGTGGGTGCTAGCGATCAAACTCAGGTCCTCATGCTTTCGTGGCCATCATTTTACCAACAGAGCCATCTCCCCAACAATAATTTTTCCTTTGCTCCCGAGTCCATGGATCAGGTGCAGTTTAGATGCCAAGGAAGTGGGTGTTTAGAGAGGAACCACCCAGCAACCACCCTGGAGACTCTTTCCTACTTCACGGAGTAAACACATTAGGTGTTGTATCAGAAAGCAGAGCATGGTGAGATTAGACCAGCTGGTAGAGGCCTGCAGAGCCCTCTCTCCAGCAAGTACTAACTGATGTGGAAATAGTTTTTAAGAAGTTAAGACTGACTGTAATGATATAAATAGTCTGAATATATCCTTTAGATATTAGATCAATACATATTTATTGATTCCTTCTTCATATATTTTAATATATCTACTTTTATTAATACTGACCTCAAACTAGACACAGCGTTGGCACTTTCCTAACCCCACTTAATCTTCTGCTGAACTTCCTAGTTCCCCTCTCCATTTCCTACTTACAAAGAGAGGTTATACAACGTGGGGAGATACTACAGCCAATGAATGGTAAGGCAACTTATTATTATAAGCTCTATAAGGTGACCAAGTGTGTTGCTTCTAATATCTGTGTAAAGCCAGTGTTGAAGAGAAAGGAATGAGGGACTGTTAAGAGGTTAAATTTCCAAGCTGCTACATTTTTCATTAATAATTTAATCTTCCTTAATACTTGTTACTGGGTAACAGGCCAGCTGTTACATATTAGCTCCAATTTCCTCATTAAAAATATATTTCCTCTATGGAGTCCATAGAAGTGACTTAATTTGTGATCTTAATATTTTCTCCAAATGCCTGTGTTGCTTTTTAGCTTGCTCTTCCACTGAGCGTTCAGGAATTATTCATTTCTACAAAGCAGCCATTTTCTAAAGCCATGGCTAACCAGTCAGCCAACAGTCTTAATTGAGCAGCATTGCTTGTTTTGCAATAGATTAAGTGCCACGAAAGATAAAAGTTGCATCGTCTTATTGCCCTGGGGAGGTAGAGCCTTTGGCTAGCATGTGTGAGGTTCTACGTTGGATCTTCTATACCAAGAAAAGGTCACATTATCTGTTTTCTAGAGTTGTTATGAGGGTAAAATGAGATGATGTCAAAAAAGTGCTTTGAGAATTTAAAAAATTGGAGGTTGCTTACTTATCTGACCAGACATAGCTCTTGGTCTAGATAACCATTGCTGTTTTTGTTAAATGAAATGACATCTTTGGTAAATAGAACATACTGACTAGTGTATCCTTTAATTTTGAGATCCAAGTAAGTCTTAAAGATAAAGAAAAGACAGAGGACATTGGGCTTAAGCGTGGAGCCGGTATCCTCTTAGCCCTTCTTTCATTTGACTTGCAGTAAATTATTTTATTTGTGTGTGTGTGTGTGTATGTGTATGTGTATACCCCTGATGCCAGAAGAGGGTGTCTGATTCCCTGGAGCTAGAGTTACAGATGGCTGTGAGCTTCCTGGTATGGGTGCTGGGCACTGAATTTAGGTCCTCTGGAAGAACAGCAAGCACCTTTAACCACTGAGCAATCTCTCTAGTCTCTTGCTTTGAATTTTTGAAGCATGCACCTTTGTTAGTTCTCTGCTTCCAACAGCAAGCTTGCCTCCCCCAGAGGAAGCTTTGACGTTCCTGTGAGCCAAAGTAAATGCATCACTGGGAAGCTGAATTGTAAGGAAAGTTTTTGTGAGTTCATGATGCCTTCTACTTCAGTCTAGCCTTGAACTCACTATGTAGCAGAGATGGCCTTAGACTCTGCAGAGATTGCAGGTGTATGCCATGGTATCTGGTGCTTCTGGCACTTTGAAAATTGGAATAAAATAAAGTCTCCAATCCAGGACAAAAAGTAAATGCCCTACCCAGGCTGTATAGATTTAATTCCATAATTTTTGTTGTGCCATTTTGCACATGTGCTATCCTATGCTTCATGATCCCCATCCATACCCTACTTTATGGAGAGATACCATTCCTCATAGGGCCTTTATGTCTATCTTCATTTGATAACCTCTGAACTTCTGTGACTTTGACGACATCCCATGAATACTTTAAAGCATCCTTTCTTGGGAGTCCCTAAGGCCATTCCAGGATCTCACAAGAATCAATGCACAGTCATACTCATAGCTACAACTTGTCACAGTGAAAATATACACAGAGAACTCAGAAAAGAGAAAGGCATAGGAGACCAAGTCCAGAGATAGCTAGGCATTTGTCCTCAAGAGTCCTCTCCTCTGGGGTCTCACCAAATAAGCATACTTCCTCTGACAATGAATTGTTGTGAAACACGAAATGTCTGCTAGGGACTCACTCATTCTCTTTGTCTAAAGCTTTGAGGGGGACCTGGTCATGTGGGTATCCTTGTCTGCCTTGTTACAAAACTCCAGACTCCCAAAGAAACCAGGTGTTCATCATAAACTATAAAGAAAGCTTAGTGAGAGATAGAAGGCAGGCAGGGTGGGATGGCAGGTGCTCTGGGACCTGCCAGGTGGTAGGTGGGGAGTCCTCTCTCTTTTCCCTCCACCTCCTCTCTTCTGCTGTGAATAATCACATGTTTTTAAAATGCAGAATTTATTATTTAACAGCTCAAAGTGCAGACATGTCACATGGACCTTGCTTGACTTTTTACATGTGTGTGAGAAGTTTATATGCGGTGATAGGTTGGAAAGCAGTTTTAAATTGGACAGGGTGAAGCATGCCTACTCATCCCGGAACTTGGGAGACAGATGGGAGGATTGCAAGTCCAAGGCTACCCTGTTAACAAATTAAAATTAAAAAAGCAAGCAAGTTACCTAGTTGTCTGGTTTAATTGGTGATTAAATGTGCGGGCAGCATGGGAGAGTGCCATGCAGTGAAGGTGAAGCAGGCATTGTGATGAGTGTCCTCTGCAGTCTCCCGTAAGGTGGAGATCATAATGACCCTTGCCTCTCAGACTTGTTGTCACATTCAGATATGCTCAGATATAAGGGTGGAACATGGTGCTGTCATGCTACTGAACACACTGTATGTGGATGAATGAATGTGACTCACCTCTAGAGGTAGGAAGCCAGCCCAGGTATTGTCTTAGCTGAACACCATCCAAGCTCCAAGTGATAATTCATGAAACCTAGGGCTAAAATGACCAAACTTACTCTAAGTCCCTTTTTGTCCTTTGTGTTAACTGGGATCCCTTTGCCCAATGATACAAGAAGGTTATTGAGACCTGAATTCTTTGTTGTGCCATAGTTACAGTGTAATCACCTAACTGGGTCAGAGTTTTCAAATGAAGAAAGCGAAACCTTAGATACTACTTCATTCCAGTGAATTAATTACACTCTCCAATGTGTATATTTAGTATTAAGCAAGCCCTATTTTATCATGGCAGTTGAGAATGTTAAACATCCCAGCATACCTTCCAGATTTTTCGGTTCACTTAGGTATGTTCTGTGAACTACTACAATAATAAATGTTAGTGTGAAAAAGTTCTGAGTGTAGACTTTAAAGATAAGGAGGTTTTTCTTTTCTTTCATTTTGTTTGTTTGTTTCTTTTTTGTTTGTTTATTTTTTAAGACAGTCTCCCTGTAGTCCCAGCTGGTCTGGAACTTGCTATATAGACCAGGCTGGCCTCAATCTCACAGAGATCAGCCTGGCTTGGCCTCCTAAGTGCTGGGATTAAAGACATGAGCCACAACCCCTGGCTCCTTTTTCTTTTTTAAAAACTTACAGTCATCAGACTGGAGAGATGGCTCAGTCATTAAGAGCACTGGCCACTGTTTCAGAGGACCTGGGTTCTATTCCCAGCACCCACATGGCAGCTAACAACTATCCATAACTCCAGTTCTAGGGGATATGATGCCCTCTTCTGACCATCATGGGCATTGCACGACATGAGTGCACTTACATACAGGCAGGCAATATGCTCATACACATAAAATAAAAATAATAAAATATTTTTTAAAACTTACAATTGTCCACAAGAAAGTTAAGGTGACATGCTGTGGGCTAGATGGAGGTTTTGTGATTGTCTTGAGCAAGTATGGTTCTTCAGCATCTATTCATAGACACTCACTCCCTCAGGAAGCAGGACTCAGTCTGGTCCCGAGTCTGTGAATACCATTGCAAGCAAACATTATTAACAGTGATTGAATGGGGCTGGATGCTATAAGACTGTGTCAAGGAAACTGAGATTAAGGCTCAGAGTTCATAAACAGATCATAACACACCACGCTTCCCACGCAGGCTTTGTTTGTGATGCTGAAGATCAACCCAGAGGCAGGCATTCATTCATCACTGGATCATACCCCGCTCCTATGTAGATAGGTCAGAATCTCCAGGTGGTCATTACTGGGCTTGAGTAGAATCACTGAAATGTGGATTATCTAGGAGGTCAAAGGGAGTCCTCAAGTCCCCAAATTCTTTGTATATCCTGAAGAGCAAGAAGGGGGCTATTTTGGGCCCTCTCTAGAGAATCAGATGTCTTTTTAGAGAGCCAAGGCTTCAAGCGCAAGTTCATTTTCAACCGCAGAGAGGCAACTCAGAGACGTAACCACCACCACTTACCTTCTGCTGCCCTGCATCTTGCCAGTTATGGGTAAAACCAGGAATCAGTAAATGGTCACTTTTCTTTTTACATAGAAGCTCATTAAAGCTCTAGACTTAAGGGATAGAGTGTTACAGGGGAAGGAGAAACCCACACTCAATGCCCAAGGGGGGTGCAGTCTATGAAGAGTATCATTTCTACTGGCCATTTCCGGGGTTTATATTCACATTTGCTAAGTACATTAGCCTACCAAGACACAAGTGATTAAGGAGTCTCTCTCCCCACTTTATTCTCTTAAGTACACTGAGTTCAGTGACTTCTCCCTGAGGAGGGAACTGATGGACTGTGGAGTCACTTGGTGCAAAGCAGGCCGGGTTTTAAGCTGTTAGGGGTTTGACTGCCAAAAGGAGACCATCTTGACTTTAGACAGTGCACTTAACGGGGTGAGGGGAAGATGCCTGGGGCTAGCAGGAGCTTAAGCTCTGGTGTCACAGATTTCTCTGGAGTGGGTCTGGCTTCTGACAGTGGGTTAATCCTTACAGGGTTGTTTCTGCCTCAGAGTCGATGGGAAGATGTTGAACAGCTCTTCAGGGTAGTAAGCAGGGTCTTTGCAGGCAGATTCTAATTCTACCCATGAAGAGAGAATGAGAATTTGAAGGAAAAACTTAGAAAATGGGTTCTTGGTGTTCTTATTAGTCACAACACCTAACACATGTTAGGGACACAGTGATTGTTTGAATTTCATACCCTACCTGGCAGGCTGTAGAAGGTGAGGTGGGCACTTTGTTAATGCAATACCCAAAGTAGCCACTGGGAAGTTTTAAGTTCCTTAGGATAGTATGTGTTTTGAATGTTTTAATAAATGTAACCTTTGTTAAATATTTCCTAGTTAGTCAGAAAAGAGCATTATTCCAAAACTTTTCTCATAGGCGCGCGCGCGCGTGTGTATAAAAGAGGCAGAAATACATAAATATATAATCCTTCTGGATAGGCCTAGGTTTTGTGTGGATGTGTGTACAGAGAACCTAGAAAAACAGGATTCTGACTCAGGATGGTACAGCTGGTAGAGCACTTGCCTATCATGCATGAAGGTCTGGGTCGCATCCGCAGCATCACGTAGACCAGGCACGGTGGTTGCACACCTGAAGGGCAGAAGTTCAAGGTTTTTCTCACCTTATCAAGAAAAAAAACGATAGAATTTTCCTGAGTGAACAGGTGGATTAGTCATATTAACATCATTTGACTGGCTCCCTGGAATGAGAAGATAACTTATTTTTCTGGGAAAACATCATGAGCTTCTTAGATGAAAATGCACTTGAGAATGAAGAAAAAAAAATCAGATTTAAAAGAATGCATTGTCTTAAGTCTTCAGACAAACCATTTCACTAAGCAGAGACCTCTGGGAGTGCTGGGGGTGACTGAAGACTTTTTGTGAAGTGGAGTTTGTCTGGTGACTTGAGAAAGGAGGTGGTACACACATTTATTTGCAAACCACGTGGGGTAACTTAAAAGATGTTTTGGCGCATAGATACATTGGTCTGGTGCTGGAGAATGAATCCCGTTTTCCAGCTGTGGAAGAGCAAGGAAGAGAATGCTTGCTCAGAGTGCCAACCTTCCAGCCAGTATGTTCTGGAACTGTGGGATTCATCTTTGGTGTGTTCAACTCAGCTGGCTTTTGCTGAGCAGCACTGTGAGCTGGCAGCTTTGATATGCACTAAGTTAGCTCTCCCCAGAATCCTTGGCAATAAGCCGTAGCGGGGATGATACAAAGCTTGCCATCCCACTTGGGTAATTTAGACTGTGAGCAGCTAAGTGTGTACTTGGGGTGTGAACATGTACACACAGGGCCATGCACCTAAAGCTGTATCTGCGAGGAGGCCCGACATTGACCTCAGGTCTCTTTCCCTAGTCGCTGTCCTTCACCTCTTCTTTTTAAAGACAGGTTCTCTCACTCAGCCTGAAGCCTGTAGATTTGGCTAGGCTGGCCGGCCAGTGAATGTCAGGGATCCCCTGGTCTCTGCCCCACCAGTGCTGGGATTACAGGGGTGTTGGCTAGCCCCAGCTTTTTATCTTAGTTCTGAGGGTTCTGAGGGACCAAATTCAGGACCCCATGCTTGCATAGCAAACACTTTACTGACTGAGCCATTTCCTCAGCCTCTTAAGCAAATGATTTTTCCCGAGGTCATATAACTACTTTCTCATGGCAGTACAGGAACAATTTCTAGATTTCTTGTTTTAGATTTCTTCAGTTTCCTATGTTGCTATGGTAGCTGATCTCTTGATTGAATTCATAGCAACTTCAAGGATTTGAAAAAAAAGTACGTATCTGACCCAGGCTGACTTCAAGGTCATGTTCCTTGGTACCACCTTCACTGGGCAAAGAGCTTTTCACCTCATTAGAAGAGGAAAGTAACTTAATTGCCAAAAGGTAAGTATTTGATCACCGATGGGGGCCCTGTTGAGCAATGGAGTGAGCTATGAGTAGCTGTCATCTCTGTTTAGCCAGGGTCACTAGGAAGGTATCTGGAGTTTCCTTAATGCTCTGTGTGACTCATAGCCTCCCCAGGCAGTTGTAGAGATGGAACTTTGGATAGGGCCTGTGTTGCTTTATAAGGATTCAGCTGAAGTGCATCTTTATTTCTCTTCCATGAAGGATCCAGTGGAAACATCTCTCCCACTTTGGGGCGGAGCCACTTGAAGGAAAGTTGTCTCCCCAGGGGCATTCCTTGGCTGTAAAGCTCTGGCCTTTGTTGGTTTCATGCTAAATGAGCGCTACATGCGTTTTCCCCCCTCTCAGTTTTCTGGCTTTAAGATTACAAGAATCTGGACCCCTGGCAAAGCTCAGTTCTCTACAGGAAACCTGCCCAAGGCCTTCTCATAGCGTAACAAAGAGAGATAATTACTGACAAGGTGAAGGGTGACTCAGCCTGGGACATCAGGAAACAACCAATTTAAAATCTAACAATTGTAAAATGATCTGTAACCTGGAAGTTTTAACTTCAGAGAGTCTGTTAAAATGAGGAGATTATATGCCGATAATAGTAGACAAGTACAAACAGATGTAATCTACAAAAGAGACACAAAAAGGATTTCCCTGGCCCAACCTGGAGTAATCCTTACTCCACAGCTCCATGCTCTTCACAGCTGAGACCAGCCACTTCACCAAGCCTGTGGGGCTAAATCTGACCTTGATCTCTAGATTTGTCCCATTAAAGGTCAGTACTGGCTTTAGGGGCTTGGCCTCTGCAGGCAGATTTACAACTTGGCACCTGACTTTCCACAGTGAGTCTGATGCCACATTAAACACTCTCTCAAGAAGTAACTGGGCTATGCTCAGATATAAAGAACTTGTGGAAGATCAGGGGACAGGCTATCCTGAATGACTTATCACAAGTGACTGGTTGGCTCGATAGCTTCAAATGGTTGCAATTAAGAGAACCAGGTATTAGTGGCACAGTAAAACACACCATAAGATGATAAACTAAATATTTATCAAAACTGACTAAAGACCAATAGATCTAGAAGACTGAAAAATTGTCATTTTAATAAAATATTTATTGAAGAAAAATTTTACAATACAAACAAACTCAAAACTGGCTATGAAGAATAGACCCCAGTAGCCCTACCTTCAAAGAGATGTTTGTTTGTCATTGGGTGTCTTCCTTAGCTCCTGTCTACCTTGCTTTTTGAGACAGGGCTCCTCACTGGCCTGAAACTCACTGCTTTGGATACACTGGCTGGCCAGTGAGCACCTCCCACCCCTGCCAAGCCCAGGCCTAACTCTGCCTCTCCAGTATTGTAGATTACAAGTGTCCACCACAGAGCCCAGCTTTTTAACCTAAGTTCTAAGGATCAAAGTCAGTTCTTTTTCTGCAAGAAGTACTTTATTGACTCAACCATATCCACAGCCTCAGAGACTTTAAAACTCTTTCTAGATACATGTATATGCATGCACAGTTGTACCTATATCCCATCTGTGTGCATGCATGTGAGTGTGTTGGGGATGGATATAATTATCTTAACACCCTTTTCACTTGATGGACTGTGGACCCCTTCCCACGCCGTGAAATATATATTTATGTTGCCAAAGGCTGAGCTGGCTGGATGATTCAGAAGGTAATTGGTTTGTGGTCAGGCCTCTTAGCAGTCTTTTGTTCATGGAGAAAGAGGGATGAAGCTGACTGTGTCTTTGTAGTCTATACTTTCCAGTTTTGGCATGTGCTATCAGGTTAATAAAGGGTGCCTCCTGGTTAGAGCCTTGTTTCAGAGCAGTTTGGCTTTACCCAAGTGCGGTTATTCAAGGGACAGAACAAAAGCCCCCTGGTCTGATGTGTCTCTTGGGAAAACCTGCAGTGCTTTCGCTGCTCAGGCTATGGTCAGCCTCAGGTCTGTCTTATGTCCCTATGTCTCTGTGGGATCTTAGGCATGTGTTGTCATGTCTCTGGTCTCAGCCTTGGCACCTGTAAGTTAAAGGGCTTGGGTTTGTCACCTTTCTTCTCAGTACTTTTAGGTTAAGTTATTTGGAGAGAGACTGGACTGTGGGTACCGGATGCTTTTTTATTACTGCATAGCCTGGGACCAGGACTGGCACACCAGGTTACCAGGAAGCACTGAGACCTGTAGTTTTGAGAACTAGAGTAGGGCCCAAGAAGCTGTAATTTTTTCTTTCAATGTATATTTTGTCTTAAATTTTTGTGTGTTTAATACAGTACATCTTAATCATATTTAGGCCCTCCTTCCCTATCTGCACCCCCATAGCCTGCCCACAAATTTCATGCATTCTTTCATATATGTTAAGGCCTATAGAGTCAAGTTTGTGTCCCCAGATGTCTCTCTGTGTGAGTTCATCCACGGGGGCCTGTTTAGCATATCTAGTGCTACTCCCTTAGAAGATCACTCCCTCACCCAGCAGTGATCAGCTACCAGTAGTTCCTCAGGTAAGATTGGGCCTCCTCCCCTTTACCTCAGTTCTATGCTGGGTTTTTGTCTGATTGAGTTTTCATGGGTCCTGGGCATGTTGACACCATTGCTGGAAGATCATATGAGCAAATTACCAGAGGCCTGGAAATTCCATTTTCTAATGGTCATGCACCACCCCTCGCTCTTACAGTCTTTCCTTCCTCCTCTTCTACAATGGTCCCTGAGTCACGGGTGGCTGAGGTTTAACATAGGAGTCCTATTCAGGGACACACACTCTGAAGTCTCTTATTCTCCACACTTTGTCATGTTGTGGTTTTCTGTGTTCATTACCCTCTGTTGCATGAGGAAGTTCAAGAAGGTAGATTTCTTTTAAATTACATTTTATTTATTTATGTATTATTTAATTTTTACTTAACCTATTGTTTACTTATTTAAAACTACATTTTCACATTTATTTACATATGCATATGCATGCACATACATGTGCACATGTGTGCTACAGAATGTATATGGAGGTCAGAGGACCACTTGGGGGAATCGGTTCTCTCTTTCTACCATGTGGGTTCCAGGGATTGAACTCAGGTCATCAAGCTTTACAGTAAGCCCTTTTACCTACTGAACCATCTTGCCTGCCCAAGGATATATATATCACAAATCTCTTAGTGTTTGTTTCTGTTTTTATTCTCAGACAGATTTGGAGACTGCTGCAGGGACGGTGCCTTCTCCTGGTCACCTAACTGATCACATGTTAATTGAACTTGGCTGTGGAAAAGGGGCATGAAAAACATCTTATTCTGGATCTTAGCTCAGTTTGTTTTAGCACTTGGGAGATGGAAACAGGAGGATCAGGAGTTCAAGGACAGCCTTGGATACATAGCAAGTTTGAGGCTACATAGCAAGTTTGAGAATTTGTCTAAAAATTAAAACCTAAATAAGATAAAACAAACAAGCAAGCTAACAAACAAACAAAAAGCTCAAAGCCAAATATCTTCTGTAGAGAGCTGCTGGTGTTGGGAGCCTCTGTATGTCTATAGTCAGGGGGATCAGTAGATGGGCTTCCAGAGCTCTTAGAGATGTTCTGCCCCAGGCTGTCAGCTCCATGTGGATTGTGAGAGCTCAGCCCATACTTCCTATCCACTCAGTCTCTTTCCACACCAATTTCTATCATGTTCTGCTTCAAATGCAATCTTGTTCCATATGGTTTGCATCAGGTAACAGCAGGCTCTGGTCACCCCGGGGTGGGCACCAGCAGCCTCTCTCTACTGTCAGTGCCAAGCTCGTGTGGTCCCTCCAGCCAGGCCTCATTCCTCCCTTTGTTCCTTCATCTTCCAGGAGAGCTGATGCTTTGGGTGACTTACAGCACAATTCTTTATAAGCCCTTGAGGACTTTGAACTATTAGCAGTTGATTTCAGAGAATTTCTATCCACTGTGCTTTCTCTTGTTTAAGAGGCCAGGTGGCTTGGTTCCCCTCCCTTTGGTTAAAATACACACACTACATTTAAACAGGGTGTCACTAGGTATTTTAAAAAGATAGATCATACTTCATCCACAATATGATTTAGAGAGTCTGATCTTATTTTTCACACTTCCTTTATATCACACACTGCTCTATTTGCTGTTTACAAACTAGATAGAATTAAGCCACAAGCAGCTGTATGTTTCCTTTGAGTATCACAGTCACCTGGATAAACTTGATAAGATGCAGATTCCTGGACCTCATCCCAGACTTACTCAGGAGAAGTCCCTTAGGAGGGATCCAGGGAATAAGATCTCTGGATGATTCTTTTGCTTGTATGCTGAAGGTTGGGAACTCCTGCTTTGGAGCATGGATAGAATGTAGATGTCAAGAAATCGGCAGGGCAAGGCGAGAAAGCATGACGGGTACCACTCTGTCTGGGCTTGAATCCAGGTTCCACATTTCCTTTGTGCCCCTGTTGGGTTCATTTGTGAAATATCTGTAAAACTATAATATCTCACTGGTGGCTGTAAGGACTGAATATGAAAGTCATTTAGAGAGGGCCTGGCCCTGCTTAGGGCTCTGAATGTGTAACTGTGGGCATAGTTCTATGCCAGGGTAAGGCCATCCATAAAGTCAAACAGATGAAAACGAGTGGCCTCTGTGAGGGAGGGGAGCTACCTGACAGTCAATAGCAGAAGATTTGACACAGTGGTTTGTAAGAAATTGGTTGGGGGTGGAAAGATGACTCAGTGGTTAAGAGCACTGGCTGTTTTTGCAGAGGACCCAATTTCGGTTCTCAACACCCACATGGCAGCTCACAACTGTTCATAACTCCAGTTTCAGAGGATCTGACAAAACAGTTCAGAAACATTTTACTGACTGAACCATTTCTCCAGCTCTTACATTTTAAAAATGATTTGATTTGTTTATTTACTTATGTAGCACTAGACAACCCAGGGCCTTGTGCATACCAAACAAACAGATCTACCACTGAGCTATACCCCAGCTTAGAATTTTTAATGACAGTGATCAGCAAATTTAGTTGGAGGAGGCCTGGTATCAGGAGTTGAAAGACATCCATTGATTTGACTAGGGTTACAGAAAGTACAGATGCTAACTGTGTATTTCATATCTGCTTTACTAGGTATGTCCAGAAAGCAGCAGAAGTATCCGGGAGGTACAGTGTGCATCCTACAACAACAAGCCATTCATGGGCCGGTTTTATGAATGGGAACCATTTGCAGAAGGTAAGATAGCTGGGTCTCTTCTGCCAACTCAGTCGTATTGTTAGGAATTATTTTTTGTCTGTTCTCCAACCCTATTGTGTTCTAGTTGATACTGATGCATTGAGGTGATTCTGGCTAGAGAAAATGTGACCCTCAGAGCAAAGAGGTCCTTACCATTTGTTGCATTGCTCAGATGACAAGTGGACTGTCTTGAACCATAGGGCATGGATTGAAACAAGCAAGTTTCCCCATAGCGGGGGAATTAGAGCAGAGAAGGATTCATAGAATTGGCTGGAGCAGGAGATTCAAGCATGAGGTAGAAGGGAGCCATGAGCAGGGATGAGGTTTCTTTTTACCTTGATACTTGTTAGAATGGCTGGTGTGTGAGCTTAAGAAGGCATGTAGAGTTGACCATGTGATGTTCACATAAGGGTGGCTTCCCATGCTGTTTCTAAAGACAAAGAAAAATAGACCAAGCTCCTGTGCCATATCGCTATGATGATATGAAACTGGTACAGTTTTTAATATTGCCAGAGTCATGTTTCTTGGTCGAATTTCATGTAATAAGGATTTCAGACCGAGGCACATTCAATTCTGGGATGGTTCTTCGAAGGTAGGCTCAGGAGTAGTATAAATGGCTCAGCAAAGCTCCTGGGGTTTCTACACTGACAGCCCAATTGGCTGGAATCCAGCTGTACGGTGGAGCTCTTTACCTGACCATCAATTCTCAGCCTCAACCAGAGGCAGTGGCTGGAGCTGCTGGGAGTATTATGACTGCATCTAGAATCTGGAACATGTCTCGGGAGCAGACTTGATGGTAAATGTGATGTTAGTGTGGAATTAACACCTAGGGGGAGCCAGATTAGTATGGTCAAAGCAGGCCTTTAGGTGCCCTCCCTGTCCTTTGGTAGCAATTAAAAGAGATCAATATCCACTGCCCTGAAACTAGATGCAAAGCCTGCATTTTTCTCCAAGGAGAATCCACATATTCTGTTTAATTCTCAGATGACCCTGTGACCTCATAATTGTTAGGAACAAACTTGATTAAAAATATCAAGGTATCAGACCTGAAAAAGAATGGTAAACAGATGAGACCTAGAGTCAGCTGAATACAAACTCAAGGGTGGGTCCAAGGTTGGAGGGTGAGCTAGGGAAGGAGTCTCAAAGGGAAGTTTGATTCTCTGGATGGAGGTCAGAGCATTTCCATTCTTAAAATCACTATGCTGACTTCGGGGTGGTATTCTAATTTGGTCCTGGAATAGAAAAGGGCATCATTGGAAAACCTGGGAAATACGCCGAGTGTGTGGTTCAGTTAACTGTGCAGCACCAGTGTCCGTGTCTTAGGTTTTTATAAATGTTCCATGGTTTTCTAGGACTGGAAGACCTTTGGTGAAGGGTATAGAGACTTCTTTGTACTATTTCTGCAGCTGTTCCGTAACTCTGAAATGGTTTGAAATACACATTTTATTTCAAAAGGTATCGTGCTTTTAATTAGCTAGGTCTCATGCAAATTTTGTGTGGTTTTATATAAAGACTTCGTACACATGAGGAAGAATGCACTGGTTGAAATTGTTTCCTTCCTAGAGTCTCAGTATGCAACCTTATTTGAATTGTTGCAGATATAATTACCTACATAAATCCCATCCTGGAGTTGGGTGGGTTTATAGTCTAAATTGTTGGTGTTCTCATAAGAAGGAGAAAGCTCACAGGCACACAGAAGAACACCATGTTTGGATAAAGGCAAAGAATGATGAGTCAGCAAGCCAGGTGTCACTACCATGATTACTGGCAACCACAGGAGCTAGGGAAAGGCAAGGGAAGGGTTCTCCCCTAGAGCCTTCGGAGTGAGTACAGCCTGCCAACATTTCGTGTTTTTACTTCCAGTCCCCCCAGAACTGCGAGGGCAAACTTCTATTGTGTTAAGACTCCATGACTGTGGTATTTTGTCATGGTGATCATGCTAGATAAGCAAAGGCAGAAGAGTCAGGCTGTGGAGACATTGAGATCCACTGGTGTGAGGCTTGGGAAGTAGGCTTGTTCTGATAGGTATGTGGAGATGCCCCGGAGAAGTGAGATAGGTAACCAACCATGATGGATCCAGGTCTACACAAGGCAATGTTCTCAGCCCTAGCCACTTAATAGAGCCACTGAGGAACCTTATAGAAATGTTAGTGCTTGCCCACTTCCCCCGAGATTGCAATTTAATTGGTCTAGGATATAGGCTGGGCTCCTAGATAAATTTTTGAAAGATCCTAGATGATTCAAATGGGATTGAGAAACTTGGGGTTTTGTCTGAGCCATATCCTTCCTTTATTGCTAGGCTTATGCACTTTAGCTGCCTTGTTGTGATTCACTGGGAGGAAGGGCGCATTCCCCCAGCAGAGAACCCTGCTCAGGCCATATTGCACACCACTGCCCTTCTGGAGCTGAAGCTGTGGACTGGATCTTCTCTGCACAAACAGAATGGTCAGCAGCTAGCCGCTTGTTCAAGACTGAAGGCCTGATAGACTTGAATCTTGATATTCATAGTTGCAGGCAGCCACAAACAAATCGCTATGCTAAAGTTTTCAGCTGTTTTTGTGGATGCTTGCTCTTGTCTGGTTTAAGTATCCTTCTGCCTTCTCTGTTTATTTTTCCTCCTGATTTGTGCTGCACTTTAAATGAGAACTGAAAGGACTTATTAACTGAACATAAATTTAAATTTGTTTTTGGAGAAAATTTCAAATATAGTTAAAAGTAAAAAGACTAGTATAATATTAAGTTTCTACATATCATACCTCTCTCACTTAATTTAAGTGGTTAACAACTCAAGACTGATTTTTTTTTTGAGACAAGGTCTAATGTATCTCAAGCTGGCCTCAAACTTATAGTATAGCAGAAGATAACCTTAAATTTCTAATCTTCCTGTCTCACCTGCAAGTGCTGGGATTATCCGTGTGTGCCACCATGCCTAGGTTAGTGGTTGATTCTTAAAAACTAAGTACCCATCCAGATTATAGAAAACTGCTTGGGTTCCTTTTACACAGCACTGTTCCTTGCTGGATATATCAATTTATTTTCTGGTTGTAACTGACAGAATCCAAACTCAATGCAAACTCGATGCATTTAACCAAGAAAGGGATTCTGTTGGTCATACTACTAAGAAGTTGAAAGAGTGAGCTGGGATTCAGATTGGCTACAATCCAGGAAGCCCACAGCACTAGGACCCCTGACCTTTTCATCTTTTTTCAGCTCTTGATTCTGCCTAATTCTTTCTTACAAAGATAAGCAGCCTTAAGTGGCTTTGAACATATAGTTGGAAAGAGAGAGAGAGAGAGAGAGAGAGAGGGACTGACTCTTTCTTAGCTGGTACTTCTGATTAACATATGTGCCTTTCCCCTTCTCTGCCCTAAAAGACATGTTAAAGCCCTAATCCCTGGTACCTGTGAATATGGCCAGCTGTAATCAGGATGTAAGTTAAAAGAGGTCACATTGGAAGAGAGTAGTTCTTACTTGCCATGACTGCTGTCCTTAGAGGCACAGGGACGTATACCCAGAAGTCAATGTGAAGACAAGGGGAAGATGGCCAAAGCAGAGACAGACAGGGATTGAAGTGATGAGACCATAAGCCAGAGGCACCAGGGATTGTCAGCAGCTGCTGGAAACCAGGAAGAAACATGGAAATAGTTTTCCCCCAGACGCTTCAGCAGAACCATGACCCTGCCAACACCCAGACTTTGATTTGTGGCCTCTAGAACTGCGAGGATCGGTTCCTGTTGCCAACTTCTTTATGTGATACGTTACTAGGAAACTCATATATCCAGTGACTTTCAGTGTCAGAAAAACTGTATGGTGATCTCGTCTGATCCTCTTTCCATCCATGAACCCAGTTTTAAGGCATGGGGTCCTTGGGCTAACTCAGATCATATGACTGGCCCTGTTGTCAGGGACATGAAGCAGACCCAGGGAAGTGGGGATTGGGGCTGACACTTAAATAGATTTTTCTACAAAACTCAATGCTGAGGTTGGAGAGATAGGTCAGTCAGTAAAGCGCTTACCATGCAAACATGAAGACCTGAGTTCACCCTGCAGTACTCACAACAATACAAAAAAAGCAGGCATGGGGGTGTGGACCTGTAATTCCAGCATTAGAGATGGAGCCAGGTTCTGGGGCTCACTGGAGAGCCAGCCTAGCCTAATCAGCAAGCCCTAGGTTCCAGTGAGAGACCCCATCTCAAAGAACAAGATGGACGTCTCCTGACGAACAATATCTGGGGTTGCTCATTGGCCTCTACATGCATATGCACAGGTGCCTGTGTGCTCCCATCGTGCGCTTGTGCGCACACGTACGTACGCCACACACCAATATATATGTGTTGACAAAAGCCACTGAGATTTTAATGAGATCATTTGAATCTTCGTGTTTTACAAAACAAAAGAGAATGCAGAGGGTCATAGATTTATCAACTTTATAATGTGTTATTAAAAATTTTAACTGTCTTCTATAAGATTTACTGATAATGATATTTCTCATATACCTAGAAGAAGAGCCCATGGTTACTGGAGTTGGGTTTATTTTGGCTTTGTTTAAATAATTCTTCTTTTTTTTTTTCTACTAAGATTTTTTTTCTCAACTTTCTTCATCCTCTCAAACGATTCCCAGGCTGAGCAGTGAGAGGAAGACACTGCTAATGTTTCTGTGGGGCATTCAGGCTTGACACTGGATTTTGCATTGGATTCTGGGCTGTGTTTGGATGTCTGTTGCTATTCACATGTGCCTACTTAAGAAACAGCTGTACGCATTCAGTCCAATGCCACATAGAATAGTAAAGCAGAGTACAAGCTCTGATAAACACATTAATTTCACCAGATGGTTCTTCTTAGGGCTTTATTTGATTTCCTGGATACAATGACCTATATTTAGATAATGCCTCTAGGAATTTTTCTGAGAGCTGTGGACCTTAAGATTGTAAATGGGGTAGAAGGAGAAATCAGGGTGCTTCTGTATCCTTGTTAGCCCAGGAGGATAAGGATTTGGGACTGTCATCTTTGTCCTCCTGCATTTGCAAACCTGACTTGTACAGTATATTCTGTGGTCAACATAGCTAGAATGGCACAGCTTAATAAGAAGGTGCTGATACTGGAGCAACTTATACAGTAGTCAGTCTTCTGTTATGCATCATAGATACATTCCAGGTCCCCCATACATGCCTAAAAAATTTAGACGGTACTAAATCCTACGTGCTATGTTGTCTTAGGTACTTTCTCATTGCTGTGATAAAATACTTTTCTGTGCTGTGATAAAACACCATGACCAAGGCAACTTATAAAAAGAAGAGTTTATTAGTTCTGTGGTTCTAGAGGGAGAGCCCAAAATGGCAGGGAGGCATGGAAGGAGACATCTGGAGCAGAAAGCTGATCGATCATATCTTTAAGCAGGCACAGGAAGCAAAGAGAGCCAGACTGAAAGTGGGCATCGCTATACACTCTCAAAGCCTGCTGCCAGTGATGTGCTTCCTTCAACACGGCCACATCTCCTAAAGGTTCCATGACCCTCCCCAAACAGCACAACAAACTGGGGCCAAGTATTCAAATACTTATAGTTTATAAGGACATTCTCATTCAAACCACCACATTCTACTCCCTGGCCCTCATAGGCTCATAACCATATCATAATGCAAAATGCATTTAGTTCAACCTTAAGAGTCCCCATAGTCTTTTAACAGTCTCAACAGGATTCAAAAGTCTAGAGTCCAAAGTCTCTTCTGAGACTCAAGGTAATCTCTTAACTCTAAGCCGCTATAAAATCAAAAGCAAATTACATACTTCCAATATACAATGGAACTGAATACACATTCCCATTTCAAAAGGAAGAAATGGAGACACATTGAGGAGACCAAAGCAAGACTGAAAACCAGCAGGGCAAAGACCAAATTCAGTAGCTACATGGGATTTTACTTCCAAAGGGCTTTGCTGTCTGCAACATAAATCTCTCCCTTGGGCTGGTGCCATTCCCTGTATGCAGCTCTCCTTGGCAGATGTCTCATGGCTCTGTCATCTCCAACATCTTGAGGTCTCTCCTTCTAACCAGACTTTATCTTCGTAGCTTCACACAGTGGTCTCTCAGGGCTCTTGGCCTCCCAGGGTTTTCTTTACATGGTGGGAGACATTCTGATTCTAACCACCTCATCTGGCAAGAGCAGCTTAAGGGAGAAAGCATTTATTCTGGCTTACAGTTCCAGGGGAATGTTATCCATCATTGTGGGGAAGACATGGCAACTGGCAGAGAAGGCATAGTGTAGGAGCATGAAGCTGGCTCATCACATTTCATCCAAAGTCAGAAAACAGGAAGTGGGGCCAGGCTATAAAGCCTCAAGCCTCCCCCATCAAGTGACCTACTTCCTACAGTTCTAGAGCTTTTCTGAACAGTGTGACCAGCTAGGAACCAAGTATTGAAATAAGTGAGTCTCTGGAGACATTTCACATTCAAACCACAATGGTTTTTCCTGTATGTGCATGCTGAGCGATACACTGAAGTACACTTTAATGAAAGTTCTGTGAATATAATTTGCTTCTCAGAACATCTTGTTGCCTTATTGATCTTAGCAACCACAGGATATGAGTATGTGTGTGTGTGTGTGTGTGTGTGTATACATATGTGTGTTTTGTGTTGTGTGTTGTGTGTGGTATGCACATATAAAGTGTGCAGGTGTGTGGATCTGTACATATGTATGAAGAAGCCATAGAAGGATGTTGGGTGCCTTTATCTAACACCCATTGCCTTATTTCCTTGAAACAGGATCTCTCACTGAACCAGAAGCTCATCGTTTTGGCAGCCCTGACTAGCCAGCAAGCTCTCAGGCATTCTCCTGTCTCCAGTTCACAATGTTGGGGTTACAGGCATGTGCATCCATGCCTGACTTTTATATGGGTTCTGGGAATTTGAACTCAGGTTTTCATGCTTGCATTGCCAGTGTTCTTGCCTACTGTGCCATCTTCTTAGCCCCAGGTCTTTTTCTGTTTTGTTTTCTTGAGCTTTTGTGTTTTTATTTCAGCGAGCACTCTGTGGCTTCTCTTTGGCTTATCTCAGTTGCTGGTCTCAGCAGTCTTGGGCTATGGGGCCCAAGAGTAAAGTTAAGGTCAAGGTTTAAGTCAAGTAAAGGTTGAACACAAGGGTTGTGGTACCACGTGGCAGCTGATCTGATAACTGAGGCAGCTACTAAGTGAGAACAGGTGGGAAGTGTATATTGTGTGACTCTGCCTGACAAAGGGACGATTCATGTCCCAGGAGGGGCGAAGAGGAATGGTGCAGAATTTCATCATGTTACACAGACTGACATGCAAGTTAAAATTCATGAATTGCTTGTTTCTAGAATTTTCCACTTAATAAACTTTGAATTAGAGTTGACCCTGGGTAACTGAAACTAGAAAATAAAACCACAGATAAGCAGAGGCTGCTATACTGTTTCTTGGGATTTGGGGGCTGATAACACTGGAGCGTCAGGTTTTGCTAGGTAGCTGTGGTGTAGGTTGCACCACAGCAGGTATCAGGCCTTTTTATTTACTTATTTATTCTGTGGTGTTGGTAATAGAACCCAGGACATGCACACGAAATGTTCCACCACTGAGCTACACCCACAGTCCAGAGATAGTCTTAAGCCATAGCCATAGGAGCAGATGTGTGCTTGTGTAGTGTAAGTATACTGTGTGTCTTGAGAGTCGAGCTAAAGAGACTGGAATTCTAAAAACTAAAGGTTAGGCCAAGTCAGAATCAGAGCTTGCCTGCTGGTGGCACGAACACGGCAATTACATTTGTTGGGAGTGACTGACTAGCTTCTGGTGCAGTAACAAACAAGCCCCAGTTCAAATGACTTCACTTAACTGCAGTTTTTCCTGCTCAGACTCTACAAGTGATATAGTACATATCTTGCTCTTTGGAGTCCCCAGCTGGTAGAAGCTGCATCTCAACCCAGGCTCCACTGGGACAGGGCAGAGGGACAAATGATCACATACAGGTTCTTCAGGTTTCTTCCATGAGGGTCTCACTGTTTCTGCTCATGTGTCATTGGCCAAGGCAAGTCACATGCCACACTTCACTTCAAAAGGAGTGGGTTGGCACCATCCCACCATATGCCAAGCAGTAGGAGAAATAGATTCTTAGTGACTAGCACTAAGGACTAGCACAGGCACGAAACTCTAATGTAATTCTCTCTCTTAATTCCTGGTGACATTTGTTAGGCAAGAACAGTAGTTTTTGCTCCAGGGAATATTAATAGCAGCACATAGTCTGTTATATCCACAGGGTGCCAAGGTACCTCTGTCAGGTTCTTCCCTTTGATTAAATCTCTATAGAGGCATAGATAGAATGTTGGTGCCAGGTGCCCAGGTGTGCTGCTGGGAAAAACACACGGTGTTAGCAAACCGTGCGACACGAGGGAGGGAGATGTCGGCTAAGTGTGGCATGAAGCTGTGTCTTAGTCTCTAGTTAGAAATGATGGGGGCAGACCTTAGGAAAGCAGAAGGCAGCCCCTAGTCTCCTGGTGATGCATCTAAAATGGCCTTACAAGATCCATTCTCAAGGCTTTCTCATACATGCTGGAGAATATCTGCCCATGTCTACTTCAGAGTCGGTGTCTCACCAAAGACAAAGCTAAGTTCAAGGGGCAACCTCTTTGAGAACACAAAAGGCTGATTTTGGTTTCTTTCAACACATTTGAATCAGTGTTGAACCCCTCAGGTAGTAAGAGACCTAGCAGGAGCGTGAGGATGTGAGACTCTGACTCAGGGAGAGTCCTTAGGGCTGTAGGCCCATATTTATAGTCATTGGCCTCTGGAAGATGATTGGATAAGACTTTTGACAGAATTCAGAATCACAAAGTGAATTGTATAAAGACCAGGCAGTGAGCTTTATATCACATCAACAAAGCCAAAGTAAGAGACCTAGGCTGGGGGTAGAGTTTGGTTGATAGAATACTTGCCTAGCATTCATGAAGCCCTGGATCTGATCTTTAGCACTGCAGAAGCCAGGTATGCTGCCACATGCCTCTAATCATAGCACTTGGGAGGTGGAGGCAGGATGATCAGAAATTCACAGGCATCTTTAACTACATAGTAAGTTTAAGGCCATCCTGGGATACAGGCAGCTGCTCAACCATTAAAGGAAACTAGGAAGATGGTCCCATGTGTGGGAGAGGCACCAGGGCACAATAATCCTGAAGTATTAAAAGGAGAACTATATAATTTATTATGCTAATGAAGTTTATTATTTATAAAGTTCTTCTAATACATACACTACAATGAAAGTTGGGAACTGAGTAATTTGTCCCTCAGAAGTTCCTATATGAAAGCCCTCATCCTCATTAGGGCTATATTTGGCTATGGGGATGTCTAAGTAAATAATTACGGTTTAACCATGGAGTCCAGTGGATGGATAGGGGTAATGTCTACATGAGAAGAATACACACTAGTGATTTCTCTATGAAGAGACATGTGGGCACAAAGTTGGTGGGTACCAAAAGTGAAGGGACGAGGCCTTGGAGCAAAATCTACCTTTCTGACAATTTGATCTTAGACTTCCAGTCTCCAGAACTGTGAGAAATAGATTTCTATTGTTTAAGCTACACAGTCTTGTATTCTGTTGTGACAGCCTACACTGACTAAAACAGTATCAAATAAGATGACTTTTTAAAAAAACCACTTATATTCTATTGAACAAATGCTCTGCATGCACTTGGCATAGTTCTAAGTGCTAACTCATTTATCTTCGCAGTAACCAGATGAGCTAAATACTGTTATTATTGTCATTTCATAGAGGTATAGAATGGTTAAATAATATGCCCAAGATTAGCCAGCTATCAAATGATAGAGGCACTCAAACTTGAAAGTCTGTCTGCGGAATCTTGACTTTGGTGTGTATGGGTCAGAAGAAGCATTTAAAATATTTTACTTACCATTTTAAAAATATTTTATTTATTATTTTAATTTTATGTGTATGAGTATATTGCCTGTGTGTATAAATGCTGTGTTGTGCAGTGCCCTCGGATCCCTAGAACTGGAATTACAGGTGGTTGTTAGCTACCATGTGGGTGCTAGGAGTCAAAACCAGGTTCCCTGCAAGAGTAGTCCCTGGTCTAAACTGCTGAGCCCCCAAGAAGAAGCATTTTAAAGAGAATGGTCAACATGACTAGATGAGCAAGAATTCAGGGAAAATGAGGACTCAGAAAATAAAGCATGAATGGGTCATTGCCCGTTCAAGAATGTTCCACTACTGAAAAAAGTTAAAAGGGTAGCAAGAGAGGATAGCCATCTCTTAGAAAGGGTCTGCCACAGAGAAGGCATATTACAAGCATTTTCTGGGTTAAGGAGAAAGAAAAGGATTTGTTTTTATGGTAAAGGGATGATGGTGTATGTAGATGGAGAGGATGAGGTTTGTTCAGGAGGAGGAAGGATTTAATAGAAACTATGAACCTCGTCTGTTCTAGAAGAAAAGATGCAAAATAAGGATTCCCTTTTCTCTCCACAGAATAGGATTCCTTCTTTGCACACTGTTAACAAATATTAGTTTATTCAAGACAAATGAGAGTAAACATATGTCCATAACAGTATTTCTTCAGAAATGTTCCTAGTCCTTTTATTTTCATAATAGCTCAACTGGAAATAAATCAAGTATCCATCAACAGGATTCTGAATACACTAGTTGTGGTACATTCACACAATGGAGTATTATTTGGCAACAAAAAAAGAATGTGCTACTGATACATTGAAAAACCTGGATGAATCCCAGAAACATTATGGTGAGCAATGTAAGCCAGACATAAAAGAACATGCTGTTTAATTCCATTCCTGTGATGTTGTAGGATGGGAAAAAAATAGGTAATCATGAAAGAATTCCAGTGTCTGTCTATACAGGTGATAGGGAGGAATAGCTGGAAGGGAACATGATGGAACTTTCTAGATTGATGGTGATATTCTCTATCATAACTGGCATGGCTGTTAACACAAGTACATATATTTGTCAAAACTCATGGAACTGCATACTTGTGACCTATGTATTTTGTTGTGTATAAATTATACTTAAATTTTTTTCTCAGGCTAGTGGAATAGCTCAGTGGTTAAGGGTGCTTGCTGCCAAACCTGATGACCTGAGTTTGATGCCCGGGACTCACATGGTAGAAGGCAAGAACCATCTTCTGCAGGATGTTCCCCTACCTCCACACGTGTGTCTCTGGCATACACACACACACACACACACACACACACACACACACACACAAAATGTGATTTTAAAATTATTCTCTTTACCTTTCTCTCTCTTTTCACATCAGGAAGGTGACATTCAGTCTAAGTGTCATCGTTGTAAAATCTAGTCTAAGATGTGCCTCTTTCTCCCTCCCCGACTTATTTGGAATTGTCTTTCTAAGTGTCCATGGAGAAGCAAGATAAATTTTGGGAGAAGGGACTAAAAAATGCAGGGGTCCAGTTACAGGACTCCTGGAAGGAAGGGTAGAGGAAACTGATCCGGCTTTGATGCCTTACAGGGGATCTCAGGAAGCAGAGGCACCAAGAGCAGCTAGCAGGTGGGATGGCATCACACTGAAGAGCTTCTCCACCAGAAGCCAATCAAGAACGGGAAGAACACCGGATGTGGTGGCGCATGCCTTAATCTCTTTGAGCGGCAGCTTGATCTCTGTGAGATCGAGGCCAATCTGGTCTACATAGAGAGTTCCAGGTACGAGGGAGACCTTGTCAACAAAACAAAACCACAACAAAATAAAATAAAAAAGAAAGGGAATAGACAACCCATCATTGGAGGAAAATATTTTCAAATTGTGCTTGAGATGAGGTGCTCATGTCCAGTTTCTATAAGTAACTGAAACTCGTGAGTGATCAGAAAAAATTCTGATTTAAAAATAGGCCAAGGGCCGACTAGACAGTTCTCCCAAGGAGACATGTGAAAGGTCAGCAGATATATTACAAAATATGCAACATCACTAAACTTTAGGGAATGCAAATTAAAACTATCAGGAGACACCATCTCACACCTGTTAGATAACACACTTCTTATAACAAAGGTGAGGTTAGGGAGTGTCAGAAAACACGAGTGAAGGGAACCTTGGTGAACTGTTGAAACTGTGACATCACATGGCCCTTCTCCCATTCTTATTGCTGTGCTTGCATCTCTGATGATTGTGCACATTGTTCATCCTGTGCGTGGACAGCATGGGGCTGTGTGGATATGGAGAAGGGGGAAGGCAAGTTCATAAGTCATTGTGGAAAACCGTACAGAGGTTCTTCAAAAGCTAAGGATTACTGTACAGTCCAGGAATCCCACTTCTGAGCATGTAGTCAAAAGAATTGAAGTCAGCATGTCACAGAGCACCTGCACTCTGTTCGTTGCAGTGATAGTCACAGTAGCCAAGAAATAAAAACAGAGTAAGTGCCAGTTATCAGATGAACACATATAAAAGAAACATGATATGAAAACGTGTGTGTGTGGTATGTGGTGTGTGTGTGTGTGTGTGTGTGTGTACATATGTATGGAGAACATTATAGGAAGTGAAGTGAAATAAGCTGGACATGGTAAAATACAAGATGATCTCGCTTACAGTGGAATTTAAAAATTCAAACCCACAGAGGCATAGTCACACCAACAGAAGTGGAATTGTGGTTACAACACTCTGCGGGAGGGCATGAGTAGAGGAATGCAAGATACAAACTTTCAGGTAGATTGGAGGATCGTATTGTGACGTGTTGGTTAGCAAGTTAGCTGTAGTCACTTTAATGATAATGTATTGTGTGCTTCACAATTGCTAAAAGTAGACTTTAAATATTCTCACGACATTACCTTATTTCAAAAGCAGTGTTTGAAGTGATGGATGGGCTAATTAGCTTCATTTGTTCATGCTATAATGTACATATGGATCAGAACATGTCTTGTCTACCCCATAATTGTCTGTTAATAAAAATAAAAGGGTTCACACACTTAGTACAATTTTTAGACTCTCTTAGAACCATAGGGATTTGTTGGACCTAGGAATCCTCAACAGAGTTTCAGATCTGAGTAAGCAAGATGGATGTGTCTGTTACGTGTGTGTGTGTGTGTGTGTGTGTGTGTGTGTGTGTCCAGTTTTGCTTGGTTTTTCAAACTTGAAAGAATTTTATGGGAAGGCTGTGGAATTCCGAGAACAAACAGGCATGACGGAGCAGGATGTTTGGTAAAGGAAAGGAAGCTAAGGGAGTTCAGGTAGGCAGAGCTGAGTGATTCTGCACCGAGGTTCTGGTGGTGCAAGAAAATTCCAACAGGCGTCTCCATCCAAGATGCAAAGTCCTAGAGACCAAACTCTTTAAAAAAATGTTATTGAATTTTTGCGATTTTCATAAAATATAATTTTATCATATTTAGATTTTTTCTCCCATATCCACACCTTCCCTCACTGATCCCTGCCCAATTTAATGTGCTCATCTATCTATCTATCTATCTATCTATCTATCTATCTATCATCTATCATCTATTTATCTATCTACCATCTATCTATCTATCATCTGTCTCTCTATAATGAGGCCTATAGAGTCTCATTTGTGTCCCCAAATGTCCTTCAGTGTGGGTCCATCCACTGGAGCCTGCTCAACCTACCAAGAAACAGATCCTTTCTCCCCCTCCCAGCAGCCATTTCTTGTCAAAAGTTCCTTAGGAAAGGTTGGAGTTTCTTACCCACTTCCCCACATCTATGCTGGTATTTTGTCTGGTTTGAGCTTGCATGGGACTTCACTATACTGTTCCCATTTCTGTGAGTTCACATGAGTAACTGAACAACTGGTTGGAAAATTCTGTCTCCTTGTGGCCATCCACCTCCTCTGACTCTTACAATCTTTCTGCCCTGTCTTCCACGATAATCTCTGAGCCTTGGGAGGCAGAAGTTTGATATAAGTGTCCTGTTCAGGGATAAGCACTCTACAGCCCTCTTGTTCTCTGCCAGTTGTCCAGTTGTGAGTTTCTGTGTTGATCACCATATACTGCATAAGGAAGTTTCTCTAGTGAGAGTTCAGAGATGCATTAATCTATGGGTATGGCAATAAGTCATTAGGAATCAGTTTAAAACTGTAACTATTTTGTAGAAAACTAATATTGGGCTCTCCCTTATGCCCTGTGACCTCACTTTCCTAGGCCTGATATCAATGCCAGGTATGGACTTGACCCTATGAAACGGACCTTAAATCTAATTAGAATGCCTCCCAATGCTCAGACAGCAGTATAATATTTGTGCCATTATTGTACCCGTGGGTTTATCTTGCCAGGGCCATTGTTGTAGTTCATAGGAAGAGGTTAATAATCTTTTTTTTCCTTCTGATATCATTCATAGCACCTTCTAGCACTACAAAAGCTAGCTAATAGAAAAGAGGCTTTGAGGTCAGTACCAGCTTGATTTCCCCTTGTTTATTCTACAGCTCATGTATAGAGTCCTCAGCTACAAAGTCTTACCATGAAGTTCTGGTGGGTAGTCAAGAGCAGGAACAATGACTGCTATTGTTGGGGGCTCTATTGGGTCCCTTGTCAATGGCTTCAAGAGAGGGGTCCATTCCTGTAGGGCACAATGCAGGATGGGCCTTAGCCAGGTCACCTGCTATGAGGAATAGAGGAATGGCTCCCGTGGGCGTGGTGCTCTGCTTTGGCTAGTCATGAGACCAGCTTCTGCCCAGCATCTGGAAAGAACCTGCACTGAGATGATCTACCTAGAGATCTAACCAGACCTATAAGACCCCTTACACTTCCTTGAATAAACGAGCTTGCAGCGGCTTGCCACCACCTGCTTCTCACTCAGCTCCCAGAGTCTGTGTGTTGATTCCACGCCTACTCACACCCCCTTGGCAGAGACCTTTCATCCCCTCAGGCTGGCCCTCCACACAGGGACCCCCAACACAGTCCTGGCCTTGGGGTTGTATTTTGTTAGCGTATGGAGGCACCAGACTCTTTAAGTGACTTGGCCTTGGCCACATGACCACTTCTTGGCGAGAGTAGGCCAGTACACCATGGTTGACAGTCTTATACACAGGGCAAGAAGACAGCATTCCTAGAAAGGAAATTCAGGTCCTGGAGCAACAGAAGGGACTATGCATATCAGATGCCTGAATGACCAGTGGCTGTGGAGGAAACTCGGGGTGAGTCAGGGTACCTACCTAACCTGTCAACCGCCACTTTATCCTTAAGCCATGAGAGCAGCTGTTACTGCTTCTCCCTCTCCCGTCCTCCGCCCCTCACTTCTCCTTCTGTTTCTTTGTTTGTCTTCTGCCTCTGTCTCTGTGTGTAGTATACATGTGTGAGTGTATGCATATTTGCACAAGTGCGGGCACATGTGTGTGTGTGTGTGTGTATGTGTGTGTGTGGGCACATGTAGAGACCTGAAGTTGATGTTAGGTGTCTCCCTCGACAACTCTCCACCTTATTCATGGAGGCGGGTCTCTTGGTTGAAACCAGAGCTTATTGATTCCATCAGTTTAGTTCCTGGGATTCCCTGTCTCTCCCTTCCAGTATTGGAATTACAGGTGCCCACCTGGTATTTACATGGCTTCTAGGATTCTGAATTCTTGAGTAGCAAGTGTTTTACCAGTCAAGTCATCTCCCCAGGCCCTGGGAGGGCTTCTGAACACCTTTGGAGGATGTTTAGAATTGTGATCTAACATGAGGGTATTGTTCTTCTTTTCTTGATGTGTGTATGTTTTTGAAGATGGTGCCAAGGTCTCCTTGTGTATGGGGCCACGTGCTTCCTCTTTGCCTCTAGTTACTCTTTTAGTGTGATTCTGGTTGAATAGTGTGCATGTATATGTAGATAGGGCCACTGTTTTCTGTGTAAGTGAGTGACCTTAAGGAGAAGTGGCGGGAGTTCTTGATGAGTCTGTTCCCTCCTCCCCAGCTCTTGTACTCCTGTTCAGTGGGCCAGCTCCCTTCCTCCCAGCCAACATAGGATTATAGATGCAGAATGCCAGTAGAACATGCCTGTTCCTTGCCTCTGTCCTGTTCTTCCTGAAAAGGAAGGAGAATGCAGGATGGGGCCTGTGGAATCCCACACCTAAGTTTTTTTCACTGGCAAATTTCGGATATGGAAAAGGAAAGATTTTTGGAGGGGAAAATTGCCGCTGCTCTGGGTAATCCTGGAAGTTGTAAATGCTTCTTGCAGCAGCAGTTTCTTTCCTGGCATTTGAACCAGTGTCATTCTAGATAATTAGTGAAGAAAAAGCCTTAGGGTGTGTTTCAACATCTAATAAGCAGATTAGTTTGAATATGAATAATCTTAGGGATTTGAATCCAAACATAGACCTTAAGCCCATTGCAAAATATTAAATAATGAGAGCCAATCCTGCTGTTTCCCTCGGCTCAGAAGTCAGCTTTCTGCAAGGACTGCCTGGGAGTGTTTTCTGGTCAGGATGGATGCGTCTGATGTCTTATGCCACAGTGGACCCATTATAGGATGTCAGGATTCATGAGGGTGGTACGGTCTTTTCAGGTCACAGAAAAATAAATACATTCAAGAAAAAGTTGTAGGGAGAGGAGAGATGGGTCGGGCAGTAAGTGCTTGTCTTACAAACGTGAGGACTTGAGTTCAATCCTCAGAACCCAAGAGCTTTGATACATGCCTATAATCCCAGCACTTGGAGATGGGAGGTGGAGAGAGGAAGATCCCTGGAAGCTTGTAGGCAAATTTCCAGGCCAACTAGAGACCCTGTCGCTAACAAAAGGTGGAAGGTATCCGAGGACTGACACTTGACATTGTCCTCTGACCTCCACATGCATACTGAAAATCTGCACCCATAGTTACATGTGCATGCATGCACATCCACACCCACAATTGTGCGAGCATGTGCATACCTCCCCCCTCAACAGAGACACATTACATAAGCATCGCCTGCTGAACTGACAGCAGTCATGTGCCTCAGGAGCCACTAAGGAATTTCTTCCTCATGCATCCAAGCTATGATTGGTTCATTTTCTTTAAAAACAAATGTGTTTGTACATGAAGGCTATAAAGACTTTCCCAGGAAGTCCTAGGACTCTGTCTCAAGTGTTTGTGGCACCAGAGACTGTCTTAATCTCATGTGCTGCTCTCTTCTTAGTCTCCCAGAGGCTACCAGGTTGTGGAAGAGCATGTCCTGAAGGAGTGGCCTGGATCTTTCTTTGCATCTTGCCTAGATGCTGAGACATTCCTATCTGGGCAGCATTAAGGGAATCTTGGAATGAGAGAGCCTACAGCTAGAAACTGACCAATGGACAGGTAGTCTATGTTTAAATTGGAAAGTCAGCTCTCCCTTTACAAACTTATCAAACACATTCTCCCCCACTGACATAATTTATCCCTCAAAGCTGTTAAATAACACCCATCCCTGTCAGTCTTCATTTCTTAGAAATTGGAGAGAGAACATTCCATGAATCAGTGGGACTTGCTTCCAAAGGATTAAAGAGAAAATCCTCTGTATATGTAAAGTCCAAGGAAGAAGGGACCAGATGTGCTCCTTTCCCTTTGTACCTGGGTGAAGTCGCCTCCACTCATTCTTATCTTGTAGTTGGTCCTAAACTGATTATTTATGGCCTGGCTACCCTTTAGACAGGTAATGCCTTAAGTCTTACTACAAATGTCTATATTCGGCTTCTGATTTTTAAAATATAGTGATGGAGGGTAGACAGGGCAAATAAATAGGAACACATACCATTGTCCATTATCTAACATGGGATCACATTTTAAATGTAAAGAAAAATCCAACAATATGTAGCTGATTTCAGAAGGCTTAGGGGGTCTAGCAGTGGAGGCAGGTCTCCTTTTTAGTGTAATCTTGTGTGTGTATGTGTGTGTGTGTGTGTACACATGTATGTGGGTGCATATTTGCCTAGGTGTGTGTGTGTGTGTGTGTGTGTGTGTGTGTATGCATGCGTACAAGTGCATGTGGAGGCCAGAAGTCAATTTCAACCTTAGATATCATTCCTCAGGCATCATCAGTCTTGTTTGTGGAGACAAGGCCTCTCACTGACCTGGAGCCTCACCAAATAGGTTAGGCTGACTGCACTGCAGGGGATCTGCCTGTCTCTCTCTCCTCAGCACTGTGGGTTCTGTGGATTGAACTGAGGTCCTCAGTTTACCCATGGGACTCCTCTGATTTCTCTTAATGTAATCATTTAACTTAGGGATTTTTTGATGGGGGCAGTGTGTCTGGAAGAACTAAATCAAGGGTAGTTTAAAATACGGTACCATCTCTGACATCTACTTTTCATTCTGTTTTTTATTATATTTCCTGTCTGCATCTGAGACTATATGCATTGCCGCAAAATAAAATTGAGCTAGCAGCCATGGTTTGTTTCTGCACTGTTCTGCTTCCAAACTGAGCTGTAGTCACTCTGCCTGAGAGTTCTGCTGGCAGGTCCTGAAGTCACATGCATCAGCATCACATCTCAACCACAAGGCCAAGCTTCACCAGCAAATAACTATTGGATGTTCCTTTAACCTACTGCTTTGTAACAGAGTATATGCAGAGATTTATATTTCTTTAAGACTGTTAATTGTGACATATTGTATCTTGAACTGCAATTCACACTCATTCCTGTTGATCCTGAAAGTCTTTCCTAGATTTTCATTTTTCTCTCTCTTTCCTGTTCAAATGATTCTGCATTTGGGTCTCTCTTGGACACAGCTCCCTCCAGACAAAGCAGATACAGTCCTCTAGTCAGTGAACAATGTCCAGTTTTCAATTTGACAGGCACATTTTGTCATATTTAAATGGTTCAGAAATAAAACAATGAGGACTAGGGATATAGCTAAGCTGGCAAAGGACTTGCCCAGCACATAAAAAACCCTGGGTTTGATCTCCAGCACTGTATATAAACCAAGCATGGTAGCATTTGGTACATTGGTACATAGCATTTCCTGTAGGAAATGAAGGCAGGAGGACCAGAAAGAAGCTCCCCCTGTTTAAGGAATACCCCCAAAACCTTCAGATAGTTAATAAAGTTAATTGCTAACTATGTAAGCACAATTTGAAATTCAAGGTTAGTTTGAGGCTAGCCTCAAGTACATGAGACCCTGTCTGAAAAAAAGAGTGGTGGTGGCACATATTTTAATCCCAGCATTTAGGAGGTAGAAGCAGATGGATCTCTGTGAGTTTGAGACCAGCCTGATCTACATAGTAAGTTCCAGGTCAGCTGGCATTACAGAGAGACCTGCCTTAAAAAAATGGGCTGGGAGTGGGTCTAGGAGTTCAGCATACTTCATACTAAAGGAACAGTCACAGAACAGGAAAAGGCATCCTCTAAATTCTAGTTTTTAACACAAGGCTGTTAGAAGAAGAGATTTTCAAATTGCAAATGATTCCTAACTGACTGGTGGCTTGGAAGTAAAACTTACAGCTCAGGACCACTCATTAGGGATAATTTATAAGAAAAGTTTTAGGAAGCAAAGCTCTGGGTTGAATCTGGTTGACCTTTGTTTCTGATATTTTCTTGGGATGCTATTTCTTTGTGCAGCCAGGCTGGGGACAGTGAGCAGCCTTCGACGGGAGTCAGGGGCTGACCGTAGGTGGGATTCAAGGGCAGCTTAGTGGGGTGGAGGGACTCAGGAATGTCAGCAGTGGGCAACACCAGGAAGATGACCCTCATCACAACAGAAGAGCAAAGAGGACCCGGCAGAACGATGAAGGATTTCATGTGGTGATTATATGAGTACAGCCTGCCTTAAATTTGTATTGTCTGAACTGTAAGTCATTGAGCTCAATTGCGTTATATCCAGAGGATTGATTTGACCATCAGGACTCACCCCAGAAAACCACTTCCATTTAGAGTCATTTTCTGGCAATCATGTTGCTACTGCATAAAGCAGCCTGTTGAAAATAGGTCAGATTTGAGGCTAGAGACATGGCTTAGAACACATTATACTCTTAAAAAACTATTTTATTTATTATTTTTATTTTAAGTATATGAGTGTTATGCCTGCATGTATGTAAGTGCACTCATGTTATGCAGCGTCTTTGGAGGTTAGAAGAGGGCATCAGATCCCCTGGAACTGGAGTTCTAGATAGTTACCATGTGGGTGCTGGGAATTGAACCCAGGTCCTCTGCAAAAGCAGTCAGTGCTCTCAAATGCTTAGCCAGCTCTCCAGTCCCTAAAATGACTATCTTATTTTATGTATGTATTTTGTCTGCATGTATGTAAGTGTACCATGTGCATGCAATGCCCTCAGAGGCCAGAAAAGAATGCCAGATCTCTTGGAATTGGAGTTATATGGGTGCTGGGAATTGAACTCAGATTCTCTGGGACATCAGGAAGTGCTCTTAACTACTGAGCCATCTTTCCAACCTAGCGTTCTCCTCTTGTAAAGGACCTGAGTTCGGTTCCTAGCTCCCAAGTTAGGCTGTTTACAATAGTTGTAACTCTAGCTCCAGGAGATCCGACTTCTTCTTCTGACTTCTGCAGGCACCTGTACTCATGTGCACAGACTTACACACGGAGGCACACATACATATGGACATAATTAAAAATAAAGTAAACCTGAAAAAAATAGGGTCAGTTTTTCACAGGACAAGAGCTTAGGGTGTGGGGAATGTTTTTAGAACATAGGTGATTATTTTACGTTCTTCTCACTATGATCACAAGGCCTGTCCATCATTTAAAAAGGGAGAAGATGGAGGAGTAAACTCTCACATTCCAACAATTCAAGTACCCTCTTGATGCCAAGAAAAGTTAGAGAGGGGAAGCAGAAGAGATGTGGACAGCCCAGATTCCATTCGCTGTGGTTATGTAATAGCTCATCGTGTAATAGCTTTGGCCCTGGTCCAGGGAGCATATAGGTATTGGCGGCTTTGCTTGCTTAATAAACCCCCATCAGTCAATCATGGTGCCTTGTCCAACACCCAGTTGCAGTGTTTGTTTAAGCCGGCTTTGGAGATTGTATAAGTAACATTAGCAACCTGCTCTCCTACCCTTGGTGATAAATGGCACCTTTGAAACATCCTACGGCATGTGAAGAAAAAGCGACTGATCCGAGGGTGTTTATGGTCTGTGATCTCATGGTTCTCATGGTATCTCCAAGATGGGGTGTGAGGCCTCTCACCCACCCTGGCTCCCTGAACCTCTGCCTTTCTCAGTCAGCTAGTGTCCTGCCTCATGGAACCTAGCAAGGGCATATGGGGGGCTGCCAAGTGAAACTGTGACTCAGGACTGGACACGTGAATCTTGAGTTCACACAGAAGGCAAAGGCACAGTTCTCCCCTTGAGAACAAAAAGACTGCCATGACCAGTGGGCACTGATTCTTAGGCCACCTTTTGTTCTGGGTAAATGTCACATCCTCTGACCCTCCTGCCAGTGCTCCCCAGGTGCTGGGACTTAGGCGCATGCTGCTACACCTGGTTTGTGCAGTGCTGAGGTTTTTGTGCATGTTAGATAAGCACTTTTCCATATCTTGGGGCAGCAGAAAGAGCATCGGGCGAAGGACACAGCCCTTGGCCACGTACCTCAGTCTCCTAGGACCACAGTTAATTATGCAGAAAATTAGGAAACTACTTCCTCCTGTTGTGAGGTTCCAGTGAGATGCTGTGTATAAAGACATGTATAAATGTTATCATCTACTCATGATGTAGGAATGCCTGTTGAATGTATGACCTCTTAGTTTCCAAGAGGGAGGCAGAACAGGCACTTGCAAACAGTGGGGTGGGGAGGACAACCCAGGCAAAGGGAAGAGCAGAGGCAGAGTGTCCAGACAGAAAATGAGTGTGGTGGCGCCTGCTTGGAATGCCAGCACTTAGGGAGTGGAAGCAGGAGGATCAGGAGTTCAAGACCAGTCTGAGCTACAGAGCAAGGTTAAGGCCAGCCTGGGCTACATGAAAGCCTGTCTTGAGGAAAGCAAGCAAGCAAGCAAGGAAAAGAAAGAGAGAGAAAGAAACAGAGAGAGAGAGAAAGAGAGTACCAAATGTCTATTAGGGGAGATCAGCATGCATTCCTTGGCAAGAGCAAGTGTGTACGAATGGGGAAGTGTCGGGTAGGATTGGCCTCGATAGTTGGGGCCAGGTTATAGAGGCTTCAAATAGGAGGCTAAGGAAATTGGACTTCATTTTATAGGCAGTTGAGGAGCAGGGAGTAACATGATCACAGCTGAGCTTCAGGAAAATTAATCTGGCAGCAAAATGCTGCAAAACCTCTTTGGAATAAAAGGGGGCATAAATAAATAAATAATTCAGAAATTTGGCAGTGCTGTTCTAAAGTCAGTTCTGAAATGTGTAAGCTATGTGTTTTGAGCTGATGATTTTTTTTCCTCATCAGCAGCTAGATTCCTCTCTGTCTCTGTCTCCCTCTGTGTGTGTGTCTCTCTCTGTCTCTCTCTGTCTCTGTCTGTCTCTCTCTCTGAGACACGGTCTCATGTAGCCCAGGTGACCTCAGACTTATGGTGTAGCCAAGGATAACCTTGAACTCTGCATCCCTCTGCCTCCACTCCCCCATGCTAAGGTTGCAGACATGGCCACCCAATGTAGCTCTTCTTCCCTCTTGGCCTCTTTCGCTCATACTTTGCTTTCCTCTCATCTGGTCTTTCATAGTGAGTGGTGGATTCTATATTTATTTTTTGGTTTGGGGGTGGTGTCCCAAGCCTAGCTGGGGCTGAGTCTCAGAAAGTTGTTTCATAAAGGTCCCAAAATTGGGATTCTAGTGCTCAGTGTACCAGCTGTGACTGGGTCTAATACCAAAGACAGTGAAATCATCCAAGCTTGGTTTCTCTGAGCCCAGACAGAAAGTACAGCTTCTTTAGAAGAGTCGATGAATGTTGGTGATTCAGGTGGCCAATAATCAAACTTTCTGGGCTCTTCACCAGAAGAGTAACTCAATCAGTTTAATCTACTGAAATTCTTTGTTTTATTTTTTCTTTGGTTTTTCTGTGTATGTCTGTGTTCTTGTGCATGTGTATGTGTGTGGGTATGTGTACACATGGTGGGGCAGAGGTTGCTGTTGGAGAGCTTCCTTAGTTGCCTTACCTTACTTTCTGAGATTGGGTCTCTCATCAAATCTGGAATTTTGCAATTGGATAGACTGGCTCGCCAGCAAGCTCCAGGGATCCTGTCTCTACCTCCTCAGCACTAGAATTAGAGGCATGTCCCACCAAGCTCAGCTTTTTGCATGGGATCTGGGAGGTCTCATACAGGTCCTAATGCTTGTGTGGCAAATACTTTACCAACTGAGGCAGTCCCAACATCTGTAACTCTCGAATTAGCAAGAACAATGGAGTTTGTATGGGTTCTACAGATATGCTCCTGTCTAAGAAAACAGTGTGTTTAGACCTGCTTTGTCCATACACTAGACTCACCCAAGCCTGTAGCTGTGGTTTAACTGAGGTATGAGTTCAGAGTCTATCTTGCAAGGGAGCTCTATGGAGATGGTCATTTAGCTTTGCTGTCTCCACTCGTACAGCCACAGCAGTGCTAGCTAACTATGTAAAAATTATTGTGTGCTGTGAAAAATGGCAATTAAATGAGAGAATATTTCATTAACAGAACTGAAAAGTATGGTTACTTTGTCCTGTACGGCACAAGGCTAGGAACAGGAAACTCATACGACTCTCCATGGAAATATGATTCAAGGGAAAGCTGGGAGCGTCTATAAATATTTTTTTGTGTTTGTGAATCCGGGAATTTGAGAAGGTTCGGATGTATGCCTCAGGAATTTCCAGAGTCTGCTGTAAATCCAAATTTCCAAAACAGATAAATTATTGAATGACTGTGCAGACTGTAAAGTGATTTTTCATTTTATTAAGTATTGACTATGCATTCATCCTAGAGGAGTCTTTGTAGTAAATAATGTTCATATTTAATTTATAGAAATTCAGTATGGTTTCTGATGCATCCATTTTGTTAAATAGAATTCCCTGTCCCACTTTCTATCTGAAAAATGTTTGCATATATGAATGGGATTTGTTCAGTAGTTTTAGATTCATTTATTACTGTGAGGAGTTTTGTTTTGTGAGTGACTCATTCTAATGCTGTTTGATAACAAACGTTCTAATTTACAATGACCCATCATTGCTGTATTCTCCATTCTTTAGCACAGACCCATGTGAACGTCATTCTCAGGTTTATCTCCCCCAGGACCAGAGATCTCAGCTTTTTCCTTTTTTCCAGCAAAATGGAGATAATTGAAATTTTCCTCTGTTGTGAAACATTTTTCCCTGGGCCAGGAAAGGGTGGGAGGCTATGCAACATCTACCCCACACCTCCTTCAAAGGTCCCAGTGACAAACCAAAATTCTGGTCTACTGAAGTTCCTCCTGGGGAACCAGAGTTATTGTGCTTACTTACAGAGCAGGGGTAAGGGGTTACTGAGAGATGTGTGGGTGACCCCCAAAGCAGCCACACTTGAAAGCTTCAACTTAGCATGAGGTGGAAATGGAGTCTCTCTCAATTAATGTCCCTGAACCTATGTACATTAGCTTTGCCCTAAATCCCCAAGGCCACAGGCGATTAGGGCAGAATTTTGCACAACTGGCTGGGAGGAGTGGTGGGACGCTCAGGTGAGTGTCCAGTGATCCTCCCTTTGCCTCCTTCCAAGAGGGAATTCAGTAGCAAACAAGCCCAGCTGTGCTGGTCTTTTGTAAGCTGGCACTGCTGAATTCCAGAAGATGGTGTTTGTTTGACTTGAAGGATGATGCTGTGAAACACTCTAAGAAGGTTTGGAGACAATTAAGTGAAATCATTCCTGCCCCTGGTTCAATAAGTGTTCGCTATTCTAATTTTCCTGATGGTAGTGTTATTTTGGTAGTCCCAAAGATGAGATCAGTTAACTTAAGCTGAGCTGTATTTTCCATAGGATATGCCTACAATCCATAGATTTGGTTCTTTCCCAAAGTTCTTGCATATTCCTTTTGTGTGTTTTTTAAAGTTATCATATCCTTTGATTGAATGGCCCAGTTTCTCTACTTCAGGTCCTGAGATTCTATCTTCTACATGATCCATTTTACCAGTAGGACTTTACCCCAAGTTTTCTAATTGGGTTATTGAGTTTTTCAATTCCGTCTTCATTCAGCTTGAGTTTTTTTGCAGTATTTCTATCTCTTTGTTGTATTGGACTTTCAGAGGCTGCATTATCTTTGTAATTTCATTCAGCTGTTTGTTTTTTCTCAGCCTTCAATTAGAAGTTTGTTCCCCTCCTCTCTTAGTTCACATGTTTGCTTGTGTCTTCTTTAAATTCCTTGAATTCTTTGATCATAACTATAATTGTTATTTTAAATTTTGTGCCCAAGTTTCTTCTAGTTAATTCCCATTGAAGACTATTTCTCTAAGACTGGACTTGGTCAACAAAGCACACAAATTCATCTTCCTGCAAGGCCTAGGCATGGAATGGTGGCCTGGAGAAAATAATTGGGCAGATTAACCAAAAAATGTGGAAATGAAGTTCACAACTGGACCTGAGTGTGGAAAGGGGTGGGGCACAAGGAACCTGAGAATCTCACCGAGAAAACATGTAAACGTTGCTCCTGGCTGGGCCTGGGCGTGGAAGGGTAGCGCAGTGCAAGGGACCCTGGCAGTGTCACTGAGAAAGCATTTGAATAGTGCCCAAGCATGGAAGGGTGACACAGGGGAGGGACCTGGTACAGACTCACCCAGGGAATGTGCAGATAGGACTGCTGACTGGACCTGAGTTGAAAGCAAACCCCTCTTTAAGCTGTTTTTTTACCAGGTATCGTGTCAAAGCAATAAGAAAAGTAACTAATACAACATCCTTGACTTGAAGTCCAAATAGCCCACAATGAACTGTCACTTACTTTCCCACTGTCCTTTATGTATTTTTCACTCTAAGCAGGTGAATCAGCAGGAATTTGCTTATGTGTTGACACTGCCCAGGATTTCCATCAGCCCATTAGTATATCTGAATCTCATCTAGTGTTAAGGGCCTAGTGCGAAACTGGCTAGATATGTGAGGGAGTCCTCAACTTCCTTCCGCTCGTCTGTGTGCTTGTGTATGTGCATGCTGGTGATCAGACCCAGGGCCTTTAGTATGCCAGGCAAATGCCATGCTGAGCTGTATCTACAACCCAGCCTAGGATAGGTTGGTTTGACTCCTCTTATGGAACACAGTAGTCACTGCAGACACACATAGAAAATTCCCTAGTGCCCAGACCATTGTCACTGTCGCCAGCTCTTTAACCTTTCTGATAACCCTGCAAGGTCACCTGCTCAAGCACTTTGAACCCTGTTGCGCATAGTTACTTGGTCAGGCTCTCAGTCCTCTGAGACCAAGATTATAAACTCCCTGAACTTAACCAGCTCTATTTCCCAAAGGTGGCTTTACAGTGATTGCTGTTCTTTATATGTTAATGCTCTCTCCTTAGCTAGTCTATGGTTCTGATGACTGGGAAGATATCTTTTACCTCTGAATCATTTAATAGTTTTGGCCCTATACCTAGCTCATCAACAACTTATTATCTAATAACAGGCACACCTACTGACTGGCTGCCCTGTGGCCAGCATTGTGCGCACTTCTTCATGGGCAGTATCTCTCTTAAATCTGAAAGATGGGTTCCATTATTAGATCTAGGATACTAGTTACTTTTCTTGATACTCTGACAAAATATCTGACTAAAGCAGCTTAAGGAAACAAGGGATTATTTTGGCTCACACTTCAAGGTTACTACAGCCCGCCGAGGAAGATGGAGGGCGTCATGGTGGCAGGAGTGTGAGCAGCTGGTCACATTGCATCTGCATGAGGATGTAGAGAGACATGAATGTTGGTGTTTAGCTGATTTCTCCTTTTTATTCAGTCTAGGACCCAGACCAAAGGGCGGTATTGCTCACCCACATTCAACTTGGCTTTTCCATCTCAGTTAAACCTCTCTGGAAATGCTCTCACAGCCATCCCCAAATCTGTGTCTCCTAGGTAATCATAAATCCCATCAAGTTAGCAATCAGGGTTAACCATCACAGGCTCAACTTAGGTTCTGAGAAGTTTAACAATTACACTAAGTTCAGAGAGCTCAAACAACTTGCAGGTTTACTTTACCACAGCTAGTAATTGTGGGAAAGTTTGTGTGTGTGTGCGTGCGTGTGTGTGTGTGTGTGTGTGTGTGTGTCCACTCAGAGTTCCATCAGTCTTCAGTGTGGAAGGCACTTTTGACAATGGTTACATTGCTTATTTGAGGGGTATGGGGTAGTTCTGCCCTTTCGAGGTGCAGTGCCCAAGGATGATGACAGGAAACGGTGTGGAGCCCTATGTCCGGTTGTCTCCTTTACCTATGGATCCCTTATCAGAATTAACATCTTACTGTGCAGTGTTTTGTCAGTATGGTGATATTCCTCATATGCTGGGGTGGGGCTTCTGACACCGTCCCTGACCTGTGCCCTCGCCCCAGGCTCCAATAAATGAGAACCCAGGAAGTAGCCCCAAGTCACACAAGGAAAGGTGGCTATACCTATACGGTCATTTGGCATGCAGGACTTCATTATATGCAGTACTGTATACGCATTTGTCCTGAAGAAAAATGAGGGGGGGGAATGTTGAGATACTGAAGGGGGAGTGAGATATTATTTGCTTATTTTAAAAATTGCATTTATAAAGAGTACAAATGTACCAGGTCCAGTCAGCTGCCCTATTTTTGTTTGTTCTCTCTCTCTCTCTCTCTCTCTCTCTCTCTCTCTCTCTCTCTCTCTCATTCTAAACTCATATAAGTTAGTGTTGTGGCATTATATGTGGGATGATATGAAGAATATTATACAAGATGCCAATCAGGCCCCCATTTCAGGCCCTTATCAACAGATATTTCAGTATTTCTTTTTATCCAGATACCAAGTTACTTTTATAATATATTGGGCCTAAATGTTTCTGATTTCAGTGATAAACTATTGTTCTTTATTTTGAGCACTAACTTGTAAATGAACCCTCTGTCATCACATGCAAATAATTATTTGACAGATTCCTGAGCCCAAATTCCTCTTACGCATCTTCATTGTAATAGTTGACTCTAGAAACAAAAAAAAATTGTAATCAATGAAAAATTATTATACCCAAATCTTTAACCTTTATTTTTGCAAACAGTTGTTCCTCCATTAAAGGAAAACCAGTCAGTGTTAGCCACTGTTCTCATGTTCTTCATTCTTATTCTGAATGGAATCGGATGGAATAATCATGTTATTTAAAATTATAGCTAAGCACTTTGCATGTTAACAAGAATTCGAAAGCTTTTATAAACAGAACAAGGAAAAGGCCATTAGATGGACTCATCATGGCTAGGATGTAACTGGGTTGGTAGAGTGCCTGCATAGTATGCACAAAGCCCTGGATTGTTTTCTTGAGTACTGTGTAAAACCAAAAGTGATGGCACAGGTCTGTAATCCCAGCGTTCAGAAGGGAGATGAAGGAGGATCAGCAGTTAAGGATCATCCTCAGCCACATAGGGAGTTTGAGGCTACTCTGGGATACAAGGGACATTGTCTCATGAAGAAGAATAAAAAAGGGACTCATTCTTAATATAGAATCTTCTATCAGCGTTGGAGAGATGGCTCAGCAGTTAAGAGTACCAGCTGTTCCTGCAGAGTACTGGGTTTCTATTCCCAGCACCCACATGCTGACTAACAACCACCTGGAACTCCAGTTCTAGGAGAATGCAATACCATCTTCTGACTACACAGGCATTGTATTTGGTGCACTTACACACATGCAGGCAATATACTCAGATATATTAAAAAACCCTTCTAACTACCTAGAAGGTTCCTTAGCTGCTACTTTGCCCTGACTGTTGAATAGTTGAAAATCTGTTATTTCATGATATTGTTGGTCTTTAGCTCGACTCTCTTTTTATGATCCAAACAAGACCAATTCAGGTCTATATTCCAGGGTTTCCCCAGAAACTGTCTTGACTGCATTCCATTTCCTCAGGTGTTTCTGAAATGGACTTAGAAGAAAACTTGGTTGCAAATTATATTTTCTGATGAACTGTTCCAAATATCAGTGTTTCTTTTAAACTGAAAAAAGTCTAATGCTTTTTTTCCTGAATACCAGCAAGCCTTGTGTGGTGATTTGAATGTGAAATGTTGCCCATAGCTCATCTGTTTGAACACTTAGTCCCTAGTTGGTCATAATGTTTAGGAAGGTTGTAGAACCTTTAGGAGGTGAAGCCTTTCCGGAAGAAGTGAGTTACTGCAGTTACTTGAGGTTTTATAGCCAGGCCCCACTTCCTGTTCACTTGCTAATTTCTGTGTGAATGTCATGTGACCAGTCAGTTTCCTGCTCCTGCCATCTTGCCTTCCCTATCTGTGCCTTGTTTTCCTCCTACCATAGACTGTATCCTCCTAGACCCGTGAGCCAAAATAAGCCCTTTCTCCCTTAAGCAAATAAATAATAAATAAGGATTAAAATATCTTTAAATGAAGGGAAAGAAGAGGGAAGAGGAAGAGGAGAAACAGGCAAAAGAGAGGGAGAAAGATAGATATAGATAGGTAGGTAGGTAGATAGATAGGCAGAGTACAGACGTAGCCTATGAATAGCTGAACATGTATTTATAGACGGTAATAGAAAAAAGTTCATCATTTTATTGAACTGTGTTAGTATTTAGAAACTTTCATTAGCATCCAAGAAATACTGCTTATAATGTGATTACTATCCATGTTTTATAAAACCTACAGCTCTCCCCCTGTCCCCATTGCTCTATCTGTAGTAAGCATTGTAGAATAGAATGAATGTTCTTACCCTCTTCTTTGATATGCATGAGGGCATTTTTTAATTTAAATGTTTTATATCCAAAACAGTTCCAGACATTATGCAAAAGAGTACGCTAGGCTTCATACACACACACAAAAAAATAGGAGCATATTCTTAGAAAGAAGCCCTCAGTTAGCTTAACATGAGCTGAAACCTTTAAAAACATCCTTTTCTGGAACAAACACAGCTTGCTGAAAAATCATCTTCTACATTCCTGCCACCCAGAAGGCCCACTCTGGGGTGAATGTCAGGAGGATGAGCTTGCATATCTCAGATGCTCCATGTTGGCTTTAATATCCGGGGCTGGAGTTTGTGTAACTCTTCTTGGATTCTTAGATTAATAAATGGTGTTGAATGCTGACTTCAGAAGGCATTTGAAAGCCGCCTATGTTTAAGAATAAATGATTTCTATGGTGGACGGCTACCACATTTTCTAGAACCATCTTGGGAAAAAATTTTCAGAGGAAAAGACCTTTTTTTCATATTTGGTTAAATCGATGTGGTATAGGTAACATGTCGAGCTTGCAGGTCTCAAGATGCAGGTGGCTGCATATGGCCGAGGATAGCGACAAATGTGGCCCAATACAGAATTGTACTCTTACTTAAAATAATGTAAATTTTTTTTTGTTGGTTTTGTGAGCGTGTGTTTTGTTAACCAGATTTAAAGTTGCTTCAGTGTGAACTTTGTAAACAACAGCCTCTCCCCACCCCATCACAATGTCAAAAGTTTGGACACAGTGGGGGTGATGGGAGATGGAGAGATAGCTCAGTGTTAGAGCACTGGCTGCTCTTGCAAAGGACCCAGGCTAGGTTCCCCAAACCCTCTGTAACTCTGCAAGTACTAGGCACACATGTGATAACACATATACATGCAGGCAAATACTCATAAATAAATCTTTTAAAATAAATTTGGACACACCTAATAGGGGATTATAAAGGAGTCAGTCCTCAGTAAAGAATGTTAGAAGATAAAGACAAATTGGAAAAGTTCTTATCCTGGTCATTTTGATCTCATTTGAAAGAAAGCATCCTGGCAGCCCTGAAGAAATCTCAGCTTGAAATTCAGACCTGATTCATTCAGTTATAACTATTGTGTCTGAGTATCTGTGAAGTAAAAACAGGAACAAACAAGTGAACACCATGGCAGATATGATCTTCACTGTATACAGGGGGAAACTGAAGTTGGAGAGAGGAATCTAATGGACTGCTGAGGTCAAAGGGCCAAGAGGAAGGAGCTGTGGGGTAAGAAATATAAATAAGTATCAGGCAAACTGGAAACTAAGGGACCAGGATCCTCAGACACAATCAGGGCCAGTAAGGGCAGACAGTGGATTTGGTAATGTAGAACGGAAGCAGTGAGTACAGTCAGTGCATCCCAAATGAGAGCAATAGGCTCACTCGGCCCTGATGGAGGTCTCTTTAGGAAGCAGGGAATCCCACTCAATGAGTTTCATCATTTTAATGAATCACAGCAGCATCTACACACATCTAAGATAATGCTTATGTACACGTGTGATGCTTATTTAAAGAAATCCAGCTGGGTGTGGTGGTGCACACCTTGAATCCTAGCACTCAGGAGGTAGAGGCAGACAGATCTCTGTGAGATTGAGGGCAGCCTGGTCAACATAGTGAGCTCTAAGCCAGCTGGGGCTACAGGGAGAGACCCTGTCTCAGAAAAGAAAGAAATCCGATGGGAGCACTCGGTGCAGTTTCTGGATTCACGCTTCCCATGCAGCAGTATTATGATGATCTTCCAGAGCACGAACACTTCTGTGTGGGGAATTTCTGCGTAATGATGTCACTTCAGTGGGTAGATCTCTACCTGGAAGACATCTCTGTTACTGACGCTTTGTGTGTGTGTGTGTGTGTGTGTGTGTGTGTGTGTGTGTGTGTGATGTGTGTGTGTGTGTGATGTGTGTGTACTTGTAAGTTTATATGTGTATATGTTTGTGTGTTTGCAGGTACAAATGTGTGTGTATGTGAAGGCCAGAGGTCAGCCTAGAGTGTCATTCCCTAGATGCTATCTACCTTGTTTTTTGAGATAAGGTCTCAATAGCCTGGAGCTCTCTCATTAGGCTACACTGACTGGTTAGAGAGCCCAGGGATCTGCCTGACTCCACCTCCCAGGCTGGGATTGTATACAAGCAGACCCAACTACACCTGGCTTTTTGTGGTGGGTTCTAAGGATTGAACTCAGCGCCTCATGCTTGTGTTGTCAGCACTTTACCAGCTGAGCTATCTCCATAACCCCCCTGCCCGACTCCTCCTGCATTTTGAAAATTAAGGCAACTCTTTCTTTAGGAAAATAGGTAGATGTTTATAGAATTTTGAACTAGAAATTTAGTTTTATTAAAAGTATTTTATTATCTTTATTTTAAGTGTATGAATGTACTGCCTGCATGTATGTATGAGAACCCGTGTTGTACAATGCTGAGGAGGTCAGAAGAGAGTGTTGGAGACCCTGGAATTGTTACAGATGGTTGTTAGCAGCCATTTGGGTACTGGGAATTGAACCTGGGTGTTCTTAACCACCGAGCCATCTCCAGCCCCCTAGAAATTTAGTTTTGAGCTGAGTCATTTTTCAGATGTTACCTTGAAACGTATTCGCTGCACCCAACTCAATGTTCTTGGCCCAGTCAGGACAGCAACAGTCCTCCATGAACAAAACCAGGTAACCCCTGACTGAGAACATGGAGCCCCCTAGCCTTCCCTATGGACTCTGAGGGAAAAGACTCCAAGCATTTCTTGGGCAATTGGACTACACGTGTGCAATCTGGGAAGGTGCCGAGGCTGCGCCTCTCATACATGAGAATTAGTTCAGCTCTTCTCCTTCCTGCCCCTGGATGGACTATCCTTGGAAACAGCTGTTCCTGCAGCTTCCCGGAATAGGAAAGAACGATGACCTCGGAGCTAGTGAGCAGGAGATGAGCGGACAGCTGAGGAACCCGCCCTTCTTTCCCCTTCTGCCTTTCCCTGCCTCACTTCTTTGTTCCCTCCTCAGCAAAGTAGCAACTGTGACTCAGGGAACCCACGTCAAGACAAATACCAAGGCCATGCCTGCGTGGGCTCTCTTTTGAGGTCCAAGTTTCAAACGAACTGACTGGGAAATTGACAAGTGAGCGTGGGCCAATCAGAATCAAATTGTTATAAGTATGGGGCCTCTGGGAAAACAGGTAGGTGGTAGTCTGTTATAAAAACAAAGAACTGAAGTGTACTGTCCAGTCCTCTAGTCGTCTAGTGGTCCTTGCTGGATGCCTTCTCTAATGTTGATGCATTCACTTCTTTACCCCAGGACACGCTCCTATCTTCTGTCCATCAGAGAAAAGTCATCAGATTCTTTTTTCTATATTTCAAGCCAGTTGGCCCCTCCCTCCTGAAGAATCCAGAATGAGAAAGAAGATGGAGAGAGGCTGTCCACAGGTGCTAAATACCTCCTCGCCCAGCTTTCTCTGAAGCAGATATGCACCTGACCCCAAAGACTATTTAGCAGTTCTTTCTTTTCGGTGGCAGAGGAGGATACTGGAAGATCTGCAGAGGAACGCATTGCTTTAGCCCTGTACTGTGCCTCATTGGCAGTGCTGGTGACAGTGCCTGCATCTACAGTCTTAGCCTTGATGGTAGGGTGGTGTCTTCTGTTCCTAGCTGAGCAGCTTCCAAGCCGGCTCTCCTGGAAATCCTGTGAGCTGCTTCATGCCCTTTAAATATATTTTCTCGTTAAATAACTTGGGTGAATTCCATGTTTGCCGCTGAGCAACAGGGCATTTTGTGAGTCCTTGAGTGATGCCACCATTAGAAATATTAGCCCAAGCTTTCATTTACATGTAGTTTAGAGTATGCCCCTCATTTGTTTTATTAAGATCTCTTTGGAACCTCCACAGCTGTTCATGTACTGGGTTGCCTTAAAGTCTTATGGACTGAGGGGGATGCCTCAATCAGTTGAAGCATTTGCTTTGTAAACATGAGGACTTAAATTCAATCCCCAGAACCCATGTTAAAAAATGATGGAGATGGTGGCATGCACTTGTAATCCAAGCACTGTGGTGGCAGGGATAGGATAGGGTAGGCTAGCCCATGTAGCCTAATTGGTGAGCTCTAGGCCAGTAAGAGACCCTATTTCAAAAGAAATAGGCTACATTCCTGAGAATGACACCTATAGTTGTCCCCCAGCTTCCACACACATGTATACACATATGAATGCACACACATACTATACACATACATATATAAAAATGATCTTATAGTGCCATCCATCCTTAAAAAACATCTTACTGCCAGAAGGAAGCTTAAGAGAATGTGATGAGGTTCATTTCTAACTTTGATTCTGATGGGCTGAGATATATCATTCACTAGTGCTTAATTTAAAAACAAATATTTAGATTATATAAATGTCTGTTTGGGCCACACCATATGAATTACTTACCTTTATATTTTGCTTAAGACTCATAAAACACTTAACACTACACCAAGTCAGTGGTTACAAACAAGTTGCCTTGTCATTGCATGCTAAAGGTGACAAGTTAGATTGCCTCCACTGTAAACCACACTCATGTTCTTCTTAACGTGCATCACCACAGCATAATTGACCTGTCTTGAAAGTCTGGTTTCCTTCTTTTCCTTTTTATAAAATTAACTTTTATCTGTGAACACATGCATGTAATATAAAATCCAGTTGTCTGAAAATTCTAAGGAAAAGCTGTATTTCCCCCCAATTCTATCCCACCGCATATTGGTAGCTGTTTTCTATGTCTTGAGCCACTTCTTCTGGCATTTACCTCCCTGTTTCTAGACAACATGAGTTATCCATTTGAATAGTCCATCTTGGTTTCCTGTAGTATAACTGTGGATTTGGTGTTCGTGTGTAGACCAGCCCTTCTCCTGCAGCCTCTCCATCTTTCCTTATCTTCCCCACATCTTTAAGAGCTGGACTTTTAAAGAGTCATTGTTTACATTATTATAACTGTGAAAATACCATTCACTGCAGTTCTTTCATATGTTATCACATTGCTTTCTAAATAATTCAGTATCTCTGTATTAGTCAGGGTTCTACAGAAAAACAGAGCCAATAGTATATGTCTATGGGCAAAGGGGTTTATTAACAGAAATTGACTTGCATGATTATATGGAGGCTGAGAGGTCCTGGCATCTGTAATAGGCAAACTGGAGACCAGGAGAGCTAATGGTGTTCATCCAGTGCATGTACCAAGGCCTCAGTACTGGAAAGCCAGTTTTCAGTCTGAGAGCCTGCAGGCTGTAAACACAAGGAGAGTTGATGTGTCAGCTGAACTCTGAAGGCAGGGAGAAATCAGCATACCAACTCAAGCTGTCAGGTAGAAGGCCCTTCTATATTAGTCAAAGGAGCATAGCTGTTTTGTTCTGTTATGACCTTTAGCCTATTGGATGAGACCCACCAACTGTGGAGTAGGGCAGTGGGTTTTCCTCAGCATAACGATTCACATGTTAACCTCTTCCAGAAACACTCTCAAAGACACACCCAGAATGACAGGCCAGATAGCTGAGTACCCTGTGACCTAATCAAGTTGACACAGAAAAATTAACCATGGCAATATGTTTCTTACATCTGCCAATGTTTCTGAGTGTATTCTAACACATAAAATAACCTATGGTTCACGCTTTGTTTCTTCTTCCTGTGTGTATGTTCATGTGTGTATGAGTACATATGTGGGGTTCTGATGTGCAGCAGAGTGTAGAGGTCAGGACAACCTCACATGCTCAGGTGCTGTCTGTCTTTATTGAGACTGGGTCTTACTGGCCTGGAACTCCCTGAGTAGGCTAAGCTGGCCAGTGATCCCTAGGGATTTGCCTGTCTCTGCCTCCCCAGGAATGGGATTATAGGCTTTTCAAGTGGGTGCTGGGGAACCCAAACTCGAGTCCTCATACTTGAGCAACAAACACCTTAGCTGCTGAGCCATCTCCCCAGATCTCTCATTTTCTGTTTGTTTTGACTCTGTTTCACATCAGAGGCTCTCCTCAAATGTCTGTCAACCCTTGGTGAGTATCCATGCTTGACAGGAAGGCACAAGAAGCCACATGGAAAGTTCCATGTGCACGGATGGCGTAGTTGGCCAGGAAGCTCTTGTGGAGAACAAATTTTGAGCTGTGCTATTTTGTTGGAACTCTACACACAAATGTCAGGAGCTAGATGCCTCTCTTCTGAGACTGTTCACTTTCCCGGAGGAGAGACGCCCTGCCTGGGAAGGTAGACACGTGGCTGGTTTTATGAGTGCCCTTCACCCACTGCTCTCCATGGCTTCCTGCTCTGTAGCCCTCCTCACTTTCTCCAGAGAATAAATATATTACCTACTTGAAGAGAAGCCTGGGAAACACATAGTGGTCTGGCCGCATAAAACGGGCCCTGTAGCTCTGTTTCCATTGTGAGCTTAATCCCCGTCCTTCCTGGTACCTGTTCCTCCGAAGGCTGAGCCGCTGAGGCTGTCGGGCCAGATGCCTTTGGTTTCAACAGTATCGCTCATGGTGGGTCCTGAGTTTATAACTTATACTTTATTACAACTCTTTCACTCACTTGTCACCAAGATTGATGATGTCTGAAGGCTTTTTCTTCAGACGTATCTCCTTTCCTTTTCTGTGCCTCTGTGAGCTAAAACATCTTAGAATTCCTTAGCTGACCATTTCTTAGGGCTTTAGGAGAGGAGGGAAATGTGTTTACCCAGAAGGGGAAAATCTAAGCTTTCTTCTTAGGCCTGGGGCATGCACATAGTCTCCGCCTGCGGCTGCTGGGGGGTCCTGAGGCCACCAGGAATGCAGGCCAGGGGGCATTTGGAACACACAGGCTGTGTGTCGTCACCATCTTTGCCTCAGATGTTTGTTCTCCCACTCTCGTTTTGTTCTTTGTATTTTTCCAGCTGTGGTTGCTTGTCCCTCTGTCTCCTGTAGGTGTCTTAGCACCTCTCCGGATGGGAGGCTCTCAAGCCCAGCTCTCCTTCTCCCAGCTTGAGCCTGCTCCAGTTTAGGAACCTGAACCTGCAGAGTTGGACAGTCCCTTTTCACCAGTGCCTTCTGCCATGGTGACATCCGATGGCACCCTGTCTGAAAGCTCAGAGTCCGCGTGGGTGCTTCACTTCATTGCATACAGAAGCATCATGATCCAAGTGTCTCCCAGCCCAACACAGGCTGCACCTCTGAGTGTGGAAGCTGCCATGACCTCTCCATGGTGTGTGCCTCTTGCTCCACCATGTCAGTATTCACATTGGGGCTCTGTGATTAGTCTGTAGTGTAAACGCCTGGCCTAAAATGTATAGCCCGGGTTTATCCAAGGCGCAAACAATTATCAAACATTCCTCTTAGATAGAAGACAGATTTCTTTCCCTTGGCAATGATTTCCAACTGAGATGCATTACAGGATGTTTTACATTCTCTTGGTCTTGTAATAACACCACACCCAATCCAGTATTTGATGCATTGGTGGTCACTTGGAAGGTTATTTTTTAAAATCTATTCTTAGTCATAGGCTCTGATATCTGTGAAAAGTACAGTCCCGTTCTGCCTTTCCAGAGTTTGAGGGCACGCAGGAACTTGAATTGAGCTGAGACAGAGAACAGATTGGAGTGGGCAAGCAAGTGGTCCGTGAGTCAGTCTGACTATCCTGCAGGCGGGAAGAGATGCCCTTGGTGTATAGCCTCTAGAGGCACAGATTGTGCTGGGCAGTGGGATTTCACATCAAGAAGGGAGGAAGTCTTCTGGAATCATCTCTTTCCTGGTTGTCCAATGTCTTCCTTTCTGGTTTTGCTGTGATCCTGGGAGCCCGATGAGACTATGGGAGGTGAAGCGACCGGTCCAGGGTCACCATGAACTCTCAGCGGCCACATGGTCCCACACGAACCCAAGACCCTTAACTCCTTTCACTGTCCTGCAGCTGCTTCCTCAGCCCTTTCCTGGATGGTTCAAGCAAAACAACCCAGTTTCCTGTGATTTTTCTGGGGAAAGAGGGATTAATGGGGATTTACTCATTGAAGTTGGCGATTGGCCTCCTTTGGTTAATTTCAGCAGGTCTTTCCCTTGCACTCTGTTTCCTTCTGTGGAGACACAGATCAGAGGCCTGTTGTCTCTGTGTGAATGCCCTTTGTGACACTGAATGAATCATTTCCCTCTCCGGGCTGTCAAGTGTACATGTTGGAGTTTGGTGATTCGCAGATCTGCTATGGTGTGTATCAGTTGCTTTTCTCATTGCTGTGAGAAAATGAGCAGCTTAAGAAAGGAAGGGTGTATTCTCTCTCACAGTTCTAGGGGATACAGTCCATCATGGTGGGGATGCCATGGTGACATGAACTCAAGGCAGTTTGCACATTGCAGCCACAGTCACACAGTGAGAGATACACTCGTGATCAGCTCTCTTTTTCCTTTTTATTCTTCAAGGACTCCAGCCCAGGGAATGGCACTATCCACATTCAGGGTGGGTCTCCTCAGCTCCATTAATCCAGTTTAGAAACTTCCTCACAAACGTGCTGAGAGGCTTGTCTCCTAGATGATTCTAGATCCCGTTAAGTTGACAGTCAGTGTTAACCATGACAGGGCACCAGATTCCTACAGAGACTTATGAAAACCGCACCAGGAACTCTAGGTAGGCATATTTCGAACCTCATAAAACTCACCCATTTCAAACATACAATTCAGTCATTTTTAGTAAGGTTTGGTGCAACCATCACTGTAGATCCATTTTGGAACATTTTTTAGTATGCCAGTAAAGTCCCTCGTGTTCTCTTAATCCTCATTCTCACTCCCTGTGCCAAGGTAGCAAGCAATATAGAGTTTCTGTTTCTATGGATTTGCTTCTTCTGGACATTTTATATAAGTAGACTCATGCAATATGTGGTCTCTTGCATCTGGCTTCTTTTCCTTAATATGATGTGTTTGTGGCTCATTAATGTTGTACTGTGTTTCAGCAGTTCATTTATTTCTATTGCCCAATAGTATTCCATTGTAGGGATATACCACATTGTGTCTATGTATTCATCACTTGATGGACATTTGGCCCACTTGATGGACTTAGCAAACAATGAATAATGCTGCTAAGAATATTCATACACAAGTTTTTGTGAGGACATATGTTTTCATTTCTCTGTGGTATATAGACCTAGGAATGGAATGACTGGGTCATATGGTAACTCTGTGTTTAATTTTTTTAGGAAACAGCCAAACTGATTCTCCAAATGACTATACCATTTTGTATTCCCACAAACAATATTTAAGTGTGTCCTCTGGGAGCTTTTTAAAAAATTCTCATTTCTGGGCCCTTATCCCCTGAGGTCTGGAGTAGAGCCCAGGAATCTGCATTTAACAATCCCCCAGGTGACTCAGATCCATCTGGTAGGGGATGTGTTTGAACTCACTTGGATCAGGTCACCTCTGACGCCTATCTGAGGCCAATTGTCCCTATTAGTTTGTGCCTCTAGGGCAAGACACTGACTCCTGCCAGGTCTTTCTTGGTGTTTGTCTTGGGATCAGAGGAGCAAGCGGGGCTTGAGGAACCGTCTAGGCAGCACGTGTAAATCTGTGTAGCACCTGTCCTGCATTATCCCCAGCACAGGCCAAGGCTTTGTGTCCCTGGCTTCATACACATAAAATTTTATCGCAGGTTTTTATGTGTTATCACATTGTAAAAGTGCTGTAAAATCAAGGGCTAGCTTTTGGAGTGTCTGAAGGCATCCTGTGCCTTAAGCAAGGATCTTGGTTGCTGTTATTCTGGTGACTTGTTGAGCAGCCTCATCCCAACCCTGCCATTTATTAGCTGCCTGTAGTTTCTTAATGGCTCTGAGATTCTGTTCCCCCTTCTGGCCAGCACACTTGATGATATAGACATAATAGGGTCTGGCGAGGATTTGACGTGGTAACCTACGAAACGTAACTAGAATGGAGCTTAGACCTCCTTCCTCTAGCTTTTCTATTTCTTCCCCTGCACCATCTTGCACTGTTAAACCTCTGTCTGTACTGTTGGCCATTTGCAAATCTTTTTTCTAATGAGCTGAAATTCACATAACATAAAATTAACACATTTCCTTCATACCCTATCCTTTCTCCTTCCTGTTTTCTTTCTCCCCTTCTACCTTATTCTTTCTTTATTCTACAGGTTTTTTTTTTATGTGTGTATGTATCTATGTATGTATGTATGGGCTAATGTTAAACTAGTGATCCTCCTGCCTCAGAAATTCTGGGATCATAGGCATGTGCCGCCTCACTTGGCTTTCTTAAAAAAATATAGTCACTCTGGTGCATATGACGTCCCATGGCATTGTGATTAATTTGGCATTTCTTGAATGAGTAATAACATTAAATACCTTTAATGTGCTTGTTGACAACTGGTTTTTCTTATGTGAAGAACTGTCTATTCAAATCCTCTGCCCATTTTAAAGTTGGGTTGCTATCTTTTTATTGTTTCAGTATAAAAGTTCTTTATGCAGTTATGTGTTATTTAACAACAGGGGTATGTTCTGTGAAATGCGTCGTTAGCTAATTTTGTCACTGTAAACCTCATAGCCCACTCATAGAAGCTAAGATGGCCGTGGCATCACTAAGCAATATAATTTGAAGGGACCACAGTGGTGGGTAATATTGTCAACTTGACAAGATCTAGAATCACCTAGGAGACAAACCTCTGGGCTTATCTGTGAGGGAGGTTCTAGATTGGGTTAGTTGAGGCAGGAAAAGTCATCCTAAATGTCTGTGCACCATCCATTGTGTGGGATCCTGGACTGTCTCTGCTTCCTGTCAGGCACAGGAAGATCTGCTGCCTCCCCCTGTCTCCATGCCACAATGGACCCCGCTCTCAACTGTGATCCAAAATAAACTCTTCCTTCTTTAGGTTCCTTTTGTCAGGTATTTGGTCACAGCAACAAAACAAGTAACTGGTAAAACTGCCATGTGAACATGGTCCATTGTTGACTAAAACTTCTCTAATGTCCCTATCACTGTATTCTGAATATTTGACCCTTATTAGATGTACCATTTGCAAACATCCTCTCCATTGCCTTTCCATTTTCTTGATATGTCCTTTGGCATTATTAATCATTATGAGATTCAATTCATTATGTTTCTTTTGATGCTTGTATTGTTGATATCCAGTCACAGACCCATTGTCAAATCCAAGTATGTTTTCTTCTCCCATTTTTTCTTCTAGAAGTCTTATAGCTCTAGTTTTGAATTTATTTCTTTGCTCTATTTTGACTTAACATCCATAGTGAGGTGGTAGTCAATCTTCATTTTTCTACATGTAGTTGCTTAGTTGTCCTAACATCATTTGTTGAAGAAAATGCTCTTTTCCTTTGACTGGTCTTGGTCCCCTTGTCCAGAATTATTTGACCATAGACTCTCAGTTCTGCTCTACTCATCTACCTATCTAATCTTTTGATAGTAATACACCGTTTTCATTATGATCAATTTTTAGTGAACTTTAATTGGGAGGTATACATGCTCCAACTTTGTTCTACTGTTATTAACTCGCCACCCCATTGTTCTGCAGTGCTGACTTAGTAGCATAGGGTTATTTTCTTCTTGACCAAAGTAGCAGCTGTGTATACTGTAAAATTAGCTGCATATATATATTCCAGGATTTTAAAATTGATGAACCTTCATTTATCCTCTTACAGAATCCTTCAGTATTCTCTTCTCCATGTAGCTAATTCCACTTTCCCACAATCCAGAATTTTAGGGTTAATTTCCCTTCATACTGGGCCAGTGCTCGTCTTTCATGTCATCCCCAGGTTGACAAGAGAAGGATAACCTTTGTTGTTAGGTTCTAAGTGTGAACTTGGCTCCAGGACCCGGCTTTCCCCCAAAGTCTCTAGTTTAAGGGTCCGCTCAGAGAGGATGAGATCCAGCCTCGCCTCCTCTTGCCTTCCTCCCTTGCCCTGATGTCGGTATACTTCCCAAGGGCAGGGTACATCTCAGTGAGACCCCGGAAAACTCTGCAGTTGATTATAATTGACTGTGATTGCAGTCTACCCTCAATGTCAGTGATATTCAAGTTGATTGGCTCATCAGCATTCTCCCAGGGAGATGAGACAGCTTTCTGTAGGCAGGAAGAGTAGAGACCCAGCCTAGAATCCTCCTCTGGCATCAAGAGTAATGATGACTTTCTTTCCACGTGACTGTGGTTTCTATCTGACTCCCTGAAAGAGCACAGCCATGAAATTCAGAAAAATGCACATTTGACTCCAACTCAGGCCCTGAAAATTATGTGGCCTTGGACCTATGTTAGATGCTTGAACCTATATTCTTCCTCTGATGGGGATAGGATTCAATGAATCGAGAGGCAGGGCGGCTCTGAGTCCAGTGTCTGGCACAGGGTCTAGCTACTCTTCAAAGCCTCTAATACCTCTTACAGACAGCAGCTCCATTTTTGTAGAATTTCTAAATTCCCCAAAATTGATGTGCTCTTTCTCAGATGTCCAGCTACTCACTATCCTCTCGCAGCTAACCCACGATTAAGTAGAATGGGTACAGCTCATTTTGTTTTTCTATAGTTTAGGAAATCAGAAGATCCACGCTTGTATGCCAGTTGTGTGACCTCAGCCATGTCAGTAAACTTCCTGGAGCCTCATATTCTTTTATATTTATTTATTTTATTTTAATTAATTATTTTATTTTATTTCTTTATTTGGAGGTTTTGTTTTGTTTTGTTTTGTTTTTGAGACAGGTTCTCTCTATAGCCCCTGCTGGCCTGGAACTCACTATGTAGACCATGCTGTCTTTGAACTCACAGAGATTCACCTGCCTCTGCCTCCAGAATCCGGGGATTAAAGGTGTATGCCACCACGCCCAGCCTCACATTCTTTTTTAATAAATAAATGAGAGGGACTGTACAATAAGCTCACAGAAGCAACTTCAGGTGGACAGAACTCATCTCTTGGTGATTTGTAAATAAGCTGAGGAGTCAGCACTCATTTCTCCACCTCGCCCCCGCCCCGACTCCCCGAGCTCCCAGTGGACCTCACTTGGGGACAATTATTCCTCTTGTCTCTTCTGCCCTGCCCTGTGCTCTTTGGTTCTGTCCTGGCCTTTGTGAGTCTCCTGTCTAAGTCTGTGCTTCTTTTCCCTGAGCTGGACAGAGAGAAGAAGAAATTCAGAGGAGAATAATTAAAAGAGGCAGGCTGGGGTGGGGGTGGGTGGCTGTTTATGGAACTGCTTGAAATGGTTTAACCATATTTTGAAGTTTTAAACCTTAGGTCATCTTCAAGTGTTTACTTTCAGAGTGCTCGGTTGCTGGGTAGGGACAAACTGCAAGCTGAGGATGGTGGATGCTTCATATTCTTGGCATACTTGTCCAGCACTCTTCAGAGGGTGGATGAAGAAAATGGGGGACCTCCGGGGTCAGTGACTCCTTTGTTGTTCTGGGCAGTTCTTTCTGATTGGAAATTTGTAAGCCACACTGAGCAAAATAGAACAGTGTGTGTAACAGGAACCCAGCTTAGTATTTTGGTAATCATCTATCGTAGATGGTTTTCAGGACCACCATAAACCTCCTTTTCAATATTCCAACCATTTGCAAAACCTTCTTTGAAAGGAGCTGTGGAAACTAGTGTTTTCTCTCTGAGCTGTACAGGGGCAACAAGGATCTTGGGGTGGTGGATAGGCACTGACTGAATAGATAGGTGGTGGATAGGCACTGACTGAATAGATAGGTGGTGGATAGGTGCTGACTGAGTGGATAGGTGGGGCTATAGTCATAAACGTTTCTCTCACTTTCCTTCCTCAGCACACCTGGAGGCAGAGTCCAACTTTTTAACCCCCTAACAATTGTCATTTATTTTCCCTTGAAAGTTTCTGTGAATGCAATAGAAGAGAAGAAGCCAACAATAAAAACCTACAGGGTATGGTGTGTTCTTTTTGACTTCATGGTCTGGTTTAAAATCTTCAGCAATGTCTGGGAGAAGAACAATATACAAGGACTTTATGAAGTACCAAATTAAGAAATTACAAGCATGATAATAAAATAAATGGACTGTGCTGGCATTCTCTAAGAGAACATCAAAGTACCTTTGATAAACATCTTCCCCAGGAACCAACTCCTTGCTCCTGAAATCACAGCCAGGGGACTCTTTTTGCTTTGAGAGCCCACATCATCCAAAGAATGTCTGTTTATTTCCCTTTTAGGACAGAAGAATTTGCTGGAGGAGGTGATAAAATCTGAATAGAGCTGGTTTTATGTAAAATAATCTGGGTCTTTGGTTACAGGACAAAGGAACACTTCAGCCTCAAGATTTGTTTTCCACTAATTACCCTAAATGTTTATTTCATTAAAGATTGTGATTGTGTATGTTGTTTTTGTTTTTAAGCAGAAACAGGGACGAAACAGGGGGAGGGGTGACGTCCACTTTGTTTTTCATTAGTCAGGACTTGGCTATACTATATACATCGTTGCTTAATCTTTTGGTTTTGTTTTGCTTTTATGTTATGAGTTTTGCCTGTGTATCTGTAAGTATACCATGTGTGTGCCTGATGCCCATGGGGGCCAGAAGAGGGAGTCTGATCCCCTGGAACAGGAGTTAAAGACAGGTGTCAGTTGCCATGTGGGTGCTGGGAGCTGAACCATGTTCCTCTGGAAGAGCAGTGTGTGCTCTTAGCTGTTAAGTCATCTCTTCAGTCTCTTAATCTATCTTATTGCTCTTAACAATGTATTACAAATAACTTTAAAGCCAACAAAAAGAGACCTAAGAAATTATGAGTTTTAGTGGCTTGAAGTATCCCATTTAATTGGTGAATCTTAATATTAGTCACCTTCCAGTGCCTATCTGGGTTCTTTGTAGGCAATTGCTGTCTGACACGTTGTTTTAGTAAATGTCTTTGAACACATACCTTTGTTAGGACTAATTGGTTTTTGTCTGTACTGTTCTAACAATTTAAATGTCAATTTTGTTTTTGAGCTCCTTTGCATGTTTTCTAGTCATTTGTGTCCTTTTTATGAGTTGTTTCTTGGTTTTTTTGTCAGTTAAAACTCTATTAATTAAATATTTCAAAAGCCTTTAATTTACCCTCATCTATTATGATGGAGGGGAACTTGGTTCTTTTCAACTGCTTTATCTAGTATTGAATTATTAGAGGTTTCTAAACATGATGACATATTGGAATCCATTTCTTGGGATCTTTAAAAATTATTGGAGTCCAGTTCCCAACCCTATCTTGACTTCTAGTTTTAAACAGTCATCATACCTGTTTTGTGTGTGTTGCTGGTTTTTTTTAAAGGCAGAGTCTTATTATGTAGCCCTGACTGGCCTGAAGCTCACTGTGTAGACCAAGCTTGCGTCTTCTGGCAGTCCTCCTGTCTGTACCTTTTAAGTTTTGGCATTACGACTGTGGCAGGGTTCTCCGTCTTAATTTACTGTGATTCCATTGGTCTGGGGATGGACAGAGCTGTTTTTTCTCATGTTGGAGAGAAGATCAGCGGTGCTGAAGGGTCATGGTGAGCAGAGAAGACATCCAAACAGAGAATCCAGACCTGATGAGCTAAGAGGGAAGCCAGAGGGTACACAGAGCCAAATAACCAGAGCAGGCACTGGGACAGAAGCTGAAGCTGCAAGGCTAGTCAGGGGCCAGTGAGCAATGTCATATGATAATGGGGGGGCTCTGCTGGCTACTTGGTGGTTCGATGCATGTGATGGGATCACACCACCTGTGAAAGAATCCACTCCCATCCAAGATGAAAGTAGGATGAAATATAGGGTGCGGGGGGAGTAAGCTGGGGAAACAAGTAATGTAATTTGAGGCGACTGTCTCCGAACATATTCCTTCCTGCTCTTCTTCATCCCTTCCTTGGACTAGCAAGAAGTGTTCTTGGCTAGAGAGAAAATGGCAGGTAATGAGAGCTCAGTGGTATCAACCTTTTTCCAACCCACAGATGCTGTGCCTGCTGAGGCCTCATCCAGTCCTTCTAACCATTCTTCATTGTGCAAAGGGCTCAGGAGAGGCTCACAGCCCATCTTTATTCTTCCCTGGCAGTCCCTGGTTTGGGCCCTAGGAATGACAGGTTGTAAGTCGAGAATGCTGCCTGCTGCTTGAGGCCTACTATTGTAGTCTGTTTTCTGTTGCTGTGATAAAATACTGAGCAAAAACAACTTTAAAGAAAAGGGTTTATTTTAGCTTATAGGTTATTGTCTATCATTAAGAAAAGTCAAGACAGGATCAAGGGAGGAACTGAAGCAGAGACCACAGAGAAATGCTGCTCACCATGACCCTTCAGCACCGCTGATCTTCTCTCCAACATGAGAAAAAACAGCTCTGTCCATCCCCAGACCAATGGAATCACAGTAAATTAAGACGGAGAACCTTGCCACAGAGAACTGTCTTGCTTTCCAATTCAGGGCCCCTGCCCAGGGATGACCCCCTATCCACAGTGGCTTGGGCCCTCCTACATCATTTAACACTTTTTTAAAAGCCTCACAGACAGGCCTACACGTCAGTCTGATGAAGGCAATTCTTCAGTTGAGGTTCTCTCTTCCCAGGTATGTCAAGTCGACAACTGGAGGTAACTATAACACCTGTTGACCCCAACAGCTCATTTGTGAGTGATGCCCTTTATGTAATTCTTTTCCCACTCTGTCCCCTAAGCTCTCACCCAAGATGGCAGGCTGGGGGAACCCAGGAGATTTTGTTTATAGGTAACATTCTGAGAACTTGGCAGTCAATATGAAATGATGGCACAGACTCAGATGTCACTAGATCTGGGTACCATGTGTTTCCATCATAAGCAGGAAAGTGGCTAGACATTTAGGTAGAGTGTACACAGACTGATTAGAGTGTACAGGCAGAGAACAGGCAGTCAGCACAGGCTAAGTTTTGCAGATCTCTGACACAGTGTTGTCTGCTTTGGCTAAAGAGAAAATGGGAGGGAAATGATAAATGGCCTCTAGAGTTGCAAAGGCTAGCTTGTTACTGTTGAACATGGACAAGCTTGTTTTGTAGATGGATCACTGCCTTTGAGATTGCTGCTTCTTGATTTTGGCTTGGCATTTGGGGTCTGAGGGAGGGTAGGCCTTATCGAAGTTAGTGTTCAGGTCTTGATGTGCTATCTGTTCTAGAACCTTCCATTTCAGGCTTTTTCATCTTATGTCACAGAAGTCTTGCATTGAATGTCATCTCCCTGGTGACACTTCCTCATAACTGGGTCCTGTGTTGGTGTCTTGAGTCTTAGCGAGGACATTTTACAGGCTAGCCACAGCCAGGCGCGTTTGCTCTGAGTGGTATCTCCTCACCTCCAGGCTATGTAGGTTGTTAGCACTCTGGCTCTTGTGCCTCCAGAAGCCTCTGTGGAGTTCCTTACACTAGAAACCTTGGAGAATTCCACTGCAGGTCACAGGAAGGCCTATATCCAAGCAGACCTGACAGTGTGCTTTTCCTTGCTCCACATTAGCTATGACCTTCAGGAGTACATCATGAATAGTTGAGAAGGACATATTTTCAAGAAAGAATGCTAAGTGCTAACATTCAGAAATGGGTACAAATTGTCCATCCCTAGACCTTTGAAGGTGGCCATCTGAACACAGAAACCACTGGAGGGGTCAACTAGCCTTGGGAAAAAAATTGCAAGGCCTGTGCCACATGAAGACCAGGACATCTCTCCTCTTTATGAAATGGATACAAACTCTGTCCCCTCTAGCTGAAGCCAGTTGTCCTTTTGCTGAGATGGCCATTGACTGGGTTAGTCCTACTAGCCTTCACCAAACAAGAAGTAAAGAGGCAGAGGTAGCCTGTGTCCCTTTTAGAGTTTGGGCATGGCCCTGGCAATGGTGCCCCGAGATCTTAAATACTCCTGGGTGGGGATGAAGAGCTGTATGTGTCGTTGATTCTGGAGTTTGCTGTGGAGAGTGGAGTGTTCTGTTCCAGTGGATTCTACTTTCAACAAAGCTAAAATATACGATATTGTTCTGCACATTTAAAAAGTGTTTGGCAGCAAAATTTTCAATCTTATCACTAAAATTCCAGTCCCAAGTCTCTGTTTTCTTCTTTCTTGCCTAGCTGAGGATTCTTTCAGTATTTCTCCTGGGTTTTGAAAGCATAAATGTATTACCTAAGAATCTCAAAATTATTTTGCGAACATTCAGGTGCTGTTGATTTTAAAGATGCCTCCAGGGGAGGGGGTTGCAGGGTTCTCCAGCCTTGTCTGTGGTAAAGTGGATCACAACATGTAAGGGACCCCTGCTAAAAAGAAGTAACCAATAGGTGACATTTGCCCCATCTCAGGTAGTTAATCTCCCTAACAGACTTGGGGATCTATGCAAAATGAGTGGCAGAATATAAAAGCTCATTAATCATCCTGGCATCATGAGCTCATGTTGTTATGAAATATATATGCTTACTAAATGGATCCAGATGGTATCAGATACGTGTTTCCAATAAAGGCTTCTCCTTGGCCACAGCAGTAAACACACAGGCTTGTTTGTAACACCTCTTTCCCATGCGTCCTCAGTGCTCCAACACCTTTTCCTTTAACCTCTTTCCAGAACCTCTCTTATCCTCGTGAGAAGTGGATGAGGGTTTTCTGATAAGATTCTTGAGAAACCCCTAAGAAAATAAAAGATGTTTCTCCATGACCCAAGAGTTGAGGGGTAATAGGAAAATGGTCTGCCAATCATGTACCAACCTGGAACAGAGCATTTTACTCTATTCATCTTCCTGACTAACACATCAAAGCACAAATTCCAAGCCAAGTCATTACCAGTCCCCAAGAGGACATGCTTGAGTCTTAGAGGACCCCCTGGAATCTGTTGTGTGCAGATGGAAAGCAGGAGCCATGTGCAATTACAGTCAAACCTGAGGTTCTTGATGTGGGTGAGCCATCTTTCCAAGACCACCCCCAGGATGGGCCACAGGGATGCAAGGCAGAGGAAGGAGGGAGTTCACAGTAAGTTCAATGCAGCTGTTAACATGGATTTGGAGACAGTTGCATGGAGGCTCTAATCCTGACTACCACTTCCTAGCTGGCATCATCAAAGCTCTTCCACCCATTTGAGTTCGTTTTCTTTGTTAATTGAAGCCACTGGGAGGATTAAGGAGGTTATAGTAAACTCCTGGAACCTGACATGCACCTAAGATGTGGGAGTCAGCATCACCCTACACTTTATAAAGTTGACCTGGATTGGGAGTGGGCTTGTCCAGGAGAAGTGGATGATGGGAAATTCTTTCTTTTAAAAACCCATTGATGCTCCCAGGTGCCCTTACTGCTGTCTCCAAATCTCACCCTACACAGTTCCTACTCACTGTTCTCCCAGTGTCCTGGGTTCTACGGGTCCTGCTCACCATCATGGCATAGATCTGCCTTGGAATGCATGCCCTCCTGGAGAGGACACTTGATTCCCCTCCAAGAGATGTGTAAGGGTATAGAAAGGAATTTTGTATTGATTGATTTCTTCTTTTATGGCCAGTCTGTTGCTAAACTAGCCAGATACTTTATTTCATTCTTATCTTTATAATGACCTGAGAAGTGTGGTCACTGCGTCCACGGAAGTTGAGGTCGCGTGCAGCTTCATCTCACTTGGAAGCCTGTGCTTCTAGTACACCTTCCTGCTTCTCATGTGCCTTTAGTAAAAAATTCTGACAAACAGTGTTCTAGTTTGCTTTCAATTGTTGTGACAAAATACTCTGACCAATACCAGTATGGAGAAGAAAGCATTTGTCTGATATCTCCTATGTCATAGTTCATTATTTAGGGAAGAACTCAGGGCAGGAGGCAGGAACTGGAGCACAGGCCATGGAGGAAAGCTGCTTACTGGCTTGCTCCCCTGGCCTCATGTGCCCTCAGGTCCTCATGTTTATGTGGCAAGCGCTTTACTTACTGAGCTATGAATCTCTCCCCAGCCCCAAGTGTGGTTTTCTATGCCACTGCCTGAGCACCTTTCTTAGGCGAGTGTCTGATAAAAGAGCACGTCTCTGAAACCTTGTTTGCAAAGTTGTGTTTCTGGTGATATTCCTTTCTTGACATTTCATGGTACAGATTAGCATGTACCTTGATTAGTTTCTCTCTGAGAAGTCCTGTAGCTAAAAATTATTAAAAAATGCTTAACCCAGTATTTCCCAAGCACATTGTGAATCCCTATATGCTATCCTACTAACAGAGCATTGTTTGGAGATATCAGTAGGAAATATCAGCATAAACCTCACATTTCTATGCTGGAATCCTGTTCTTATCTGGAAGAATATTAAAGGACCATCCTAGGGAGATGGGGAGAGAGCTTGGTTGGTGTTGTGTGCCTGACATGAAACCATGAGAACTTGAGTTTGTATCTCCAGAAACTACCTAAAAGCAAGGCGCTGTGGCATCCATCTGTAACCCCAGTGTGCACACGTGTGTGTGTGTGTGTGTGTGTGTGTGTTAGTGTGATGGCCACAGATGGATTTCTGGAGCTCACTAGCCAGCCAGCCTAGCAGACTCACTGAGCTCCAGGTTCACAGAGAGGCCCTGGATCTATTTTCTTTTCTCCCTCTCTAGACTATCAACCACTTGATGTACACCAACCACTGTTATCTCCTGTCCAGGCTGCAGCAAATACCCTCCACCCGTCCTTCTTTCAGTCCCTGTAGCCCATCTCCACCCAGCATAGCAGGCTGTTGGCATTTGTGACTCTACCCTGCTTCAAGCCCTCTTTTGCCTCCCTGTTATATTTAGGAAACAACCCGGAATTCCCTTTGTTTGTATGACCTCTGTTCAGGACTAACACTCCCTGCCAATCTATATATTTAGGCTCAACTTTCCAGTGCCTAGGAATGTGATTGTAATTGAAGATAGGAATTTTAAAGAAAAACAGTGATGTAAATGAGTCTATTGGTATGGGCATTAATCCAGTCTGTCTGGTGTTTTTGTAAAGAGAATGGGACACACAGAGACAGACACCAGGAAAGATGGCCGTAAGATGAGGTAGCAGAACGGCATCTATTTGCAAGCCAAGAAGAGAAGCTTCAGAGGAAACCAACATTGCTAGTACCTTTGCCGGGTTCGCCGGCAGGTAGGGCGGTGGAGAAGCCGGTCCAGCTGGCCTCCAGGGGCTGAGCGGGATGGTGAGTGTCGGTGGCCTGGACCCTCTCCACCCCGGAGAACACCACACTGAGCCGGGAGACCTGTCGAAGCAGGATTTCGCTTTATTGCATCAGGCACAGTCTTATATAGGGTAGAGGAAAGGGGTTCGGCTAAAAACGTGGTAAGTGAAGGAGCAATCATTTTTCACCATGTAGGCTGTAGCCAGGTAGAGGCCATTTTTTGTTGTGCCTTGCTGAGTCATTCCTATGCGTAAGTGGAGTGTCAGAGACAGGCCACAAAACTCGAATGAAGCTTGGGAAGTTACACTAGGCCACATGTCTGGGCCTATGAGGCCCAACATACCTTGACCTTGAACTTATAGCCTCTAGTACTATAAGAAAATAAGTTTGTGTTGGTTAAGCCACCCAACCAGTGGCATTTTCTTGTGGAAGCCCTAGCAAATACATAAAGCCTACTTCTAGCCTCATACTGTTTTTTTGATTGCTCTGCCCCCCACACTGTCTCTCTTCAGTTCTCTCAAGGCCTTTCATTACCCACTGTTCTTGCTTCTTATGGTGATCTGATGCCAGGTCTCCCCATGGCTCCATCCTTATCATTCAAGTTCCCTACAAGGCCATCAGTATCATATCTGTTTTAACTTCATTTCTGTTGCTGTGAGAAAATTCCCTGAGAAAAAGCAACTTAGAGGAGAAAGGGTTTATTTTAGCTCACAGTTCCAGGTTATAACCCACCACTGCAGGGAAGTCACAGCAGCTGGAGCTTACAACAGCTGTCATATCAGATCCACAGTGAGAGCAGAGAGAAATGAACGAATGCATGCTTAGCATTCCCGCCTTCTGGGCCACCCACTTTTAGGCTGGGCCTCCCATGTCAGTTAAGGCCATCAAGACAGTCTCCCACAGCCAAGGCCTCAGGAGAACTGATCTAGCAATCCCTCACTGACACTGTCTTGCCAGGTTATTCTAGGTTGTGTCAAGTTGACCATTAAAGCATCTAAAGCATCACAATTTTCCTGCACATTACCCCACTTACGGTCCTCCGAGTACTTGGAGGTCTCTGTGATTTGGGGAGTTGGTTCTCTACCTGGAGTGAACCCTCCACAAAAGCAGCCACTTCCTCTATCTTATTTCCTGTTGTTTCCACTTGTTAGAACAGTTTCTGTCACCTGCTGGGGCCCAGTGACTATCTGTCAGGATAAATGAGTAGATGTACAGTAAAATTAGTTTTAATATTTGGACAATTTAAAATTCTTTTAAAAATACTGCTCTGAGAGGAGGACAGAGTCTGCTATCAGGGACAGAGTTTCATCAGAGAGCTACATTATTTTTTAATTTTCAACTTTTTATACTTATCTGAGCCCTGCACACCTGAACGTCATGGTTGTGTCTCATGGTTTAATATTCTTGAGCCAGAATATTCTGAAGATTCATACAGGTTGAATCTCTTATCTGCTTGGGACCAGAAATATTTTGGAATCTCATAGTCTTTCAATTTTGGAATATTTGCATATATATAATGAGCTTTCTTTGGAACAGGACACAGGTCTAAACACAAAACTCATTAATGACCTGAAGGTGATTTTTTAATATAATATATTACATATATTATATTATATATACATATATATATATATATATATATATAATACCTATGTTTTGACTACAGTTTGTTATATTCAGCCAGGTATAGAATTTTCCACTTGGATTTCAGATGTTTGGGTTAGGAATGCCCTTGTACAGAGGCCAGATTTGTTAGCTTTCATGTCATCGTAAGTGTCATAGCTGGAATCCATCATTTCTGTTAGAACAAGGACCTAGGTAGTAAGAACAGCATAGGTTTCCACCAACCAAAACAAATGAAAGCCATCATTTAAATTGGCTCCAGTGCCCCAATGCCCATGGTAAGGCATGTGGGAGCTTTCACTGGAGAGTCTTCTACCTGAGTGGGTTTGAAGACAGGTGTTCTGGAAGTCCTTAGATTGTTTCTGGGTGAGTCAGAAAGGGTCATTTAGTCACACCATCATAGTTTTTGTTAACAGGTTGCTAATGGGCACAGCTGATGGAGAAAGATGTTGAATTGTACTTTGAATTTTTCTCCTTTATTTGATTTATCCTAGACTGACATGTCAAAACCTAGGCTTGGTAATAATGATTTTGATCAGTTTCTATAAGAAAACATTCTATTTTTGTTATTTTGCAAGAGCAAAGTGGTTGTATTCACTGCTCCACCAAGCCACACCTGTACCCTAATCTTATTTGTGTCACAGATATCCCCACCACTTGGGTGCAGTGGACCATAGCATAGGTTTGTTTCTCTTGTATGGTAAATGTACTTCTGATGGGAGGTTGAAGATTTACACAATAGACTCAGGTAAGCGCTTGCTTTACAAATTATTTCTGTGACCAAATGCAACTTTTGAAGTCTTATTTTAAAAGATGATTGAATATAAACATATTCTTGTGCTGTCAAGTATCTTGACACTTTTTTTCCATTGTCTAACTGAAAACAGTATTTGGTAAGTGATTTAAAAAATTTTTTGGATTCTTTGACAGTTTGATTGTGTGTATGTGTGTGTGTGTGTGTGTGTGTGTGTGTGTGTGTGTGTACATATATATGACTATATACAAATACATACATAAATATCTGAATGATCTGTTTTGGTCATTTTCATGTCCTGCTCTCCTCTCATCCCCCTCCCATTCCTGCTGAACCCCTTCTTCCCAACAAGCCCCACACCTACTTCATGCCTTTTGTTTCCGTTGCTGCTTTGTGACCCACTGAGTTTAATGGGTTACTTGCATGATTGGGGGTTATTTACTCAATTATGGACAACTTAAAATGAGTACACAACTGAGGAAAATGGCTCCCCCTCACTCCAGCAACAGTTACCTATCAATTTCCTCATGAGCCCCTCTGGCAGGTGATTTTTTTTCTCCAATTTCAAATTCAGTGAGTTCAAAGTTGTTCTTCAATTTGGAGTCTCAGCATCTCCCTGCTCCACTCCCCAAGGAAGCCTTCTAGATCAGGGATTAAAAAACGCTTTTAAGCCTAAGGGATCGGAGATGACTCCTTGGTTCTAGGCTGATTCTGTCCTTGCTGAGAGAGGAAGTAGATGCTTCAGCCTCAGGAGGTTAAGAGCTTTGGGGAAACAGGAACACAGGAATGAAAGTGTATCAAATTCTGTTCCAAAAGTGCTGTCTCTCATGAACATAGAAGGGAGGCTACAGGGAGGAAGAGGTCTAAAGGAGAGAGGGACCAAAGGAAGGTGATGTGGAAAAGAAAGTCAATATGTAGTGTGTTTTCTCTCATATATGGAATCTATTATCTATATTCTATCATCTATCTTTTTATCATCCATCTATCATCGATCATCTGTCAATCATCTATTCTATCATCTGTTTATCATCTATCATGTATCATCTCTCTATCATCTCTCATCAGTCAATCCTCTATCTGTCATCAATCTGTTCATGTGGCATGAAAACAGAAGGGGTAGCTTTCGGGGGAAAAGGGGAACTAGCAGACAGAGGAAATGAGAGAATAATGGGAGACAAAAGTATGATAAATACATATGAAAATGTCATCATGAAACCCATCGTTTCGCACTCCAGCTTACAGAGTTCATTAAAGTGATTGTCTATATATTTTACCACCACCATAAAAGTATCTTTCTGAATTCTTAATGGTAGTGTCTACTAACAGTGATAACAAAAAGCAATATTGCCCTAACTTTAACAAGTCAAGGTAAATATGGGTGGGGTGAACAAGAAATTATGAAGGGAAATTTAAGAAAGCTACTATATTTGATCACTGTAAGAAGCCAGGATAATATAGAAGTTTGAAAATCCAGAAATAGCGATACATACCTGTAATCCCAGCACGAGGGAGGTAGAGGTAGGAGAATCATGAGTTCCAGGCCAGCTTAGGTTACACAGTAGGTTTCAGATAAGCCTGAGTTACACAGTGAGACCCAGTCTAGAAAACCAAGAGCTGGGACTGTAGCTCAGTGGCAGAACATTTGCCTTACCTGTACAAGGCCCTGGGTTCAATCCCCAGCACTGTGAAGTTATTTAGTTAGTTATACAGTTATTTAGTAGAAGTTAGAGATGCAAGATAAGACTTAGAACAGAGGTCAAAAATGGCAACTGATATGTTGCTGCTTTAGAAGAATCAGGTGGCTTATGATTTCATTCATACCTAAGAGCTAGTCTTGGGAGCTGATTCCTTTATAGACTCACCTAAAGGGACACAAATTTCATAATTGTACTGGGAAAGTTTCCCAGTAAAACCTACATTTATTATACACATGCTGTATCACCAAGAATGATTTCTGCATAGTATGGAAATTGTGATTTTTTTGGGGGGGGGTCCCCATTTCCAGCCACATAAGTCCCTGCTTGGAAATGGTCCACGAGTCTGTTGAAAGTAACATGGAATCGCACAGAAGTTGCATTTTCATAGTGATGGTTTTATAACACGTCTTTCATCATGAGGTCTTGGGAGAGACTTTTTCAATGTAAGAAGTTTCACAGCACATAAGTATGTAGTTCCAGTTAATGCAATCCAGGCTCTCCACCACAAAGTGACTGCCAAAATGGTATCTGATATGGTCAAAACACCTTGCAGCAGCATCTTGGATCATTTCTGAGTTAGATAATGTATACTTTGCCATTCCCACATTTATCTTCCCTGGGGAGTTCATGCCCCTGAATCCTGTATCCTTGTGACAGATGCTTCCTTGTGGAAGCCAGTGGCAAGCATGCATTATCTTGTAGACTTTCAAGATCGCCTAGTGTGAATGATCTTATTTTTTTTTTGCAAGTGATCATATTTGGCCTGCATCCTCTCTGAACAATTTTTCCATGAAACCATTTTATTAACAAATGATAACATATTTACATGATTGATTGGCAGATATTTATTGCACCAAAGCTTGTGAGGTACCTTGCAACACACCTTCACTTTGTGGATTTTTTTTGGGAGAGGGGTTATGATCAAAATTTTGGTACTTTTTTTGAACAATAAGTATTTTATTGGATTATTGTATATTTCATACAATACATCTTAATCATACTTAGACCTCCTCCCCAGTCTGCACCTACCCCATATCCCCTCCTGGATTTCATGCATTCTGTCATATGTTGAGGCCTACTGAATCAAATGTGTGTCCCCAGATGTCCTTCAGTGTGAGTTTGTCCACTGGGGTCTGGTCAACCTATCTAACATCCCTCCCTTAAAGAAAACAACCTCTCCTGTCAAGAGTTCCTCAGTGAGGGTTGGGGCATCTTACTCTTTCGCCCACTCCTGTGCTGGATTTTTGTTGGGTTTGAGTTTGCATGGGTCTTGTACATGCTGTCACCATCACTGTAAGTTCATATGAGCAAGTTCCTGACTGCCTGGAAAACTGTTTCCTTGTGATCATCTACCACCCCTGGCTCTTACAATCTTTTCATCCCCTCTTCTACAATGGTCCCTGAGCCCTTTGTGGGTGAGCTTTAATATAGGAGTTCTATCCAGGGACATACACTTAGCATACTCTTATTCTCTCTGTTTTGGCCAGTTGTAACTTCCTGTGTTTAATCACCATCTGTTGCATGAGGAAACTTCACTAGTGAGAGTTGAGAGATGCATTAATCTCTGCCCTCTGTTATGTTATTTTTAACCTTAAGTGTAGAGGTTCCATTGTAAATGTGTCACTTAGGACTGGGCATCTCACAGACACTTACTATCTTAGTTGTGGAACTCTGTGATAGTCTCCATCTGTTGCAAAGAGAAGCTTTTAGGATGAGTGGCGAGAGGTATACCTGTCTGTAAATATAAATATCCATATTTAGCATATAGTAATAAATTATGTTTGTCTAGGGATATATCAGACATAGGTTTTTCTTTAGGATCTGTGACCTCTCAAACCATGTGTATTTGGCTATATTTATAATACCAAACATGAGTTCCCTACAATTTATAGGGCTTTAAGTCCAATTAGATAGTTGATTATACCCAAGATAGAAGTGTCACCATTGAACCAATAGAGATAGTTTGTTGTGCCAGTCACTGTTGTAGTTATTAGGCTTTAGAGCTGGGGTGGGCCCATTGACTGATTTCCTCCCTTAGCAGCTTGCATAATATTCTCTGATACTATGAGAGCTAGCCTTCAAGGAGGAGGCTTCCAGGTCAGTTCCAGCTCCATTACTCCAAGCCCTGGGTCCAGAGTATGTCCTATCTTCAGCAATAGGGTCTTACCTTCAAGTTTTAGAAGGAAAACACATGCATGTGAAAGCCAGAGGTTGGTGTCTTGTGTCATCATCAATCAATCTTGGTTTTGGGGACAGGGTCTCTCACTGAACCTAGTATGTACATGATGTGTATATGTAGGCACATGTGCCACAGCACACATGTAGACAACAGAGGATACCTTTATGGAGTCAGTTCTCTCCTTTCACTTTTATGTGGGTTCTAAGAATCAAACTTAGATTATCAGGCATTGGCAAGTGTCTTACCCACTGAGCCATCTCACAGGCTCTAACCTTAGAGTTAACTATAGCTTTTTTACTCCTTTTAAAAATATTTTATTTACTTTTAGAATTATTTTATGTGTATTAGTATATTGCCTGCATGTGTGTAAGTGCACCCATGTCATGCAATGCCTGTGGGGGTTGGGGGTCAGAACCACTGGAGTTATAGACAGTTGTTAGTCATCATGTGGATGCTGGGATTCAAACCCCAGTCCTCTGAAAGAGCAGTCCATTGCTCTTAACTGCTGAGCTATCTTTCCAGCCCCAATTGTAGCTTTTTAATAGTTTTTAAAGAGATGTCCAGGAAGGAGTGACATTTTGCAGCCTGTTGAATTATGAGCTGAATTATATGTTTTAGTGGTGTCAGAGCAGAGAGTAAGTAGTTACACGAGCATGAGAAAGCTTTCAACGCAGCTTGCAGAAACTGCTGTGTCGGGGCTGCTGCACCTTCTGCTTTTACTCCAGCAATAGTGGTCCTGTGAAGTTGCCCATGGAGAAACAAGAGGTACCTAGTAATGCTTGAGCATAATAATTTGTGCCAGCTCCTCTTTCGTTTGGCGAGTCAGACTCCTGCAGGCCTGGGGTGTGACCTAGAAGTGTTCTGTGTGGTCTCGAACGCTGTATTTATCATTTCATGGAACTGTTAGTCATATTCCCTCTGACGCCAGCTTCTGTGTGGACAACACTCTTTTTCTCCAGCTGTCTGAATTATACTGTAAATATTTTGAGCTTAAACAGATAGCTACATCAGAAGTAGAGGAGAAGCCTTGTCTGTGTCCTCTTTGTAGAGTCAGGATTAGAAGTTAGTGACTTCAGTCACATAAGCCCCAAATTATGAGTAATGATCACCTCCTGATCTAGAGACTCCCATTAGCCTGTCTCCACATTCCTGACCCAAAGAAATGTGTGTAGGGGAAGCTAGTGATTATTATAGTTGAATAGCAGTTAGCATAATAGAGTGGAGGACTCATGATTTGGGCAAGGCCTGGCAACACATAGGTTGGTAATTAGTTCTTTCTCTTATAGGCTATGACTTTATGTAATCTTATAATTGTAGAACTTCAGTTTTCTCATTCATAAAATAGGGTGGAGGCCACTCCAGCCCACTGAATTACAGAGGATTATATGGCCTAATACAAAGCTTTTATTAAAAGGGTTCTTGCTCATTGAATTTGAGGAGAGCGAGCCAAGGAGGGCTTAAATGAAGAGCTGGATGTGCCCTTTGTAATTATCAGAGTGCATATGCTCAAAAACATAGACACTCATTCTGCTTGGCTAGAACTTGTTCTTCCTAGCTTTAGATAATTCACACTCTAAGGCTTTCTTGTTGCTATGCAGACATAGAGGACCCTTTTCTTCTTCAGTCAGTCACCTATGAATTGCTTGTCCTTCACTTCATCTTCTCAGCCTCCCTCCTTCCTTTCCTGATTTTTGACAGTGTCTCACTGTATAGCCCAGGCTGGCCTAGAATCCTCCTGCCTCAGCTGTCCTACTGCTAGGATTCCAGTTATCACCTACATGCCTGGCTTATGAACTGCTTTTCACAGACTACATTGAAACAGTTCTACTGAAGTGTTTTGTAGCTGTTTTGACAAACTTTCTGCCTTCTAGTTACCTTCTGAGTATTGCTGACTTTACCCTGTTTGTATTGATTATATAAATGCATGCTTAGAGAGGACATTACTTATAATAATTAAATTATTCTATGTCTTCATTCTGCAAAGTGCTTTACAAAACATATTATTTCACTTAATTCTCAGCTCCACAGAATAGATATTATTTTTTTGTTGTTGTTAGAATGAGGAGAAAGAGACTCTGAGAGTTGACAGGACAGCTAGAAGAGGAGCTAGAGTTACAATTCAGGCATGTCTTTCTTCAAAGTCTTGGGAGGACACATTTGTCTTTGCCTCGCAATTTGGTATAATACTTGTAGGTATCTGGGCTTTTGCACTTTATAGTATTATTTAAATTAGACAAAAATGCATAGAAAAACACAGATAATAAATCAGTGCTAAATATAGCTTAATTGATAGAGTTTGTTTTAAATGCACAAAGCCCTGGGTTCAGGGAGGGGCACGTGTCATGCTTCTAGGCTTAGTTCTTGGAAAGTGTGATGGACTAGAAAGGTCTGAACAAGGGATGAGCTTCTTCACTTCTAGAGGTAAAGTGGGGCTGTTTGGACCCAGAGGATGCTGCCCTTAGGATATAGCAGGGTCTAGCTGGCAGCGCTGTGGCCAGGTATCTCAGTGGGTTCTCTAAGACGACAATGTGATGGATGTTAGGGCTGACATCTAGGAATTCTGTGATAAGACCTTCATTTCATTTTCCTTTATTATTTTCCCTATTCTGGGAGAGCCCATTTTGGGAACAGACCCAAAGTATTATACTATTATACTTTGCAGTTATCAGTAGGACCTCATAAACCATTCCCAATCCCGACATTTATATTTTCATGCAACACAAAATGAGCCCTGGGAACTGCCTTTCAAAGTCCCTCAGAAAGTGTTGGCAGAACCCAGTGGTTTAAAACGATGGGGTGGGATGAAAATGTTTGGACAGATTGGACTGCCTAAGGGTTTGCTTTGTGAACGAATTGTCGGCATACTGCTGAGGGATGATTTTCAGAGTTGGATATTGGTTTCTAAATGGCTGAACAAAAGCGACTGAGCCTTCATATCCTTTCCCTCTGCAGTAGACCCGTGATGGAGAGAGCTCAAAGTGAGGGTCCCATTAAAAGAAAAGGACCAGACACATGGTGGCTCACAGCTTTGGTACCAAGAATTTGGAGTCAAAAGCAGGCAGATCTCTCTGAGTTCTAGGCTACCCTGGTGTACATAGCGAGTTCTAGACCAGTGAGAGCTACATAGTGAGACCCTGTCTTCCAGGAAGAAAGAAAAAAAGAAAGAAAGAAAGAGAGAGAGAGGAAGGAAAAAAGGAAGAGAAAAAGGATATTTCCTTCCTGTGAACCCATTTCTGTGGATATGAGATATAATTTCTTGAATATTCATTTATTATTTATGTGTACATGTGTGTGCCTGTGTGAGTTTTTATGCACCACCTGATGCAGGAGCTCCTGGAGGCCAGAAGAGAGCATCAGACCCCCTGGAACTGTGCTTAACTACCATGTAAGTGCTAGAAATAGAACCCAGGTCCTCTGCAAGAGCAGTAACACTCTTTAACTACTGAACAATCTCTTCAGCCCTAAGAGAGATTATTTTGGAAGTTGGTAAAATGTTCTGACTGGCTTCTTCTTCCTAGTCCTGAGATTACAAGTATGTATGACTATGCCTGGCTTTTTCATGTGGATTTTGGGATCGAACTCAGATTCGCATGCTTGTAAGGCAAGTACTTTACTGACCAAGCTCCTACCTTTATAGAATTCTTATGGTGTTGAATGAGACAAGCTTCCTAAAGTGCTTGATTAGCCAGGGCATAGTGCACAGTAGATGTTAGTAGCTCTTCTGACCCTCACTATTGCTATTTGTAGAAAGAGTTAGTAGTGAATATAGAACTTCCATGCCTAGCAGGACATGGTGGTGCACACCTTTTAATCCCAGCACTTGAGAGGCAGAAGCAAACAGATCTATGTGAAATCCAGGCCAACCTGGTCTACGTAGTAAGTTCCAGGTCAGCTGGTGCTACAGGAAGAACCTGTCTCAAAAAACAACAAAGAAAGAATTTCTATGCCTGGAGAAAGAGTATTAGTTATCCAGCATTTGTGTATCAGTGACTTTGGGTTGTGGTAGAGGGAGAAAGGATTCAGGGAATGCGGAATGTCCTTAATCTATCAGGCCACCTTGGCAGAAGTTCATATTAATGTGGTAAACGTTCTGAGAACTCCCATAAAGAATCTGTTTACCTTTGGATAATCACATTTGTGACACTTGGCCAAATACATTTTCATAAGTAGCTGAGCAGAACTTGTATCCAGGGCCATCCTCGTTTCATTCGTCTAGCTCTCAGAGCTTTTACCATATTAATATGAATTCTAGATCTTCACAAGGAAGGTATTAGAGTAACCAGTAACTATGAAGGGAATTCCAGAGCCATTTTTCAATTCAGTGGTAGTTGCTGTTTTAGCAGAGATCTCCTGGCCCTGAATGTCCTGAGTGTGAACTTGGGATCCACTGACTCAGATTCACAGTTGCTGAGCTCACTGGGTCATCCTGGGTGAACTTCTGGTTCTACAGGTTGGTCTTAGAGTGAGCAGTAATCTTTCCATATCACAGTGAACTCATGTGCTGTCACACAGACAAACCACATCAGTCCAGTGGAGTAAGTCCACAATGCCTTACACTTTCTTTAAGATTTGACCTCATAAAACCCCCTTTTACATAAGGAATGCACTATCAGTAAAGACCACTGGTTAACCCTGAGGGAAATCACTACAAAGTCACTGACCATATTCAGAGCGTTTCTTCTTCACAGCACGACCTCTCTCCAGACTTGTTCCTTTTCCCTTTACTTTGGGGATCCCAGCAACATTGTTTAATAAATTATCTCCTCCTCCCTGAGATCCCTGGCATGCATAACATTTAAAGTGATTCAGCTCACACATTCGGCTTTTTCTTTACCTTTAAATATTTTTTATATTTATTTATTTGGGGGGAGGGCTATGCTCTATGGTGTGCATGTGGACATCTGAGGACAACTTCAGGGTGCAGGTTCTCTTTACTCCCTGTATCTGGGAATCAAATTCAGTGCCTCGGCCTTGGAGGCAAGCCGCTTTATCCACTGAGCCATCTAGCTAGCTCCATGTTTGACTTTTTTACCCAGTGCAGTCTACCCTGGATTGATGTACAGCATAAAAGAGAAGCTCTGGCAAAGCCAGGGAAACCTATTCCTCAAGTATTTTGCACCTTTTGCTTCATCACCTCCCTTATATCAGCTTTCTAGAAAGGGTGCGACTCAACCTACCCATTCTGGAATTTAGGTGGACCCAATTCCTGCATCCTAAAGTGAGAACATCCTTTTTCAGCTCTCTTTCACCCCAAACCATTTTTTTGAGACATCAAGGAGAATGTTCACTAGGTGTGCATTTATCCTCACATTCAGCTAGCCTTCAACATTTGATAATACTATATTGCTTTCCTCTGTATTTATTTCACTGTGACTTTTCATTCATGGAATGCGATGCAGGTTTTCCATGGGCCCCAAGAAAATAAAATTCCCTTTGAAAATAATCCTTATAACATTGAAAAAAAAAAAAAAACACCAAAACTGCTGTCATACAACTGCCCTGTCAGCATTTAAAATGGAGCCAAATTGTAGGGTCACTGGACTCATTTTACAGATGTGTAGACTGAGGCTGGAAGAAGTGAAAAGCCTTAGTGATGGGACAGTTAGCTTATCCCTTTCAGTGTGACTGACTCACCATAGCTTGGGCCAAGATTTCTGGAATCTTCCTATGCTTGCCTCTTCCAAATTTTAGGGCCTGTTCATTAACATAGTGCTTATATAGTCTCTTAAAATTGTTTTTCCCTCCCTACAGCATTTTGAAATCATATTCCAAGGACAGACTGGAGCTAAAGTTATTAAAATATTAAAAGCAGTTGTGCATGTGAGAGCTGTGAACTAAATAAACATAATTGCATTCTTGAAATGTTCTAACACAAGACAATAATTTTTTTAAGCTAAACAATTTCACTGAAAAACAGCTGAAACAACTTAAGACCTGTTAAAACAACAAATGGGCTAATGTGGACCGAGTTTAAAAGAATCAAATTATTATAGTCAATTTAATATGGGCAGGTTTCTTTTTTACATTCTTAAGGCCCTAAAAGCAGCTTAAGCAAATAAAAACCTGTGTTAACAATTGAAAATATTAATGACAAAGACCATTAAAAACTAACAGGGGAATTTAGGATAGAATAAGATGATTGCATAGAGTTGGGTCTTATTCTTTTAATGTGGGTCAAATTGAGTTGAAAACAAACTTGGAGTCCATTAAAATGCACCCAGGAATGATTTTTTATAAAGATGGAGGCAGGTTACACAGTGTTGTGGAATCTGGCGTAGAAGGGACTTAGAAGCTTTTAGGAAACTTTAGGAACTGTTCCTCTGAGCCTTCAGCCTTATACCCGCTGGTTCACTTTCTGGGAAAGAGAGCTTTGGTGAAGTAATCAGATTGGGAGGCTAAAACTGGAGGTGGGAGCCCTGCAGCCTGCTCTGGCTGGAGGGCATCTGCTTATTAACCATCCCAAAGAAAGGTGGGAATGATGTGGGAAATTCAGTCCAAGGTACAAGCCAGAATAACTTCCTAGGTTTGTTGAATCTTTGTGACTTACTTTTTAACATGTATGTGTGGTGTGTGTGTTATGCATGTGTACATGTTTGTGTGTGCCCAGGTACACATGTGGCCCTGAGCATGTAGAAGACAGAGCTTGATAATAGCTATCTTCCTCAGTTACTCTCTACTTCCAAATATTTTATTTATTATTAAAAATTTGCGCGCGTGCGCGTGTGTGTGTGTGTGTGTGTGTGTGTGTGTGTGAGAGAGAGAGAGAGAGAGATAAAGGTGAATATGGGTATGCACCATAGCATGTGTATGGAGGTCTGAGAACAACATTCAAGAGTTGTTCTCTCCCTTCCCTGTGGAAATCCTGGGGTTGAATTCAGGGAGTCAAGCTTACAAAACAAGAACTTTTATCCACTGAGCCATCTTGCTTGCCCATCTACCTTAATTTTTGAGACAGGATCTCTCAATGAGCCTGGAGCTCATTGATTTAGCTAGACTGGTAGGCCAGCTCTCCTTGGCTTGACTGTACACATCAGGACTGGTTTTCTTCTAAGCAAGTGATCATAGGTCTTACGGTTTTCTTTTTGTTGCTGTGATAAAACACTCTGACAAAAAGCAACCGAGGGGGGGGAATTTGCCTTAAACTTCCAGGCTACAGTCCATCATCAAGGGAAGTCAGGGCAGGGACCTGAGAGCACAGAGGAACAATGCTTGCTGGCTCGTGCACAGGCTCATGATTAGCTAGCTTTCTTATTTAACCCAGAACCATCTGTTTAGGGAATGGTGCTGCCCACAGTGGGCTGGGCCCTCCTACATTAATTAATAAGACAACCCCCGACAGACATCCCCACAGGAAAGCCTGGTCTAGGCATTTCTCTCATGACTTTAGGCTGTCAAGTTGACAGTTGAGGCTAACAATAGGCAAGGTCAAAGAGGCAAAGTCCTCACTGACCTAATCTTGAATGTCATAAACTACTACATTGTCACTGTCTAGTGGTGATCCAAACTAATTCTGATCCAGCATGTGAGGAGCTGGCTCCAAGGAATGAATATAGTTGGTCCTATATATTTGTAGTTTCCACATCCACGGGTTCCACATCCATAGGTTTAACTAAGCATGGATCAAAATATCCAGAATAAGCATTATATCTAAGGTGAATGTGCAGAGACTCTCCCCCATCATTTTCCTGTATAAGGCAATATAACATTTTCATATGTAAATCATATTTATATTGTATCAGATGTTATAAATCGACTAGAGATGGTTGAAAGTATACAAGTGGGTGTATATAGTTGATAGGCAAATATAAGTGTGTTTTATAAGGGGCTTCAGCATCTGAGGATTTGTGTATCCACAAGAGTTCCTGGAGTCACTTTCCCATGGATCTCTAGGGACCACTATACTGGAAGGTGTCCATCACTGGGAGTTATTTTGCCAACTGACTATTACAACAAAGAATAAAAGAGCATTAGGAAGCCCAGTCTTACAGAAGAAAGATGCCCAAGAAATGGACAAAAACAGTGGCAATTCAGAAAAGGAGAAGAGGAAGCTGGGAGGCTGTTCTAGTTTGCTTCTCTGTTGCTGTGAAAACACTCTGACAAAACCAACTTGGTGGGGGAATGGATTTATTTTATCTACATCTCCTACATCATAGTTCATCATTGAGGGAGCCCAAGGTAGGTACTCAGGGCAGGAACTGAAGTACAGGCCACGGAGGAATGCTCCTTACTGGCTTGCTCCCTGACCTGTGCGCAACCTGTTTTCTTATATAATATAGGACCACTTGCCCAGTTGTGGCACCACCCACAGTGGGCGGGGCGCTCCCACATCATTCCACAATCAAGAAAATGCCCCACAGACATGGCCACAGGCCAGTCAAATGAAGAAATTCTCTGAGGCTCCCTCGATCCAGGTGTGTCAAGTTGACAACTAACACTATCCAGCACAATTGACCCCTTGTCAACTTGACTCACAAACACTATTAAACCACAACCTTTCCATTCCTTGCCCAAGATATGATATTAATAATATCACAACATAAGACAGTACAACCTTAAAAGCCCTACAGTCTGTAAAAAACCCAAACACTTAAAAGTTCACAGTCTCCTTTAAAAGTCTCTTGACTATGGGCTCCTGTAAAATCCAAAGCAAGTACTGTCTTATTTCAAGGCGAAGAATCAGGCACACCTATACAAAACCGAAGTTCAGCAAAATAGCTCAAGGCTGGACATCTGGGATTCACTGCTGAAACTGAGGCTGCACCCTCACCAATGGACTCTAATGGCCTCTTGGGGTGCAAAGCCTCAGATTCTCTCCATGACCCCTTCAATCCTGGGGGTCTTCACTGCAACTGAGGCTGCTTTCACCAATGGTCTTTCCTGGCCTCTCACAGTGCCAAGCTTTAGCTGCTCTCTGTGACCCCTTCGTGCTTTCAATACCAAAACCATGCGGGAGATTCTTACACATTACCAAGTCCTGCTTCCAGCTTGAGATGGAGGCTCAGGCCCCCTCTGAACCACAGATTCTGTGTGCTGACCCCGAGGAAATACTGCCCAGATTTTGCTGTCGTGATGCTGGTTTCCTGTTACTTGCAGCTGACTTTTCAGCTTACCAGCATCAATTGTCCCAGTAAAACAAGGGTTTCATTTCAGGTTCTGGTCCCTTCTTAATCCCCCTGATTCTTCAGCCCCGGCTGACCAGAAACCACAGATTCTCAGTTTAAACTATGATACAGACAGCCCTGATAGTCTTTACTTCCCTTGAAGCTTCACAAGCCAGGCCTCCATTATCTACAACTCTTTTTTTCATAACTGTTCCAAGTTCCGCAGCTAGCACTCAGTGACTTTTCTAGCCCAAAGTTCCAAACACTTCCACAATCCTCCCCAGAACACCCAGGTTAGGTCTGTCACCGCAGTACCCCATGATCCTGGTACCAATTTCTGTTCTAGTTTGCTTCTCCACTGCTGTGAAAAAGCACTCCGACCAAAACCAAGTTGGGAAGGAAAGCATTTATTTTGTTACATCTCCCGGGTCACAATTCATCATTAAGGGAGCCCAAGCTAGGAATTCAGGGCAGGAACTGAAGCACAGGCCATGGAGGAACGCTGCTTGCTGGCTTGCTCCCCTGACCTGTGCTCAACCTACTTTCTTCTACAACACAGGGCCACCTGCCCAGGGTGGCACCCACAGTGGGCTGGTCCCTCCCACATCACTCAGAAATCAAGAAAATGCCCCACAGACATGGCCACAGGCCAATCCAATGAGGACATTCCCCAACTGAGGCTCCTTCTACTCAGGTGTGTCAAGTTGACAACTAAAGTGATCTAGAACAGAACTCATTTCTCAAAGGAAGATGGGACTGGTGAGGAACTCAGAGAGTGAGGGTCAAGTTGGCAAGCCCATTCTGTCCTCCCAGCTCTCTTACGGACTGCCTAAGGAGTTTCAGGCTGATTTGGGTATTGGAAGGTCATCTTGAGTACAAAGCTTGAAGCTCCACAACAGATCCTGTTAAATTGAGCAAGTATCCTAGGGTGGGAAAACCAAAGCCAGGAACTAGGAGGAAGTAAAGAGTAAAGCAGAAAGACCCTGTGTATTCTTGTAGAACATAAGAGGAATGCGATGATCTGACTCAGAACATGCCCAAAGAGCCCCCTTTCTCATAAAGAACATGTTTAGGGCTGGGAATGTAGCTCAGCTGATAGAATGTTTGCCCAGGATACACAGAGGCCTGGGTTTCATCCTCAGCATTGCATAAAACAAAGAATGGTGGTGCCCGCCTGTTGTGCTAGCAGGAAGTACAGGCAAGAGGATCAGAAGTTCAAATTCATCCTCAGCTACACTGCCAGTTCCAGGTCAGTGTGGAACACATGGGACCGTCAAAAGAAGGCAGGAAGGTGGGGAGGGAGAGGGAGGGAGGGAAGAAGATAAGGAAGGGTGGGAGGGAGGAAGAAAACGTTTATTATAGGAACTCTGAAAAATTCAGATAAACAAAAGAACACAAAAATAATTTCTAGTCCCAAGTCTGAATTCAAGAATGTTATTAAAAATAAGTCTGTGTTTTTTTTTTCTAGTGAGAGGAATATATCACTCTGTGTCTGTCTCTGTGTCTGTGTGACCATGACCATTTGTGTCTGTGGGTGCCTGTGTGTTTGTGTCTGTGTGCGTGTCTGTGTGTGTCTATATATCCATGTGTGTCTGTATTTGTCTTTACCTCTGTGTATATCTATGTATGTCTCTGTTGTGTTTGTGTCTGCATGTATGTTTGTGTACCTGTTTATGTGCCTGTGTGTATGTGTGTTTGTGTCTCTGTATGTGTCTTGGTCTTTGTATTTCTGTGTGTGTGTGTGTGTCTGTGTTTGTCTTGGTCTCTGTGTATATCTGTGTGTCTGTGTTTGTGTTTTTATATGTATCTGTGTATTTGTGTTTGTATGTGTACCTGTGTCTGTGTGTGTCTATATGTCCATGTGTGTCTGTGTTTGTGTCTGTGCATATCTGTATGTGTTTCTCTTTGTGTCTTTGTCTGTATTATTGTGTGTGTGTCTGTTTGCATGTCTGTATGTATACGTGTGTGTGTGTGTGTGTGTGTGTGTGTGCCCATTTTACTGAAGTGGTCAGGCTGGGTACCATTCCCAGCTTTTCCTGTGGAGCATGGTCTTAATGTATACACTGTCAGGAGCAATTCTGCTACTGTAGTACTTCTCAACCCACTCTGTATTATCACCCTCCCAAGAAACCTTTCTGATACCACCATGAAATTTCAACCCCACTGATAGATTACATATCTGTTTATATGTTGCAGCGCTTTGAAAAGGCAGCATATAATTGTCGTCGCTACAATTTCCTTTCTGTCTTTTATACACAAACATCTGCCCCCTTTGGCAATACTACATGCCTGTAGTTATCTTTTTAAGTAGACTTATGGTATCTCCTTATGTGAATGCTCAAAACTTTTATAATCAACGCTATTACTGAACACATGGATTCTGTCCAGACCTTACTTGTTACAATTCTACCACAAACTCTTGATCTTCTGGCAGGACTCTGTTCCTCCATGCAGGAGATGAGACTCTGATCTCCATTCTCCAGTCACACTCCTTTCCCTTCAATTTCAAGACTCCCAGCTTTCTCTTAATGCCTGTTCAGTAATCCTGGGTTACGTAGCTGGCACCAGCCAGTTATGAGCTGAAAAACTGATTTTTGTCTATGTGGAATTCAGTCCAGTGGAAGGAGAAAGGTAAGTGAAAGGATGAAAAGGATGTGGGGAACGTGGGTACCCATAGAGAACCCTAGAATGCTCTTAGCCCACGGATGTGTCCAACCTGTGGTCTGCTGGCCATATGTGCTCAAGGAAAGCTCTGAATGTGGCCCAACACAAAATGTAAACCTTATTAAAACATTATGTGATTTTTAAATGGTTAATTTTTTGGAAACTCAATCACACAGTTCTCTAGCATGAATTTTGCAGCTGCGCAGTATCAAGATTGAATGTGCCTGTGCAAGGTTCCCAGGGAGATAGGTCACAAATCCCAGTCCTTGGAACTCAAGTCATATGATTCATGATTGCTGCAAAACCCAGTTTCCCCATCTGTACAATAGCATAGTGATTCTGACTAGATTTTTAAAAAGATTTTATTTTTCTTTTTAATTGTGTTTCTGGGTGTGTGCGTGTGCACACACGCACAATTGCAGAGCCCACCGGGGCCAGAAGAGGACATCAGATCCTCTGATACTAAAGTTAAAGGCAGTTGGGAACAACCTGACATGGGTGTGGGTAACTGAACTCACGTCCTCTACAAGAGCAGTATGGGCTTTTAACTGCCAAACCGTCTCTCCAGACCCAGTACTAACTAGTCTTTCATGTGATGGGGTCTCAGCTGGTAAATGCCAAACCCATTCAACTTCTGAGTGTGACACTAATTAAACAAGAAGATCTTTAGGAAATCTAACTAGTGTCCCACATCCAGGGGACACTAAATTTACAATAACATCAAGGCCAGAAAGAAATAAAGATTTTACTGGGGATATTTTTTCCTTTCTCTCTCTCACACCCTTGAGTAATTCTAATGATATGCATGTGAAATACATTATGGCAAGTTCTCTAACAATTTCCGCCTCGGTAGTAAATGTTGCATTCTTGTAGAGCAAGAACATCTGCTTCATAATTCCATGTAAGTGCTCTACAGAGCTGCCAGGAGTGGAATTTAGTCAGTTGGATAGAGCATGAAGAGGATGGCATGAGAGAAAGACGGGGCTTGACCTCAGACTCAGCCACTAATATGATATGGGGCTGACTACTGACTTTCTCTAAGCCTCAGTTTCTTCATCCACAAATGGAAGATAGCAAATGAAGTAGAACCTACAGGGTGGTTATGGAGACTCAGTGAGTGAATGCATGTTAAGTGCTCAGGTCACTGCTGGTTCAGATTGAGTACTCAGTAAGTGGTAGATCAGGATGATAGTGATGATGATGACGATAATAGTAATAGGATTAGTGATAATAATGATGATTGCTGTGCTAATGATGGCAATGACGATGATGCTAAGGTGGTGATGGTGATGATAGTGGTGACAGTGATAACAGTACTCTTGATGGTGGAGGTGGTGATGGTGGTGATAATGGTGATGATGATAATGGTACCCATGATAGTGGAGATGGTGATGGTGGTGGTAATAGTGCCATGCTGATGGTGGTGGTGTTAATTATGCTGATGGTGGTAGTAATGATCATGATCACAATGATAACGGTGATCATGATCATGCTGATATGACAATGATAACTACATTGATGGTCGTGGTGGTGGTGACGCTGCTGGTGATGAAGATGGTGACAGTGGTGGTGGTGGTGGTGGTGACGGAGAAGAGAGAAACTGCAATGTGAGTAAGAAATGATTCTCTGGTTCTCTGGGAGTTGTAGCTGTGATGCAGTGGCTGGGAAAGGTAATTGCCATTTATTTTTGAAGAGCACAAAACGCCTCAGCAATGAGGCAGACTAAAAGGAACAGAGTTGTATGAGACCAACAGCCATTATACATCACCTCATCTCTCACTCTCACTGTGATGTTGAATCTCAGGGAGCCTCAAGTATGCACTTGTGAAATGGAAATGGACCTTCTCCTCATGAGTGAAGGAGATCATACATGGGCAAGCAGTCACTGGTGGGCAAGTCTGGTAAGGGTTGATTTTGCACATGAGCAAAGTATTCAGTAAGCAGTTGAATACCTCCACAGACCTCTCTCTGTGTTCCATTCTCTTCCTTTAGTTGGCTCTGGCCTTTTCCCCCTGGGAATGCGTAGATCCCCATGATCACAGAGGGGCTCACTATTATGCCCCTGCCTTTGCCCTCAATACTTTCTACAACCAAACATTGCCTCATTCTATCAGATTTCTCTCTCTGGAAGTTCTGGCTCATTGACCTGATCCACTGAGAATTTTCCTTTTAGGGTCTCTCTGAACCTCACAATTTATAGGACTGCTTTACTAATGCCTTATTACGTTTCAAGACATATATAGTATTTATTTCATATAAATGTTTCATTGTGCTTGTTTTGTCTCTTCAGTAAATTTGAACTGTCTGAAACTGAGAAATCTGTTATGTTTATTTTTGGAGTCCTGGCCCCTTTCTTTTATTAAATCTGTTCCTTTGCATACCCCCTCCAGATTCTTCACAATGTGAACATGTAATAGTGACTCAATAAAGACAACTGTATTTGGGGTTCTTTTCTATAACTTCTACTTTTCTCTTTTGTTCTACCCCATCCTCAATATCATATGCCTTCAAATATATAGAAATAACAAGCTGTTCTGTTTTTACATTTTGTGACCCTCTTGTGAAAATAAATATGTTAGTTATAGTGTGAGGCTGAAGACAACTTGGATTCCTTCTGAGCCTTAGGATGCATTGATTCATTAATTCAGTCCCTCCCATCTGTATGGGCATAATGACTTCTGTATTTAAATAAAGGTTCTCCAGCAATCACATCCTCTTAACCCATAAACTACCCTAATGGGACACTGTCCCTCCTGCCACTCTCACTGAATGCATGCTGTCCCCTGCAAACTCCTGAAGTGAACTAATAATATTAAAACCCTGGGCTCAGAGCAGAGGCCTCCATCCAGAGCCCCATGCTAATGGGACCTATGTGACCCCTCTGTGGTGAATCAGCTGTGCCATTCTGTTTGTCTACTCCTTCTTGTCCTGATCTCTCTTCTGTTTTATTTTCTTTTGGATTTGATCTTCAGTCACAACCAGGCCCTCTGTAAATGGCCAAAGCCATTGGGAACCTCCCTCTGCCCTTTGATGCCTGACTGTATAAACCTTCTCATGTGCCTAGGGAAGGACGGCATACCAGGATGTCTGGGTGGATGGATACCAAGAAGAGAAGCTAACACACCCTTTGTGCTTCTGGCTTTGTTCTAACCCCTCCCAGCATTCACCTCACTTGTTCCATCAGTCTGTTACTTAAAAAATATCTATCTGGGGCTGGAGAGATGACGCAGCAATTAAGAGCACTGATGGGTCTTGCAGAGGACCCGAGTTCAATTCTCAGCACCCACATGGTACCTAACAACCATCTATAACTCCAGTTCTAGGGCAATCTGATGCTCTCTTCTGAGGAATTGTACAACACAGGTACACTTACTTGCAAGCAATAAATTCATACACACAAAATGAAAATAAGTGAATAAAATGTTTTTTAGAAACTTTTTAAAATAGGTATGTATCAAGAGTCCCCTGTGTACCAGATACTATTCTGGGCTCTGGAGATGAAGCAGTAAGTCAAACTGACAGCACCATGCCCTTCAGGGGAAAACTACTCAGCATCCTGTTTAGCTGGAACTTTTTTTTGACTTTGGATCTTGGTCAAAGTCCACTTTTCATGGCTTAATTAAATGTGCTGAACCTGAATGAGACAGTCATCACTACAGCCTAGAGATCAAGGTTCAACAGACATGAGCTCCACCATCACGTGTGCTTTTATGATTTATAAACTAAAAAGTTATGGCCTTCCACAGGTGCCCACCTGATAAACTTACTGTGTTCCCAGGGCAAATGTGGTGTCATGAACGAAGCAAGACCAAGCTTTGTAGTTCAAGTCATTCATTCAAGCTTGCCTGGCTTCAGTTTTCTCTGGTGACTCTAATGGTACAAGATCCAGATCCTGGGGTTGGGAAGATGGTTCACTAGGTAAAGAATTTACCTAGCAGACATGAGATCCAACACTGATGTAAAAAGGTGAGTGCACACCTATAATTCTAGAGTTGGAGGTAGGAGGCTCCCTGGAGCATTTGGCCAGTCATTCTAGCTGAATCAGTGAGCTCCAGGTTCACTGAGAGACCTTGTCTCAAAAACTAAGGTGGAGAGTGTTAAAGAAAGACACACACATACACACACGCACGTGCAAACATACACACACACAGAGGAGCCACATGCACACACAAAAGATCTAGATCTTTTTCCTGAAGAGCTGTTGGCCTTGTGTAGCCTAAGACAGAGCCAGGGCATCTGAAAAATGCCAAGCCTCCGTTGTGATGTGTCTCTATGAGAACATTGGCTGCCCTCCTTGTGTATGTCTGCGGGTGCTGTCCTGTGGCCCAAAGTTAAATTTAGATAGAAATCAGTTAGGAGCTAAAAATATTCCCAGCTTTCCTGACAGGTTGTATCCATCATCATGGGAGGAAAAACAAGGATCTGCTGCCTGGCGACAAGGAGTGGACCGTGGAGGGTGAAGTCAGGCTGCAGCTAGAATCTCGCTGGCTTGAAAGGACAGAGGTTTGTGTCTTGGGAATACAGAGGCAGACTGTGGGAACCTCAGCAAAGTCCAATTCAAAGAGAAAGGTAGCTGGACTTCTGATACCCACGGCCAATAACTTCCAGAAGGTTCTTTTAAGGAATTCTGTGCAGAACAAAACCCTGAAACTTCCTTTGTTGCTTTCTTAACAACTTGCCTTAAAGATTTCTTCATCCAAAAGGCACACTTTATATCTATGTGGGGGGGGGGGTTATGTATTTGTGTACTCGTTTATATGTTTGTGGGGGGTGTTCCTTTTGCGTATATGTACACAGGCATGTGGAGAGAAGAGGTCAATGTTGGATGTCTTCTTCAGTCTTTCTCCATCTTATTTTTTTGAGACAGGGTATCTTATTGAACCCATGGCTCATGGCTCTTGATTTACTATGCTGGCTAGCCAGTGAGCAAGGTTCTGCCTGTCTCTGCTTCTCCATGTTTGAAATCACAGGCATAAGCTGCCCTGCCCAGCTTTTTACTTGAGTGCTAGGGGTCTGAACGCAGGTTCTCATGGTTGTAAGGCAAGCACGTCACTGACTGAGCCATCTCCTCAGCCTCTAAAAGCTTACTTTAATGGAGTAGAAAGTTAAAGACTGAGTGGATGGAGCCTTCTGTGAGACACCATGTTGGCAGGCAAAATGGTGGCTCTGGATTAGAGTCCAGTTTTGCTCAGACGAACAGTGTGCGTCTGCCCTTCTGAGCCTGTACCAATGAGGCGAAGTCACTACCTGACAGAGCTGTCCTAACAGTGAAGTGAGTGTACAGGCAGGGTGCTGCTTTGCACATTATAAATGCTCACTATTTATAACACGATTGCCATGCTGCTGTCAGCCCACCCTACCCTCATGCCGCAGTTCTCCCCGCAGCTGTCCCCCCAACCATTCCCCAGTATGCCCCTGAGATCCCCGGAGTTGCTCAGATGTGGTTTCAGTCAGAGCACCCCATTAGTATCTTTATGTCCCTTCGTGGAACTCATCCTATTCCAACTCCCCCTTCTCAGAAACAGGTAAGACATAGATTCTTTAAAGCTATTATAAGAATTGCATGAGGTCCGGCAAGATGGCACAGCAGGGAAAGATGCCTGCTGCCAAGCCTGATGACCTAAGTTCAATCCCTAGGACCCACATGATGGAAGGAGAGAACTGACTCCCCAAAGTTGTCTTGACTTTCACATGCATATACCTCTGTGTATGTATGTATACACACACATATACATGCTTCTATGCATGTATACACACACACATACAATTAAATAAATGTGATAAGATATTTTTGAAAAGAATTATGGAAAGACACATAATTATAATACCTGACGCACAGTGGCTATTTAATAAACTAAGGAAAGAGTGCATTGGCACGGTCAGGATGATGAACGTTTGAATCCCTAGCAGGGGCACATAGCTAATGGTATATCCCTGACCTAAGGATATAGTTATGTCATCTACAGGAAAATGGAGATAATTATGTTAAGTGAATTAAACCAACTGCCAAAAGGCAAACGTACGTTTTCTTTGCTTTGTGGTTACTAAATTTTACATAGCTATATGAAATCAGATATATGTACATGTATGTATGTATGTATGAACTATCTTTCTTTCTCTCTTCCTTTTGAGTTATGTTCTCATGTATCCCAGGCTAGCTTCAAACTCACTGTGTAGCCAAGGATAACTGAACTTCTGATCCTTCCACCCTTACCTCCTGTGTACTGGAATCACAGGCGTATACCCCTGTGCCTGCTCTGTGCCGTGCTGGGGATGAAACCCAGGTTTTTGTTCATGCTAAGGTACTTACTTTTCTAACTGACCTGACACTATAGAGTGAGCTCTAATGTTGAGCTGCCATAGTCACAATCCAGTTTCAGGTGGTACTATTCCTGGGGAGATCTTAGGAAAGTTGCTCCACCACTCTGAAGTTCAGTTTCTTCTGTAAAACCCAGACTTCTAGAGTTACCATGAGGGTTGGGTGACAATAATGCAAGTGAACTGATCAGTGTGCACAGTGCCCGCCTCACAGAATAGTCCTCCATCTCTAAGGTGTTTTCTTCCTGTTCTCTCAGTGCTCCTGGGACTACTTTAAAGAGAGAAGTTCTGTGCTGTCCTAAAATGTTGTTTTATAAACCACTCACTTTCTCTCACGTATGCTTTGTCTCAGCTGCCGCCGCCACTGGCTCTGTTGGTTGGCAAGAGACTAGGTCGGTAACTTAAAACAGACAAGAGTGGACAGTAGGGGTTTGCATGACACACATGCAAACCAGTTTCCTAGGCATCACTGGCGTGTGACCTTGGCGGTTCACTCTGCAAGGTGTAGACAGAATCGATCGCCATCCTCCTGCACTTCTCTTGGTGGCCTTTGTCCAGCAAAACTGTTTGTCTCCCCGTCCAGGTTTCTGCTACAGTCATTTAGACAGTGTTGATTGGTTTTCCTGAGGTGACTTTTGGCATGTCCCCAGTCACTTAGGTACAAAAGGCAGTATGTTTAGCCTCGATGGAGATGAAGGTCTGGCTGCCCTGTCCTGGGCTTCTCCCAGCATGGAGGAAATCTCTGGCTGGACTAGCCCAAGAGAATTTAGGATGTGGCCACATGGACACTTGGTTCCTGTCTGAAGACACCTGGGTCTCCTGCAGCCAAGATTACTGGAAAGAAATATGGCTTTACAAATTTGAGCTTTGCAGTTAGGGAGACTTAAGGATTATCTGTCTCTGCTGCCTCCAAGTTGGTGGATTGACTTTCTTGAAATGATTTTCTTCAAACACACTTGTTAAATGCAAAAACCTACAGAGGCTCCACAGACACTATGCATGGGCTAGGGTACAAAGGTTCACTTGCTTTGGGATGACCCAAAGGTGGAGGGCAGGAGGACCCCTGATTTAGATACTGAAAGCATGGGCTTTGTTATCCAGTGTTCATCAGTCATAGGAGTAAGGGACATGAAAAATAGACTACTTTGCAGAAGACACCTCAGGACCCATCCCCAGGGCTTCTTGTGGGGTGGATGGGAGGCTCCTGGGGCATTCTGATTCACAAATAGCTGATACAGATCTTTTCTCACTTCCTTTGTGACATTGAGCTAATTTTTGTTCCATGGACCCCAGGTTCCCCATCTGTGCTTAACATGACACAGTTCTATTTGTCAGAACTTTCCAAGACACTGACATCAATATAGAATGAAACATGCCAAATTTTTATTAAGGGAAACAGATGGATTAAGAGAACAGCACTATAAGCCTGACCTTCATCCAAGGAGGATGAGGCAAATGGAGCTTGGTGGGAAATGGTCTCAACCACCAGGGAGGGTCAACAAAGCCTTGTAGGAGTCTGTCCATCAAATCAGCCTCCAGAGGATTCCTGGGTCTCCTGGGAATAGACTTCCTTCAGTACCCTCTGGGAACAGGCCGTGGGAAGCACAGACTGGTGGCAGTGCTTCTCAAGTATTGGATTTGGGGCACAGCAGCTGGAGCACTTGTCATTTTCATGGCCTAAGGTCGGAATGCCAAAATGCATTCATTTTCATGGGTGCCACATATATCCACACTGCAGGGTGACTGTGAAAGGAGGATTGGAAAGTGTGAGAAGTGGTAAGCCTTATTCTAAGGATGGCATCTCTGTGTGTGAATACATGCATATGTGAACCTTCATGCATGTAGGCTATACAATGAATAATACCAGGATGGAGTCAGGAAGATCTGAATGAGGTCTCTGCTAAAGTCTTTCAAACTACTCCCTAATTTAATCTCCCACAGAACCCAAGAAAACTGGCGTCCTGAGATCAAGTTAGAATGCAGTATTCCTGAGATACAAATCCTAGTTACAGTCTTGTGACTTTATGACCCAATTGCTGTCACAAGGCAAAGGTAGAGACAGTTAATGATGAGGGCAGAAGTTTCTGTCTGCTTTGCCTTTCTGAAACCTTGGTACTTATGAAGATGTCAGTGTATAAAAGGTACTTACTTGGTGATGGCATCATGCACCTATTGACTGGAGTCTAGGTCCTTGGGGTCCAGTCTAGCTTACTCAGGTTCTATCTGAGGAGCCCTCTTGTTAAGCATCTGTGTCTCCTGTGGAGAGACTGTGATGCTTGGATGAGAACACCATCTTTCTTTTCTGTCCCAAGGACTTGGCAGGATGAGCTCTTTAGACATGGCTGCTTTCTGTACCGAGAAGCAGGATGCGTGGGTGTTAGCAGTTTGTCCCCAGAGTATGAGCTTCCTTTCTCTGTGGCTGTGAATCTTGGCTTCCAGATCAGGCATGTGTTCTGAGAACAGGTCCAGTCAGCCCAAAGCCCCCTTGATACTGTCCTTGTAGTATCATGGAAGTGGACAGTGGCCGGTCAAGATTCAAACAGCTGCCTCCTGGATTCCTGTTTGTGATGTGAGGCTCTCTGATATTAGCTTTCTCACCCTCAACACGCACTAATTAGGCCAAGGCTTTGTGTTTCTTTGGCCAGGAGCCTTGTCATTCTGGCATGTACAGTTCTAGACAGGAAATATGAGGATTGGAGTGGCTGGCGGCTGGCACAATGCAGAAGGGCAGAGATGTCAACAAGCATTCCCATGGCACCAGCATGGGCATTTTTGCTTTCCCAAGAATGAACCAGACGAAGGGGGAGTGGTGGTAGCTGCTGTTGAGGACATAGGAAATCTTTGGCTCACACGTAACTGTGCTGTTTCCCACACAGTGAAGTCACCATTTGTATCAGACATCCAGTTTGTGTGTGTGTGTGTGTGTGTTTTCACGTGTGTGTATATATGTGTGAAGACCAGAGGCGGATGCTGGATATCTTCTATCACCCTTCACCTTATTTATTGAGACATGATCTCTCATTGAACCTGGAGGTCATTGATTTGACTGGGCTGCAGAACTCCTCTCAACTCTGCCTCCACAGAGGCGGGGTTACAGGCACGTATTGCTGTGCCTTGCTCTTTCGTGTGAGCACTGTGGTAGGTCCCAGTTAGCCTCAAGCCTTCTTGTGACTCTACCACCATTACCGTGTCATTTAGCTCCGGAGTGCAAACCAGTGTCCTCATGTTTGTGTGTCAAGCACTTTACTGACTGAACCTTCTCCCTCAGCCCTTAGGCACCCAATTTTTAAGATAGCAATGAGCAGACAACACACATTCCATTCTTAGTTGATGCTTATTGAAAAAGTGTTCATTTTAGTGCACTCGATGATGCTACAGAGGCTTGGGGCTTCTGCTTCCCCCTTCCTCCTCCCTTTGATTCTTTATCCTCAAATAACATGCATCCACTGTTTCTCTAATGCCAAATATGTGCAATTCAAAGATGAGTAAGACACAACCTCTGCCCCCAAGAAACACAGTGCCTCCAAGCCTGTTGCTTTAGTCATGATTTGAGTCGATGAAAGTATTTAAAGAGGCTGTTTTTAAGGGTTTGGGGTGACTTTGTAGAAGACAATGTGGTAAGATACACACAGCAAACAGGGAGCCCCTTGCTATGTATCAACAACTATAATGGCCATAAACTGAGGACTCATTTAACTCTTTTGCATAAGCTAGTCCAGAGCATATTTGTGTGACTTAATTATTTATGACGTATGACTCAAAGCATGGGAGAGTTGTCTCCTGCTCACAAGTGGAACAGAATGTGCTGGTTAGTTTTTGTCAGTTTGTCACAAATGTAGACAGACCCAAGAAGAGGGGATCTCAACTGAGGAACTTCCTCCATCAGACTGACATAAGCCATGTCTGTGGGGCATTTTTTCCAATTCTAATCAGTGTGGAAGGGCCCAGCCCTCTGTGGGCAGTGCTATCTCTAGGCGGTTGGGCCTGGACTTTAGGAGGGAAGTAGCTGAGCCAACCAGGAGGAGTAGCCAGTGAGCAGCCTTCCTCCATGGTCTCTGCTTCGACTCCTGCCTCCAGCTTCCTGCCTTGGCTTCCTTCGATTCTGGACTATAACCTGTAAGCTGAATAAACCCTTTCTCCCCCAAGTTGCATCTGGTCATGGTGTTCATCACAGCAACAGAAAACAAAATAGAACCCAGAGTTAAAACACTTCCCTAAGATCCTGTCTGGAAAGCCAGTGATTGTTTTCTCTAGAACCTTTCACTAGTTGGTAGAGACCTTTCTAAATTCAAGGTCGGAGGAGATTAGGGGGCGAAGTGTGAAACTGCGTGGCAAGCCTGTGGCACATTCCCAGGCACCTATTAAACATCTAATAAAATCAGTAGCTTTCACTTTAACCATGTGTTTAATCATGATTCTTGTTATTTTTCTTATTCCCCAGCTCTGGGGGCAGCTAGTACAAGGCTGTCACCCAGGATCCATGGAGAATATACCCATAGTCCAAGTGACACCACACTTGGCATTGGCCAGAGCTATGGCCCAAGGCTGGCCCAACAGTATGTCAATGTCTGACCCACACACAGGAGAGAAAGCAAGGCAGCTGCTCCCACTCCAACTCCCTGGTTAAGGCCTTGGCATCATCTGGATTTGTTGCAGGATAGACTTGGGACCTCCGTTGTTCTCATCGTAGCAGAGATGGAAGGTGGGAGGATGGAGAGGCATGTGCTTCACAGAAGCTATGCTGGCTCTCTGGGATAAAAGTGGGAAGACATTATGAAGTCTGCTGCTTTTTGAAGCAGAGTATTCAGAAATAGAATATGGCCAAGTGACAGACTGGAACAGATGGGTCAGGGCTGGGCCAGATTTCAGGAAGGCCCAGCTTCCCAAGCAGAGTTATTGGAGTTCAGGTCCTAGGCGGGTGAGCACACTCTTGGCACGCAGCTGTCCTGTGTGACTGGGGCTGCGCTCATCTGTGAAACACGTTGGATCTGAGAAATGAGTCTTGGATCCTGGGTTGGATTAGCATCAGAATCGTCTTTTACTAATTACATGAGACGTGGAGCCCTCAGAGCAATGCCCAGCGTACAGCCCATGCTCCAGAAACACGAACACACACCAGCACCAGCATCTTCATACACCAACACCAGCATCTTTTGCTTTGTCTGGTCGGTGGCTCTTTGCTTAAACCACAGCTATTTGGAAAGTGGTGTGTCAAAGAAGAAAGCCTTCCTACTTTTATGTAGGACTTGAACCATGTAAGCACCCTAGAAGGAATTTTGATTTTTATTTGTTTATGGTAGACTCTTTATCCCTTAGAATCCTCCCTAAAATTGGACCCTTTTTTTGAAAAGCATTAATTTTTATATTTCTATGGCAAATGTTTGCCTAGCGTGCAGGAAATCCTGAGTTCAGTCACAGCACATCAACAACAACAACAACAACAACAAAAATGGGTACACACCTATAACCCCAGCACTGTGGAGATGAAGGCAGGAGGATGAAAACTTCAAGGTCAATCTTGGCTACATATCAGTTTTGAGGCTAGCCTGGGGTACATGAGATCTTATTTCAGAAAAAGAAGAGACACTTTCAAGATTTCTAGGATGGGGCTGAAATGTGGTGCAGTTGGTAAAGTACTTACCGAGCTTGCACAAAACTGGGCACGGTTATGCACACTTGTAATTCCAGCACCCAAGAGGCAGAGGCAGAAATCCAGAAGTTGAAGGTCCTCAGTTATGTAGTGATAATAAGGGATAATACATGTCTTGAAAGTTGAAAGACTCCCAGGTTGACAAACAGATTTAATATGGGTTCAGAAGCACCTTCTGAGAGGAATTCTGGAGTGAATTTGAGGCTTAAAGGAAAATGATACAGTTACTCACCAGTGATATATGTCAGGACTGTGGGAGAGGGCGCAGGACATGTGTGACATACTTCTGCCATCTCCACCTTTTACCAAGGACCTTCTAGGCTCAGTCATGGAAAAATGGAGTCTATGACTCTTCTGAAGATATTACCAGTCTGACAAGCAGCTGAGGTCTGAGCAGCTGTTTATTTTCCCAATCATGTTTCTGGTTTCTGGGTGTTGATCTTTTAACGAGAGGTCAGTGATGGAGGCCTCTCCACATCTGCAGGGAGCTTTTCCCAGAATTAGGACGTGTACAACAAACCCACAAAATCAGAGCCCTTGGCGGATGCTGGATATGGTTTCCCACTTGTGGTCACCTTGTTATATAGGGGTGTGAGGGCCAGTTGTAGAGACAAGATGTGAAGGCCACACTTGAGGAGCTGGACTCCAGCAAAGCACAGCAAGCAACAAAAGCCTCACACTGAAGAAAGTTCATTTCAGTGGACAGTTTTGGGTATTGTAATCCATTAGGGGAGAAAATAAAACAATGGCTACCTGTGTGAGGGCCGCGCTTGCTTGCCTTCTCTCCCTTCCTACAAAGATGCAGGCTTCCAGAACATATTTAACCAGTTAAGTGCAAGAGTATATTCATGGGTCCATGTTTATGTTTATACATGTGTGGGTACATGTGTTTGTGCATACATGTGGGAGTTAGAGGCCAACCTCAGCTGTTCCTCAGGAGCTGTTCACATTATTATTTTTTTTTTTTTGAGACAGAGTCTCCCATTAGAACCAGGAGCTCGGCAATTATGCAAGACTTGCTGGCCAGTACCCCTCAGGGATCTACCTGACTCTGCCTCCCTAGAGCAAGGATTATAATACTGATCCTCTATGCCTGGGCTTTTTGAGGGATGCTGAGGATCAAACTCACGTTTACATGGCAAGCGCTAAATTTACGGTCTTAACTATCTCTCCAACTCCAACCTTTAAAAAATTGACCTGTTCTGAGTGGTGAAGGTCTAATAGAAGTGATATGAAAATAAGTGGTAGATAACATGCATTACCACCCTTTATTACAAGTTAGATCCAAACTTCGTCTCTGTTTAAACATAAAGAAAATTAAAATTCAAGTTGCTGAAAAGTTAAAAACTTCTAATTAGCAATATATACAACCTGGGATTTTCTACTTCATCATTTTAACCTTTAAGAAAAAAAAGTAAGTAGTCATTTGGGCACAGTTTATCTTGAAGTTGAAGGTCAATAGTTGGAACAGTTGTTAGTGCTGGAAACTGACTCTAGTCTGTGTCTAACCATATCTCAGTTCGCTTCAAAGCACCACAGATTCAAAAAAAACATAGCACTCAGTTTCTTTAATTAAAAAAAAATTATTACTACTGTGTTTGTGCATGACCTGCGTGTATACATATTGTCCTTGCGTGGGTGTGCGTGCCACACAGCACACGTGGCGGTCAGAGGATAGCTTTGTGGAATCAGTTTTCTCTGTCTACATTTATGTGGGTCCTAGGGTTCAAACTCAGGTCAGCAGGCTTGTATAGCAAGTGCCTTTACCTGCTAATCCCTTTTGCCAGCCTTTTAAGACTCTCTGTGTGCATGTGTATATTTGCAATTTCAGACACTTGTTCCTTTAGACTTTTTAAAATTTCTGCCAGGTGTGCTTTCAAAACCTATACTTAACAATTCCTCATATCTTGAATATTTTTTAAGATTTATTTCTTTTCATTTTAAGTGTTTTAGTGTACTGCATGTATGTTCACCATGTGTGTGCTTGGTGCCCACAGAGGCCAGAGGGGGATGTCAAATCCCCTGGAACCAGAGTTACAAATGGTTGTTAGCCACCATGTGGGTGCTGGGAACCAAACCTGGGTCCTCTGAAGATTAGCTAGTGTGCTTAACTGCTGAGCCATCACCCCAGCCCTTGAATTTTTTTTAACTTGGTAAGTTGTTGCTGTTCTTCCTTTGATAACTCACCTACAGATTCTGAAGCAATGCACATAGTTGACCCCAACCTATTATTTCTTGGTAAAGTAAGAAAGTTTTGAAGAATCACATGCAAACTAGTGTAATCTGTTGGAATGAGAGAGACTGTAATACTTTCATTGGGAGAATAATCTGCCATTTAGGTCAACTGCAAGTGACTGATCACCTTTAAACATGTGCCGTAGGGAGGCCAAGAGCACTTTGCAGGGATGTCATGAGGATATATTTGCTGAAGCTTTCTAGAACGTGTGTGTGTGTGTGTGTGTGTGTGTGTGTGTGTGTGTTGTTTACATACAGGTGCTTTTGTTTTGATGGAGAAATCTTGAGAGGAGGGTGTGAGGAAGAAGCCTATAGTCATTGCTGTGGTCCTGGGCCACGCAGAGGGAAGCTTTGCAAATAGTTGTGACCTTGGTGCATGCAATGCTAAGTCACTTCTCTGTTTTCATGCCTACAGTCCACTAAGAAAGTGGACTACAGTCCACCATTTTCCAACCTAAGAGAGAGTTGTGGGAGGTGATAGGGGCTGTAATTGCCAGGCAATGGGTAGACCCTGCAGGTGCCGCTGACTAAATGTTCTGAAAACAGGTGGATTCAAAATACAGCCAGGTGCAGTGACCCTGGGGAGAGCCAAGGGGCAGCAGCAGGCAGTGGGGCCTAATGCAGTTGGAGGAAGCCTGCCCTTGGAGGCAGCAGTGTGCCACACTCACAGAAAAAGACACAAGTGCTTGCCTTGTGAGCCAAATCCTAGCTTATAAGGATCAACTGGTAAGCTGTAAAAAGCCATTCTAAACTGAAACTCGTTAAACTGGTCTGGCCTGATAAACAACTAAGAGGTTTCTCAGGTAGGGCTGGGGTGAGAGGGCCCTTGGCCACTCAGCCTGGCAAACCACTCTGCCTGAGCAATATTCACTCAGCAAGTCTTTATGAAGTCCTGTGAGGTTCTCAGAAGCTCAGTCCTAAGGGGAAAAACCCTCAGCCAGGCTGGAGGACACATAGAAGAACTTAGGCTACCCAACATGGTCCTAAAAGAAGACTGAGATACTCCTGGCACACTCTGGGCTGGAGGATTAGGGAATGATTATAGAATCCTGTGTGGCACCGATGAAATGGCAGGTTTGAAAGGGAAATGGGCTTCACTGTGAATGTTCATTCCCTCTCAGAGAACTAGAAATTATGACTGTTTCTAGACCTCCCTCAGCCTTAGTTTCTGACCTGTGTAAACTGAGGCTAATAACTTCCCTAAAGGATTAGGAGAATTAAACAAACAAACAAAAATCTGTGTCAAACAGTAGCACCCAGAAAAGAATTGTGTTCCATTCCCTGTTCTGTTGTTAAGCTCTCCTCCCCTCAAAAATGTTCTGTTTCAGTGGTTAAGAGCACTGGCTGCTCTTGCAGAGGACCAGGTTCAGGTCCTAGCACCCATATGGTGGCTAACAACTATCTGTAACTCCAGTTCCAGAGGATACAATGCCCTCTTTTGGCCTCTGTGGGCATTGCACACTTGGGTCCACTTACATACATGTAGGTAAAACAGTCATGCACATTAAAAATATATAAAGTTTTTTAAAATATGTTTCCTATTTCTCTAAGAACTGGCTTTGAAGAACATTTTTAAAATTCAGCTTGGGGGTCGGAGAGATGGCTCAGTGGTGAAGAGGATCCAGATTCAGTTCCTAACATCCACCTGTAACAGCCACCTGTAACTTTAGTTCTGGGGATTTGACACCTTCTTCTAGCCTCTGCAGGTACCTGCACACCTATGGTACATATACAGACAAGCAGGACCAAACACATATACATAAATAAAATCAAATACGCAATTTGATTTTTAAATTTTTATTTTAATTGACACACAATTATATATATATATTTGTGGGATGAAACTGATGCTTCAATGCACCAGTTTTGTTGTGTAATGTTCAAATCAGAATAATTAATATATATGTCACCACAAATATTTCCTTTTGATGAGAACATTCAATCTCCTGTCTTCTAGCTAATTTAGAACACACAATTCCTTATTGTTAACTGTAGTCACCCTCTAGGGCACCACTATTAGGAGAACCAGAACCTTGAGCTTTGAGTCCTGGAGTTTCCTTAATTAGCTGTGCAGCCTGAGCCAATCCCACAGTCTTGGCTCTCTTAAAGTGAGAGGACTCCCTGGGGTGACGGTTCAGTCGCCCCTGCTATGACCTTTCTGCTGGCCACTCCGTAAGAGCACAGGAGAATGTGAAATAAAGAATCGGGCTTATGTGTTGCAAGGGAAGTGATCTTTGACCCTGAGGCAAACCACCTTTAGATAGGAGGGAGTTTGCATCATCCCAGTGTATGCTGTTGTGTGGAGCCTAGACGTGAGCCATGAGGTAATGCCGAGAGCATGTGAACTGTTATAAATTAATGTGCAGATCTGCTCTGCAGCAAGGTTCTTTCTGTTCTGATTTCTCCTTTTATGGTGTCTTTAGAGAAAGGCAGGGAGGCTTGGAGGCGGTTGACTGAGAAGTTGCAAATACATGTATCCAGTACACTGGGGCTGAAGTTTGGCTCTTGTTTTTGAGCTAGTTCGATTGTTTGGGTTTGGCTCATCAGTGAATAAGGCAGAGGTTATTTGAAGAACAAAGCTCTCCTAAGCAGTCTCTTGCAGTCACAGACACGTGGTGGGATGTGAAAAGAGGAGGCCAACTCTACCACTGGAGAGACCTGAGAAACGCTGCACTCTCCACTTCGGGGTAGCTGGAACTGAAGCCAGAGGCTGATCACTGTCTGGAAACTGGGGTTAGAGTTCTGGGGCTGTCATCGAAGAGTCACAAGTCAGCTGACACTGCCAGGGAACACCCTGTGTGGAAGAGCACACCGCGCCTCTCATAACCAGGAAGCAAAAGAAGAGGCTAGGTGGTCCCAGAATCCTTTTCAAGTGCACGGCCTCCCAGTGGCCTAAGGACCTCCCAAGGCCACACCTCTTAATGGGTCCACTGCCTCCAGTAGCACCACTTTCAGCTTCATGGGCTTTTAGGAACATTTCAAGTTCAAACCGTATGTAGAGTGGATTGAGTCTCCGAGGGAAAAGCCTGATGAGCTGTGGACAAACACCCCTCCCAGAGTGGTATCACCCAGGACCACCTTGCGCAGAAAGACAAGGATCTGGAAAGTCCTCTGCCCCACCCACCCTTTCCGTTGGCCTTGGATGTGAAAAGAGGAGGAGCTAAAAGTATTTAAACTGGGGGCGCCAGGAGGCCGATCCTTTTTCCCCTCCCCCATGGGCCATTTGGATCTGCCTGTCCCAAAGAGAAATTTTAATAACACCATAGCAGCCTCAATTTCCCAATTCATAAAATGGGAATAAAATGAGAAACCACCTGCGTCATAGGACCGTGATGGGTGTTAAGTGGATAGCCCTGTTATTGAAGTTGTCTGCATTTCTAGTCTCTATTTCAGCATTTGGAGCCTAGCATTATTCTACAGATGTTTGCTGACATGTTGTGTATCCATCTTAAGTCTCTCTGCCCAGGCTCTGTGCTTCACTCTATAGCTCACACTGTGCAGGGCACAGGGCGCAGGGTCAGGCTCATATGTTGCCTCTTAGCCTCACTTCACAGATGAAGATGTGGAGGCTCTGAGAGGATAAATGACTTTAGGCCATTATAAAGACCATACATGGTGGAAGCTCTGTAAGTCCAAGTGGGAACTTGAATCAGGGAGGTTAACATGTCATTCTCCTTGTAGCTGGGAGGTTCTGGCCTCAGATCAAACTTTGAGGAGTGACTGGAGGAGCTATGATATTTGGCTGTGCTGTTTGCTGTCTCTTGCTTCTGGAGCCCTCTTGCCACGGTGGCCTTTTACTGCCCAGGCCAGCTTTAATGGGCTTCCAGAGATTTGTCATAACTGCCCCTAATGGTTCACTTGTAAAATTGGCAAGAGGGTCTGCACTGGTCTCTAGGGAGTGTAGGTGAGTACCCAGGGATGACTTTACCATTTCTTACTAGTATGTGGTGGTCACTTTCGTATTCTTTTTCTTTTGAGACAGGGTTTTACTAGGTAGCCCTGGCTAGCTTGGAACTCACTCTGTAGACCATGCTGGCCTTGAACCACAGAGATCTGCCAGCCTCTGCCCCTGAGTGCTGGGATTAAAAGTGTGCACTGCCATGTCAAGCCCCACTTTTATATTTTGTTTCTTTATCTTTCCTTCTGTTTTTCTCTCCCTCTCTCTTCTTTCCCTCTCTCTTTCTTTCCTTTCTTCTTGTTTATTTCTACTTAGTGGAATTTTGCCATATTTCTTCTAGAATTATGACTTTAATTCCCTAATATTTTTTTCTAAAAGTACATGTAAGGGGCATCCAATATAAAGAAGTCAAACAATGCAGAGCCAAGAAGCAAGTAAGAAATTACTCCACATAGTTATAATAGTAGGTGAACATAATCCCAGACATTCTAGTAAGAAAGGAAGGGAGGGAGGAAGGGAGAACAGAGAGAAAAAGAACATGATGAACTCATATGGAGAAGATAATATATCATTTGACCGACTAAAATACTTTTCTTAAGCTATTTATTTTAATTTTATATATAGGAGTATTTTGCTTGCACTTATGTATGTACACCCATGTAGTACATAGTGGAGGCTGGAAGAGGGCCCTGGATTTCCTGAAACTGGAGTTATAATTTTTAGCCACCATGAGGGTTCTGGGTATAATACCCAGGTCCTCCACAAGAGTAGCCAGTGCTTTTAATCAGTGAGCTATCTCTCCAGGCCCTAAAATGCTTTTTAAATACACACACACACACACACACACACACACACACACACACACACACATACACATACACACCGACTGGGTAATGTGCTGGTGAGTAAAGCACTTACCAGGCCATCATGAGGATCTGAGTTTGATCCTCAGAACCCACATGAAGCCGAGTGTGATAACATATATCTGTGATCCCAGCACTCCTTCAGTGGGATGGGAGGCAGAGACAGAGAATCTTGGGATATTTACAGGCCTTCAATCCTGTTGTACACAGCAGTGAATAACAGAGATCCTGTCTCCAGCAAGGTGGAAGGTGATCACAGATGTCTTCTACTTTCAGTATATATGCCATGGCATACATGTGCACAAACACATTGGAACACATACATTCATCATGCATACAAAGATTTTAAAAAATAAATATAGATTTAAAAGGGGACAGTAGACTATACTTAATAACATCTACTAAATCCCATTTTCCTTTTGGAGTTAAAAAAAATCACATAACTGATGAGGTTTCAAAATATGCTTTGAATAGTGGGAATGGACAGATAGTCATAGAAAGCAGAAGATATTCGTGGCACACATGATGGGGGCTTGTGCCTGGCTCAGGCCTGTGGTCCTCCTGAAATACCTGGAGACTCTGCTCAGGACACAGAAAAGAGAAATGCAGCAACAGAGGTGTAGTGTCTGTATGGACCCTTCACTCTGGCTACCCATTGGATATATTTCCCCATATAGGTTTTATCCTTTCAGTAACCTGTGCTTCCTTCCACCCCTGCCCTGGGATGGATGCTCTGGTAGGTCAGACTCCACAATGGCTATGGAGTAGATTCCATCCCTCACAGATTCATCCCTATTCCAAAATACAGTGTGCTAGGTGACTGTGGTGACAGACTCCTGTCCCCAGCCGCCAGTAGTTCCTGAAGCTTCCTTCCTATTTAGCATTGATCTCATTGAGGGGACAGTAGCTGTATGCTCCATTTCTCCTGGTGAACTCTCCTGTGTCCCAAGATCCCGTGTGTCTCTGTGATTCAAATCTACCCTGTCTTTCTAAGTGTTTGAGACCCTGAATTTATTTCTGATGCTCTCTGCCTCATCTCTGTCTAGTTCTACATGCATGAGAAGAATCGTGAAAGAAATAGCCCTTGTCTGATCCAAGGTTTCTATGCCTGTGGGCTTCAGGCTGTCATACATGGGAGACAAAGCTGTTTTCCTACCCTTGACAAACAAAACCAGGTCCTCAATGACTGCCCTACCCAGTCTACTAGTTACCGTTGACTGTTCGCACCTTCGTGCCTTAAAACAGCCAGAACTCTGTCTCCACTATTCCAGGTCAGTGAGCAAGGTGTCAGCAGAGCTGGTTGCTTCTCAACTTCTCAGGGCAGTTCATTTTCTAGCTCCTTCTAGCCACTGGAAGCCCTGGAAATCCTCGGCTTTCTTTGGCTTATAGGCACCTCACTCCAGCCTCTGTCTCTATCTTTACATGGCCTTTAAGATCTTCTCCACATGTTTAAGTTTCAGATCTCCCCCTGCCTTTCTCTTGCGGTACCTGTCATTCGATGTGGGGCCACCTGAAATCCAGGATGACTCCATTTCAGTTCTTCATTATCTCTGCATAGACTGAATGAGGCCAGCTTCATAAGTCCCAGGATTAGGATGTGGACCTACTGGGGGGTAGGCGATACCTTTCAACTCACCACATTGGCATCCTCTCAGAAATGTGTGTGCTATCTCATTAGGCCTGCAGGCAGGGTGCTATCTGAATCTCTATTCCTAAACCCTGTATCCTCGAAAACATTTTGTGCTATAAGCCTGTCTAAGCTATTTCTTGTACATGCTAATTTAGAAACAATAGCTAATTGTGTGAAGATTTCTCTGGGCTCAGGCAGGGGCATCATTTCATACTCAGAAAAAATATGAAAGAACCAAGTTGTATCTTGAGCATTCCATAAGATTTCTAATGTTCATGACCTTGGATGCTGTGCTGCTTTTCATTATAAGATCTACTTAAGGAGGACCGGCAAGGTAGCTCATAAAGAATGGCGCCTGCCACTAAGCCTGGTGACCTGAGTTCCATACCCAGGACCGACATGGTGGAAGGAGAGACTCCAAAAAGTTGTCCTCCGACTTCCAGATGTATGTGTAACTATACACATAGTTGGAATTCCTGGCTTGCTTTCTCACCATCCCAACTAAAGACCATCTCCTACCCTGGCAATTTTCACATGTTAGATTGAGAAAGATGCTGATATTACATCATATGACACCACTCTCAGAGTCCTTGCCATGGCCCAGAGACCCTGGAACACAAAGACCATGTTCATTAAGTAGATCTTTAAAAATAGCTTTTTACATTGTGTGTGTGTGTGTGTGTGTGTGTGTGTGTGTGTGTGTGTGGTGTGACAGACAGTGATTGACTATAAGACCTCATACTCTAGCAGCTTGCCAATAGGAAGAGCATGTCAAGTGATAGCCACTCCCATCTGAAGCCAGAGAAGGTGTAGGAGGGAGACTGAGCTGGGGGGCTAAGTATGCCAAAGACACTTAATCACAGAAAGGGCTGAATTCTGCATTTGACTCCTTCAAACAAGAGAGGCTGGCCAGCGTGGCCTGAATGCAGATTTGTCATGTGTTTTTTTTTCCACTTAAACAATTTGAATTCAGTAATAACTCACACCTAACAAGAAGTACAGAGGGTTACTCCAAGGACTTTGGACTCTAATAGCTCCATAATGCCGGGATTCTGGTGGCTTCTCAGAGCTTTTAATGGAGTCTCTCCATTTACAAGGTTGCCATCAGGGCTCCAGGCATCAGCTTTGAAATGTCTTTGTCAGGTGAAAGGGAAGCAGGTCCTCTGTCATGTGGCCCTCCTCTTTTGCCAGGGAGCAGCATCCTTCTGAGATATCCCAACAACACACTGGTTAGAAATAGGTGACTGTATTTTCTTGTTTTGATTTTTAGAAAACTTTTAAACAGTCTCACATTTAGACAGAAGTTGAAGACCTAAGCCTAGAATCGCTTTTTCCCTTGAACTTGGGACACACCATTGTCTCCCCTTCTCCATGCTGTTTCCTGTAAACAAAGGCATGCCCATATGCAGCCATAAAGCAGCCATCAAAAAAAGAACTTACTGCTGGTGTGTTACCTCCATCCAGCCTCAACCCCCATTTATGTTTCACCAGTTGTCCCAACAGTGTTCTTACAGTCAGTGTCTCTGGTTCAGAGTTACATGCTATACCATTTGGTCTCCTTTGATCTGGAACCATTTTTATTTAGTGCTTCTTTGACCTTCATGGTCTTGGCATTGTTAAGAGTGCAGATCATTGTCATATCAAATAGTCCTCAGGTTGAGCGTGTCTGATGCTGCATCACAGTGACAGTCAAGTTATGAATTTAGGGCAGTAGCATCACAGAAGAGGATGGTGGGCCCTCTCTGTCTCCCATCAATTGCTGTGTAATGTTAGTTTGTCTTTTCATTGCATCATTTGTTTATTGCAGTAAGAAATGTGGGCTTTTCTTTCACTTGGTAGGTAATGAACTGTGAGCACCCTCATATACTTTGAGATTGCACTAGTCCTATATTTGGCCATTAAGACGATCATTTCAGTACCTTTTCTGATATGCCCATGCCTTTCTCTTAGCACTTCCTTGCTTTCTGACATAAGATGTTAAAAGCTTGTCCTTTATCAGCTTCAGCCAATTTTTCTCCAGAGCCCTGATTTTTTTTAGTGAAGAATGGTACTTAGAAGCCAAGATCTGGGTGGTAGATGTGCCTGTCACCACTGAGGTGCTGTGACTCCTAGGCTGTCTGTGACAGAGCCAAGCACGATGTCTGTATGCATATATACACCTGGTTGCATCTATATTAATTTGTGTGTCACCTGTGTATGGAAAATTGTGAATTCACACTCATGTCTGGATTCTAATCCAACAACATACAATTCATTATGGTTTTCTGTCTTCCATATTTACAAATCTCTACCTTTGTATGAGGGTTGTGATATGCATGTGTGTACGGGTGTGTGTGCAGGTGTGTGCAAAGTCTAGAGGTTGATATCAGAATAGCTTCTTCAATTGTTTTTCCACCTTATTTTTTGAGACAGGTCTTGCTGAATCTGGAACTCACCTTTTCAGCTAGACTGACTGGCCATCTGGTGTTTACTCATCTCTGCCTTCCAGTGCTGGGGTTACAGACATGTGCCACCACACCTAGCATTTTATAAGTGCTGAGCATCTGAACTGAGGTCTTCATGCCTGTGCAGCAAGCATTTTAGCCACCGAGCCCCTCCTTTTATCTTTGATAAATTTATTTTCCTAATCGCCCTGAACGTTTCCCTGCCTTGGTAGATGTTCTCATCCGGCCGTGTCTGCCTCCTGTGTGAATGTCATCTTCTTCCGACTCAGGCTCTGCATTCCCTTTGTTTGGTTGTCTGACTTTTAAAAGCAAAGAGCTTGGAGCTAGAGAGATGGTTCAGCAGTTAAGAGTACTGGCTGCTCTTCCAGAGGACCCAGGTTCAGTCCCTAGCACCCACATGACAGCTAAAAACCGTTCAGTTCCATGGGGTGTGACACCCTCTTCTGGCCTACCTGAGCATTGCAAAAATTGGGTGTGCTTACATACATGCAGGCAAAACACTCAAATATTTAAAAAAATTCAAAATTCAAAGCAAAGAGTTTGACTTTATTAAGATCTCCATTTTCAACATATATAAAGCTTTTCATTCAAGCTCTTCTGGCTTGTCTGGTACTTTTTATATCTTATAAATTACCTTTCTTTTAATGGGAATGCTGCTGATTTTTTTAGGCCCAAGATAGGTGCAAAGGTTGCCATGGTGTTTTTACATATCTGTGTTGTCCTCCAACAAGTAGTCACATTGAGCTTTTAAATTTTAGATTAATTAAAATTAATTAAGGTGTGTGGCTCAGTTGGTGGAGTCTTTGCCTAACATGCATGAAGTCCTGGATTCCGTTCCCAGTACGGTATAAACCAGGTTCGATGGTGCATACTTGTAATCCCAGCACTTGGGAGGTAGAGGCAGGAGGATCAGCAGTTCTTTGACTACATAGTGAGTTTGAGCCCAGCTTGGACTTACAGACTGGCTATAGAAGGCAATGTTTATTTCAAAAATAAAAATAAAATTTAGAAATAAGAACACATTCACTAAAAATGAATAAAACTTAGGGCTTGCCTAGCATGCACAAGGCCCTAAAGTTCCCTCGAAAATTAATTAATTACATGATTTAGAATTTATTTGGTGGCGTGATAGATGTACTAAGTGCTCAGTAACCACATGTGGCCACTGGCTTCTCCACTGAACAATGTAAATATAAACATTTCCGTCACTGTAATGAGTTCAGTTGGACAGCTCTGTTATATAGTGTATTAACGGGCGCCATTTTTCTCCTGATTTAGCACTGATTTTTCCCACCTGTCCCTCATCCTCATTTCATCTTAATGCTTTCTGGTTGAGATCATCATCTGGGTCATCCAGATAATTGGTCATCTTTCATGGCAACTGTACCTAGCCTGTCTCTATATCCATGTGGTCACTACCTCCCTAATCTCACCTCTGAATAGTCCATCTCAGTGCTCATGGGTCCATACCTATTGCCCAGACCCTTATGCCTATGTGATCTGCAAATGGAAAATAATGTCTGAAACTGAGACCATGTTGGAAAATGTTGGACTTATACTTGTAGTGGTTTGAAAGTTAGAGTAATCGGGAGCTGGGGAGATGGCTCAGCTGGTAAAATGTTTGACACGAAAGTATGAGGACCTGAGTTCCACCCCCAGCACCCACATAAAAAGTCAGGCATAGTGGTGGATACTTAATCCCAGGGCTGGAGAGGTGGAGACAAGTGGATCCCTGGGTTGACTGGCTAACCTAGACCAATAGGTGAGCCCTGGGCTAATTAGAAACCCTGTCTCAAAAATCAAGGTGGGCAATGCCTGAGGAATGACACCAGAGATTGGCCTCTGGCCTCCACACACAAATGCAAGTGCACCCCAAGCCTACATCAAACTAAGGAGGAAGGGGAAGGGGAGGGAAAATGAGACCAATCACCCCTGCTTGTCTGAACTTTTGCAAAGCTTGTTTTTCAGATCATCCTTGGTATCTTAGTTTCTTCCTTGTTTCTATGATAAAAATACCTTGACAACTTAAAGGAGGCAGAGTATTTGACTCACAATTTCAGCTTATAGTCCATCACTGCAGGTGGCAGGAATGTGAAGCAGCTGGTCATACACATCCATGGTCAAGACCTGGGAGTTGTGGATTAATTCATGCAAGTTAGTGTTTAGCTCACACCCTTTCTCTTTCATTCAGTTCAGGGCCCAGCCCATGAATTGGTGCCACCCACATTCAGGACCAGTCTTTCCACCTCAATTAACCCAACTAAACCAGTCCCCCAAAGGACAGCCTAATGTAGATAATTCTTCAGAGACATCCTTCGCAGGGTCTTAGGCTATGCAAATTGACAATTAAAACCACCATCACACTTGGGAGCCTCAATTCCAGGCTATCTTCTCAGTTCCCCTGCACCCAACCCTTGGCTTCAGATCAGCACTTTTCAAACTTGAATGTATGAAAAAAAATCACCTAGAAATGCTGTTAAGATGCAGATTCTAGACTGGTGAGGAAAGGTAGTTCAACAGGAAAAGGAGCTTGCCACTGAGCCTGACGACCTGAATAAAATCCCCTGGAGCCACATGGTGGAAGGAGAGAAGTGACTCCTTCATGTTATCCCCTGACCTCCATACGTTCTTGAATGTGCACGCACATACACACACACACACACACATACACACACACACATACACACACACACAAACAAGGAAGGAGGGAAGGAGGGAAGGAAGGGAGGGAGGGAGGGAGGGAGGGAGGGAGGAAGGAAGGAAGGAAGGAAGGAAGGAAGGAAGGAAGGAAGGAAGGAAGGAAGGAAAGATGTGATACAGATTCTGTTCAGCAGGTCTGCATGGACCTAATAGTCTCTGCATTTTGATGAACTTCAGGTGCTGCTGTTTCTCTGCCTGAGGACCACACCAGCAGGTCCCTGATGTCTGAGGGTGAGATTGGGCTGGGTTGGGGCTGGGTTAGGCCTCCTTTGTCTTAGAGGCCACAGGGGCTTTGTAACTGCAGTGGAGACTTGAGTGTTGGCTCCTGTGCAGCTGGTGCTGGGAGCAGGAGGTGGAGGGGGCAGGGCTCAGGGTATGGTCTGCTTCTCCAGGAGCACATGGTTCCGGTCCATTAATTTTAATGTAATGCAAATCGCTTTATGGAAGTGCTGACATGCTGCTATTTTTTTTAAAAGCACACAAGTAACATGATAATTAAATCTCCATCTATATTTTATTCTAGCACATTTATAGTGTGTCCTTACCCAGTGGTGTGATAGATTTCCAGCCCTATAATTATATGAACTGAAAAGCTTAAAAGGAGAAAGGCTGTGATGCCAAAATCAAAGTGGGGTACATTAACTTGAGCTTCATTATTTTAAGAAAAGTTCAGTTTTAACCTTGAGTTTGACCAAATTCACTTACTAAAAATACCCCGAAGTCCTTTTTTCCAGTAATATGAACTGAAGGGCTATTGGTGTCTGCTTAGTGTTTCTTTTTGGTACCTTTGTTTTGAAGTACATGTTTTTGGTGGGAAGCCAAGTACCCCAGAATCTAGACAGTCATCCTTGTCAGAGCAGGAACAAGCAGAGAGAGCCCCCTGCTAGGAATCAGAAGCCCTGAGTTCTGGATTTGGGACTGTGAGAGACTGAATGACTGCCCTCCCTTCTGGTTAAGAGAACCCAGTGTTGGAAGTTCTAGTGTACATATATGTTTGCTTTTTTCTTTTGAGTCAGGTCTCATATATCTCAGGCTGGTCTCAAGCTTACCATGTAGCTGAGGAGGACCTAGAATCTCTGATCCTCTTGTCTGTATCTCTCCAGTGCTGGGATTACAGGTGTGTGCCATAACACTGTTTCTGAGGTGCCAGGGATTGAACCCAAGTCCTCATACCTACTTGGAAAGCACTCTACCAACTGTACCAAATTCTTAACCCCTACAGTAAACATGCTAAGGTTTTATTTTTCTCCTTTCAGTCTTTAAAATAATCACCTCCAAAATTCTCCCAATACACCCTTTGTAGAACTCTGAAGTTGAATTTCTTTAATTTCAAAGAAACTCAGCTAGACAGAATGGTCAAGAAGCTTGCGATATCCCTTGAAGTTTAGAAACAGGAACTTGAGATGTCTTTCCCTGGAAGTTTAGAAGCAGGACACAGAAGAGAGGAAGGGGACTTAAACTGAGACTGGGAAGGAGGAATGGAAAATTCAAACTTGGCGGCAATGGCAGCCACCCCTATATATATATATATATATGTCTCTAGAGATATATATATATATGTCTATATATATATATGTCTCTCTATATATATGTATATATATATATGTCTCTCTCTATATATATGTCTATATATATATGTCTCTCTCTCTATATATATGTCTATATATATATATGTCTCTCTCTATATATATGTATATATATATATATATACATATATATATATATATATGTCTCTTTCATATATGTCCATTGTTGTAGGCAATGTGCATAGCCACACTCCTAAACTTATACATTAAGCCTGCTGGTAATTCTTCTAACACTATGGGGAAGAATGGTGGGTTTATTGCCTTTAAGATAATGTGATATATAAGGCCACTCGGGTGCCCTGTGCTCAAGGAGCGCCATCAGACAAACCTGTCAACACATTGCACTCGAAACAACTGTGCTTTGAGTGCCAGCTGAGTTACTGATGCCCTGTGCTTGGGAAGTGCTTTCCAGGGCCAGCTGTGCTCTGGAGGTAAAGTTAGTGCTTGCAGAATCGCCCTGAGGAGTAACAGCAGTCCATCTTACTGTGTCGCTAGCAGTCTTGCACCCCAGTTTAGCACTGCATGGTAAAGTGACCCCACCATATGGGCAGGACAAAGAATCTAGGGCGCATCTGGCCCAATCTGACTTTAGTGGAATAGGCTCCCAACTCTGCTGTGAGGGGCAGCGAGCTCTGATCCTGATGCTGAGCTGAACTGTCTGCATTCCCTACTATAACACACTATTTCTGTCATTATCTCAAAGGAAAAATGTGAAGAGAGGAGAGAAAGTAGGAAAACGCAAAGGAGTCTCCTCTTCAGGGAAAGCATCCATACAACACACATCATGACTGTCTTCTTAAGTTTCTCTTCATTGGGTTTGTCTTCTCAACAGGGATTTTTGCCCTCTGCAGATTTTAATCACTTTTTAAATCAGGCTGCTTCTCCTGGCCACCTGCCCTAAATTTCTCTTTGGACACAAACTAAGGAAGAAGCCTTTTTTCTTTTCTTTTTCCAAGTGTGTCTGTGTGTGTGTGTGTGTGTGTGTGTCTGTGTGTGTGTGCACGCGTGCATGTGTGCACACAACCCAGATTGATGTCAGGAATCACCCTCTATCACTCTTCCACCTTATTCAGTGAAGCGGGATCTCTCAGTCAAACTCGGAGCTTACCAGTATGGCGAGTCTCACTTGCCTGCTTGCTTTGGGGGATCCCCTGTCTCTGCCTTCTGATGCTGGAATTACAGATGGGCCACCATGCCCACCCAGCATTTACATGGTTTCTGGCGATCGGAACTCTAGCCCTCATGCTTGGGCAGCAAGTGTTTTAACCAGTGAGCCAACTCAGGATGGCTGTCAGGGAAGCCTTCTGTAACTTCTGAGTGCTATTGAAATGCTGCTGTCACTACTAATGTGGTCTTGCAGAATGTTTTCCACAGCTACTTCCAGGGTCTTATGGAGACTCACCCCATAGTGGAGACAGTACACCTGGCCCTTTCTTAGGCTGGCGATGGTTTTCTCCACAGCCAGGACTGTAGGCAACATAGAAATCTGTCTGCTCTCTGCAGTATGTCTCCCACTGGATGCATCTCTTTGCTTTTTTCTCCCCATTCCCTTCCAGGGCCATAGAGACTCAGAATTCAATTGCCAAATACTGCTAACTTGTTTGTTCTGGGCTGCATTTAAGGAAACCCATTTCTTTCTGGCATTTGACTTTTCCACCCACAGCTTGCAAGCCCTGGTTCTTCTGTTTTTTTAAGAATGTGTTTCTCAACACATTTGTACAGTTACCTGATAAAAGCCCCTTTGAAGAATCATGACAACTCTTTTCTTCTTACATTGTTTTTCTCCAGCCTCCAAACTGGACCTAGCAATGAGGCAAGAGAAGAGGTTTCTACATGCGTTTATGTTTGGCAGGGTTATGATTTGGACAGCTGATGCTTTCCTGTCTTCCTCATTTTGTTTAGCATCCTTTCCCAATAAGAAACATGTTGAATGTCTATTTGGAAAGACTGAAGCACCCAGGCCCATCCAAATATCATGAATTCTGTTACATACAGTTCTCAGCCAGGTTGAGGTTTGATGGTTGGTCTGCAAGGTAAAGTTCTGGCTGGAAGCACACAGCCTGAGTTTCTCCCAGCCCCTGTTGTTTGCCAGCCATTCTTTTCGAAAAAAAAAAAGGAGACCTTTTCTTTTCCTTAGCTGTATGTTTCTATGGTGGTAAATTACAGAATGCTTCATACAGTTACAGCTCCATAGCTGAATAGCAACATCACTGTGTATACTGCATATCCTGTAAATGGGGTTGAAGAGGATGAGTCTTCAGAAGCCAGTTAAGTTAGGAAATAGCAGAGCTGTGCTAAGCTTTCCAGACACCCTGGGACTTGTTGATATCATTGAATTCACTTCAAGAAGTGCTTATGCTTATGGAGTCCCTATGTGGTCAGTCAGGGATACAAACATTAGATACATGGGTCATGCCCTTAAGAGCTCAGAGATGGTAGGTGAAGAGACACGAGCAACTGCGACTCCATGTCACATGTGCTGTGGTTGAGGCTTTAGCCATAGTGCACTTATGAGCCCTGATGAAAAATAATGAATTCCAACCAGATTGTTGAGTGTGGTAAGGGAAGCTTGGCATTTAAGCTGGGTCTTAACAGAATGTTCCATGTGAATGCATTGGTGCAAGCGCATTCTAAAAGACGGGAACAGCAAGCCCCCAAACACTGGGGAAGGATGCTTCTCCCATGAGACTTATTTAGAGGTGTGGTAGATGAGAGGGAAGACCCGGAGGTGAAGCTAAGGCAGGGCTTGCATAGCTTCCCAAGGGCCTTGCAGAGGATAACAGACATTCATCCACCTCCGCATAGTGTCCCCAAACACTTTGCTGAGCACTGTGCTTCCTTTAGAGATTACTACATCCCAGTGAGGCTTTTTTTTTTAATTTTATATGTCTGTCTGTCTGTTTCTGTGTCTGCATATGTGTCTGTGTCTGCCATGACAGGTGTGTAGTCAGAGGACCACTTTCTAGAGTTGGTTCTCACCTTCCACCTTGTTGAGGCAGGGTGTCATTGTTTTTGACACTGCACTGGGTTCTCCAGGCCAGCTGGCCAGCATTTCTGCCACTCATTCCCACCTCCCATAGAGTGCTGGGAGTACATATGTGAACCACCACAATCAGCGTTTTATGTAGCTTCCCGTGATAGAACCTCAACTATCAGACTTTTACCTACTGAACCATCTTCCTGGCACCAAATCCGATCCTTTTCACAGTAAGCGTATGACCCGAGGGGCAGAGCAATGCTTCCACCCTTGATAGTCACTCTCTTTTCATCCTGGGATAAGTCCTACCAGGGCACTGGGCAATGAGGAGAATAAAATCTTCATGTTGCCATAGCATCTATAGTTGGTTTAGGCTAAGTTGAACATAATAATAAATGAGCCATGGTAATAAACATTGAATGTATTCTTTTGTTTTCTTGGCCTTGCTATGTAGCAGAGAATGTAAGCCCTTGAATTCCTGATCCTCCTTCTTTCACCAATCAATTGATGAGATTCTAGGCATGTGTCACTATACACAATTTATATTGTGCTGAGGCTAAAACCCAAACCCAGGCCTTGGGGCATGCTAGACAAGCACACTTATCAACTAACCTACATCCAGCACTGAATATCCACTTTTAGCTAACACGGTTTTATCAGGCCTGTGTTGTACTTAGGACCTTGTCCATGCTAAGCCAAATGTTCTACCAGTGAGCTACAGTCCCAGCCCCTCAGTAACACATTTAATGAGCTCGTAAAACAACCTATAATGTGATATTTTCATGTTGCTTCCTGGAGCAGATCAGAACAGATGAGAAAGCATTCTTAGCAGTGGTGGTTTTCTTTAAAGTAATCCTAACGCGTTTACAGGCCAAGGTCTTAAATCTGAGACTTCTGACCAAGAACGAGCCACAGATGAGGTTCAGGAGATCCAGGACACCCTTTACTTACGTACATAATGTTTCTGTTCTGCCGCATTTAGACATGCAACCTGTAGACTGAAGTCCTGTGCCTTCATACCGGCTCAGAGGGATGTGTTTTAGTCTCTTGAGAAATAGGAGCCATTAGGTTGGTTATGGGTTATCCATAGAGCGTCACTCTCCTACTTTAAGCCTGGATCTTAAAATCCAGCTTTTCTGCGTGGGAAGCATGGTCTTAAGAAGCAGGTGAACCTGAATTCGAAGGCTGCCTCTGCCATTCGCTGCTGTGTGATGGTTTTACCTATAGTCTCTCCCTTGGAAACAAATGCTGGAATAGGTAATGGGGATCTGGCACTGGTAAGCAAAGATGGACAGGTGAAATTGCCAGAAGTCGAGGAAGGAAGAAAAGTGTCCACAGAACTGTTGCAAAAGGGACCTGATGAAGGAGACTGAGGAGGAGAAGGCAGAGAGCTCTAAGGGATGACAAAGAGACATGTCCAGAAGGCCAGAGAAGGGTGTGCCAAGAAAGGAGCTGTCGGAGTGGCTGTAGACCTATGTAGTTAGATAAGGATAGGGAATCATCTTTGGTTTTTTATTCTGATCCCCGGTTATGCGTCCCCAAACCACAGCCCAGGAAATATTGGTGATTTAGATTTCCTAAGTACTTATTATGTGCCTGGCCTAGCTACTGATGTCACAGGACTTGGTCATGGGGCTTCACTGTTAGCTACATTGGGCTGTAACATCGTTGCTATCTCTGAGGTTACTAGTAGGCACAGAATAAACCAAGCAGACAACATATAGGCTTACTGTGTAACTTTGAATCAGCCACATGACCTATCCAGGATTAAAGATTTGAAAGCACATTATCTTTAAAAGTCTCCAGTGCAGTAATAAATCCTACATCACTGCCCCAACAAGACTGAGTGGTGGCTAGTGCTCAGTGAGTCCTTTTAATGCATACACAACTCTATTTGTTCCTTGTAGCACTTTAAATGATTTCTGTCCAGTAAATGTCCAGGTCCTCTTGCTTAGCCTTGCATTTGTCTTTATTGTTGTTACTCTTCTTTGTTTTGTTTTTTTAGCTTTTTGAGACAGGGTCTCACTACGTAGCTCAGGCTGGCCTTGAACCTGCATTGATCCTCCTGCCTCAGCCTTCTGAGTACTGGGATTACAGCGTGAGCTAGCACACCAGCCTTGTATTGCTTGTATTTGGATGTTGCCCATGCTCATCTTTGGTGAACAGATAAATCTATGGCACCTGAAGATTATCTTTTCCTTCCCTGTGGAATCCTATTGTTTTAACATGGAAACATTACAGATGTTCTTTTTAATATTTTGTTTATTATTCATTATTTTATGTGTATGAGTGTATTGCCTGCATGTGTTAAGTACACTCATGTCATGCAATGCCTATGATCAGAAGAGGGCATTGGATCCCCTGGAACTGGAATCATAGACAGTTGTTAGCTGTCATGTGGGTGCTAGGAATCAAATACAGGTTCCCTGCAAGAGCAGCCAGTAATCTTAGCTGCTGAACCATCTCTCCACCCCCTTATAGATGTTCTTAAAAAGCAAATAAAACATCTGCTAAATGCCAGCCATGAGCCAGGCTCTGGGCTAGATTCATATCTAGTACTGTCTTGAGGTCAAGAGTCTTCTTTCTGGAGGCTTCCATGCACTATGGATCAAATAATGTTTCAAATAAAGGTTTGCCTGGTGTAAACTGCTAGTAATAAAAGACTGGTATCACACACTTACTGCAGAAGGTGAGTGTTAATTCCAGACTTCTTGCACCCAACTCATGGAGGAACTCTTCTTGACTGGAAATTGGCTCCCAAACCTGATGATTTCCTGAGCAAGAAATGCTTTCCTCTGGCTAGTCTGAGCTTTGTCTTTTCGCTAGGTGGGTGTGTGCATATGCATCTGTGCATGTGCATACATGTTCTAAAAAGGGAGGCTCTAAAGGAATGCCTCTCAGCTGACTGCATTTCCCCATCTGCCTGATGGTATTATTTCTGCAGTTTGTGGCAAGGGTGGGCCTGTAGCATCAAGCATTTCTGAGTTATGTACTGTTCATTAGTATAGAGAGGAAGGGTAATAAAGAGTTGTTCTGGGGCTGGGGATGTGGCTCAGTTGATAGAATGCTTGCATAGTGTGCACAGAGCTCTGGAATTTGAACCCCAGCACTGCATAAACTCTGAATGGTAGTGCATGCCTATAGCCCCAGAACTCTGGTGGTAGAGGCAGGAAAATCAGAAGTTCAGAGTCACCTTCTGATATATAGTGATTTTGAGGCCAGCCTGGGCTACATGAGACTCCCTTCTCTCAATGAGGTAGAAGGGGAAGGAGGGAGAGAGGAAGGGGGGGGACAGAAAGAGAGAGAGAGAACTTACTACTGTTAGATGCTGCAGATGGAAAGAAGTTGTTGGCCCTGCCCCAGCTCAGCTGGGAACATGTGTTAGGCTAGACAGGCTGGGCCTCAGAGATCCAGGTTTGAGGCTGGCAAGGGCCCAAAGAGGATGTCATTGCTCTATCAAGTTTGGATCAGCAGGACCCAGGAAGCATGAAGTGGTGTTTTCTTCAAGTGTCAAAATGGAATCTTAAGGATTCTCCTTTCTGCTCTTGTAATTAGTGTGAAGGAGGCTCTTTATCAAGGCTGCTAGCAACTACTGTGCTTTGGGGATTTTCAGCCCTCCATGAGCACCCAGACCAAGATGGTTCTGTAGCCACGTCCTGTCCAGTGTCCCTGGTTCAGTTCTCTCCTACTTATAACAGCCTAATGTCAGAGAGAGAGGCTATTGTTATTACTTTTATTAGTCTGACTCCCTCATCCTCAATAAAATGAACACTATTTCCCACCACAAAACCCAGAAAGAAAAAGACTCCTTGGTACATAGTAGTTACCTAGTGAAAAAAAATGATTCATAAATGTACAGAATACTGGAGAGAAAGGGAAGGGGGAGGAGGGCCTGGGAGGAGCTTTGGCAAGATGGCAGCCCATCTCTTATTAAGCCAGCTATAGCTAAACAGGCCATGGCTCTGAGTTTCTCAGAGCTCATAGAGTTCATGGTAGTAGCTTTCTCTGGATGAATCCTCTACTCCCTGGAGCCCTGCATTCTTGTGTCAGCTCAGTGAGTTCTGTCATAGCTGCCAGGCAATGAGAAACCTGGAGCTGACTCACCAGTATCTCTCCCCAACCTGCATTATATGCTTGTACAGCTCCTTCCCAGGGCAGTCTCACTCCTAGACCATCAGTAGCACTGTGGCCACAAAGATGCCAAGGGGCACTGAGTAGGGACTACTGTCAGGGTCAACCTAGGATACAGCAGAGAGGGTCCATATACCCCAGAAATGCAAAAGACATTTTCCTGTAAGTAACCGAGCTGTTATCAGTGCAATGTGGGACACAGTAGTCACTCTGGGTATGCCCTGTGCTGTGGCTCAGGGACCATCCATTCCTGACAGGCCAATGAGAAGGCCTGTAGTCAGGTAGGAGAATGCAAAGAAATACCCCTTGTCCTCCAGCCTTCCTACTTCCCATCCTCACTGGACTCTCAGCTCACAGTCTCTGGATTTGGGGACCCTGTGTGGGCAGGCAGCCTACTGTAGGATGTCTGTGCTACAGAGACCAAAAGTGTCTCACTGATGGTGAGACAGATTCAGTCAGTTCCTCACATCAGTGGATTGTCACTGGGATGGTCTGCCCAGGAGCTCATTTCCTTAACCACTGCTCTTGGCCCTGGTAGGAGCTGACAGGCTTACTCTTTGGTGTGTATTTCTGCACATCCACCAAGTGAAGAACCAGCTTCTCCAAAGGGCAGGGGCTGCAGCAGCCAAGAGCAGTGGGTGCGGCTGTCAGGTTTGGAGAAAGTATTTCAGGCATTGGGAGGCTGGACAGAGCCCCACCCCTTGCTTTCCAGCCTGCAGTTTTAATAAGGGTGGGGGCTGGATTAAGTGTCTTGGCAGAATCCAGCAACCAGAGTCCTTTCTGGCAGAGGAAGGGGACTGCACATCAGGATCACATTCCAGATGTGGAGATGGAGATTTGGGAAGGATAAAGGAAAGAGAGTGAGAAAATTAAATGTGGCGAGAAATGGATTTTCCCTTTCTGCTGTCTGAAAATAATTGAGTTAGGTTATTTTGTAAAATAATCTGTTTTGAGGTTTTTCCTGTTCCCCAGCACACCACCAACAGCTTTACTGATTTGTAAAGGGGTGGGGGTGGAGGAACCATCCTTGCTGGCCCTGCGCTGTTATTGCTACCAAATATCTCCAGCGTGGGTGAGGTTTGAAGAGGTGGCTTTGCTGTCTAGAGACCATGGGAGTCAGCTGTGAGAACCGGAGGCCAGGCCTTTGGGGGAGAGGTAGCCAGGTGCCCTTCCTCAGACCCTGCCTGGCTGCTGGCTGTCCTACAGAAAATGCCTGCCTGTCACACTGCCTTCCCAGCCTCCCCTGCTCTGGGCTTTGAAAGGCTTAGTCACAGTCCATGGAGACCCTCACAGGTGCTAGTCTGGCCTCCTGACGTGGTGTTGCAGCCTCCTTCCCATCTGTGCCTTCAATACTGCCTCTTCCTGGAGGTTTAACAGAGAGTTCCCGCATCAGGCTTGCCCTTACACTGAGACCTCTTTATTAGCATCCCGGGATTCAGTTATTGTTACTCACTGCGCTGTAACTGGGGAGTGTGCTAAGACATGATTTGGCACTTTCTGTCCTACAGAAATCCCATTAGAAGGCTGGAGAGATGGCTCAGTCAGTAAAGTGCTTGTTGAGCAGACATGAGCACCAAACCTTAATCTTAGTGCCAGGTAAAATTGTGGGCATGATGGCAGGCACTTGTACTAGAGAAACAGAGATAAGTGGATCCCTGGGGTTCCCTTGCCAGCAAGCCAAGTCTAATAGGTGAGCTCATGGCCAATGAGAGACCCTCTTTCAAAATAAGCAAGGTGTTCGGGTCAGAGAGATGGCTCAATGGTAAAGAACACATATTGCTTTTGCAGAGAACCCAAGTTTGGTTCCTAGCACCCATATTGGGCATCCCACAACTGTTTGTGACTCCAGTTCTGGGGAATCCAACACACCTTCTTCTGAACTCCATGGGCACCTGCACACACACACACACACACACACACACACATACACACACACAATTTTAAAATAAACAAAATAAATCTTAAAACAACAACAACAAATGAGGTATAGGAAAGTCACCAGGGGTTGATCTTTGGCCTCCGCATGCATGTGCAGCACACATGCGCACACACACATGCACACACACACACACACACACACTCATGCACACCACATGCAAAGCAATCCCATTAGATAGCTCTCTATTTAGATTCACTAGATTCTGTGCTGTCCTAGCAGACAAGAAGGAGGAGCTGGCTTTCGCACGTTTCAACTCCCAGCCAGGTTTCCGGTATTCATGGCTAAGCCATTTACTCACGATATAGCCTGGGGGCAAGGGTTTCACTTTGCCGTGGTTTCCCTACTTGTGAAAAGGTTATGAAAATAGTATGTTCCAGAGTAAGTGACATCATGCCCATAAAGTGCTTAGAATGGTGCCTTTTATTGTTTAATATTATAGTCCAGTGCTGCATAACCATGGACCAAGTATGTTTTTGCCACTTACTGAAGTTGTGGCTTTGTTATGCTGTAGTGCGTGTTATTCACATGTTCCTGATGATGCTGGTATAAACACACCTACTGCTTTGCCAGTAGAATAGCATACAACACACACAACTGTAGCAAAGGCTCGATAATAATTGAGGGCTGTGTGTGTGTCTGTGTGTGTGTCTGTGTGTGTGTGTGTGCAGGTGTGGAGGCCACAGGAGAACACTAGGTGTCCTGCTCTAGCACTCTTCACTATCTGCCTTTGAGGCAGAGTGTGTCAGTGAGCCTAGAGCTAGGCTGGCAGCCAGTAAGCCCCACAATCCCATCTCCACCCATCACAGCACTGGGGTTATAGACGTGTGCAGCTGTAGCCGGCTTTTTATGTGGGTGTTGGGATCAGAACTCAGGTCCTCATACTTGTGGATCAAGTTGCTCTTACCCACTGAGCAATCTCTCTAGCCCTTGTCACTGCTTTTTCAGACAGAGACTTAGGTTGCCCACACTGGCCTCAAACTCCTGATCCTCCTGCCTCCACCTCCCAAAGGCTGGGATTACAGACCTGCACCACCAGACCAGGTTTTATGAAGTACTGGGGATAGAACCCAGAGCTTCCTGTATGCTAAGCAAGCCCTCTACCAACTGCACCATATCCCTAACTTTGATGATGATAATAGATGATTATTAGTGATTTGTATTTGCATTGTATTAAATGCTTTATTGCTATTTTGAAGTGTACTCTCACTTACACAAACGTTTACTGTGAAACAGTAATGTGATGTGATGGCTAATTTCAGTTGTCACTTGATTAGATTAAGTAGTACGTAAAACATCACACACTTTCGAGGCGTATCTGTGAACCTCTTTCCAGAGAGGATTAACTGAGGAGGGTAATATCAGACTTGATGTGGGCTATACATCCCATGGTGCTGGAGTCTCAGCTGAATAAAAAGAGAAAAACAAAAAATCAAATGAGGGTTCAGCATTCTCCCCTACAACAAATTATTTTGTTTCTCTGAGCCTTGTCTTCCTTCTGTGAAAAGTGCATATGAATAATAGAATTGAAAAAAAAAAAAAAACCACAGAGAGAGTTTGAAGACACTCTGCTCTGGGCTTAGGGACTCAGGAAGAACACTTGTAGAATATGGCCTAAACTGGATCTCCCCATAGGAAGAGTTTTCTGGGCAAAGAAAGGGTGTCTGGGTAAAGGAGTGGCCTGAGAGGCAGGGGCCAGGGCAAGGGGTGCAGCAACACATGCTTTTTGGTGTTTCTAGAGCCTAGTGGACCCTGGATGTCACACCACAGACACAGACTTGATTCTGAAGTTAACGGGTGCCACTGGAGGACCAGATCTATATAGATACGGTCCTTTACCATGGCCATTTATATGGGGAAAAGTTTATTAGTTGCTTGACTTCATCCCTAGTCTTGAGCATAGCTGTGGCACTTCAGATGGGTTTTGGAAGTATCATTCCCCTTCTCTCCATACAACACACTAATTGCAAGAGAAAGAGAAATAAAATATTTGAATGTATGTTTTTGAGAAGCAGATATAACTTTTTTAGCAATATGAAAAGATGTTCAGCTTTATTCATTAGGAAAAAAATCAGATTTATAATGAAACTGAAAACTTGGCCTAGGGGTGCATGCTTTTAATCCCAGCTCTTGAGGAATGGAGGTTGAAGGATCTGATTTCAAGGCCAGTCTCACCTTTATTGTAAGTTCAAGGCTAACCTGGGCTACATGAGCCCGTGTTTCCAAACAATAAATAAATAAATAAGCACACCCAGGTAGCATCTGAAAGTGACAAAGATCACTGGATTACCAACTGTGGACTTCTTCATACACTGCTGCCAGGACTGTCATTTGATGCTTTTTCTTTGTAAAGCAATTTGGTAGTCTCTATCAAAATTAAAGATGCCATCTTTACAGACCCTGCAGCTTCATTTCTCAGGCAATAGCGGTTCCTTTTTTAAAGGACTTCCTTTCATCTTCTGTGTATAAGTGTTTTGCCTACCTGTATGTATGTGTACCATGTGCATACAGTGCCCACAGAGGCCAAAAGAGGGGCATCTGATCCCTTGGAACTGGAGTTATAGATGGTTGTGAGCAGCCATGAGGGTGCTGGGAACCAAACTCGAGTCTACAAGAACAGTGAGCTCTGTTAACCTCTGGGTCACCTCTCCAGCCCTGACAGTTGTTCTTATATCTGGAGGAAGCAGCAAGCATACGATTGTTCTTCATAGCTCTGTAATCACAGGAGATTGGAAACAATTTAATGTTACAGAAAGAAAACTGGTCAAAAAACTGTGTTCCATCATTGTAGAGAACTGCCATGAAGTCTTGGAGAAGAAGGAAAATTTCTGTCTATGGTGATCTACATGGATTTCCAAAACAGAGTACTGACTGACCAAAAAATATGTGTAAAAAGGAGGAAAAATAAATGCTCATTTGCTCAACTATATATGTGTATGTGTATATATATATACATATATATAAATAGCATAGATCTGGACAGAAACATAGAAAATATATTATTCACCCAGACCTGGTGTCACAGGCTTGTCATCATATCTACTCAGAAGGCTGAGGCAGTAATATTGACAATTCAAGGCTAGCCTGGGATACAAAGTGAGTTCAAGGACTGCCTGGTATCTTGGTGAGATCTTGTTTCAAAATGAAAAGTAAAAAGAGTCAGTGGATATGGCTCGGTGGCAGAGTGCTTGCCTGGTATGTTGGAAGCCCTGGTTTGATCCCCAGTAGTGAGAGAAAATTGTTCCTGAATGAGTGGCTGGGGTATTCAAGTTGGACTATATGTTTAGTCTTTTGGATCTTTTGAATTTTGAACCATATGAGTTTTATTTTTAGATTAAATTAGATTTAAATTAGATAAGACAAAAGCAAGAAGAATCAACAAATGATTAAAACTAGGAACTTCAGATCTGGGCTGGAATAATATTCCACACATCCACTTTCTTAGGGCCAAAGTTTGCGCATCTTCCTCTAGTTTGTTATTTTATTTTCCCTTTCTATTTCTCCCCTTCCTGTGTCTCCCTGAAAGCCAATGATCACAGTGTGTGTGTGTGTGTGTGTGTGTGTGTGTGAGAGAGAGAGAGAGAGAGAGAGAGAGAGAGAGAAAATTTATGATCCCTGAGGAAAGGAACCTATAAAAGGAAAGTGAAGTGGCCATATTGTATTATAGAATGGGATTGGGATGGAATGGAATAGAATGGACTAGAGTAGAATAGAATGAATAGAATTGTACCTCCCTTTCAAATATAAGAACAAACATGTATGTGTCCTAGATTTCATTTAACTCTTAACTAACTGGGGAACCCTGGTATCAGCCCAGGTTCAGAAAAGAAGCATAGATGGACCTGGGGAAGGCAGAAAGGAATGTGCTGCTTCTGTAAAGCTGCTCCTGGGGAGCAGAGGCTCATTTGCATCTCCACTGACAACTTTCATTTGCGTTACTATCAGTTTTCTACAGTTTATAAAGTTGTAAAAGTAGCTTACTTAAAAACAATGAGAGGCACAGACCTATAAAACCTGATGATCCATAAAGGGCTCTTAAACAATGCCTTACTGTTCCTGGAAAATATTCTCAGCCCCCCCCCCCGCACCCTTTTCAAAGCTTTCCACTAGTAAACCTTTTAGAAATAGCATTCAATTCCATATGTTCCTCTGGATTGTAAAAGAATATGATCTAAGGGGATGTTTTTCATACGGATTGATAAGTGATGGGCAGCTGTGGCTATTTTATAAACATGTGGAGGCCAGAGGTCAATGTAAGGTGTTTTCCTCAATCCCCACCATCTTCTGTTTCAGAATAAGGTCTCTCACTGAACCTGGGGCTCACTGATTCAGCTAGACTGGCACTTGGCAGTCTGTGTTCTGGTTTCTTTTCTGTTGCTCTAATAAAACATTCTGGCCAAAAGCACTTTAGGGGAGGAAAGAATTTATTTTTATTACACTTCCAGGTCACAGTCCTTGTTTAAAGGAAGTTAAAGCAGAAAGTCAAGCAGGAACTTGAAGGCAGAAACCATGAAGGAATGCTGATTGCTGGTTTGCTCGCTGGCTTCAGCTAGCTTGTTTATACAGCCCAGAATCACCTGCCTAGAGTTGGTACTACCCACAGTGGGCTGGGCCCTATTCATCAGTTAATCACGAAGACAATCCCTCATAGACATGCTCACAGGCCAGTCTGATCTGGGAAATCCCTCAATTGAGACTTCTTTGTCAAGCAACTCTAGGCTGTATCAGGTTTACAGTTAAAGGTAACTAAAACACCCAAAGATTCCCTTAGCACTGGGGCTGCAGAGACCCGCTGCCATGCCCAGCTTTTTATGTGGGGTCTGGGGAATCGAACTCAGGTCCTCATATTTACATAGCATCCACTTTACTGATTGAGCCATCTCCCCAGCACTCTGGCAGTTTCTTGAAGAACAAGGTAAAAGAGTGAGAGATTACATTTACCATTAGTCATTTAAATGAGGACAGCTTTTGCCTATGGAATGGAGTAGAGTGGAGAGTTCTGTTAGAGGACATAAGGATGGAGATACAGCTAGCTCCTTGTGTGGTAAGGACCTTTCCAGAACAAAGGAAAGGCTACAAGGCATTATCAATCAATGTCTGTGTATGCATGCATACCCCTGTCACAAGTCTGTGGCATACAATGCATATTCAGAATGTAGGTTTCTAAACAAGGGAGAACAGGAGACTAAAATGCAAAAGGGAATGAACTAAGGAAGGGTATATAAAGCAATACCCTGTTGTGCTCAGGGCTTAGTGTTTGGATGTGAATCCCCTGAGCCAGTGTCAGCAGGAGTAAGTGCTGTTCCTGTCAAGAAGCCTGGGTGACCTGTCCCTCTGAGCATCCACCAACACATGCTGTTGCCCACAGTAGCCTGAGGAATTCACATAATTGTATAGGGACATGGACTCAGGTAAAATCAGATCCTTGGCTTTGATGGAGAAAAGAATTTCAGGACAAGTCGGTATGAAACAATCACATCTTCTCCCCTCTCCAACCAGAACCTGGTCAGGTGAGGAGGGGCGGGGATCCTTTTTGCTCTTCTTGAATGCATCCTTGTTTTTATTCTTGGCCGGGGTGGAGGGGATGCTTTCCGTGTTCATGTGGTTGTGAAGCGAGTGGACCCGGGAGGTCTTCAGAGCCGATGAGTCTGTCGTGGACTAGTGTTGTGTTGAGATCAGGCCATGCCCTACTCTAAGTTGTTCCATGCTGCATAAAACAGTGGTTTTCAGCCTGTGAATGTCTTAGGAAACCATTTTATAAGCTGCTTTTGAGGGAGAAGGATGGTCATAGCCCCTGAATGTACCCAGAAACTGTATCATCCGTCAAGCACCACCCACCCAACCCAGACTGATAAACAACTTATTCCTGGGAATAGAAAAAGAGCTACCCTGTAAGTTTATTGGGGTGATTTCAGACTGTGGGGGCACATAGGGGTATAAAAACCAATCAGGGAAACTAGCACCAAGAATTTATCAGACACACCAGACCAAAGAAAAGGTGTCACTCCCTCGCCTAGACCCTCAAAAGTGATGGACACCTAAGCTGAGCGTGGTGGCACATATCTTTAGTCCCAGCACTCAGGAGACAGAGACAGGTAGATCTCTGTAAGTTCAAGGTCAGCCTGGTCTACATAGTGAGTTCCAGGCCAACTGCGGCTAACAGAGAGACCCTGTCTCAAAATAAACAAAACAACAACAATAACAAAAAGTGATGGACACCTAACATTGTGATGGCATGGTCCCAGGCCAGCCTGTTATCTGATACCTGGTGTGTTTGTCAAGGCCCAGGGACTCCCTGGCTTGGCTTAATCACCTGCTATTGACCCAGCAGTCACTGCCTGCCCATCCTCCTGTTCACCTGTTAGATATGGACCTGTCTTGCCATTTCCTGCTCCTGAGCTGTTTCTTGCTAGAACTGGGTCAGCCTTTGACCTGGCAGCTAAACTGTACAGCTGACTCTCAAACCTGACTGCAGAAGCCCCACAAGCAGCTCCAGCGTCAGCTGCCTCCTGGCACTGGTCTGATTATTATCAGTACAGAACTTTTTCAGCCCACTTCTGAAAACTCCTAAACTGTACTACAGACTCTTGAACTTCACACATTCTGTAACTCATATAGGTACATGTATTGTGTGCTGTGTGCTGTGTGATATGAGACTTAATATTACTAATTGAGATTGGAATAAAGGAACCTGCATTTACCCCAGCCAGGCTAACAAGGTAGGCAGATTATATAACCAATTGCCATCACTGAAACCACAAAACCTTGTGAATTTTTTATTTAATAAATTCTGACATTGTGGAAAGACACAAACACGTTGGTCTATATTTGTGACAGTATGCTCATGACATGGTAGGTTCTTCAACTCTTCCTGAAACCACTGAACTCTTATTTCCCATGTTATGGGAAACCGAGGCATAGGAGCCATCATGCACAGAGAAAGCACCAAGAGACTCATGAGGAGAAACCAGAAAAGTTTATTCACAGCGTCAGACTCGAGTCGAGTTTCCTCCTGTAAAACTCAAGCCCCAAGTTTAGTTTCTTCACAGTTTTTATAGGTTTTCCCACATCATTTCTTAACTGCTACAACATTGGTGGATTTAAATTACAGTTTCTGTGATTACTAGTATAGATGCTCACGTGCCCTAAGACCACTGGGGCGAAATTCTTTCTGCAGGCTTGTTTGCAGAGGCAGATATTGAGGGCAGAGGTGAAGACCTTCTTTAACAACAGAATCAGAGGCACTGTAGTAGGCGAGGTAGTTGCAAACAGATGTTCCACTAGATAACTGTGGTAGTCATTTCTCAGGATAGTTTTGAGGTCTTTAGTGTTCTCCATTTTAGTTTTGATTCCTTTTACAGCACAAAGTTTTAGTAAGCATCCATAAAGCCACCATAAGGTGAATACTATGTCCTAAAGTATAAAATAATAAATCAGATACACATAAAAGTGACATTAAACGCATGGGCGCACTTCTTTTCCTCTTCATGTCGACCCACATAATGCGTTTGCCTCTGGCTGGACACCCTGTGCTCTGCTGTTTTTCCTAATTGTCCACTCGGAGCTCTCCGTTTGAGTTCTGCACTTTCTCATGAAATCTTCCTAGGTTGGATTTCACACAGACCCAGACTCTCTCTGTCTTGTGTCTTCTGTGTCCACAGAAACACAACTCTTGCCCTGGTTGTGCCCAGGATAGCAGCGTCCAGCAGGCAGTTCTCTGCCTATAGCGCCAGACCATTTGATCGTTTAATCTTCTACGCAGTGATTAGACCCAGCACTCACTGTCCTGCTGACTAGGGAAACCCTCCAGTGGTCTCAGTGAAGCCTCATTCTCTTTCCTTGCACAACAGAAAAGGATCCTCCTCTTCATCTTGCAATAGAAATTCCAATAAAGCTTTCTCTAAAGAAGTGTTCTTTCAAACTCCGTTTTCTCACAACCATTCTACCTCACAGTGAGTTCGGGATCCAAGAGTCACATGGTGAGTTTTGGCCCATGCATGGCCTTTCACACTTGTGCCTCCTCACAATGTAGCTCCCACTGTTTCAACATCTTAACTGAACTCGGACAGCTTTATTTTAGGATCCTACTTTGTGGGCTTGGCCTCCCTGCTGTTTCCGAATTGCTGAACAACCTCCCAACACCAGGCCCTCTTTCATCTTTGTGACAACCTCCTTCCAGAGGGATGAAAAATTAAGAGATTATAGGATTGATCTGAGAATCCTCACACAGCCTTAGGGTTGAGGTTGGGAACAATTTGTCTAAATAGTGCCTGATTGCTGTCTTGACGGCCTCTCAAAATGTGATTCAGAAAAATGTCTGTCACTTGCAAGTAGATGAATGAAAACTAATTCCTTTATTTTTAATAGGTAATATCTAGGGTTTTGCTTTTGTTTTATGAGAAAGCGTTAAGTGAGTTCTAACCTTTATAATGTGCTGAGTTATATGCTGTGCCCTCATGCATGGGCAGGTTTGGTAACTGGGTGTTTGAGAACTGCCTTTGTTTTCTGTTGGATATATGGTTCTGGGGCTTTATATGAACTTGGACTTGCACAGCTTCTCATTCAAGGGGCTCCTGAATGACATTCTGGGGGTATTTGTGATCAAAAGTATCCAACTATTATTGAAAGACATTGACATACTAAAACTTAACTTCATTTTAAAAATATTTATCTATTTATTATTTGTGTGTGTGCAGGTGCACTAGCCTTTGCGTGCATGGAGGTCAGAAGAGGGTACGAGGCATCCTCCTGTATCACTTCCCATCTGTTTCTTTGAGGCAAAGTCTCTCCATGAACCTGGGACTCCCATTTTCTTAGCTAGGCTGGAATCCAGCAAGCCCCAGTGATTCCCTAGGAACTGGGTTACAGGTGTGTACAAGGTGCCTGGTTTCTTACATAAGATCTCAATTTTAACTCTCATGATTGTGCAACAAGCACTGTTAAACTGAGCCACCTCTCCATCCTCTCAACTTCACTTTTTAAAAACGTGTGTATGTATGTATGTGCATGTTTATGCAGGCACACATGTACAGATGGTGTGTATGTGTGTACAAATGCATATGGAAGCCAGAGGTCAACCTCAGATACCATTCCTCAAGAGCCATCTACCTTGATTTCGGGGACAAAATCTTTTTATGGAAGCTGGGGCTCACCCAGAAAGCGAGGCTGTTTGGCCAGTGGACCCCGGGAATTTTCCTAGTTCTGCTTCTCCAGAGCTGGCATTATAGGTCACCCTTGGCTTTTTGTTTGGGTACTAGGGATGAAGCACAGGTCCTCATGCTTGCACAGCAAGCATTTTACCAACTGAGCCATCTCCCTAGCTCCTCTAATTGCATTGTATTACTGCCTCCCCTGTCAAGAGGAAGTCTTTTCTGAACTCCTAAGACCTAATGTTGAGCTTCTCCATCTGCTTCTGAAACAACTTTGGATGGTGAATCAGGACACTGGAGTTCTTAGCCTCATGCTGTCAAGGACTTATCCCTGGGAAGCTTGCCCTTAATACAGAGTCCAGGCAGATGCTCTGAAAGTCCAATCTCTTCTCAAAATCCATGATTGTGCAGTGAGTCTCTGGCTTTTCATCCTGAGGGTCATGAACAGTTCATGAATGAGGGAGTTCCCATTGAGAGTAAGTGTTGCTTTGGACAAAACATTATGCACATATAAATGTTGCACTCTGGTTCCTGGGAATGAAAAATTATGATTTAAAAAGTGTTCTAACTTCTGGTGTGCAACAGTTCTAAAAGTCACTGAGGCAACCCTTTCCTTGGGATGGTGTATGGACATTGAACCAAATCCAATTAGAAGCTAGATCACAGGGTAAATAGAATATGCAGAATGCTGTGTTTTCTTGCCTAGAGCAGATTGGCATGGGCTGAGTGTTGTATGTCTTCCCCCCATGCACATACATGTTTCTGTGTGTGGTACTGCAGTCCTTCTCCCCAAGCCCTTGATTGTACAGTGGTTGGAGTTCTCAAATGGAGTATCACATTCATTTTCTCCCCATTGCGTCGTATGTATGTGTAAAGCTGTGCTAACTACAGACCTAGATAAGAAGCAAGAAGGGCTAGTGGGTATTTGTCCCTTCCTAACTATCCTAAAGTGGTGCACAAGCTAACTAAATTGTATGTGTGATTGAATGGTCATGGTAAGAAAGGGTAAGAGAGGCTGGAGAAATGGCTCAGTATGTTAAGAGCACTGGCTGCTCTTGCAGAGGACCTAGGTTCAGTTCCCAGCATCCATATGGTGGCTAACAACCATCTATACTTCAAGTTCCAGAGGATCCAATGCCCTTTTCTGGCCTTCATCAGCATTGCAGATACAAGTGCACTTACATTCATGCAGGGAAAACACTCATGCACAGAAAATAAATAAATATTTTTTTTTTAAAAAAAGAAAGGGTAAAAGAGTATTGATTACAATTCAGAAAGGGATGGTTCTCCAGGCTAGGGAGAAAGTTCAGCTGGGGAGGTCTGAATCCAGTCCCCAGAACCCATGTTAAAAAAGCCAGGTAGATGGTATATATTTGTAATCTTAGCACTGAGGAGGCAGAGATGGGAGATTCCTCAAGTTCATTGACCAGCCAGCCTAGCCCACCTTGGTGAGATCTATGCTGGTAAGAGAGAGTCTCAAAAACATAAGGTGGACAGCATCTGAGGAACACCAGCCAGCCAGGATTGTCCTCTGATCTCCACATTCACACACACACAGTACGCTTGAAATGCATATGAACACGCACAGAGAGAAAGAAGGGTGGGAGTGATGATTCAGGGAGAAGAGGTTGTGTTCTGCCAGTTCAGCTGCCAGAAAGGCTGCCTTGTCCTGAGCAGAGCCCTGGGCATCCCTGCAGCTTCCTGGGAGAAGTACTGGATTGAAACCTGAGGATGAGGATAAGCCCTGATCCTCAGACTTGAAGCTCTAGGAAAGACTTTGCCTGCAGGAATGAGGTCAGCCCGCTCACTTGAAATAAAGGCAGGGGAGGAAAACGCCCCATCTCTGTTTATAACCATGCAAAACAATTTTCTAGACAAGCCATTACTCAAGTAAGAGACCACTCACAGACGGTGGCTTGGGCTGAAAGTAGATGCAAAGGCTGGGATGATGGACCATTAATCATCATTTGAAGATAGGCTGTTGGGTACCAGTGAGCCCACAGACTGAGGTGGGGTGGACTGGGGGATTTACTGTCAAATCTCCTGTCCTGTAAATAATTAGAGAAATCTGCACAGCCGCAGAAATCGCCAAAATTCCAGAGAGAGGACTTCACCCAAACGCACATATCTCCACACGTTCCTTTTCTCCTTTCCTGCTTCTTCCTAAATATGAAACAATTCCAGACTGTTGCAGTTGTGTGTAGTCAGTCATTGAGTAAAAACTGTCTGAAATGGCTGGGCGGGTTAGGTGCTTACACACCTAGCAACCTGAGTTGGATCCTCAGAACCCACACAAAGGTGGAAGAAAGAGCTGACTTACAGAGTTATCCTCTGACCTCCACTTGTCCTACCACGATGCATAGCCTACTACCTCCCCACATTATGCACACACAAATAATAATCACAATCATAAACAACTAAAAAAAAGCCCTACCTGTTAGGACCCAAGAATCCTGAGATAATTCTCCCTCTTCATCCAGGTAGGGTACTGTTATTTACGGTGGGGAGACTTGATAAAGTAGCACATGTAGACACCAATGCACACCAAAGGCAGGAATTACATTCCTCCCATCTCCCCAGCTCTCTTTTCCTCCGGGCTTCAGATTCAGGCTCAGTGTGCCTTCTTCTGAGCAGCCTCCTCAGACCCTCTCAGTCCTGGTTAGCCGCTCTGGCTCTGTTCCAGCGAAGCCTGTGCTTTCCACACGGTCTCATTTTTCAGACTGAACTGTGACCACCCCGTTCAAGAGTTTTCATCTTCTCTTCTACGCTTCAGCCCTGTACTGTGACTCTTATGGGAGCAGAGACTTTGCCTGTCTGTGTTGCTCCTGGCATGATGCATGTTTGTTGACAGATTCTGTAAACAGGATGGATGATGTTGCTAGAGAGAAAGGAGGGGAGAGGTCATTTTAAGCCCAGATGGACGAGTTCCATCTGCTCTTGAGAGCTATGTTGACAAGGAGAGATGATGTGGTTATAGAGTGCAGTGTTTTTCAAAGCGGAGTCTCTGAGCCAGTATCAGGTCCCTAGGAACTTGTTAGAACTGGGGAGGTGTCTCAGTGGTTAAGAGCACTGGCTGCTCTTGCAGAGGACCTGGGTTCTATTCCCAGTACCACATGGCAGCTAACAACCTTCCATAACTCCAGTTCCTGGAGATCCAACCTCGTCTGACCTCCACGGGTACTGCATGACATGGGTGCACTTACATACATGCAGGCAATACACTCATACACATAAAATAAAAATAAATATTTTTTTAAAAATGAAATAGGCATTCAGGCCTCATCCTACACTTACTAAATCTGAGACTCTGGAGGGGGGACCCTGGCAGTCAGGAGTTTACTAAGTCCTTCCAGTGACTAAGATGCATACAAAACTTTGAGAACCACTGATCTAGCTTCTCGTGGCGATGGGAAGAATAGAGAACAGCTCCATGCAGTCACCACAGCCACTTGGGGAGTTCCTTTAATCTTTTAGAGACCTTGACTTATAGAAAACCAGATCTTTAACTTCATTGCAGAAAAGAATTTAAGGACAAGCCAATATGAAACAGAGTTGAAGTTTACTAAAAGACAATTTTAAAGATTTCTAATTTTTGGTATTTAGATGTATGGGGGATGGCCATGTACCCATGGAAGGCCAGAAGAGGGCGTCAGATCCTGCAGAGCTACAGTTATGAGTGGTGAGCTGCCCACCCTGTGTGCTAGGAACTGAACTGGAGTTGTTTAAAAGAACAGCAGATACTCTTAACCACTGAGCTATCCCTCCATCCCCTCAAAGACATTTTAAGCATGATAGCTAGAGAAAGAGAGGCACTTAGGAAGAAAGTAAGACATACCCAAGAACATGGTGTGGGCTTCTTTGCGACAGTTACATGGAGGTGACTTCCCATTAGCTATATGTATCATTTTGGTGGCTCTCAAGCTGTATCTCAAAAGGTTAAGAAATCTTTGGCTTTTTTCTCCTTCTTAGAATATAGTTTGGCTCCAGAAGTGCCTTGGATGATATTACAATCTGAAACAATGAAACCAGGAGCCACCACAGTTTCATGAAAGGGTTAGGACATGCATTTTTGCTGTAAAGAGGGGCTTTGGTGAGAGTCTTAGAAATTTCTGTTTACAGCGGGACAGGGAGAAAGGTCTTGAGCAGTGTTAATTGTGCCGGAATCTTTAGCTCTGGGCTGATAAGAGGCTTCAGACAGATTTCAAGATAGAAGACACCTTTCCTTCCCATTCACTAATTTTCTTTATTTTTCTGTCCTCCCTCACTACTGTCACTCTATTTGCCACCAAGGCCACTGACCTCTCACATACTGATTTAGCTCAGTGTGCAACCTGGCATGGCAAACTGAACTTATCTCGTGTGCCACCTTTGGTTAATTAGTGTTGGCTATTTGAAACTCTTATGTGAAAGCTTCTGTGGCTATGACTATGCCAACATAAAAAGTGCTGTTAAGGGAAACTGAGACACAGGACTTGCCATGCACAGAGAAAGAGATTCCAATGGGAAACTCAGGAAAGTTTATTTATACCACCAGACTTAAGCAGAGCTTCTGCCTAAAGATTAGAGCCCCAAGTTTAGTTCCTTCATGGTTTTTATAGGCCTGTTACAACATTGGTGGGTTTAAGTTACAGTCTATCAGAGTACCAGCACAGATACCTCAGTGCCCTAAAACCACCTAGGGGAAATGCCCTCTACAGGCATGTTTCCCAAGGCAGATATTTAGGAGAGGAGTTAAGACAGTCTTCAGTGACAGAATTTATTGCAGGTACCTTAGCAAGCAATATGGATGTTCCACAAGATAAATGCATTGTTCGTTTCTCAGGATGGCATTCTCCATTATACTTTGATTCCCTTTTCAGCATACATTTTAGTAAGCATTTATAAAACTACTACAAAGTAAATACTATCCTAAAGTATAAAACCAATCATAAAACATTATACACACAAAAGGGACATTAAATACATGGGTATATTTCTTCTCCTCGTCAAAGTCATGGTTGATTAGTGATGTCTGCAGTCGATGCAGGGGTAAGGAGTACTCATGCTTTGCTTCTATCATCTCTGATCTGGAGCCAGTCGTGAATTTACACAGGACATGCTGAGACATGCTCGGGTCTGAGGGTCTGTCTCAGGGATCTGCCTTAACCTTTGTGTTCTTTGTTCTCAGGACCCAGGCTCCTCCCTGTGCCCCCGATGGGTATTCTAACCATTGATCCTGGTCTTGCTGTGATAGGACCTACTATACCAGTCACTGATCTCCCCTATCTGACTACCACCCCTCTAGGTCTTGATGGCTTGCCCTTGGCCAGGCTCCTGACTTCTTTCCAAGTCGTGTCCTCTCTCTCACAAGGGTGTCCATATCATCCTTGTAGCCACATCAGATCATTTGACTCTTAGGTGTAAATAATTATGGTTTGCCCTAAGGAAAAAAAGACTGTTCTCATTGCTCTGATTCTTCACTCATATTGGGTCAGTTTTTTCACATTCAAGTCCTGGTTGTCCCCTCAGCCTGCCACAGATAACCAACAAAAGAATCTGAAGTGATGGGACTAGCAGAAGCAAAGGCACTGAGGTTGTAATATAAAAGGTACATTTGAGCACCTTCATGAGTTGACTGGTCTGATAGGTTAAGGGCATATTGGTTTGAAATGCTAGCAAATAACTGATTAAATCAGATTGTAGAGATTCTTAGTCTCTCAGCTTTAGAGTTTGATTATAACGAGTCTTGAATGAACAGCAAAGGCTGTGGGTGGGGAGGACAGTCATTCCCTGAGGAGATACAGGGGAAGCACCACTCCAGGGATGGCGCAGGGCCACACAGTGGCAGCTTCCCGGTTCCCTGGGCCCAATGTGGTACTGCTTGCGGTGGGGAGGAAGAAACTGACATTTGATAGAAATACTGGTGACCCTCCTGAGAAGGGATCAATTGGGCGGAATAGCTGATCTCATGCACTGGGGAAGGGACCCTGGAACGATGGCAGTCCTGACACAGAAAGGGAGGAGCAGAGGAGGAAGGAAATCCAGAACTCGAGGTCAGCGAGTCACGGGTTTGAGGAGAGACTAGTATACCCCAGAGGGAATGCTGAGTGGGCATGCGTGCGAGATGGTGATCAGAACGCGGGGTTCCCCATCCCAGGAGATGCTAGGAAAAGGAAGAGTGAAGGAAGTGTGGAGTCTGAGGCGTGATCTTTAGGGACCTGCTGCATCTGGAATGAAGCAGAACCAGGGCCAGAGCAGCTGGGTTGGGGTGGGCTGGTGGAGGAGGAAGTAGAGAAAGCGAAGCGAGTTGTTGATGTGTGCCATGGGTACATGGACAATTGCAGAGGGCGGTGTGTCAGAACAGATATCTACTGCCAAAACTAACAATGAATTTTCAGGGAGAGGCTTTGCTGAGAAGTTGGCATGTCGCCTGGGCTTGGTAGCAGGACAGGGTCCTGGACCAACGTAACCCTACATCTTACACTAACTATAGGTAGAAATTGCTGGAGGCAGCACTTAGACCTGCTAAATCCACTGTTGCATTTCATTATTCCTTTGCCTGTCAATGGAATAAGCTTAAATATTAGCCATAGTGAAAGCATACTTTTTAAAAGGATCTCCTGTTGTGAGCCACTCCTTAACAACCCTCATTCATTCTTGTAAGGCCTAAAAAGGTAACTTGTTTGGAACTGGTTGATGAGATCAAAAGCTTTTGAAGGCTTCTGCTCCTGGGTTAGGCAGCTGTGGTTTGAGGGAGATAAGGGGTGGGTTAGCCTTCCCCATTTTTCTTTTCATTCTTAAGGTTTATTTCAGCTAATTTTTGTGAAGCCAGAGAGAAGGTTGCCTTGTTATCCTGGAGAAGTGAGCAGAGGATCCTAGCCCTCTTGGGTTTTGTGTCTCATTGTCAGATGTTCCCATGTTTAGTTTGCCCATCACCAGTCCTCCATTCCAAAGAGCAGGGTATTCTTGCCAATCTCTGGTACCACCATGTGCTGAATATCTTTAGTTGTTAATTTGACACACCTGGTTTGAGGAGCCTCAATGGAGGAATTGCCTCCATTAAAATGGCCTGTGCCATGTCTGTGGAGCACTTTCTTGAATGCTGAGTGATATGGGAGAGTCCAGCCCATTGTGGGCACTGCCACCCCTGGGCAGGTTGTTCTGTATTGTATAAGAAAGCAGGCTGAGCATGGGCCAGAGGAGCAAGTCAGTAAGCAGTGTTCCTCCATGGCCTGTGCTTCAGTTCCTGCCTCCAGGTTCCTGCCCTGAATTCCTACCTTGGGCTCCTTCAGTGATGAACTGTGACCCAGGAGATGTAAGCCAAATAAACCTTTTCCTCCTCAAGTTGGTTTTGGTCAGAGTGTTTTGTCACAGAAATTGAAAGTAAACTAGGACATACCAGATTGGTTGTATAGGGAAAAGTTGCAGAAGCAGATGGGCTTCATTACACGTGTGCCTTTTCCTTTGACCTTCGTAAATACAATGGATTAGAGATCTCCCCACCTTCTCACTACACAAATAAAAATAGGGAGTCCCAGAGAGCCATTCAGGTTCATACTGGGAGTTTAACTCTAGGAAGTAATAATTTATTAACAAGATTATGTCACTTTACTTTAAAGACAAGAATGGGACCTACCGAGATGGCTCATTAGGTAAGGGCACCTGCTGCTAAGCCTGACTAAGTGAGTTTGATTCCTGATACCCACATGGTGGAAAAGAGAGACCTGATTCCTGCAAGTTGTTCTGTGATCTCCACATGTGCACTGTGACAGGTGCACACATGCACACACACATACAATAAATAAATGCATAAATGAATAAACAAATAAGTATAAGAAACAAGAAAGTGTCATGGTGTTTTGAGATGGTTCAGTGGTTAAGAACACATATTGCTCTTGCAGAAGATACAAATTCAGTTCCCCACACCTATGTCACACAGTTCATAGCCACCTGTAACTCCAGCTCCAGGTGATCCAATGTTCTCTTCTAGACTTGGGTGCTTGCACTCACATGTGTACACACGCATACATATTTAGTTAAAAATACATCTTTAAAACAATAACAAAAGAAGAGAATGTCGGAATGGAGACTAAGCTTCAAAGGAAGAAGAGAAAAGTAATGCTTAAATTGCTACAGAAGAAAGAAAAGATGGAGGCGGAATCTTCTGCTCTTTAAGGGAAGAAGGCCTCCTTGTCCTGTAGGCACTAGGAATTCCTGAGTTGTGTGCTGATCAACTTCTGTCACTATAGTAAAAGTCTGATCTGGCGGGAGGGAGGTAAGGACTCACAGATTTGAAGGCACCAATACATAAATGAATGGTCCCATTGCTTTGGGCCTAGGGTGATTAGGGGGTGGAGAAAAATTAAACCAGTCACCTCTAGACCAAGCAGAAAGAGAGGAAGAAGAGATGAGAGTCCACACTCCCAGTAACATAAAGACCTCTCACCAAGCTCCAACTCCTAAAGATTTCACAGTCTCCCAACAGCATCACCTTGGGAATGAAGCTGTTGGTTTGGGAGATATTGAAATTCAAACTGTAGCAGGCTGTTTCTGAGTAGGAGCTTGGTCAAGATTGAAGAATGCCAGCCTAAAGAAGAGCAAGAACTTGGAGAACCCCAGAAACAATACAGTGCAAGCACAGCCTTACCCAGGCTGACCAAATGGTTATAGGTTTATTTACTTTCAAAATCAAAGATAAAATAGGAAGTTATTGATCAGTTTCCTACACAAATAAGGGCACTCATGCTGTGAAAAGTTAAGATCATAGTTCAAAGGAATGCCAGCCCACAGAATACAAAAACCTCTGACCTTCAGACAAACAAGCTCCAGACTCCTGGTGCTTTATAAAGGGTTTCAGGTCTGACCTAAGGATGTCCCATTGTCGGGGAAGACAGATGGGACCTGCCTAACCTGGGCAGGGGGAGGGAGGTTCCTTAAATGTTGTGGGGATAAAGGTCTTTGGGGACCTCAGTGAAAAGAAATGGGCAGTTGCTTTCAGTAAAATAGTGACAGGTATAAAAGAGAAAATAGAAATGTATATTTGAATAGATTTACAGGAAAAGTAAAACTAACTTTATCTGCCTTTAATGCAGACGTCTGAGTTTCCAGCAGATGGAGATGTTACTACATGAAGAAAATTTTTACAGGTAGCCCCTGCCCTAAACTCCCCTTCTGTTGGACAGGATCATTTATTTGTTCCTTAAGAGAGGTAGAGAGGATCCCTAAAAAACAGACTCTCCAGCTTTGATTAGTAAAGCCTTGGAAAAGAGAATTGCAGGCAGGACCAGGTCTCTTAACTATGGCAGGAGGCAGCAAGCTTTTGAAATGATGGAAGCATCAGTAGTTGTCTCCCTGTCTGGGCTGGATGTGGCCACCACCATTTTTTCCCTAAGCCTTATGTGTAGAAACTGTAGACAGAAAAGCCTCTGCTGGCCTTCCCAGCAGTGTGCATTTGCATGACAGTGCTTGCTGCTTCTGTAGTCAAGGTTGCAAGGGTCTTATTTTTGTTGTTGGTTTTTGTCCTTTTTCTCTTTTTTCTATTCTTCTCTCTGTGGGCCTAGGGTCAAGTTGTTTTCAGAGCTTGCTTGTATTCTATTTGGTTGTCTGAGGGTTTGGGCAGGATGCTTTTGCCACTAACTCTGAATAGCCCATACACTAGAAGCCAGTGGCTAGGCTTAGCTCATTAACATTAAAAACAACAACAACAACAACAGTCCTGCCCCAGGCACTGAAGAAAGGGAATCTTTTAGACAGACTATGTTGTCTGGGTGACCACAGAGTGAGGGAAACATTTTCAGATCTGCTGTGGATGCTGTCATTTGATGCTTTTTCTCTTGCTCCAAGTGGTCCCCACAGATCAGGGCTTCCAGGATGGACTGGAGACAGACAGACAACATGACCTTAGGTTTAGACGGAGTCTTTTCTTTCCTTTTTTTTTTTTTTTTTCAGCTTGGATTTCCTTTCCTTGTCTTTTTCCTAATGACTAGAAACATAAAAATTCAAAATTCATTTGATAAATTTTTCAAAAGATGAAAATAGGTCTTTCAGAGTTTGGGGTCAGAATCAATTCCAGGAGCTGTGCAATGGATTAACAGATATGAATTTTGCCGTGTGGTATCTGCTTCACTTTCCCCAAAGCATTGTTATCAGTCATACAAAGATATTACTTTTATGCTGAACTGAATGTACATGTATATTTTAACAAAGAAAGAGGGATCAGGAGCATAGCACAGTCAGTAAAGTGCTTTCCTTGTAAGCATGGAGACCTAAATTCAATTCCCAGACCCCACATAAAACAAGCCAGGGGAGTGGCTGTATATTTGTAATCCTAGTGCTAGGGAAGCAGAGGTAGACAGATCCCTGGGCCAGCCTAGCCTACTCAGTGAGGTCCAGGCCAGTAAAAGACTCTCTCTCAAAACAAAAATGGACAGTACCTGAGGAAGGGTACCTAATCATGTTCTCTGGCCTCCGCAGGCATTCACACCCATACACATGTATAAAGAAATTCATCTGGAAACAATGCCAGCAAGAAGTTTCCTGGTCAGTTCAAGGTTGATTTCTCTGTCTTACACTCACTGTGAGCAGTGTCATCAGCAATAGGATCTTACCATCTAGTTAAGATGGGTAACCAAGAGCAATGGCAATAGCTTGTGTTTCCTGAGACCTGTACAAGATCAAGACAGTCAAAGTTCCAGCATGAATTGGGAGGAGCCTCTAAGGCCTAACCCTTGGCAGAGGAGTTGTTAGCAGTTGATGGCTGTTAAGGGAGTGAGAGTGGGTCTTTGGGGACATGGCCACAGGCAAGTAGCCCCATCCCCATTCACATATGAGCAGCACTAACTCGACTCAGGGGATTAGTAACAACAACAAAAAGACATGGAGTTGGGAAGATACGGTGCAGGGCACTAGGAAGAGTTGGAGGGGTAATGTGTGACAATTTCAAAGAATAAATAAAGTATTATTTTTTAAGTATTTCATCTTTATTTTGTTTATGAGTGTTATGCCTACATGTATGTAGGTATACCCATGTCATGCAATGTCCGTGGATTACAGAAGAGTGTCAAATCCTCCAGAACTGGAGTTATTGATGGTTATTAGCTGCCATGTGGGTGCTCAGATTCAAATCTGGTCTTCTGGAGGAACAGCCAGAGCTCTTAACCACTGAACCATCTCTCCAGCCCCATAAAATACTATTTTTAAACAAAAATGAATTCATTTTGTTCGTTATAGGCTTAGGGGGTGAATGTACTGGTTCAGTCTGGGAATTTTAGGCATGGAGCTTAGACTCCTGATCGGCTCAGTTTATTTGAAGCATCTTACAGATTTGCTGGCCAGCCCAGACCCTCTCTTCCAAATTCCTCTTGGTTCAAGCAGAGGTCACATCTCCTTTGGCCAGAGAATCTCTAGCTGCTGTCCAGTCGGAAATATCTGAACTTTCTTTTGATCTATTTAATCTCTCCAGAGAGAGGCAGACGTATTTGTTTCTTGGCCATCAACAGTTAACCGCCCTGTGGTTTCTACACACACACAAAAGACAAATCACAACCGCTGTCAGGATGTCACACACTCTCAGTAAAACCCAAGACTTTAACACGAGCTCATTGCCTTGCTATACATAAATCGCCCCTTGAATTTGTCCAGAAAAAGGCAATCTATTTGAGTTTTTAACACTCTTGAGGGCTTCTTAGGTTTCTGCTGGAAAGCTGCTTGGTTCGCTCTCCCTTACTTAGCCATGAAGGCTTCATTAATTTGCTCAGCGAAACCCACCATGTGCCAGCACTATGCAATAGATGGTGCACACAGGTGGAGCTGTGGTGTGCAACCCAGGCATGGTGCACACAGCCAACTTCACGCTCGCCTCATTGACATTAGGTCAGTAATATCACCTTCATTTCCAAAGAATAGCTGGTGTTTCCACTTCCAGAACACATTCCTTTCTGGAAGGTTTTTCTGTTGCTTAGCTCAATGTGTGTGCCCAGCTTCAGATGGAGAGGAGAAGACCAGGAATAAGAAAGCATACATCCCTATGGGCAAGGTGGTCTGCTTTGAGGTCATCTTCAGGCATGGAATTTTGTCACCAATTTTAGTCATTTGTTTCACTGGAGCGCGCATTAGATTCTGTAGATACGTATGGAGGGAGAGGGCCAGGCTTTTAGATGTCTGTATAGACTCTAGCATATTAGTTTCTTTTTTAAAAAATTGTAAATTATTCATGACATAAAATTTACCATCTTTGCCATTTTGAAGTGTGCAGTTCCACAGTCTTATGTACATTCTCATTGTTGTGCAAGCAAGCACTCTTATCCTGAAGAACTTAAACTTCTCCCATTAAACAGCAACTCCTTGGGGCTGGAGAGATATCTTAGTGGGTTAAAGCACTGCACTAGCTGTACTAGATGGAGGTCCTGAGTTTAGGATTTTAGTGGCTATGTAAAAAAATGCTTGCACATGCCTAGAACCCCAGTACTCTGCAGGGCAGTGAGAGGATCACAGGAACCTGCTGGCTGCCAGCCTAGCTCCAAGCTCAGTGGGAGACCTTGTCTAAAAGGAATAAGGTGGAAAGCGCCAGATGTCCTGACCTGGCCTCTGTATATGCACATACTGGATGTACACATCTGTGCACACACACACACACATATGCACATCACACACAGCCCAGTTAACTCCCTGTTCCCCTCTCCTCAGCCCCTGGAAACCACCATTTTGCTTTCTGACCCTAAGAATTTCACTATGCCAGGTGCCTCCCCTAAGGAGAATCACACAGCATTTCTCTTTTTGTGACTGCTGTTAATTCACTAAGAATAATATTCTTGAGGTTCATTCATATTGCAACGTGTATCAGAGTCTTCTTTTTTTAAGACCAAATAATACTCTATTGCATAGTTTATATTCATTGTGTCTATCCATTTATGCACTGGGGAACACTTGATGGCTTCTAGCTTTAGGCTTCTATGTATGCACCCATGAACATGGGTGTGCAAGTATGTCTTCAGGACTCTGCTTTCAATTCTCTGGGATATATAATTAGAAGTAGAATTGCTGGATCATGTGATGATTCTATTTCTATTTTTATTTTACTACATTATTTTTCACAGAAGCTATACTGTTTTATATTCCTAACAACGGTGTATAGGGTTCTGGTTTCTCCATATCCACACTGATATTCTTATTTTTGGTTTTGTTTTGTTTTTACACCATGGTAGATCTAAAGTGGCATTTCCATTTTTAAAGATGAAACAGTGAATGAACAACATATCCTATGCCAATCCTCCATTTTTAGGTAAACAGATACATATCAAGAAATGTTGGGACTGGAGAGATGGCTCAGCAGTTAAGAGCACTGGTTGCTCTTGCAAAGAACCTGGGTTTAGTTTCTAGCATCCACATGGTAGCTCACAACCGTCTGTAACTCTGGTTCTAGGGGGATCCAATGCCCTCTTTTGGCTTCTGCAAGTATTGCACACATGAAGTGCACTTAAATATACACAGGCAAAACACTCATACATATAAAATAAATAAATAAATGTTAACATTTGCCTTTATATACCAATTATCAAAGCCCAAACAGTATAAAAGTCCAAATAGGAAGGGCCTAACAGAATCAAGCCAAAGGCTTGAGAAAACTTTTTTGTTGGTTATCTAATGTGACTTTCATGAATGTCTCAGTTTCCTATTTTTCTTTTCCTATTGCTGTGATACAAATTTCTGGCAAAAGTAACTTAAGGAAATAGGGTTTACTTTGTAAATTAAAAAAAAACTAATTTTATGTGTATGAGTGTTCTGCCTGCATTTATGTATGTGTGCTCATTGCCAGCAGATGCCATAGAGGGTGTCATATCCCCTGGAACTGGAGTTATAGATGATTGTTAGCCACCATGTGGGTGCTGGGACTCAAACTGGGTCCTCTGCAAGAGCAACCACTGCTTTTACCCACTGAACCACCTTTCCAGCCCCAGAAAGAGTTTATTTTGTCTCACAGCCCATTGTGGCAGGAAGTCAAGACAGTAGAGCCTTGGAAGCAGCTGGTCACATTGTACCCACAATCAGGAAGCAGGGAGTGATGAATGCTGGTGCTCAGCTAGCTTGCTCACTTTATATAGTCTAGGACTTGAGCCCAGGCAGTGAGTCACTTTTAGTGTGGGTCTTCCCCTATACGCCTTCAGCTAATCTAATCAACGTGATCCCTTGCTGGTGTACCTGGAAGCTTTTCTCTTAGGTGATTCTGAATCCTGTTAACACTGATCATCACCATGGGATTTGGCTTTAGGCTAACTTGTTCTATGGATCTAACTGAAGGAGGATTCCCAGAATTGATTAGAGAAGACCTGAAGGTTGGAACTAGTGGAAGATGTCTGGGTTGCAGAGATTAGCTGCCAACAGCTTGCCTTTCGTTGGTCTACAGATTTTAAATCAAATTGGGGGGAGGGGTCTCGTTTCTGCCTATAGCCCCTTTGTCCTATACCTTCTCTGACCTCTAGGACTTTCATACATTGAATGTTCTGGATCTAAACTAGTGCTTGTCCCTGTATGTGAGAGCCCAGCCCCAGGAGCAATTTACGATATTGAGTTACCCATGATTTTTCTTGGATCCTGGTCTGTACAGAACAGTGGGAAGGAGAGTAAGTAATAACTGGGGCTATTCCATCCGAAACACCGCATTCTTCAATCATAAATGTGTTGGCCATTCAGTGGCAGTTCCTTCTTTTTCTGGACCCTCCAGCATTGAGGTAATTATGGCTGGCGAAGTCCATCCAAAAGAAAGTAGAATAGCAAGTTGTGGCTACACAGACAAGGTGAAATGAGGAACTGGATCCAAGAAAACCATCACCACAAAAGTTTCCTGGCTATGACTACATATGGGGCATGTATAGGGTGTGTAGAGAGGTCTGGTCATTCCAGGTCTCCCTGTCTGTTGATGTACATTTTTCATGGAAGCTGGGAATATGTAAAAACATTTGCTGAAAGGAAAAGACTAGTAAGTCCCTCCTTTGGAAGTTGAGATTATACCCCTGTAATCTTATCATGTGAGAGGTTTGGGACCAGCCTGAACTAGATAGGAAAATCCTGCTTTTAAAAAAACAAAAATAAGACTGAGATGGCTTAGTGGGAGAAAGCAGCCAAATGTGATAACCCGAGTTCAATCCCTGGAGCCCACACGGTGGAAGGACAGAATCCAGACTCCCAGGTTGTTCTCTGACTTCCACATGTATACCGTGTCATTTGTGCACTTATGCAAACACATAAATAGATAAGTAAATAAACAAATGTAATTTAAAAATGCAAAGCCAAACAGATTGTATCTGTTAGTAGGTGACAGGTGAATTGCTGGAGCCATTGGCTCATCAAAACACAAGAGGCTCACACAGGAAAAGAGATTAAAATGACCTCTGTGTGCAAACCCATTAACAAAATGAAATTTACAGGTGGCTTTGTGCAAAAACCATGAAGACAAAAGAAATTGAGTCAGGAGCCCCTGGGCATGGTTCCCAAACTTCTGGGTCCCTAAAGTGCAGGCAAGGAGCCATGGACTGATGCTCTGCTCCCCTTGCAGCATTTTAACTTGGCCATGCTTCTGTGATGATTATCAAAGAAACCAAAGAGGGCAGGCAGCTCAGAAGGGCTGTGGTCGCAGCCTAACCATTTGCTACCTTCTGGCCAGGGAAGACTTTTCATAAAGATGGAGATGCGTTCTTCCACCTTAGCTAGACTGGTCTTTTCTGCAATGGATTGCATGTTGTGATCAAGACGCACAGGTCCATGTCTGCACTTCTTCTTATAAAGCTCCACAGGCTGACAGATATGTACTCCTTCCCTGAGCATCCAGTTTCAAGGCAGAAGAAAGGAAGTTTGCTTTGACCGAGTGTCTATGCTTTTTCAATCGTTTATTTGGTTTTTTTTTAGTCAAGCCTTTGAGATTAGCAATACCCATTCTGACAGATAAGAAAAGCAAGGTCTGTAGCCTGACTTGTCTAGTGGCACAGGCTTAGTTACTGGCGGAACTCAGATTCAATCTCAAGTAAGATCCTTGCAGAATCCCCTCCCAGTGCACATATTCATGTGCATGAGGTTGGAAGTTAATATCAGATATCTTCGTCAATCACTCTCTACCCTGTTTTTTGAGCATGTACCTGGTTTTGACATGAGTTCTGGAGACCAAACTCAGGTCCTCATGCTTGTACAGCAGGCATTTTATCCAGTAAGCCATCTTCTCAGACCTGTTTTCTCCTCTATGTTTGTGTATATCTGTATGCGCATACATGTTCATGTGTGCATGAATGCATGGGCACATGTGTATGCATGTGTGTGGAGGCAGGAGGTCAACGTCAAATATCTTTTTCAGTCACTTCAGTTTATTGACACAGAGTCTCTCACCGAGCCTGAAGCTCATGGATTCAGTTAGACTGACTTGCCAGTCAGCTCTCAGGAATCTGCCTGTCCCTGCCCCCGCCTCAGCACTGGGGTTTCAGACCTGTGCCACTGCTGCTGTGGGAGTTGGGGGTCTGAACTCAGGTCCTAATGCTTGCACAGCAGACACTGTACCCGCTGAGCCATCCCCTCAGCCCTCTCCTTCTCTCTTTGTCTTCCGCCTTTCTGTGGATTTTCTAGTTCCTCGTTGTTGTTTGTTCTGAGGTCTAACCCGTACCCTCCATGCTGTCTTTCTTGGAAGACAGTGGCAGTTTAAAGATTCTTTGGGGCCTTAAAGGTATTGGCTGTGGAGTCAGAGTGCTTTTGCAGAGTGACCACCAGGTCTCAGTAAGCCTGAAAGCAAGCTGCACCTGCCGCGTTGAACTCAGTGGCCACCGTCCAGATTGCCCCACAGTGAAGAAGCAGGCTGCCTTTCATGTTTCTTCTGTATGTAGCTTTTGTTTTTCCCTTTTGTCTCTGCCTGTCCTTTTCCCCCAAATACCACAAAATACTGTTTCAGCCTGAGGTTTCAATTAGGTTCTGGCATGATGTGTTCATGCCACGCTTTGTGTGGCCCCCACCAGAACATCCTTCCTGGGGCTCCCTTTGAGAGGGAACCTCTGCCTCCTTGCAGAATTCCTTTTGCATGCCACCACAAGGGCCCCTCCGTTTCTCATTTGTCCAAAGTCTTATTTGTCTTTGGAGAAGCGAGATACTTGCCTGTGAGTGTGACTGGGGAGGACTGATATCTTTTAAAGAAAGCCAGACTCACTGTAGAGAGTATTGCCCCCTGCCTCAGTCCCAGTGAATACTGAGACTGAATGTTGGAGAGTTGCATTCGTTTGGTAAATAGTGAAGGGAGCCGCCCGCCTTTTTTCCCCTGTTAGCTGTGCAGATTTGGATGGAACGTGTTCTGCCTATAGAAAAGGCCTGAAAATAAAATCTCTTAGCAAATAACTGAGCCCAAAGGGATTCCTGTTTTTATCCCCAGGTAGAAAGGTTTTTTTTTTTTTTCTTTCCACATTTGCTCTGAGAAGCCAAAGGGTCATCAGATGCAAGGCTTCATTCCCAGGCTCCTGTAGACGCTTATGGAAAAAGTTGGCAGTTGGTGTGCAGGCAGTAGATTGCCACTTTCGGCTGTCCTTTGTGTCTGTCCCTGTGTTTGTGCCTAAGCCGTCTGGCTTGCTGTTTATTTTGTTCTGAAAGCTCTTGGGTGTCTGGGATTGGGTCTATTCAACCCCTCAGTATAGAGGCATGTAAATGAGTCTGTTAATTCAACTGGGCAATTGATTAAGCTGGGTTTTCTTTTTTTAATGTGCTCAGTGCTGTCCTAGGCTCAGCAAGGAAGCATGAAAGAAGTCCCAGGGGTCTCTGTTCGTGACTTTGAACAGCTCCAGGCACCTTTCTGAACTTTCTGTGGCATAAAGGATAATGGTCAGACTAGCTGAGTTCATGGGTTTTGTTTTGTTTTGTTAATGGAGACAAGGTCTTACTCTGGCTAGCCTGGAACTCAGGTGCACTGGGTAGGTGCACGTGAAAGTAGGTGCCTGCAGAGGCCAGAGGTGTCTGATCCTATTGAAGCTACAGTTACAGGCAGTAATGAGCCGCCTGACGTGGGTTCTGAGCTTCCTGCCCTGGGTTCTGGGAACCAAAGTTGGGCCCTCTGCAAGAGCAGCATGTGCTCTTAATCACTGAGTCCTCTCCCTGGTCTCCTAGCTGAATTCTTAAGAACTCTTCCAGCTCCGAATCTGGGATGATGATCAGTGAGATGGAAAGATTCAAGACAGCTAAAAAGACAAGACTTGCTGTCATTACAAATACAATTCAGGCTGGGGATGTGGCTCGGTGATTAAAGTGCTTTCCTTGCAAGCCTGAGGACTTGGAGTTCAGATTCCCCATGCAAATGCCAGGTGGGCCTTGCTCCCTGCCTGTAAATCCAACCTCAGAGAGCAGAGTCAGGAGCTCCACAAAATGCTAGCCACATTGGTGAGCTCTAGGTTTCATTGAGAGACCCTGCCTCAATGAATAAGATGGAAGAGCCATTGAAGATGATTCCTGACATGAGTCTCAGGCCTCTATTTGCATGTGCACCCAGATGCATACACACACACACACACACACACACACACACACACACAGAGAGAGAGAGAGAGAGAGAGAGTAAAATGGTGCTTGCCTTAGCAAATACTTAAAAGCCTGCTGTGGTGGTATGTCTGTGATCACAGCACTGGGGAGACAGAGACAGGAGGATCCGTGGAGGTCACTGGCCAGTCAGCATAGCTGAATCTATGAGTTCCAGGTTCAGTGATAGACTCTTACAAAAATAAGGTGGAAAGCAATTGAGGAAAACGCCCAATGATCTGTGGCCTTCACATGTGCACCTGCTCACACACATGAACACAGCCACAGGAACATGAACACAAACATGCACCACCCCCAACACACACAATGATATAGCTTAGTAATATAGAGAAATTTCTTTTTTTAGTTTCCAGAGTAAGATGGCCAGCAAACAAAAACACAAGATGTCCAGTTAAATTTGAACTTCAGATAAACCATGAATAATTTTTATTCTAAGTATTTAGTATAAGTCTGTCCCATGTACCATATGTTGAAAACATGAATTATTTGCATTTTATCTGGATGCTGTGATCCAGAGGGACTACAGACTGGGGACATATGGAAGGGTCACCCCTTAAGGCTGCCTCTCTCTGCCATTCAACCATCCTAACTGTCTTCTCCTTTCTGCCACAAGGCCAGGGTAGGCCTCCTGCTTGTGATGCTTCCCCCTTATTCCAGAATCCTTCATATTTCAGTTCAGAGGTTGCTTCCTCATCTCCTCTATTATCCCAGAGACTTAGCCTTCCCAACACTAGTGTGAAGCGTTTGTTTGTTTGTTGTGTGTGTGTGCACACGTGCATATGCCATGTCATTAACGTGGCAGTCTCTCTACCATGTGGGTCCTAGGAATCAAACTCAGTGCTTGGCAGCAAGAACCTTTGCCCGATGAACCATCTCTCTGGCCCTACAACTTTTAATTTGTTGTGCTGTGTGTGTTCGATGACATTGATGTCAGCTCTTCTGTCTACCCACTGTCCTCACAGCTTACACAGATAATCCTTAACAAAGACAGCAGATGAAAGGCTTCCCAAGGAGTTAGAAGCCTTAGTACTGGGTGTGGGTTTCTGAGGAGGGTTGGACTGTCTTAGATGATCCGATTAGAAGAGCAGAGGCAAAGTGGCTACTGAGGTGAGAATGTTTCCAGAAGGGCCAGGAGCACATATGAGTGGTCAGCTTTAGACTCAAGTGGATAGCTACTACCTGGAAACAGTCTCAGGGCTGGACAGGTGCGGCAGGCTACTGAGGAGAGGGGTGGGGTGGAGAAGGCTGGTCCATGTTGTAGTGTTATTAAGTTCTGCTAAAGAAGGCATCCTTCTGGAAGCAGCTGAGGATGTAAGTTGAGGGTAGCAAAGAACCCGAAGCTGGGAAATCCTCATGAGACCCCCTCAGCCTCCTAGGCCAAAGGCCCAACTCAGTTCAGGCAGCTCTGAGTTCAGTGAAGAGCCCAGGCCATTCCCAGCTCACTGGTTCCTGTGGTCAGTCTCTGAGATGAGCCAGACTGCTGGCTTGGGCTTGAGATCCTGCACTCAAGAGTCTAAAGCAAGCTGGCTCGAGTCCTAGGCCAGCCTAGGGTACACAGCAAAACCCTATCTCAGTAAAAATGAAAGAGAAACTGAGGTGATGTAAATTGGGGTCCCTGCTGTTGCCCCCGAAGTCTAAGAAGATACAGTGCCAAAACATCCTTTACTTAGTGTGGGCCAAACATTCTTTCCACCGAAGCTTCCTTCTCCTTTGTCTTTTTCTCCTCATCTGCTCTCCAGTGGACAGGCGAGGCAAAGTGTTGAGTCCTCTGCCTAGTTTCCTGGCCTGTGAATTTGCTGCACCTGTCTACACATGATGCCTTAAGGTTTTCTACCTGATTCCATTGTGATAGCTTTCCATCACTGTGACAAAATACCTGGGAAAGTCAACTTACAAGGAGGAAAACTTTCCTTTGCCTCATGGTTTAAGAGGGGTGTGTGTGCGTGCATACATGTGTGTATGTGTGAGAGAGAGAGAGAGAGAGACAGAGAGAGAGAGAGAGAGAGAGAGATTGATTGATTCTCAGGTGTTGTTCACTCATTTTGAGACAGGGTCTCTCTCACTGACCTGGAGTTTGTTATGTAGGCTAGACTGGTTGATCAGTGAGACCCAGGGTCTTTGATCCCCAGTTCCAGGATTACAGGTTCACACTATCATGACCAGCTTTTTAAAAGTGGGTTCTGGGGCTCGAGCTCAGGTCCTCGTGTTTACATGGCAAGTGCTTTATTGACTAAGCTATGTCCTTAACCTAGTTCTCTGATTCTGGAGCCTTTGGTGAGGTAGTGTGTTAAAGGAGGCTTCTCCTGTCCTGGTAGGTCAAGAAATGATGAGAAAAACCAGGCCAGGGGCCTAAATCCTAAATCTCCTCCAGGGATGAGCCCCTTGTGCCCTGACTTCTTTCCACTGGTCCCCATCTCCTAAAGGTTCCACTGCCTGAAAACAACACTGTGGACTCCCAGCCAAACCTCTATTTAGCATATGAGTCTGTGGGGCCTTTAAGGTTCAAACCATTATATCCGTGCTTTGTTCCTATTGCTGTTGACAGCTTTGGCCTAGTACCAATAGACCCAAGGATATACATCTTTGTACACACATGAATACACACATGTATACATAAGCACAAAATATGTATGTAGACATAATTCATAAAGCCATAAATATACACTGTACATATGTACATGCAAAATACATTGCATATGTATACATACATAGGAAAACTATGTACACGTATATATACATATTTTACTTAATTGATAGGTAGTTCCCGGCAGTTAAATCAAGTCGTTTCCACAGTTCTTGCTTGAAGTGTTGCCATTTCCTCTGCCTGAGGGTCTCTGGTTCCTGAGACCTCTTCACAGGGCATTTGTACCAGAGTTTGCTTCCCCATAGCTCTGGAGAACCTCTGTCAACCCTTGTAAAGAAAAACCCCTGCCACATGGCCTTCTGGAGGTTGTGTGCCTGCCATATTTTTCATGCGGATGTATCCGCTCACATGGACATGTTTTCCTAAGCCATAAGAAACTCGTTAGGACCTCCTGCTTCTACTGAAGTTGTCAGGCTGCTTTTCTGACAGTGGACCAAACTGGCTTTCTCCTGACAGAACCCCCTTTCAGACTTTTATTTTTTATTAAATATGACATTTTAAGATGTAACACCCTGTGACACACAGCTTGAAGAGTTTTGAACACCATGGTGGGGTTTTTTTTTTTTCCCATAATGACATTTGTTTATGGTCACTTTTTCCAGCTTTAGATTTACTGTGACGTGAGAATAAACGGAAACATTTCAGACTGAGAGTGGCCAACCTGGCCAAAGCTGACTTAGCCAATTCCTATGAAGCTAGGGGTCTGGGAACTTGCCACAAACAGGAAGATGCCACCTTGTCTTAGCTCGCCTTCAATTGCTCTGACGAATATCAGCTTAGGGAGGAAAGAGTTTATTTCACTCACATCTCCTGGGTCAGGGTTCATCACTGAGGGAGCCCAAGGTAGGAGGAGCTCAGGGCAGGAACCTGGAGGCAGGAACTGGTGATGGAGGAACAGGCCATGGAGGAATGCTGCTTACTGGCTTATTCCTCTGGCCCATGCTCAGCCTGCTTTCTTATACAACACAGGACCGCCTGCCCAGGGTGGCACCACTCACAGTGGGCTGGACTCTCCCACATCACTCAACGTTCAAAAGAGTGCTCCACAGGCCCAGCTAATGGAGGCAATTCCCCAGTAGAGGCTCCCTCAACTGAGGTGTATCAAGTTGACACTAAAGCTATTCAGCACATGCTGTTTCCCAGTCTTTCTGGAAAAGTGTGCAGAAGGCAAGCCATGGTATCCACAGAACTCCAGAGAACTCTGTTCTCTGTCTGTAACAACAATGGTCTTGCATGGCCTGGGCTGCCGGCCTGTAACTGTAGCATGTGTGCTCTCTTCCGCGCTACATGGGCCTTTTCTACAAATCTAGAAAATGTCTCTCAGCCCTTTGAATGGGTTGTAGCTTCAGCCTTTGGCCACATCTGTGCGTGTATGTGTGTGTAACTTGAGAGTTCTCCAAAGTGCAGTATGGTAAGAGCTTGGTCAGCAGGTGGGAGTGTTGAAAGGTGGTAGAGGCTTTAGGAGGTAGAGCGTAGTGGGAGATCCATAGGTCTTGGAGGTGGGCCTTCAAAAGGAACTTTGTAACCCAGTCTCTCTCCCCCTCTCCTTCCCTCCCTCCCTCCCTCTCTCCCTCTCTCTCTCCTCTCTCTCTTCCCCCCTTCATTTCTCCTCCATCCTTTAATTGGCATGCAGCTTTCTATCCTAACACACCTGCTACCCACTGTCTCCCCTAGAACAGAGCCGGTCCAGCTTCCTTGCCTTTAAATCTCCAAAACTATGACCCAAGTAAATATTTTCTCTCTGTAAATTAATCACCTTGAATCATTATAATAGCAGAAAACTGACTAGAACAGAATACACTCCTCTCTCACACAGCAAAGTTCCACTTATCCTTCACAGTTATAATCTCATATTTTTATGTATTTAGTTAGTGTCTGTCTTCTCCCTGAGATTATAGTTGCCTGAGGTCTCTTATCACACATTTACTGTAGCAAGTGGAATAAGATGACCTTTCAAACTGAGGTAATAAACCCCCAAATGCGTGAGTGTTGATTGTCCCACATGGGTAGAGATTCTGCCTTATACATATTCCATCATAGTGCCTGACATACAATAGGTAGCCAGTGGATGCTGGGGGAGTGAACAAGCATTGCTGCATGCATGGCACCTCGCCCCACTCTGCCTTTGACTTCAAGGACATGAGCTTCCACTTAGGGGGATAGTATGCGCTAAGAGAAAACGAGCATTTCAGTGGGCACTGGGAGTCAGATCTTTGTATCTGAGTCAGACCTGAGTTGTTGTGTGCACATATAGATTTGTGTATGATGTCACATGTAGATGTGTGTATGATGTCTGTGTACACATATCTATGAGTGAGGTGCACACGTGTGTGTGGTTTGGAGGTCAGAGAACAACCTTGGGTGTCAGTCCTAGCCTTCCACCTGGTTTGAGACAGGGTCTCTCTTTTGTTGCTTGCCCTTGTGTACAACAGACTGGCTAGGTAGCTCCTGTATCTACCTTCTATCTCATCGTAGGAGAACTGGGATTACAGGTGTGTGCTACCATGCCAAGCTTTACATGGGTTCTGGGGATTCAAACTCAGGTCCTCATGTGTATGTGGTGAGCACTTTATCCACTGAGTCATCTTCCTGGGTTTTGATCCTATAGCTCTGCCACGTTCTAGTGGTGTGATTATTTAGTAAATTATCCCCTCTTGGCCTCAGGTTCCTCATTTCTAAAATACGATGCATTGCTAGGATAACATGAACCAGTCCACATGCAGTGCCTCACCCAGCATGATGCAAGCTCTCACCCTGGTAAGCATCACTGTGATGAATCCAGCAAATCCCTGTGCATTCAAGTATGGTTAGGTCATTGACCACAGTGACTCCAGGCGAGGCTTTGCATTTTCCTGAGCTTTGGGTTTCTACTATGTAGAATTGGAGGATTAGGGCTTAGCTGTGTTCTTTCCAAGTGTGACAGTCCATGCAGTATAGAGACGGTGAGATCAGAGGGAGTAACTGTGGCAGAGGAAGTTTCCAGGAACAGGTGGCTGAGCCACATCTGGAAGGTCAGGAAGAACTTGTATAGACAGAGAATAGGACTCTAGAAAAGAGGTCATGCAAAGGTACAGAGTTGGAGACGAGGCATGCAGCATTTGTGACGGAGGAACAGTGGGAGGCAGCTCCCTCGGAATGATGCGAAAAGAAGATTGTAGAACTAGGTTCTTAAGAGAGAGGTGATTCGGAGAAGGAAGGTTTGGGGAGCACACTGTTTAAGCTATATAAATGGGGAGAAGGCCAGGGAGCTCAGGGTGAGGGAGTCTGGCTAGGAGGACACATAGCCCTTCTGCCAGAGGCTGACCAGGGGCTGGGCTGGGATCGGCAGGAAAAATGGGCAGGAGGAGCCTAGAATGGATGAACGACACAGCCTGGTGTCAGAACCAAGACAGGAGGTGAAAGAGGTTTCCAGAATGCTTACTACCACTCACAGAGTTGTATTCCATCCTTGAGGAAAATAGATTATGCCCTAGAAATGAGTATTGGTGGTTGGCAACTGATGCCCCCCGTATCTAACTGAATGAAGGGTTGAATGCCAGAAAGAGTGAAGCCGACTCCAGTGTGCAGCACGGAGGCAGACCTGTCCGCTTCCGCAGATGTCCTGAGATGAAGGGAGCAGGTCAGGAGATCAGGGAAGAGGCAAGCGTGTAGCTTTAGGGATCCAAATGGAAACAGGTTACTCTCTAGGGCCATAAGGGAAGGGCAGGAAATAAGCTTCCTTTAATCAGCTGCACTGGCAAGAGGAGAAAATCTGTAGATATGCAGGAGATCCAGAGGGCATGAGGTGGACAGGCAACCCGACATCCAGTAGTGACCGAGGTGGTCGCAGCATGGCTGTAGCCAGCACAGCAGTGGGAAGCTCAGATTGGAACAACCTGGTGGTTCCAGCATGGGACAGTTCTGGGGGGATGCTGTATTAAGGGTAGGTGTCATATAGACCTGCTTAAGGCTGAGCTCTACCATTTCCCCACTGTGTGACTGCAAGTGAGTCACTCGACTTGTTCAGACTTCAGTGTCTTCATTCTCCATAGGTGAGACTGTCTATAGAGAGTCTGGCATGTAGCAGGTACTCTGCAAATTGTCAGCATGAAAAACCATTGGCTGAGGATATAGTTCAGGTACTAAAGTGCTTCCCTAGCGTGCAAGAAGTCCCAGGTCTAATCTCCACAACCACATAAAAAGGGGTATGGTGAAATATGCCTATTACCCAAGCTCTCAGAAAGTACAGGTAGGAGGATCAGAGGGTCAAGGTTATCCTCAGCTATACAGTGAGTTTGAGGTCAGCCTAGGCTACATGAGACCCAGTCTCAAAACCAAACAAGCAAACAAACAAAACTAACCTTAGGCTTGGTCAGAGAGTTAAAGTCACATGCAAATGGTAAGATAAGAGGGTGTTCCTTCTCTTGGATTGCTGCTCTGATTGGCTGTCAGGGTAATTGTTGACAACTCAGTCAAGAACTTCCTCCCTGCAAGAGCTCTGGATAACCACAGTTTTGAATTGCTAGATTGTAAGTCTACAAATGTAACCTTTTGTCTAGGTCAGCCCATTGGCAGTGAGTGGCATGGGGCCAGACTGATCCCCTTTATCACCTGGGTTCGCTGCATCAGTAAAGCAATGGGTTTCAGAATGGTAATGGACCAATGGTATTGGCATCACTTAGAGACTTGTTAGAAATGTTGATTCTCAAGCCCCGGAAAGACCTATGGAAGCAAAGTCTGGGGTTCTCAATCTGTGCTTTAACAAGACCTCCAGGTGACTCTGATGTGTGTTACAGTTTGAGAGCCACCAAGTCAGCATTATCAACGGAAGTGGATTTGACTGTTGAGTGGTGCATGGAGGAACTTACATAAATGGAAGACTGCCTGAAAATGTTCAGGATTTTAAAAAGACATTTGGCAGAGGCTGAGGAGATGGCTTATCCAGTAAAGTGAAAACCTGAATTTCATAAAAGTGGTACATGCCCTATTTTCCCAGCCCTGGGGCCACAGGGACAGGCAGATCTTTAGAACTTATTGGTCAGACAGCCTAGCTGAAGCAGTGAGCTTCAGGTTCTGTTCAGAGACACACACCCCGCCCCCCAAAAAAGAAGATGGGCCAGCAAGATGGCTCACTGGATAAAATCACTTGCCACAAGTTTGATGACCTAAGTTCCACTGAAGCCACATCTAGCAAAGAAAGAACAGACTTCTGAAGGTTATCTTCTGACTGCCTCACATGTGCCACGCACACTTTTGCGCATGCACACACACAGATGAAATTTTTTTAAAGTTTTAAATAGGGTGACGAGCAGTTGAGGACGACACATGATATAGATCTCTTGCCTCTATATGCACTAACATACATCTGCACATACCCACATGAACACATATACACCACACATACACACATATACAAAGACATTTTTGTTCACAGTCTCTAATCCCAAAACCTAAGCCTATTAAGACTGTCAGAGAAATAAGATTTTTGGAGTGCCGTATACAAACATTAAGAGCTTAGGTTGCAGAGTTGTGAGTGTGGGATGGGAAGTTTGGGATATGAGGCTGTTGATAAGCTAGATGTTTTTATATTTAAGCATCCATAATGGAACACTTCTCAGAACAGGAAAAGCTAAAAATCAGGCATCTCACCTCTCTTCTCTTCTGTCTTTTGCAGAACAGCTTTGTAATTCCAGAGCAGAAAATTGAGACCCTTAGAAGCCTTCCGCTCATCTGATTTTCCATAACTTTGTCTTCGAAAATGTAGCCTTTGGGGAAAAGCTGTTTAAACAGTCATCATCTACGTCTAGGCCAGACCTCAGAGTCCAAGGGCAGGCAGAGCCTCTGTCACAAACAGGAACACCATATGGATTGTGTAATCACTGCTGCGGCTCTGGCCGCTTCTGGATTATTTTCTAGATACAACGCTGGGAGCCTGTGCTCATAGTTTGCTTCGGGCAATGCTTTTATTTGATTTGAGGCCTGAACACATCGAAGACTTGCATCCACATGTGTCTAACTCATTCACATTTCACTCATCAGCGTGGGTTAGGTCAGCACCCTGCCCCTGCCGTGTCTAAACGTTATCAGATGCATGTGTGAAGCTGCTTCCTTTGAACAGGTCTATCATGTATTTCTGCCATCCAAATAGAACTTGGACCTGGAAAACAAAGGCTTAAGAGTTAAACTTAGAGTGAACTTGGGAGTCTGAATGAATCTAATGCTAAACCCAGATGTTATTCCTTATCCAACAATAGACTCGCATCTGTATGTACTGGAGCTCTCTTCCATGCTCACCTGAAATTTTCTCCTTACACACATGAGGGCCAAAGAATGTGCATTGTGTGGAAGAGCTCCAGCTCTGATTCCTTACACCTATTTTGCATTCTCTCAGGGTTCCTTCATTCTCACTCTGATCAAATGTAAAGCCCCCTGAAATCTAGAGCCCCCAACCCACATCAGCCACATTTGGCTTTCCTAGAAATCACTATTTTGCTTCCCACTTAGACAAAGTTCCTAGAAAGACAGCAAAGAGGGTTTTTTTTTAAATCATTTTGTGTTCATTTTTAATAAAGATGAACGGTGCCTACCATTGATAGCAACTGTGAAGATTCTTTTTCTGAGAATGTGAATTGTTAAGGTTATTTTTACATCCTTTTAAAATTAGTTTTTAGATCTCAATTTAAGCTTGTATGTATCTTAGAGTCAATTAGATCTGAAACTTTGCCCCTTCTCTAATATTTTATTTATTTGTTTATTTATATTCTGGGAAATGGTCTCACTATGATCTTCCTGACTCAGCCTGCTGAGTGATGAGATTGCCCACACACACCTGTCTCAGTGGGGCTCCTTTTTTCTTGATCTGCAACTTTCTGTGCTTTCTCTTGACTTAGATCTTTTATCCCCTGGGTATAACATCTCCACCTCTTAATTTATTCTTTAATCATGAGAGAATTCCTCTTCCAGTAAGAGTCTGTGAGAGTCAAACTATATTTTGAAAACTTTTCTTTTCCTTGACAATTTGATGGAATATAACACTCTAATTTAGAAGTTATTTTCTTCAAAATAGTAATTCATTATTCAGTTATCACTCAGCTTTCCAGCTGCCATTGAGAAAGCTAATGCTGTTTTGTTGTTGGCTTTCTCCCTCTTGGAGGCTGTTATCCTAAGTGTCATGAGATTGCACAGTGATGTGCATTAAAAAAAAATCATGCAGGGACATACACATTTATAAAAATAAATAAATCTTTATAAATGACCTATTTTGTTATAGCAGCCAAAGTGGACTAGGATAGCTGCTATGAATATTCCTACACAGGTTCCCATGTTTTCATTTTTGTGGGCATTTACCTAGAAGTGAAGTTTTGGGGACAAATGGTAACTCCATGTTTAACATATTGAGAAAATGCTAGGCATTTCCCCAAGAAGTTATTCTGTTTTACAAGCCAAACAACATTGTACAGAAATTCTAATTTCTTTACATTCTGATCAACACCTGTCAACACTTGTTAGTGTCTTTCCATTTTATTTAGCTTAGTGAGTGTGAAATAGTTTCTTGTGGTTTGGTTTGTGTGTCCCCAGTGACTACCAACAGTAAAATTTGTTATGTAAAATTTTTTGGCCATTTGTAAATGTTCCTTAGGGAAAATGTCGATTTAATCCATTTTCCCTATTGGAATACCTCTTTAAATGTTGAGTTATGGATGTTCTTTATAGATTCTGGATGCAAATTCTATACGTAAGGTATGACCCATTTACTAGTTACTTTTCTTACCATGGTGACAAATTACATGATAGAAGCAACATAAAAGAAATGAGCTATACTTTGGCGTGTAGTTTGGGAGTTCTAGTCTGTTGTGGTGACAAAGTAGCTCATATTCCGACAATAGGGTGCATGTGGCTGATCGCCTCACACAGCAGCTAGATCCAGAAGCAGAGAACTTGACTGCTCCACAAAGCAGCTCAAGCCTTCAAGGTCCACATCCAGTAACCCACCTCTGTCAGCCTAGGCCCCACATCTCAAAGTTCCATAGACTTCCAACAGGAAGCCATGAAGTGAGGACCAACTGTCAAATGCATGAGCCTATAGGGAACATTTGACACCCAAACCATAAGAACTTGAAAAAACCTTTGCGCAAGCCATGGTTTGTTATGGATTTTTCTCGATGGAGGTCCTACAAAGCAGTCCAATTTGTTTCTTCCTTTGCCACTTAGTTCTTATTTATTTATTTTTAATTTTTAAAAAGTATTTATTTTTATTTTATGTGTATGAGTTTTATGCCTGCATGTATGTAAGTATACCACATGCATGCAATGCCTGTGGAGGTTAGAAGAGAGTATCGGATCCCCTGGAAGTGGATTTATGGATGGTTGTTAGCCACCACATGGGTGCTTGGATTGAACCCAGGTCCTCTGTAAGAACAGCCATTGCTCTTAACCACTAAGCCAACTCTCCCAGTAATGTTATGTCTTTATTCATTTTCAACATCCTCCCCTTTCTCTCGTGTGTGTGTGTGTGTGTGTGTGTAAGGCAGAGGTGGCATCCAGTATGTTCCTCTATCACTCTACACCTAATATTTTGAGGCAGAGTCTCTCATAGTACCTGGAGCTCAGCAACTGCACCAGACTGACTGGCCAGAAAGCCCAAGGGATTGTCCTGTCTCTGCCTCTTCAAAGGTGGGATTGCAGACACATGCTGCCATGTTCAGCTCTTATGTGGGCACCAGAAATCAAGCTCTGGTCCTCATGCATGTGCAGCAAATACTTTAACAACTGAGCCATCCCCCTAGCTCCAAGCCTTTTCTCTTTTATTCTTGGTATAAGCACTAGTCAGTGTATTATGTGTTTTTTTTTTTTTCAAATAACCAAGCTTTTTGTTGTTGTTTTGTTGATTTTCTGTTTTGTTTTGGTTTTTTATTTTTTGGTTTGTTTTTTCATTCTCAATTTATTTCCATTCTAGTTTTCTTCCTTCTCTTGACTTTGGGTTTAATTTCCTTTTTTTCCAGTTTTTAAGGTAAGGGATTAGGCAATTAACTGGATTCCTCTTCCTCTTTTACTTTGCCTTGCTTTGTTATAAAACAGTCTTTATAACCCAGGCTGGCCTCAAACTTACTGTGCAGCTGAAGATCACCTTAAACATCAGATCCTCCTGCCTGTACCTCCAGAGTGCTGGGAATACAGATGTGGGCCACCACATCCGACCCTTGATATCTTCTTTTTACTCACAGTTATATATGGCTCTAAGTTTCCCTTCCAACTGCCACTGTTAACTGTATATGTGAATTTTGGTTTGTTATATTTCTTCTCTTTAAAAAATTTACTTATTTTTATCTTATTTATATGATTGTATTGCCTATATGTAAGTGCACCGCAGGCATGCAATGCCAGGAGAGGCCATAAGAGGGCATCAAATCCTCTGCAGTAGACTCCCCGACAGTTGTTAGCCACCATATCGGTGCTGGGAACCAAACCTGGGTCTTCTGCAAGAGCAAGTAGTACTCTTCTTACCTACTGAACCACCTCTCCAGCCCCTGTTTCTGTTTTTATTATTTCAAATTCTTTTGTCATTTTTTTCTGTGTGTTTCCTTAATTTGTTATTAAGAATATATTCATTTATGGGGCTGGAGAGATGGTCCAGTTCCAGGGGATCCAAAGCCCTTTTCTTCTGTCCTCCTTGGGCACTGCATGACATGGGTGCATTTACCCACATGCAGACACAACATTCATACACATAAAATAAAAAAGGAATATATTCGTTCTATGTATTTATGAAATCCTGACATTTCTTTTTGTTCTTGATTCCTAACCTCAATCCACTGTGGTCACAGATTGTCCTTTTTAAAATTTCAATCCTTTTGAATGTATTGAGGTTTATTTTGCAGTCTGTCATGGTTCATGGTTCATTCTTGGAGACTGTTTTGATACACATGAGAATATAGGCTCTGTTATGATTAGTAGGAATTGTCTATAAGTCTTCATTAAGTCTAGTGGACTTAGAGATATATGGTGGATGTCCGTATGCTCCCCTCCCTTGTTGACCTTCTGTCTCTTTGGTAATTACTGGAACTTGGGATATCAGAGTTGGAAAATACAATTATCTACTTTTCCTTTCAATTCTGCCCATTTTACTTCATATACTTTGGGGTCCATTGTCATGTCTTCCTGTTGGAGTAGCCCTTTGCCATTATAATATGTTTTTATTTGTCTCTAGTAACAGTTTTAAAGTCTGTTTAAATTAAGATAGCTACTGCAACTGTCTTAGCCAGCACCCACTTTGTGTTATGTGCAAGCCGACTTTCAAAGGCATTAGATAGTCATTCTGGAAAGGGGAGCCTCTGCTCTTCTGCACCCTACAGACCTTCCACCCTGTCCTCTATTCCAAGTTCCCCTTTGCTGTACTGTGCTTTAGTTACCACGTGGACATCCATGTGGACCAGCTAAATCATGACCTTGGGCAGTTCTATTTTCTAGCTTTCAAAACTTTGTAACTTTTAGCTCTTTTCTATTGTCTTTGGGGTTATTGTTATTTTAAATCGTGTGTGTGTACGCGCGTGTGCTCATGCGCATGCATGCCTATGCTCAGGGCCTGCGTTTGGTGTTGGGTGTTTTCTCCTTTCACTCTTCACCTGATTTTTTCAGTCTGAGTCTCTCACTAAACTCAGCGTTCACTGGTGGCTAGACTGGCTGGCCAGAGGGCTCTAGTGACCTGTTAATCTCTGCCTCCCCGGTGCTGGGGTTACAGAGGCATGCCAGCACACCCAGCTTTGATGCGAATGCCTAGACTCAAACTCACATCCTTGTGCCTCTGTGCAGTCACTTTATGAATGAGACATCTCCCCAGGTTTGAGCCATCTCCCAAGGAAATAGAGCTCAATGAGAAATTTAAACCTTTAAATTGTATTGGTAGGTAAATTCTTTAAATATTAGCTACTTTTTCCCTAAGTAGCCTACATTTTCTTGTATACATTCTAACAATTTTCTCCTGACCAGAGGTCTTTTTAATGTCAGAGATCCATATATTTGGAAATATCATAAATGCAATGAAAGAGAATACTTGTACTTGGAGTTATATTATTGTATTTCTTTTTCTTTTCTTTTGTAGTGATAAGGATGAGCTCAGGGCCTTCTTTGTGCCAGCAGGTGCTCTACCACTGAGCTCCCCAGTCTATACTTTCTTTTTAGTTTAGGTGTGAGATTTGGGCACCATGAATTCAATGTAAGAATGGTCATTGTTTTCAGATCATCTCCCAGCTTGAACTCCAGAGAACAGTAGCTCCAAAATTGGACCATAGCCCAGATCTCATTTTTAGGGGGTTAGGAAGAGCTGGCATTATCATCCAGTTCCCAGGTAATTCTTGGCACTGAGGGCCCCTTCAAGCAGATCTAGAACCATTGCTTTCATGGATGGGACATCAAGGGTCCTCCATGGGGACTAGGGGGACATTAAAAAGCAAATGAGAAAGGAAGAGGAGAAAAACAAGGGAGAGAACTCTGTGCTGATTTGCACTCAGCCCACAGCTACTACTTGGTAGCTGTTTTGTAGATTTCTCCCTTTGTCTGCACCAATAAACCATGGCAGAACCTGCTTGAGAAGGTTCTCCTCGTATCAAACTACAATTTGTTCTAATAGTGCTGGGATCAAATGTGGGTCTTAGCATGTGCTAGACATGGCTCAGCCGCTGGGCTATACCACAATTCCAGAATTGTACTTTTATTCAAAGGAGAAAAAGAGGAATGACATGGCTCTCCATGCCACGCCTTCCTGTAAAACCCTTCAAAGATGTTTTCTGTGGAATTCTGAAGGCTTTAGAAAGAATATGAGGAGGTTAGAAGAGTCTGAATGTTTTCTGAGAAGCCCTAAGATATTTCTTAAGGCAAGGGACCACTAGGCAGTTACTTCAGGGAGTCACGTGAGCTCAGGCTTCAGTTACCTCTTGGTTGCAGATCTGAGAAGGCGCAGGAGCATAATACATAAGCTACAGGAGCAGGAGGCCAGCCCAGGGATGGGCAGGAGTGACAGGTAGGAAGAGGCCAGGCCACTCTTCTGGGTTATGTCCCTTTGGCCATTTGGAGATTCTGCCATCATTGTCTCGTGGTTAACCTTCCTCTTTTCTTCTAAGAGTGGCCTTTTATATCATGGTTGCATTGAGAAATAAAATTGTGGCTACACTAGATTGTATCAAAGGATAGAAGTAGTCAGGGACGGGCCAGAAGAGGCAGGAGACTGTCTGCTCTGAGAGACCTTTCACAGGAACATTTATTACTTTGGGATTTATTTATTTTTATTTTATATATGAGTGTTTTGCCTGCATATATGCAAGTGGATACAGTGTCTAAGGAGGCCAGAAGAGCATGTCAGATTCCCTGGAACAGGAGTTATAGACAATTGTTAGCTGCCATATGATTGCTGGGAACTGAACCCAGGGCCTCTGCAAGAGCAACCAGTGCTTTTAACCTCTGAACCATCCTTCCCGCCCCCTCATTATTACTTAAAACATGGTACACCTGAACAGCCCTGGCTAGCTCATCGCAGTGATGAGCCAGAAGAGAGGGATCTGGGTTTGGTTCCCAGCACCCATGGCAGATGACTCACAACAGCCTGTAACGTAGACTCCGAGGGGTCTCATGCCTCTTCCGGCCTCTGTAAAGTCTACACTCATGCTCCTGTCCCTCCTCCCATATACACATATTTAAAAATTAAAAATAAAATATCTTTTTAAAAGTTGTGGGTATGTTTTGCTCTGGCCTATATTGCATTTCTTCAGCTGTACTGGGGATAGAACCCAGAACCTCACACATGCCAGGCAAGCACTCTACCACTGAACCGTCCCCCACCCCTGCCCAGTCCCCAGGGTACTGAAATTAATAAAGTAATTTAGTTGGGAACATTCCCAAAGTTGTTTCCACCATAGTATTCTATGGGGTTATTTTCCCAAGATCAACCTGTTATATTTTTGTGTGGCCAGGGTAGGAAAATCGATCTCTTGACTTGTAAGTTCCAGCCTAGTGTGCACAGAGGAGTCAGTCTTCTTTGAGCCCTATGGTCCCAGAGACTCTGTGTTCTTTCCTAATTGCGGTTTTCAATGGCTGTGGAACAGAAGGAAGTTCATTGCTGTGACAGTCAGGCAGCCACATCAGGGAAAATATGATGTATTGTGTTGAGTAGGAAAAGGCCAGTATTGCCAGATCCAGTAATCTGATTTTTAGACAAAGGCATGACCCTGAACATGCAGTCTGTGGCTAAGCATAGCATTCGTATTATCTGCAAAAACAGTTTAAAAAAAAAAAAAATCAGTGTGTGCTTGGCGTATCTGTTTCTTTTGGATATGGAAATATATTTTGCCTGAATTTTTTCTCTCTCTCCATAATTTTAGAAACAACTAGATTGTTCCTCATTTCAATAATTAACACTTGTTTAACACTTAATGTGTTGTACCAGGCTATGTATAAAGTGATAAAAATATAGGAAAAGACTTTGAAGTAAGGAGAAAATGGTTTGCAGTGGAGCGTGGGAGGACAAAGACAAAAAAAAGTATTAGTTAATTTTCTCATGGCTGTCACAAGACTATGTGACCAAAGCAACTTAAAGAAGGAAGGTTTGACTTTTGCTCCATTGTGGTAGGAAGGTGTGGTGGCAGTGGCTCTAGCTGTGGCAGCTGCTGGAGGAGCAGGTCCCCAATCAGCAAGCAGAGAGAGAGGAATGCAGGTGCTCAGCTCACTCTCTTCTTTTTTGTTTCTTTTACCCTCAGTCTAAGGCCTCAGCCAAGGGGACAGTGCTGCCCACATTCAGAACAGGCCTCCCTGCTTTGTTACAATATTCTGGAAAGGCCCTTATAGATATGCCCAGAGTTGTGTCTCTAGAAAATTCTAAATCCAGTCAAGGTGACATCTGAAGTTGTCCTACTATCTTCTCTGTTACTGTGATAAAATGGTCTCATATAGCTGCTTAAGGGGGAAGGGTTTCTTTTAGCTCACAGTGCAAGGTATCAAGAACTGGAAGCGGCTGTGTGGGGATTGAACCCAGGGCCTTGTGCATGTTGGGCAAGCCTTCTACCAGTGAGCTGTACTCCCAGTTCCTCATGTAACTTTGCAGTATATGGAGGGAAAAAAAAATTAGAGAAACTTAAAATTTGTGTGGCTCACATCTTCAGCTACAGATGTGAGGGGTCAGTGGGGGGCACTGCGGCGGGGAGAGGGATGTGAGAACGAGAAGTGGAATGAAGCAATGAACTCTCAATGCCCGCCCCCCATGACCTCAGCAAGGCTACACCGCCTAAAGATTCCTCGATGTTCCCAGACATTGTCACCACCTGGAGCCAAGTGTTCAAATAGTTGAGCCTCTGGAGGATATTTCTCGTTCAAACCACTAAAGCTACATGTGGCATTGCACTGTGATGGGCTTACCGGTGGGTGGGGGTAGGACAGCAAGATGGCGGATGGATCTGGCCCCTACGGCTCTCATCCAAACAGCAGGAAAAGCTGCAGACCCCAGGGAGCTGAAAGTAACAAGGAAGCTGAGCACCAGGTGAGGGCTCTCTCTTGTCACCTCATGAGGGAATGAGGTGATGTGGGGCAAAGGCACAAGGCTTGCATTCCTGATGTGGAAACAACTGCTCAACACCAGGGCTTGGAAAACTCAGGACTGGACACTGTACTCATCCAAAATAAGAAAATGGGCCTAAAACATGTCAAGGAGCACTATGGTGCAGTAAACCCTGAGGTGTCCCCTTCTCTTGCTAAAGCATAGAGATTAACACCATGTTCTGGAAAAAGCGCACGTGTGTGTGTGTGTGTGTGTGTGTGTGTGTGTGTGTGTGTGTGTAAAAGTAGAATCTGTTACTTGCATTGTGAGACCTGTAAACATTCCTTTACAAGGTTCCTCAGTGTTGAATCTCTATTACACACCACTAGGTCAACATACAGTGCCTTCCCAAGACCATTAAAAACAGAGGTCTGATGGTTTTCTTGCAACTTAAAGAAATATGTGATTATGAAAGGTCTATAATATGCAAATCCACAGAGACAGTGTGGTCTGTCCACAAAGTAAATTGGTGGCTGCCAGGGTCTGGAGTGAGGAGGAATTGGAGCATCAACTAACAGACGTAAGGTTTGGGGGTGGGTAATGGAAATGTTTTAGAATTCTATGGTAGAAATGGTTATACAACCTTATGAATGCATCACAACCCACCAAAGTGTACACTTTGGTTAAAATGGCTAGCTTTTACTATATAAATTTGATCTCCATAAAAAATAGAGAGGAAAAAGGTGCTGATGAACCCACAGTGGTGTCACTGCTTTGTTCTTTGCTTTTGGGGCAGTGAAGAGCAATCTCAAATGTGAACTGAACTGCCAGGCTACGGGCTACCGCTTCTATGTGCGACAAGCCGAGAAGGTCATTGATGGCACCCCCTGTGACCAGAACGGTACGGCCATCTGCGTGTCAGGACAGTGCAAGGTAAGTGCCAGCTGGACTGGGGTCTGTGGGGTGTTTAACCTGTGACAGCAATGCTCCAGGAAGTGGATGTCGTTGCCCCAGCCCACAGTGGGACAGTGGGCAGAGATGGTGCGCCTTGTCAGCTCCTGGCCTTGATCTTTGGGAGTCACCCTGTCTCACACTGGCATTTCAGTCATCGAGTGATTTATGTTCACACCACGTGCTTCACAAGGGCTGGGCCAGGCTTTCCTGGGGAGTCTGGCACTCCCTCCTCACCTGTGAAGTAGAGCTGTGGAAAGGACATTGCTGTCTCAGTCCAGAAACGAGTGGCGCCATCGCTCGGGTGGCATTTTAAAGGAAGGGTGTCTTTTATCTTGCCTCCCCCAGATGAGGCAGGCTTCCAAAGGAAAGTTGTTGAGTGCCTTTTATAGCAGAAGTTGGACTTTAAACAGGAAGTTCTCCACCTCCTTCAGCTTCTGAAGTCTGTTCCAAACACTCTCCACCCAGCATTCAGTGGGGTGCCCCACACTGACAAGTGCCATTTGGTTAAAAATAGACATTTCAGGTTCCACAGCCTGGTATATCTGGCTGACTCTCCACCCTCTTTTTATCTGTGAATGTAGTTCTAGAACTAAGACTGATTTATAGGTGGAGGACAAGCTACAGTTCTATCTCAATTAATGTTCAGTAACTAGCAGGATTGACTTTGATCAAAGAACAAGTTCTTTTGCTGTAATGTCTTTGAATGTAAATTGCTATAGGTTTAATGTCAGGGCTAATGAGGTATGATATGTACGTTCCAATGATAATGTCTTCCTTATCATCATCCTTCTGAAAAAAATCTCTGTGTGTGTATTTGTATATGTGAGTGTAGGCATGTGCCTGAACCATGGCACATGTGTAGAGACCAGAGGACTACCTCAGGTGTCGATCCTTACCTTTTACTTTGTTTTGAAACAGTGTCTTTTATTGTTCCCTGCCCCATATTCTAGGCTTGCTGTTCTAGACTTCCAGAGATTCTCCTGTCTCTGCTCCCTTCTCACTGTAGGAGTTTTGAAATTATAGTCAGGGTCTAACACATCTAGCCTTATATTGCTTCTGAGGATCCAAACTCAACTCCACAGGCTTGCATTGCAAGCACTTTACCACTAAGCCACACTTTCCAACAACAACCTTTTTTTTACAGTCAGAAATGAACTTAGAAAGTTATAGTATAGTTTGAGTTTTTTTGTTTTTAGAGAAATCTCTGCTGGTATGAATCTGAGTTTCTGTAGAATTTAGTCCAAGCCTTTCATTTTCACAAAATACCTTCTCAGTTTCTAGAACTGTGTTTGTAATGTTAATCTTCAGGGCGCATGCATCTGCCAGTGCTGTTTTGATAAGATTTCAAATAAGGTATAAAAAAATTTACCAGTTGCAGTGTTGGTGGTCTTAGATTGGGAATGAAAGACAGTTAAGAAAGACAGAAGCTGTTAGTTGACATGCGACATGCCAGAAATGGCTTTGTAAAAGGAGTCTGAAAGAATTAGGATGTGGCCCTGAGGAGGCAGGAAGCATGATGGGAAATTCTCTGGAGGCTGAGCTAGGTCTTGGCCTCTATGTTCAACTCCTTGGGAAAATCCATTGGTTTGGCTCCTTATTTCTCATATATATTATCTCTTCTCCTTTCCTCCCTACCACCCCCCCCAGCCTCATCTTCCTCTGCTCATACCTGACTGTATTCTGTTGGAGTTGTATCTCCTCTGCAATAGTCTCTGTTCCTGTGCCTCAAACAATGGACCTCCAAGGTCAAACATGTTTTGAATCAATGGTTTCTCTTCTGGAATGTAGGTCTGCAGAGCCAGGAGGTGAAGCCAGAGTCATACAGTCATTAGAAGCACACCCTCTGACTCTGGGGAGATGGGTCATTGCGTAAAGTGCTTTCTGTACAGTGTGAGGACCTGAGTTCAGATCCCATAACCCACGTAAAGACTGGGTATGGTGGTACATGTATGTAATCCTAGAGCTAATTCAAGAAAATGAGGTAGAGAAGATTCTGAAGAAGCCGCTCCATGTCAGTCTCTGGCCTGCACATGCACACACACATACCACACACCACAGAAAACACACACATGAACAAACACACCCTCTGAAGTCAGTCTTACTGGGTTCAAATCCTGTCTTTTCTGCCTTGTGACCTTACAAAAGTTCTGAGGCTTTCTGTGCCTCTATACATCCTATGAAGGATGATGAGGAAGATTCTTAGCTCCCAGGCTAAGATCCAGAGCATGGCCTGGCCCCAGTAACATGCTGCTCATATAGTCACTGTCTCTGTCCCTTCCCATCTATGAGTTCTCTATGCAAAAGGATGTTCCTTCTTTGTGGTATATATATGGCAGATTATAGATTTGTGAGCTGATTGTCTTTTGAGGTAGTATTTTCTCACTTTAGCGTGAAGACCCCAGGACATTGTGGGTTCTGATTCAGAAGTTCTGAAGAAGGTCCTTGGAGTCTGCCTCTCCTACCCACCCCCAACCCCAGATTCCCATGTGATGCTGACACCACTGGTTCCTGGATCATACACTGAGTAGTAACATTAGAAAGGATATAATTAGCAAAGGGCCAGCCAGCCACAGAAATAATGGGTTACAAGATGACTGGGGTAGGAAGAAGATCCATTAAACATATTAGTGCTTCATGCTCTGAACCAGACTGGTAAGGACACAGTTTATATTCATACTAATTGATGAGAACCATTCAATGGCAGGGCCTATGAGATGGCTCAGTGGGAAAAGACACTTGAAGCCAAGTTTGATGACATGAGTTCAATCCCCGGGACTCACATGGTATAAGGAGAGAACTGACTCTCACAAACTGTCCTCTAACCTCCATGTACCCACAAGTGTGCATACATATACATACATGTGTAAACAAACAAATAAGTAAATAAATGTAAAAAATTAAAATTGTAGGGCGGCATAGTGCAGAGATACTAATTGTTAAAAGGCTAAGCTGAATATTTTCTAGACTGCATCTATTTTTTCTTTAATAGATATTCACAGTTATTTTTATTTTTATTATACAAGGTTACATAAGGCCATATTCATACAAGTATGTGACATGCTTTGAACATGTGCCCTCCATACCCTGGGACCCTTCCTCTCCTCATCCTATTCCTCCCCGTTGTTCCCCAAACAGTATGGCTCCTACTTTCACATCATCAGTCCATATGTGATATTATGTTTCTATAATGTCCCAAATGAGAAAAGATATGCAATTTTGTCTTTCCAAGACTGACTTAATTAGCTTAATATGATAATCTCTAGTTGAACCCATCTCCCTGCAAACAACCTAACTTCATTCTTTATGGCTGAAAAATCCCATTTGATATATGGAATATGAGGTTCTGATTAGGAATCTGATGCTTCAGGGACCACTTTGATAGACTTCAGATTTGTCCTCTGCATTTGCTTGAAATTTCCTCACCAAAGCTGCTGGAGACACTGGCAGGTGACTCTATCTTTTAGAACTTCAGTTTAAATCATCAGAAATGCATTTGCTTCCCAGGCTGGGATTCTGTTTGCTCTGCCATTATCAAAGGATAGAGTCTCCTTCTGAATATTTGATTAGAAGCCTGGAATCCACAAGATATCTTAGCCCCCCTGACTCACAGATGAGAAAGTTGTTCCCTGCAGACAGTGCTCCCTGGGACACGTGTGTTTTTCTCCTCACAGAGCCCCTCCTGGATATGTGATAACCATAGTGGGAAACTGGGTGTTGTAGTGTGCACCTGTCACGCCAGCACTCCAGAGACTCAGGCAGAAAGATTGAGAGTTTGAGGTTAGCTTGGACATAACTAGACTCTCTAATGGGAGGTGACAAACCTTAAGTGCAAATCTAAGGTAAGCCTTCCAGGTAGTTAGGGAAACACACACTGTTCCACCCAAAGGCAAACAAAGGACCAGGGCCCACTCAGGGCAAGCTTAGTGCTCTGTCCCTGCTTCATGTAAAACCTGTGTTGCCCAGTTGCTGGAGCTCCCAAAAGGTGGAAGGGTGCTGACATATGAGAACTTACTTCATGGGAATTGGGACACTGGAGAAAATGGGGTTCCTTCTCTAGCCCCTGACACTTTCCAGGACTGAAGGGTCTCATAGGTGGGTTCCAGGCCAGTGATAGGGTACAGGCAGGCCTGGAAGGGAAGGCCCACTGTGTTCCTTAAAGGGTAGGAAGGAATGGCCGCAGAGAGTGGCTTGCTTTCCCCAGCCTCCTCCTCCCCCACGTCAATGGGAATATCTGAACAGTCTTCAGAGATCTCAGAGACTGTTCCAGCCCTGTCTCATCGTGGCTGCCATTTATGTAAATGAAATCATGTTTGAGTGACTTGACAGAGCTCAACCATAATATCTGTCCTTATCAGCAGATCACCTGCAGTGGGCCTTAGTCTTATCACAGCTTTCAACTGTTTTCAAAATCTCTCGATTTTCAGTTTGATGTGTAAATATTCATTTTTATCAAGAATATTTTAATTGAATTTTTGTGAATTTCATGCAATATATTTTGATCATATTTAGATTCCCCTCCCCTATCTACACCCCATTATTAACCCTTCCCAATTTCATGAACTCTTTTACACACACACACACACACACACACACACACACACAGGCCTATGGAGTCAAATTTGTGCCTCCAAATGCCCTTTGGTATGGCTCCATCCACTGGAGCCTGGTTAAGCACCCTTAAAAGAGACTTATCCTCCCCGCACTCCCCCAGCAACCATCAATTTCCAGTAGTTCCTTGGATACGGTCGGGATTTTGTATCCATTTCCCCACGTCTAAGCTGGGATTTTGTCTGTCTTGAGCTTCTGTGATACTTGTGTAAGCTGTCACCATTGCTATGAGTTCATATGAGTAATTGCCCAGCTGTCTGGAAGACTATTTCCTTGTGGTCACCCACCTCCTCTGGCTCTTACAATATTTCTGTCATCTCTTCCACAATGATCCCTGAGCCTTTGGAGGCAGAGGTTTGCTATCAGGGATAATCATTCTGCAGTGTCTTATTCTCTACATGTTGGCCAGTTGTGGAGTTTTTGTGTTAATCACGACCTGCTACATAAGGAAGCTTCTCTGGTGAGAGTTGAGGGAATGCATTAATCTGTGGTCATAACAGTATGTCATTAAGAATCACTTTAGTACTGTATCTATTTGGTAGAGTAATAGTATTAGGCTCTCCCATATGACCTATGACCTGCCTACCCATATAGTCTTAGCCCTGATGACAGTGTCAGGTATGGGCTATGTCTTACGAAGGAGCTCTTAAATCCAATTAGAAAGTGATTGGTTACTCCCTGTGCTGGATAGCTTTAGTTGTCAACTTGACACATCTGGGTAGAGGGACCCTCAGCTGAGAAATCGTCTCCATTGGATTGGACTGTGGCCACTTCTGTGGGAGTATTTTCTTAATCGTCGAGTAATGTGGGAGGGTCCAGCCCACTGTGAGTGGTGCCGCCCTGGGCAGGTGGTCCTGTATTGTATAAGAAGGCAGGCTGAGCATGGGCCAGGGGAGCGAGCCAGTAAGCAGCAACACTCTACCATCTCAGCTCCCAGTTCCTGCCTTGACTTCCCTTGATGATGGACTGTGCTTGTAAGCCAAATAAACCCTTTCCTCCCCAAGTTGGTTTTGGTCAGTGTTTTCATCACAGCAATTGTAAATAAACGAAGATGTTCCCATAATATTCATGCCATTATTGCACCAGAGGTCATATCTTGCCAGGCCAGTTGTTGAAACACACAGGATTCACAACTGGGTAAGGTTAATGATTTTTTTCCAGTAGCATTCATAGTACCTTCCAGCACTATGAAAGCTAGCCAGTAGAGATGAAGCTTTGATGTTAATACCAGCTTGATTTCTCCTTTTTATTCTATGGCTCATGTATGTTGTGTCTTTAGCAATAGGAAGTTCTGGTGGGTAGCCAAGAGGAGGGCGATGGTCAGTACTGTTTGAGAGTCTATGGGAATGCTGGTCAGTAGCTTTAAAGAAAGGAGTCCGTCGTTAGAAGTGGGCTTTTACTTTGCTAGCCTGTGATGTCTAATAGGGGCAATGCCCCCCTGTTATAGGGTAATTCCTTCTAATCTCCCCTCATAGTGGAAATGTATATACTTTAAGAAGTTTCCATGGTGATAGGTTTCTGTCCTAGTTACCTTTCTATGGCTGTGATAGAGCACTGACCCAAACCAACTTTGGGAGGAAAGGGTTTATTTCAGTTTACAGCCCAGTCAACCCTTCACTGAGAGAAGTCAGAGCAAAAGCTCAAGCAGGAACCTGGAAGCAGGAACTGAAACACAGACCCTGAGGGAACACTGCTTTCTGGCTTGCTCTTCTGGGCTGTACTCAACCTGCTTTCTTACATAATTCATGACCACCTGCCCTGGGGTGGCACCACCCACAGTGGGCAGGACCCTCCCACATCACTCAACAATTAAGAAAATGCCTCACAGACATATCTATGAGCCAAACTAATGGAGGAAATTAATGAGGTTCCTTCTTCCCAGGTGTGTCAAGTTGACGACTGAAGCAATCCAGCAGTTTCCATATAGCGTTTTCTAAGGGCCTTTAGTGTTAGTCATCCCTGCCCAGGTTCCCTCCTCTGCCCCGCCCTCCCATTCCCCACCCAACTAACCTTTCTACTCTGTTATTCCCCTTTCCCGCTTTATATCCCTGCATCTGCCTCTCCTCCTCTGAAGCCTCCCCCCACAGCCGTTTGTTTCCGGACTTCTTTGGACTTTCCAATTGAAGCATATACTTCTAAGAATTCAAAGCTAGCATCCAGCTATGAAGAGAACAAGTGACGTTGGTCTTTTCTGGGTCTGGGTTACCTCACTCGGAATGACTGTTTCCAGTTCTATCCATTTCCCTGCAAATTTCATGTTGTTGTTGTTGTTGTTTTGCTCAGCCAATTAATATTCCATGTGTAATTGTACCACTTTCATTCTCCATTCATCAGTTGATAGACATCTAGATTGTTTCCATTTCCTGTCTATTTTGAAAGGGCAGCAATAAATATGGATGAATAAGTATCTCTGTAGTAGGATACAGAATTTTGGGGATATGTGCCCAAGAGTGGGATTATTGGGTCATATGGTAGCTTTCCGAGGACTCTCCATCCTGATTTCTACAGCATCTGTGCCAGTTTGAACTCCTCAACACAGTGGATAAGAGTTCCCCCTCCCCCACACCCTTACCAGCACTGCTCCTTGTTCGTCTCGTTTTGTATCTTAGCCATTCTGAGTGGAGTAAGTTAATTTGCATTTCCCTGATGACTAAAGATGTTGGACATTTTCTTAAGTATTCCTTGGCCATTTGTATTTTATTTTTAGAGAATTCCCTGTTCAGCTCCCGGACCTATTTTTTAATTGGGTTGTTTGGTTTTCTCTTTGTTTAGTTCTATGAATTCTTTGTCTATTCTAGATATCAACCCTCTATCAGAAATATTGATGCTTAAAAAAAAAAAAGTTTCCCATTCTGTAGGTTACCTCTTCAAATTATGGTGTTCTTTGCTGGATAGAAGTTTTTTAGTTTCATGAGGTTCCATTTGTCAGTTGTTGAACTTAATGACTGTACTATGGAGTCTTGTTCAGAAAGTCCTTTCCTCTGCCTGTAAGTTCCAGTGTAGTCCCTATTTTCATCTCTAGCATATTTAGGGCATCAGATCTTATGTTAAGGTCCTTGATCCATTTGGAGTTGAGTTTTGTGCAGGGTGAGAGATAAGGATCTAGTTTCATTCTTCCACATGTTGCTGTGCAGTTTGACAAGCACCGTTTATTGAACATACTGTCTTTTCTCCAGTACATATTCTTGGCCCCTTTGTCAAAAATCAGGTGGCTGTAAATGTGTGGATTTAAATCTGGGTCCTCAGTTCTGTTCCACTAATCAGTATGTCTATTTTTACATCAGAACCATACTACTTTTGTTACTCTAGCTCTGCAGTATAATTTGAGATAAGGCATGGCAATGCCTCTAGCAATCCTTTTATTGTTCAGGATTATTTTAGCTATCCTGTTTTTTGTGTTCTTTCCTATGAAATTTGAGATTATATTTTCAATTTCTGTGAAGAATTGTGTTAGAATTTTAATGGGTATTGCATTGAATTTGTAGATTGCTTTTGGTAGGGCGGCCATTTTCACAGTATTAATCCTACCAATCCATGAGCATGAGACAGAGGCCTTTCCATCTTCTGGTATCTTCTTAAGTTTCTTTCTTCAATATCTTAAAGTTTTTATTATATGAGTCCTCACCTCCTTGGCTAGATTTATTCCAAGATATTTTATAGTTTTTAGGCTGTTGTGAATGGGATCATTTCCTTTAGATACTATTTTTTCAGTTTGTTATTGTTTATTGTTCGTGTGCTACAAATGTGTGTGCTATAGTGTGCCTGAGGAGGTCAGGGAACAGCTTGTTAGAACTGGTTCTCTCCTCCTATCACATGGGTCTCAGGGATTAGACTCATGCTGTCAGACTTGAGCACAAGCATCTTTACTAGCTAAGCCCAAACGATTACTTTTTAAGAAATAAAATTTTATTTACTTATTAATTTTTATTTCATGTGTATGAGTGTTTTGCCTGCATATATATATGTGTACCATGTGCATGCATTAACCATGGAGGCCAGAAGATGGCACTGGATCACCTGGGAACTTGAGTTAGAGACAGTTAGCAGCCAAGTGGGTTCTGGGAACCAAACCCAGGTCCTCTGTAAGAGCAGCCAGTGGACATCTTTCCAGTCCCATGTATACTATTTCTGCCCATACCTTAATAAAATCAGATGGATGAAATTTAGAATTGAAGGTCTCGTAAGCATTTGAAATAACAGGCTCCTGTTGTATAAAGGCTTAGGTAAAGCAAATCCTCAGGTTCCTGGAGAACAGTATTTCAGAACTTCGGGTTTCTAGTCCTGAAGATCTTAAGGATCACAAGGCCTATTACCATCCATGAAAAAAAATTAATAAATACAAAAATAATAAAGTCTTTGGTCAAGAAGGAACAGCCCCTGTAGAGGTGCTCTGGCAAAGAACAGACTGCTTCACGGTCAGTCACAGAGGATGCAAAGAGCCATCTGAGAGTTTGCCATGTGCCACTGTGCACTGTGCTATGTGCTGTTTATTTTTATTTTTGTTGTGTGTGTGTGTGTGTGTAATATTTGAGTGTGTAGGTGTGTGCATGCACATGGAGGCCAGAGGTTGATATTGGGTGTCTTCCTCAATGACTCCCCACCTTATTTTTTGAGACAGGGTCTCTCTCTGAACCTGGAGCTCTCTAATTAGGCCAGTCAGCAACCTCTGGCTATTTGCCTGTCTCTGCTTCCCCAGCCCTGGGATTGCAGGTGCACAGTGTGTGCCCAGTGTTGGCTTTCTATGTAGATGCTGGAAATCAAAACTCAGGTCCTAGTGTTTGCATAGCAAACAGCTGAGCCATCTCCCCGGTCCTGTACTATGCACTTTAAACACAAATGATTTCATTTATGCATTGATCTCCACAGTGATCATTTTACAGAGAATTTCCACAAATGAAGGGCTGAAGAAGAGTTTATAGCTCACATTGACTTTTCAGGCTAAACCTAATAAGAACAGGAAAATCAGTGTATATATAGTGTGGGGTGGGGACAAAACAGGACAAGTGCTCTTCCCTCTTCTGAGTTTATTTTCTTCGTGTGTTCTTCCAAATGGCCATCTTTCTGCACACATATCTGGACATGCCTTTGTTTTGCATACATTCTATTCATGGCTCCCCATTTCCCATGGAATAAAATCCTGGCTTCTGCCTCTAATGTTGCCCATTCCTGACCCAGCAGGCTACTTTTCCTCTACACACACTTTCCTGTTAACCTATATGTCCATTCTGACTTAGCAGAATATCTACCACTTGAACAGGGGCTTAAAATCAATGTGGGTATAAATTACTTTGTGGCTCAGGTTTTGGCACTTGAGGTTAGTGTTGAGCCTGGCACAGTTTTCTCATTTTTTGACTTGGGGATGGTTAATATAAATTAATATTGATTGCCAACTTTGACATTTAGAATCACCTAGGAGACTTTCTAGGCATGTCTGTGAGGGGGTTTCTAGATTGGTTAAGTGAGGTAGAAAGACCCACCCTAACTGTGGGCAGCACCATCCCGTGGACCAGGGTCCTGGGCTAAATGAAAATGGGCAAGGGAGCTAGCGCCAGCATCCATCTCTCTCTGCCCCTGACTGCCAGTGCAGTGTGGCCAGCTGCCCCCATGTCTTCCTGCCATGAGGATGTGTACCTTCAAACTGTGAGCCAAAACAAACCCTTCCTCCCTTAAGTTGCTTTTGTCAGGGATTTTGTCATAGCAATGAGAAAAGTAACTAATACAGGGGCAGGTAAAGCAAGGAGGTGAAGCCCCTTTAGGACCAAATTCCCAGAATCCATAACTTTGAAGGTAAAACAAAGGTCTTCATCCTCCCCCCAGTTCCTGGCTCCATCACTTTGCTTGCTCTATTACTCACTGTGAACATCTTGGGTCCTGTCAGAGCTGATGACAGAAGAGCATAGCATGCCTGCCCCCGCAGCACCTTCTGCCAAGGGAATGAAGTCCCTTCACTTTCCTTCCATCCTCTGTCTATTACAGACTTCCCCATCGTTGCCACCTTGTGCTGTTCCATGCTTCCTGCAGTTCAACCTTCATGTCACCTAACAACGTTGTGCAGCCTGTGCTGCGACACCTTTTGGTTTCAGTCAGGGCATATCAACAGAATGTTTCATACTTATTCAATAAGTTACTGCAAAGTAACTGTTTCTAAGTGTTCATAGATAAGACCATCGTGTTGCCTTGACTGGGAAAAGATGATGTCATGGGTATGTGTATGTGTGTGTGTGTGTTTGTGTGTGTGTGTGTGTGTGTGTGTGTGTGTGCACGCACGCACGAGCATATATATGATGCTGAATTCCCCTCTCTCTCTTTCATATACACTGTTATATATTCCTGAACCCTACCAGGGGCTCTTGATCATTTTTCTGTTCATTTGTTGTAAATTGCCTCTTCTCTTTTGTGGACCAGCTTTATTTTGTGGACTCTGCTTTTATATGTATATCTAATATCTATATGCATATAGATATTTGCATTGATTGATTGTGTGTGTACCTCTGTAAGTGTGTATATGGGCATGTGTGTAGAGGTCAGAGGACAACTTGGGAAGCCAGTTCTTTCCTTCTGTGTGGGTTCTAGAGGCTCAAACTCTTGTCATCAGGCTTAGCAGCAAGAGCCTTTTCCCCCCTGAGCCGTCTTACCAGCCTTGTGGACTCTGCTTAGAGTTGCATTATTACTTGAATAAAACTGAAAAATATTTGCATCAGGTAACTTGTTTTCTTTTGCCAGACAAGTGCACAATTCAGCCTTGAAATAGAGTGGAAGGGTCCACCTTTACTTGAATTGTAAGCTTCTGTGTCCTGTTTGGGATTCCCTCTCATTACTACCCCAAGGAAATCCCTCTAAAGGGACTTCCCACTGCTGACTATTAAAAGCTTGCCATAGCAAGTCAAGGTTGTTTGGACATGTATCTGAACACCTAAAGGAGAAAGACTGTAATATATGTTTTATCTTCAGTGCTTAAGTGTTTTTAAATATATGGATCAATGAACAAAGTAAGAGGCTGATCATAAATCCTCCTCTCCTGAAAAGACCTAAGATGAACGAAGGGTTATTATTTTGCAACCTTCGCTCTGTTCTCAGGGCCTCTTAAAATCCTGAGGATATGTATAGACCTGGCTGTAACATCAGGTCGCCAGTGTTGAATCTGATGATGTAGCTGGCTAGATAGATGCCTCCTCCCACCCTCCCTGTGGTGTGCACCCCTCCCAAAGCTTCGCACTGGCTCTAAGAGGGTGACCTTCCTGGTAAAGGACCGATCTTTGGCCAAGGGTGAAAGAGTAGCCACACTTCGCTAGAGCCCCCAGATGAGCTCTCAAGTCCATTTGTAAAGGATTGCAGGACAGTCAGACTTCTAAGGCTCCAGCAGCATCCAGATGGGGTGCTGCGTGTGGCGGTCTGCCCTAAAAAAATTTAAACTGAAATTGAACATAAACTGATGAAATTCCCTGATTGCATATTTCTTTTGTATTATGTATTATTTTTCTCATTTTTAATCAAAGGGATACTGCCTAACATATCAAGCTTTGTAGATTTCTTCATTAATATATAATTGATTTGAAATATTTTTTTTATTTTTATTTTTTTGTGTATAAGTATATTGTCCACATGTCCATAAGTGCGCACCCATGTCAGGCAATGCTTACACAGATCAGAAGAGGGCATTGAATTCCCCTGGAACTAGAGGTATGGATGGTTGTTAGTCACCATGTGGGTTCTGGGAATCGAACTTGGGTCCTCAGCAAGAGCAGCCAGTGCTCTTAACTCTGAGCCATCTCTCCCATGATTGATTTTATATGCACATACATACATTACAGAGGTCTTCTGGTTCTTGTTTTCTTATAGAAAAGAATTTGGTCAGGAGACAAAGACAGGTGAAGCAGAAATTTATTTAGCAAAGCTAAGCAAAACAAATACTCCAAAGACAAACTGGGGCAGGCTGCCCCAAAGTGGGGAGCAACCTGGTGGGTTCTGTGTTGTGGATTTTAAAGAAGCTTTTATGACTGTGTATGAGGTAGATGCCATATTTGTAGGGTAAGGTGACCTTTTTCCTCCCAAATCATGGTGGACAGGATCTCTTTAGGGACTTTCTTCTCATGACCTTAATGGAAGCACACAGAAGTAGGGGCAGAGGAGGGATGCCAAAGTCACATTGCAAATGATAATATAATGAAGCCAAAGTCTTTTGAGGATGCAGACGCTTCGTTAGTGCACATGCATGGGAGAATGGCCTGTGGCTTGGTTCTGACTGAACTGGAACAACCTAACTGCAGCTGCAAGGACATTTAACCACAAGACATTCTGACCTTCAGGAGACACAGCCACCAAGATTCAGTCCCACTTTTCTTTGGTTACCTCAGAGCTGAACTCCTTTCCTATGCAATATCACATGTAGTTATTAGTCAACAGTTAGCAGTACTCCGTTCACACTCGACTAGACATTGGTGCTAAAACAATGGAAAGCATTAACATGGTTCCTACCAAACTGAGCTCAAAGCCCAATGGAAAATGTAATAAAAAGTCAGCTGCGTAATAAAAAGTCAGCTGCGTAGCAAAAGAATGACAAATTTGGTTGGTCACTATGCTGGTGTCAGGGCGCTGAAGTAAGGATTGAGCTTCACAGGAAGCAGAGTGTCACAGGGAGCTAAAGCTGTGTGGGGAGGACCAGGTCCAGGAAACAAGTGGAGGTAGTACCTTTGACCTGCAGTTCTCAGGTTGTCAAGGCAACCATTTTGTTCTCACCCCAGGTCTCTGCCGAGGGTTAACCTGATCTCTGATGAGGCTGTTCTTAGCTTCAGTGAGTCCCGCATGCTCTGACTTTAGCAATGGAAGTCCTCATGAAGTCTCTGTCTCAGCCTAGACAGACTGCCCTAGAAACAGGGTGATATCATGAGTCAGGAGTAGATTTGGGGTCAGCCAAGATCTCCATTATCAAAATAGATGTCCTCGGGTAAAATGGGAAAGGATATCCAAAGCTTCTACTGTGGTCCTGGTGGCCTCTCCTAAGCTAGAGTGGCATAAGAGAGAAAGGCTCAGGATTCTTTCTCGTGGCTTTCTGAAGAAATGGGGAGCTTGAAGTGCCTTATCTGCACTGGAAGGGGTGTGATGACTGATCCTACTAGAAAAGAAGATGAAACTCCAGCCCTCGCCCCTAAACCAAGCACAGTCTGGTATTGTGAGCACTGTCTGCCTAAGTACACGGTGCACATTACATACTATGTCACTACCCATCCACACTGTTTCCCAAGGCATGACAAAAATATTAGGGGTTCAGAAACCTGGGCTGGTCTGGACAACCCGTGCAGTCACTCTCCAGACTGAAGGGTCAAAGGGAAGCCGTCGCCCTCTTCCTTTTGGTTCCTATACCCATCCTCACTGAAGCAGTTCATGTCATTTACTGGTGGCATGTAGGATCAGATTCTTATTATGGACAGTCTGCTCAGCCCAGCAACGACACTAAGGCAGGGCCTGGCCTGGATATCTTGGTGAAGATGTGAAGGGGGAACGTCTTTCACCTCAACACCACTTTTAGGTTTCTCGTATTAATTGTTGAGTGATTGAGCCAAACCAGGTAGTGCCTAGCAACACTAATTTGATGGAAAAGCATTAGAAGACTGGCTAGGGAGTTCCATGTCTAGTAGAAGTGGATATCAGAGGACAGGCATATAGGATGCAATTTTGCTTTAATTTTGTGATTTTGGTTTTTGCCTTGTTTTCAAGTCAAGGTCTCTTGCATCCCAGGCTGGTCTTAAACTTCCTACATAGCTGAGGCTGACCTTGAACTTCCTAATCCTGCTGCCTCTACATTCTCAGCCCTAGAATTACAGACACCTATTTTATGCAGTGCTGGAAATTGAACTTAGGACTTTGCATGTGCTAAGTATATGATGGTTTTTATAGCCAAACATTTCTGTGATTTAAATATAGAAGTTAACGAGCCCTGTCCCCTGCCTTCTGCCTAGTACACATTCCCCAATAAGAAATCACTACCATTTAATAGTTTCTTTATTAAGACAGACTTTTATGAATCTTCAAGTTGAGGATAAACTTTTATGCATCTGCCAAGGCTCACACACAATGGAGGTCAGAGGACAACTTGTGAGAGTCAATTCTCTCCTTCCACCACGTGGGCTCTGGGGATGAAACTCAGTTTATCAGGCTTGTTGGCAAGCGCCCTTACCCACCCAACCATCTCACCAAGACCCATGATGTTATATTATTTTTCCTTCCATTTGATACACGTGACTTTGTACCTTTTTTTTTCTTTACCATGTTTTGGGGAAGGATATCTAAAGTGTGTTCTTCGTCATTTTACATGTACATAGTATCAGACAGTATGCATTACCTGTGATTTATCTAACTTTGCTGTTCAGATCATATTGAGTCTTTTATCACTAACAACAATACTGTAATAACTGCATTTGCATGTTTACAGTGTATACATTTATACCTATCTAATAAATTCTCAGAAGCCACATAAAAATGTGTACATACATTGGGCTGGAGAGATGGCTTAGCAACTAAGAGTATTTGCTACTCTTCCAGAGGATCCAGTATTGGGGGGCCCAGCACCTGTGTTAGGTGGAACACAACTGCCTATTACTCCAGCTCCAAGGAGTCCAGTGCCCTCTTCTAGCCTTTTCAGACACCTGCGCTCAAGTGGTATACACACACAGACACAATTAAAAATAAAAAATAAGTCTTTAAGAACAAGAATGTGTACATATGAGTTTGCGATTCTAATAGCTGATGGGTGACAAGTTGCTCTCCAGAGTGACTGACAGCCCCCACTCTTAACCAGTAATGAGTCTGGAGAATTCTTAACCAATTGGGTGCTTGCCAGTCTGGTAAGTGAAAACAAATGTAGTTTTCATTTCTCTCTATCTTACTTTGAGCATCTCTTCAGGTATTCAAGAACCATTCAGGGCCTTGAGTAGAATATAGTGAGTGAGGTGCCCAGGATGCAGAAGTTAAGAGGCATTTGCTAATTGTTAAGATCTCCTAACTGTGTGCTCCAGGCCTCTGACCTGTCTGCCTTGGTGTACAGCCCGACCCAGGAACCAAACATTTCTTTTCCTCATGTGTTCTGTCTTCTTGTAATCTTTGCACATGTTACTATTCAGCTATTGATCTTTTCCTTCAATAGTAAGAAATGTTCATACATTAAAGAGATAATGATATAAATTGCAAGAATATACTGGGGGGGTGGTTTTGAGAGCCTTTGACTGGGGCCTTTGTTGATGAGATTTTTTTTTTCCATGCAGACATGTTAAATTTTGTAAATGGTGAATTGATCAGTTTTCTCTTTTATGATTCAGGATTTTGTGTCATAGATCTTCTGCAGTGTAAAATTCTAAAGAAGAATTCTTAAGCTGGGCATGTGGTCAGGCTGGGTTACATAGTGAGGAACCTGTCAATAAACAAGACACAACTGCGTTTCTGTCAGTAGCTTATGGTTCTGTGTGTTCACGTTCTTAATGTCTTACATTAATCTACTTGGCATTTTCTTGTAAGGAATAGATTTAACTTTTACTGTTTTTCAGATGGCCACCCAGTTATGCCTTAACTGTTATTAAATGGTTTTTTAAAAGTCGTAAATACTCTGTTAATAAAATACCTGTTGCTTTTAGAGCAAATTAGATTTGAGGGGAAGGAAAACATCAATTCTCCTGTAGACAGCATGTGTCTTGAGGTCATTTCTATCTCTTAGTAAATGCGCAGTATCTTCGCCACATGCACCTCTCTTCTGTGGATCTTCTCCACTTTAAAGGTGTATCGACCCATCTTCTGATGATTTGAAAATTGCTGTTTTTCCTCCTACTCCTCTCATATTTTATTTTTCACAGTTCCCAGAGAAATATTAGTCATGGAAGTGCCTAAGCATCCTCCGAGCCTGGTCTCCTTATATCCTGAGAGGACAGACCAGGGGAAAGGTTATCCTTTGCCCTGCCTCCACACTAAGGAAGAGAAATTAGTAATGGCCACAGCTGCTGTTTACATTACTGAATATGTCATGAATTCAGGCTTCTGGTTTTCAGTTACTAGCCTTGTCTACTCATAACTATACTTGACAAACCACTACTATATACATTAGGGCTATCATAAAGTGTTCATGGGTGAAGCATTTCTTTTCTATGTGTATGTTTGGGTGTGCAGGTGCACATACATATGTACATGTGCATGTGAGGCCAGAGGACATCCTCAGGTGTTATTCCTCAGGTGCTGTGTACTTTGTGTTTGAGCAGGGTCTCTCACTGGCCTGAAACTCCCCAAGTAGGCTAGGCAGGCCAGCCAGTGAGTCCCGGGGACCCACGTGTCTCTGCCTCATTAGTACCAGAATCGTGAGCGGGTGCCACCCCACCTGGCTTTTTGTTTAAACATGGGTTCTGAGGATCAGACTTAGGTCCTTGTGTTTTCAACGCAAGCACTTTAACTGAGCTTGATTCCCCAGCCTAAAGCATACCCACCCCATTTTATAGTTCCAGTCAGTTTCTAGAAGCCTAATTTAAATACTTCACATGTGTATAATGTGAACTTTCAAATAGATGACAAAAAAAAAATAAAACATAATACCTGGTGCATTAATGGTGCCTTAATCTGCTCTCGATTGGAGGAATAAAAGCTTTTTAAAAAACAGATATTTGATCCCCTCACACTGAGGCTAGGAATTATGTAATATGTTTTAGTGGAAATCTGTGTATAGCTGTGCTTCAGCCTTTATAGATCATGTAGCACAATATCAAATGAGACTTTGGGTACTTAGAGCATGTCTTTTTCCATGTTTCCTGATGGAGAATGTAGGAGGAAGTTTCTCTAAAACTGGTTGATTGTGACATCTAGCGTTTACTTGTGAAATTGCATGTCCTTTAAAACAGCTCAGACGGAAACTAGTATAAATCACTTTTATTGAGGGCTGATGAAAGACTTGATCTACCAAAATGAAATCAATGAAACTAGAATTTGCGGGAAGGATAAGAACCAGGGAGAATTTGAGCTGGAAGAGTTGTTTGTTATGACAATGCCGCAAGCTCTAGACAGCACTGGGGGGCACACAAAGTAAGTCTGCTGCCTGGACTTAGTTCTAAGTTAGTTTTGGTTTGTTATTGTTGTTTTTTTGTTTTGTTTTGTTTTGTTAGGATCAACCCTCTCTTAGCATGTCCCAAATGCCATATGGGTATAAATTCACTAGCTAAATGCCTTGAGCAGGCCATATATTTCTGTGAGAATAAATCTGTACATTGGAGAGGCTAACACCACTGCATAAGATTCAGAGAGAATTAAAGGAGATCTGCGGAGGTAGCGATGTCAGGTGGTGGTTAGGTATGGGCATTGTCCAGGATATTGGGACTGGGCCCTGGCATCAGTGAGTCTCAGGAGCCATGTCATGATAGGAACAGAAAAAACAAAATGTGTGAGACTCAGATGAAAGGAACCATTTGCCTGCTAAGGCCCCAAGGTGAGGAAGGCAGCTGCCCCAGCTCCTGGTTCCAGGGGAGGGAGATGAAGCTGAAAGGAAGGCTTGGACAACCTAGGGAAACATGCTGCACCTTTCTGCAGATGATGGTGTGATGGAGTGGAATTTAGTAGAGATTACACACACTGCCCTTCTTAGGTTGGGTTTCTTCTGTTAAGTCGCTAATTTCTCTGAGCTTCATTTCAGACTTCTGTAAAGTGGGGTTCATTACAGTTCTGACCCCACAAGATTGTGGCAATTAAACTGGAAGACGTATGTAAGCTCCTTAGTGTGATGTCTGGCATGGCACAGTAACGGTTCACTGCTTACCTTTGCTCTCTAAAGGGCAGAGGTGAAAGCAGATGACGAACGACGAACCAGACGCAGGAGGCTAGAACACACTCTGATCTCTCTGCCTTCCAGTTAGCAGTTCCCTCCTGGGTCCCCCGGCTGGGAATGTTTAAAACTGCACCAGCCTAAATAACTGGTTTAAGGTACATAAGTGGTACTTTCTGAAAAGAATAAAAAGTGTATCTTCAAAGCTGTATCCTGTCCCATTCCTCTACAGCATGCACCACTTAAACTAGTAGTCTCTGTCGAATTTAAGCACAATGGACAAATAAGATTTGAGAGAATTTTAAATATGTTCATAACATGTTCTTCAAAGGCTTCTATGTTTCTTCCTTTCTTTCTTCTTTTTTCCTTCAAAGAGTCTGAAGCAGAGACTAGAAGTTATATACCAATCTCATGATCAAAGGTCAAAGTGATACTTTTTATCTTTGTTCAATATAGGAAAAAAGGTCTTGGGGGCGGATAGTTCAGTTGGTAGAATACTTGCCTAGCATGCAGGAAGCTCTGGGTTCCATTCCAGCACTGCATACAACTGGGTGTGGAAGTGAAAGTCTGTACTCCCAGCGCTCAGGAGGTGAAGGAAGGAGAATCAGAAGTTCAGGATCATCCTCAGGTACATAGTGAGTTCAAGGCCATCCTGGGCTACATGAATGAGACCCTATCTTTGACAAAGGATTCCTAAGAAGTAGAACTCAACAGGGAATGGCCTGTCCTATGTGGAAATGCTGCCCCTTTCAGAGCAGTGTTAACACACCATCAATGCACACTGAATGGCAGCACAAGACAGAGTGGTAGACACAGAGAGGGATGTCCAGGCTGAGAATGGACATACCAACAATTTTGGATAGACTGGCGCAAAGAGGGGATGTTTAAAACTAAGCAGAGATTTGGACAAGATCACCTCTATAGCTTTTTGCTCCTAAGATACTGTAAGTCAGAAATTCTGATGACTTGAACAGAAAATCTACAACACTAAATTAATCCAGTGGCTTCCAGACTGATGTGCCATCTCTTCTGTGGTTGTAGTGACATTGCTCCTCTTCTAGTCACATATCATTTCAATCCTTGTTCAGGAGACAGAAATATCGCAAGGGACTCAGGTGTGTCCTCTAGAGCTCTGGCCTTTCCTGGGACACAGTGACTCTGAGCTTCTCCATCCCAGAGATCAAATCCCAGCTCCTTATATTTCCTTCCCATCTTGCATGTGCTCTTGGGTTTCCAGTTTGGGCAGGTAGCCTTCTCTCATCTCCTTTTCTTCATTTTTTGAGACAAGATCTCACTATGAAGACCAGGCTGGCCTTGAACCCCTGATCCTCTTGCCTCTGCCTACCAAGTGCTGAGATTATAGATGTGTACCGCCATGCCTGCTCATACTTGTAATTCTTTTTAAAAACTTTTTTCTCGGTAACAAAGATTAGCATTTATTTCAATATTTGTTAGAACAGGTAGACTACGTGCAAGATTTGAACTCAATGTTTTATCGACCTAAACAGAACTGATGAATAGATATTCTTTTCTCTATTATTTTAAATTATGTTTTTGCAGTTTTCATCAGTATACTTTGATGGTGTTCAGTTTCTGTCCATAGCTCTCCTTACTAACCCTGCCCAATTTAATGTACTCTATTACATATAATAAGGTCTGTAGAGTCTGATTTGTGTCCTCAAACGTCCTTCAGTGCGGGTCAATCCACTGGAGCCTGGTTAACCTACCAAGAGTCACTACCTTGAAAGAGACTGTTTCTCCCCCTCCCAGCAGCCATCATTTGCCAGAGGGGAGGGCTGGGGTTTCTCACCCACTTTCCCCCTTCTGTGCTGGGATTTTTGTCTGGTTTGAGTTTGCATGGACTTATACATCTGTAATCCATCAATGCTCATTTTTAACTTACACATCTTGTACTGCCTCCCCTGGATGCCCAGATAGACTTTAACCTTGGGACCAACTCATCTTTAATCCTTATACTATCTAGCACAGTGAGTCACCACATAGTCCTCACACAGAAGATGTGTTTGAATGACATTCAGCCCCTCGCTCTTCCAGTCATTAGATTCCCCCAGGAAGCAGCACAATTCTCTCACCTCTTACAGTCTATTCATTTCTTACCAGATGTTACTGCATATCCCTACAACTACATAGCACAGGTGTGTCACTCCTACAGAAGTGTCCTGAGAGCCCATGTTCCCAACCCATCAACCTCATTGGTAGGAGGTTCTTAATGTTTTTAGTTGGTCCCTCCAATCATTTCCAAATAGCAAGAACAAGCAGGCTTCTAAGTACGCAAGTTTGGAAGTCAGAGTGTGGGTCAAGATCATTGTTTTAGCTAAAGACTCAGGAAGTTCTCTTGCAGGATGATGTAGGACTCACCTGTGAGAGTGGTGGGCTCCTTGTGACATGGTGCTGCTTTCTGTGGACATCAAAGCATTAAGCATAAGATACATTTTTTCTAGCTTACTCACAAGCCCATGCCCAGCCTCCACAGCAGCAGCAAGCAGAATAGTTCCACCTAGATGCCAATGGGGATCTGAAGCCTTGGGATAGTTAAGACTGAACTTATTCCTATCATTTTCCCCAAACTTACCCAAAGAAAATAGCCCGACCGACATAGCTGCTTTCTTCTCTGTCTTCATAAACATCCCAAGTCAGCCAGACCAGAAGTAAGAACATCAATCTGGATTCCTCTTTCCATCCCCTGTCATGTCCATTGGTGAAGAACTCAAGCACAGACCACAAAGGAAAACTGCTTACTGCCTTACTCCTCTGGCCATGCTCAGCCTGCTTTCTTATACAACCCAAGACCACCTGCCCATGGGTGGCACCATTCAGAGTGAGACAGACACTCCCACATCATTCAACAATCAAGAAAATGTCTCACAGACATGCCCGTAGGCCAGTCCATTAAAGGAAATCCCCCAGTCGAAGCTCCTTTCTCCCAGGTGTGTCAAGTTGACAACTGAAGCTATCCAGCACTATTCTCTGTAAGAGTAGAGGAAGCTTCTCTGGAACCTGTCATAGCAGAACGTTCCTGTCATCGTATTAGTCAGAGCTCCTCGCATAACCATTTCTACACCAATCAGCAGCAAAGAGTGGGGAAGGAAGGACACAGGAATGAAAACCGAGGGACCGTCAGCATCGAGGAACTCTAGATAGGCTGAGTAGACCTCAGTAGATGAGCGTGCACTGAGAAATGTCTGGGGACACTAACTTGACACAATAGGCCTTAACACAGATGACAGAATGTATGAATTCCAGTGGGGAGGCTGATTAAGACAGATTGGGATGTTCTGTATAATAGCACACAAAAATCCAACAAAAAAATTTTAAGACTAGAGGAAAATAGGCCAAAATTCCAGAAAAACTTTTACCCCATGTTGAAAATTTTGCATGCATTGAAATTAAAAAAGTATCTTCACATCAAGTGAAATAAAAGAAAGAAGAAACCGTCTACACAATGGAGAAAATCCTTGCTAGCTATACATCTGACAGGGATTACTATGTAGAATATATTTTAAAAACTCAAAAAATTGAACACACACACACACACAAAACTATTCAACAAATGGGTAAATTAATCGAACCATCAACTTTAAAAAGAAAAGTTCAAATGAGGAAAAGAAACAACATAGAAATATGTTCAACACTCCTAAACCATTAGGAAATGTATACCAAGCTACACTGAGATTCCATCTCATCCCAGCCAGAATGTCTACTTCGGGGTGAGGGAGAGTAGATCTTTAAGTGATAGACTCTAGATAGGCTGACTAGACTCCAGTGGGTGAACTTGCACCAAGGGACATCTGGGTACAAATGCTTAACCAGACAGGACTTAACATATATATGACAGACACATGAAATCCAGTGGGGGGGGGTATGGAGGATGGAGAAGAGGGTCTAAATATGATTAAGGTCTATTACATGAAATGCACAAAAACTCAGTTAAAAAATAAAACAAATGTTGATGAGGACACAGGGCAAAAAAGAATCTACAGTACTAGTAAGACTAGAAATCAGTGCAGCCATTACAAAATGAGTATAGAGGGTCCTCACAAAGGAAAACAGAACTCCGTGTGATCCAACTATACCATGCCTGGATAGATAAAAGAATCTAAGTCGGCATATTGCAGAGATACTTGCACTATTGACAAGATTACTCCTATTCACAATAACCAAACTATGGTATTGGCCTAGATGTCCATAAATAGATGAGTGGGTAAATGTGGTACATATATGTATGAAGAAGGCATGATGAAACCCATTATTTTGTATGCTAGCCTAAAATATTATTAAAAATTCAAGAAAACATGGAATATATGAAAAATTAGATCTATTAAGTTCTCTCTCTAACATTACACAAAAAAATCTTCAAAACCAAAACAAAGGTTACCTTGATTGCTAGATACAGTCACCTCCTGAGGAGCTCAAAGGCAGTTCCAAAGGAAAGCATGGTTTACCCACAATGGCCTGAAGTTACGTCCACTCACACCTAGATGGCGCTCATATACCAGTCAGGACTCAACACTGATAACTATTAACTGCCTAGAAGAAATTGATAAATTCTTGAATCAAGGTGGTGAAAAGCTCAAGATTGGTGGCCCTCAAGCATGACTAGGTGTATGGATGGATCAAGAGAGAGGATTGGCTATGAGCACATCTGATGATGATGTAGAAATCCGCTTGTTTTCTGTTCCTTCACCCTCACCACAGCCAGACAAGTGAACCAGGACACTGATGGGCTGGTCCTCCCTGTGGGATCTTGGCACGACTCTGAGGCACTCAGAGTCCTGTTTCACCTGTCACACACCCTGACATGGTCCTCACAGAGGAGACTCAGATGCCATATCAGGACCTCAGTATCCAGATGGTGAAGGCATAAGCCAGTTCCATAGTTAAGTTATTGTGACTAGAACTAATCTTGTACACAAAGACACACATATTACTATTTGATACTCCTGATATAAAATTGTTATTTGGGGACAGGGGAGTGGACACTGTTTCTATGGGACAGTTTGATAAAACAGTGAGAAACAGGGGGTTAGAGCACAAGAAATCTGTGTACCAATCTAAATTCCATCATCTGTAGCTCTGGAGTCTAAGTCAGGTTACTTAGGTCTTGTGCCTCAGAAAAAAATATAAGTAACAGTAGAGTCTACTTTATAGTTTTGACTGAGTGAACTGAACTGGTTCTATGTAAACCACCTGCTCAGTGCCTACTATAACTGCTAGAGATTATTAGCTGTTAGAATTGCCTTCTGATCTGCCATGATGGCCACAGAAATCCTTGGTGTAAATTAATTATCTCATTCTCTACCAACATTTTATAATCACTGTAACTTGATTGTAGAAGAGTACTGGGACCAAAGCAAGACATGAAATTTGACAGGAAACCTAGGTTCGACTTAGAATAGCATTTTAGAAATAAGACTTAATTGGGAGGAAATTAGTTTATATACCCCAAATACAAAACTATTGAAATAACACCTGTGTCTGTAAGAGTCATTAGCCAAGCTGGGGTGGAGCTTAGTGGAGCTGAGGAGAGCTCAGGGGGTGGAGCATGCTTGCCTAGCATGCACGAAGCCCTGGGTTTGAACCCAAGCAATACATAAACCCATCTCAAACAGTGGATGTAATCCCAGCACTTGGTAGTTGGAGACAGGAAGATCAGGAGTTCAAGGTCATCCTCGGTTTCATAGGGAGTTCAAAACCAGCCTGGGATACATGTGAACTTGAACAGTCTTCACCTACTTCTGTGCTTAGTTTCCACAACATTTTCATAATAATATTTGCAGACAGGAAAAAAAAATCACTTAAAGTAGGAAAAGAAACTACTCACATCAAAATGATACTATAAGGCAAAGAGGTAGACTAGGGCTCTGACATGGGACAGTCCTCCAGTGTAGACATGAGTGACCCTTAAGGAGCTTCGATTATCAAATCCAGATGAAATCAAAGGAAGGAACAGGAGAAGCGGAGTTCCGCCTAATACATAAATCCAGTAGTGTATCTGAAAACCCCAGGGGACAGCAGATCTGTCACCACTGCAGTGAGTCTGGTGGCTGCAGATCCAGAGGGCCTCACGTTCCACTGACTGACTGGCACAGAAGACAGTGGAGACACGCTGGTGGTGCCCTCGAGAGGCAGCTGAGGGTTCATTTCTTGCCCTCATTTTCACCTGGCAGAGTTGTGCCTTCATGGAGGGAACTGGAGGAGAGCAGACCAGGGCACCATAAAGCATGTTGAGCTTGGGCCCAGAACACTCAAGTTTGTATCAGCGTCACTGTGTAGACAAGTTTCTTCTGATCACAGAATATCTGACAAGTGGAATTAGTAAGTCTAACACATGATGTAGTGTAAGAAATATGAATTAGCCACAAACTGGGATCTGTAAGATGTCAGTTTGTTCATAATCAACCTCAGTTGCCCATGATCCCCCCATTCTACATGGTAGATGTCGTGGAGGCCTGGTCATGGGGCAGGGGTAGTGTTTAATCTTCCAAACAGACCTGATGTTCAGGTCTCTTTGTACTAACTCATGCTCTTGGAAAACTCCCCTCTCTCAGGAGGCCCTTCTCTTCCATCTCTTCCTCAGGTAGAATCACAGTGAGTCAGGGAGTGGCAGGAAGCCCCACAGCACTCTGGTTCTGGAGCATAGGGCTCCATCCCTCTTCCCCCTTGCAGGCCCTTGCTGGCCACTTGTGACTCTGGCTTTGGGCATCCCTTCTGTCCACATACCATCATCCTGGTCATGGCTGTTATAGCTTACAGCACAGTTGAGGACTGGCAGGCTCCAGTCTTCCCTCCCGTCCCTTTTTGCTAGTTAGCCCTACCTCTGCTCTTGAGAGCTGGTGATACATGGTGCTCTGGGTCCTTCCTGGGCTCTCAGCTCTGCACCATCCACCTCCTGCCTCCCCACCTGCTACAGTGGCTCACTGGCCACAGGGCGTTGGCTCAGCTCCTTTCTTCCTGCACCCACTGGAGCACTGTTCTCTTCCACAGTTACGGCAGACACTGTGCAGCGCTTTCCCAGCTCGCACTTTCCCATATGGGAAAGGGGATGCAAGTCCCTATGGTTTGGGTTCTCAGAGCATTCCGGCAGCTTCTTATTTTATCCTTGGGGTCTCTTGTCTCTGTGTCTGCACCTGCAGGCAAGTCTGGGCTGCATGTGCTGAAGAAAAAGATCTTAGGTCTCCCAACCCCATGCCCGACCTCTCCCATCTCCCCTCTCAAAGTTTGACTTACATACCTAGAAGCTCTCTCCCTGATAGGATGGTATTTGGCCCTGAGCAGGCTAATTAGGTTTCATGAGGTCATAAGGATAGCATCTCATGAGAAGTTCATGCCCCATTAAGAAAAGATACCAGAGAACTCTGCTTTCTTTCTCCTCACTCACACCCACTGAGCATACATGGTTCTCAGTGACTATTTCTTATATTTTGAAATTGAGTAGCAGTCATGAGCTTGGGTGTCATAAAACAAAACCCAGCCACATTAACATAATTGTCTGCATGATCACTATCCTCCTGACCCTGAGGGTGAGAGTCAGCTGGGATGAGAATCTAATGGAGAAACACATTTTAAAAATGGACACTGGGGCTAGGAAGGTGGCTCAGCGGGTGGGAGCACTTGCTGTGACAAATATGAGGACCTGGGTTCAAACCCATAAGGCCCCTGTAAAAAGCCAGGTGTGGCCACACATAAACCTGTAACCACAGCAGTTTCCAGTACAGACACGGAAGGATTTTTGGGGTTTTCTGCCCAGCCAGCTCAGCCCACATTGAGTGAGAGACCCTGGGTCAATGGAATAAGGGGGCAGAGCAGAGCGGAGTGACAGCAGGATATTCCGTGTCTTCCTCTGCTCTCCACATACAAGAATGGGTATGTGCATTTCTTCCAGGCATAGGAGCACTGCAACTACCCTTGGTGTCCACAGAGGGCTCGGGCTTGTTAGAATGGAACCCTCGAGTGGAAAATAACTCAGCAGAAATGTGCATTGAAAACCATTCTTCCTTCTCTTGCCACGCCCCCCCCCAGGACAGAAAATTTTTTTAAATGAATAAAACGTAATGTTCAAGTCAAACAAGGCAGTTTCTGTGTGTCACTGTAACTGGATAGCTTTGAAAGGGAGGCGGGAGCATCCCTGGCCTGAGCCAGTCAGCCTGGCTGCCAAAGAGAGAGGCAACCTGGCCACTCTCCCAGCTGTGAGGCTCCAGGGCCCAAGGAGCCCAGGCCCCACGTGTGACACCCCGCTCTTCAGACACTCTAATTTATAGTTAACGCCTTTTAAGCGAACAAGAGAGAGAGAAAAAAATCTGGTTCATATTACTAAACTTGCAGGGAAGGGAAGCCTGAGAATTCAAAGGGAAAATGTCCCAGGAAAAGCATAGCCTGTTAAAATTCATTCAGAGCGCCTGGGAAGGTAATTGGAAAGAAGGCTTTCTCCCAGTGATTCTGGCACTCTGTCTCTCTGTCTGTGTGTCCCCCCACAAGCCATTTGTCACTCAAGTCATGTTAAAGAAAAACAAAATGATTTCAAAATTGTTATAAGGACTTTCTCAATAGAATATACAAAGTCCCCAAAGCTCATTTGAAGGAATCAAGAAGAGAGGTGGAAAGGTGTAATTGGAGCTGAAGAGATGGCTCAGTGGTTAGGAGCACTGACTCTTCTTGCAGAAGACCCAGGTTGGGTGCCCAGCACCCAGATGGCAGTTAACAACCATCTATAACTCCAGCCCCAGAGGGTTCAACACCTTCTTCTGGCCTCCATGGGCATTGCATGACATGGGTGCACTTACATACACACAAAGCACACAAATAAAAAAAAACAATTAATTAGTTAATAAGAGAGGTACAAGTTCATTCTCTTTCCTTTTCAGACCCTTTGGACTTCGGTGACTTTGCTTTAAGGTGTACACTTCTTCTCTGGTTGGACTTCAGTTATGCTCTCTTTTCCTCTAAGCATCTTTGGTGTTTGTAAATACCTGCCTTACCTACTGCTCACCTAGGTCTTGATATTCTATTGTAAGTTTCTGGCTGGTATCTTAGAGCCAAGCTGTCAACTGTGTCTGGATGTGCTTGTCAGAGGGCTGTGCACTGGGAGAGAAGAAAGAACTTCCTACCCTGCTTTTGCCAGACACTGATGCCTGGACTGCTCCGGGAGAGAAGGTGTTCAACCATCAACTCACCATCACTCACTCAGAAAGATGTGCGGTGGTAGGTTGTGTGGAAGTCATGTTAAGGAGTTTGTCATTAGGACTGAGAAGCTGATGTGTTCGGTTGGGTAACGTAATTCAGAAGGTTTGCTGGAGGCACACGCTCCAGGACAGTGCTGTGAAGTAATATTCGGCTATCCTGTTGGTCAGTTGCTTCCTGGACGGGAGACACCTATGTCTTAATAAGCAGTTGTCGTTCAACCTTCCAGGACTCTTCAGCTGGGCCTATTGTGTCAGTATCTTTTTTCCTTGCCGTGACAACATGCCTGACAAAAGCAGCTTAAGGAAGGATGGGTTTACTTTGGCTCGCCATGGCCCCTCATGGCAGGGAAGGCATGCTAGCTAGAACATGAGGCAGATGGACACATTGCATGCACAGACAGAAGTATGGAAAGACGAACACGGCTGCTCAGGTCAATTTCTTCTTTTCATCCAGTCTAAGATCCCAGCCCCTAGAATGGTGCTACATGCAATTAGGTTGGGTCTACCCCTCACTAAACTCTGTCTAGGAACTCCATCACAGATATGGCTAGAGGTTTGTTTCCATGAGGATTCCAAATCTCCTCATGTTCTTATTACCACCAGCCCCGTTCCCAGCCCTAGGAAGTCTCCAACCTCACAGATTGGGCTAGAAAACAACACTGTTCTCCTTGGTAGCATATCCTTCCTGGTATGGAGATTTTAAGATGAAGCATAATTTGGATGAGAACGACATGGGTTAGAAATTAGGGGCACTGTGCAGGAGCAGAAATTTGGCACACACAGACCTTGAAGGAGAAACGGAGGTTAGGGGAATATGTGCCAAAAGCACAGTTAGTCCTTCCACCTCAGGTGGCCCTGGACTGAAGCAAGCAGGATCATAGTGCTTTGTGTTTTCCTGACTATTCTCATTGTTTCTCTTGAGCAACAGAGGCTGTTGTTGATCCAGCCTAGTAGACTCAATGGGGTCAGTTTCCTTTCTTTGTGCGCCTGCCAAAGAGAGTCAAAGGTCCACCGCAGCCCAGTTTGACCCATTGACCCTTTAGCCTGGGCCACTTTCTGTAAACAAAGTCCAGTTCAACTTCCTTAATTAGAGTCCCCTCCTTGGAATAGCAGTGATATTTTGTGGTGTTTGCTGTGGGTAGGAGGAAGGAACTTTTTTTATCCCTTCTGCTCTTCTTGTGCTTTATTGTGGGGTTACTTAAATAAATAGATAGAAAACATCCCCATTAATCATCCCAAGAACACTATGATAGCAACACAATGTTTGTTCTCTAATGTTCTCACCCAGTGTATTTTCCCGCACCTTATATTATAGACAGTCTTAGGCATTTCTTTTCCTATGAATTTTATTCCACTTCCAGAGAGCATATTTTCCTGCAGCCAAAGCAGCTACTTGAAAATATCAGGAAAACAGTGAAGATGGTGAAGAGCTCGTGCTTGCTATAGTAAAAAGGAATTATATTGTTTCATGAATTGAGATGATGGAGGGCTATAAATGAGTCACTGTGCTAAGCACATTACCTTTCCTCTCAACTAACCCGCACATAATTTTGTAAGGCATATTTTATTGAAATCTTAATTTCATAGGTGGGGAAACCCAGTTCATAGTAATTGGCCTGAGGTCTTGAACCTGGTAGAGAACCTGAGTTCAGAGGCTAATCTGGGCACTCCACCCTGCCACAATCTCGAAGGGGAGGCTACCTAGTTAGAGGGGAGTACTTAGCTTCTGTTGTGAATCACAGAAGGCAAATTACTTTGGTTTTTCTTCTCTTTCCATAGTAGCAACCGAGACAATGTCCCTGCCAAATGTCATCTTGGGATACTTCCATTTTCTAAGAAATTGTCTTTAGCTCAAAACGGTACATTGAAGGGCCTAAGGAATTCCAAGAGTCCTTTCAAGGAAACATTATGGGTCATGGATGGCCTTCATTCAAGAAGCTGCAGTTTCCATACCAACTTGAGAGGTGAGCATGGAGTCAGGTACATCTGTTAGTCAAAGATGATGCTGCATGATGCATCAAATTCCATAGTAGAAAGAAGCCAGCCTTGGGATGATGGTGTTGCAGGTCTTCCCAACCTTGTTCTTTCTATCTAGAGGTATGGAATCACCTGAAATTCGATACGGACTGCTGGCCATAGACCACATGGTCCTAAATGACCTACTCTTCCCATAGCTCCAGCTTCTGCCCATCTGCCCACCCAGCACAGCCACCTCAGCCTTCTTGTTCTTGGGTCTTGCCAGGGCCATGCCCACCTTAGGAATTTGGCGTTTGCTGGAACACATGACCATGGGGTTTCTTTTAAAAAAAATAGGACCTGTTTCTTTGCTCCTTTGATGTTTCTGTTCTGTGTCCTCCTCTGACCAGTCTGTCTCCAAATCCAGTCTTCCACTGCCATGCTCCGTTCCTGACACTGCCCAGTTTTATCCACGCCTGTTCTTACTTGAGCTCAGTTTTTCTTTGTGGCCTGCCTTCCACATGCCCTGTGAGTGCAGGGCCTCAGGCCATCTCACTCATCATCAGGTTTCTACCTCTGTGTGCCTGGCACAGTTGTGTTGTAGGAACAAATGAATTCAGGTGTCTGGGGGATCAGCAGTTCCTGGAATCCTTTCCCAGAGGATCCTTGGGGCTTTGCTTACTCTGTGCTAAAGCACTAAAAATGATATAATATCATGAAGATGCAATGTTGCTGTAATAAATCTCTTTTGTATATGCATTGATCTGATTCTTTAATGACTATGGGCAGATTATTATAATTGTTACCAATATTTCTCAGAAAAACTCAGTATCTTGCCAAAGTCATATAACTTTTGAACAAAGCTTTTTATGGCATGAATACACACAGAAGTGTGATTTGTGTATCTCTATTGTTATAGAGAGAGAACAGTCTAGGATTTACAGCCAAATGGTTTATTTTGTCCTGGTTTCTATTTTAGTATATTCATAGCAATATTATCATAGGAAACATACTTCCTTGCAGTGGTGTTATCTCTAGAATGAGGATAATGCATTTTCAAAAGAACTACATTAGGCTTTTGCAATAGTGTACATGGAATACTTTGTATAGTTCAGCATATTCTGCCAAACATTTAATGAATGTTCACTGACTTCTGAACACACATTTTTTTTCACCTGTAAAAATACTGTACCTACTTCTGGGAGTTGTTATTAAGCTCAGAGAAATCAAGGTGCCAGAAGAATCCCATGAAGCACAAAATGTTATGTCAGTATGAAGTGACTGTGGAATTGTACTGTCTCAGAACACTAGACATCCTAGAACTTTAAGAGAAATAAGGATAGGATGTTCTGTTCATCCTTAAGTGTTATTAGAAAAAACCATTCAAGGCATTTATGTTATTGAGAGGCTCATTCTTTGTCATCCTTGGCTTCTATGACTTTGTGTTTTAATCTTTCACACAGAATCTTTTAAAATTTTATTCCATTTATTTATTGTATGTTTTTCTCTCTGTGTGTGTATGCATGGGCACACCCATGCTATGGCATACACACATGGAGGTCAGATGACAACTTTCAGAAATGAGTTCTCTTCCTAACACAGGAATCCTGGAAATCAAACTAATATCATCAGGCTTGGCAGCAAGTACATTTTACCTGCTGAGTTATCTTGTCAGCCCAGAGTCTGTCTGTCTGTCTCTCTCTCTCTCTTAACAAGCTTACTTATTCTTTAAAAACTTTGACTCTGTCATTCACTTATAAAGGTACTCAGTGTGAATACCCAGCCATGATTTCTCTTTGAAAGTAGTTAGGGATTACATCTATTCCTAACCTTACTTTTATTGTCTCCTTTGACTCTTGGCACATTGCCTGCTCATTGTTGCCCTGGCCTTCTGTCTGTCCACCATGCTCCTGAACTGGTGACCAACAGAGTTCAGTGCTGTCCCAGGCAGGGTGTTTGTCTGTTCACTTTGCATGGTCTAAGGTAGACTGACACATTTATTCTGCAAATCCTCTTCAGAAAGGTGTATCTTTTGCATAAAACATAACATTTGAAGCAAAGCTTATTCTTGCTCTTTATTTTAAAAAATACCTTTAAATTTGAAAAATCCCCAAAGAAACACATCTATACCCTAAGTAAAAATCACCCATAATCTTTGTACTTAAAACATTTTTAAACTTAAAAGTGGGCATGTATATATATGCACTAAAGAGTTGTGCATAAATACCACAGTTATTCCAGAGTAATATTTGTATCACACAGAGGGTTAGTTTATAGTATACTGCTCCGAAGTAAAGAGAAGAATATAAACTACTATATTCTATGGACACATTATTAGGCAAATGAGCTTTGTGCTTTTAAAATTTTGACTATGCTCCCTCTAAAGACTACTCAGGGTCACCTAGCCTGGGTCTGGGTCTTGTCCTCTGCCACATTCAGTGGCCCCTTTTATGGCCCTGGAGTGACCAGTCTTCTCTACTTAGGAGCATTCTCAGACTGATTTTTTACGCTTGGACAAATTGATGTATTACCTACAAGAAGTGCTGCGGTCCTTTCTCGCATATCTCAAGAGCTGGCCCCTCTTTTCTTTTAATCTCCATGGTCCATAATATTGGTAGTAATGTTCTACAATGCTAATGGCAATTTTCCTTTTCCTTAAGGATTCCTCAAGGGAAGGGCTAAGAAGCCGAAACTCTGGACCAGTTGTTTGAGCCTCCCCTACTAACAAGAAATAAGTCACCGTTTTCAGAACTACAGATGGGCAAGGGGGAAAAGAAATGCATGTTGCCTATAATTCTGAAAGCATGCCATTGACCCCACATAACCCCAGGGGTAGATTACATGGTACAGGATGAGGTACTGAGTTGCCATGTCTGTCCTCCCCAAATCGATGAATTTCACATTCTACGGGACTGCCTGGCATGTGGGCACATTCACATACTCTAGAAACAGTAGCTTAGTTATGGTGTCTCAAGTCTCGCCACAGGGGCCAATGTACTTGGGACTATTTGAAAGTCTCTGAGTTTGGGTCCTTTTCATTCTGGGCTAGTGGCTGACTCTCTAGTGAAGGTGGAAATGGCTGTCTTGTGAAATGGTGAGCAGTGCCTGTTTGAAGGTCAATTTACCTTGCCAGTGTTTTCTCAACACCATCCATATGGCAGGCTGCAGGTTCCTGGAGCTCAGACTGCCAGAGATGCTCACCTCATCAGTTTGTTATGTGGGGAAGTCAGGCCTGGAAAGACTAGATGAAAGCTGTGTCTTCAGTATGACTTCCTGTATCCTCGGTGTGTCCATGACGCCCTCTACTATTTAAGCAGGACAAAGAAAAACAGGGGTTTACTTTTTATTTCACTCATTCGTTGATTCATTCACTTTTGGTGTTGGAGATTGAGCCCTGGCCTTGTATGAGCTAAGTATGTGGTATGTTCTACCGCTAAGCTAACTCCCTAAACCCTGTGATTTACTAATGGTAGCTAGGTATTAACTCCTCAACACATTCACTTTATGCTGCATAATGAGTTACTTCAAAACTTAGCAACTTAGGTATAATGAATTATATCAAAACTTAGGTCAGAGAGATGGTGTTTAAAATGCTTGCTGTGCAAGTAAGTATGAGGTCCTGAGTTCAGATCCCAGAACCCACATAAAACCTATGATTCTAGTGCTATGGGGAGGGGTGGAGACAGGATCTCTGGGGCTTGCTGGCTTCTAGTCTAGCTCTAGGTTCACTGAGAGACCCTATCTCAAGGGAGGAGGCGTGTGCTACAGTAGGACATATATTATACAAACATGCACACACCACTCAGCAACCTAAATGTCTGCGAAGTTAGTCCTGGCTGCTGGAGGCCTCAGTCCCTTACCACTTCACACCTCCACAGGGTTGTTCCTGTGTCTTATGGCATCTGGCGTCTTTTGGCAACTCAAGAAAACTCAAAGCTGCAGACCAGACCCAGTGGATTTTGACTCGGCCTAAGGAGTCGCACCCCGTTCTTACCTCAGTGTCTTATTGGTTCTCAGGGGAGGAGGGGCACTCTAGAGGGTCACTGCGTTAGTCAGCTTTCTGCTACATAACAAACACACAGGGTAACTTATAAAAAGTAAAATGTTATTTTAGCTTGCCGTTTGAGAGGTTCACGGTCAGTTGGCCCCATCACTTCTGTGTCTGTGGCGATGCAGCATTTCATGCTGGGCGGACATGTCGCAAACCACAGTTGTTCCCTTTATCATCAGAATGAGAAAAAAGTGGGGGGGAAGAGGCTGGGTCCCATTGTCTCCTTCAAGGGCATGCCCCAAGTGACCTAAGGACGTCTCAGTAGGCGTCTCAGTAGGCCCCACTTCCTGAAGGTTCTACCATCTCCCAGTAGCACAGCGCCGAGGACCAGGCCTTTAGCACATGGACGTTTAGCATCTGTATTACAGCAGGCATGCAGGTCAGTAGGCAAGGATCCCTCAAGACTCCTTAGAGGTGGGCAACCTCATGACCCCTGACCCTTGAGAACTTTTAGGCCTTTAGTAGAAAGTTTTGAATATATTTGTTCACATAAAAACCAAAAGCCCTGGTGTGATCTATGGACCCTACGAGTATTACACATGATTATTGCATAGTGTCACTATGTTACATCTTATCCTATTAAAAGTGATCTTCCTTTCAAATCATCTAATTTGGTGTTTGATGAGAAACAAAAATACAGCCCAAAGAAGTCCAGGTTTTGTACTTTTGATCAAAACTTCTAATCATAATTTTCTTCTGCCGTGGTGAAACCATGCGCATGTTGTCAGATTTCTCCTTTTCAACAGTGTCTGAGTTGAGGAAAGTTAAACAAAGAAATCAAAACTCAGCTTCCTTTCACAAAGTTATCACGCGTGGGTTCCCACCCTGGAATATAGGCCAATTTCTTTTGTTAACGGCTGCTCTGAAGTCTATGGCCAAGACAGCCTGGCATGAACCTCTCCAGTGAGTGGGAAGTTCATTCAGAGATGAAGGAATAAACTATGACAGATCATCATGAAATCATCTCTCTCTTTGTGTTTGCATGTTTGTGTGTGTTAGTGCACATGGGAATGGGGTACACGTGCACATATGTGCAAGAGTGTGTGGGAGCCAGTTCGGATGTTGTTCCTCAGGTACCATCCACCTTTGAGACAAGGTCTCTCACTGACCTGGAACTCCCAGGCACGGTGGCGAGCGAGCGAGAGCCCCAGGGATCCGCCTGTCTCCACCGCCCAGCACTGAGATTACAATTATAAGCTACCACACTGACTTTTTAAATATGGGTTCTGGGGTTCAAACTCCTGTCCTTGTATTTGTGTGGCAAGTACTTTACTGCCTGAGATATCCCTCCAGCCCCTAGAATTATATCTCTTACAGAAACCCTCAAGGCTGTCTTTCAGTGTAGGTGTGTGTATGTGCCAAAGCCCCAAGGCTGTGGTCAGTGACTGTCTCTACTTTAGTCTCTTCAGTGAGAAAACACCTTACTACAACTTCTCTGGTGGGTATTTTGAGATAGCCTTTTCCTATGTAGTTCAGACTGGCTTCCAGCTTACTAAACAGCCCAGACTAGACCTCAACATGTATGTGACCCTCCTGCTTACCCTCAGACTGCTGAGATTATAAGCATGTGCCACCATGCCCAGCTTCAAACACTTTTCTCTATCTACTGGAGCCAAGCTTTAGTTTTGCATATCTTCTGACCATTGGCCCTTGAGTTTTTTCCTTTGGAGCAAAACCAAGTATGAGATTCCTTCAAGTATTTGAAACCTCCTCTCACGGGGGTCTCCTTGCTTTTCTCTAGGCTAAACATTCCATGTTTGTTCAGCCCTCTCTTCTTAGGACAGTCTCCAAGTCCCTTTCTGTCTTTGCTTCACGATCCATCTGAAAATGTGGTCTCCATTCATTTGTGTGACAAGTATTTGTTGAATGCTGTCAGTTGGCAAGGCTCTGTGCCAGGCCAGATGTCTGCATAGGACAGAGTCAAGAGAGACTGTTTCTTCCGAATCCATTGATTTAGATGCTCTATTTCTAGTATTGTAGTAAAGATTACATTAGCCTGTTTTTTCAGATACATCAAATTATTGTATTATCTTTGGCTGTGATGAGCTAGAATGATCAGTGTTTGTTGAAGGGAACTTTTGTCAGTTCAGGACATCCCAATTCTTCCTGCATGTAATTGGGTCTTTGAACCTAAATGAAAGACTTCACATTTATCTCCATCCAATCCCTTCTTTGTCCAGCTCCCTGTTCCAGCCCATTGAACTCAACTTGATATGTGCTAACTCTTAAATCTTGATTTCATCATATTAGTTATTCCTCCCAACTTTCTGTCCACTGTGGTCTTGATCAGTGAGTGTTTCTTCAGCCTTTGCATCAAATTGCTCACTGTCATGTGGAGGAGACTGGCCTTAAGGATGACCCCTTTGGCAGACCCCTGGATGCCTCCCTTCCCCTCTTCCATCAGTACTCTTGGAGAAAGGTTTTCAGCCAACTCTGAGTTGCCCAAATTATACTGTCATCTGGTCTGCATTTCTCCATCTTGTCCACAAGAATTTCCTGAGAGACTTTTGCCAAATGCCTTGATTAATCAATACATTCTGGGTCTCTGACATTCAGTTGTCAGCTGTCATGACCTGCCTTTTGCTCCACAGGAAGAAAGGGGATGGAACAGGCTGGGAGCTGTTCTGTCCTCTGCTAGAGATCCTGAAGCCCCAAACTACTGGCTCAGGCTAGGGAAATGCTAGGCTCACAAAGGTAGGTCTTTCGACTAACTCTTGCTTGGACCCTTTAAAACCAAGGGTTACCTCATTTCTCGTGTTATAACCAGTTATGATGCCAAGTCTGATAACTCCCAGTCAGCCACTCTTTCTGCCTCTCCTGGCTTCATTCACTCTCACTTTTTTATCTCGTTCTCTACCAGCCTTCTGTCCTCAGGGTCATGGGTTTTTCTAATTCAAATCACAAAAGTGTTGATTACCTAACACAAGATCTTGTGCTAGGTAAGTCCATTCCAAGTCAATGGTTTTTAATATATCCCTGTCTCACTCCCTGGACTGCCCAAATACAAATCTGTGACAAGCCACCCTGGTGGAGCTTGACTCCATCTTAAGAGGAAGTCCTTACACTTGGACTGCTCCCACCACTCTAGCTGTCCAGCCATATGTATCAGAACCTCTGATTGTGCTTTGGCTCCAATGTGATTGCATACTCCCCCTGGGCAGGACTCTGTCATCTGGCTCAGACCTTTTTTCTCATCAGGAGTCACTTTGAAGCAATCACTGTAGACAGAGATAGGATGCACATGGCACTGCTTACACGCTGACATCTTTACCTGTCAGAAAGATCCAGAAAGGCAGTGGATAAGGATATGAAAAGACAGGGTTCCAGTTCCCCAGTGATCTGAGATTAAATGTACTAGTTATGTTGACTGTTGGTTAACTTAGGGAAGTTGTGCTTTCTCTTTGTCTTTTGATTTGTACTTATGAGTTGAAACCATGATTCTTGGCAATGCTATTGGAAAAATATTCATCATCAGGTGTCACAATTCAGGATAATTGTGTCTTGGTTTGCAGACCCTTCAGTTTATGAAGAGCACATCTCAACAACTTGCCCTCATTTTTTTCATCGATAATACAGGGTTTTAGTATTTTTCCCTGAGATGCTCATTGTTTCCAAATTAGAATCTCACCGTCTCACTTGGACAGTTTTCCTTCTCTTTTTTTTCTCAGCTTACACTTTTTAAAATTAAAACATTTGTGACTTGTGCTTTTTTCTATGTAATCATTACTCCTTAATACAATTTGCATTGACATTTTTAAAATATCATCATTACAAATACAGTTATGAATGTATAGAAATGGTGCTCAGTGATGGGCTGCACATACTGTGGTATGTATTGCAGAGCCTAGATGTGTGGCGAGCTCTACCACACAGCTTTGTGTACACACACTCTATGATATTTCTACAGCAGAGTAGTCCAATGATGTGTTGCTCAGAATATGTCCCCATTGTTAAATGGTACATTTCCTTTCTTTAACCTAAGGATGATTCCATGTACTGAAAGGATATTGGATTTGTATATAGATTTGGGGGTTTTAAAGGCCATCAAATGCAACTTCATAGAGCCTTGACATTTTCCTTTCTGAGTTTTAAGTTTCAATCCTTCAGAAACCATGGTGCCATAGTTTCCTTATTTGGGGGACATACACGTTGCTTTTGCCCAAATGTTGACAGATTCCTTCTTCAGACATGCTCTGTAGGTAGCAAGGTACCAAGATCTCTCTTGTTCCAAGTCTTCCAAAACTATGACCTTCCGTTAGAGGCAGAGATGAAAACACCTCTTCCCCTAAACCTTCAGTTCCCTACTTAGAAAAGAGAATCTCTGTTTTTTCTTTGCTTTGTTTTTCTTTTTCTCTCTTTGAGACAGCATCTCATGCTATAGCCCAGGGTGGCCCTGATCTCATCCTCCTGCCTCAGCCTCCCAAGTGATACAAGTGCACCACCCTGTATGGCTCTGCATTTTAAATATGAGTTCATTTTCCCTAATGAGACAGTGAATATGCACATTTAAAAGTTCCCAGACTTGGTGTAATTTATATTATTTGGAAGAGACGGTAAATGGCTCAAGATAGAAATCAAACTCCTCAGTCTTGATAGTATTTAAGTTAGGAAATCTTAGCTGTTAGTCACTGAATTTACTAAACTGGCCCGTTTCTGCTCATTTTCTAACATAGTAACTCCTTCTTGCATTTTGCTTTAAAGCAAACAAGGTGTATATTAATTGAAGTGAGCCCCCCCACCACCACAAGACATGCGGTATGATTGGCCCAGTCATTACATAATAGTAACAAACGAGTGAGCCCCTTTGAACTCCACAGTACAGACTCCTGCTGCGTCTTGGACAGAACTCCCTAGCTTGACATTTGTGCTGCAGTTAATTAGGGTGGCTGAGAGAGGTAGACAGGGGCAGAAAAAAAAGGCAGATTGAAAAGTCATTTCTGCTACCTTTGGGGGGATTTCAAGTTCTTTCTTCATTAGAAAGCTAGCTGATATTTTTTGCTCTTGTTGGCTTCATATTTAATGAGCCCAAATGAAAGAGGACTTGTTATTTCAATTGGATGATATGCATTTCAATTCAAGATCTGTATTTACACAAACAGTGCCCCAAGTCACCTATGTATAAATCATCTCCATCAGTAAATTTGTTATAACTCACCTTTCCATTCCAGAGGAGCTTTTTGTAATGGGTTGTTTGACAAAGCTTCTTACTTCATTGCTTTCTGTTTTACAACGTTCAATGATATCAACTAAAAAAGAGGGGGAACCTGGAAGGGTTCAGGTCAATTTATATGGGATTTAAAGATTTTTTATGTATATGAATGTTTTGCCTACATGTGTGTATGTGCATCACATGCATGTCTGGTGCGAGAGCAGGCCAGAGAGGACATAAGATCCCCTGGAACTGAAGTTACAGATGGTTGTAAACTACCATGTAGGTGCTGGGAACAAACCTGGGTGCCGGTGGTCTTCACCACTGAGCCATCTCTCCATCCCCTTATATGGGTTTATAAATAGTGGGCAATAAGGGGCTGGGGAGACAGCTCAGTGGGTAAAATGCTTACTGTGAAAGCATGAGGATATTGAGTTCAATTCCCAGAATACAGAATCAATAAAACCAAAACAAAACTAGATGTGATGGTATGTTGTAATCTCAGTGCTGGGGAGGTAGAGACAGATGGATTGCTAGAGCTCCTTGGATGTGGATGGCCATTCAGCGATGGTGAGGTAACAGTAAACGACCCTATCACAAAAAGTAAAATAGGGGGACAGGAGTAAGGACATGGTTTAGCATTCGCGTAACAAGTCAGGCGTGGTGGCACACACCTGTAATCCTAGGACTGGGGAGGTGGAGACAGGAAGATCCGTGCAGCTCAGTAGCAGCTGGTTTTGCCCACCTGGTAAGCTCCAGGTTCAGTGAGAGATTCTATCACAAAAAATAAAGTGGAGATCAATAGAGGAAGGCACCAGACATCAACCTCTGGCCTCTAAATGCATATGTGCACATATGTGCAACCCCCCACGTGAACACATGCTTGTACCTACATATACATACCAAATGAATGCTCTAGGCAGCAATGAAAAGACTGCATTTATTGGCCTTCAATTTTGGATGGTGCTGAGGATTTCTGTGGCAGGGTCAAGGGTGGGTAGGATGCAGGGAAGAGGGCTGATGCACTTCCTACAAATGCTGAAGGCTACTTCTTCCTCCTCTTCCCCTCCTTTTCACCTGCTTAGACCTGAGAAATGGAAGGGAGACAGCGGCGTGAGGAGAGGCTGACCCAGGGAAACAGGAGTGGGCGTGTGTATACTGCATTTGTGGAAGGACTTGTGTACCAAAAAGCCAGGCCCTCCAGTGTCCTCCTCCACTCTTTCTTCTTCACCCTTCAGTGTTTGGCTGCCTCTCCCCATCTGCAACATCATGTGTTACTCTGGCCTCTGGCCTCACCCACAAAGCCCCCACGTCTACTTTCCACAAAAATCCACATGGTGTGAGTTTACCTTTTATAAGCTGACTCACCGTGTTGAAGTTTGGGCTGGTCCTGTGGCATGAAGAGGATGCAAAGGATCTTTCCCTCAGCCATCCTCGGTCATGGCAGAAGGTGCTGTAACAGAAGACCGGTTAATAACAGAGTTTATGTGACATCCCCCTGCACATGCTGTCTCTCAGATTCTTTAAGCTTAAAATGCTCAGTATGCCAAGGTGACCTATTTTTAGCCTATCCAAACATCATCAGAGATAACTTATCAATGTTCCTTCACTGGCTCAGCCCTCCTTCCAGTCCCTTCTTCCTATTGCCTAATAACATTTGTTTTAACTATAACTGGAAAAAAAATGATAGCGGTGACCTAAAGGAATCTCACATTAAAGAAATCTGGTAGCAAAATGTCCAGGGCGGTTGTGATGTTGACAGCATCACACCCTCCATCTTCTTCCTTTTGGCACTACCACTTCTGCCATCTGTGTGGATTCCAGCACAAAAATAGATATGAACTCTCACTCTGAGGGTGTCTAACTTGGGGCAGCATGGGGCAGTCAGTGGTTAAGAGGACTGACTGCTCTTGCAGAGGACCCAAGTTCCAGTCCTAGCGCCACATAGTGACTAACAACTAGCCATAACACCAGCTTCAGGCCAGCGCCCTCTTCTGACCTCTAAGGGCATTGCACAACACAGGTGCACTTACCTCATGTAGGCAAAACACTCATACACATAAAAATGTTTTAAATTTAATTTTAAAAGAATGTCTAAGGAGCTAGAAGTGTGGCTCAGGTGTAGAGTGGTTGTAGTCTTTATTCTACAGGTATATGTCTCTCAGAACTCTGTGCGTTCTGGAGGGTTGGAGGGATAGCTCAGTGGTTAAGAGCACTGACTGTTCTTTCAGAAGACCCAAGCGGCTGCTAACAACTGTCCAGTAACTCCAGTGACACGGGAATCTGATGCCCTCTTCTGACCTCTGTGGGCATTGCACAACATCGGGTGCACTTACACACATGCAGGCAATATACCCATATTCGTAAAATAAAAGTAATAAATAAGACAGTTTTTAGAATCTGTGAGTTCTACTATTATGGAAGAAAGGGAGAATAATGCCGGGGACGGCCTGCGGGCCATGTCGTACCCGTGGCACTCCTTTTCCCACCCTTTTCTGGCCCTGCCTCTTTTGATAGGTGTTAGCTTCCCTCCAGCCCACATGTATGATGCCAGAGCATGAGTGTTTTTCTTGTATACCTTTAGCTCGCTTCCAAAGAGGACTCTGCTGATTAAGCTTCTCAGTCTTACAAGTCGTACTCATTTCTCCATGACCTGCACTGTGCAGGCTCCTTGAGGAAGTGGTAAGACTGTTCATTGGGCATCCCAGAAGGCCACACACTACACATAGCCATTGTTTTTGAGACAGGGTTTCATGCATGTCAGACTGGTCCCAAACTTGCTGTGTAACTGAGGATGACAGTGGGTCTGAGCTTCTGACCCCCTGCCTTTACCTCTCCAGTGCTGGGATTATTATAGTCATGTGTCTGCATGCCTGGCTTATGTGCTGCAGGGGAGGAGGGGCACGGTCTTACGTGCTAGGCAGTGAACTGTACCAACTGACACTCACTTCACAGTTGCAAGCTACAGCCCTAGATACCTCCGTTCTCAGATGTAGTTGCAAATCACAAGGACATAGCCCAATGGACACAGTGAGAGAGTGCTGTGAGAGTGATCTGACTCCTCCGTTCACAGGCCCAAGACACATGCCTGTGGCTGATTTCAAGGCCTGCATGCTGCCAGCCAATGTCTCCCGGTCTTCTGATGCCCCCCTTCCTGGGAGATGATGCGCAGCTGGTATTTATCTGCTAAACAGCACCCCATGAGTGCAGTTGGCCGGATATGTGCTCACCTTATTCTCAGCACATCTGCATTAAATATATTTTTGGAAGACTGCCTTTTTTGGGAGGAAAGAAGGCAGGAAACTCAGAGTCTGTTTATCTCCCTCCCTGTGATCTCCACGATGCTGGTCTTGCTCACTGTTGTGTCTTTAGCGTCTCAGACGGCACCTGACATATGGTAGACTTCCAATTAGTGTGTGTTTAGCAAAGATAAATGAACACCATGTGACAAACTGAGACTATACAAAGGTAACTGAGAGTTGAATAGAGGAGCCACACATCGTACAGTTACATTACAGAGAAAAATACACTTTATCAATCAAATCTATCAATCTATCTGTCTGTCCACACACACACACACACACACACAAATATCAAAGGAGCCCAAGGAAACTGCCCTAGCTGAATTTTGGTGTATAAACAAGAGTTCACAAGGTATATGGAAGTAGATATGGGAGCCTTACAGGAAGAAGAACCAATCCATAGTAAGGTAAAAACATGGCCTCTTCAGGTAATAAGTGAACAAATTCTGTTTAGTTGGTTCTTGCCAACTTGACACAAACTAGGCTCACTTTCGAAAAGGGAACCTCAGTTAAGGAATTTTTCTCCGTCAGATTGGCCTGTGCCTATGTCTTTGAGGCATTTTCTTAACTGCTTGCTGATATAGGAGGGTCCAGCCCACTCTAGATGGTGTTGACTCTAGGCATGTGGGCTGAGTTGTATAGAAAAGGTATCTGAGCAAGTCAGGGGAGCAAGCCAGTAACCAGTGTTCCTCCGTGGTCTCTGCTTCAGGTCCTGCCTCCAGGTTCCTGCACTGAGTCCTGCCCTGACTTCTTCAACCCCCAACTCTAACCTGGGAGCTGAAATGAATCCTTTCCCCCCACGTTGCTTTAGGCCACCATGTTTATCACAGCAACAGAAAGCAAAATGGGACAGTTTCCCCACCTCGTTAAGTAGCTTTTAATTAAAAACATGTTTTGTTCTATAAGTGATGCTGCTCCTAATTTATTGAAGTAGAACTTGGTCACAATGCTAAGTAACTCAGGTGGGACTTTCAGCTCATCTGTATAGTTCAAAAAATTTGACATTATTTAAACTTATCAAGCTGCTTCTTTAAAAATATATTCTATTTGATTGATTGATGATTGATTGATTGATTGTGTATGTGTGTGTGTGTGTCTGTATGTATGTGAGTGTAGGTCAGAGAACAACTTTCAGGAGTCAGTTCTCTCCTTTCACCATGTGGCTCTCAGGTATCAAACTCAGGTCTTCAGGCTTGGCAGCAAGTGCCTTTCCCCACTGAGCCATCCTGCCAGTTCTTAGGCTGTTTCTTTCTGGGTCTTTTTGTTGTTATTTGGTTGGTTTTCCTTTTCATGTTCTTTTCTTTCTTTCTTTCTTTCTTTCTTTCTTTCTTTCTTTCTTTCTTTCTGGTGGTACTTTTTGTTTGGTTGTTTTTCTTTCAGTTTTTCTGCTGAGCAGAAGAAAACCAAATGAACTTTCTGGTTTTCTGAAACCTCATGCGTTTTGGCAGCTTGTGAGCTCTTGGCTCTTCTTATCCTGTAGGCCCCAGTCTTTGCTGCCCTTCTGTCCTGTCCTTGGCTCCAGTGGAGTGTCTTCATCCTGGCTCTGGACATGAGCACTCTTGCCCTCTGCACAGTGAAGTTCGTGAGTCCTCCTTAGGGCAAGCAGGCTGTAAGCCCCAAATCCCATTCCTGCCAGTAGGACAGATGACAATTCTCAGATGTCAGTGGCCCTGCAGGGGGTCTCTGAGATGGTAAATGTGCTTGATTCTGTCTGCTTCATCCCTGAGAGATGAGCAGTGCTTTCCCTTCCCACCTATGGCCCCTCTAGCCTAGGCCAGCCCGAGGTGCCATGGGTCTGTCACAGGTCCATTTTGTCCCCGTCTAGTCACCACTCCCTGCAACTCTTGTCTGCTTCCTCGCATCCTGTTACCTTGTCTAAACTTTTCCTTTTGTAATTTAAAGGAGTTAAATCTCTAGTGAGGAGCAAGTTCTGCCCTGCTTAACCAGCTTCGAGTCCTGACTCAGCCACATACTGGGTTTATTATCTGAGACAAATTTCCCAGATAAATCTCTTACCCTCAGTTACAGTTATCCTCTGTAACACAGAATAATAAAGCCCTCCCTACATTGTTGTTGGTGACAATTCCCAAGGGCCTGTCCACAGGGCTCCATCCACATAGGCACTGAGAACAGTCTTGGAGGATGCAGAGTCCGGGTGCTAGAGCAGTTCGTGGGTTTCATCCCACCTGGCCACTGTCTGTGTGACCTTGTTAACTGTCTTCTGTGAAGCGGAGATAACCGTGTTTCCATTATGGGTAGATGTTATGAACTTAATATACTGAAGTGCTTAGGGTGCTTAGGGTGTGTACTATCTATACCTTCAATCCACTTTGGCTACTTTAAAAAAATGTGTTTGTTTATAGAGGCAGGGTAGCCTAGACTGGACTCGAGCTCCTGTCTCAGCTTCCTGAGTGTTGGGCTCACTACTATGAGCCACCATGCTCGGTTGATACTAGCTTCTATTGCTTATTATTGATTATCATTATCACCACCATGGAGACTTGATCCACTCTAGAGTAGATATGTCGGGAATCTGTGAAAAGCCCATCTGGACAGAGATTCTTTCCAACGGAGCTGGGACATCTTTATCTGCCACAGTTCCTAGCGAGAACTCCCCGATTCAAAGGAGTCTTAGTATGTTGTAGTGAGCCGAGCCTTAACTTCTCTACCAGTCAGAGTTCCACAGTAGACAAATTAGGATTGGGCTCTCTGAGGACTTCTCCTCTATTCCTAGATGAATCTTCCAGAAACAAACCCCTGTCTGGATGCATCTTTGGAAGTCCTGCTCACTGACCTATGTGGAAATGGGATGTGGGTTTTAAAAGCAGTGGATTTTTGCAGGCAGTTGACTACATGTTAGTCTCATAAAGCTCCCGCTGTCTTCATTGAAACTGCGAGTGGTAACTGTATTCTAAATCTAGAGAGCCTCTCATGACGAGGGAATGTAACCTTTGGAGCATGCAGTGGCTGCGACCCAGACTGGAGAGTACCTGGTTTATACAGCCACGCCCCTTACAGATGCTGTAACTGGGGCATTGAGGGTCTCTTTTGGATAGTTCAATTTCAGGAGTTTTGTTGTTGCTGTTGCTGTCTTAATTCCACAATGTTACCCAGTCTTTTCACAGTTTTTATTGACTGGATTCAGCTTTGCAGATCATAACTATTTTTTTAGTTAGTTTGATTGTTTATTCATGTATTTATTTACGATTTATCTTAATTGATGTGTAAGAATGTGGCCTGAGTGTACGTAAGTATACAATTTCATTCAATGCCCACAGAGGCCAGAAGAGGGCGTTGGATCACCTGGAATTGGAATTATAGAGAGCTGTAAGCTTCCCAGTGTTGGTGCTAGGATCACACTTAGGTCTTCTGCAAGAGCAGCCAGTGCTCCTGACCACTGAGCCATCTTTCTAACCCCCATTCAATATTGTTTTAAGAGCCACAGCCCTTTTTCCAGGCCATACCCCAGCCAATACTCCGAGGGCTGAACTATGTACTCGTTATTGTTTCCAGTGACCTATCTGTACCTTTCCATTTGCTCTGACAGTAACAACAGTCCCAACACCAATGTCTCAAATGTCCACACCTTTGGAAGGAAGGGGTGTGACTACCGTGCCTCCAGCCTGACACATAGGAAAGGACCAGAGAGCACCCTGTCCCATTGCCACTGCGCTGGAGCAGGAGACAGAATCAAGAACCCTGTTGTCTGTTTGGGGAAACAAAACAAACCGATTAAAGTAAGCAAGGGCATGCTTGTTGAAAGTGAGGGACATGAAGCCTGGAGCAATTTTAGTAGAGTCAGTAAAGTTCCCATTCATGGTGAATGATACACAGGGATGTGTGTATTTCTATCCGTGGGGGATTCCCAGTAGACAGTGACCAACATACTAACCAGTAGAGTCACATGGGGGTGTTCTTCCCTACTAATCCAGGTCTGTAGCCACATAGGTCTGAGCTTCTAGGCATGGGGCTTATGTGCTAGTATCACAGCTTTCCAGTATCTCCCTGAGTGATGCCTTCCTAGGCAGCTCTCTGTGTTTCTCCTCCTCTTCCTGGGACCTCGTGCACACCTGTGTTCACAGCCTCTCATGCCTTACGGGGATATTCTGCATTATTTATACATAAATTGGAAGCTTGATAAAATATATTATTGAGCCTCTTGTTACTTAATTCTTACTTTTCATTTTTTTTTGAGACAGGGTCTCATGTAGCCCAGGATGGCCTCAAACTCACTATATATTTGAAGATGACTTTGAACTGCTGATCTTCCTGCCTCCATTTCTCACTTCTGGGATTGAAGGCATGCCAACACAACCCATGTATGAAGTACTGGGTGTCAAGTCCAGGAGTTTGTGCATGAAGGCAAACACTCTGCTAACTGCGCAATATTCCCAGCCCCTTACTTTTTTGTTTGTGGTTGCTGATTGGTTAAACCAGGGCCTTTGGGATGCTAGGTATATACTACTACAGTGCTGTGTCCCCAGGCATCGTTGGTGGGTTGGTTTAGACAGGGGACGTGTGCCACAACACACATGCGGAGGTCTAAGGACAACTTCAGTTGTCAGTTGTCACCTTCCACCTTGTTTGAGATGTCGTCTCTTGTTTGGCGCTGCCTGGGCCAGGCTAGTTAGTCCGAGAAATTCCATGGGTTCTCCTCCTTCTCCCTTCCGTCTTGCTGTAGGAGTTCTGAGACACAAATGAGTGATATTGTGCCTGGCTTTATATGGGTTCACAGAAGCTGAAGAGCTCCTTGGACTTAAATAGCCACTGAGCCATCTCCCCCGCCCAGCCCTTGTGAGTTTTGTTGTTGTTATTGTTGTTTGTTTGGTTGGTTGGTTGGGTGGGTGGGTGATTTAAGACAATGTTTCACTGTGTAGCTCAAGCTCTCATTGTACTGCAGAACAGCCCCTTAGACTAGTGGACCCCCATCTCTGCCTCTTGAGTACTGAGATTGTACATTGCACCTCCATGCCCAGCTGGCCTATTCTTGCTCCTGACAGCAGAGTTTACCATGGTTCCCTTTAGCTGTTACACTGTTATGCCAGATGTTTCTCCCATCCTTCAGATCCGTCAGCTACCTCCTTCCCTCTGTCTTGATTACATCATCAGGACTCCTTTCCTCTTGGAAGAAGGAAGAAAGTGAGGTTGGATTATTGATTCCCTTGGTTTGCTCCTTCCGGGAACACCAAAGGTGCTCGTTACATGATCCCTTTCTTCCAGTTTCTAGCAATCTCTCTCTTCCATTGGGCCTGGAGTATCTCAAAAGGAGGAAAGTTTTATTTTATCTCATGGCTCCGGTCTGTTTGGCTTTGTTGTTTTGGGGGGCTGTGGCGACCAGCACACCATGGCAGAAACATGGTGTAGAACACAGCTGCTTACCACATCAATGCCTGAAACAGAAAGATTGGAAGGGGCTAGGCTTGCAGCAGCCCCGTCAAGGAAATTTCTCCAATGACCTAACTTCCTTCCACTAAGTTCTACCTCCTAAAGGTTTTACCACCTCCTGATAGTGCTGTGTACTGTGACATACTGTTAGCGTGTGAGCTTTATGGGGACATTGAAGATTTAAACTATTTTAGCAAACAATTCTCAAAGTGTTAATGCTGGGCAAGCAAAATCATCATCACAAGCCCAGCATGGTGGTACATGCCTATAATCCTCAAATTCTACAGGCTGAGGCCAAAGGATTGCAAGTTTGGGGCCAGCCTGGGCTACGTAGCAAGACCCTGTCTTATAAAAACAACCAAATCATCACCGGGAATTTGTCACTAATGTAAATTCCCAGGACCCATCTTGGGGATTCAGACATTCTAGATTCAGCAATCTGTGTTTTAGCAAGCCCTTGAAAATGATTCTGGAGCACAGTCAAGGTCAAGAGCGAGGCTGAGCACCACTTCCTGATACTCTGATGCTCTCCTACCCACAGCTTTACAAATAAGCCCATTCATTATTCTGCACACTTCAAATTGATAGTTTGACTATCTGTCTCCCCTTGAGACCATGTCTGTGGATGTGTATTTAGGGAATCATTTTAAAATTCAAAACACTTGTCCTCTTTGTTTGTAGACCCCCACATATGTGTGAGTTTAAAAGTAGAATAAATACCTCAAAGCAGCATTTCTGGGTAAAAAGGAATGTGCATTTAAAATTCGGACAGGTGTTGCCGGTTTGTCCATCGTTTTAATTTATCCCTTACCAAAATGGTTGGTCCCCAGCGATTTCACACATGTTATGTCACCAATGCCCATTCATTAACCACCATGGTGCTGTGCTGGGAGCCTGCTCCTTACACTGTGTTCACAGGGGTCACCTGGGCATCTTGTTCAAACACAGACTTTGATCTAGGAAGAATGGGAAAAGGCTGAGATTCTTCATTTTTCACAAGTCCTCAGATTGTCCCTTGCTGTGGCTAACCGGTATGAAACAGTCAACATAAAGATACAGCTAAGAGATAGGCTTGGGGTTCAAATCCCCACCCAGTCTTTCACACAGTTCCCTTTTTTATTTTGTGTGTATGTTATGTGGGTGTATTTTGTGTGTATATTATATGGATATATGATGTGTACAGTCATGTAAATTGGCTATGTCCTTCCACTGTGTGAGTTCTAGGGTTTGAACTCGGGTCTTCAGGCCTATATAGCAAATGCTTGCCTCCTAAACCATCTCACCAGTCCTCAGTGTGACTTCTTAATGCAGTCAAGAGACACTCCATCCGATGCACAGACCCAGTTGTGTGAAGGTGTCACACAACTAGCTCCCTCAACTGCCGACTTCTTCTGTTTAGTATGCTGTTGATGAGAGCACACACACAGACAGCAAGAGAAACTGCACACACATGCATGGGAAATGACATTGTGCATGTTTGGGGGCTGTGCAGAGGTGGCGGAAGGAAGAGCTGTGCTGTGCTACAAGCCATGGGTGTTGAATTTATTTCCCCAGCTAAAGGCAGCTCGGATGCCAAGAGATGACAAGATGGGCGGACAGGAGCAGGACGGCGCTGTGGAGGCTGTATTGGAGTCTGTGCAGCCAGGATGGAAATACAAAGAAACGTCGCTGCTTTCTGTACTTTGAGGGCATCTCTGCTCTCCCTGGGTCCCCAGGTCCTCCTGGGTCTGCCCTTCACCAGCGTCACTGGGTCATTCTTTGCCCGAGAGCTGGAGTGTCCTGATTTCCCTCCCCTGTAGCCTGGGGCTCCTCCCAGCCTTTAGCTACAAGTCCCACCACCAGCATCACTGAAGCTGCCATCTACCCACCTCTCACACCCAGCCTGCTCCTCTTTCTAGATTACCCACCCTCAAGAAAGTCTTCATTTGTAGATAAGGTTCTGCACCTTAAGAAATTGCTACTTAAAGAATTACTGTCAGATGTGGTGACACATGCCTTTAACCCCAGCACTCAGGAGGCAGAGACAGGTGAACCTCTGTGAAAGTGAGGCCAGCCTGGTCTACATAGCAAGTTCTAGGCCAGCATAGGCTACAGGGAGACCTTATCTCAAGAAGGACAAGAAAAAAAACTGTTGTAAACAGGGCTGGGAAGATGGCTTAGTCTGTAAAGAGCATGACACCTGAATCAACCCCCAGAAAGCATGTAAAATAAAGCCAGGAATGGCAGCACAGTGGAAAGCCGAGAGCTGCTTCTAGAAAGTTCCTGACTAGGTGTAGTGATCTCTTACTTCTTCGTTTCTTTTCCTGTTGTTGTGATAAAATACTCTGACTAAAGAAACCTAGGGGAGACAAGGGATTATTTTAGCTCATAGGTCAAGATAGAGTCTGTTATGGTGGGAAAGGCAGTGCAGTAGGGACTTGAAGCAGGTGGTCACATGATGGCTACAGTCAGAAGGCCGCAACATGCATGCATCCTTGTGCTCACTTTTTTTTTTTCTCTTATTTTATACAGTCCAGGGTCCCCTGTTCAGGGAATGTTTTCATCCCTAATTAAGATTGGTGTTGCCACATCAATAACCACAACCAAAAGAATCTCCCTCAGACAGACTCAGAGGCTCATCTCCTAGGTGATGCTAGATCCCGTAAGTTGACGGTCAACACTAACCATCACACTTTACGCCTGCCCTCTCCAATATACATTACCTGATATTATGCCATATACGTATGTAAGCCTTCGTACAGAATTCTAGCCTCCATTCTCATACACATATACAGTATTTGGAGAGATGTATGTGCTGAAGAGAAAGATATGAATTTTGCAGGCAATGTGATTTGATGATCTGTACTGAAAAGAGTAACAAAGTCCAAGTCACAGTACATTTGGTAACAGTGTCACAAACAGTGCAGGATAGTAATGGGATTTTTAGGTCTTGGATGTCAGCTCTAGGCAGGTAGAAAGAACTTCAGTTGTAGACAGAAACCAAAATTCAAGTCACTTTCATAGCTTACACACACCCACTTTCAGCATAATTATGTAACACGTAACAAAAATACATAATAGGGTCTACATTTCTGATAAAAGGAGGTCCCTGTTAACCCATTGAGTGACTGTAAGAGACTAGAGTCTAATGGGCCTTTGCAGGGGCTGAGCAAAGTGTTCTAAAAGCCTGACCCTTCTTGGCCTTCCCCAATGGGCCATCAGAACATGGGGCTGTTTGCCAGTTAACCGAGATGAAAGTTTCTGTCAATTGTCTGTAAGCGAACAGGTCTTTAATATTTCCTGAAAGCAGGTCTGTTTCATGTCCTGTAACTGAGACAACTTATAACCCTAATAGCAGGACACAGTGGGCCCCTGCAGCTCTGTGGCTGTCCTCGGGGAACAGACACCCCGCAGGGAAATGAGGCTGAGCATATTTGCAAGTCTGGTCTGGCACTTGAAGTGCAGCTGACCACTCGGGCCTTTTCTTTTCTTCCCTTCCTTCTTTCTCTTTTGATTGAAAAGTTTTCTGTGACTCCCCCATACCTGAGAGAGGTATTAGGTAGGTGTGTCTTGCACAGGAGACTTAAATAACATCCCCCAGGTCCCTTCCTCCGTGTTATTTACTGTATTCACAGTTTCTGGTTTTGATGTAGGGCCTTGGTTCTTTTTAATTGGCTCACTTTTCTCTCTGCCTGACACTCATGAAATTACTTTTATTGGAGTCTGCAGTTTCTTAATCATTGCTTCTGGATTTGGGGTTTTATAGGTAGATCAAGGGTAAGTCATATCACGAGTTAGTCACCAGAGAGAGAGAGCTTGACCTTCAGGAAACAGAGCAGGGCTTACAGGTTTGCTTCTCAGAGTCTGAAGCAGGGAGTTTTCATTAGTTGATCCAATAAACAGACAAATTTGTGGAAGAAACAGACCAAGCTCTTTTTTTATATGTTGAAGGGGCTTCAGTTTAACTTTTGAAGCATACTTCAGTCTTTAGATGCCAAATTTAAAAACAAGCAAACAAAAAAAAATACCCTTAACTCTTTAGGAGGTTTGTAAAAATCGTTTTTCTTGGTCAAAACCAAAGACATCCTATCAACTTACAGTCAGAATCATCTGTAAATTTTCTTTTTTTTATTTGTTATTTTTATTTTATGTGTATGAGTGTATTGCCTACATGTAAGTAGATGCACCTGTGTTGTGCAATGCCTTTGGAGGTCAGAAGAGGATGTCACATCCCCTGCAGCTGGAGTTATATATGGTTGTTAGCTGCCATGTTGGTGCTGGGAATTGAACTCCAGTCCTCTGCAAGAGCAGCCAGTGCTATTAACTGCTGAGCCTTCTCTCCAACCCCAAGTTTTCTTATCTATAAGTGAAATACTTTATTTTCATCTGGAATAAAATTACTATGCATTTATTTTTAATGCAAGTAATTTATACTTATATATTTATAAACTTACTACTCAGAAAAAATATTTAGTACATTTTATCTTAGATACATAAACAAACATGCATTTATATTTTATTATGTTGAAGAATTCACAGTTTTTAATTAATTAATTTTTATTTTTACGTGTATGCGTGTTTTGCCTGCATGTATGTAAGTGCATCCATGCATTCAATGCCTGTAAAATCCAGATGAGGGTGTCAGCTTCCCTGGAACTAGAATTACAGTCAGTTGTTAGCCACCAAGTGGGGTGCTGGGGATGAAACCAGGGTCATCTGGAAGGGCAGCCAGTGCTCTTAGCTATTGAGCCATCTCTCCGGTTCCCACACGAATTTTTTTTTTTAATGTATTTTATTTATTTGGGTGTCTGTATACCTGTGGGAGGGGGGTTGTCTATGTGAATATAGGTGCCCTTTGAGGCCAAAAGAGGATGTTGGAGCCCTTGAAGCTAGAGTCATAAACAGTTGTGAGTCACCCAGTGTGGGTGATGGGAACTGAACCGCAGTCCTTTTCAAGAGCACCAAATATCGTTAACTACTGAGCCATCTCTCCAGCCCCCATTCACACTGTTGTATCCATGTTTGTTGTTTTTTCCTTAAGGTATCTCAGATATTTTCTACATATATTTCCTTAAGGAAAGAGATAGAGATCAGTAACATTAATAATAATGACACCGAATTCTACATCATCTACCACAACTTACTATCATTTTTTTGAAATCTGGGCTGTGTGTCAGCCAGCTATTATGATATAGCTGTGCAACCCCTCCTAAATCTCAGTGACATACAGAACCCAGCCCTCCTTTCTTGCTCCTGAGAGTGTGTGATGGGTATGGTGACCTTGACCCACAATGAGGCAGGTAGGATACTCGGTACCATGTGTCTGTCATGTCCCTTCTGGAATCTTCTCATCATGGCACCAGCTAATGTAATTTGTGTTTGTCACAGTGGCGACTGCAGTGAGGAGTGCACGTCCTGCTGCATCAGTGTTGCTCAAGCCCAAGCTGATGTTCAGAGCATGAATGCTTCACAGATCGAGGTCATTTATATGATCGGATTTAGTCCGTAGCCTCAGTCAAGGGGACGGAGGCACTCTAGGCCCATGAAGAGAGGCATGATAGTAAATACTTCCAAACACGAATCAACTACTTTTTAAGGATAAATTAACACAAGTGAAATTTGATCAAAGGTCAAGGCATTTATGTAGCCAAACAGCCCTGGTTAGACCTGTTTAAAAACTGAATAGTTCATGGGATTATCGGAGAGGTGGGGAAGATGTTCAGTAAGATACAAATGAACCAAAACAGAAAACTGGATGTGGGGAAGGGGTCTGGACAATCACCAATTTGCGTTTTCAGTGTAACTTTTTAGACTTTGAGAAATGAGAAGCTCCAATTGTTCTAAAAGAGAATCCAGCGTGAAACAATTTAATGACTTCAGAATATCACATTGCTGTGTTGACATAGAAAATATTGAGGGATATCTCTGAGTCTCAAAGTGTACTTATAACATACATGTGTATATGAATACATATGTGTGTGCGCATATATAATGCCTTAGAATTCTTAGGAAAATTAATTTTAAAAAATTAGACATTAAGGTTTGAAAATAACAAGTAGGTGATTCTTTCAGTGTGGATGGATAACTTCCCTGAATTTCTAAACAACAATGAAGGGTCCTTTCTCTGACTCATCAAACCCAGTCAGAGATCAAGCTGATGCTTCTCCTGAGTCTTTTTTTTCTCTCCTTCCGGAGGAGCTGTTTTGTTCCTCCTCCTGCTCTACTCGTTTTCTCCTTTTCATTTGTTCGCTGGTTCTTTCATTGCCCAAGAAAAGAAAAGGAGAAAGGAGAAAGATGAAAAGATCGTGTGTAACACATGTGCACACACATGTATGCATGCACTCCTTGCCAGGTAGAGGAATATATGTACTTACCAGATTATTTTCTCACTTCATTATGTCAATCAATGTGGACATTTATGAGACGCCTGTGGCTTCTAAACACTAAATGTTTTAGGCGAACTCCCTCCTAAGTGAATAGAGAGAGTGGTGGTTCCTGCTATTCTTCCAGCTGTAGCTTGAAGACTTTTAGCTCTTTATTGTTATTGTTATTATTATTATTACTGCTACTATTATTATTGGTGCTGGCGATCAAACCCAGGCTCTCCCTCACTCTTGCTAAGCAAGCATCATACCACTGAGCTAAATCTATAACCCTTCGAGCTTTTAGCACCAGGTAAAACATCCAGAACCTTGAGAGTCTCCAAATTCCAACATCAATATGTAAAGCCCAACTAGAAAGCAAGAGGGTAAAAATAATCCCTGCTCCTCTTCCTGACCCTAGTATGAACAGGGTATTTGGTTTCAACTCATAGTAACTATTTATGGCAGCTCAACCGAAGAGGGAGGCACTTTCCTATCGTAATAGGCCATCTGGAAGGGTGCTGGCTCAGTTGACTCCATGGTTTAGTGTTGGGCATCATCTCCACAGATTCTCCTGACGCCTTGTCCACCGTCACTGGAGCTGTAGGCAGCTCCAGTGATTACATTTTACTTGGGGCAGGAGGATGGAAGGGGCAGTGTTACAATACCCCCGCTCCCCGCGGCAGCGCTCATGTTACATCTCAGCGACCATTGCCATCCCTAGCTGTGGGGGAGACTATGACATGATCATTATTTCTTAGATTTTATTTATGATTGAGTGTGTATGTGTATGATATGTATGCATGGGTGTGCATATACAGTGGCACATGTATAAAGGTCAGAGAACACCTTTGTGGAGTTGGTTCTCTCTCCTTCTACCTTTATGTTGGTTCCAGGGATTGAACTCAGGTCCTCAAGCTTGAGAGGCAAGCACTGTTACCTGCTGAACCATCTCACCAGTCCATAAAATAAGCTATGTTTTATGACGATGTCCAAAAAGCATAAGTGTTGAGAATAGTATTTATATAACGAATAAGCAGTATAACACCCAACAAGGACTACAAAATACCCAAGTGTTGTCTTTATTTGTTTAAAAAAAAAAAGATGAAAAAACCCCACATCATTCAGGGACATAGACGGACACAAGAAGAGAAAGACAGAAGCCAGATTAGGCTATTAGCTTGAGTCCCTCACTCAGACTGGTTCTATCACACTGAATACCTCAATTCTCTCTCTCTCTCTCTCTCATTTCTTTGTGTGTGTAGACAACTTTGAGTGTTCTTTCTTAGGCACTGTCCACTTTCTGTTTTGAGACAGTTTCTCACTGGTCTGGAACTCACCAAGTAGGCTAGCTAGCCTAGGATCTGCCTGCCTCCATCTTCCCAGTACTGGAATTACAAGTGTCTGATGACATCCTGGCTTCATTTACATTGGTTCTGGGGATCAAGCTCAGGTTCTCATGCATACACACCAAGCACTTTACCAACAGATTCATTTCCCCAGTCCAAATACCTCAGTTCTTCCTGGGTACTTTTATGATTTAGATGTCAAATGTTTCCTGAAAGTCCCAGGGTTAAAACCTTAGTCCCTAAAGCCTATTAGGAGGTGCTATGGAGTTGGAGGACGGGAGCCCGGTAGAAGGTCTTGGACCTTTAGGGGTATGGCCCCTCCTCACCATTGCCAGTTCCACCTGAATTCCAAAGCGCTGAGTCTTGTACCAGAACCTCCAAAGCTCTGAGCCACAGTAAACAATTTTCAGGATAAGTTATTTATCTCAGGAATGTTGTTATAGTAACGTGAAGCTAACCAACACAAGTATCACCTTCTAAAACTGCTCCCAAACTTCAGATAGGAGAATATATGTAAATATGGGACTTGTACCTCATCTGAATTTTAACCTACATATGTTAGCTTCATAACGGGTAAAAGGTTGTTGATTATACCAATTTGAGGCATATCTGGGCTTTGATTGGACAAATTTTACTTCAGTGACAGCGCTATTCTTGAACGTGGCCAAGTGGGACAGGAGATGCCGAAAGAACAGCATTTAACTGGATGACAGTTTGCTGAGGAACAGTAACTTGAATTTGAGCTTTCACAGGCATGGATTCTTCTTTGGGAGTGGTGGGGCTAGAAACAGCAGCCACCCTGCCAACCTCATAGGATTGTGAGACAATGTTCTTAAAGCTATAATGTACATTGTATTCGTAAATGTTCATGTGTTGTTTGAGCTCACTGAGACACTGGCTCTGGAAACAGGGTTGTCCCACTCCATTTCAGATGTGAGTGTTTTGTCTCTAAGTGTCCTCTAAGGTTTGGGAATGGGCTGGCCCCCTAACTTTGTGATAGGGAAGAAGACAACCAAACAGCCCAAGAACAAGAACACTGTGCTCTTTCCAACAGCTATTCCTATTGTTTATCCCATAATATCAAAGTCACAGCAGGAAAGGAAAACTGGAAGTTCAGCCATGGGAAGTCCAAGTGGGACTCCAGCTGACCGCCTCAGCTTCCCAGTCAGTTTCCATAGAACGTTGTGAGTGTGTGGTGCTGTAAGTACCAAGTCTGTGGTGATTGCGTGGTCTCTCTCTGTCGCTATTTGTTTTTTGATTTGGAAGCCTCACCCATGGGGGAACACGATTGCCTGGGAGTCTGTCTATTGAGAACTCCAGCCGGCTGCCTCAAAAAGCCTGCCCCAATCAATTTCTGCTGGATGTTTTGAGTACCTAATTTGATAATGTTTCACAATCTCTCTGTCTGTCTGCTACTTGCTATTTATTCTTTTACTTTGGTCTACTGTATATTTAATAAACTTGCTCACTTAAAATCGAATATATGGCTATCATAGACCATTGTTCAGACTATGCAAAACAAAGTAATTAAGAGCTGTCGAGTCTGTTTGCACATGGGCTCATCAAACAGCTTTTCTCTCAACTGGACTGTCTCAAGATTTTAAAATGAGGTGGAAACAAGACTATGGCCCTGAAAGGAAACTTTTGGAATATTTTCCTGTGACATTCTTAAAGTTCTGACCACCAGGGATCTCCTTTCTGCCTACTGATTTCTCCTGACAGCACCAGCATCGTTTAATCATGAAGAACATCCACAGAGAATGATTCTGCTTTTCTAAATTAGCTCTCAGAGCAGCCCACATGCTGTTGTTTCCATGAGCAACATCAGAAGAATACTCCTGCCTTAGGTCTCTTCTTAAATTGTTTTTCCAATGAGATAGGTAACTATTATTACTCCACATTTAAGTATGTGGAAACTAAGTTTCAGAAAGATTATATGTTTGGTGCCACATTGCACAGAGCCTGACTTTTGAACCAAACCTGTCTTACCCTGAGGTAGAGTTCTTTTTTAGGCAGCACATATTAATTAAATACAATGGGTTTCATTATGATGTTTTCATATGTGTATATAATGTTTTTTGATCATTCATTTTTTGTTACCCTCCCCCCAGCTCCTGCTGATCCTCTTCCTTTTCCCATGAACCTAATACTTTCAAGTCTTTTTTTTTCTCTTAATGACCCATTGAGTGACATTAGGGTTGTTTACAAGAACATGGGCACCTTACCAGAGACCACCAGTGAAGAAGTGTCCCTCTCTCCTCCAGCATCCATGAGCTTCTTCCCACTCTGTGACAGCATGATGGCAGGTCCAGACATATACAGACCTTACTCAGGTAATCACAGTTGTCACAAGTTCAAGAGTGCGATGGCCATATCATTCCCTGCGTCCAGTATTCCATACCGCTCCCCTTCTTCTGGCTCTTACATTCTTTCTGAGTCTTCTTCTATGTTATTCCCTGATGGGGGTGATACAATATTCAGTTTATGGCTGGGCATTCAACTGTCGCTCTCATCATGTTAACTCGTTTTGAGCTCTGCAGTTGACACAGCCTGTTACAAAAAGTTGCTTCTCTGGCCAAAGCTGACAGAAACAATGATCTATAGGTATAAACATAGTAATTTAGAAGGCCAGTTTGATGGGCAAATCATGTCTGCTTAGCAAGATAGCAGCAGTAGCCTCCCCTCTAGGACCTGTGACACATCCCTACTGCTTGGCTTTTGACCGGTTTAACAGTACCAAATGAGGATTCCCTCATACAGAATGGGCCTCAAATCCAATCAGAAAATTGGTTATCTCTGCGACCACCTTGCCACTGTTGTGCCAGGAGGCACATCCTGTAGAGTTCTTAGTCTCAGCTTCAGCCAGGGGTCAGAGATAGCAGCATAAGATCCTGTCCTTCCTCGTTCTTCTTTAAGCTCACCTGTGTAGCCTTCTTCCCCTCTCTGTGAAGTTGATAGAACTTTGAATCTATAACCCCTAATCTGCAGATGAGGAAACTGGGTCTTAAAGGCATGACACAGCCTGACCATGACACTCTGGAATTTGTGATATAGTGAAACCTCAGTGAGGTAAGACCTAGAACCAAGATTCCCCTCTGATTCGTTTGGAAGCACTGGCCTGTTGAATCAAGCATTCTGGTCAGTCCACTTAAAACATCTCATGTTCTCCAAAGCTGACCTCTGGTCCAGCCCTCTGTTCTCCTCAGCATCATTTGGTGACCTTCAAATACTCAGTCTTCAAGCATTCCAGTTCTCCACTCTTCTTCCAGCAACACTTCTCCCAGCTACAGCTTCCAGATGTGGAAGCCAAGGGCCAGGGCAAAGGGGCTGTCAGATGAATAATTACCACTGTCATGTGCTGTCCTTGTTGGGTCAGTGGCTTTTTTTTCTAGGCCTTACTGGGTCAAGATCTCTGAGTGTATTTCTAGCCTGTCTTTATTCAGTTTCCTGATTCTGCTCAGCACAGTGTAGAGCCCTAGGTGAGGAACCTGAAGAAATAAGTTCCAGTCCAAGGTCAGCCCCTGGTATTCATCTCCTTCCCCGTCTCTGGCCTTCCATCTTCATCCCTAAGCTGAGAAGTTTGAAAAAGAAACCCTGTAAGGAATTTCCTTGGGATTTCTTTTCTTCCCTGAGTAGAGTTACGGTTCATCACCACTGACTATTTTTGGCTTAAAATGATTGTGGTTTAGAGGTAGAAGAGAAACTTACTGTAAATTCATCTTTACAATGTTTTAAGATCATTAAGAGAAAACTGATGCCTCCAGAGTCTTGGATATTACCAACCTTGCTGTGGAGTATGGAATTTGGAAACGAAGTTATACACTCTCCGCTTCATCCCACCTTCTGTGAAAGAGGAGCCCACGTGCCAAATAACTTACCGAAGGCTCGGCTCTTAAAAAGAAAAATAGAGGCTTGCGAGATAGCTCGGTTGGTAAATGCAAGCATGAGGATCTGAGTTAGATCCCTGGGCCCCATATAAAAAAGCTGGGTGTGGTGGCAAACTCTGGTCATTCCAGCACTGAGGGGGAGGAGTCAGGCAAATCCCTGAGGCTCAGTGGTCAGCCAGCCTACCCTACTTGGCAAGTTTTAGGCCAGTGAGAAACCCTGTCTCAGAAACTAGATGGTGACATGTGGGATGACAGCCAGGGTTAACCTCTGGCCTATGCGCGCACACACACACACACACACACGAACATGTGAATACACATACATGCAAAGAAAAAGGAAAGAAAAAGATAAAACTGTTTTTGTTTACATTGTTTTACAATGCCTTCCATAGACTGGCACCTTGATGTCAATAGACATTTTGTCACTGGGCAGTGAGTGGCGGTGAGCACCAGCAGCATACACCATTCTCTCTCTTATTCGTGCTCTGGGCATGCTGCAACCCACTGATGTGTTCCTTTTTCAGACTATGGAAATAATTACACTGTCAAATACCACTTCATGATTAAAAACTTTCTACGCAGGCATAGCTCCCTTTTCACAGTCATTACTTGTGGCAAATATCCTTTTTTTAGAAAATAAATGCTGAACAAATTGAAGTCAGCTAATTTTTTCCTTCTCTCTTGCTGAAATGGTTGTATAACAGTTGACTCGGGTTGGGTATATGGGAAGCTTTATATGTTTTATATATTTAGCCTTGAGCACTCGTAACACCCATTCCTCTGTGTTCTAATTTCATTTCTGTGGCTCTGATAAAAGAGTCTGATCAAAACGAACCTAGAGGAAGGACCTATTTTAACAATTCCATATTGCAGTCTATCATTTTCAAGACAATCAAGGCAAAAACTCAAGCAGCTCGTCACATCATATCCACAGTCAAGAGCAGAGAGAAACAAAAGCACCCATGCTGACTGCTTGCCTTCAGAGAGCCCCTTCTAGTCATACAGTCCAGGACTACACTGCCCAGAGAATGGTACCAACCGCAGTAGGCTGGGGCAGTCATCAAGACAATCCCCCTAGACATGCGCATATACAAATCTGATCTAGGCAATCTCTCAATTGAACTCCCTTCTCAGTTACATAACCATGGTATCATAATCCACTGTGTGCTCATTTGAACGAAAATGTCACCTTTAGGCTCCAAATATTTGGACACTCGGTCCCCAGTTAATGTTGCTGTTTGGGGAGAGTCATGGATCCTTTAGGAGGTGTGGACATGCTGGAGGAAGTATGTCACTAGGGACTGGCTTTGAAAGTGCTTAAGCCTTACTGGATTTTCAATTCTGCTCTGTTCCTGTATCTGCTTAAAGATGTAAGCTCTTAGCTTCTGCTCTGTCCATCTCTGCCTCCATGCCTCCCCGCTTTGATGGACTCTTACCGTCTGGAACCATAAGCCTAATAAACTCTTCCTTCTATAAGCTACTTTGGCCATAGTGTTTAAAATTTTTTTTATATTTACTTATCTATCCATGTGGGAGGGGGGGTACACACATCACATTCATGTGTGAAGGTCAAAACTTGCTGGAGTCAGTTTTTCCTACCACGGGGGCTCCAGGGATAGAACTCAGATCCTCAGGTTTAACAGCAAGTACCTTTTCCCACTGAGCCATCTTGTCAGTCATAGACACGCAGACACAGACACCACACACACACACGTACACACATGCACACAATTTTAGAAGTAGCTTTTAAGAGCCTCTTTCAGAATCACTCCTTCCTACACTGCCTGGCTGTGAATTCCTTTGTTTGTTCGTTGGGTGCTAATGCTTGTGCTGGTAGGAGTTTCTCCAGTTCCCTTCACTGTTGGAGTGAGAGCTGGTTCAGCAGATGTCCTTTTTCTAGAGACAGCCACTCACCTTGGGTTTAGTACATGACCAATAGGAAAATTGTGAGAATACAGAACCAGCTTCTAGACTACCATCCTGTTTTTTAAAAGACTACTAGTTTAGTGATATCCCCTTAGTTCATAAAGCTTCCAAGTTTCTCCTAAGAACCCCCATCAGATCTAGTTCTCTCTGAGCACCGAAGTGTTTGACCACAGTGTCAGTTATGAACTGCCATAAAATTACATTAAAATCACAGGTTAGGGATAAGGGTATAGCTCAGTGGTAGAGCACTGTCTACCATGCTTGAGGCCTTTGATTCAATCCCTTGTTCCATAATACATGAGTAAATAAATAAAGTCTGATTTTGTGTTTCTTCTTTATTTATTTATTGTTGATGCCTTAGGGTTTCTCTTTCTTCTGAGTTTTTTTTTTAATGTGGTGTGCACGTGATCAATATGTGCTTCAAGCAGGAAGATGCATTCTTTGCATCTGTTTACATTCTCACTAACACAAGAAGTTCTTTTGTTTTTCCTTCGCATCTAGAATCAATGGCTTTTGCTAACAACTGTAGACCTGTTTTCTGCATCATAACTCTACAGAAGAACCACATTATGGAAGATCAGCAGTAATCTTGTTGCTGCTGAACAGTCACATCTTCTGAGTTTCACTATACATAATGAATTTTAGTGAAGGTCTTGGTAGCTATAACCTTCAACAAATGTGGAAGATTGATCTATGTCTCTGTTCTAGAATCATTTACATCACTTTAGGGTTTTCTGTTCTGTGTGGCTGGGTGGAAATCCTTTATGAAACCAGCTGGCTCTGGTAGGTTTTAGGGGATGAAGCTCTTTAGCAATGTTCCTTTTTTATTCCTTCACAGAAATCAGCCTGTTTAGGTTTTCTCTTCTGTAGTCAAGTTAGGCAAATTCTATTTTCTTTGAAGGCTGTCCATTCATCTAGGTTTTCAAATGTATTTGTCTTGATTTAAATAAAGTGGTCTTTTATGATTCCTGCTGCGTTTTTGTAGTTATTTCCTTTTACCATTTCTTATTTTGAGTATTTACTGCTCCTCCTTTTCCTGATTAAGTTAGCTAGCAGATTGCTATCTTCCCCTCTAAAAGCTTTTAGTTCTATTCATTCTACTATTAGTGAGTCAGTCCACCTCTCTAATGTCTCTTGTTATTTTTATTAATTCCTTCCTTCTGCTTCTTCTCAGTTTATTTTTCCTTTTCTAACTTCCAATGCCCAATGTTTTTGTAGTCTTCCTCTTACCATTGGTATGTGCAGAGTGTCCCAGTTTCCAGTCAGTCACCTCTCAGTTGGCTGAGGTTCATCTTCTAGAAACTTCCCCAGAAGAACTCATGACAGCAATATTCCCCAGGTTCCTGGATGTCAAAATGTATTGTCCTAAGAGAACTGATTAAGACTAAACACTCAAAACCTAGTGAAGGATGTAGTCTAGGGGTGGGGCACTGTGGGGATGGGTGTGACTGAGTTAGGTGCCCAGAAATTCATTGTGTGTGGCAGGTAATGAAATTGCTGCTTCTAGAATCGCTTTCCTCCTCCTCTTTCCAGTTCAATCGCTATAGCACATTCATAGAGAATGTGATGTGTTTGCTCTATGTGTCCCTTAAAAATATTGGTGTTTGTTGGTGATGGAGAGATGTCTCGGTGGCTAAGGGTGCTTGCTGCTCTTCCAGAGGACTAGCATTTGATTCCCAGCACCCATGTTTGGCAGCTCACAGTAGCTCCAGGAGATCTGCCACCCTCTCTGGCCTCCACAGGTACCTGGACACACATACACACACACACATACACACACACACACACACACACACACACACACACACACCTCACACTATATATATGGCCTCCTGATTCTGCCAGAAATGGAAGATGATGTTAATTTTTCTTTCATTCTCAATTTGGATTGTTTCCACATGAATGAGGGGAACGGCTGGTTTGTGCAATCATGTTCACACCAGAAGTCCATTTCTGTCATTTGGGGATTTTTTCCATTTAACAAATTAAATGCATACACGTTATAGGGAATTTGGATTCCCAACCAGTCTAAAAAAGAAAATTAAAACCACCATCATTCTTAATATCCTTGTACATTTCTTTCTAATTCTTTTCCCATGCTTACATATTTTCTTTCCCTTAGAAAACTGCAGTCACTCTAAAACTGTCTGTGTCCAGATTTTCTTTTCCGCATGAGCACTTCCCTCATACCATAAAAAAAAAAAAACACTTTTTACTTACCATATAAGGTATTTTGTCATTTTCAGATTGTTAAAACTGTAGATGATGCTATTTTCAAGTTATAATTTGTCCTATATAGACTGGCAACTAAGTATTAATAGGCTAAGTCTGGCCCACTGGTGCTTGTTTTATATGTTTTTTAATAAGTGAAGTTTTATTGGAACACAGCTATGCACATTTGTTTATATATTATCTATGGCAGGTTTATTGTTACAATGGCAACGCTGAATAGTCACACAAAGGTCAAATGACTTGCCAAGCCTGAACTATAACCCACTTGGCATTTCATATGAAAGTTTCCACATGCAGGGGCTGGAGAAATGGGTCTGCAGTTAAGAGCACTGGCTGCTCTTGCAAAGGACCTGGGTTCAGTTCTCAGCACCCACATGGAGGCTCACAATCACCTGTAATTCTAGTCTCTGGCATCCAACGTCCTCTTCTGGCCTCCACAGGCCTTGCATGCATGTGATGCACTTACACACACACAGGCGAAACATTCATACACATCAAATAAAAATAACTTTTTATTAAAGTTTCCATTGTAGTTGCGCTACAATAAACATCTTTCCACATTTATTTCTTTGTGTTTGTGTATATTTTCCTCATATTAATCTGAAGAATGAGAAGTATTTTGGTCAAAGAGATGTGAACATCTTTATGGCACTTACAAGTTTTCTACCAGAAAGGTTAAATCATTATTAACTATTACTAGAAAATGAAAATCTGTCCCTCTCCCACAGTTTTGGCAACAAGGGGCATAAATCTATCGTGTGTGTGTGTGTGTGTGTGTGTGTGTGTGTGCAGGTATATATATGTATGCAAGTTCATGTGTTGGTGCAAGTGCATTTGTATGTAGATCTCTTCTTTCACATCTATGTACATGTATGTGAAGGCCAGAGGCAACTTGGACTGTCCTTCCTCAGATGTTGTCTATTTAATTTTTTCAGACATCTAGGCTGGCTGACCAACAAACCTCAGGGACCACCTGTCCTGCTTCCACAGCACTAGAATTAGGAGTTTGTGCTCCACACCCAGCTTTAGGTATTGTTTTGAAGGGACCCACCCATGAAGTGTGTTTGGGAGGAAATAAAGCTGCTAGAGCCCTGGCTTCCCCCACCCAATGCAAACACACCCTCACCCCAAGTCCCGTCGCCTCCCTTGTCCAGAGAGGAAAGGAAGCTTCCAGAAAAGCAACTTAGCAATGGAAGAAACCAGCCTCTCTTTTCTTTGCTGAGGCCTAGAATTAACATAGCATCTTCCTAAACAGAAAGACAACCCCATTTTCCTAACAAAGCCTGTAAATCAGTTCCATACACACAGAGCCCAGTAAGCAGTGTCAATTTGTTTATGGCAAGCATTAGTCCTGATTATGCCACATTTATGTCTTTTTATGTGTTTTTCAGACACCATGTAATGAACTGTTAAAAGGGGCTAATCACTGTAATAAGAAAAGTTGCCCCTCAAAGAAGTGCTCCAGGCATCAGACTTTCCAAATAAAAACTTAGTGAGCATCTTGGCTGGGAAGAATCCTCAGGAAGGCAAGTCTCAGATTCATGGTAGCTCCTCATGTCTGGAAATAAATAAGCCTGCCTGCATTGCCCAGGGCAACACCGGTTTGGGAAGCTGTTAGTGGGATTTGCATACAAGCATAAACCCTAAACCAGGTTTCCCGCTTCCATCTCCCTGTGCTCTGGGGCAATGTACCAGTAGCAGGAATTTTGTATCAGAGCCAGAGTCATTGACATCGAACTCTGTGACCATCTGTGGTCTCTGCTCTGGTGTGACTAAAGCAGCACTCCATCTGCGAGACTCTCACTCTTAGCAATTCTGCTTATATGTGGGGTGTGTGTGTGTGTGTGTGTGTGTGTGTGTGTGTAGGAAGAGGAAGACACCCTCAGCTGTTGTTTCTCAGATGCTATCCACCTTGTTCTTATAAGAGGGTTCCTCACTACTTTCCAAGTAGGCTGAGCTGGCTGGCCAAGGATCCACCTCTCTCATCTCCCCATTACTGAGATTGCAAGCACATACCACCAAGCCCAGTTTTTTTAAGGTGGGCTCTGGGAATCCTCTTGTTTGTAAGGCAAGCACTTGACTGACTAAGCTTGGAGTTTGGACTGGAGCCACCTCAAAACTGATAAGAACCTATGAAGGGCTATAGCACCCCTCTACTTCTCTCACACAGTCTTTATCAGGTGTAAGAAAAGCACTTTTTTTAATCAGGTGTAAGGAAAGTCACTACTTTGTAGTGAGATAAACTGAGGCTGTGAGACCCTTAGGGTACTGTTGTGGGTCGTATGCTTAGTACACATCAGCATTTGAGTAGAAACCCAGGCTTAGTTTAATGTAGAACCTCCATACTTCTCTTCATGAATGGTGAACACAGTTGAATCATCCTACCATTGCCAGCAGGAGCTGTCTCTGTCCTGGGGACAGCTTCTCCCATCCAAAAGCAGATGTCTTCTGGGTTCTCATGGTATTCCAGTCATGCAGCTAGTGGCCTTACTTACACACAGCCCATGGGCTCAACCGTGATGCCTTGATGGAAAGGTCATGGCCGTTATCACAGCTGTGGCATGGGTGCTGCAAGCAGTACCCTCTACAGGAGCACAGCATTAGTAGTTAGAGAGCATGTGGGATGAGAACTCTGCCCATATGGCTCCCATGCTGGTGGTGAGAGCTCAGAGCAGCAGCCCAGATCCCTGACTGCTCTACTTACCAGCATAGCATTCAAATAGCGCCCAAATGAGAAATGACCCATCTTACCAGAAGCAATGTACGGCATCAGTGCAATCCCACTCAACTAAAGTTAGTTTGAAAATGTGAAAGTCAACTTTTTTTTAAGAGTGCTGGGGTTCAAACCCAGAGCCTGATACTAGGAGAGCACTGTACCACTAAGCTTATATCTTCATCCTGTGGCAAACTTTTTGAAGAAATTTTGTACACCAGTAAGAAAAGGTTTGAAAAATAATATCTGAACCTTTGAGAATGCAAATATTTTCCAGGTGAACTGTTCTCGCCTGTAATCACGAACTGTGCTTGGCTGGGGCTGATGCTATTTATTTCAGTTATAATAAAATACATGGACACCATCAACATTTTCAAAAGAGGAGAACTGGCCTCTTCTCTTTATCCATCTTTTGCTCTCCAATCCCATCTTTCAGTCTGGGAAACCTATGCCCTGATGGACCAGAGGTCACATGTTAGTGTCTCATTCCAAAGATGCAAATGAAACCCAGAAGCCCCAGTGCAATGGACTTTGCTTGCTTGCTTGCTTGCTTGCTTTTGAGACAGAGTCTCATTAAGAGCCCAGGCTGCTCAGACTTACTATGTTGCCTAAGATGGTCCTGAACTTTTGATCCTCCTGCTCTGTCTCCTGAGTGCTGGGATGACAAATTTGCACCCTCATGCCCAGTTTATGCAGTGCTGAGGATCCAACCCAGGGTTCCATGGCTGCCAGGCCAGCACTCAAGTACTCTGCAGTCTACCAACTGAGCCACATCCCCAGCCTGGGACAACGATTTTTTAGATTAAATATTTTTTGGAGGCTGTTATGTAATGTTTCCTCTGTCCTTTTCTCTGACCCCTCCCTGCCAGCACCCCACAATGGACCCCAGGAGAAAGATCCTCTGGCTTGGTACCGCAGTACACTGGCTGTTTCTCTGTGAAGTTCTGTCTCAATCCAAGGAGATGTGTGGACTTCCTAAGCTGTTACCAAATCAAAGCCCATCTGAGGAAGACAAGGGCCTCCATACATTGGGAAGAGTTATTTTCGCCTCTTGACTTTGCCAGTGCTAGTGAAATTTCACAGCTGGTTCCTAAAAGAATCCTGGGTCAGAGCTATCTGCTATTTATGCCACAAAACACAGGAGGGATAAAATACCCTAAAGATACAAAAACATTTTGTAAATCGGCAGATTTGGGGGCATATGGTTCTTTTCCAGGGCTTAGGAAGTGATTTATGGGGTCTGATGAGGTGCCGGGAGAAAGAACCCCTCTGGCTCCCCCTCTTAATGGGCCAAGTGCCTTCCCATGTATTGATACAGCTGACCCAGCTCCAGCTCCAGGCTGAGTGAGCAGAAGGAGGCAGAGGAAATGTGGACAATTTATGGCTTTTCAGAAAGCAAGGAGAAACAGTGGGAGAGACAGCAGTTCCAGTTTCCTCGAAAGGCAGACACGGCTAACTACTCAAGTGGACAGCTGCCAGGAACACCCCAGCCTTGCTTTTCTACTGTAAACTCAAGTCACTGGGTTATTTTTGAGAAGGCTAAAATGAGCACTCCCTTCCTACTGCTTGGAGCTGCTCCAGCCCTGCCCTCCACTGCAAAGATTCAGAACCTTGGGACTGGAGAGAGGCATGGCTCGGCGGTTAAGAGCGCCGGCTGTTCTTACAGAGCAAGGTTCGAATCCCAGCACCCACATGGCGGCTAACAACTGTCTGTAACTCCAGTTCCCGGGGATCAGCGCCCTTTTCTCACCTCCTCGGAAACTGCATGACACGGGTACACTTACAGACATGCAGGCAATACACTCATACACATAAAATAAAAAATACTCAATTAAAAAAATGATCCAGGCACCAAGTCTCTTTACGGAGACAGCCCATCTCCCAGAGCCAAGGTCTGCCCAGGACAGAATAGACTCTTAGCATGAGCTGTCCCCAGTATCCATTCTTGCCTTCACTCTCCAAACAAGCTCTAGATGGAAGTAAGATCCTGGTAACACAGGATCTTGGCAGGGCAGGGGGAACAAAACATTTATCTGTGGTCAGGGTACCTGACACCCACGGCTCAAATGTGCAGGCTTAAAATGAGAGTCGGTGTCATTATTGTGACAGATAAGAATCTGGAGCAAGGGCTGGGGAGATGGCTTAGTCAGAAAAGTGCTTCTTGTACACCTGATGAGGACCTAAGTTAGATCCCCAGAACCTACTCAGTAAAGCCAGGTGTAGTGATACATACTTATAATCCCAGCACTGACGAGGCAGAGACAGGCAGATCCTTGGTGCTTTCTGGCCAGCCTGTCTAGACGAACCAGCAAGTTCCAGGCCAGTGAGAGACTGGCTCAAAGAACAAAATGGACTGCTCTTAAGGAAGGACACTTTTGTTGCTCTCTAGGTGCACACACAGACACACATACGCACACATACAGACAGACACACACACAGGAATCTGGATTGAGAATCCTCCCATGTGTGCCCAAGAGAAGTGAGTCTTATTTCACAGGGAGAATTATTTCACAGACACGTCTCCCTGTTCCCAGACCTCTCTCAGCAGGCACCTTGTTCTTTGGTTTTTAGTTGTTCCACAAGACTTCACTCTTTCGGAAATGAATGTGCACTGTGTAAGCCTGTAGCATTCACGGGAAAGGAACATTTGAAACCCAAGCTTTGGAGATGATTATACTCTGAAGGGGTAGCTGGTTCCTATATCCTTCTCCCTTGCACAGCAAAACCTCCAGCTCAACACAGTTCTGCCTGGTAGCGGTGTCTGTTCTCTGACAGGAAGAGATGGATTATGGCTAAATACCATTCTTGGGCTGCTCAAGTTTCAGGTCCACTGGTTCTCTGTGAATCTGAGATGTTCTTTGTTTAAGCTGAGGTGAGCTAATTTAGGGATGTGTAATCACACCTGTAACTAACCTGAGCTACAGCTTTTGATCCTGATGTCACCTCGTGGCACAGCAAAATAAGCTCTTCATATTAAATTTCACTAAGTGTACAATAGAACACGGTTGGAGTAAAATGATATAGGATTACAATCAATTGCATGGACAGAAGGTTCAAAAATAACCAACCGCCCCGGTGGGTTTTCTTGTCTTTTCATCAAACAAAATCTGTACGTGGGCAGTCGCCATGCTGAGTCAAGTTCCTCTGTCTTTTTGTCCTGACACCCTTAGCATGTCTCTTTCATCCAGCTTGTTTCAGAGCCCATGGTGGCGGCTGGAGCTCCTGTCAAGAGAACCGCATTCCAGTCAGCTGGCTAAAGCAAGGGGAAAAAAGTGAACAAGTATATTCTTTTCTATTCATGGCTAGGACTTTTCCCCAAACCTTGCTCTACGGCTTCCAGTGACCTCTCCTTGGAGAAAGGAGGAAAAAGTACCATCACCCAGGCATGTTGATGCACGGAATAAAACTGGCATTCTGTCCTCAGGAAGAATGGGAAAATGAGGCTAGGGAAGCCACTCAGAACATCTGCCGGAGCAGAAATAATAAAGGAGCCTGTGGCATGACCTCAGCTTGCTTCAATTGGAATATTAGTGGCCAAGAAGAGGAACCACCCTGGGGGTGTTTGCAGGAAGCTTTCAGTCCTGAGTAGAACAGTGAATTAATGGCCAATGAAGAGTCAGACAGGCATGACCCCTGCGCAGTGTGGAAGCCTTCCCCTTCTAGAGATGAGAACAGCTCTGACCCTGCCCTCTACCTCCAGGCAGCATTTGGTAGAAAGGAGGATGGGCTCGGGTTTTGAGGCTATTGCCCCCAAGCAGAAATCTTTTGGAGCAAGGATGTAATTGCTCACATTGAAAGGGAGTGAGACTATGTATGTGAATGTATAGATGTCTGTGAAATACTACACATAGATAAATAGAATAGAAAAACCAGATGTGGTGGTATGTACCTATCATCCCAGCACTGGGGAGGTGAAACAGGAGGATAGGAAGTTCAAGGTCACCTTGTGTATATAGTGAGTTTGAAGCCAACCTGGGACAGATGAGATTCTATCTCAATACAAACAGAAACAAATAACATGTATTTGAATAAACTTATTTTATAGTCTGATTGCTTATCCTGGGAATCTTCTGTACAAAAATCAGGTAGAATCTCTTTTTAAAAATATTTTATTTATTATTTTAATTTTATGTATATGAGTATATTGTCCACATGTAGGTAGGTGCAGTCAGGTCGTGCAATGCCAGTGAAGGTCAGAAGAAGGCATCAGATCCCCTGGAACTGGAGTTATGGACGATTGTTAGTCACGATGTGGGTGCTGGGACTTGAACTTAGGTTCTCTTCAAGAGTAGCCAGTGGTCTTAAATGCTGAGCCATCTTTCCAGACCCCGGGTTGAATCTCTTAAGACTGGCATTACTTGTCAAACTGACTTCACGGCTTATGTGAGCCCTCAGGGCACTTGAAGCCTCTGATGAGGTTTTTAATTATTATTTGCTATTATGTTATTTATTACTTGAAGCTTTCCTATTTTTTAATTAGTGTATAATCATTGTACAAAATAAATGGTTTCAATGCTCTGAGAACATGAATGAGAACATGACTTTGGGACGTTCCACTTAATGTATCTGGCTAAATTAAACAGTTTTCAGTTAAAACAATTTTCAGTTAAAATTATATTCAAAGGAGACTGAATTCTACAAGGCAGGCCAGGTGTGGGCAGCCGGTGATTTAGGTGCTTAACCTAGCCAGGGTGGCAGAAAGGCACCTTGGGCTGCTGATGGAAATTTAATACTTGTTCAACTATCACAATTAAGTAATGTTTGACAAATAGAAACCCTGCTGTCAGATTATACTGCTCCAACCCATATTAAGCTTTGTCACACTTTCTAAACAGAAAGACATGGGCCTAATCCATCCAGCACCCTCATTTATCATGCTTTCTGAGGGGAATGACTTGTTCTTGAGAAAGCTGATTATCTCTTCCCTAATTGAAAATGCTAACATTTTAGGGTCCACAAGTTGAGACCCACAGAACCTTCCCGCTGTGTCCAACTGCCTGCTGTGTATTTTGGAATATTTCGCTTTTTTTTTTTTTTTTTTTTGTCCCAGCCCTGCTTGCAAGTTGTTGGTGTCTGGCTGACAGACATTGAGAAATAGTATTTTATTGTTTTTTTGTATTTTAATTAGAAAAAAAAAATCCCATGGCTTTTTTCCCATTTCTCTCTTTCCCCCGGGGGTGTGTCTTTCCCAGCTGTTCTCTGGAATCTCCTTTCCACCTTCCTGTGATACCCCAAGTCAAGATTTGTCCACTTGTTCTGAGATGCTGGAAAAGCCACCCAGCTGGGCTCTCTGCCTCCTGGTTCTGCCCTTTCTGTGGCTCCTGAGCACTGACTTTCTATGAGATGGCCTTGGTCCTCAGATGGCCCAGCTCGAGAACGCTAGCCAGTGTTGAAATGATAGCAGACCAGCCGTTAGCACTGGAGCTTGGCATTACACCACAGAGCATCCTCTCCCACCTCATCTCCTGTTACTCCTAAGCGCAGACTTGTGGTGTCCAGTCCCTGCGGTTGGTACAGCTCCTGGTCTTCAGAGCTGCCATCTTCTTGTTGAAGTTTTGTTTAACCACAGTGCTTTCTGCTAGCAGAGCCTCTTTCCAAGATGGGCCTTCCCTCAAGACCCGGGAGGAAGCCTTTCTTCACTTGTTGTGGTCATCCAAGGAATAGTGGACTCTCCAACACTTAGTCTTCAAAGGCCATATTGTCCCCAGCACACTCAATCTATGTCACCTAGGAAACCATGTGCTATACTGTGTATACGTTTATCTTCTATAAGTTTGTGTGTATCTGAATGTATACTATATGTGTATGCATGCTGATGTATACGAGGGTGCACGTGTGTGCATGCCATTGAGACCATAGACTGACCTTGGGTGTCATTCTTAGGAACACCATTCACCCTTCTTTTTGGACAGAGTCTTTGGCCTGGAGCTCACCAATTAGGCTACATCAGCTGAGCTCAGGGAGCTGCCTGTCTCGGCCTCCCCATGCCCTGGTTTTTCACATGAGTTCTTGGGCTCCAACTCCAGTCCTTATGCTTGCAGGGAAAGCACTTTACCAAGTGGGTCTTCTCCTCAACCCTTCTAAGCAATTTGAGGACCATATTCAGATATTTAGATATCTTTGGTAGTTGGCACAATGATTTACTTCACAGTACTAAGAATAAATTCAGGGCCTCCCACTTGCTAAGTGAGTACTCAGCCACTGAGTTATAACCCCAGACCTTCTTTTTCCTTTCAATTGTGATAATACACACACATACACACAGAGTACAGGTTTGTTCTTCCTGGAGATTGTTTTGGCTATAAAATCCTTTGTGTGTGTGTGTGTGTGTGTGTGTGTGTGTGTGTGTGTGTGTGTGTTTAGGAGAGAGGACAACTTGCAGGACTCACTTGTCATGTTCCACCATGTGGATTCAGAGATGGAATTCAGGTCATTAGACCTGGCAGCAGACAACTTTGCTGGCTGAGCTGTCTTGCTAGCCCCAACACTGAGTCTTCCAATCTATGATCATGAGGATCTTTTTATTTAGCATCATTATTGATATGTGATAATGAGATTGTTGTTGATTATAATATAGTATTTTTTAAAAAGATACCAAAGGGACGGTTGTGTGGCGCATGCCTTTAATCCCAACCCTCGGGAGAAGAGGCAGGTAGATCTCTGTGAGATCAGGGCCAGCCTGATCCACATAGGACTTCCAAGTGAACTGGAACTAGAGAGACTCTGTCAAAAAAAAAAAAAACAAAAAAAAACACCAAAGTTCGTTCTCTCTCTCTCTCTCTCTCTCTCTCTCTCTCTCTCTCTCTCTACTTTATAGAGGAGGTAAAAAGAGGGAACAACTAATACATGTCCAGCACTTTCAGTTCTCAAGCACCTTCTGCATAAGATTATTCTCAGTATAAACCTCTAAGTGGCCATGTCCTTACTTCACAAAGAAAGAAACCAAGACTCATTTAACAACTTCTTTCCCAAAAATGAAGGGTTAGTACGCGCAGTATGGGAGCGCCCAGCCCACTTCCCAGGCGGCTGCTTCCAGTTCTCTCACTGTGAGCCTTTGGCTATCCTCACACCAGGGCTGGGGAATGCCAAGGTCATTGGAAGAAAGCATTTCAGCAGGCAAGGCTGAGAGGACAGAACAGCCCAGTTACCTGACCTAAGTACACATTAGCCATCAGCGGTGTCTTTTGACCAGCTAACGTTTGCAGGCAGATCCAAATTCAAAGATGCAAATAACCTTTAGCAACCTGCCCTTCTTATGATGCTCCAGGACCAATTTTGTTGGGTGTCATAAAGCCACCTTGTGGATTTTCTTTCTCATGTCTGTTTCCTCTATTTCACACAAGTTACCTGAGTCCTACCACTAGAGAAGGAACACACCATGCAGAGAAACATGCCTACTGAACTCTGTTTAAGATCTGCTCAGGAATGTGGAACATGTGTAAATGCAAAACTGAGAATGAAGACTTTGACATTGATTGATTTCAGGAATAAAGTAGAATTAATCCACGATACTGATCTCATAGAGAAATATTTTCAGAAAATTCCAGAACATGCATGGGAACTGGACCTTAATTAGAGCCCCATTGTACAGGGATCAGAGGCACAGTTCCTACAGTTACTGAAAGGAATGGGCCATAGTAAGGGTGAGTTTGTGCATTGTTTCTGTTTAGAGATGTTTGCATCTAATCATAGCAGCATTTTTAAATGCCTCTTGGAACTTTATATATGTTATGAAAATTAGGAATAACAATGTTCATCAGAGTGGAGAAATTAGTGAAAAATAATGAATGTTCATTCTGGTAAAATATATGATAGAAAACAAAATTTTTGATTGTGGTATCAAATACACAGAAATCACACGAAGGTCGATTGGGATGGGCTCAGACTTACTCAGCTCATCCATGGGAGTCTTGATGCCCGTGCCAGGAGTTCAGGAATGGGTGTCACCTGGAGTGAGTTACAACAAATACTGGAACCCTCTTGAAGCCCTCTGGTCAGCAGGGAAGGCCTGCAGCCAGGTATGAGGAAGGCTGCGCCCGTCTTGCCACTCCCCAGCCCCACTTCATCCTCTACTTGCGGTCTTTGAAGTGGCCTGTGAGCTCTCCCTGCCTCGGCAGTGCAACCCACAAACCAGGACTTCCTCTAGGAAACCTCCTGTGCTGTGAACTGTTGTTCCTTCCGGGACAATCCTCACTGCAGGACTGGTGCGGTTCAGGTTGTAAACCGTAGAACCTCTTCATAGGTGGCTCCTCCAGTAGCAAACACGATGATGTCCTAAGGTCCGTCTCTTAGTGTGTGCTGGGGCCTAAATAAGGATAGACATTTTCCTTAAGCTTTCCTTTGATGAGATGGTCCAGTGTCTCGCGCAGGACAGGCTGATGATGTGTATATACATTTTCTCCTCCCTTCAGTCCTTTGAGAAATTGTTTGGTAATAGCCATAGCATCTATAGGACTGAAGAGGTCACTTCCTTTAACCTGTTTACCACCGTATCCAACAACTACAGACACGAGCTTCCCATGCTTCCCTGAAACACCTTTATTCCTGAGGTCCACTATCAGTTCTGACAGGCTGTTGCTGCCATGTCTCTCATAATGGAAGCATCTAACATCACCAGCAAGCAGCATCAAATTCCGTGATTTGGGGTTCTGCAGGAGCCTTTTCACATTCTGGAGAGCACTTGAAAGCTCATTTTTGCAGGTCAGTTCTTGCTTAACCTCTGAAACCTCCAGCAGATTCTGCTCACTGACCGACCGAGACTGTTCTTTGACCACTGTCACACCTTGATATGGTCCCAGACATTTTCTCGAACTGTGGGTAATTTTCACCAAAAGACTTCATGTCTGCTGGTGACTCTAGTTTTTGCTGTTCTTTTGGTTTCTCCTTCTGGGTGTCTTCCATTAGATTCTTTATATTACTACCAATCTCTGCAATGTTCAGGTACATGCCATTAGCATAGAATTCATCCTTTTTAGCAGATAGGACCACTTCTCTTAAGTCTTTACTGATTCCTAGCACTCTGGAAAGATCAATCCGACTGTTGTTTATGCCCAGCAGTTCATGGACCATGGTCTGGTATGTCCGCTGGTTGAGGAATGGGGAGATGGCATCATCACAGCGATCTGTGATAAGCAGCAATGGAGGAACCTCTGTCCACCAGAATTCAAACAGTTCATAGTCTTTAGTTAACCTTTGCTTAACACATTCTGCAATTCTCTTTGCCACCTCTGAAGAAAGCTGATAATGAATCATGGGACAATTCTTCAGAGATAAAGGGAGTGCTGTCAGCCCTTGAGTTGTTCTGAATAACTGGGTCACATCCCAATTTCAACCCTGACAGCAACCCAAAATACTGAGGGAAAACAAATGTGAATTCACATCATTCCTGTGAATTCCTGAACTTCAGTCACAACTTTCTGTTCCTCAACTTCAGCAAATGACTTCACATCACTCTTGCTGATCACATTACTGAAATAAACAAAATAGATCCTGTATTTTGGGTCTTTGGAGCTTCTGAGTCAGATCATCCACATTCTCCTTCATGGGTTGAAGGAAACAAATTGTTTTGAGGTGTTTCATGATCTCTCGGTTTTGAGAATCAGTGTGTTCAAAGATATATACTTCTTCTGAAAAATCTCTGATTGTGTGAAGACCATACTCATTATGCCAGTCATTTCTTTTTCCATGAGAATTACTTTCATAGTGGTGTAACTGTCCTCTGTCATTTTGGAAACATATTGCTTCACAGCAAAAACCACACTCGTGGTGACAAATTGACAGGTACCCTACAGCTTTCCTGACCACATTTTCTTAGTAGAAAATCATTTAAAGGGGTCTAGGGCAATGGCTCAGTGGGTAAGGGCATTTTCTGTGCAAGCATGAAGACTTGAGTTCAAGTCCCCAACATTTACTTAAAAAAGCTAGGTGTAACCATGTACACAACATGCAGTGCTGTGCAGGGTAGAGATGGGAGCACCAGTTTCTGGCTGCCAGCCTAGCCAGGCTCAGTGAGAAACCAGATCTCAAGGGAATAAGGTAGAGAGTGACAGAGCAGGACACCCAATATCCCTCTGGCTTCCACATGAGCATATGCACCCATACATATGTGGCGGATATACACCCCACACCTACACACATACATGTACACACAAATGCACATACACACTCTGAAATAAAAATTGAAGACAATTTAGATGTTCTCATGGCTCATAGGTGAAAAGGCACACAATATGTTATCCAAAAGCAAGTAAAAGTGCATCAGTGAGATGAGGTGGCTCAGCAGGTAAAGGGGCTTGCTACCAAGCCTGTGGACCTGTGTTCCATCTCTGGGACCCTCATGGTGGAAGGAGAAAACTGATGCCCACCAATTGTCCTCTGACCACTATGAGTGTGCCACGGCATGTGCCCCCTTCCCTCAAAAAATAAATAAATGTAATTTTAAAATAAAATAAACAAGCTAATAGGAAGGATGCTTTAACAGTGGCAGAATACATGGTAGTCTTCTAGCTTGAACTGCAGACAGCCATGATGAGGCACCCCTGATGCTTCAGACACGAGGGAGGAGCAGGACCTTTGAAAGAAGGTGAGAAGAGGACAGGAGATATTGAAGCACACAAGGCTAATGCATAAGAAGAATCAAAAGGACAGACTTGAGAAATAGCATTTCAAATCCTCGTGCATGTTGTGCTGTGGGTTTAATTCTAAATATAGTGTGTATAGAGTAGAAACAAGATGTGTTAAGGTTCAGTGAGGAACCAGACAGAAACTTCAGGTTTCTGTCCATCCTCACATAGAATAAGGAGGATATCTATATCTATATCTATATCATCTATACAGATCTTATAATGAAGCATTTCTGACAAATGATCAGAATATTAGAGTCCACTGAATGAGCTGGTATCTTGGGCCCTGTATGTGCCAGGTGGCATGTCAGGGATCTCTGTCTACCTGGACCTAAATATAGTCAAGCGAACTCCAATAAAATTAGCTTACATGATATATTAAGCTCATAGAATATACAATATGATGTGTACCCTATAAGTTCTATACATATATGTGTGTATACATGTGTATACACTTATATAAGTCAAATAAGCATATCCAGTTCTGAACAGCACAGAATTCTAAATGGTGCCATAAACTGGAGAGTTTGAGAGACACTGAAATAGTTCATGAGATAGTGGGTGAAGGGCAACTTTAGAGTGATGGGGCTGAAGACCTCTCTATAGAGACAGTTGACCTGAGGCTTAACATGAAGACCAGCATTTACTCCTCAACTCAACAACACTTTTTCCCATCCTCTTGGGACCCCACAGCCACAGTCTCATGATCTGGCTTTTGTATGGAACTATTTTACCTTGGGACTTCCATCCCACCCTTTGCGTGTTTGTCTGGTTCACAACTAAAAAGACAACCTCGATGGCTGCAGTGTGTGGGAAGCCTCGCCCAGCAGAACTCCATCAGCCTGCCTAGAAGCCAATTCAGGACTATCTGCCCTCTGTGTGCTTGGGGCTGCTCCAGTGCATTTTTAGCAAGGGATTGGGACTGGGTTACACCTCATTTTTTCCCATACTGGAAACTGAATCCAGGCCTTGCTAGTCGAGTGCTGTGCAGCTGAGCACTGACCTGCATCCCCAGCCAAGGGTTTCACCTCACCTGACATCTAGAACCATTGGCTTCATTTATCTGTGCTTGATTCAACAAAAACTGAGACAAACCTAGTGCTGCTGTTTGGGGCCAACCTTCCCATCATCCTCAAAGGAGGTCAGTCATACTCGAAACACTGTGAATTCTGTGAAAAATTAGTTCATACCAGTGCCCATCATGCAGGTCCCCTGGAGCCCGGTTCTTAGTGAGTTAGGATTTGGGGACGAAAGCAAGAGGAAAAAATATTTTGAAATGAAGGCTTTACAAATTGCAGAGTAATCCATACTTTCACATTCATCAAAGACCCTGTGGTGGACCTTGGTTTAGATATGAACAAGCCGTACAGAGCTTTACCTTTTTCTTTATCCTGATGGCCTGAGAGCTGGCATTCCGATCCGATGAACAGATCAGATTGAGTGTAGCTCAGGGCCTGGCTTATATTAGGCCCTGAGTCTGTGAATGTTGAGTTTATATCCGAGGAAATGAATATGCTCATCTGTGCAGAGTTCAGGGCATTGAGACCGTTAGTGGTGAGCGTGGTCACCGTTGTTGAGGATATGAAGGTTCATTGATGAAAGTTTTTATGCATGTGTGTGTATGTGTTCGTGCATGTGTATATGTGTGCACATGTGTGGAGGCCAGAAAATAACTTAGGGTATCATGCTCAAGAAGGCCATCCATCTCCTTTGAGATATAGTTTCTCATTGGCCTGAAGCTTACCAGTTAGGCTAGACTGGCTATCCAGGGAGCTCCAGGGATTCTCTTGTTTCCCCCTCTCCAGTGCTGGAATTACAAGCACACACCAACAAACCTGGCATTTTTGAGTGTGTACTGGGGACTGAGCTCAGGACCTCATGCATGCATGGTAAGCATTTTACCAATTAAACCACGCCCCCCAACTCATAATGACAAGCAAAAGGACTTCTTTTACATTTTTAATTTATTTTTATTTTTATGTGTATGAGTGTTTTGCCTGCATGTAAGTAACCTGTGTCAAATGCCTGTGGAGGCCAAAAGAGGGCATCAGATCCCCAGGAACTGGAGTTACAGGTGGTTGTAAGCCACCATGTGGGTGTCAGGAATTGAACTCAGGTCCACTGCAGGAGCGGCCAGTGCTCTTAACCACTGAGCTACCTCTTCAGCTCCAAAAGGAGATCTTAGAGGAAATTTTAGAAGAAAGAAACTTAAAGCCACTCATTTATCTCACAGACAACTTGTATGAACACACAGTGGGTGGAGAAGAAGGAAATAGAAAGCAGACTCTATGGCGAAAGCCCCACATTCAAGCAGCTAGAGAATTCTGAATTATGATACTTGGATTAACTTTTCTTTTTAAAAATATTTTATTATTTTTATTTTATGTGTATGAGTGTGTTGCCTGCATGTATGTGAGTGCACTCATGTTGTGGAATGCCGCACAGGTCAGAAGAGGGTGTCAAATCCTCTGGAACTGGAGTTAAGGGTTGTTGTTAGCCATGATGTGGGTGCTTGGGGTCAAACCTGGGTCCTCTGAAAGGGCAGTCAGTGCTTTTAACCGCTGAACCATCTCTCTAGCCCCAAATTAGCTTCTCTAAGTAAACATTTTATTTTGGAATAATTTCTGCCTGTTTCAGTGTCCCTCATGTTAACTCTTTAAATTGCCAAGGTGTGTCTGTCAAAACTGAAAAACCTCCACTGATCTAATGTTAACTCTTTACATTGCCAAGGTGTGTCTGTCAAAACTGAAAAACCTCCACTGGTCTAGTTAACTCTTTACATTGCCAAGGTGTGTCTGTCAAAACTGAAAAACCTCCACTGGTCTCATGTTAACTCTTTACATTGCCAAGATGTGTCTGTCAAAACTGAGAAACCTCCACTGGTCTAATGTTAACTCTTTACATTGCCAAGGTGTATCTGTCAAAACTGAAAAACCTCCACTGGCCCTTTCCTGCTGGTTATGTTTCAGATTTTCTTTGGAGTTTTCTGGTCTTTCCATCACTGTCTTCTTTTTGTTCCAGGATCCACTCCCTTGGTCATTGTGTCTCCTTGCTCCGCCCTGTCTGTGGCACTTTCACAGCCTTTCCTGTTTTTTCACGCCCTTGACATTATTGAGTATGGCAAACTGTGTTGTAGAATGCCCCTCGAGATGTGTTGTTAAATGTTCTCTAGTAGTCAGACTGGGCTGATGGCTCTGAGGAAAGAATACCAGGGCTAGAGTACTGGCACCTGTGTGCATGACTTTAGAGGGTATACATTATAGACTTAATACTCCTAAGGAAACTCATACTGATTAAACTTTTTTTTTTAACTACTGTTCTGTCTGCCACAGCAGGTTCCCCCTCTGCTGACCAAGCTCCCATCTTTGCAGGCTTTTAGACATAGTAAGGGAACACCCTCAAAGACGCCCTTCCCATCCTCACCAAGATTATGTGCCTGTAATGCTTCTCTTTGGCTTTCTTACCAGCAGTACTTTCAAAAGAGGTTTTCAGGATGTCTTGGCGGAAGGAAACTAAAAAGCTGAAATGCAGAATTAGATATAGAAAAAGAATAAGACGGTGGCCCAAAGTAGACTGCCAAACCAAACAAGGGCAGTTTGTGACTAAAGCAGCAGATGTCAAGATGGAAAAGTAGTAGTCAAATGCAGAAGTTTTTAAGAAAACAGAAAGTTTCCAACTTTAAAGTAAGATTTTGCAAAAATAGAGGAAATTTAAGTGGGTCCAGTTTGTGTAGGAATAGAAACAGAAATGGAAAAATACATTTCAAATAAGGTAAGGTGATTTTTAATGAAATGCCAAATACTACAGTTATCTGATCTTGCACAAGGAAAGTGTTATACCCTGGAAAGTGCAAGAAGCCCTTGGCAGCCCCTTAGTGATTAATAGCTATTAGCTCGGCTTAATGAGGAGGCTGAAGAGCCTTCCAAAAGAATGAGACTGTGCCTGTTTTGTACATAGAATCAGGAGATCCAGAATTTTTGTTTTGTTTTGAGAAGCAAACAATATAGGAATTCTGAAACCTTTAAGAAATCTTCTTTAAAAATGTCCCGTCAGCAAAATGGTGTTTTGTTTGTTTATTCAGAAGGAAAAAGTGAATGAACATGTTTTTTAAACGTGGCCCACACCCACAGTGCCACACTGAATGTTTTCTTTCATTCAGGAGAAATCATGGTGCACCTTGTCCGTCCAGGCGCGTTTGCTGGGTCAAGAGCTGGTCCCTGCCCGTGGGAAGTCATGGTCCAGTTGCTTTATGCCCACCTTCCCTAAACTCTCATTTGCAGCTTAGCTGATTTATATCTTGGGAACCAAATCTCTTGGGAACAGTTTTGTTTGTTGTTTTTGACTTGCTTTTTGAGACAGGGTCTCATGTACCCCAGGCTGGCCTGGAACTCACTATGTGGTCAAGAATGACCTTAAACTTCAGATTCTCCTGCTTTCACTCTCACACACTGGGAATAAAGGTATGTGCCAACTCACCCCGTCTATGTGGCGTTGGGGATTGAAACCAGCGCTTTGTATGTGCTAGGCAAGCACTCTCCCAGCTGAGCTACAGCCCCAGCCTTGCAGGCAAGCTTTTATTTGTCTTTTTTGTTTGCCCTTCTATATGTAATGTAGCTCAGGTGACTTGCAGCTATGTCACTGTCAGGATGAATGATGGTTCACCTAATCCTTCAAACCTCTTCAGGAATGTTGTCCTGGCCTCCACTGATTCCTTTCCTCCCACTTGCTCATGTGGACACAGGAGGCACTTCCTCTTCATATGGTCCAGAAACAGTAAATTTGTCTCCATCAGGTGGGTCCACTCTGATTTCCACATCTAAGTTGTCTGCAGTGGCCTGCCTTATCAAACTTGTAAGTGCCCTAAATGACATCCCTTCCTGCATAAGAGTGGCAACCTCATATGCAATGCATGTAACTGACACAAAGCAAGTTAAACCTTCAGGTTGCATGAAGGTATAGACGATGCTTTGATGTGTCCTTAAATAACGTAGTTTACGAGAAAAGGAAGAAGGCAACCACTCAGAGCTTATGCAGCTTGTGTGGATAGTGTGATAGCCCAAGTATGAAGATTAGCGTCCTGAAGTCTGCATCATGGGTTATTAAAAGCATAAGAAAACAAGAGAATGCCCACTGGGGTGCAGGCACTGAGCTGGCAGGGAAGTCATAAAAGACCCATAGATGGAAGGTCAACCAGCCACTGTATCCCACATCCCCGTTAACTTTTAGTCTTTTCATTCCTGCCACTCTAGTTGCTTGAAGAGGGAGGTTGTCATTGACTTGACTTGTCAAAGGCCTCTGCCAAGCAAGTTCTTTTCCAATCGATGGAGAAGGACTTCACACAGTGATAAACAGCAGGATCCAGAAGGTATTTATAGTAGTTACAAATGTTACTTACTTTGCTGTTGTGATAAAACACCATGACCCAAAACAACTTACAGGTGGGGAGGGTTTATTGTAGCTACAGCTCTAGGTGGGGTTCAGTCCAGTGAGGCAGGGAAGGCGGAGCAGCAGGAGTGTGAGGAGGGCTTGGCAGTCAGGAAGCAGAAAGACCACGCATCACCCACACACAGGAAGCAGAGAGAGAGAACAGGAAGTGAGGCCCGGCTCTTAAACCTCAAATCCCGCCCCCAGTGGTGTGTTCCCTCCAGTAAGGTTCTACCTCCTAAAGGTGCCATAACCTTCCCAAACAGCCCACCAGCTGGGGACAAGTGTTCAAATACATGAACCTACAGAAGACACTGCTATTTCAAACCACCAAAATGTCACTTGAGAAAAAAATAAAATTTGTGACAGCCAGAGGTTGAAGTTGAGTGTCTTCCTCAATCAGGTTCCACCTTATATATGGTGGCAGGGTCTTTCAGTTGAACCGAGAGCTTGCTGATTTGCTTTGTCTAACCAGCTAGTTGGCTCTAGGGATCCCCTGCCTCCATCTTCTGAGTGCTGTGATTACAGGAAAGCTACAGTCCCCATTTGGCATTATGTGGGTACTAAGGATCCGAACTGTGGTCCTCACACTTACCCAGGGAGCACTTTATCCACTGGGCCATCTCCTATCCCTGATGTCATTTTAAATATTTCTTTTATTTTAATTATATGTAGATGTGGAGGGTTATGTGCACACGAGTGCAGGTGCCCATGGAGTCCAGAGGGTATTAGTTCCCCTGAACATGGAATTACAGGTGGTTGTAGGCCGCCTAACTAGGACCTGGGAACCAGACTTGGGTCATCTGCAAGAACAGTCTGCACTCTTAACTGCTGAGCCGTGTTTCCAACACCTGTACCCACATTTCATTTTTAATAACTTCCTAAACCTTTAAACTGTTCATTTTAGGAATGACCTTCTAACAGAAATATTTAGAATTCTTTGAGCTATGATGCTATTAGCAACAAGGGAACTTGTTTTTACAAAGGAAGCCCATTCAGGGGTGAGGAGAGATGGTTTCTCTGGAGCATGACCTAATCAGTTATTTCTGTGTTGGAAGACAGTCTTCCGTGGCTTGCTCATGCCAGCCTATGGCTTGCTGGGTATGTCAAGAATATGAGGCATAATTTCTCCTTACTTAAGCCAATCTGCAACATTGTGTTTGCAATGAGCCACCTTTGGTGATAAAGTCTTTTTACTTATTATTATTTATATGTGTGTATGCACCTGTGTAAGTATATGCACACATGTGCAGTCATGCTATAAACGTGCACAGAGGCTAGAAGAGGATATTGAGTATCCTACTCTATTACTCTCTGCCTATTCCTTTGAGCCAGAGTCTTTCCCTGAACCAGCGGCTTATGTTTTCTCAGCTAGGCCAGAAGCTGGTTAACCCCCGTGATCCTCCTGTCTCTCTCCCTACCCCACCTCAAAGCTGGGGTTATAGGTGTGCACAGGATGCCTGGCTTGTTATTTGAGTAAGATCTAAACTCTGCTGAGCTATCTTTCTGCTTCCAACATTTGTTTTTTGATTACTGTAAAAGTATTGCATCCCCAAGTGCCATGTGCCTTTGCTGCCGTGCCAACCCTGTGTGTGCAGCCTGTGCCAGACATATCCAGCCTTCAGCCTCTGTGCTCCAGGATAGCTATGAATTCAGTCCAACAGAAAATCCATAAACTTACAACATTACAAAATATTTTTGCTTTGGGGAGTAACTTGATTGTGTGGTTCTCAAGTGTGGACCTTGTAGATGACGTCATGAAACAATGTCAGAAGACTGGACACGAAGCTGGGGAAATGGCTCAATCAGTAAAGTGCTTGCTATACAAATATTAGAACCTGAACTTGATCTCCAGTACCACATAAGTTTTTCTTAATTTTTCTCCCATAATATTCTTAAAGCTTGGGGGTGTTGCAGGTGACTGTATTCGGATACAGCACTGGGCAGATTAGAGGCAGTTGGATCCCTTGGGCTTGCTAACCAAGCACTCTAGCCAAATCCAGGATCTGTAGGTTCGGTGAAATATCCCACCTCAAAAAAGTAGAGAGTGATTGAGGAAAACATCCATTGTTGACTTTTGGCCTCCACATCACACACATGAACATGCATACAAACATGTGCGCAAACACACACACACACACACACACACACACACAAGTTGGACGTGCCTGGGAGACCTTTCCACTTTCGCCCTGTGGACTTGAGACAAAGGCAGTCACTGTGAATGTGAATACCAGTGCTGCCTGCTGAGCCAGGAGGAATGAAGTGTGCTGTCTCCTTGTCCAGCAGTCTTGGATCTTGCTGGCATCTGTGAGACCTCATCAGGCTGACTCAGCTGATAAGTAGAATAAAATCAACCCCTGGAGCGAAGCTAGGTACTTGGTGATGTTTGAGCAGCAAGTGTATCCAGACTTTGAGAGGAAACTTGTCCTTAACTTTATACAGCTCATAGCAGAACTAGAATCAAACTTGGGTCTTTTGGACTCCAAAGCCTACAACTTCCATTGGCAGCTTTCCCCCTATTGGATCCTCTGGTAAGCAGGAAATACTTGATAGGAAATTAACTGAGAACTTCAGAAGAGCTCTTCAGTAAGGAAAGTAATTGGTCTTCGATGTTAAAATTTGAAGCTACTTTCTCAAGGAAAGTTTACCATCTGTTACCTATTTGGAGAATTCATCCACCAAGCCACACAACTGGCTTATTTAGATTGAGTGAAAATATTTAAATCTGGTTATTGTGGTGTTTTATTGACTTTAAAAAGAATTTTTTCTCCAATATTTTAAAAAATAAAACAAATACAGTAGGAGTCATCCTAATACATATTGGCAGAAAGTACAAGCTTTCCGTGCTGGGGTGAAGAGCCCATAACAAAGAACCCTAGGGACATACTATTGTACTAAGGCAAGGCACGTTATTGATTCAAAACAGAGCATTGTCTATTGATATAAAATCTTTTTTGCTGGAACACCAGTGAGCTGCTAATAGGATTCAGCACAGTGTCTAGTAGCTAGTAAACACTCAGCTGTTTGTGATGATGTGGGAGTTGGTAAAGGTTTCTCCTAGTGAATGATAGTTACCTTGGATCCATTCCTCTGTCCCATACTATTAGAGTGCCTATGAAAAGGGAAGACACTGTGCTAGGCACAGAGGGCAGAGAGGACACAGCCGTTCATCTCTGCCTTCATCGAGGGTGACAGGTAATAGACAAGTACACAAACATGCAGTGTTAATGAGGAGAGCTGTCTAAAGGGCATTGAAGAAGACAGGGAGATGGCCCTGTGAGTTAAAGCTTGGCACACAAGCCCGATGAGTTCAATCCCTAGCACACGTTTTTAAAAAGCCAGATGCATTGGGGGGCCTCTGTAATCCCAGAACTCCTCCAGTTATGTAGGGAGTGGATACAGGAGAATCACTGGAAACTAGCAGGACAGCATGCAGTATCACAGCAGAGAGCATGAGAGGCCGGCCTCAAAACACGACTGAAAGAGAACTGACTTTCAAAAAGGCCCCTGACCTTTACACATGCCCTGGCACACCCACACACCCACACGCACCCTTCCCCCAATCACGCACACACACATACCCACACACACACTCACACACACACACACATACCCCCACACACACTCACACACACAATTACTTTTTTTTTAATTTATAAAGAACATTTAATTGGGGGCTGGAGAGATCGCTCTGTCAGGTCCTCAGTGGGTAAGATCACTTATTGTGTAAGTGTGAGGACCTGGGTTCAAATTCACAGTACCCACATAAAAAGTCAGGTGTAACCACACATGCACCTGCAACCCCAGAGCTGTGGAAGGGTGTGGAGACAGGAGGATGGATGGAACTTGCTGGCTGCCAGGCTAGCTCCTGGTTCTGTGAAAGGCCCTGTGTCAAGGCAATAAGGTAGAGTGATACAGCAGGACAACCAGTGTCCTTCTCTGGCTTCCAAGTGTGTGTACCCATGCTCAAATATCTGTGCACGCACGCACACACACACACTCACACAGTTTAAGTTGAAGAAAGAAGCTGGAGGAAGTTGCCTTGAAGGAGCTGTTTTAGATCATGTGGCCAGTGGCAGACGTTGCACAGACTTGGTCGGTATCTGCTGAAGACCTCAATTAGGAAAGGGAGCAAGCCGTGGGGAGACACAGGCACACCCCCTGGATTTAGAGTAAGCATGAGATCAAACCGGAGAGGGACCAGGTTTCTTTGCAGCCCACACTTGTTTTCTCCTTTGGAGCCAGGTCTCCCTTGGACCCCAGTCTCCACTAGCCAAGGACAGAACCAGAGCCTCAGCACAGAGAAGGCTGATCAGAAGTCAGCTGTGTGCCTCAGGGTACCATTACACAAGGCAAAATCTGATTTTATTTGAATTTAACAAATCATGCTATATGTTAAGCCTTCACACAGGAGTTGGCCTTTGGGAGTGTGATGGGATTTTTTTTAAATGTGTGTAAAAAGCAAGGGGTGGAGTTTAAGAGGGGCTGATGATGGATGTAATCTGGTCCTTGTTTTTAGGCGAGCCAGTCAAATGGAATGAGGAACTGGGAGAATCAGGAGGTGCTGGGAAGGGCTGTGCTGTGTGTGGTCCAGTCATTGAAGTGATGAGACTGGTCTTGATGGGCATATGGGAGTGAAGCAAGGTGGACCCCTGAGGACATGCGCACTAGTCTCTAGGCTTTCCTATCCAAGTACTAGAGATAGAGTAGTTCTTTCCCCATTCAAAGCTAAGTCGGCAATAAAGGTAGCAGGATGAGGTCTGTTTTCAAAGTCTGGAATATTCTTACCGAGTTAAGCACCACAAATTTGGTTGTTTTTCCAGAAAACAAGTTTGGATATAATTTCATGGGCTAGGCATGTAGCTCAGTTGAAAGAGTGCTTGCCAGCATGTTCAAAGCCCTAGGTTCTAGCCTCAGTGCCACATAACCAGGGTATGGTGGCGCCTGCCTCTGATCTCAGCACTTGGGAGGTGGAAGCAGGAAGATTAGAAGTTCAAGGTCATCCTTCACTGCACAGGGTATGCAAAGCCAACCTGGGCTACATGAGACCCTGTCTCAACAAAAAAGAAGTTCTTCTCTTACAAATGTTTAAGAATTTGTTGGGTTCATTTTCACAAAAGATCTATAGGGGAAAACCAAAACTCTCACCCCTCACTTTTTAAATTAAATTTTCTTTTTTTTTTTTTGCTTTTTTGAAACATTCATTCTTTGATTCTTCCAACCGTGAATCATGTAAGTGACTTTAATTAAATAACTGTCCAACCTCTAGAACTCTCTGTTACAACAGTGTTTCTTGTCCTTTTCTGTGTAATTACAATTAGGTTTCATAAAGAGGTTAGGCACCAGGGCACCTGGGCTGCTCCTGGCACAGGGCGATGAGGAGAGTCATTTCATCTCTTGGGGCTTTAAAAAGAAAAGCTCAGTGTTAGGAAATTGATTCCATGATTTTAAAGGATCTTTACCTAGGAGCCCAGGGAGGGTTGATACCCTTGGAAGTTTCAATATAAAATGGGAATTTGCTGATTCGACCATTTTGAGATGTTAGAGAATAATTCTGCTTTGGCTCCATGTTCCCCACAGAAAACTTCTCCTCTGGCTTCTCTGAAGACTAAGGGATTTCGGGAGGGTGAGGGAGGGTGTCACACTTCTATTTCTTTGTGTGTGCATGTGAATTTGTGAGCTCGTGCACGCTATGTTGTTGCACATATGGAAGTCAGAAGACAGCTTGGGAGAGACAATTCTCTCCTTCTACCAGATGAATCCCAGGAATCAACCTGTGGTCCATAGGCCTGGCTACCCACTGAGCCATCTTGGGGGCCCATTTTGTTATAAAGAAGTAAGACTTAAGTTTTGTCATAGGCACCAGAGATGAGTCTCACATGCTCTTGTTTGATGTGGAGGTTTCAGTTCTATCTAGAGAAGCCACCATCTCATGTTTCTGAGGGCTCATGCCAAACCTCCATCCAGTTCAGTTCACAGGTTTTTCTTGAACATTCTAGGAAATCATTCTTTTTTAATCTTTGTGCTTCTGTGTGTGTGTGTGTGTGTGTGTGTGTGTGTGTGTGTGTGTGGTATGCATGTACCCAGCTGCAGTGGTGCATTTGAGAGGGGTCAGGGGACAATCTCAGGTCTGGGTCCTTTCCTCGTTTGAGACAGGGTCTTGTGGCTGCATGTACCAGGGTAGCTGGCTCGCCAGCTTCCGGGAATCCTTCTATCTCAGCCTCCCATTTCCCTGTAGAATTGCTGAGATTACAGATGCATGCTACTGTGCCCTGCTTTAAGTGGGTTCTGGGAATTCAAACTCGGTTCCTCCTGCCTGCATGGCAAGTACTTTATGCAGAGTCAACTCCTCCATCCACAAATCCCTTTCAGTTTTGCTTGTCCAAAGCCTTATTAGCAATGCCAGAGACTCCCTCTGAGATTTACGTGGGTGACAGAGGTTGATCCATTTCAGCTGGGTGGTGTTTTCCTGTGACCCCTGTGTTTACAATAACTATTACAGACAACAGTTAGACATATATAATGGATGTGGTTCAAATAGTTCCCACTGCTTCTGAAGTGATTGTTTCTCTCTGAGAGCAAAAGACCACTGCAGTGTGGGCTAAAGGAGAGGCAGCAACAGAAACCACGAGTTTCTGAGTTTAAGCTAATATTTAACATAGGATAAGGACTACTGGTAAATATTGATTTATCTTCCCTCCTGTTCCCCTCAGGGCTTAATCTTTCCACTCAGTACATTAAGCAATTGTTTATTATTCCACCAGTATTATAAAAACAATGCCAGAGTTCTTTGCCGCCTTCTTTCTTTGTGTTTCTTTTTTAAAGAAATAAAAGCATTTCGTATCCGTGCAGGACAGAGCAACTGTGTTCGTTGAGTGACACACCCCTGTAGGAGCAGGCCTTGTTAGGGAACCTTGTTTTGCAGGGACCCTCGCCTCCATTTGGTGTGAATATACTACTGTAGCTGTCATACACCTTTAAAAGTTCTTCTACCTCCTTTAAAGATAGCTAAAGGATTGGTAGAAATGGTTAAGAGTAGCCACACAAGCTGTCTAGAGCTGGCCTGTTTAATCAGAACTTTCTGCAGCTGTGGCACTGTTCTGTCTGCTCAATCACAGTTGACTATTAGGTACTAGAAACATGGCCAGTGCAGACAGGAGTGGAATTCTACATTGTATTTCATGTCTAAGAATTTAAATGTAAATAGCCATGTATGAGGATATGTGTGGGCATATTCTAGTTTCATGTCTGTTGCCATGATAAAGGACCTTGACCAAAAGCACCTTAGAAGGGAAGGGGCCTATTTGACTTACAATACCAACTTGTAGTCGATTATTGGAAGGAGGTCAAGGCAGGAACTCAAGCACCTAGTCCCATCAGTGCCACAGTCAAGAGCAGTGCGAAATGAATTCACCCGTTGTGATGATTTGAAAGAGAATGTCACCCATGGGCCCCTGTATTTGGACACTTGGTCCCCAGTTTGTTGTACTGTTTGGAGAAGGTCATGGGACCTTTAGGAGATGTGGCCGTGCTGGAGGAAGCATGTCATTGGGGGTGATATTTGAGAGTTTATAGCCATGTGCTTTTCTAGTCTGTCTCGCTTTGCTTCCTGATCCTGTTTGAAGATATGATTGCTCAGCTTTCTGCTCCAGCCACTCCTCCCGCCCACTGTGCCCCTCCTCCGCCATTATGGACTCTTACCCCTCTGGAACCGTAACTCAGTAAGCTTCTTCCTTCTGTAAGTTTCCTTGGTCGTGGTGTTTTGTCACAGCAACAGAAAAGCAGCTAATACACACCTGCTGCTTCCTTGCTTCCCAGGTTTTTTCCTGTTTTATTTAGGCCAGGCCTCCCTTCTTAGGGAATGGTGCCACCCCATATCTTCCTACATGGGTTAACAGTCAGGACAGTCCCCCACGGGCATGCTCACAGGTCAACCTGATCTCGGCATTTCTCAGCTGAGGCTCTCTTCTCAGGTAAATCTAGGTTATAGCACACAATTAAAAACTAACCATCACAGGGTAGTAACTACCCTCTGAAAACATACTGGTAGTGGTTTAATAATTATCTTAAACATACATAAAAGGACCCAAAACACCAAGACTGGTTCTTGAGCTACTTTGAGCCCCTTCTCACCCAGGGAGTAGCAAACTCTGGGACCATCAGGACTTCCCTTTGTGATTTAACTTGGTCCTTGTTCTTCTAGTACATTCCACTGTGGCTACCTCTCTGTGATTAAGATATGTCACATGTTGAACAACTCAAACATTAAAAGCATACAACTCAATCACTATTGTAATTACACAGCTGTATAAGCACCATCATTAATTTTGTAACATTTTCAGCACCCCAAACAGAAAGCCTACACTCATTTGGAGTAAGTCCCCATTTCCTACCAGACTCCAGAACTAGACCATCACTGTTCTGGTTAGTTTTTAACTGTCCACATAGCCTAGAATAACCTGGGAAGAGAGCCTGGTTGAGGAGTTATCTAGATCCTTTGGGCATGTAGACATGTCTGTGAGGGATTGCCTTGATTGTTAATTAATATGAGAAGACCCAGACTGTTGTTGGTGGCACCATTCTCCCAGGCCAGGCACCCTGAGCTGTAGGGGAGGAAAAGCAAGCAAGCAGGCCTGCCTGCATTCATTTCTCAATGCTCCTGACAGAGGATATGATGTGACCAGCTGCTTCAAGTTCCTGCCACTGTGACTTCTCTATGATGGACTGCAACCTAGAATTTTAAGCCTAGTAAACTCCTTTCTCCCTTTAAGTCATTTTTCATCGGCATATTTTATCACAGTGTGCTGTATAGCTTGAGTTGTCAACTTGACACACTTGGGTAGAGGGAGCCTCAACTGAAGAATTTCCTCCATTGGACTGGCGTATGAGCATGTCCTGTGGGGCATTTCCTTGTTGTTGAGTGTGAGAGAGCTCAGCCTCCTGTGGGCAGTGCTACTCCGGGGCAGGTCATCTTGTGCTGTATAAGAAAGCAGGCTGAGCACAGGCCAGGGAAACAAGCAAGTCAGTAAGCAGTGTACTTCTGCAATCTGCCCTTCAGGGTCCTGCAATGAGTTTCTGCCCTGACTGACTTCCCTCAGTGATGAACCGTGACCTTGGAGATGTAAGTTAAAATAAACCCTTTCCTCCCCAAGTTGGTTTTGGTCAGTGTTTTTATCACAGCAACAGAAAGTAGCCAGGACACCCAAAAACGTAAGATAAACTAAAACAATCCCTAATCTATTTTCTGTGTCTCTAAATTGGTCAATTCTCAATATTTCATGGGAATGCAATCATTGCAATGTATGGTCGTTAGTGACAAACTTCTTCACTTAGCTAAGTATTTTCAGGGCTCAGTCATGTTGTAGCATGTGGCTATAACTCATTCCTTTATGTGGCAAAGTCAGATTCTATTGCATAGCCATCCTGCATTGTTTATCCACTCAACAAATGATTATCATATTTATTTAACTTTTTGCTGAGTGTTATCCTAGGCAATTTGGGTTACAATAGCCAAAATACATTAGCCTAGGTAATTTGCAAACACCAGAAGTTTATGACTTACAAATCTGAAGGCTGGGAAGTTCAAGCCCAGGCACCAATAGATTCAGTGTCTAGTGAGGGTCCAGTCTCTGCTTTGAGGATGGCACTTTCTGACTGCATCCTCACATGGGGATGGGGCAAACAAGTTCTTTTTGACCTTTATAATGCCATTTCATGAGGGCTCATAAATGTAGAATATAGAAAGGTAAGAACCTTTCTGTGACTAGCAGACTATTTTCCACTGCATACTCATTGTAATTTTAACATTCCCTTTTATGCACTATTATTAGTATTGTATACAAAACAAAGATTTGTTTTGTTTGTTGAGACAAGGTCTCGTGTATCCAAGGTTGACTTCAAACTCACTGTGTAGCTAAGGATGATCCTGAACTTCTGATCCTCTTGCCTCTACTTCCTGAGCCCTGGGATTACAGGGGTGGGCCACCACACTGCTTTTATGTGCTAAGCAAGCATTCTGCCAACTGAGCTACATCCCCAGCCTGTACATATTTGTGTGGAATTATCTACTTGTAGCATCACGGTGGAACTCATTATGTTTGGGATTTCGAGGTTTTGAATAGAGACATTCAACCTGGTTGAGTCAGTCCTAGGAGATACCTAAAAGGTAGAATGAGTTAATCATAGAAGTCCTAGGAAATTTTTTAAGATTTCATATCACAAAAGAATCTCCCCCCAAAGCCCTTTCCCAAACAGGCATAAAATATTGTAAGTTTACTCTCATATTGTATTGCGTTAAGTGACTCTGAACTCTAAATGTGCAAACAAACAATCAAAATGCTTGCACAAGGTAGCAGTGGAAAGAGCTGTTGGGGGGTAGAACACCCTGTGGCCTGGAGTTGTGGTCTGCCTGCAGGGGCAGTACCACCTCCACCATCTCCCACGTAGGGGTTCTTGTACCCATCTCTTCACCAACTCTTACAGCCTAGGCTATGTTGAACATATTCAGCAGTGAATAAGGCAGATCCAGGCTTTGTTCACACAGCTTATCTGATGTTAGCTAAACCATCAAATTGGCCAGTTCTAAGAGAGAGCGGTACAGGATCCTCTTTGAGACCACCCATGCTTTTGTATCTGCCAGTTTTCTTGTCTACTACTTTAAATAGCCGTGCAGCCAGGTATGGTGATGCATGCCTATAATCCCAGCTCTTGGGAGGCAGAGGCAGGTGGATCTCTGTGAGATAGAAGCCAGCCTGGTCTACATAGGAAATTCTAGGCCAGCTGGGGCTTCTAGGGAGACCCTATCTCAAAACAAAACAAAAAAAACAGTACGGAAAGGCGATACTTACCTAGGTATGATGTCTAAACTAAATTTTTGCTTGCATATTGGGACAGTTAGGGTTTGTTGATAATGTTTCCTGTTTTTATCTTTCTGTGATATCCCTGTTTATTTAGGCACTGTTTAAACAATGCTTTTTATGGATAAGGAGATGGCTTGGTAATTAAAGTACTTGCCACATAAGCAAGAGGACTGAGGTTGGATCCTTAGAACACATGTGTTCTGTTGTTGTGATAAAAACACTCTAATCAAAGCAATTTACGGGAGGAAAGGAATTATCTGGTTTATGCTCCGAGGTCACAGTTCATTGAGGGAGGTCAGGGCAGGACCTCAAGCAGGAGCTTGAAGCAGAAACCACGAAGAAGGTGTCTTGATGACTTCCTCAAAAGCTTATGCCTAGCCAGCTTTTATATACATTCCAGAACCACCTTCCTGGGAAATAGTGTCACCCACAATAAATTAGGCTCCCCAACACCAAGACAATCACTCATAAGCATGCCCACAGACCAATCTGATTTAGGAAATCTCGTCAACTGAGATACCCTTCTCAGGTGATACAGATTGTGTGAAGTTGATAATTAAAGCTAACTAGAACACCGTGTAAATGCAAGGTGGATGTGGAGGCTTGCCTGTAATTCCAATTTTGGAAGGCAGAGGCAGGGGCTCCTGAGAGCACGCTGGCTAGTGAAACTAGCTTTATCAGCAGACTCTGTGTTTGACTGAGAGATCCTGCCTCAAAAGAATAAGGCAGAAGAGCAATGAAAAATCCCAGTAGTGGGAGTCCCCAACCTTGGTCTTTCACATGCATACTCAGACATGTACACCCAAACACAAGTGGACATACACACATGCATACTATACTCATATACTTGAAAATAAGAAAAATAAAAAATAAATGCTGCCCGTGGTGGGTTGAATGAGAAATGTCCCTCACGGGCTCCAGGTATTTGAATACTTGGCCCCAGGTAGCGATGCTGTTTGTGGAGGTTTAGGAGGTGTGGCCTTGCTTGCTAGAGGAAGCAGGATGCTAGGAATGGGCTTTGAGAATTCATAGCTTTGCCCCGTTTCCAGTTTCTCTCTCTGCTTCCGGTGTCTGCTTGGAGATGTGCATGCTCAGCTTTCTCCTCCAGCCGCCTCCTGCCATGCCTCCCCCACCATGATGGACTCATCCCTCTGGAATATCAGCGAAAATAAACTCTTCCTTCTGTAAGTTGCCTTGGTCATGGTGTTTTATCACAGCAACAGAATATACTACCTTTCTGGTGAAATATCACCATCAATATTCTAATGGCCTCCAGGACTAAATCTTCCATTTCTGCTCTAAACTCCTACAGCACTTTGTACTTGTGATATAATACTTTGGCTTTTTTTTTTTTTTTTTTTTTTTAACCTGTTGACTTGCCTTACCAGTCATGGACACTTCAAAAGACGCTTTTTTATCTGAGTTTTTCCTGTCTTCAATTCCAAGCACAAACCCTAAAACCCAGCAGATAGAGGTAAATAATGCACAAGTGAGGGAGAGCGTGGAAAATGAACATATAAGAAGTTCAAAACTGCACAGACCCAAGTGCTTCTCACCATCAACATAGCAATGTGTTATCAACTTAGGCAGATGTGGTTACTGTTTTTATTGTCTCTCCACTGAATGGTGGAAATTATAAATACATTTTTCTGTTGGAACATTTATTTCAAAATCAATAAAAATAAGATAAAGGTGCCAAGAAGGCATTCATTGACCTTCACTACAAACCTCCAAGCTAATATTTTATTCTGGGAAACAAGATCCACCTCATACTCTATAATGTTATTTCTTGGGTGGGAAATGTGGAACGAAGTCTTGTACCTTCTGTGCAAACCTGGGTCTGCAAGGAATAAAAGGGGGCTGGACCCCAGATGATGGTCAGGGCTTGACCCTGGAGGTAAAAGCAAGACCCTGAATCAGAGCCAGTTGGGCAGACTCAGATGAGCAACAAGTCACACAAGTAAACCAAAACATAAATGCTAGTTACAGGAAGTTCAGTGGCCATTATTTCAGGAATAAGGAAAGTGACAGATTAAAGCAAAGAAATGAAGCGAAGGTCAGGGGTGATCTTGACAGGAGGTGGTAGGGAAGCCATGTTGAGCGAAGGGAAGAATCACACAGTAGACCATGCATTGGTTTAGCACTGCTAGAGGCTTTCAAAGGTGGGAAGAACTGGTGACTCCCTGTCATCCTGCACATGGGGCCTGAACCGTCTTTGGGTTAGTTAGCCCCAGTTTTACTGTTCCTTATAAAGAGGAGAATAAAGTTTCATAGACTGCCAAAGCATCCCCCAATTTGTTCCTCATTCTGTTTGAGGGAGGAGGGAACCATCTTAAATAATGAATATAGAATATGTAGAGAATTCATAAACTTAATAATAAGTCTAACAACCTAATAATGAAAGGCAAAATATTTATCACAGTAGAGAAAGATATATAAATGGCCAATAATTTCATAAAGATACTCACCACCATAGACCATCTGGAAAACACAAGAGGAAAATTTCTGGCTATGCCATTACTATGACGTCTATGGAGACACTAAATATGGACGAGAATAAGATACTGAAAGCTTCATTCTTTGCTGGTGGGCATGTAAAAATCCCTTTGGAGAACTGATCTGGCAGTTCCTGTTCTATGTATTACCAAAAAGAAATCGAGGCATGCACATACTTGCACATGGAAAGAGGGAGGGAAAGAGAGAACTTGAACATGGCTGTTAATGCCAGCTCTATTCATGACTCAGAAGTGGAAATAACCCAGTCATCTTTCACTAGTTAAATGAGTAATCAAGATAAGACTTAAGCATACAATAGATATACTCAACAGCAAACAACTGATGTAACAGGATAAGGGAATAAATCTCAGAGACATTATATTGATCAAAAGAAACCAGTATAGGGACTGGAGAAATGTCTCAGCAGTTCGGACTGCTTGCTGCTCTTGCAGAGGACCAGAGTTCAATTCCCAGAACATACATGGCTGGCTTACAACCACTTGAAACTCCAGTTCCAAAGGATCCCCCACAGTCCTCTGGCCTCCATGGGCACCTGCACACATGTGATATTCACTGTTACCTATACACATGCAAATACACACACACACATAAATAAAAAGTAAACCAGAATAATAGAGTTGACCTGCAGCCCTAGGACCATGTCAGTTTAAGGAATCGACTTGAAGTGGGTAGGGAAGAACTTTCTGGAATGAAAGAAATGTCCTATATTTTTACTACAGTGGTGAATACACAAGTATAACTTTGTCACATTTGCCAGTGTTTGTTAAGACTCAGCAAGCTGTACACATAAAGGCTATGCATTATATGACTATAAATGTCATATACTTACAAAAGAAACAGATTCAGAAAGTCTAAGAAACTTGCTTAAGTCTAGCAGAAAATAAGAATACCAACACCTGATCTCAAGCCACTGCATCTCAGAATCGGGGACCTTCAGTGATTCACAGTCTGGTGTAGGAAGCAGGTGAGGGCAATCTGGCACAGCAACAAAGGGTGAAAAGGAGGCAGGTATGAGGGGAAGGAAGGGCAGTAATTGCCAAGGTCATGTTTCTGCCCCAGGCATGATGCTTAGAATGGCACCTGAGATGAAAAGAGCCAATTCCATCACAACCACCTGCAGGAATAATTAGGAGGGCTTGACAGATGTGGGAGCAGAGAACAGCATCATCCTCTAACTAGTGGTGTCTGCCAGGAGAGCAGGGGTTAAGGTTACTGTTCCGTTAGTGGCCACCTTGGGTAGTAAATAATCTGTGAGCCCCTTTTCCAAGGGACTGGCAGAGGTCATTATGAATATGTTTCTCTCCATGAAAGAGAACAACTCTCTACAGTTATTGCCCAGTTCCCAAGTCTTTTTAAAAAATCTTCATGATGTGGGCTGGAAGTATACTTCAACTGAAGGAGTATTTGCCTAGCATACATGACGCCCTGGGTTTGATCCCCAGCTCTGCATACACTGGGCATGGTATTCCATCTCTCCATTGCTAGAGAGATGGCACAGAGGAAAAGAACTCTCACTGCACAAACACAGGACCTAAATTTGAATCCCCCAGTACCCATATAAAAAGCTGGACATACATAGCTTCATACACCTGTAATCCCAGTACTATGGGGCTGAGACAGGAGGATTGCTGGGGCTTACTGGGTCACCAGCCTAGCCCCAGGTTCAGCTCAGTGGGGGACCCTTCCTCAAGAGAATAAGGCAGAGACTGATAGAGCAAGACGCCTAATGTCCTCCTCTGGCCTCTGTACACATACACACATACACACACACACACGCACACACACGTACATATACAAGCCCTTGCCACACTCATACCCTTACATACACATACACACACCAAATCTTCATGATATAATCAATATTTATTAGATATATCATATCATGATATATACATACGTATACATCATTTCATGTACCCATGTGGTACATTTACCTACAAACAGGAAAAACACTCATTCACATAAAATATGTAAATGATTTTCAATGTTAATTTGAGCACATGGGTGGTTGCCTGGATGCTGTATAAAAATTGGAGGAGCCACAAAGAGGGGTCCTAATACCTTGTTTGAGGGGTTGGGTGAATTGTTGTCTTGCTGTGTGATCATGGGTAACTGACTGACTGAGCCTGCTGGCCCTCTGGGTCCCAATCTTCTAGGTGAGGGGACTGAGGATGATGAAGGGGCTCTTGGTTTTCAGGTATGGCATTCTGTAAATCTCCAGCTGTCTAAAGCCTTCTCCAAGGCTGAGCTTGTAAGTCGAGTGTCAGGCTTTGAAATACAGCTGTGTGGGAAAGGGAAAAACCCAGCAGCTAGCTTTCTGTTCTCTGTGAAGTTACAGATTGTGTGTTGCTCCCAGATTATTTGGGTTTTTCAGGAAAGGTTCCCATTGCCGGAAAGTGGGTGTTAATTTGTGCCTTGGCTATCTTTCAGGGCACACTCTGGCAAAACATGGGCATCTTTTTCAGAGGATCAGCAGATGTAATGACCTGCTAGTCACTCCCCTTGCAAGAAGACAACACTGTACATTCATAACCCAAAAGAAACCTACAGTCAGAGGCCTGGGTTTTATAAAGGTGCCCTCATCCTGGGCCTGCGTGGGATTTAGGACCAAGTGGAAACCCCCTTGTCATCATAGCATAGGAAACAGATACGTAAAACCTTGGAGGAGTTGTGGTCCTTGAAAAGGTTTCTGTGAGTCACCGAAATAGAGCACAGGTAGTGTCCTGGGGAGGGGATGATGCCACGGAAACTGACAGAGTAAAACAGGGCGGCACCAGAACTTGGTGAGTTGGAGTTTGCCTCCTCTGTGGCTGTGCCTCACTGATTGCACACCATCTTCCTGGGGATGCATCATGACCATCTCCCCAGTTCACCCTAGTGAGCATACACAAGAACCAGCCTTGATGGTGAGTGGCCCAGTGGTGTCTGCGACAACCTCAGAGCTCAGTTTAACAGGGCCTGGCTCTGCTTTCTTGGCAGATTATACAGTGACAGCTCTTGTCCCTGATCTCTCACTCTGCTGTGACAAAATCTTACAATGTTATTCTTCCTTTTTACTGAGTTCACAGTAACAAAAGAGTCTTTTTGCCAATCTTCAGTGTAATGTAATTGTGTGTGTGTGCGTGTGTGTGGTGTGTGTGTGTGTTCACCCTCAATGGTCATTCCTCAGGAGCCATCCACTTTGCTTTCTGAGACAAGATCTCTCACTGAACCTATGGCTCCCTGTTTCCACTAACCCGATTGTCCACCAAGCCCTAGGAATTCTCCTGTCTCTGCCCCCCAGTGCTGGAATTCCAAAAGCACTCCACCCTGCCTTGCTTTTTATGTGAGTGGTAGGGATCAAACTCGGGTCCTCATTCTTGCACAATAAGCACTTTACCAACTGAGCTATCTCCACAGCCCTAGGCTTGATCCACTTCTATTTTAAAAACCAGTTCATGCCAGAGCTGGAAAGCTGCAGGTGGGTCACTAGAGGACTGCAAACACTGCATAGACATATACTCCTGTTGGCTGTGAATGTTGACAATATAACAAACCAGACATTCTCTTTACCTAATTATCCAGAGACCCCAGGCAGGAGCATAAAGGAGAAACAGGTCTGGGATGCCTCAAAGGCACAGGAGGCTTTGAGAGCATGTATGCATTATTTGATTGCACAAATAGACCCTTCCTTAGGAGTAGGAAGACAAAGATTCCCTTACTCCTTGCAAAGAAACATTTCTCTGCACCCCCCATTCTTAAGTCAATTAGGCTCTGGAAAATTCAGTTCCTCCTGCTAATTTATACAAGATGTTAGGATACCTGGGGATCCTGCCTCTGTCTACTTTAAGCCTGAAAACACAGACTTGATTAATGTAGGAAGGCCGTGTGATGAGCTGCTGTCTTTCCTGAAAAAAGGGGAGGCAGTTTTCCAAAAGTAAAGTCCATACCTGGGTGGGATGATAGGGGTACCCTGCAGCTAAGTGACCTAAGTTGAAGGTTTAGAACTAGGTTCATGAAGTTGTGGGGTAGGTATTATGGACGCAACTTCACGGATCTTCACCATATCCTAGTGATGTGATTCCCCCTCCCCCCACTTTAGTTAGAAGAATTTGAGTTCCAGAAAGGCCAATCACTTGTCAAAGATCACACTACTAATAAATCAAAAGAGCTCAGATCCAAAGCCAAGTGTGTTTAATGTCAGAATTTTGTGGTCTTCAGATCCCACCACCTTCTGTTGGTTCACCCAGTCCTTATTCATTGGGATTGCTGTGATTCAAGCACTATTCCAGTTCAGGAGATTCCACAATAAGCAATGAAGACACAATCCAGGCTAGGGAGCTGCCTGGCTCAGTTTGTAAAGTGCTTTCCTTGCAAGCATGAAGATTTGAATTTGAGCCCCAGAAGCCATTTATCTTGTCACAGCAATGAAAAGCTGACTGGCACACTATTATTAGCCCTATTTTATGTAGGAAACTGAGGTACAGAATTGAGAAACTTGAAGCCATTAAGCAATGTGGCTGAAATGACAAAACTGTTCATTTCAGAAGTCAGAGTGGGAAGGTGAGTGTTTGTCAGAGAGTGATGTAGAACCATCTCACTGAGAGAAGAGGGCCTGCTCTGAAGATAAGAGAGATCAGGACACAGCCGTGATATGGAGTTTCATGGATGCCATTCGCCCTGGCTGACACTGGGAAGAGGTTCCTATCAATTCAAGCTAGAAGCTTATCACCCCTGAGCAGCAGCAACTGTGTCCTGTAGTTCCTATGGGGTAGAGCCAGGCTTCCCTCCTGGCATGGTTGTCTTAGGTTACTTCTGGAACAAAGATAGTTTTCTCTCAAGAAGGCAGTATCTTGACCACCCCACCCCTAATACAGCTCTTGGCTTAGGAAAAAGCTCGGGTTTACACGGACCTCAGGGGCTTTACTGATCTTCTCATTTGGACTAGGAACAATAGCATTGGCTAAAGCCATGTACCAGACTCTGTGTTGGGTGCTGGGCATGCACAATCTTTTCAATAATACGACTCTCTTGGAACACAGCGGCTATCCTTTGCTCCCCCCCCCACCCCGCTTTTCTAATGGATCACCCAAGCTCTATAAGCGTTACATAATTGTCCAAGGTGATTATGTAACTGCCCTGGCAAGAATAAAGACATTCCAAAAAGATGCTCTGTCCCTCCCTTTGGCTATCAGACTATCAAAATAAATGGTCCCCATGGAATTGAAATTTCCTCAGGAATCTCCTGCTAGGGGAAGGAAAAAGCTAAAGACTGATACCAGCCAGAAGGGAGCTTGTCTCCTGGAAAAAGATTTCATACATTTGTCAGACCACCTTGCAGAGATATTGGAGCTGAAAGCACTTTGACCAGGACTGCCTAGCTATTACATATCTCTTACCTTTTATTTAAACCTAAACCTCATGTCAGAATCTCAAAGATGGATTTATAGGGTGGGGCAGGGTGGGGAGTGGCACTGAACCTCTTTATTTGTTCCTCCTCCCAGTGTGGACACATTGCATACGTCTTTCTCTGCTGCTAACCATTACTTGTCTATTTAGTTGGCCTATCAAAGATGGGTGGCTGAGCCTAGCTTGTTAGGGCTGCCTAGGTCCTGATCCTAACTCTAGTAACAACTGTATAGAAAGTGATGAACCTGAGATTTGTCCTAACAGTTGTGCACCAGAGGTTATAGCCTCATGCACTTTGCTACAAGCACTTTGGTGGGCTGGGGAAGTGCTTACCAAGAAGTCTTTGTACACCCTAAGGAACAAATGGCTATATGCAACACAAACTGAGAAGAGAAACCTTGGGCAAAAGCAGCCAACATCTCCTTTCCATGACTGTACTGATTTTGAAGTGTTTGTAGATGAAACAGCAGACTCAGGACTGAAGGTACTTGCCTGGGGGAAAGACAAGGGTGAAAAGACCAGACTGACGTGAATACAGAAAAGTCCCTGGGTTACTAGCTTTCTACTACTAAATGTAAGAATGACAGTGTTTGCACACCATGTTCTCCTCTGACTTCCACTCAGCAAGTACCTAAAAAGCTGTCTACTTCCCCACTCTCTCCCTCAAAACAAACAAGTGATGGCGTGATGGATTTTTTTTTTGTCTTAGTTTCCCATGATTTTAGAAAGAAATATGCAGGGTGTGTTCATTTCTTTTCGGTTGCTGCGATAAAATATCCTGACGAGAATTGACTTAGGGGAGAAAGGGTTTATTTTGGTTCACAATCCCAGAGGGACACAGTCCATCATGGTGGGGAAGTCATGGCAGCAGGCTGGGAAGGCCTGGTGGCAGGAGAAGGAAAATAAACAGCTGGGGCCAGGCTACAAATCCTCAGTGCCCACCCCCAGCCCCCCAGCGGCCCAGTTCCTCCAGCAAAGCTTTATCTCCTGAAGGTTCCATAACCTCAAACAGCACCACCGGCTGAGGACCAAAAACCTCATGCTGGCTCTCAGCATGGAGAGCTACAGGGATAGGGACTGGGTGGGGAGAGTGGCTCTAGTGACAAACACATTTGGAGACATACTGGGCAGCTGTGTTCCCTGCAGAATTTCTGCCTTTAATGTAATGGTTATTGTGAGGACAGCATTTTGACCTATTTGACCAGAAACCTGTTTCATTGAAATAATTTCAAGGAACAAATGGTCTATACAACCTCTGGAAAATACTACTCTGTGGCTCCCTGCCTTCTGAGGAAAGAAAATTTAAGTAAGGGCCAGAAAAGATGGAGTGAAGAAAAATTGAATCCGGTGGCCTATTGAAGACCAGATTTCTTTCTAGAGATTCTTGCCAGCCCTAAAGAGAGCCACAGGGCCCCATGCCAGTGACTAGCAGATGCCAGAAGCCACTTGCAGGCTGGCATAGGGCTCTTATCTTTTTCTTTTTTTCAGAGTCTGTGCAGCAGTTATGTGGAAACCTTCTCCACAGCAGAAGCTGCCATTTTGAAGGGAGTATGGCAGCCAGCATGCAACTCTGAACCCTCTGATGGCCAGCTCTCCCACCACCTTGGGAGGAGGCTAAACTACAGGAAGATAAACAGGGAAGAGAGCTGTGAATGACTAGCAATGTCTGCCCTGAGCACAGGAGAAAGATGAGAGGCTAAGACCTCTTCTCATTCACACCGCAGTCCTTTCTTTTCCACGTATCATAGGGCACAATCAGGTCTGGAGAGATGGTTCAGCAGTTAAGAGCATTGGCTGCTCTTATAGAGGACCCAGGTTCAGTTCCCAGCATCCACATAGTGGCTCACAACTATTTGAAACTCCAGTTCCAGGGGATTTGACACATCTTCTGGCTTCTGAAAGCATTTCACAAAACACATGTAGGCACTTACACATGTGCAGGCAAAACACTCATTTAATGCTCATAACAGCCTTATATACTATCATCAATTGTATGGATGAGGAACAAAGGCACATAGAGATTAAGTAAGTTGCCCAAGGACACACAGCAGGTAAGTGGTATGACCTAGATTTGACTTAAGGCAATTAGATGTTAAAACTAATACTTATAACCATGAGTGTATGAATTTAGCTATAGATTTTTTTTTATTTGAAACATTGATAAACTTACAAATGGAAATACCATGCAGTATGGGAAAGGTCAGACCTGGGCACAGAGCTACCTGGGAGATGGTTGAAAGTTCTCGTGGATCAGTTTATGCAAACTGTGAGGTAGAGAATCAGCCACATAAATTCACAATGCAGAAAGACCTTCATACAAAGGTTCTGTGTACTTATGGGTGGTTTTCCTAGTAATGAGTTTTAAGAACTGATTAGTGTTATCCCATTGCAGAGACAGATGACAGAGAAATAGGATGCAGATGTAAAAGTCTATGTGCTGAATCACACTAAAAAGTTGGGACCTGTTAGGAGCTGGACTCACATGCGCTGGGGGCTATGTGATAGCTCAGACTATAAAGTGTTTGTCTTGAAAGCCTAAGGATCTGAATTGAATCCTCAGCTGGGTATGGTGGTGCCCCGAGAAAGCAGAGACAGAGGCATCCCTGGGGCTCACTGGTGAGCAGGCCTAGCTTACTGAGTTGCAAGGCAGTGAGAGACCCTGTCTCAGAAAGGCAGATGGCTCCTGAGGAGTGACATCTGAGGTTGTCCCTCTGGCATCCACATTCACATACACACATGTTACATAAACACATTTACACTTACACTTACACACACACACACACACACAAAGAACCATGATGTTTGGTGCTACCAGAAGGATCTGATTGCTATAGCTTCAGGTAGTATCCCTAACTACAGATTTCCCAAGTCCAGGGGCTTCTAGCCTGACACACTGCGGATAGCTCCCAGGGTTGACCCCAGGAAATAGGAGTCCACTCCATTCAGCTGCATCTGCTCTGGGCTTTATTATCCAGGGTTAAAGTGTTTTCATTGACCCATCACTACTTCACTGTAAAAGTCCAGCTTTTCTCCCTGTAGGCTGCGACAACACCACGATATATTACTACCTACTTGCACTGAGGTTCATTTTGTTCTGATTCATTGCCTGTTTCAGAGTCCTTCTAAAATCCCAGTTTATAGACTTGACTTCCTGGTGGTTCCCAGAGAGAAAGGAGCCCAGATTCTGGGGAATGCAAGCGTCTTCAGATTCACAGCCAGCTTCCAGGCTCCCTGCAAAGGTCTCCTAAGCCTCTAAGTATTTCCTCTCTTAAATCACACTTTGCTGGCACAGGCAGAACATTGTCAAGTTCCTTCTTTCTTGTTTGGAGACAGTCACTCAAAGGTCTACCCGGTAGACAGAAAGGCAGTCGTCCTTAGTGGTTGCATTGTGCTCTTCTTAGGTTAATTTAAATGATTCCCTTTTTTTAAAAGTTGTGCTTGTTTTTCTTGTTGTTGTTGTTCCTGAAAGAAACTGTTTTTTCAGTGCATTGGAAGCAAGAGGTTGAGTCTCTCTTGGCATGTTTATGAGCTGGATGAAGGACCATACATATGAAAGGGAGCTTTATCCATCACTTGCTCAAATGTCCGGGCTTTTATTTGACACATTTCCAATTAGGTGATGCGAATCCCTAGAGCCAGCCAGTGTGATAGGTCGCTGCCTAGTGGGTCACATGGGCATTCTGCCAGTTTGGTCTCTATGCAAAATTTACTTTTACTTCTATCTAGACCAGGTCTCTTACGGTGTATATTGGATGATTTGTTGACCGGAGCAGGTTACAGGCACATGTCCCATCAAGTTAGCACATGTGAGAAATGGCCAGCTCTAGGGTCCAAATGCTTTCCCCCACCCCTGCAAATTTCTGTTGAATCTTCATCTCCAATGCCATCGTGTGAGGAGCTGAGGAGGTTTCCAAGGTACTCGTGTCACAAGGCCTTCCCTCTTGATGGGATCAAGAACCCTATAAAAGAGCCTTCAGCCCTCGGCCTTCTGCCACGTGGGAGCTCAGCACTGAGGCTCCATCTCCCAAGGAGACACAGGCTCCCACCACACACCAAGCCTGGCAGCATCGTGATCTGGGACTTGCAGCCCTCAGAACTGTGAGAAATAAATTGCTGTTTTATCAGTTACTCTGTCTCCATATCTTTATAGATGCATATATGCACTAAATTGTTTATTGAAGTGGGCAAACACAACAATAAAAACATAACAGTAAAAACACTGGTCAGTTAGACAATGTTTGAGATGTGGAGGGCAGAATGGATCATGTGACAACAGTGGAAGTTCTTGCACCTACCTGAAACTTTGGTTTTAATAATCAGTCTTCATAGTTCATGCTCTTAGATATACAGCCAGAATTTTGAACATTTGAAAGTGCTTTACAGACACACAAAAAGCTTGCAAACCATTGGCTCATTCCTAACAATATCAACTTGACTCAGATTCTCTCTCTCTCTCTCCCTCCCTCTCTCTTTCTCCCTCTTCTCTTTCTCCTCATCCCTTATCCCTTTCCTCTTTCCCCATCCCATCTTCAGTTATTTACAATTCTTCCTTGAGATTTTCTTCAAATTGTGTCATTTTTTTTTTTCCTTTTTGAGACAGGGTCTCATGTAGCCCAGTTGGCCTCAAACTCACTATGTTCCCAAGGATGACTTTGAACTTCTGTTCCTCTTGATTCTGCCTCCCAAGTTCTGGGATTACAGACATGTACCACCATGCCCAGTTTGTGCGATGCTAGGGATCAAACCTAGGGTTTGTGCCCACTAGGCCAGAACTCTGGGTACCTTTTCTTCATGGATGTAATTCAGATTTTGTTGATTTGTGCTTGTGTTTTGGTGCTTACTGTTAGATCTCACCTTGGTGCAAGCTTGAAGGAGGCAGCAGGATGTCATGATCCCCTGCTCTTGGGGAAACTCTGAGTTCCAAAATGTTTCTTACTAGAAACCAAGGAAGTTGAGTATTGGATAACAGCTGACTTGGAAGTTCACTGTCCTCCTTCCATTGTCAGAAACCATAAAAGAATCCGAGGCATGTTTCCCTGCCTGTGTATTGAGGGTATTTTATAATAGATGAGGATTCAAGACTCAAGGGAATTATGACCCATAAGAACATCAGAAGCTACCACTGGAGGGCTCTGTCAGCAACTTCTCATTCCAGGCCCTGCCACAGTATCCCAATGGGTGACAGTGTGTTGTGGATAGCACCCAGACCTAGGTCCATCTCTGCAATCCTGATAGAGTTGTCCAATCCAGAGAGCTCAGCCCCCTCATCCAGAAAATAGGAATAAAGTCCCTTCTAAGGTTATTAACTAAGATGATGTCACCTGACATCAGCAGAGACATCAGCAGAGTAGGCATTCAGTGAATGTTCTCTTACTTGCACTCCATAGTATAAGCAAAAACTCCCTCACTAGGCCACAGCTTCCCTGTCTGAATGTAAAATATCCAAGAATTAGCTGATGGGATGTTAATCCATGCATCTTTAAAGAATTGTCTGATTTCTTGGCTGGAGAAGAAACCTTGGTACTGGATATAGCCAATGTCTTTCTACCTCATAGGTAGAAAGGAAGAAATCTGGGCTATCCGTGATCACCTTGTTATAAACATATCTCACACTTTTCTGTAATACAGGGGTTGAGATGTCTCCTTTGGGATATCCTGACTACTATGACAGAGACCATTTAGTTGTTTGTGAGACCTATGTCTCTTCGTTTCTGGGCTCCTAGCCCTCTTGTAGTACAATGTGGCCAGTGAAAAGAGGACCAGCCCTGACAGACCTCTACTTTCTCCCTTCCATATCTGCCAAGGTGCATAGCAACATCCAAGGAGACCTTGGAAACCACTCAAGTGTTGAAGTGCCAGCACCTCAGACAACCTGGGTCCCTCGGATACCCTTGAGAAGCAGCACACTCCTACTCCAACATCTAGACTTCAGCCAAGCACAAAATAAGCTGTCATGCTACTGAGATTCTAAAGTGTATCTGTACCACCAGATAACTTTCTCTTAACAAATAAACTTTCTGAAACAAGGGGTATGTTTTTAAAACTTCTCCTTTTTCTTTAAGACAGTACTTGACATTCCTCAGAACACAACAGCACATTTTTGATTTGATCACACAGGGAAACAAATTTCATAGTTGCCTAAAAATTAACTCTACTGTTTATTCAAAATATTCTGTGATCACAAGAAATATGGAATGTGGTTATCTGTCAGCGAGAGGTCTATTTGATTATTTCCACCTAACAGTTTCAGCTGAAAGCTGAGGTTAGTGATTAACTACAAGAATTGTGCTTTAAATTAGATTAAACACTCCCAGTGCCAGGTGCTGCATTGAGCTAGGGGAACTTGGTAAGGACAGGAGAAATAAAGGAATTATTTTTCTCAATTATAAACTCAGAAATCAGAAAACTGTTCATTCAAAACTTTTATAAATATTTGTCTGAAGTGATATGTGTATGGTGTCTTAAACAACATACTGAAAACAATTTTATTTTTGCTGTATTTAGCTTCAAGTCTAAAATGAAGCTTACAATGTCCTAGAATTGAAAAGTGTTTGTGGGTCCTGTCTACCTCTCAGCTTAATGCTTGACACAATAAACAGTAAATAATATACACGAAAAATATTAAGCCCTTTGACCTTTCCTTGGTGGATTGGGGTGTTGGGATTTGCTTTGGCATTCTGAACATAAATTATCATCTTTGGCTGCTTTTTCCCCACACTAAATGGTTCTATGTGTTATAGCACCGACTTTTGCTCCTTTTGCTAATTTCTTCTGGTCACTTCTGGCTGTTTGTGGCAGCTTTCAAGTTACCTTCTTCAAATCCTTCTTCTTAGGGAAAGACTGTAAAATACCCATGGAAGAAACTGCCATTACAAATGGAATGAGCTCTGGGTTTAAGTTGGGGGACCCCCCCAGCAGGGTGGACAGCCTCCCTTTAGAGTAGCAGGTGCCCCTCCACTCAGAGCCTCTGTGGCTAGGTCCACAGCGGAGGTCGGCAGAAGTCAGGCCTCCTCGATGACTGTGGTCTCGCTGGGCAGCTTGCCAGCTCACCTTCTGGGGCCCGGAGAAAGGCGATGGGAAAAAGGTAAAGAAACCCAGAGGTTGAGGGAGGTAAAGACATCCAGAGCTCGAAATAACGTCGGTGACTGCTGTACACCGAGGAGCCGAAGCAGCGATCTCTAGGCTGTTTATTTGGGGCTCATTGTAACATGTTGGACCTTTTTTAAAAAAAAAAAAAACACTATCCTTTGTAGACCAGCAGAAATCTGTTTTTAAGGTGGTGTCAGCTGTGCCAGTGATTTGAGGAACTTCAGAAAAAGCCCCTCCTCCACACATTCCCTTGTCCAGTATGCACCCGCTAGGGAAATCTCACCACTAAGAGAGTTTCCTCTTTGAATTAGGGGAATGTTTATCTCCCTTCACTCAGGTGTTTGCTACTAGATATGCATCCGCCCCACAGTGTACCACCAACCCTACCCCAAAATAACCCGACACGGGCTTTCAAGACCTTAGAGTGTAAATTGAGATTAGCACATGAGAAAACTACTGGGAATGAGGAAAGAGATCTGGGGGCGGGGGGGGGGGAGCAGGGGTAAGGAGAATGCGCAGAGTGGGAGGCTGGGGCTCAGAAGCAAAGTGCTCACTTAGATTTGGGAGTGGACATGCCCCACAGAAACTGAAACCCTAAGAACAAGTAGTCCTTGCCACGCAAAGGAGGAAGGGCAGCATTTTCAGCCACAGGCAAAGTGAACCAGAGAGGGGGTACTCCTAGAAAGACCGGGGAGGAGACGAGGACGGTGAGTGGTTGGGATGGGCCCAGCCCTGGCTCTGCCGAGGATGTCTTTAAAAATTATTTTATTACTTCATTGAGAATTCCATACAATGTATTTTGAGAGTCGCCTCCTCACGACTCCCCTAGCTCCTCCCAGAGGCACCGCACCCTCACCTCCCTGCCCTTCCCCCAGCTTTCTCTTTTAGTATTTTAAATAACCCATCAATTCCAGTCATTCCGCCTTTCTGACTTTGTGAGGCAGAGCCCCAGGGCGGAGTACTTGCCTCGCAGTGGCTGAGAAGCAGAGAGACAGGAACAGTCCAGGTCCATCATCCCCTTTGAGGGAATGCCCCAACAACCTAACTTCCTTCCACCAAACCCCACCTCCCAAAGGTTCCACCACCTCCCAGTAGCACCTCAGGCTGGCCACCGAGGTCTTACCATACAGGCTTTTGTGGGCCATTTAAGAACCAAACCAATGTAGATGTTGTTCAGCTACCAAATCAAAGATACAGAAACTAGCGGCAAATCTCTAGAATCTGGTGAGCAGGATGGGGAGGGGGGGAGGGGGGGAGGGAGGGAGGGGGGGCGGGATGAGCCCAGGGCTGTATCAGAAGCCTGAATGGATTTGGAAAACGTCGTCATTGTCTCCCCCTTCATGTCCTCTTCTCTGGTTCATTAGTGTCAATGGCCTAAAGTTCATATTGCAAGGCCATTTTTTCCAGCTTACCGTACTTTCTCTAAACTCTCTGAAACTTCAGTAAATTCTGCAGCCTAAAATAAAGGCCCAAGCAGTGTTTGGAAGTGAGCAAGTTAACACTGTAGCATTGTTCTGCTGTGACTGGAAATGGGACGGAACCTGTCAGAACCTTTGGCACTGACTCCATAGCACTGGCTTTGAGGGAGTGAGGCAGGCAGACCTGCAAGGAGGCCTCAAGATTAAACTCCACACACTGAGCAGAATTTTTAGGCTTGTTAGGTTTCAGTGTCAACCTGCCACAACCAAGAATCACCTGGGAAGAGAGTGTCGAGTGAAAAATTACCAAGATCAGGTTGTCCTATGGGCGTGTCTGTGGAGGATCATTTTGATTGTTAGTTGAGCCAGTCTGCTGTGGGAGGCATCATTCCCTGAGCTGAAATAGAACAGACCATAAGAAGCAGACACTAACGGGCAGCTGGGCATTTCTCTCTACTCTTTTTTTCTTGTGTGTGTACGAATGTTTTGCTGCATGTATTTAAGTGTACCATGTGCATGCAATGTCCACAGAGGCCAGAAGAGGGCATTGGAGACCCTGGAACTGGGATTACGGATGTTGTCAGCTGTCACGTGGGTGCTGGGAACTGAACCCAGGTCTCTTCAAGAGCCCCCAATGTTCCAGCTTCATTCTCCACTCCTGACTGTGATCTAACCAGCTGCCTGAATTCCTGCCTTGGCTTCCCCTCAGGGGTAAACTGTAACCTGGAGTTTTGAGCCAAATGAGCCCTTTCTTCCTGGGTTGATTTTGGTCAGGGTATTTTGTCGTGGCAACAGAAATAAAAGTAAAGTGACTCTGAAGATAGGACTATTTAATGCAGAACGCATTTCACACATTGGTTAAACTTTGCTGCCAAAATATCCATTTATTTTCACAGATATCTGACAAATCTGTCAATCCAAAGGCATATTTTTCTTCATAAAATAATAATAGTATTCATGATGTCTGTTCCATTCAAAGCAAAATACTATCCATATTTAATTAAATCGAATTAGCATGGGAAGAGGGGTGATGATTCAGACAAGTGGAAAAAATCCAAGAAATTGATTAGCACCCTGTTATGAATCTGCTGGAACTATTTTCTCCATTCTGTTGGTGAGAGATTTACAAAGCCCTTCATTTTACACAGAGAATTAACACCAATGGTGATGGGGAAACTGGTCCTTCTGAGATGCCTGCATCTCTTTGGTCACATGAGTTGTTTTTGCTAAGTGATGTTTGTAGGTTCTCACTGGGTTTCTGGGACCCAGTGTCTGCAGTTTGAGTAAATACCCTCTAGAGGGAGCTGTTGCATCTTTCAATAGAGTCGGGCTAATCAGGGAGGCAATTCAGTAACCTGAGCAGGGGCATCTAAATAATGTCACCACTTTCTGTTACTAAAATTTTATGTATTTACTGTGGGAACATGAGAAGATGTAGACTAGCAAATAGGAGAAAATAAAATCCACCATGCCCAGCAACTGTTACGATGCTGGGAGCAACCTTGATTGATGTTATGACATCACGATGTTATGAGCAACCTTCTAAGTACCTTTTCTGTTTGTATTTATGGTAGAATGGTTCCATCCTCAAAACTGCTTATTGTAACGTTTCTTCAGTTTTCACATCAATATAGTAAGCACCAATCAGTGTCAATAAATATTGCTATTTTTATAATTAAGTAGTAGTCAAAATTACACAGTAAAGTGACTCAGACCACCTGATTAAATGTTTATGTTATTTGTGGGTTTTCCCTATTATAAATAATACTGAGATGAACACTGTTTTTAGATCATTTGGGCTCATGTTATTTCTAAACAAAGAATGGGTGTCATTGGCAAGCTTCTGATGCTGCCTGTTAATGGCGTTATGACTCCCGTCTTTGTGCACACTGCATTTGGGAATCCTGGCCCTGGCAGCACCTGTATTGACTTACCATCTCTCCAGCTGCTTCAGACTGCCTGTGTCCCTAGACGCTTACCCTTAATGTGTTTATTATTTATAAGAATAATTTTCAGACAAAGTATATTAGGTGAGCATGGCAGTGATATTTTATCACGTGATAAAAATCAAGCAATCACAAAAATAATTCCATACTCATTAGCAGGCATCCCCTCCACCTCCCCTTAAACTCCTCAGACCTAGGAAACTGCTAATCTATGTTTTGTCTTTATAAATTTGCTTATTCTAGATATCTCATATAAATAGCATCAGTTAACAAATGCTCTTTTAGAACTGGCTTGGTATTTCATTTCTTATAACCAGATAATACAGCACTTACTACCGAGTCTAGTGACCTGCATTCCATCCCCAGAACCCATGTAAACGTGTCAGGAGAGAACTAACTCCCAAGTGGTGTCCTCTGACCGTCACACATGAACTATGGGATGTGTGCCCTCCATGATAATAATGTTTTAAAAGGGGTCCACATGACTGGCTACCTGGGGGACTCGAGGAAGTGTCACTGCCCTGCGTCTTACAGTTCCTGCAGACTGTCCATGTCCCGAGCTCAGATCTCCCTTTCAGCTGTAAAGCCATCAACAGAAGAACAGGTCATATTCCTCTCACATCAAATCTCTCTGACTTCCTCATCTGCCTTCTTCTGGGAGTTTTAAGGGACCCTGGTGATTAACTGAACCCACCTGAATAGTCCAAGATAAGATCGCTACTTTAATGTAAACTAATTAACATGTTAGTTCCACCTTCTCCCATAATTCCCCTTTGCCTTGTAATGTTGCATAGTCCCAGCTCCAGGGATTAGGATGTGGGCATCCTGGGGGGCCTATCTCAATCTAGGATCCTTTTGTTTTAATAGACAAATAAAAATCATATATATTTATATTGTACCACATAATGTTTTGATATATGTGGACATTTTGAGATAGTTAAATAAAACTAATTAACACACTTATTACCTTATATTCCAGTTTGATGATTCACACTTGAAATTGCTAAGAAAGTAGATTTTAAGTATACAACACAGTATATTATACAACTGTATACTGAATAATATTGTATATTAGTACATTGCAAACATACTGTATTATTGTATAGCATGCAATTTATATACGATAGTCACTATGATGGGCATTTTGAGTTCCTTTTTATATATGGTATGAAGGAGGAATCCGGCTTCTTTATTTTGCATGGCGATATCCACCTATCCTGGCACCAATGATTGAAAGCATTATTCTTCCCCACTGAAATGTCCTACTTTTGCCTTAATCATCGCATAAAAATGCACCAACACCAATACATGAGTATGACATGGTTTAGTTAGCAACTGTCCTGTATTTGGATGTCACATCCAACATCGCACCGTTGAAATTGTCTTCATCTTATCTGTGAGTTTTTGAGGAATATATATAACAGAAGTGGCTCTTTCTCCATGATGTATGCTGTCATTTTTGCATTGAAATGGTTCACTTCTTTCCAACATCCTGATTTTAGCTTATCCCTTTTAATCCAGACTACAGCCATAATCTCCCCAGTCTTCTCTGCCTTCCTTTCTTGATTCCTTCTGATCCTTTCTCCAAACAACAGAGTGGCCTTTGCAGAATGCAAATCTTGTCCTGTAACTGCTGCCCTTGCACCTTGAATGGGTTCTTATTGGTGGAAGACAAAACTCTTTTTCATGGTGCCTCCCTTTGTCTTCAGCAGGAGCTGATGCTGGCCTCCCTCTTGTTCTCCTTCTATTCATCCACACCTGCTCCCTCCCTGCTTGTCATGAAAGCTGTTACTGCTCCCATCACAAGGCAGTCTTCCTGATGAGGACAAACCTCTTCCACCCACATGTATCTTTCCTTTGCAGCCCGTTCATGTTGCAATCTCAGTAGTACTTGTTGGATTTCATTAACATCAGCCTCCTGAGCCAGTCAGCTCCATCCACAAAGACTGGGGATGAGTCTGCTTTTGATGATCACGGCATTTCTAGGTCCTGTAATAGCTACTGGTGTTCTAAGTAAATGAGCCAGTGCAATTCATGCTCTCATCTATTTGACTCTTAATTCTGCTTATGGTATTTCTGATGGGCAGGATTTTAGAAATATACACATATATAAAAATTTTTTTAAATCATTTCTGTTCTTGTTAGAGTGTGCATAAGTGTCCTCCCCATTCCAAGACTATAGAAATGTTGACCCATTTTCCTATACCTCTTTCAACCTTCTGCTGTTTGTATGAGCACCTTAATGCATCAGAAATTTATTTTGGCATATGGTATAAATTAGAAAAATAACTTCATTTGCTTCTCAATGGATAGCCATATTCCCAGCCTTTCCATCCTTCCCTTGCTGATTTGAATTGGCTCACAGATCACATACCAATCCACTTACAGGTTTAGTTGAGCAAACAATTTCTGTATTCTTTCACTATCTGTGTTTTAATTATTGTGCGCTCATGCTGTTTTACGATCTGGCAGTCCTGTTTTTTAACAAGATAAGTTTTTAGAAAATAATACAATGAGCTTAAATTAAGGTTGACTAGACAGAAAATTATTGCTTAGCACAGATGCATAATCATAAATTAGAACAGAAAATTACCATGTAGAGCACTCAAATGGGCATTTGATCTATGCTATAACACAGATTGATGGAGGGCATCCTTGGAATTTCTCACTCAGTAAGTCAAAGGTGGGGTCCCCATCCCTAGCAAGTTCTCTAATAATGATGCTTGTCCAGACAGCACATTTTTAGATTCTCTGCTTCCAAGCAAATTCTTGAGATAAAGAATATGACCAACGTGAGAATGGTCTTGCTGCCTCTTTGGACTTAATTCTTTGATGTGTCCTATCTGTGACTCTGTGAGGTGCTCAACCTACCCACACAGCTAGCTGCCTGCTGATCACAGGTGCTCAGATAGTCAGGCTTTGGTCCAAACCAGAGACATGTAGGGCACAGTGACTCCTTTCGTTATAGCTGCTCCTGATTATCCTTACCTCTAATGGGGAACAGTTTCTAGAAACGTAATAGAAAAGGATTTTGTACTTCCCACCTGAGTGGCCAGTTAATGGCTCTTTGGTTTCACAGGAAGACTTAATTACTAACACCTGCTTCACCTCCTGCTTTCCTATGCATGTGGCCATCTCCCTGACTGATGGCCCAGCCCTGCTATAGAACATTGGTAAACCACACTGTATAAACACATTTAAAGGAATAACATGCCTATATATGTAGTATGTGCCTCTGTGAAGAAGGCTGTACCTTCCTTCTTCCTTCTTGCTTCTTCAGGGACAGTTGTTCTTTGCAAGAAATAAAATGCCTTTAGAGGTAAAAATATGCTGTGAATTTATACTTGATCAATAGCATAGATGTGTGGTATATTTCATACAACCTATAGTCTTAAACTTTAGACATTTGTCTTCCTTATTCAAAAAATGTATTTATCTATTTATGTGTGAGTGTTTTGCTTGCATGTATGTAAGTGCACCCGTGTCATGCAATGCCCATGAAGGCCAAAAGAGGATGTTGGACCCTTTGGAACTGGAGTTATAGGTGGTGATTAGCTGCCATGTGAGGTTTGGGAACCCAAACTGAGTCTGCTGCAAAAGCAGCCAGTGCTCTTAACCACTAAGCCATCTCTCCAGCCCCTTATTTTTGTTTTATTTATGTCTGTATGTGTCTATGTGCATGAGTTTATGTGCACCCCATGTATGTGGGTGTCCATAGAGGTCAGAAGAGGGCATTGGATCCCTTGGAACTCAAGTTACAGGTGGTTATAAACTGCCTCATGTAGGTACTGGGAACCAAACCTGGGTCCTCTGCAAGAGCAGTAAGTGCTCTTAACCACTGAGCCATCTCCAGTCGCTCTTTGTATTTTGATGAGTGTAAGATGCATTATAACAATGACAACACCAAGTGGTAGTATTACACTGGAAGTGGTCAGGAGCCAGGGGCACTGTCTTCAGCTCGTCAGGGAATCTGATAAGTTGTAACTCATGGAACAGGTAACAGGCAAGTCATTTTGGGAAGGACTGGTATAGTATTAACTCATTTTGACTGCTAACTAGTATTGTTGCTGTTATTTCATTTCCTTTTCATCTAATTTTGAGTAGCAATATATTCACGTGTGGCAATTCAGTATAAAAGGAGATACAGAAACATTCACCAAGATGATGTGATTTTCAATTTTTCAAATGGTCATATTGAAAAAAATAAAATTGATCTTAATACTTTATTTAACCCAGTATATTCAGAATATAATCATTGCAATATTTTACCAACATATACATAATACAAACATATTAATGCCATGCTTCATATAACAAGTATTCAAATTAGTACAAAGTATATTTTTCACTTAAAATACATGAGACAGTACAGAAATACAGTGATGCATGTCCCTCCAATTCCTGCCCGGAAGCTAATTCCCCTCCCAAGGCAGGCATTGTTAATGGCCTCATGAATGCAACTACAGATAGTTAATGCATGCAAGCAATTACTAGCATGTACACTCAAGTAGCAGGACAGTAGTCACCCTGTTATGCACCTTATCTTTTTTCACTCTCGGTGAATCTTTGTTTTATTTATTTTTATTTCACATGTGTATGAGTTTTATGTGCATGTATCTTAGTGTACCCATGTGTGCAATTCCCATGGAAACCAGAAGGCGGCGTCAAATCTCCTAGAACTGGAGTTGCAGATGGTTGTTAGCCACCACTGAACCAGGGTCCTCTGCAAGAGCAGCTGGTGCTCTTAACCACTGAGTCATCTCTCCAGTCCCTAACAGCAAACCTTGATGTTTCCTATCATTACAGGGGAGGACATCTCAATGGGTTTTTTTGGTTGTTGTTTGTTTGAATTTCTGTAGAGATGGTTGGTGTGGCTCACTGTCAGTCCTCTGGAGGCTGAGGAAAGAGGATTGAGAGTTCAGTGCCAGTCTGAGCTCGTAACAAATCCCTGTCTCCAAAAGCTAATTGCTGCAGAGAACTTCATTTCATAGATGTCACAAATTGTTGGTGTTTACCAATGGGCTTTGAAATGGTTCCCAATACTTAGTACAGTGAAACAATCTGAGCTGAGTGTTAAGAGGCACAGAGCATCCTCACTCGGTGAGGATGGGAAAATTACGTTCTTGAAGGCACTAACATGAAAGAAGGCATGGAACTAGAGATGTATGGTAGTCTGGATGTGGATCTCTGTGACTTAAGGTGGACAAAGTATGAACAGAAAGACAGAGGGAGGAGGTTGGAGGGCAGGAGAGATCAGATCACAGCCTTCTGGGTGTTGTATTAAGAGTGTGGGCATCATCCCTAATGCAGAACCACCAGAGAAGCAGGAGTGGTGAAGAATGATGGAATTAATGAAGACAGGGAGAGGAGGGATAAGCCTTCCATACAAGTGAACTCTGACTAATAAGTCTAGACAGTAAGAGGGAAACATCACCAGCAGACACTGCAGCAGGGGCCGATATTAAAATTAGTAAAACTCTAAAAGGAAACAATATTTTTGAAACCTCAAAGTATCTCCCCCCAAATATTAATTACAGTGATGCTTTTAGCATATGTCCAAATATTCTTTGATACTTCCTCTCCAAGAAGTGGAGCTTAATTCCACTAGACTTACTGACTCGTTTATAATGACTAGGATGTGTAAAAGGAAAGGAAAAAATAGCAATGTTACTCATGGAGTTACCTGGAAGATACCACTCAGCCAAGGAAGTCAAGGTAAGTGTCACCAGGGATGTGTCATGCTGACGTGCTGTACCTCGATGCATGTGACGTGGTGGGCACGCCTCTTCCATGGTATTCTTCCCTCAGACCTCTTAACTCCTTTCTAATCATGAGAAAACATCAGACAGAAACAAATGGAAGGATGATCTAAAGCCTAAATTATCTAAATCATAAAACGGACTGAGACACTGCCATAAGCCACAAGAGACCAAGGAACTGTAATGGCTCAATGCAATATGGGATTCCATGTTGGGTTCTCAAACAGAAAGTAGATATTTTGTATGAAAATCTGAATAAACTCTATAGCTTAGCTAATATTATTGTCCCCGTGTTACCTTCTTGGTGTTCATAACTACCTTCTAGCTATTTAGGATGTTAACTTGAAAGAACTAAATGAAGATAGGCTATTTCCCTGTGCAATCATTCTGTTCTTGTAGAATTAATTCAAATTCAGAATTTTTAAAAATCAAAGGAGCAAAATAATTATACTCCCATTTCAAAAGATTCCCAGTGCTTTTATTGGGAAAGAAGATTAGAAGGAGCAAAGGAGGTTGTAGACTGAGCCAAGGAAACCCAAAACTACTAAGAAAAAAAAACTCTCCCCCATATAAGATGTTGCAAAGATAGGATTTAAAATTCATAATTATAGCCTATTTGTGTTCTTGAGAATATTGTGTTTATGTGGGGTTAGATTGTGTTGTGTGATTTGATCTTTTTGGGAAAAAAAAATTCTTCCTGTTTAAAAAAAAAAATGTTGCAGTGGAGGCCTTTCCTCTGTTATCACCTCCGTGTGTCTACAAAAAGTCAAGAAGAGATGGTGGCAGGTTGGATGGGATCAAAGGTAGCAGAGATCCAGAGAGATTTCTAGAAGGAATCTCAGCAAGATGCAACTATGGTTTGGATAAGGAAGGGAGAAAGTGGAGGATCTTACGTTTTCATGGTCTTCAACCTCTGGGATTAAGGCTATAACTCTGTCATAGATAATGCTGTCCTCCACAGATAGCAGGAGACAGAAGAGGACCAGGTCTCAGGGAAGCTAAGTTCAGTTTTAAATCTGTTGAGTTTGGGGTATATTGGGGAACCTACATAAGCACTAGACAACTGGGTCTGTGGGTCTCCAGGCCGGGAAGAAGTCCTGTAATTAGTTGTAAGGAGTCATGGGTGTGTCAAAGATGCTTGAGAACCACCCTTGTAAAACAGTGAGCTGGCCCAAGGAGAGTAAATACAGAAGGTAAACAAGATAGGGCACGGGCATTCAGGAACTCAGCCCCAACAGGTGTCCAGGAGACTAGAGTGTGCTCCGAGAACTGGGGAAACTGTAGTGCTGGTCTTCATGGAAGGTCTGTGGGGGTGGGAGTGGAGGGCCAGGTGTGGAACACTGGCTCCACCACATACCCACTGTACAGTATGGAACAAGTTATTCTGCATAAGGTTGTTGTCAGGTTAGCTGAAATACTACCTGAAATTTTCTTTATTTTTTAAATATTTTATTTATTATTTTTTATTGTATGTGTATGAGTGTATTACCTGCATGTATGTTAAATGCACCCATGTGGTGAAATGCCAACAGAGCTCAGAAGAGGGTGTGAGATTCTCCTACAATGGAGATACAGACAGGTGTTAGCTACCACGTGGGTGCTAGAAACTGAACCCAGGTCCTCTGCAGGAGCAGCCAGTACTCTTAACCACTGAGGAGTCATCTCTCCAGCCCCTGAAAATTTCTATAATAATGCCATGCTTATCATGCTTAAAGAATGCAGGCTAAAGAGAGGCAAAGAGAAACTAGACAGGAAGAACTTCCCAGGAAGCTATGGGAAGAGAGTGGTTCCAAAAGGGCATACGCATTACTGAGGAGGTTGGTTCCAAAAGGGAGAAAATAACAAGGGTTGGCAAGGGATGGGGAGAAACCAGACCTTTCTGTATTATGGGTAGAAATGTAACTGGTGCAGCCACCATGGAAAATAGTCCTTAAAAAGTTTAATAGAATTGCCATATAATGTCACTTATGATGACACACACTGTAAGATACACTGAAGGGGCAGAAGCAAGAGGATCATGAGAATTACCATATGATCCAGCAATTCCACCCTTAAATTTAGATCCAAATGAACTGAAAGCAGGGGTTCTAACACATACTGTACACCCATGCAGCATTCTTCATGACGGTCAAAAAGGTGAAAAATTAATATATCTATATAGTTGACTATCACTCAGCCTTAAAAAGGAATGAACTTTAGATATGTACTACATCATAAATGAACTCTGAATGCACAAAGCTAAGAGAAATAAGTCAGATAGAACAGGTAAACTGTGTATGATTCCACTTCTGTGAAGTAATGAATACATAAATTCATACAGATGGAAAGTCGGTTAGAGGTTGCCAAGGGCCAAGAAGGGAGGAAAGTGGAATTACTATTTAATATATGCAGAATTTCTGTTTAGGATGATGAAAAGCTCTGGAAATAACAGTGATGGTTGCACATTGTGAATGTATTTAACGTCACTGAATTATTCAATGAATGATGGTTAAATATTAAGTTAGGTATATCTTACTGCAACATTTCTTTAAAGGGGCATTATGACAAATGCTGAAGAAAAGGTAGATAAGGGCTAAAACATTATCTTGTATTTTGTGAGAGAAGAGCCATTGGTGGCATTCCCAGAGCAGAGTGGAACAGAGATGTCAAAAGTCAGGTTATAGGGCTGGGGAGATGGTCTCACTCTGGAAAGTGCTTGCCTTGAAAGCCTCAGGACCTGACTTGGGATGCAGGAACTGTGTAAAGCCAAATGCAGTGACACACACCTGTAAGTCCAGCAATAGTGGGACAGGAGACAGAGACAGGCAGATCCCTGGAAATCGGGGAGCCAGCTACCCTGATCTACTTGGCAAAGTTCCAGGCCAATGAGAAACCCTGAAAAGGCTTCAAAGCACTTCCTGACTGGCACTTGAGGTTGTCCTCTGACCTCCACACTTGTACCATTTATGCATGCATTGGCACCCACATATACTTACAAGAATGTGCATGCATGCACACACACACACACACAGAGAGCGAGAGAAAGAGAGAAAGAGAGAGAGAAGAGGTGAGATTGCAGTGGATTGAGGGTTGCTGGCACGTGTCTAAGACAACGGCTGATAAACTGAGACCAAATGCAGCCTGCTGCCTATCTTTATAAGTAAAGTTTTATTGGAACACAACCACATCCGTCTCACACACACATGTCTGCAGCTGCTCATGTGCTACAATGATTGTGAAGTAGTTTCCCCAGAGGTAACCGTATGGTCTAAAAACTGAAAATATTTATTACCAAACTCTCTCCGTGGAGTTTCCCAACCGCTGGCTAGGAAACACCCCAGTTTTTTAAGAGTGCTGGCTTTCTTAAATAATCCCTGCGTTTCTGGGAGATTGCTATGTACTGTGCCTTTTCATAGTCAGTGCTGACCAAGAACAATGACTAGGAAGGAAGAGAGAGATGGAAAGAAAAACTGCATTTTGTCCTTTCTTCTGGCCACATTCCTGGGTCCTTGTGGGTAGACCAATAGTTTGAAGAGTGACAGTGGGGAGTATAAAAATGAAGTGGGGACAAGTGGATCCCAGGAGTCCATGTTGGCAGAATGCAGGGACACAAGATATGTCAGAGAAGTAAGACCTGACTCAGTCTCTCGTAGACCCAGAATGACCATCAAAGTGGGGTTAGGCGTATGGAGAACACAGCTTCCTTCTTTTTATCGCTTCTCTGGGAAAAGGAATTGTATTTCTCCCCAAAGCTCCCAGAATCCTCACTAGCAAACTGTTGATGGCTGGTGACAATAAGAGACTGCAAACTGTAGTTAGGTTAAAAGTCTCCTCATTAATGCAGGAAAATGTCCATAACCTGAGGCCTTCAAGGGTTTGTTGTTTTACTTTCTGGGACTGAGTTCTGAACTCACGTCAAACTAAAGACAAAACTTTCTATGCCAAGCCATAAACTGTGCCAAGTTGAGTGCCTGGGTGACCTTTCTGATTTATCCTCTTAACCACTGGGTGACATTTGACAGGGATGGGCACTGGGGCTCACTGGGGTTACCCAGAGACCTCCAAGGAGTTAACTATAGAACTAGAGTTTGAGCCAACCCCTGCCTGATTCCAGGACCTGGGTCTGTTTCCACTGTCCCTGGCATCACCCTCGGCCTCGGGATGCTTCCTATGCCCTGCCCCAACAGAATCCAATACTCAGTGGCATGGAACCCATTTTGACCCTTGATTTGTGCTATTGCAGAATAAAAGTTGATTGCTAAAGCGCTATCTCCAGTGGACTGTAGCCTTCAGCAAATCTGTGCCAGTCCTCATTACCAAGTGCCAGTCTACCTCCTGTGCTCCTTACGCCCGCAAACCCCACTCTGATGGTCATTCCGCATCTCCTGAGAGTCAGCTCTTGGTCTCTAAAGCCATCCTGCTGTTTTTCACTTGTCTCCACCCTGCCACTATTTTTACATCCTCAACAATAATTCACCAATATATTGGTTTAGTCACAGTGCCCCAGCAGTGCAGCAAAGGGAGATCTTTCAGTTTTCCCAGTCCCTTTCCATTCATGTTCATGTGACAAGCAGGTAGCGTGCTGGTGATGTCTTAATTTTGAAGGCTGCATTTGACATTGGAGTCTTTGCAACAAGTAAGTCAGAAGGAAAAGGACTACTGAAGTCTTCCACTCAACTCTTTTGACTTGGTACCAGTGAGGAAAATAAACCACATCCCAGAGAGGTCTGGCAACTCATGTCTGGCACACAGCTAGTCAGACCCAGACCCAGGACTAGGAAAGCCCTGGGTCTCAGCTCTCCCAGCTGCTAGCCTCCAGTTAGTGTCTCCAGTGGCAGTCCACTGCCTCTTGCCTGCCTCGGTTGACAGACAGGGCCATCCCCCTGCATGTGAAGTGCTTACCTTAGAGCCCTTTTCATGAATGAGACCAGATGCAGAGCCCCACATTGATCGTTTGTGTTCCTCCCCTTTTCTGCTTTCTGTTAAGGGCAGCCCCCCAGCTCCCAGCTGGCTCCTGTCCCCTCCCCCAGCCACGAGAAGTTATTACATGAAGAGATCAGCTTACCAGTTCTCTTCAGAGCAGAGGCTGAGCTTGGAGCACCGGGTAGTGCAGTGAGGGAGAGAGCCGAGGGAAAGAGTGCGGTGCCTAGCGGGTCTCCAGGCTGGAATCCCGAGACACAAGTGCATCTGCTAGCTGTTAGCACTTGGCAGACGGACTTCTCCTCTAGGGTAGCAATAATGTTTGTCAGCTACCTGATATTAACATTGCTCCACGTTCAAACAGCAATGTTAGCAAGACCTGGGGGAGAGGTAAGCCAAATAAAATATCTTGTCAGAAGTTATACTTTGGTCAGCATTAAATTTCCTATTTTATCTACCAAGAGGGGTCAGAGAATGGGTTTTTCTGGTTTGCAAAGAATAATGCTTTATATGACTTTTAGGCTTGTCTTACCTTTTCTGATAGGAAGATTTTCTGTCTTGAAGGATCTCGTTCTTTCTAAAATCTCATGCTGAGCCTTGTCTATGTGATTACCACTCGGGGGACTTGGCATGGCCTGGGTGACAGATGTCTAAAGCATGCTTCTGCTGTTTGCAGTAAAAATAAAAATTTAAAAAAATGCATGTCCGATTCCAGTAGGGACTGGTGCAGAGGCAGGAGGAGACAGTCTGCCTGGGGAATTGTTTTCCTCCAGTGCTGCAGAGAGGATATGCACGTAACAGGAATTTGCTTTTCTTCCCTAACTTCAAGCCACACTTGTCTTCCTTTTTGCTTTAATTTGCGTGGGCAAATCTGTGTTTAACTTCCTGTCATAAGAACAGAGAGGGAAAGTGGCAGCAAATGGGACTAGGAGTGTGGCAGGTCTGCATGTTTGGGGCTCCGGGCCGACAGCCCCTTAATTGGTTTAGCACATGTGTTTGCTGGGTATGTTTTTCAGCATCACTGATACCTCCAGGAGCCTGTCTTTGATGCAGGCAGAGACTGGAAGAGATGATCACTGAGCCGGGAGAGGGAAACACTCCTCCCTCCCTGCAAATAAGCTGGTACCAAATTTGCCTCTTCCTCTGGTCATTCACTAGCAACCGTGATATCAGGCAAATCCTCAGGGACCAGAGTGATGAAAATGCTGCCTTTCTCCTAAATTCATCTTCCTCTCTGAAAAGCCTGGTGAATGGAGAGAGAGAGAGAGAGAGAGAGAGAGAGAGAGAGAGAGAGAGAGTCAGTCAGAAGGCCACCTCTCAGCTTTGCCTTTTGTCCACCCTGTCAGGGGCCAAGCTGGCTCTGAAAGCTAATGGAATTACTTTCTAAGCATGGAAGGGAGCGTGCTCCCCAGCCCACGCCCACACTGGAAGGCTAGAGGTTATTTAGGGAAGCTTGCGGATCCCAGGCGTGCAGCAAGAGGTCATCCGTCCTAGGCTTTTCTGCCCTTACTTACCTGCATTCTCTGCCATGCTAAGATAGATTCCGGGGGATCGGCTCTGGAGAGAGAAGTGGAGACGCTGAGTGGGTCAGGGATTCGGAGAGTTGAAAGGACCATGGCTCCTCTGCTTGTAGTTGAAGTTTGTAATGTCCCTGTTGATTTTTTTTTCTTTTTTAAACTGTGTAGAGTAAATGACAAATGGGCCAACCCAATTCAGCCTGGAGCACTTAAGGAGGCGAGAGGAAAGCTCATATGGAAAATATTTCTATCACTGCTGCCGGCACATCTGGTCAGGGGAGACCCCCGTACTGAGCAAATCACAGCTCTGTGGCAGCCCCTCCGTGGTGTGCCAATTACTCTTATTAACAGCAAGGCGGAGGGCGGCTTCGGTTACCTGCCCACAGCTGGCTCCCGGGAAGGGGAGGGCCCTTATGGAATGTGTGTCCTGGAGCCCTGTGTCACACACCACACGGAGAGCTGAAGGGCTCTGCTTCACCTCCCAGTCAGCAAGGAAGAGGGGAAAATGAAAGAGGACGGCAGAGGCTCACTCTGATGTTGATGCCGTTCATACAACACAGGCACTCACTTGGGAGAGAAGGGCCAGAGCCGCGTTGGAATTCAAGTGCTGTGTACTTAAACCGAATGGCCAGAAAACCCAAGCAGAGGTGGTGAACGATGTCTGCTCTTCCACCCCTTAGCACTTCACTGCTGTGCTTTCTGGTTTTCCCAGCATACATGTATATGTGTCATATGTGTGTGTATGTGGTGTGGGTGTTTCAGTGCAGTTACCACTGTCGTGAAGCCCCTGTACGCCTAGGAAATCGCCCAATTAGGATTCCTTTCCCATTGTTGGAAGTGAAATGACAAGGAAGGACCATGAGTTTGAGTCCCGCTCCCCCCCTTATAAAAGAATGTCGTTCATACAGAGCTTTGAAGAATGTGGAATTTATTTATAAAAGCCTCTTTTTTATTTCTGTGTTACTTACAAAACTTATCCATAAACATGTGGCGGTGTCCCCAAGTCACCATGATTTTCTTTTTCCCTGCCTGCCAGCCAGGTTTCATGCAGGTTTTAATTATCTACCCTTTAGACGGTCCTTAAAACATACATGAGGAAAGGAAGAAAGGGAAGCAGTCATCATCCACTGAGGGCTGCTGGGCTGGCTGTGTTCTCCGCCTGAGGTTGTGAGCCAAGCAGCAGACCCTGGAGCAGTTCCCAGAGTCAGATGTTGTCTGGGGTGTAAGTTTTCCCAGATAAGTGGGGGCCTGAAGGCCACAAATAGGAGAAACAACACAGGAAGCCTCATCTGGTGTCCTGTGGCTGGCACTGTGTGCATGGATGTCCACTGTGCAAGGATAAAGCAACCTGCTATTGGGTTAGTGCATGAGTTGGACAAGAGCTGTGGCTGTCTTTGTTTGCTGGTTGTCACAGCACTGAACTGAGAGTATAAGGTCGGTCACTAGATGCCTTTGCCTCTGTCCTACAAGGTCAGGGCAGTGGCCATGCACACTTATATGTAGTGGATGCATCCTCGAAAAAACCGTAAAGCTTGAAGTCAGGCTGGACTTTTGGTGCTTTTTAAAAACTATATTTTATTTTTATTTTTGTTTTTAATTATATGTACAGGTGTGTCTGTTTGGGGGTATGTGTGCATGTGAGTGTAGTGTTTACAGAGGTCAGAAAAGGCTATCACATACCCTGGAGCTAGAATTACAGGTGGTTGTGAGCTGCCTGACATGGATGCTGGGAACCAACTCCTGGTCCTCTGCAAGAGCAGTACATGCTCTTGAAAGCTGAGCCATCTCTGTAGCCCTTGGTGCATTTTAAAAAAATGCTTTGCTTTGCTTCTGGTTGTGGCAGCGTACGCTTTTAGTCCCAGCACTGAGGAGGCAGAGGCAGACGGATCTCTGTGAGTTAAAGGTCAGCCTAGGCTACATAGTGAGTTCCAAGCCAGCTGGGGCTACAGAGAGACCTGTCTCCAAAAGACCAAAAAAAAAAAAAAAAAAAAAAAAAAACCACTGCTTTGCTTCATTTATATTTTTCCCCTGCAGTACTGAGGTTGGAAGCAGGGTCTTGCTTGTGCAAGGCAAACAGTCTACCACTATCCTCCATCCCCAGCCTTTTGGTACACTTGTAAATGTGGGACACGTTTAGTTTCTCTGTGGGATGCGGCAGACTGGAGGAAGAGCAGTGGGCAGAAGAAGTCTGCATTTCCTTTCCTGAACTTGGTCTTATCCTCTCTTAGGAGACCAGTGAGATCTTGTCATATGCAGGGACAAGGAAATGAGGGCAACTAGAAAGCTGTTAGGTTCCATATGTTTATTGTGGTGAGATGAATTTTCAGGATGTCAAAAGGATGTTCATTTTAATGTTGATAAAGCAACATGACAAAACTATCCAAGTTATAAAGAATTACCTTGACTGCTAATGGGAATGGGCCTTTTATTGTTTGTGGTGTTGAAATGTTTGGGATTTTAAATAGTGATAATGATTTCACAATTTTATGACAATACTAAAAACCACAGGCCTGTTTTGGTTTTGGTTTGGGTGCCTGGGATTAAGCCTAGGGCTTCACACATGCTAGGTAGTGAGTTATACCTCCCAAACTATATACTTGAAGAGCACGTGTGTTTTGTGCATGTGTGTGTTTATGCAGCTAGGCATGCTTGTGTGTGCATGTACATGTGTGTCTGAAGGCCAGAGGTCAATGTCAATGTCAGGTATTTTTCTCAATCTCTCTCCACCTTTCTTATTTTTATTTTTTAATTTATCTTTTTTATGTGTATGAGTGCTATACCTGCATGTATGTAAGTGTCTACAGAGGAAAGAAGAGGGCATCAGATCCCCTGGAACTAGAGTTACAGACAGTGCCACATGGGTACTGAGATTCAAACCAGGGTTTTCTACAAGAGCAGCCAGTGCTCTTAACTGCTGAGCCATCTCTCCAGCCCCATTTTTTGGTTTTGATTTTGGTTTTTGAGACAGTGTCTCACGATGTAGCTGGCCTGGAACTCGCTGTGTAGACCAGACTGGCCTCAGTTTCACAGAGAGCCACCTTCCTCTGTCTCCCAAGGGCTGGGTTAAAGTGTGTGCCACCACACCCAGCTTCACCTTATTTTTTAAGACAGTGTCCCTCACTGATTCGGCTATACTGGCTAACCTGGGATCCTCCTGTCTCTGCCTTCCCAGTGCCGCAATTACAAGCATGCATTGTTTTATTGTTGTTTATATGTATTGTGTATTTATGTGTATGTGTGGGTGCTTGCCTGAGTTAATGTGCACCATGGAGATATCATCAGAAGCCAGAGAGTGTTGGATCCCCTGGAACTGGAATTACAAGTAGTTGTGAGCCATCTGACACAGGTGCTGGGAACTGAACCCAGGGCCTATGCAAGAGCAATAAATGTTCTTAACTATTAAGCCATCTTCAGTCCCCATGCCTGACTTCTTACATGGGTACTGGAGATAAACCAAGTTCTTCATGCTTGGTTGGCAAGCACTGAACCAACTGAATCAGCTCTCCAGCTTCTAAAAAAGATATTTTTTGGTACATCAATTATATCCCTAAGGTGGTTTGAATGAAAATGTCTCCATAGGCTCCAAGTATTTGAATACTTGGCCCCAGTTGGTAGTGCTGTAGCCACATTCCATTTCCTATTTTGCCCTCTCTGTTTCCTGTGACTGTGTGAAGATGTAAGTGCTCAGGTTTCTGTTCTGGCTGCCTCCTGCAACTTCCTGCCAATGCCCGCCCCACCATGATGGACTCTTATCCCTCTGGAACCATAAGCCCGATAAATTCTTCCTTCCTTGCCTTGGTCATGGTGTTTTATCACAGCAACAGAAAACATAACTAATGTAATCTCTGTCTTTAAAATTAATAATAAATTTGACCAGTGTATGTTGTCAGGTAAGAAAAGCAAATTGCAAAACCATGTGTATGCCATGCTGCCAGTGTATAAGATGTGAGTAATGTTTGTCTATCAGCTGTGCAAAGTTATGAAAGACGATGGGGAGGATATTGGGGGTCTGAGAGAGAGAACAGTGTTGGTAGCCAAAGAAGCTTGCTAGAGACTCAGAGCCCAAAGTTTGTATAAAGACTGACCACATAGGACCCTCTTCTGCCATACCCCTGAGTTCCAGATAACCCAGAAGAACAGTGGGTATTCAGCGTACACCGCATTGCCTATACAGGATGGGCACAGACAGGCAGGGAAAGACTTAGACTTTAGTCTCACCAGTCCAAGTTCCCAGATGCTAGCCCCAAACCAAACTTGCAAGCAAAGCTTCTGAAAGGAGCAGTCGGGTTTTCTGTGTTGGTTCTTCTCTAAACATTAAAGAGGGAGGGAGAACAATGTCCCAGGCAGAGGGAAAACATCTACAAAGCCCCAGAGGTAAGAAACGCAAGGTGTGTGGTAGAAACACTGCATAGTCAGACACATAAGTCACACAGGGACACTGCAGATCTATCAGGCATCTGGATCTTGTGAGCTGGAGTTCTCCTCTGTCTTTGAAAGTTCCAGTCACTTGAGATCTGTGCTATTTAGAGGACCCTTTTATGGTACATCCTGTAAGTTACCATGCCATGACATTTTCTTATCTATAGCTCATGGAAACTATTTCCCAAAGAGTAAGCCAAGTTAGTAAATGTAGAGTTGCTTTAAGCACTGACAGATTTTATTTAAAAAAAGAAGCTGGTGGGCACTATTCATCCGTAGAGTTATTCTGCAAGTAAACAAAGACTGTCACAACCTACTGACTGTTCTTGGTGCACCATTATCCATGGTTCTATCTTTCTTTCTCTTTCTGCTGTCCCAAATAAAAAACCCATCACTTAGAGCTAAGTTGACCGTGAATGATTCAAGTTTCTTCTGGTCGTATGACTTTTGAAAATGTATCCTTAAAAAATGTATAATATTTTTATTAATTCTTTGATAGTTTCATACATGTGTCTTCACCCTGAGTCCTCCCTCTAACTCCTCCCAGATACACCTTCACCTTCCCACCCCTCCTGACATCCTAGCCTCTGTATTTTTTCCACTCTAGTGTGGTAGAGCTCCCAGGAGCCACACCCTTGAAGAAAATTGACTCTTCTCCCCAAGAAGTCATTAGTTGTCAACAATCTCTCAGCTAGGGGTGTAGACACATAAGCCCTTCCCACTTACATGCTGGAATGTTGACTTGCTCTTGTGCAGATCTCATGCAGGCAACCACAGCTGCTGTGAGTTCTTGAAGTCCAGTGTCATGTCCAGAAGACACTTCCACTCCAGTCCTCCCCAGCCTCTGGGTCTTACAGTCTTTCCACCCCCTCTTCCACAACGATACCTTCAGGGAATTGTGCATCTTTTTTGTTTTCCTAATGGAAGCTGTTTTAAGAACAAATAGAAGCAGTAAACAAATGCAAGGAATAAAAGTTGAAAAGGTTTTGAGACAAGATCTTGCTACATACCCCAGGCTGGCCTTGAACTAGTGACCTTCCTTCCTCAGCTTCCTGAATACCAAGATTATAGGTGTGAATTATTATATTCAATTTGAAGTTTCCTCTTTATCTCACTCTGTCTACTATCTCTCTTCCTTCCTTGGATTAAACTGATTCACAGTTGGACATCATCTTTCTAGAATCATCTTTATGTGTTTATAAATGAAAGTGTATGCACATGATTGTACCAGTGAATTAGTGTGTGGGTATGTCTATAGCTTGCAAAAATGGCAAGGTCTTCAGTTCTTCTGTCAGCCGTGCCTCTTGTTCTACCTGTGGGCCTCTTGCAGTTTCTAAGATACCCAGAATTCTCTGCTGAGTCAGAGCAATGAAAGCCAACATTCTGGACTCCTTCCAGACTTAACTGCAAATGCTCCTAGTATTTCATCACCGAGCAAAGAGGCCTGCCCGATATTTTTGATAGATAATTTTATCCAATTAAAAGTTCCTCTCCAAGTTTTTATCAGGAATAGTTGTTGAGTTTATCAAACTGTGTTTGCCTTTGTCAAATGCTCCTGAGGTTTTGTTTTTCCCCTTGATACATTTACATAGTGAATTAAAACTATATATGCTCATGAACTGTCTGTGTTCTTGGAATTAGCTGTCTAATGACTTATTCGTGAAATGTGATTGAGTCATTAACTTTGATTTAGTCATTTTATTTGCTACTGGATATAATTTATGAATACTGATTTTTTTTTCTCTTTTGTAAATATCATTTTCTTGTGCCAATCTTTTACTGTGTAGACCAAGAGTTTGATAATCTTATAAAATAACCTCCAAGTCTTTTCTTTTCATGTACTTTGAAACAGCTTAAACACCAGAAGAATTAACTTTTTTCAAAACTTTGTTAATTATAAGCCACCAAGCCCTTTCTTTGGTGGAGGAATGATCTTTGAGTATTTGAGTATTTTTTTTAAAAATTCTCCTGCTCATAAAAAAAGATATATAGTACTTTCTATAAGAGAAAACAAATAGAACCAGAGAGATGGCTCAGCACTTAAGAGTACTCTTCCAGAGAACCCCGTTCAGTTCCCAGCACCCACATGGCAGCTTACAACTGCCTATAACTCCAGTTCCAGAGGATCCACTGCCCTCTTTTGGTCTCTGTGAGCATTGCATACATATGGTACATATGCATACATGTAGGTAAACACTCATACACATAAAATAAAAATTTCAAAAATAACAAATCTTTAAACACTATGAAAAACATGTAATATGGAAGGAGATTATGAAGCAAAATAGACAGCTTTGACCATTTCTTAGCTAAAGAAACCAGACATTTTTAGCTGTATACCACTAGCTTGTGCACCCTTTGTTATCTCCCTGCTCTCCCTCAGAAAGAAGCATCACCCCAAATGTAATGGTTAGCACATCATTGCTTTTAAGATAGTATCATGTTTGTGTATCTCTGAAGAATATATTGTTTGATGTTGTTTGGCTCTGGCTACTATAAACATGACATTTTAGCTCTGTATTCAACTTGATTTTTTCATTCAGCATCATGATGCATGCAGCCATGGCTCATCCGTTTTCACTGTAACACAACATGAGTGGGTAAAACATATATTTCCATATATTTGCATATATAATTTCATCTTTACCCTTACTATTGATAAATATTTGCATTTTCCTGGTGGCTTTTCTTTTCTGTTACAAACAGTGCTGCCATGAACATTTTGGAAGATATCTCCTATACATAAGCAAGAATTCCTTTAGGCTGTATACCTATGAGCCAAATTGCTAAGTCATAAAGCATGTGCTTGCTTAGCACCAAACGATCATACCAAGTTGACTTCTACAGCTGTTGTATCAGTTTTCATTTCTACCAGAAGTATACAAAGTTTCTGAGGGGCTGGAGGGGTGGCTCAGTGGTAAAGAGCACTGGCTGCTCTTGCAGAGAACCTGTGTTCAAATCCCAGCACCATGAACGTTAATAACCATCTATAACTCCAGTTCCAGGGGATCTGATGCCCTCTTCTGACCTCTGCAGGCATTGTATGACAAGGGTACCTTTACATACATACAGGCAATACACTCATCACATAAAATAAAATAATAATAATAATAATAATAATAATAAATAAAAATATATTAAAACTCTGAAGGATTTATCTTCTTTCCAATATTTGGTATTATCTGTCATGTTAATCTTTGCTAATCCGTTGTGTCTGAGAATATCAGTGTATAGCAGCTGACATTTCCGCCATCTCTACCTATTCATACTTCCTCTTCTGTGAAATGTCTATTTGCATCTATTTCCTGGTTTAAAATTTAATCTGTTGCTATTTCTCTGCCAAATTAGGGTTCATCATTTATACTGAATATGAATCCTTTGCTTTCTGCTCCCTGCAATATTTTCCTCAGTACCTCACATTAAACTTTCATTGTATCTTTGGCTAAGCAGATGCCTCCAGTTTTAGTATATTTAAATATATCGTTTTCTTTTTTTATGCTAACACTTTTCATGTCTTCCTTAAGATCTTATCATTCCCATGGTTATAAAGATAGTCTCTTATATTATTTTTTAAAATGATCAAATCCTGCAATTCACATACAAATTTATTCTTTTGTCTTTCTTTCTTTCTTATGTATGTATTTATTTATTTGGTCATTTTGAGACAGGGCTTCCCTGTAGCCCCGCCTGGCCTGAAACTCACTATGAAGATCAGGCTGGCCTTGAACTAGCAGAGATCCTCTAGGCTCTACATCTCCAGTGCTGGGACTAAAGGTGTGCACCACCACACCCAGCTCACAAATTTAATTTTTTTTCTTTATTTTGAGGCTTCTGTTCACGTGTATATTGCAGGTTGGACCTCCCCTCCCTCCCTCCCTCCTGCCAACCCTCTTTGTCCTCTAGGCAATTTTACTACTACTTTCATGATTTGTTTATTTATTCCAGGAATCACACATGAAAGAAAGCATATTTATCTGTCTGTGATTGGCTTAATTCACTTAATATGATAATATTCAGAGTTGATTTTCCTATAGTATAATAAGAAATCAATTTTAATTTTGTTCCATACTGATAGGACCATTTACTTAATAGTCCTTTTTCTTTTTACCAAATTCACAGTGCTAGTGTTGTTCCATATCAAGACTTCGTGTATGTGTGTGACTGTTTTTATTCTCTGCATTTCCTCTGTTGTCATCTGCCTCTCTGGGTATAATTCGGGTTCCTTTTATTATTTTTTAAAATTGTATGTGTATGAGTCCATTGCCTGCATGTATGTTAGTGCAACCATATCATACAGTGCCCATGGAGGTCAGAAGAGAGTGCTAGATTCCCTGGAACTGGAGTTATAGATGCTTGTTAGCCACCATGTGGGTGCTGGGAACCAAACCCAGGTCCTCTGCAAGAACAGCCGCTGAGCCATGTCTCCAGCACCCTCAGGGTCCTAAGTACAAGAGCTTTGCAGTAAGTTCAATCTGTGGAGCTAGTCTCTATTTTATTACTTTTATTTATTTATTATTTTTTATTTTATGTGTATGAATGTAGTGCATGCATGTGTGTAGTGCACCAGTGTCATGCAATGCCCACAGAGGTCAGAAGAGGGTGCCAAATTCTCCTGGAACCAGAGTTACCAGCAGTTGTTAGCTGCCATGTGGGTACTGAGAATCAAACCTGGATCCTCTACAAGAGCAGTCAGTGCTCTTAACTGCTGAGCCATCTCTCCAGTCACTCCATTTTATTCTTTAAAGTGCCATGACTTTACTTAGGCATTTGCTCTTCCTAATAAACTTTGAAGTTGTATTGTAATTTTACTTGAAAATCCTTTGGGAATTTTTAGCAGAGCTCTACAGGATCTATAGATCTATATGAGAACACTGACATCACTTTAATGTTAAGCCACCTATCCATGAACATAGTATAGCCTTGTCATTTGCTTAGGTTGTCCCTGAAGACTTTGAAGAAAACTATGATTTTCTGCATAGAGATCTTAGAAATCTTTATTTTAGATTTATCCCTAGTGTCTTGTTATATTTTATTATAAATTATGTGTATGTTTTTACATTATCTTTTTCTATTGTTGCTAATGATGGAAATGCAAGGACTTTTTATACAAGCAAATTGCTAGATTCTTAATTAATTGAAATTACTTTTTGTTGAAAATTTTGTCATTTCTAAATATGTAATCATGTTATCTGTAAAGAATGAACATTTTGGCTTTTCCTTCTGACAAATTCTCATGTTTTTCCACTGAAAATACTTGACTATACATTTTTGGTTGTACCCTTGGTCTGTTTGATAAACTGTTCTATTCCTACTCTGACAAGAGCTCTAATTCTTATGATCAAGTATTGAATTTGACCTGATATTTTGTGTGTTGAAATAATTTGATCTTTTTCCTTAATCTATCAGTGTGATTAGTTACTACTTTCATCCTATCCTGTAAAATCCGATACATAATGTTTTCCTTGTTAGTATTCAGTCTTGCATTTTTTAAAATTGCTGTGACTTATGCATTATTTAATTTAAAAAATAAATATGGATGGTTGGGGTTTTCTTCCTAATCCCAATTTAACTTCTAACTTGATTATATTGTGGGAAGAAAATGTGGTGTCTGAGATTCTTGGGTTTTGAGAGTTGTTGTTTTATGACTTCTTTGTGGGTTTCTGTAAGCATTCCAAGAGGCACGTAAGGAAAATGTTCATTTTGATGCATATTCTTCATAATTGGGTAGTGGGACTTTAAGATTATTTTGAGAAGTTGTGTGTGAGGGGGTAAGTATGTGGCAAGATATGTACATGTTCCAGTGTGTGCACTTTTGCATGAGTGTGCATGTACATATGTACACATGCATGCAGAGGCCAGAGGTCAACCTTGATTGTTGAGGCAGAGTCTCTCTGTAGTACTTGGGGCCCAAAAATTTAGGAATCCCTGCTAGGCTGCCTTCCCGGCTCTGGGATTTCAAACGGGCCACTAAACCCAGCTTTTTTATGTGGATGCTGGAAATTGAACTCAGTATTGTACCAGGGAGCTACCTCTGCAGTCCGTTAAAAATTTTTGATACAGTAACTATACAGTTTATAGGACTCAGTGTGATAGTTTGATATGTATATGCAATTTGTAATGATCAGATCAAAATAACTGGTATATCTGTCACCCAAATATGTATTGTTTCTTTTTGCTAGGAGTTTTCAAAATCTTTTTTATTAGCTATTTTGAGTGGTACAATTGATGTTGACCATAGTTATCCTACCGTGCTATAGAACATTAGAAACTGTTCTTCCTATTCATCAACCATCCTTCCTCAACCTCCTACTTTGATCCTTCCTAGCCTATGTTAAGCAGTATTCTACAGTATATTTTTATGGCATCAATTTGTTTAGCTTCCACAAATAAGTCAGAGCAAGCAATATTTACTTTTTTGAGCCTAACTCATTTCACTTAATGTAATGTTCTCCAGTTCCATCCAATTTGCTGTAAATGGCAGAGTTCATTCACTTTATAACACATTTTCTGAATAATACATTTTCATGCATGGATAGATACCCAAGTTGATTCCTAATGGGAATAGTGCTTCAATAAATAGGGATTCTTTCATGTATCTATTAAATCAAGGTAATAGATTGAATGACTCAATTTTTGGATCTTTACAAGTGTTTGTCAATAGATACCAATGTCTCTTGTCATTTGAAGGAAATGTGTTAAACTGTCCCACCTGCACGCAGCCTCACTGGCCTATGGAGGGGTGGGCTAGGGCTGCTGTCACTCTTCAAGCAGTCCTATCCTTGATGCTAATGACCATTCTTTCTTCCCACAGCCCCTCCTGTTCATTGTACCAGTGGTTTCTGAATTTTTCCATCTTTGCAATAGTCTGTTTGGGTAGCTTCCTCTGCTGTGGTTCCTTGCCAACATAAACTTTCTAATATCCAGAAATTCCGCAGAATTTTTTTATCTGCTGATCATATCCTTTCTTGTTCAATAGTGGTTATTACATGTGTATCTTTTCCACAATTTGAAGGCATTTTGGAATGGAAAAAGGAAAACAAATACCTTTGTTAAATCTCCCATCTGACCCTTTAAGATGCATTTTTGTCTTTTTTTCCCTCCAAAAATGTTTATTGGATGAAGAAAACATTTTTAGCCCTCTGTTGTCTCATCTGTAAAATAGGATTTACTAGTAATAGTAGATAATAAATACAAGTCATTAATAAGATGGCATTAAAGAAGGTGCTTGGTTTGCTACAAAGGTTTGGGCAGATGCACAGTGTGACCTTTAGCACAGCTCTTCAACTTTCCTTATGTTTGGTTGCACCAGAGGAAAGTGACCAATTATGGCTGAATTGCCATGAAAAGATCAAACATAATTTTATTTGGACTTAGGAGAATATTACTTGCCAACAAACTATTGGACACATTAGGTAAAAAGTCACATGTTTTGAGACTGATTCGATGGCTCAGTCAGAAAAGTGCCTGCCTTACAACCGTGAGGTCCTTAGTTCAATCCCCAAACCACACAAAAATGCCGTATATGATGGCATTTGTAATCCTACCACTGGGGAAGCGGAGACAGGCAGATCCTGGAGCTCAGGCCAGCCACCTTAGCCTTCTTGGTGAGTTCCAGGCCAGTGAGAGACCCTGTCTCCAAGGAGGTAGGCAACATTCCTAAGGAGTACACCCAAGATTGTCCTCTGACCTCTACATACACCTACCTGCACATATGTACACAAATATATATATATATATATATATGTGTGTGTGTGTGTGTGTGTGTGTATGTGTGTATATATATATATATATATATAGAGAGAGAGAGAGAGAGAGAGAGAGCATATATACCCATTGTCTAAATGGAAGCATTATTTATCTAAAAGCTACCATAGCTGTATTATATTTTCTCCTTTCCTCTTTCTTTATTTTGTACTATTGACATTTGTACTCAGGCATTTCTCCTTTTAAAATATGTTTTTACTTACTCTTCTTTGCTGATTCAGCCAATTATATAAATTTATTTACTTTAGCTTAGAAACTTAATGTGAATCAATAGAAAGAATGCTGAAGTTTCAGCCCAGGCATAAGTAAAGGACAAAGTGAGCGTGTGCTGTAGAAGACAAAGTGGCCTGTATTAGAATATTTTGAAACCTGTCTATATTTTTTCGTAGTTCTGCATTCCACCAAGCAAAACAAGTGACTCTGAATTAAGATGAACAACTATGTCTTGAATATTGTTTTGCGGAGACGATTTTAGGCCCAGTGCTATGAAACTCCTAAGGAGCTCAGACCCCAGTACCCCCTTACTAAGAGTAAGGTCAGTGAAGGCTGACATGGAAGTTACTGTAAATACATCCCACTCTTTTGTGAGGATTGGGACTCGTACTAGAGAGAGAGTGGAGAAAATGGTGTTTGAGGTGGGACTGATTAATGCCTAGAAGCTCCACAGACAGTATTGAGGGAAAGCATTCTGAGCCTCGAGAACAGTATGGACAAAGAAAGTATTGAGCTCAGGAAAGTAAGGGCATATTTAGACAATGGCAATTTTGTTCCTCTTGGCTAGAACATTAAGTACCCATAGTCTAAGATAATGCATGCAGGCCAGGGGACATGGTATTCACAATATAGTTTCAGTCTTAAGAAAAAGGATTGAGGTTCTTTTTATGGCCAAATAATACCAATTTTTGAAAGTGTTCCATGGAAGCTTGTAAAGATAGAATGTACATTTGTATTATAAATATAGACGTATGTAATATGTGGGCATTCATCCATGTAATTACACCGTTCTTATTCTATTTGGGTATGTTCTTAAATTTCCTGGGCTCTACAAGAACTCACTAAAACTAAATGATTTCTTAAATACATTTCAGTTTTAAAATTCTCTGAATCTGGGTGTGACTACTGAACTACAAATGTAGAGCATGCCCATAGGACAGAGGGAGAAACTCTACTGGCCTTGAGACTCCCAGACCTGAGCTTCAATCGCTGGTCCTCCATGTATCCACTTAGGCAGACTGAGTAACTCCCTTAAGCACAGTTCTTATCATCTTTAACCTGAGAGAATTCTGTCAGTTCACAGAGTGTTAGGAAGATTGAGCAGAGTATTTCTATAATGTGTTTGATACAGATAAGATGTTCCACAGATGGCAACTATCACTGTTATAAGAAATATTGGGGCTAGAACGATAGCTCAGGGGTTAAGAGCACTAGCTATTCTTATTGATGACCTGAGTTCAGTTCCCAGCACCCACTTGGCAGCTAACAACCAAACATAAACTCCTGTTCCAAGGGATCTGACACCCTCTTCTGGCCTCCATGAGCATTTCATACATGTGGTGCACTTACATACATACAGGCAAAATGCCCAGACACATGACATAAAAATTAATTAATTAAAAAAGTAAATGTTGATGTCCATTATGATTTGAATATGAAATGTCCTCCATAGGCATGCATTAAAGCCTAGGTCTCCCTCTGGTAATGCAGTTAGGGAGACCCTGGAAACTTTAGCATGTGGGGGTCTAGCTGAGGGATGTAGATCACTGGGGGGAGGCAATCCTTGGAGGTCTCTTGTTCGTGACTCCTTCTGGCTCTTTCTACTTCCTTCCCACAAAGAAAATAAGAAACTCCTCTGCCACATGCTCTTGTCACTATCGTGGAGAGAGCCTTCTCAAACTGTGAGCTAAAATACATCCTTCCTCTTTTAAATTGTTCTCTCAGATCATTTGGTCACAGGTACACAACAGAATCTCACAAGCCGAGTAGAAGTGTCTTAGTCAACAAGGGTAATTTAACACTCTGTGAGGGAAGATTGGTCAAGTTAAAGCACAATATAGGGCTGAGGAAATGCTCAGTTGATAAACTAAAATGGTAACACAAGCATGAGGACTTAAGTGAGGTCCCCAGAATCTGTATAAAATAAAGTCAGGTATGGTGGTACATGGTAGTAATCCCAGCACTGAGCAGGCGGAGACTGGTGGATCCCTGAGACTTACTGTTCAGCCAGCCAGGCCTACTCAGTGCGTTCCTGGTTAGTAAGAGACCATATCTCAAAAACCAAGGTGAATGGTACCTGAGAAATGACACCTAGGATTGACCTCTAGCCGCCCCGCCACACATAAAGTGAATGGAAGGAGAGAGATGCTCACAGAGTTGGAGAGGGGACCAACCATCCCCGAGAATAGAAAGAGAAATAAGGAATCCTGGAAAGGGGAAATTTATGAACTAGAACCCAAAATTGTGTCTCCAAATTCCTCACCCAAATCTGAAGAAGAAATATCTTGGGTGCTTTAAAATGGGAATTAAGAAGGGAACTGTTGTGAAAGGAGAAAAGAGCCTTAGGTTGTTCCTAAGGCTATAACCAGTTGGCCATATCTTCCAAGTTGGTCATGAACAAGGCTAGGAAGTCTGTATTGTTTTCATAGCGAAGGGGTTCAACTGAGACTTGAGTTAAAAATATTCTTTCCTAAAACCAAAAAAGCTATGTTAATTACTGAATTTCAGACTCTTGAGTCACAGTCATCCATTCAAGTTCACTTATTTTACATATCAGGGAAAGAAATCATTGAAGGTTTGACAGTGTGCCTGAGACTACTGCATGGCTCAGCAAACAGCTAGACAGTGAGTAGTCCAGGAGCAATAGGATCTTCACAATCCTGTTGTGGCATCTAAGATCCTTAAGCAAGTGAAGATTTACAGATACTTGAGAGTGTCTGTAGCTTTAAATCATGTGTATTTAAACCCAATATCTTGAATGTGTTTATAGCTCTATATACGAGACCTCGGCTGCATACAGTTTGTCCTCTGAGCCTGCTTACCCTGTAGTCATGGTTAGATTTGAGCATCAACCTTCTGAGCCTGTTGGAAAGTTAATAGATAAGAAGAGGAAAGGGAGAACCATGCCTCCCCCTCTGTTACCCGTCACTTCATATAAAGAAACCAGGCAGCATTCTGAGTGGCTGGCATATAAGAGTCAGTCAAAAATGACCCTGACCTTGGAAGAAAAAGAGAATCAGGAATCTGAAACTTGCCACAGCCTGACTGTAATCCCAGGTCCGCTTCATACAGCTCTAGCACTCTGCCCATTCTGTGTTCCACCTGAGCCAGGACACTTGAACATGTCATTTGTTGTCTTCCCAATTTTCCTTTGACCTGTTCTGTAACATCAACTTTGGATCTACTTTGACCTCAGTTGCTGCCTTGACAGTTTCTGCTCTGAATATCTGCTCACCCGGTGAGGCTGGCAACACCCAGGCCTGGGAGACTGCTTCCTCTATCCCACATCATCCTGTGGTACAGAGCTTTGGTTACATTATACATGTGTGCGCACACACTTAATCTTCACATCAGACTGGGGCAGAAGACATGTTGTGACTTTGGGGATACCTGCCAATGACAAGAGGTACAACAGAATTTTGCTGAGGGTCTTCCCAATGGCAAAAATCACTCCAGAAACCATCAATGTGAGTTTCAGAGAGTTTGGAAATAGCTGGCTTAGAACCACATTTTTTCAGTCCTCTGAAGAACCCTTCAAAGACAAGTGAAGTCCCCCATGTCATTGAAAACATATAAGCACTATGTGTAAGCGCATCAGGTTGTCAAATGAAGAGTGCCTCTAATTATATGTTATCCTCATGGTTAATAGAATTCTAAACCAATACTTAATGCTGGAAACACATCACAATGGTTAAGCCAAATAACACAAATAATAATCATTTTGGTACTGACTCTTGAGAAACAAATCACACGGAAATAGAAAAGAAGTCAAGAAAAATAAAGTCCACCTATTTTAATTGGCTCTAAATAACCTGGTTATGAGTACATATATGTCCTCTGACTTCCTAGACTTAGAGTATGTCCATCAATTTCTTAAGAGATATGGCTTTGTCTAGCCTCAAAAGCCAGGCCTCTCTCCTTGGCTACTGTTCCCATCACCAATAAATTACCCAGCCAGTGAGCAAGTTCTTCATCCCATGTGAAATACATGCTGGGACCTCACCACGCACTTATCCCACACTTTGACTCACAGGTTTGAGGCAGTCCTGGCTTGCTGGGATTGAGAGGGAGGGTTCTCTAATCATTAGTTTTTGTTGGCCTGTTAACCAATTCTGCAGCACTCTTCTTTTTTCTTCATGTTATTTGTCTATATCAATAACCAAGACTCCTGCCTCCCAACTTAACAGAACTAGACGTGCACACTTTCAGTGACTCTGTACCATTTCTGCCCATGTGTTCCTCTGCGGGATGCCCTATAGGTCATCCGCTTATGTTTGCTATGCTGAAGTTGCACGGCAGACCCATAGATGAGTCCCTGTGCTTACGTGGGCAGGAAAGGGGACAAATAAACACAAAGAGGGTCATATACAGCATGGAAGCAACTGCAGTGCATATGAATCAATATTTGTTCTTCTTTGGGTGGTATTAGGATTGAACCCAGGGTCTTGCTAGGCCAGTGCTCTGCCCCTGAGTTCTATCACCAGCTCCTTGGATTGATGCTTGGAAGACGAGAGGTAACAGCATGATTGAGTCTGCTGAGGAAGTCAGGCCATGTTTCCCAAAGGAGACGATTTTTAGTCTGGAGCATGTAAAAACGACGCAGGAATTTTTAATTTGAGAAAGATGGGGGTGGAGTATGTGACTTTTCCAGACAGGGGGGAATAGTATGTACAAATGCAAAATGTCTGTTCAAGTTCATATTTCTTATCCAAAATCCAGATGTGTTTTAGTATATGGTTTTTTTGTGGATTTAATATGGCAGTGTGGTACATATATGGTATAAAACTTAGCCCAGGTTTTACTCAACTGCACAACCATATTCAGAAGAAATATGAACTAGAATTAATCAATACTATTATTAATAGTATCTCATCAATGAAGCCATGCCTTTGCAATGAAATGAATTGAATACCAAATCGCATAAATAACTATATAAATAAATAAGTAACTATTAAAACCCACATTAGATTTTTAAGCTTTGGGCATACGAGAATATTGAATAAAAGAATGTGACTGCTATTCCAGCAGATTCCTAGAGCTAACTCTCCTGGAGATGACTTAGACCACATACTCAGCCTGGAGCCCAGGGGAGAACAATACACCAACTAACTAGCTTCAGTCCCAGGCACAGACTCAAAATGGGTGATGACTTCAGCCTGCTTGGATCACAAGTGACTGCAGGGTTGTATTTCCAGAAAAAGGGGGAAAAAATCACTGACATTCATTATATATACATCACAGGGGTTCCCACAAAATATGGCTTATACCACGTACTCTTATGAGAAGTACTAACTTTCAGGCCATTGCCTGTCCTATTCTAGAGCCCCCAGGAGACCAGGCTGTCTGCATAAGTCAGCGAAATATAGTCTACCTCCAGTAAATGACACTCAATTATGTGATGTCCATAATTAGAACCTCGCAAAGTGCATGGCAAGGTGCTAATTATGCCAAGCACATCGATCCCATAGAGATGATTTAGAAGGTAAGAGGCTGTTGCAGGCTAGAGTTTCACAGAGCTTGGGGCTGAGCCTGGGAAGACTTGTCGAGAGTGACAGTAGAGACCAACCATCTCTGATTTCCACTCACAGGACTCTGTTGTAAATTTAACTGCAAACAAACATTGCAATGAATCTGCCAGGAATAACAGCAGATTTTCCTAGGCTGTGAATGAACCTCTGAGACCACAGGACATAAATTACAGAGGAATGGTGACAAGGGGAAAACACTCTCTAATTTATTGACAAGGAAAGAAAAGCAGAGGACCCATTAAGGGGTAGATGCGCTAAGCTGGCTTCTGAGGTGTTCAGCACACAAGTGTGACAGTGGCAGACAGAAGTGGCTCTTTATGGCCACATAAAGGACTCGTTTCTCTGCTTTCCCAGGGGGTCCTAGAACTGAAAGAGACCAAAAGATCTCCCCAAAAGAAAAATAACACTTCAAATACATCTAGCCTGACGCCCCCTCAATTTTAGTTACGGGAAATCTGGGGTCTCAGGAGGGAAAGCACTTGATATGATCACAGCTAGTTCTTAAAGAAAAATAATGAGCAAACCATTTCATTTGGTTTTATTTTAGGTTTTTTTCTTTTTTTTTTTTCTGAAATACAATAGTGAATTCAAGTACCCTTCAGGCATGGTTATTCTATAACAGTGCATATTTGGATGTTGTATGTGTTTTCTCTTTACAGGGATTTAATCAAATAAAAATGCAAAGTAGTTTTGAAAATAGCTATGAGTAGAAATGTGTAATTTTAGAGTGCTGGAAAGTCTGTGGCCAAAGGTGGTGTCCCTGGATTTCCTGAACTCAGGATGGGCCAAGAAATTCCAACACCAGTGTTGACGGAACATCTACTTTGTGGTCAGAGCTACATATTCTCATCTAATCTTGCCAGTCCTCTGTGGTAAGGGTTATTATCACATTTGGGGGTTGGAGAAGTGATGTGCTAAATGTAGCTTGTTAACAGGGAGGGCTGGGATTCCCCCTGCTCCTCAGGCACTCTGCATGACAGCATCCTGCTCTAAGGACGTCTGGTATAGTTCCTGGTTCCTGGCTCTTCCATTCTTTTCTATCCTGTAAGCAGATTGTGTTGGTTATACTTTGATGTCTCCAAAGGCTCTGTCAGTTCCTCTTTTGGTTTACAAATTGACCTCTTGACCATGGTTCCACGGTGTCTACTCTGTCCTTCCCCAAGCCATTCTGTTTGGTCATCATTGAGAGATCTGACAGTGGCCCCAGACCTTCTCCTTCAGGGCCACCTCATATCTTCCCAGGCTGAAGGCTTGAGCAAACCAGTCTTGGATTCTGAAAGCACAATAGCAGAAAACAGTGTGATTTTTTCCCCTCCCTAAACACTTAAAACTCTTGTAGATATTTTGTGGCATATTTTTTAGTCAAGGGATTTCAGAGACAGAGACCAGTGACCAGCCCTCTTTTGTCAGAGATTAGAAAACTAGGCTGGGCTATAACTCAGTTGGTAAAGTGCTTGCCTACTATGCACAAAGCTCTGGGTTCAGTTTCCCGGCATGGTGGCACATACCTGTAACCCTAGTACTCAAGAAGATAGAGGCAGGAAGATCGGGAATCAAAGGTCATCCTCAGCACATAAAGTTGAACACCAGCCTGAGCAACATAAGACCTGTCTCAAAGACAGTGAGAGTTAGAGAGAGAACGAGAGAGGCTAGAAAACTTCAACCTAAATAAAATTACTGACTCAGCTTCACATGGCGATGCTGCAAGTTCATGCTATGTATAGAGAAGCTCCTCACCAGAGCAACACTGGGTAGCCTTGGCATTGACCATGTAGGTCTGCCTTTGGCTAGACAAGACTTATAAGGGGGAGTACATTATGATCACCATTGCATGCTGGAGCCAGGCTGAGATCACTCCTTGCTAGAACCCATAGGGTCTCTGCTTAATTTGGGTTCTCGCTGGAATACACCTTTTAAACATGGAGAGGGCACCCACACAAGGCTGTCATGGAGCGGTGGCACTGTGAGCTCTGAGCTCCATCCTGCTTCTGGGACTTCTAGGACTTAGGACATACCAACCTCAGAATTACCGCACAGAGAAGCAGGAGTGCTTCTCTTTTTGTCTACCTGTTCCCTTTTCATGTTGAGCCACTGGCTACTTCAGGAGCCTTCCCACTCTAGCAGCTCCAGCTTGCTCCAAGACAAAGTCAGGAGTCACCCCAGCAAGCTCCCTCGAAAACTGAGTGTTGACAGAATCCTGTGCCACCCTTAATCTACTTATCTGCTTCCCTTCCCCTTTATTGTCGCTCTATATTTCTTCTTGTCATATTTGTGTTTGGCTTTGAAAACTCCTAAAGCCCTTCTATAAGTATAGTATAGGCATAATTACAAAAACTGGTTATCCATCAAAAGGAAGACAAACCTGGATCTAGTCCCAGTATGCAGCACACTCCTGGCTCTTCTGTAGTTTTACATAAAGAAGTTTTTATTTAAATCATAGTTTCCTGGTCTCCACAGTGACAGTCATGGCTGCGTGGGATTTTTGCTCATGCTGGCAATATGAAGTGACTCACCAGAGAAATGCAAATTAAATCACACGTATGTGTCTTTTAAAGTGACTTCGGAAACTATCTGCCGCTCCTCCCGTGATGCTGTGGTAGGGAGATGCCTCATCGCATGAGGGATCCTGTAAGAGGTTCCCTGGGGCCAGACTGGATCTCATGATCCTTAGTTTTGTTGAGTCCGAATTCAGGACCCCTTTCCATAAGACAGAAAACAGAATAATAAATTAAAGTAAGTAAGGACCAGTAGAGGTAGGCTCCAGAACTTTCCATGACTCTAATCTCAACTACTCGGCCACAGCTAATGTCTAAAATATTTCCTCTCTGTGATTTTTATTCATTTTTACTGCTTATCTGTATGGTGTGTGGTACATTTCTTTAATGAGCATGTATCGCTTTCATGTAAGGAGAAAATGACAAAGTATTTCATCCCCTCCTCCGTAAATGACTTCCGTTCTAGAAGTAGATGTGTTGCTAGGCGTACCCCGGATAAAATGTGGCCTGACAAATCACAAGTTTTGAAAATCCCAAGTCTTGGTTATCTTTTTCACTCTTCAGAAGCCCTGAAGAGATGAAGATTCTGCCTTCCGATGCTCACTGATGTGGGGTAGACCCACACGAAGACTTTCTTTGATATTTGTCTTCTATCTTTCAAGAGAACTATTACACTACTTTTAATTACTATTAAAAGGAAGGAAAATGAGTAAAGGAAGGAAGGGAGGGGAGGGAGGAGCCTTCAAAACTTAAACTCTGTTCTTGTTTGTTTTACATTTATTAATGTAAAATGATTGATTTTGTGTGTGGATATGTGTGGGGGTTCACATGTTACTACAGCACATATGTGCAGGTCAGAGGACAACTTGCAGGAGTCAGTTCTCTCCTTCCACCATGTGGGACCCTGGCCTCAAATTCAGGTCCCTGGGCTTGGTAGCAAGCAACTTTACCTGGAGAGCCATCTCGTCAGCCCTTTGTTGTTTCTTTCTTCCATAACCAACAATGTTGACCAAGAGCATCTCTTAAAAGTTCTTTATTTATGATATTCCATTCTAAAAAGTGTTTAAAGCAACCTTTTAGAATGTAGCAAATATAACATATAAGAAAACAATGAGGGGAAAATGGAACAAAGGAGAAACTGGGCCTAAAAAAATCAGCCATGAACAATACTTGTGTCAAAAATCTAGGTTATTAGATTACTACTGGAGACAGACTGAAAACTGCTGTGATTGTCCCAGAGATGTAAACAAAGAAGTGAATATACTCGAATATATAGCTCTTAGGAGAAAAAATAAAGTTGATTTGAGGAGAACTATTGAGTTGAAGAAGTAAAACAAAGGGCCAGAAAGGAATTAGTCCTTTGACTCAGGGAGTCAGTGCTACTCTTTACTACTATGGATCTCAGTCCATCACGGCACAGAGGGCAAGGCAGGGTTGCTCTGCCAATGGTAGTTGAGAGCACATCACAACAAGTGTTCATATGCCAACAGACCAGGAAGCAGAAAGCACAGGACTGGAACCGGGGGCCTTGTATACCCTTCAAAGGCTCACTCCTAATGACCTACTTCTGCCTACTAAGCACCACCTCCTAAAGGATACTGAGTCTCCCGAAATACCACCAACAGCCGGGGAACAAGCATTTACAACAGAGGCAACATTTTGGATTCAAACCATAACACAGGAGCAAAGTAGGATCACTTGACTAATCACTGGCAATGTGGAATACGAATCCAAAGCTTTCAGATATCCCTTCTCCACAATTTCATCATTTGGGGCATAGACTCATTACTTTTCTTGTTGCTATGACAAAAACAACTTATAGGAGGGTTTACTTGGCTCACAGTTAAAGGATTTCAGTCTGTCATGGCAGGAAAGGCATAGGATCAGGAACATGAAACAGCTGGTGACATAGAATCCAGAGACAGGAAGCAAAGACCGATGAATGCTGATGCTCATTTTATTCAGTCCAGAACCTCATCCCATGAAATGATGCCACCCACAGTTAGGCTGGATCTTCCCACCTCAATTAACCCAATCTAGAAAGCTCCTCACAGACATGCCCAGAGGATTGTCTCTTTGATGACTGTAGATTCTGCCAAGTTGACAATCAGTACCAACCAACCAGGACAGAGAGCAAAAGCTTGATGATAGAAGCACAAACATCTGGCTGTAGAAGTCCATTCTTACCCTTCCGTGGACTGGCTGTATAGGGCCACGCAAAGCCCTTTGTCTTCTCAGAGCTGCAATGTCATCAACTGGAAAGTGAGAAAGTTGATGAGTTGTCTGGGAAGATTCATTCCAGCTGTGACAGCCTGTTGTCTCCTTGGCTCCAGGCGGTTTCCCAGACTACACTCTGGGGTGTTCCCAGTCATTTTTGCATTAGCAGTTGCTCTGCGGTAGGACTCAGTGCCTCTGGATCATTTACCCTTCTCCACTGTTCCAGGCTGCTGCAGGCCAGGGCAGCTGAGAGAAGCCAGAACTCCCTGTGAGCTCAGGTGCTACACAGGGTGTTTCCACAGCACCCCCAGGACATACGTATTTGCTGCTTGATGAATGCTCCTTCTTCCATGGATTTTCTGAGGAAGAATCAACGTGGAAAGTCCCTGATATTGCAATCAGACCTGATACAAAAACAAAAGAAAAAATAAGGCAAAAACTCTGAGCCCCAAAATCCCATGCACAAATCTTGCATTCTTCACTGGGCCTTTATGGACAGGCTTCTCTGAGGGGGTTGGGGGCAGAATGCTGTGTCTTAGTTTCCTGTGCCCAAATAAACAAACACACTCACCCCATCCTAGATTTAAGACTCCAGGTTTGTTTCTGGCACCCTTTTGCCTAAAAGTTTCTGTATTAAATAAAACAGAAATGTTTAGCAAATCCCAAGAAATTCCTTATTTAATGGAAAAAAGAGATCCCCAGGCTTATGTTTCAAAATGTGATTTCCGTGTTCCCTTGCGTTAAGGCAAGGTCGCCTCACCAAATCCTCAGCTGTCTGGTTTTTTTTTTTTTTTTTTAAAGCGCCTGTATTTAGCCCCAAGAACATATTTTGAGTACTTATGGTGGACAGGATTTTCCTCTAAGCCCCGTGGGAGGGATAGATGAGATGAATGGCCTACCCTGTGATTTCCTCGTAAAGGTTGCAATAGAAACCTTAGGTGCTTTAGCCCTGGTCTGCAGGCACTCTTGTCTTCCCCGTGTGCTGAACTTTCTATACCATGCAGTACTGCACCCGAGCGTGTGTACATCTTCCTTTATGGGCACATATGTGCACACAGGGGTGGTGGCCAGAGGTAGATACCAGGGGTCTTCTTTTGTCACTCTCTACTTGTTTTTTGAGACAGAGACTCTCACTGAGCATGGAGCTGGAGCGTATAGATTCAGCTGGACTGACTGACCAGGTAGCCCAGGCTCCTCCCGCCTCTGCCTCCTCTATTCTAATATACACATGTGCCCCTGAGCCTGACTTTTTTTTAACATGGGTGGTAAGGATCTGAACTCAGGTTCTCCTGTTCGCTCTGAAACTACTTTACCAACTGAGCTATCTTCAGAACTGCACAGTATTGCACTTTTATGGGGACATCTGTCCCCCTTCGTAATGGGCTGGATGCCAGCGGCCCGTCTCATCAGCTGGGCGTGACATCGGGGAATAGCTCTGGATTCTATTTGCTTTTCTCTCTGTCTCTATTTGCTTTTCCTTTCTTCAGAATCTTTGAAGACTACATTATCTTTTCATTCACCTTATGTCTCTGACAGTCCTAGCCTCATTTCCACTCCTAGAGTTTTGGAGTTTCTTTATTATAACTGCAATATATGGTTATTGTTAAGAGAAAGAATCAGAGAGGGAGAGGGAGAGGGAGAGGGAGAGAGAGAGACTCTTTAGGAAGGAATTTAGAAAACTATAATAAAGTCCTACTACAATAAGCTTACAGCTGTTAATATTTTAGATTTCTAAATGCATGTTTCTCAGGGATGGCCAGTGAGTGAGGGCACTTGTTACCAAGCCTTATGACCTGAGTTTGGTCCCCAGAACTCACATGGTGGAAGAAGAGAATTAATTCTTGAAAGTTGTCCTTTGACCTCCACACGTATGCCACACAACTCATCCACCCCCCACCACCAAAAACCAAATAAATGAAAAAAAGTATATTTGTCAAAGCCAAGCTTTATGACTATGTACACACCTGTAACCTCAGCACTTGGGGACCAAGGAGAGACAAGAGGATTTCTGACGTTGCTGGCCTCCAGCCTAGCTCCAGCTTCAATGAGAGATCCTGTCTCAGGCGATTAAGGCAGAGAGTGATACAGCATGCCACCCAGCACCCTCTTTGACCTCCTTGCATGCAGAGGCACGCACATCCAGACATACGTGCATGTATTGTACATATACACATATCATACATAAAAATAAAAAATGTTTGTCTGTAGCTATTTATCCTCTACCCTTGCCAATTATGAGAATTTGCAATTGGAAAATAATAACATCACTAAATAACATATCCTTCAATCATCAGGAGCTTGCACCAATCAGACATATGAACCAGGCAGTTATTTTAACCACTTCCTGCACACTAGACTTAGCATAGGTCCATCTTTATACTTCAGAACCACCTTTAAGGCTGCTACTGTTGCATGCACCTGGCACTAGGCTGCCTCTGGGGACGTGGAAATTAAGATACTGGCTTACCTTGGGGAGAGAGTTGAGGACACTGGATCTCCAGATGTGTCTTGTTTGCTACCATGATTCTCAAATGAGGAGCCAACCTCAGTGGCACAGAATAGCCCAAGAGGTGCAATTTCCAGGTGACAGCATAGAAGGACGGAGAGAAAACTCCCCAAGAGAAACCGACTCTTGACCTGGTTCTGTTGTATGTGTGTGTGCTTGTTCATGGTGTGCAGGTACACCTCTGAGGAGTGCCCATGTGTGTAGGTGCCTATAGAGTCCAAAGACAACCTCAGCTGTTATTCCTCAGGTTCCATCCACCTTTGTTTTGAAGACAGGATCTCTCACAGGCCTGCTGTTCATCGGGTAGGCTAGACTGGCTGACCAGCGAGTTCCAGGGATCCTCCTGTCTCTGTCTCCCCAGCATTGGGATTCAAGCATGTGCCACCACATCCAGATTGTTTTATATGGGTGTTTTATATGGGTCCTCATGCTTGTAAGGCAAGCACTTCACTCCCTGAGCCGTTTCTCCAGCCCCTTGGTCCACACCTTGAAAGACCAAATGAGGTGGGGAAGGAAGTCGGTTGGGTGGAGAAGGGAGTGACTGCTGTAGGAAGAGTGACCACCACCAGAAGGGGGAACCTGATGGGGCTGGATATGTCCCAGGGCTTTTCCACCCTGAGTTTAGGATGCCTCCAAAGACATGGCAGGAGTTACACCTGAGAATCTCGCAGAAGACATAGAGGCCTTTGATGCCATGTCAAGGAGGGTAACCACATTTCAAAGTCTTGATACATGGAGGCCTGTCCTCAAAAGACAGAGCTTGAGGCAGTCCATGGTGGCATCTGTGAGGAGCTAGGAGCAATGGAATTCAGAGAATTGAGGATTTGGGGAGCAGTTGGTAGAGGATGATACTGAGCTTTGTAGGCACAGCAACAGAGACTTCTGTTGATTGCTAGCCCAGAGCCTTGCTCAATGTCTGGGACATACTAGGCACTCAGTATTTGTACACGTGAAAGAAGATTCTTGCTGTAGGAATCCAAGATAGGAATGCCAAGTATGGGGCCTGTGAGACAGAAGACAGAGACCCCGTGAGAAGCATATTTAGAAAGGGACACGGACAGCATGAGCTTTGAAACCAAGCGCCCAACACACCACGTCTTTAGCCAAAAAACTAGAGTGTGGCTTTTAAGAAGATATTCATCTTTAGGGACTGATTGGCCAATGGAATGTTTCTAGACCCTTCTAAACTTTAATCTCTGCTTTGTGGATTGCATAGTTTGGTTCTATTCAATGGGTCCCTTCTTCCCCCAAATGCCACCTGTGAAATCAGTTAAACACCATACTGTTTTAATGTGAAAATATTTCCTGAAATCCAGTGTATAAATTAATAGCTCTTTGGAGAGTCGGATAATCTAATTTCCCTTCTACAATGCGTTCATTCACGTGTGCTCCATCAGTATAGGGTAGGTTATGAATCAACTGTTTCTGAAGGATTATATCCCATAATAAATGTCAGTATGAGCCCTGATGGATCTCTTGTGGCATCAAGAATTGTGAATTCATTTAGAAACTTAATACTAATTGTGTCTCTTTGATCACCTTTGATTTCCACTGTATACCCAGCACTTACCAGAAGGTGTGGGACAAGCAAAGTAATAAATGTCCATTCCATGAAGGACTTCTCATGCTTTAAAAATGCTCCTCTGAGAAAGCGTAGAGTGGTCAGACAGAACTCCTGCAGTTCAGACAAGCACTGACTTAAGAGACAAAGCGAGGATTTTAATACCTGATTGAGTAACAGGAGTTCCCTCTGCATTCTAAAACCATGGCACGTAGTAGGCAGTGGTGTGTACCCACCGTTCTGAACAGCCCTGCTGGAGTCATGTCTGATGGTGAACCACAGCTCTTAGTTCGAGCCTATGTCTCGGGCAGTGATGTATCCTTCACTCACCGAGCCATCTTGACAGTCTTGCTAATGTATGACTCTCAGACTATTTGCTAGAAAGCTTAAAAATAGAAATGTCTGATCCACTCTCAACAGGTAGGAAGACCTGTAATTTGGTACAGATTTCATGTTTGGCTTCATATTACTATTGATTTCAACAGATCTCCCACATACTTGAAATTTTGTGTGACTTTTTTTTCTTTACATATTTTTGTAAGTCGCCTTAAATTCTTTTTGAATATAGTAGCTGACAAAAAAGAACCTACTGAATAAATAAGAATAAGAATGAATGCCTTCACATACCCAGAAATGTACTGAAAATAATTGTTTGCTTATTTTGTTTTTAATAAGTTATATTGAAAGTCTTTCAGTGAGTGAAGTATGCACATGAAAATGCCCATATTCTGGAAAGATTTGCCATCTGGAAAGTCTGCAGTTACCTTTGTGACCGCTAGATGATGCTCTATCATTTTCCTCTCTAAATGGATCCAGTTACATGGGCTCTTCCCAGAGAATTGTGGGAAATTTATACATGACTCCTCTACACCATAAAATGTTGGTCTCTTTTACATGGATTTAGATGCACAAGCATTTGGCAATGCAATGAAAGAAGTCTGGGTGGAATCATGGTATGGCAACCTCTGTACAGGTGGATCTGGCCCTGAGCAAGTGTCACAATGAAGATGAGTTCAGACTTACAGGAAGCTAAGTTTATTCTTTTATTTAAGCTACCTCTCACTCTGGAATTATACTTGCCCTTATTATTGTGATGTTAGAATGTCTCTGTGAAATAATAGTAAGAATTACACAAAAGTTACACCTTTAAAAAAATTATTACCTATCCAGTTTAGTAGCACATGCCTAAAATATCAGCACTCAGGAGGCAAAAGCAGGCAGATCTCTTTGAGTTCGAGGCCAGCCTGCTCTACACAGTGGGTTCTGGGCCAGCCAGGGCTACATAGTGACACCCTGTCTCAAAAGAAGAAAAAAAAAAATAAGTCTTTTACTTGACAATTTGCAATTCAGTGCCTACTAAAAACCATGCTAGGAAAATGGTTCAAGGGTTAAAGAGACTGTCTTTTCTCCATCTCTGGTTGGGATTTCTCAGTCTACTCTTGGAGCAAGTTAGAATCCGGAGTCTCGGAGCACAGCGCTCTCTGCATATCACCTCTGTTGAACTGCATTCTGTGCTCTTACCTTTTATGAAGCAGCCGATGAAAGTGGTCCTTCTGCTTGTTTTATGGGGACGCTACTTTTGGGACACTCTTTCACACAGCAGTGTACCTTACAGCCCTGTGTGAGGAAGTTTTAGGAATCTTTCTAATGTCTGGACACTTTGTCTTTTCTCCTCTTTCCAAATAACAAGGTAACCTGTTACCTTTATGACCTCAGTGCCTACAGGCTCAAGTTCAGATTTTATACTCAGCCAGAACAGCTTTATTTTTCCTTAAGATGAACATGCCTCTGTTTCCTGGTTTCTTCTTTTTACTAACTTTATAACATCTTTATAATAAGGCCTCCCCCAAAGCCAGGGTTAAAATGATAGTCAGTCTTTAAATACTTATATAATAACTATTTGTGAAAAGTATTGGATTATTCAGTGTAAACTATAAATCTTCACATTCATAGAGCACATATCATTATTAATCCCACTAAAAATTGCTTTATACCTCATTAAATACTCTTCTTATTCTAAATTACTTCATCGTGGGCCAGCAAAATGGCTCAGTGAATAAAGATGCTTGCCATCAAGTCTGATGATCTGCGTTTGATCCCCAGGATCCGGATGGTGGAAGGAGAAAACTGACCTCCAAAGTTATCTGTCCTCTGACTTCTACATGCACATACATACACGCACTCACAATAAGTAGATAGATTTTACAAATGTGATAAAGATGGTAAAAGGTATTCATCTTTTTTCTTGAACTCACTCACTTCTTGGGGAAGAAACTATCTTATATGTTGTTTGTCATCTCTCAATATTACTAGGACCGTATGAAGCATAAGTCATGTTCAATGAATATTTACTGATGGACTGATCTGTGAATTTGTGTGTTCTGGGGTTTTAGAAATGTTTTGCCAGAGGCTAAAGGAGGTGGACAGAGGACAGGAAGTCTGCCTCTCGAGTGAGTCTCTGAACTTCTCTCTTGTTGGACATGATAGCTAAGTTCACCAGAGTTTGAGACAGGACATTTCAGAAGGTGGTAAATGAGCGTTTTCACTTCCTGGAGGTAGATGTAAATGTGATGTCGTGGAGAAGTTTTCAAGATGGAGAAAGGCTTTGTAAACTGTCGAGTCTGTGAGATCATGCCTCTTTCTTTAAAGATATTTAGCTTTATGAAAGCTCTCCGTGCTCTAACTTAGCTGTGAGGGGGCTGAGTTGGCATTTAGGAAAGCCAGTTTGGATTGGGAACTGTGTGAGCAGCTGTGAGACCTCCAGGTGGTCTTCTGGGTGGGAGTTGGTGGGCACCAACATCCGGCTGAGTGCTATTTTATCAGTTGACTTCAGGGTTGCTGGGATATAGGAGAAATGAGACTTCTTGTTCTTGCTGTTATTGTTACTGTTGTTGGTGTTGTTTTTATTTGAGATATGAGCTCATGTAATCAAGGCTTGCTTCTGAATCACTATGTAGCCAAGTGCTGGGGTTAACTGTGTGCACCACCATGCCCAGTTTATTAAGCACAGGTTGGAACCCAGCCTTTTACATGCTAGGTCAGCGCTCTACTGGCTGAGCCATGTCCCCAGCCCTTAATGATCATTACTGATGACAACTTGCTTGTAAGTATGATACTATCTGCATTCTGTTCATCAGTTTCTTTTCACTTTACTTTTTAAAATTTAAAGCTTGGGGCAGGAGAGATGTCAAAGCAGTTAAAAGCATTCTCTGCTCTTGCAGAGGACCTGGGATCGATTCCCAGCACCCAAATGGTGGCTAACAACAATCTGTAACCCCAGTTCCAGGATGGCTAATGCCCTCTTCTGACCTCCTTGGGCATTGCATAACATGGGTGCACTTACAGACATGCAGGCAATACATTCATACACATAAAATAAAAATAATAAAACATTAATAGTAAAATTAAAGCTTTATGAATCACATCTATGAGAACATTTTTGCTCTTTTGTTTTTAGTATAGTCTTAAGTATGTAGGAAGTAATAACCTAAAGAAGATAGATAAACAGTCATCTGATAGACTAAATATTAAAGAGAAAGGGTGTGGGTAGGTTAAAAGCCGAGGCACCATTCATTGAGAGAGTGGAGAGTATCCTCTCTGCATTGTGGATCTAGGACACTTTTGTCAAAGATCACCTGACCATAAATACAGAGCCTTTTTTCTGAGCACTTCATTCTGCTCCAAATATCTGACTTGATGGCAACCTCCAGCATAGTTTGAGGTCAGGAAGTCTACTGCCTACAGCTTTGCTCTTCTGGCTCAAGATCACCCAGCTGGGCCTTTTATAAGTTCATAGGAATTTAGGGAATGTTTTATCAATTTTATGTGAAAATTTTCAATTTGATAGGGACAGTATTGAATCTCTGGACCACTTTAGTAGTGTGGAAGCATCAGCTCTCCCAGTCCACAGACATGGGACGCCTTACCATTTGTTTTCACACTCAATTTCTTTTATCAGTGCTTTACAGTTTCTGTTTTGCCACCTTGGTTAAATTTGAGGGTGTACTTCTTTTTCGTCTCTTCTTTGGCTTATTGATTATTTAGGAACACATCCAGATGTGTTGAATTCATGCCTAATTTTCTTCCTGTTATTGTTTTTTTTTTCTCCTATGATCTGTCCTAGGGTAAGCCCCTGTATACATTTGGTAAAATATGTATTCTATGACTGTTTGGTTCATATAATTTTTAATGTTAATCAAGTTTATTGTCTCCTTAGGAATTTTCTGTCTCAGTGATCTATACATTGTTGAAAGTAGTGATTTGAAATCCCCTGCTATAATTTTATATTTTATTTATTATCTCTATGTGTATGAATGTATTCCCTGTATGTATGTAAGCACACTCATGGAGTGGAGATCAGAAAAGGGCATCTGATCTCATGGAACTGGAGTTACAGACCATGTGGAGTTAGCCACCATTTGGGGGCTGGAAATGGAACCTGGGTCCTCTGCAAGAGCAGCCAGTGCTCTTAACTGCTGAGCCATCTCTCCAGCCCACCCCCACCCCACTAGTATTTGATTGCTATCTGTTTTTCTCATTGATGCTGTTATTATTTGCTTTATATATTTAGTTGCTCAGATGTATACTTATAGTTGTTATATATTGATAAGCTGAGTCCTTCATATTATTATGACTTTTCTGGTCTCCTGACACTTTCTGACTTAAAGTCTGTATTTTTGGGTAAAGATAGCCACTCCTGCTCTTCTGACAGCTCTCCTTCTTTTGTATGGAATATCTTTTTTCATTTCTTTATTTTCTGCCTACATGTATCATTAAAGTTAATGTGAGTCATAAGTAGAGGAATGATTTGATTTTTTAATCCAATCCATCCAATTCATGTCTATTCTATGTCGCTGTTGTTAAGTCTCAGGCTTTACTATAAAATTTTTATTTTGGGCTATTTTAGAGTTCCTTTGTCCTCTCTCTTACTGACTTTGTGATTTTGGGTTCTTTGTAACTGTGTGCTTTGACTGCACTCTTTGTCGTTTGTCTATGTCCTACACATTTTATCTTGTAATCACTGTGTCATTATTTCATTAACTAAGCTTTCTCTCCTTTTTCTCTGCTCCTTGCAGGATCCAGTAATACATATTGATTTCACTTGATCCAACTTATAATTCCTATAGGTTTTCTTCATTCTTTCCTGTATGTAATGTTTATTTCCCTAACTAATTATTTTAAATAACTTTTTTTAAGTTCACAGAGTCTTCTGCATTATTGTCTGCTACTGAAGCTTTCTATTAATGTTTTTTAGTTCAATCACTGTCATTTTAGCTCTAGGGATTCTTTTCTATGGTCTCTTCTTATTTATTAAAGTTCTCATTTTTAATATATTATTTTTCTGATCTCATTTAATTGTCAGTCATTTAATTGTTAATTAAATGCTCCTTTATGACTTATTGAACTCTGTAATGATTATTGCTTTAAATCATCAGGAAGTTCATTAGTCTCCATTTTTTTAAAGTGGGTAACTAGTACCTTATTAATTTCTTTTGACATGTCATGTTTACTCAGTTTACCATAATCCATGTAGCTTTGCATTGGTGTCTATACAGCTAAAGGAGCAGATACCTCCTGCAGTCTTCACAGAAAGAAAAGACCTCTCCTGGCTAATGGACTACCTTTGTGAATGTGATCAGCTATGGTTTGAGCCAGTCAGCAGTCAGATCCAGGGCTGCCAAGCCTGCCACCAGGGTTACTAACATGTGTGGCTTCCACTCCTGAGTATGCTTCTGCTGAGTCTCTGAAAAAGTCTCAGAATGGGCAGGTCTCCCTCTAGACCATGATAGAGTGAAAAAGTACGCAAGCCATGAGACAGTTCTTGGGTCCAGGATTGACAGGCCTCTTGTTAGGGCTGGGGGTCAAGTATGCATGTGGTTTCTCCCAGGACATTTGGAGGGGTCTGTGGTTGTACAGAACTACTCATAGACTTCAGCAGAGTAGAGCTAGAGCTGGGTCAATGGACTGCTGCAGAGAACAGCAGTGCTGTTTAAAGTAGGTGAGCCCTCTTGGGCTCATGGAGTATATGGCTTCTTCCTGGGTTCCTTAGTTGAAAGGGGTTTAAGCTGAGTCCATAGGAAGACATATTGCTTCTAATCCACATCTGGGACCATGGTTAGGTCTCCCTTCTCAAAGCAGCCTCCTTGGTGCTAAGCTCCAGTGGAATTTTACAGCCTTTCCTTGGATATCAGAGCTCTTGAGACGGCACTGTTGTCATGCATAGATCCCACATATTTATTTCTGTGGAAGAACATGGGGCCTGGACCATCTCCTCTGCCAACTTGCTGTTACCTTCTCAATATAAATATATTATACCATTGTTTCTTGAGGTCACAAAATGGCTGGGCTTCCTATTTGGGTCTCATTAGTCTAAAATCAAGGCGTCCACTAGGCAGCCATCCTCATCTTAAGCTTAGAGCCTCCGAAGCTCATCAGCTGATGGTGAAATTCATTTCCTTGAAGCTGAAGGACTGAGAGTCTCATTTCTTTGATGGCTGTCTGCTGAGGAGTGCTCAAAGAATCCTGCAGACAACCACTTTCTTTGTTATATAGCATCTTTTATGTTCAAGCTAGAAATGGCCAGTTCTTATTATTCTCAAACCTGAGACAAGCTGGAGAAAACTCTCAGTTCTGTATGTGTGTGTGTATTTACATAGCATGTACATGTACAGGTTCATGTATAAGGAGGTACACATGTGTGCACATGCACAGTGTGGAGGCTAGAAGACAACTTTGGGTGTCATTCCATAGGTGCTGTCCATTTTGCTGTTTTTGTTTTTGGTTTTTTTGAGTCTTTAACTGGCCTGGAACTCATCAAGTCGGCTAGGGTGGGCAGCAAACCCCGGAGTCTGCCTATCCTTACCTCCCCATCACTGAGCTTTCACCCAGGAGTCTGCCTATCCTTACCTCCTCATCACTGAGCTTTCACCCCGGAGTCTGCCTATCCCTACCTCCTCATCACTGAGCTTACAAGTGAGCATCACATTTTTACATGGACTCTAGGAGATCAAATATAAGCACTTTGCTGACTAAGCCATCTCCCCAGCCCAATTCTCTGCTTCTGAAGGGGTTGTGTGATTAGGTCAGGTCAGGGAGATAATCTGCATGTCTGAGCATCAACTGTACCATTTTCCATAGTCTGTCATGGACGTGCAGCCCACGGCACTCACAGCCTTTGGATTGGTTACAGTATACCTGAGAGCAGAGTGGGGATCTGCGGATCATCTTAGGATTCTGCCTTCCACATGATTCCAAATTTCTCTCAAGGCCCAGCTTATCAGAACTCACAAGTTCAGGTGAAATATACGCACCCCTTCTCTGCCCTCTTGACAATTTTCAGTGCACGTCCACAGCGGGACCTCCTTTCAAAAAGTTTATGTTAAATCACACTCTCAGGGGCTGGAGAGATAACTCAGCAATGAAGAGAACTGGCTGCTCTTACACAGCATCAGGGTGCAATTCCCAGCACCCACATGGTAGCTAATGACCATCTGTAACCCAGTTCCAGGGGGCGTTCAGAAGCCCTTTTCTGGCCTCCGTGGGCATTGCATACACAGGTGCACTTACATACATACAGTCAAAGCATACACAAAATAAAAAGTAATTAATTAAACCATATTTTCATGGCCAGTGAGATGGCTCGGTGGGTAAAGTTGCTTACCACCAAGCCTAATAACCTGAGTTTGTTTCCTGGGACCCACATGATGCCGGGAGAGAACCAATCTCTGAAAACTGTCCTCTGACCATACGGGTACTGTAACATGCATGTACCTATACACATACATGCACATGTTTATATAGATATACACAGTTACATAGACAAACATACATGCACATACCATATATAATACGTACACATATATACTTATACATAAACACACATATATACATACACATGGCATATACACACTCACACACAACAAATAAAATGTAAAAAGTTAAAAATTAAACCACATGTTCTTTTCATGCCTGAGGAAATGGAGCTGAGTGAGGTTACAAGAGGAGGAAGGTGAGAAGCGCAGTGGCTGAGATGTGGGACTTCTTGACTCAGACAAGAACTTTCACTACAGCATGTCTCTATCGTCAAGAGTCTTGTCGCTGGGAGAGCGCAGCAGCATTGAGGATTTGGAGGAAACTGAATAGGGGTGCTTTTCAACGCAGCTTATGTTGAAGGGCAGCAACGGGCTGGGAAAACAACGATGGGAAAATGAGGATCAAGTATCCAGAAAGGGAGGAAAAAGAACAGAAAGGCAGGGAGCACTGTTTGAAGATGGTAGAACAAGCCAAGGGTGTTGGGGGGCAGGAGGGCAACCTGCCAGAGGGTTCGTGGATGAGTGTTGACAGTCTGTTCAGGGAGGTGGCTGAGTCCCTGGAGCTTTGTGAGAGAGATCCCGGAATTTGCTGTAGGATGGTGTGCATTAGGGACTTGGGTGGTTTTGGTTTTGTTTTATTTGGTTTGGTTTTGGTTTGTTCACTACAGAGTAATTTTAAATATCAGTATGTAGTGGAGAGGTAGAGGTTCACATAGTCTAACCGTTTATTCATCCAGCAATTCTGCGTCTAGGAAACACCATAGGCCGGTTAATGGTTCACAAAATAAGTTCAGTGGGTTTTCACTGGCATTTGAAATGTGAAAGAAAATGGAATTGAGTCAAGTAAAAGACAGAGTAACATCTTATTTCTCAGAATAGCTCCATTTGTACATGTGTGCATACATATTGTGTTTTCTGTGTGATATACCATAGGGATAATTTGGAAAAGTTGGAAAAACACTGACTGTCCAAAGAAACTCTTACACATTTGTTCCCACAGACAAGTTCAGTAACATTGCTAGCAGCACTGTTTATAATCACCAGTAATTAGAAACACACTTCTCAGTGTCCACCCTCAGGAGAATAGGTAAGTAAGTTGTAGATTATGTGTGTAATGAAGTACAGAAAACAGTAAAAGCATAGACAAAACTAGAGCCATATGTATCACTGTGGACAAAAAAACAGATGAAATTTAAAACTGGTTTCTGACTTGCGAATATATACTCTAAGATGTATACACACTTTTAAACATGTGAAACAATACAAAATTATTTCTAGATCTATGTATATTAGTAGGAATAGAAATGTGCTTGAAAATGTTAGATGTCAACTTGAAAGTCATGGTGCTGGCTGATGAAGAGAAGAGGGAGTCAGGAAGGACTTTCAGTCGCATGGGATATGTAGACCTGTTGGGTCATCACAGGGCTGATGTTGAGAACACAGGTGTTTGTGGTAGCCCTAGTTACCGTTGTCAGCAGACTTGAAGTAGTCCTTAAGACCATCTTGTAGAGCAGAATCATGGGACTGTTCATGAGCCAGTACAGTTCTGATGTGGAGACTTCCAGTAGCCTGATTCTGAGACTGTATGTGAGAAGGGGCCAATCTCGTACAACAGTGTATATGAAAGCAGTAAGAACAGCACTGTGCATCGTGGGAAATCATTGCTACTGATATGTTCTCACTTTATTGTCTCAGAATAGGCAGGGCAGTCGTTTATTAATATTATTGGCCTCAGAAAACTGATCATTCCACGTGCAGTGCCCCAACACACAGCTGAAAATCCTTCTTAGCCCTTTTCCCTGCTTGTCCATAGTAAGGCACAATGCGAAGTGGAGCTGGGCATTGAATCTGGTCAGCCCTAGATTTTCCAAGTCTTCCAAGGTTTGTACACTGGGCTGGTTGGCCCAAACCCAAGCATCATTCTTTAAATCTCCTTCTGTTGTTCATTTGTGTGTGTCACAGCCATATGACCATGTGATAGAATGATCTTGATTATGCAGACAGTCAGTTTCATTTCTCACCAAAGATGCATATTTCTGTAACTATGCCCTTGGCTCACCCTCTTCTCTGGGATGGAGGAACAGGTCATCACCTGGGCTTCCTCACTGGCCATATGTGTGACAGATACTGAAAGGGTGACTTTGAGGTAGCCCCCTGGTAGGTTCATGTGGGCAGAGCTTTAGAAGATGTCTCAGGGCAACTGTTGGAAGCATGAAGCTCAGAGCAGTCTTCTATAAGAGTATTTGCAACTTGCTCACAAGTGAGGATAGTTGTTTAGACTGAGGTCAAATGTTTTCCTTAGGAGGAAAAATGCAACCAACCCAGGTATCTTCTACATATCCCAAACTAACAAATAGAAGAGTGGGTGTGTAACAAGAAAGAAAAGAATAAACAAATGGTATGGTCCCAAAGTGGTTTGACTATATAAATAATGGAAGAAAAAAGCAGAACAAATATTTACAGGCCTGATGTATGACAGGCACCTTGAGGTTCAAGGAACATTATCTCATGTGGTTTGTTTTCTCAACAATCCTGAAAGGCAAGTGCTACTGAGGGAAAAAGAGAACTAAGACATTAGCTTGTACGTCAAGGTCGCTGGCTAACACTATGTGTAGCAGCCAGGTTTGAGCTAGGACTTTGCTCCATAGCTCACAATGGAAAGAATGTGCTTTAAAAGTCAGTGTGTGGTTACCATGCGGAGAGAAAGGTTGTGGAGGGTCTGGGATCCTGCAAGATGACACTTGATTCTTCCCACAAGGAAACCATTCAAGGTTCTGCAGTTGATGATGACTGAGAGGAATGGTCTATTCTTACATGTTTCCATACAGTGTGAGGTGCATGACACAGTGACAGAGGAAAGGCTATTGGAATCCCCCAAGTGCTTCTCCACCCTGGAAACCATCAGAGTGTATTGATTGTTAATTCAACTTGCTAGCCTAAGAGTCAGCTAGAGCCTAACTGCTAAGTCACCGCACTATGGAGGTGTGGAGGGATGCAGAGTGCCTGGCACCACAGGTTATAAATCATAACAGGGGCTCCTGTGGAAACTGTGTCCCCTTGGTAGTTGGGTTTTCATCTACAGAACAGTGACATAATGTACGCGGGATAGAGTGGCTTTCCTGAGTAAGTCTGGAAACCCAGATACTACCTAAGAAAAGTATCTATAAACAGACATAATGTGCCTACAACACCTGAAGAATATTGATCATTGAGGTCTTGAGAGTATTCACTGGCTGAGAAGGAAAGAGAATTGGCATTTAGTCAGCAGCCTTACAGAGCAGGTGCCCAGCTGGGTGGTCTACAAACACTCTTTTCCAATTTCAACTTAGCTCTGAGAAGTCATGAAGAACAACATCCTTACTTAAGTCCTATAAGTTGTTAGACTTATGTGATATGTTAGAACCAAAAGGAAAATTTCATGTGGTCTAAGTCTGGGGGAATTCATAGTTAAAAGAGAGAAAGAAGCACACAGAGTATGTTTTATGCATGAAGAATCTACAGAGAGCCTAGAAATAGAAGTGGGTAACTCATTCTCTCTTGGGAGGGAGGGAACTTGGGGGTTCCTTCTCTGAAGAGGTGACATCTCAGCTGGGTATTTTTTAAAAAAAAAGGAGTATTTACAGCTATGTCTGAAATCAGGCAATCCCAGTGGGAGGAACTGAGTGGGTGGGGATGGTGTGAACCAGGGAAGTTTGGTGTAGAGGACAAGGATGAACTAAGTTTGAAGACATGCCACATCCTTACTAAACTAAATACATAGGCTTCCCTTTAACTAGTTGGGTTAAACTGATAGAGATAGGTAGAGGGTGATATGGGAAAGGAACCATGGGCAGAAAGACCCAAAAGTCAGGTAAAACCAAGTAATAGAGCTAGAGCTTTAGACATTCCAAGACCCTAAAATTGCATATGTGAGTACATAGATCTGGAGGAAGTAGGTACATCCTTTTCTAGTTACTGTACTTCCAAAGAATCCTGTTAATAATCAACTGCAAATGTTCTTTAGTGGAGAACATTCCTCCTTGAATTATTAGACTGCTCCATTGTTCTCAACTCCTCAGTCTCAATGCTCTCCACCTAAAGATGGAGAGGCCCTATTATACAGTTCTGCAGATAAGGAAACCAAGTGCCAAAAAGGTTAAGAAAGTTAACCAAGGTCTGCATAAGTGACCAGGACTGGTTCTGAGTCTATATGCATGACTATACACATTGGTGCACCCAAGAAGAACAGCAAAGCTTTTCACCAGTGACTCATCAAGCATCTCCTAATGTTGAAAGCCAGGTCACGAGTCCCAAGGTTCGACCTCCTCACTGCTCTTTTCTTTTTCAGTAAAGACTGTTTTGTGTTGTGTTTTAAATCACAACCAGAATGTCCTTGAAGTCTTCCTTTCTGTGTTTGTGTTTCTTATGAGAATTCATTCCTTCCTTTATTAAAACCATGTCTGTGGATACATCACTGTGTCTGTGGCGATGAGTGAAATGTGGAGGTTACTTCTGTTTTGCTGACTGGCTTGAGGGGCAAGTGGCCTTCCGCAAATAACACGGTGTGTGCCACCCTACTGTGGCCGGGTATGTAGTCAGCACTGTGACATCATTGTGGCTTTCTCTAGTCTCCAAAGACAAACACATGAGCATTATCCAAAAGTACTTTTCTTAGGAAAAAACTGAAAATCTTACCCCACATTCCTGAAATGGCCATCTGTTTCTCCAGTACAATAAATACAAGTGTCTATCTTCTAGGTGTGGTGAAAGCATTGGCTAAGAGTTCTATACTGTATAAATTGTGAGTAGTTGAGATTGTCTGTCTGTCAAACTAAGGCTGGCTCCACAGGGACCACTAAGATATTTAGCTCTGTCTGGTTCCTCCAGATTGATTCACTTTGGGCAACTCTTTGAATTCTAAAGTTCCCTAGTGTTGAGTTCTAGGCTGATGTTTGTTTGGATGAAGCTATTCAGACTCAATTTGGCCAAGCTGTCAGCTGTGAAACCGGTTTCTGTTTGTTTCCTCTTTTTCCTGGTTAGAATCCTGCAGGTTTCCTAGCTGGAGTGCATTGCTCTGTTGGGAGGAAGAGAGAAGTCCTCTGGAACAGAAAGAGGTACCAGTGTCTCAGTGGCCCCCAGAGTGACCCTGGCCCTCCATCCTTGGAATGCTGTTGTTTCAAAGCTACAGCCAGAGAGGGGGTAAGGACGTAGGAAAGGAGCCAAAGAACGTTGGAGCCAGGAGCTTTAGGGAGCTAGGCTGGGTGAGGCGAAGAAGAACTCTTGCTAAACCAAAATATTTAACTAGATTTCACTTTTTTCTTTCAACTGAATTCCTCTCTTGGAAGTTCAGCTTTGAAGTTGTTTCTTTACTCATTGTTCCAACAATATTGTGCTTTTAATCTTGTTTCTTGGGTGGAACCAAAAACTATTTAGATTATTTTGAAATTATAGCATCAAATTTCTCAAATTCCTGAATGTGTTTTTTATCATAGGCTTTCCTTGATACTACCCAAACCTTTCTCCAGTAGGCGGAATGTGTGGAAACAGAGGGACTACCAAACTAACAGCTCGAATCTTTAGCACCTGATAGGTGATAGGTGTTTTACAAGTATTCTAAGAGTTGCTAAGTGGAATATACATGCTGTAGTGTGTGTGTGTGTGTGTGCGCGTGTGTGTGTGTGTGTGTGTGTAAAATAGACACAGCTCTTCTTGACTTTTTAATACAGAGTATTTATACCATGTCTCTATACACAACTGTAAACAGCATAATTTTAAAATTCATTGTAAGAAGAATGAGATTTGAGGATGAAAAATGACTCAGTGGGTAAGATCACTTTCTGCACAAGCATGAGGACCTGAATTTGAATCCCCAGCACCCATGTAAAAAGCTGGGCATGGCCATATGAGTATCAATAACCCCAGCACTGTTGGGATGGAGACAGGATAATGTTGGAACTTGCTGGCCAGCAGTCTAACTCCAGATTCAGTGAAAGACCCTGTATCAAAGGAATAAGGTAGAGGGCATAGAGCAGGACACCAGTATCCTACTCTGGACTCCTCATGTATGTCACAGGTTTACACACACATATGCATACACCACACACATACATATATACGTATGTGTACACGGTCTTAAATTTTCTGTTGCTGTGATAAAATACCCTGACAAAGTCAACTTAAAAAAGAAAGGGTTTGTTTTGGTTCACAGATTCAGAGGAGATACAGTCCCATCAGGGTAGGGATGGCATAATTGTAGGAACATGAGGCTGGGCCTGGCCCATCAAATTGTATCAACAGTCCAGAAACAGAGCACGAACAGGAAATAAGACCAGACTTACTCAAACCTCAAGACCTGCCCCTAGTGGGCTCCCCTACAGTGCTCCACCTCCTAAAGGGTCAATAACCTTCCCAAACGGCACCACCATCTGAGGACAAAACACATGTGCCTAAGGGGACATTTCACATTGAAACCACAGCACGCATGCCGCACGCACACGCACGCACGCGCACACACACACACACACACACACACACATTATCAGAAGAACTGGTCTGGAAGATGAATGAGAAGAGCCTTCAAGGTCAAAGAAGAAAGAACCAAAGGCAGAAGGGCTCCAACCTTGGTAGGTTACAAACGCTAATTGGACTAGGTGTGTCATGAATCTGAAAGACTGGGTAGGGCACATCCCCAAGGCCAAGAGCTTAATCTTTAAACTGGAGGCATGGGTAGGTGTAGAGAAGAGAAAGGCCAGGGGTACACATGGCATCCAGTATAAAGACACTGGGGGATCCATTAGAAAGGCTAGAATTTGACTGAAGGTAGTGGAGAGGGTCACAAGTTTTGCAGAGTCCACCTACTCCAGCCCCTGCTACTTTCCCTTCGATCCTCTACCCTGGCCCGTGTGTGGAGTCCCCACTCACCATCAGTCATTAACCAATGGCTTTGTGGGTATATTGAGAAAGTCCTACCATGTTCTCTAAGCACTCCCACATTAAGCTTGGTGATCCTTTCTGTAATCTTTACTCATTGAATTCCTGATAGTCTTCAAGATGGCAGATGCCTCGGACCAATGCCAAGAACAGCATTTCCATAATTAAGCTTTCAAATGGAGAGTATAACTACTTCACAAATTCTTAGTTTAGAATGTACTGAACAACAGATTAGTTCTGTCTAATACTATGTTTTTGTTCTCAGTCCCTTCCATCTATATAACATGGGATCCAGAAAACCTCATTATTCTTAATGTGCTTCAGGAAGAACCATGTTGTTTTATAATTCCTAGAATGGGAACCAGGCTCAGGCAAGTTTCATTATGCCAGGTGATATTCAAGAATAGCCCTGGGGTCAAATACTATCTCATCTTTGATAAACCAAACCCAAATTAACACCATTTCTGAGTAAAATAATAAAGTTCTATTTCCTTCTTAGAAATCAGTTTGGAGCCAGGCATGGGGGCATGTATACCTTTAATCCCAACACTCAGACTTTGACACCAGCCTGGTCTACATAGTAAGTTCCAGAGATGGCTCAATGGTTAAGAGCACTGGCTGCTCCTGCAAAGGATCTGAGTTAAATTTCCAGCACTAATAACTGTATGTAGCACCCCTTCCAGGGATCTGACCTCTGCAGGTATTTACAGAACACAGGTGCTCTTACATACATCCTGGCAATACACTCATACACATAAAACAGTAAATAAGTAAATAAAATAATTTTGATCTTTCTTTTTTTGAGGCAGAGTCTCCCTGTAGCTCCAGCTAGCCTGGAACTCACTATGTAGTCCAGGCTGGCCTTGAACTCACAGAGATCCACTTGCCTTTGCCTCCTGAGTGCCAGGATTAAAGACATGTACCACCATGCTCCACTAAGTAAAAATATTTTTAAAAGAGAAGAAGAAATAGGTTTTTAGAGGGGCTGGGTTGGTCACTCAGTCAGTATAGTGCTTTCTTTGCAAGCATGAGTACCCAAGTTCAATCCCTGGAACCCATTTAAAAAATAAAAGCCAGCATGATAATCCATACTTGCCACCCCAGGGCTGGGGAAGCAGAGACAGGTAGATCCCTGGGGCTAGCTGGCCAGCTACTTGGTGAGTTCCAGGCCAGCAAGAAACCCTGTCTCAAAAAACAAGGTACTGGCTCCTGAGGAATTGTCCTCTGGCCTCACATATGCACATACACACACACATATATACACACACATAAAAGAAATGCTTTTTAAGACACTGATGAAATTATATGTTACCTACCTTAGGAACAACCTAGTAAGTCTTGACTACATCATAACAGCTTTTCAGCTACTCCAACCTGCTCTTTTTCTCCCCTCTCTGCTCTAATTACACTTTGTCAAAATTCACAGTAAAAACCAACTGAACACTTAGACAAATCCTACTGATACTGAGTATGATATTTCCTGTGACCTCATTTTGCCTCCCAAACTAAAATGTAAACTTTGAGACTGGGAACTGTGGTCTAAATTTCTTAAGAATCTAGTCCATTGTCTTTAGCATGATGTAATGTTATTTAGAGAGTTTGTACAATATAAGTATTGATTAAGGATTGATTGATTCCTGATTTTCTGTATTTTTCCATTCAAGTGACATATGAATGCATGTCCCAGTCACTGAGCTGACATCTTGCATAGGACTCCCTGCTCATCGCTTTTTATTTCCACAGTCACATGCTGACAAGACAAAACTGGCTCCTGCTATCAGAAGTTCTCTCCACACTTGCAATGTTTCCTGTCAGCTCCTAAATTTGAGGATCTGAATCATTCTCCAAGGGAAGAAATCTCCCCACCCCCTGAAGCAGACTAGATCCCTGCCTAGACTAATGCAGACTCATTCCACCCCATCAGTCTAGTGGTATGCACTCCCCTGGCAGGGACCCACTCCATTGGCTCCATAAAGCCTGGTGAGGAGCATTTTATTAAGTAAGAATTGTTCCATTCTCAGATCTCCAGTGGATTCTGGCCACTGGCCCAGAGGAATATATGTGTGTGCACTCAAGGGCAAATGTCGCCTCCATTGTGTGGAGATGACAGCTTTGTGCCTAAAGACTCCAGCAGCAACACAAAGCCCCAGTATCTTCCCCACTTGTGCCCTAGGATGGGAAGCACCTTTTGAGCCCAGAGCCACAGATCTGCTCACCAGGAGGCACTGTGGCCCTCTGTTTCCCTGTAAGTGCTCACAGTTCAGTTTCTGAAACATTCAAGCTGATGGAGGGTCATCTTTCTGCTATGGATCTATCTGATGAAAGCCTATTAGTTTCCCTTCCAAAGTGACTAATTTGAGAAGCAAAAGTATTTTTTAAAGACTAACACAGCAATTAAGATGTTATAACAGTGTGGCCTTGGGAAAATACCACAAATTAGCTCCAGTCAGTCATGTGAATTAGACAGTATTCCATGCAGGGTTGTCATTCACACAGAGAGCCCTGTCCTTATTTCAAGAATTTGCCTTTCCTTCTAAAGTACCACCAGTCTGGTGAGGTCAAATCTTGTTGCTTCACTAGTTCAGGGACCACCTCCTCCAGAAAAACTTCTCTGACTTACATCTTTCCATGAGCTCGCCTCCTCAATTCCTACAGGGTTTTGTTTGCTCTTCTCTGTGAATTCTTTTTATTGTTGCCTCTGTCTGTGTGTATATGTGGGGGAGGGTCGGCATGTATGCACATGTAGAGCCAGAGGTCAACCTGGGGTGTTATTCTTCGGGAACCATCCACCTTTGTTTTGGGACCTAGAGCTTGTGGATGAGGATGTGCTAGCTGACCAGCTCCGTGGATGCTCCTGTCTCCACCCTCAGCACTGGGATTACGGACATGCATCACCACACCCAGACCAGCCCCCTGGATGCTGAGAATCAGATTTGGGCCCTCATACTTGAGTGGCAAGCACTCTACTGATTGAGCCCTCTCCCGGCTCCTTTGTCTCGGGGTAGATACCTGGGTATTCCTCTTCTGTGGCATCCAGGAGGGAAGACCCTCTGCATTGCTCACCATAGCATCCAAGGCACTCAGGGCAAGGATTTGCTTTCTCAATATTCAGGGCAGGTGAGGAACAAAAGAAGGAATAAGTGAAGATTCTTTTTTTCTTTCTTTTTTCTTCTTTTGCTTATTTATTAAGACAGAGTCTCCCTGTAGCCTCAGTTTTCCTAGAACTCACAATGTACACTAGACTGGTCTCCATCTCACAGAGATCCACCTGTCTCTGCCCCCTGAGTGATGGGACTAAAAGCATATACCACCATGCCCTGCTCTGAATATTCTTAAAATTAATCTTTCCCAACCAATTTTTAAGTTTTATTATTTACTGTGTGCACACACATGTATTTATGTTTCTGTGGATGCATACATGCACAGCACATGTATTGAGGTCAGAGGACAACCTGCAATTCTCACTTTCACTATGTGGGGTCCCAGGGATTGAATTTGAGTCACCAAGCTTGGAAGCACATACCTTTCTTTACCCAAAGAATTATCCTACTGAGCCCCTCACAACCATTCTTAAAGACCGCCCCCCCACACAAACTGGATTGTGAATATGGTGCTGATGATGACTGTGACCACCATCACTTAAACATTTGTAGGCACTGTGTTGAGCACTTTACATAAATTATCTGGATCAGTCCCCTGTTATTATATGCATCTTAAAGACAAGGAACCTTCTCTTTGAGTTGGAGACCAGCCTGGTCTACATAGTGAGACCGTGTCTTCAACTTTTTTTTTTTATTAAAAAAAAAAACCTCAGGCTGGAAAGACGGCTCAGAAGTTAAGAGCACTGGCTGCTCTTGCAGAGGACCCAGATTCGATTCCCAGGTTGCACATGGCGATTAACAACCGTCTGTAACTCCAGAGCCAGGGGGGCAGTCTTCTGACTTCTTTGGGCATTCACAACGTGGGTGCACTTACATGCATGCAGGCAATGTACTCAACACACATAAAACAAAAATAATAAATAAAATATTTTTTAAAGTTTAAAGATGAGAAACTTTGGTTTTAAAGAGAATAAATAACCGCAAGAATCCATGAGATCATTAAAGAAGACTGACATTGTCAAAGTGAGATTTGAACTGAGACCCATTTGACTACAAAGTAAGAGCCATCAGTCACCACTGTACTGAAGACTGTCTGTGAATCGTCTCCTTATTCCCTGAAGGCCTAGGCCAAGGATGGTGGAGAGAAGTGGTCCATTTGTACAGTCAGCTCTGAATGGAGCATTTGGCACCTAGAAAAACTCTTGCAGGTCATGTGAGCTTATCTGGACTCTAGGAATTGCCCCCTCAGGGTGTCCATGCCGCTTCCAAGACAAGGGAAAGGAAAAGCAGGGAGCATTCCCAGGATGCAGACTGCACCAGGCATGGCCGTGGGCCTGCCAGGCCCCTTCACTTTGACTACTTTATAAGTGACTGTTATTGCACCAGGCTTTGGTCAATGACTTTGAGCCTAATAAAAATGTCAAACTCATTAAAAAAAGTTTCCAAGACCAAATAAACTCTGAGGAGGCTGTAATCTTTGATGGCTCTAAATTTGCAAATTATAAGAATGTGGAAAAATATAGCTGCCGTGTATGGCACTACTGAAATGTCACTGTTGATTGCTTCCACTTATTGCTTGCGTCATATTGTCATGGAAGCTTGGTTACAAGATCAGAAAATAGCCTCAGAAAATGTTATGGTACTCTTTTTCTTTATTGTGACAAAGCAGCATGCGTGTATGCATACATGCGTGTGAGTGCATGCGTGTATGTGTCTACAGTCTTGTATGTGTCACAAAGCAAAGTCTAGAATAAACACAAATTACCCTGGAGTCATGGCCAGAGTCTCTTTGTATTGGAAGTATTTAAAGTTGAGCTTAAAATGCGTTTGTATTCCTCTTCAGGGTAGCTTAGGAAACCATATGAAAGGCAGCTAGTTATACCAGAGATGCTCCGTGAAGGAGGGAGAGTTTCAGCTGGTCTTGAATGTTGGAGTTCGAGAGAGCCATCTATAGAACAGAAATAAGCTGAGCGTTGAGGGCAGAGACGTGGGGGACAGCAAAGGGCAGGAGTGGTCCAGAGTTAAGGGTATCATTTGGGAGCCTGAGAAAGAACTAGCATCCTGTATGTAATTTACTGAGGTCCTCTTCAATTTTAAATTCTGAGCTCAAAGCTTGGTAAAACTGCGTCTGTTTCCATGATAAGCCTAGAAGAAAAGTTACATTCACTGTAAAAGTCATCGAATGTAGAATCCTACAAATCAGGGCCAGACGGATGGAGGGACGGAAGCAATTACTAATGAGGATGGAATTTCTTTGGGGAATGATGGGTTTACACTGGAACCAGATAATAATGATGGTTATAGGACCACTACAAAAGTGCAACTGAATATACACTTTCAAAGGATAATGTTATGACATATGAATTATATCAGAAAATAATGAGGGAACTGTGACTCAAAGAGATGTTCACCAGATGAAGCTGGTGATGAGTAGACTAGTTGGAATTTGAACCCAGGGCTGCTTTGCTTTTCCCCTGTATTGTGATGCTTTCTGTCCCTTTGGGATTTGTGAGGACTTAACAAGGGGATTGGCTACAAACTATTGGACAAAGAATGAAATTCAGTGATGCTGCTTGGCAGATGCAGCATAGAGCCCAGGTCACGAGTCACATGGTGAAGCTGTGGCTTTGGATACAGTGACACCTATCCTGGAACCCAACCTATGGTCAGGACAGAGTCCTAATCTGCTGTTGCTCAGAGGCTCAGAGACTAGTTGAGCCATCTTAGTGATGAAATATTTTTTCATTCCTCCAGTTCGTAGACTATAACAGATCGGATCTGTGGGAGAGACCTACAATATAAAGGGCTCAAATACCTGGTCCTGTGATGTGCTGAGCATCAAGGAGTATTAGGAAGATTATATTTGGAAGGTTCTTTTTGTTGTGTAGGAAGATTGTGTTAGTGTGAAGGTAGGATAGACCAAACAAACCATTAGATGAGAGTTGTGGAGAGTTTAATGTCAAGAGACTGGCTAAGATTACCGGGTATATCAAGAGTAGAGAAGGAGGTTGAAGAATTGAACCTAGAGATTGCTTAATATTTGAAGTCCAGGAAATGGAGAAGAATATATGTAAGGAGAATATAAGAACAGTAGCAACAAGGAAGAAGGGAGGGAGGGAGGCAAGGAAGGAGACAAGGTCTCCAAGAGAGTATGCTATTCTGGAAGCCAGCTGAAGAAAGGATCTCAAGAAGGAAGGCTTGCTCACCTGCATCTTATGTGTTACGTAAGGTAAGGATTCAGCACTGGCCATCAGATTCAGTAGTCTGGTGTCACTGATAACCTTGACAGTAGAAATGTCTACATGACAAAGGCAGAATTTCAACTTCAGCAAGTTCAAGAGAAAATGCTGTCTCTCTTTGGGTTTTTAAGTTTTCTTTTCTCTATTCTCAAACACTCTCATCAGTCCTTAGGGACAAAAGAAAAATCTCCAAGAAACCCCTTTTAAATGATCTTGTGCTGTGACTAGGTAGAGAAAACTCCAGAGACTGTGTTGTTTTCTGCTCTCAGTGTCTGGCTCCTTTGGGGAGGCTGCTTGGCACTTCCACTCCTGGAGCTGAAGGGAGTACAATTTGGAGGCTGCAAACTCCAACAAGGAAGTGAGATAAAATACTCAAAGGAACAAAACCTCCCCAAAGTAACATATTTCAAATAACACTTATAATGTGGTTGTCCCCAAAATGAGGATATAATCTGAAAACATTTCAAAGGCAAAAGACCAGGAAGGGCTAGATGATGGCTTGGTTCTTAGGGACACATAAGAGGGAAAGAAAAATTACCAAAGCTCTTGTGCAAGTCAAAATTTCAGCAGCGCCCACAGAAATGTGTTGGTAGAAAAATGTGGTCTGCTAGCACAGTAAGATGGATTTGGGACCATGACGGAGATGTGAGTGGAGATATTGTCATGAGACCAGAGAGCCCATATGGCTAAGTATGGATCTCCCTCACCAGGAAGTGGAGGTCATGTTTCATAGCAGAGTGGTACTTTAGGTACCATTGTAGAGGTTAGGAAAAGGCAGTTTCCTGTCTTGGGAATATAGGCCAAGAAGAAAGATGATTCTGCCTTGCAAGAACATTTAAAGGCAAGAATGGCTGGCATTTGTGAATGTCAGGCCCTTGAAGCTGAGGACAGTAAGTTCCTATGTTGGAACAGGAGCCCTGCACTCTTGTGCTCACTAGACTTAACCAAGACCCAGATGTCCTGCCCCACACGAAGAACTCACGGCTGAGAAAGGTGCCCTGTGCACATGTGCTGTAGCTCACTGTTACTTTGGAGAAACAGATGTGTGAGTTCATCAGCTGCATCACCTTGGGAGTGAGAAGAGCTCTCAGGAGAGCCCTGTTGAGGCAGGGCTTGGCCCGTTGTGTTTAAGCGCGGGTACAATGTCCCCGTCCTACGGACTGGCCTTAGCCAAGCGGGTGAGGAGGGGCCTGTACAAGCTTTCCGCATGCACATACACCAGAGAGTGTAGGAGAACATGAAAGGTCCTGGGAAGTAGGGGACTTTGGAATTCTGGAAGTATCTGGAATTTAGAGGTGAGCAGGGAGTGGCTGGGAAAGAAACACGGGGCCTTAGTAGGGAAAGTAGCTGAGGGACCCGAGAACAGGACCAAAAGTTATTACATACCTGTAGGATAATGGGTCCGTTCCTAAGGTTGTCGTGGGTTTTTTTTTTTAACAGTTGATTCATGATCTTCCAATTTTTAAAAATGAAATGCTTGCTCCTTGTAGAAAAATTCGTGAAACAAAAAATAGAAAGAAGAAAATAATCCTCTCTTGTCAGCATCCTGCTATGCCTCTTCCTGGTGCTGTATAAATTCTCTACCATCCTTCTAAGTACTTAACTTTAAAAGGAGATAGCCCACATTGTTTTATAAAATGCCTATTGAGATTGGAGAGGTGTCTCCGTTGGTAAGAGCACTTCTTGCGTAACCTTGAGGACCAGAGTTCAGATCCCAGTATCCATGTAATAAGCTAGGCAGGGTCCCGTGCACAGCCATAACCACAGCACTGAGAGGGGCAAAGACAGAAGGATGGCTGGGGCTTGTCAGCTGCCAGCCTCGCCAAAAAGACAAGCTCCGCATTGAAAGAGAGACCCTGCCCCAAAGGACAGATGCAGTGGGTGATGCAGCACAGCACCCAGTGCCCCCCTCTGGGTTCCGGGCGTGCATAGGCACTTGTGCATACATGTGCACAGAAACTACATACATACATACATGCATACATACACACATTCACTCATACATACACCAAACATACACATACACATGATTTTAAGCACTGTGTAATATTCCAGCGCATGAGTACAGAGTCAGTCATCTGCCACACATTTGGGTTGTTTCCAGTTTACATAAATATGAATAAAGCTGGGATAAACATTCTTGTCTATAATTCCTTAGCTTAGTTTTAGATTGTGCCTTCAGGATCAGAAGGCACATCACTATAATGACTGTCAAAACCATGAGTGCTTTAAATCTTTTGATCACTATCAAAGTTAAAATGGCTTTCCAAAAAGTCCTTCCAACCTATGTTTCAACTGGAAACATTTCACCACATCACTCCCCAAAGTGAAAATTATAATGTGAAACTGGACAGTACCTCATCCTCCCTTATATCCTCATGTTCTCACACAGGGAGCCATCACCCCAATTTATAGGTAAGGAAAATGAGGCCAATACCTGCTTTTACTTATCTCAAAACACAGAACTTGTCAGAACCAAGGCCTGGTTTGAATAACTCAGGAGATGCATAACTCTTTCCCTGGTCAGGTGACAGATCCCTGGAGGATTTTAAATCTGGAAAGTGACATAAAAATCTGGGGTCAGTGGCCTGCTCATCTGCTTAACTGATGGTGAAGAGTCGAAGATTCACCGCCCGCTGACACCCACAACCTGGGGTGGCACACTGTTCTTCTGCAGAGCATTTGTGAGCTGAAGGCTCATTGTGTGGAAAGAGTAAAACAACAAAACAGAAAAATAGGGTGTCAGTTATTCTGCTAATAAGTAGCATGTTTGTGAGTCCACACCAGTCAGTTAGCAACTCTGATCCACTGAGGCACTCGTAGACAGTAGAATGGCTCATCACTGTGGACAGGGCTGTTTGTGGGGGCGCAGTCCTGCCTCTGACTCCTCCCACATTTCTTCGTGTTTCAAACCTGAAGGTCAGAGCTGATGCTCTTCCAGGACCTGGAGTCACTTCAGGGTTTAACTTGAGCCAGATTAGCCACATGGATTTGATTTTCTGTCTTCTAAGACCAGAAGAGACCAGTATTCTTACTTGGTCACACATCAAGAAAGTATTGGAATGGTAGCAATCGAATGGCCATTTACTGAGTGCTTACTATGTGTGTGTGTGTGGGAGGGTGTATGTGTGTGTGTGTTTGTGTGTGTGTGTGCGCGCGCGCGCGCACGCGTGCGTTGGGCAATTAGGAAATGTGAACTCCCCCTGTCTGGTATATTTGGGACCCAGTAAGCAAACCAAATTAAATACAGGCTCCCTGGCAAAACTTCCAAGGTTGTCATCCACAATAAAGAGGTGAAAACTGTTTGCAAAGAAGTTTAAATAATTCTTTTCCAAACATACCCAGCCATGCACATTTCTTCCTAACTTACAGAGCATATTGGTATTAGAAAAGAAGGAAGCACCAGACTGAAGATAATACCAGCTCCTTGCCTCAGAGGAAATATGTGTTGGACACAGGCAGAGACCCCAGGGGTGATAGATGTTCCTCTTTACACAGGGCATCTTCTTACCTTGGGATCTCTCCATGAGTTTTTCATTCCTTGCTCCTGTCAGTGAGGGAGGACAGCTCATTTCATAAGAACGTGTGAACGGCAGCAAGCCACCGTTGTCCACTGGACGACTCTAAGGCATTCTCAAAACAATGGAAAAAAATTTAACAACAGAAATCCTGTCACAACAGGGCTCAGATTAGCTAAGGGACTCTAAGCTTTGAGAGTCTATCCCCTGGTCAAAACAAGGCTTTAGTGGAGGTGAGTTTCAGTGAAAGAAGGTTCTACACAGTGGTATCAGATATACAGGGTACTCCTGATCCCAGTGATTCATTCATACCTTGCTCAACTATAAATGTGACTTACATGTGGTTATATATGTATATGCTATAGTAGACTCATATATTTAATAGCTTTTCTCTTCCTTACATATTAAACATCTTTATACTGCTTGGCTTACATGATAAAAGGGAATGCCCTGAGATTCATTCATCAAGTGCAAATTCAAGAGCACTGGAGAATAGAAAGCAGAGGAGGAAAGTGTCTAGAGAGATGCCCATAAGTAATTTGGCATGTAAGTATGTCAACACCCCATAGAGGCATGTGCATGTTTTTATATGTGTAAATATGTTTGTATGTGTATGAAGAGAAGAAAGACTAGAGTACAGAGAAGATCACATGAATAAGCAATATACTAACCTTGAGTCTTAGCATTCAACTGTAAGCAGGTAATTTTTAAAGTGTTTTTAAACATCAGAAAAGAAAATGGACTTACAGTCAGCACACAGGGTCCTGATCTCAATATTATGTCATGTGAGCAGCTTTGCAATCAGCTAATAAGATACAAGTGTCAACAATGGCAGGTTGCAGAGAACAGATTCTCTTTGGAGTTCATGCATTCTAGTTTCTTAGTATCATTGCACTGACCTCTGGCTTTCTGCAGCAGGCATTTGGAGTACCCCAAGTTTTTCATTGGACGTGAAACATGTTACTATTTTCCTTGTAGAAGCAGATTCCAGGTAGTGTTTTGCCACTGTCCACTCCCACAGCCTACGCTGGTAGTGAAGCTGACTCTCCCTCAGCATGCCCTGTGCCCACGCATGAGACTCTGTGGTTCTCCTCCTTTTGTGGCGAGCCTCCTCTGAACACTGGCTTTGTAATAAGCACTGGAAAGTCTCAAGATGCGTCACAGTCCAGATAGAAGAGACACAGTTCAGTACCAACAAGCTACTGAGTAGGGAAACAAGTGAGCAGCCCTGTGTGGAGGAGAGAAAAGGATGGGCCCCTGCAGAGGGTGTGCAGCCCAAAGATTAAGATTAAGGAACAGAGAAGAGTCTAGAATGTCTGCATCCCAGGAGATGCTGGATAAAGATGCAAGTTGGAAGGGGAATAAGATGATTGAATTAGGCTGGAAAACAAGAGCTTGGAGGCTTTGAGCTGAGCAGTTGAGTGAGTAATCTTTGCCAAGAACTGCTGCTGTCTCCAGGCATTTAAGTCTGTTTAAGTCTATGGATATTACACAGCACCTGCGGCTCAGGCATGTGGGGTCCCAGGAGTACTGAGTCATTTGAAAGATATCTCCTCTTAGCCAGTTCTTCTTCGGAGATACACAATTCTTAACACTACCTGTGTGGTCAGGGAGGAACCAAGAGGCCTAAAAGACCTTTGGAAATGGATCTTGAATGACAGGTAACTTTGGTGCCTTTATCAGTATGACCACTAAAGGGGACTTAATTTCTCTTGGACAAGAATTGGTGCAGCTTTCTAAGGCCAAACGAACTCACAGTTTCCACTCAGTAGCCCCAGTGAGAATGATGCCAGGCTTCTTCTGCACACCTCTAGTGTAATGTGATGCTGGAAGTAACAGGATTTCTGAGTGTGGGTATTCCAGAGACAGACAATGCTTACATGTAGGTAGAGGATCTGGAGTTCACAGGGCAGGTCAAAGTAAGCTCCAGGTTCTGTGAAGTTGCTCACTGTGTGACCTGAGACTTGGGAGCCTGCTTTCTGGATGGACAGTCATGAAAGGGACTAGGTTCCATGACTGCAGCTGCTGACAGAGGCAGAGGGATGTATGGCTGCTTAAACTCGTGACACTGAGCTGTGAGGCTAGAGTGGGAGGCCATTTTAGCCTCTCATGTCTGTTAAGCAGTCTGAATGCAGCAGTTGAAAGTGTCACACACAGAAAGAGGGAACCAGTTGTGAAACTATTCCCCCACAGAATTCAAGCATTGATGTGTTCAAAGGCTCAATCCAGGGTGCTCCGAGAACACAAAACAAGGTGGATGGGGACTGCCCACTGATGTTTCTGATGATTGCTAAATGTGGCTGAAGACAGAATACATTTTCCATCAGTCTCCTAAATTGTGCTTCACTTAATCACCCTACCTTGAGAGATTCTGTTTTATATAGTCAGGGTAAGGAATGTGAGGAATCTGCTTCCTTCATTGTAAAACAATGTGCCGTTCACCTTGAGCCATGAGAAAGCAGGTGCACTTTCTTGGCTAATGTCCACAGTCAAGGGCATAAGTTTTGAATAGGCAGGACTGATAAAAGAATAGCCTTTAAATTTCTCAGGGCCACAAGTCTAAGGAGAGGCCTGCATAGGAAGAGTTTTCTATGCAAATAAATTCAAGAAATGCTGTATAGTGTACACCTTGCTTAAGAGATTCATAAAACCTGCTGACATACTAAAGATCGGGTTATCAAGAAAACTTGATTTGCTTGATAATTTAGCGTTCTCCACACATGTTGGCCCGGAAACCATTGTTTGTCATATCTGTTTCAACACTGTCTTAGATCCTGCAGATTTAAAATGACTTTAGGAAACGCTGACTTAGAGAATCAAGACAGTCACAGAAGTAGGATTTGTTGAGTATCAACTGTCTTCTCCCTTTTTTGTGTGTATGTGTTCATGTAAACATGTGTGTGGGTGCATGTGTGTGTGCATGCATGTGGAAATCAGAGGACAACCTTGGGTGTCTATCACATCTCAAGAGCTACCCATCTTGGTTTGGGGTTTGTTTTCAGACAAAGCCTATCACTGGGGCCTGGAACACACCATTTCAATAAGCACCAGGGGTCCTGCCTCTACTGTCAGCACTGGATTACAAGCATGTACCTCTGCACCGGGCTTTTTTACATGAATTCTGGGGATCAAACTGAAGTTTTCATGCTTGTATTGCAAGCACTTTGCCAACCGAGCTATCTCCCCACCCTCTTTCCTACTTTTAACAGTGGTAATCCAGGGTCTTTTTGCTGAACTATCCATATGGATGGATGTGTGTGTGTGTGTGTGTGTGTGTGTGTGTGTCTGTGTGTATGATGAGTCACTTAAGTCTCTATCCAAACCTTCTCCTCACCTAGACTCCCTGGGAAAACCAGACTGACCACTTTGCCTATTTAGCCTGCCCATGAACCCCAACTGTTGAAGGTGGCTGTATTCTGAGTGGCTACTTCTGCCTACGTACAGACAACTAAATCCATGTGAAAATTATTGTTCCAATAAGCCTCTATAAATTGGCAGAGATCTGTTTCACATTTGGGGGATATTCCCAGACGACCTGGGGACTTCCTTTTATGTAGATGTTAGCATAGCTCATCTGCCTTTCTGAATATTTGGCATTTATCTATGGTCTGAATGGAACTTTCTGCCTATAGACTAGATCATGAATTCATGAATAGATGGAGCATTTTCTCTGTGCTTCTTATAATATAGGGAATATTTATCAATTCAACTAACCTTAGAAGTCACCTTCTGACACCAACATCCTGTGGTTGGGATAGGACATCAGTGCCATCCACTCCACCCTCTCCCCAAAGTACCTTATCTTATCCTTTCCCAAACCCAGTGGCTCTGTTTTGGCTAAATATTTGTCTATCTTCTTCAAATAAGATGTTTCTTCCCAAAAGTGTTAGAGAAGAACTCAAGCTACTTGGCATTTCCTTGTCACCACTTACTACTTTCTGCTACCTGTCCCTGTGGACCCTGGAAACAGATTGGTTTTCAGTTTTTATTTTTCACAGTTTTGCTTTTTCTAACCCCCACAGGGCTTTCTAGGGAGCTCTATTCTCCTGACTCACAAGTTGCTGGACTCCCCAGTTCCTATATATCAACTGATGCAGTCTCCATCTTCCACATGGAGGTTCCCATCTCTTCTCATCCATCCCCAGCTACCCAGTGGACATCATACCACCTTTGATCCTTCTTTAATACAATCAAGAGTAAACAGACAATAAGCCTGAGCCTCTTGTCTCCTCTTAACAATTGTTTCACCAAGTGGAATCATAAATTCCCTAAGTCATTTAAATTTAAAACATTTGGAGTATCTTTGACTCCTTCCCTCTCAGACCTCCTGGGTCACTTGTGACTGCACTGTTAGTTAGGATGTACAGAGAAGATCTATAAGGAATATTTATTTCTTCTATGTCCTGTACACACAAAAAAAATGAATTGATTTGACACACTTTGTTTCATAACAAAGATGTCACTCCCTGACATCTTCAAACATAGTTTTAAATTATCCCTGACTTAACTGATATATAAGTTTCATCTAAGAGATTTCTATGCCTTATTGGAAGCCTCTATTCAGCTACAATTCTGGTAGCATTCTGGTAAACAGTAATGTCTGCTGTGATCTGGATTTGACATGTCTCCCACAGGCTTGTATGTTAAAGACTTGATCCCCCAATTAAGTGTTCAGAGGGAGATGAATAGATCATGAGGATCTGACCTCATCAATAGATTAATTCATTGGTAGACTCATAATTTCATAATTGAATGAACTACTGGGCGACAGTGGAACCTTTGGGAGGCGGGGTGTGAGCCATGTGAAGGGTGTGTCTTGCTCCCCACCACTTCCCCTCACTGTCTCTGTCTACTTCGAAGCCCTGTGAGGGGGCAGCTCGGCTTCACTAAACCTTCCATTAAGCCTGCTTTGCTGTGATGCAGCCTTACTTCAGGCCCAAAGGAATGGAACCAATGGTGAACTAAAACTTCTGAAACAATGAACCAAATAAGTGCTTCCTCCTTTAAGCTGATTGGCTCAGGTTTTTTGTCATAGCAATAAAAAACCTGACTAAGACATCTGTTAAGGATTTTGTAAGCCTATCCCAGAGATTTTAAACTCCCTGCTAACTTGACCCCAACCCTGTATTAGAGTGTTCATGAGAAAAGAGTAAAATTGGGTTCCTACTATAAAAGCATCATCTCACTAAAAAGAAAAGCCCTATATCTGAAATCTTCAAATAATAGTGTCTAAAAATATTTAATTAAATTCAGAAATGTTCAGTTAGAAGACATTCTTCAAGTCCAAGAATAGCATAAGAGGCCAGTGTTGATGAAAATCATTGTGAAAAGTCCCAGAGAAAAGACAGGATTTGAGTGGAGATGAATATATTACATGTAGATGTAGATTTTTTAACTCTAAGGACAAGGAATCTATGGGACTATTTCTTTCTCCTTTTAAGGAGAAAAGCAGTAAACAAGACTCTGGGGAGAAGAACCCACCAGAATATAGGCAAACCCCCATCACCCCAAGGTTAAGTCCAAGGCTGGGTTGCTGCACTTGGCTCTTTTCCCTCCCCAGGTTCTTAGAGTCGGCAGAAGAGGCCTGTCCCTAAGATATTCTGGCAAGATAGAAAGATTCCACCCTCTCTACCAAAGGACAGCCCAACATTGAGAAACAGAATCAGAGAGGAAGGCTGGTTTCAGCGTGATTTTCAGATGGCACTGGCTTCTGGGTGGATTAACCTGTAGCAAACAGTTGGCCAATGTTTCCCAGTTTTCCGCTTCTGCCCTCAGCGCCTCTTCACTTTCCCTTTAGAATGTAAATGTTAAAAATGGAAATGAGATTTCTGTGATGCATAGAATCTCTATTTTTGGAAAAGATAAACAAGGGCTAATGGTCAGAGACTCCAAAGAGAAACGTGGTTCCCAGGGGATGAAAGATTAAAGGTAAAGTATAGGTGGGTGGATAAATAAATTAATAAAACATGACAACCAAGCAAAACTCCTAAATTCAGTTTTCTTTACCGTGATGAACACCACTGAGGACCAAGGGAAGGATGGAAGCTTTCAGTGAAACAGTAAGGCTACATACAAGCTTTGGCTTTCAAAAGAGTGGTTATAACGAGTGGAAGGGGCTCATATAATGTACTCAAAATGAACGCAGCAGTGGAATTTAGGAAACGATCATTAGTGCCAAAATCCATTAGTTCCCTTATGAAAAGGCTTCCAGATACTTTGATATCGTGTATGTGTCTGTCTGTCTGTCTATATATGTGGTTGTGAATGTGTCTATGTGCTCATGGAGAACAGAGACTGACATTGGGTGTATTATTCCGTTGCTCTCCATCCTGTTCTTTTGAAACAAAGTTTTCATTGAACCGAAAGTTCATAGATTCTGTGAGTGTAGCTGGCCAGTAAGCTCTATCTCCCCAAACTCTGGGATTAAAGATGTGCCCTGCTGGGCCTGGCCTTTACATGAGTGTTAAAGATCCAAACCCAGGTCTTCTTGCTTATACAGTAAGTACCGACTGGACATCTCCCCAGCCCTACTCTGATAGATTGTTGGCCTACAGATAAGCAGGGTAAATTATCAGGGTAAAAATGTGTATATAAGTGTAGAAAATTCTTGGTGTAAGGTCCAACTCCTGTAACAGAATGAAAATACATACCTCACTGAGTCATTGAGATGCTCTGAGGATAAAATCAATTAATTCTTGTCCTGAATAGACACATAATACAAATACAATAGTTGACTGAGAAGCTAGAAGACTAGAGATCGAAAAATGTCCACATTTTCCAAAGAGAACATGGAACTAGAGAACTGAATATTACTAAGCTTGATGATCGATCTCTTTCTAAGTTTAGAACAGATAGATTTAAATAAATGGTTTTAACTTCTGCAACTCACCTAAAAATGATCTAGACATTTGAGCTGATCTTCAGTGAAAGGTTTCTAGTGCCATGAAAAGGTTTTAAAATACACAATTGATTTTTACAATGCATTAATAGAAATGGAGGGTCCTGAGAAATTAAAAGTCCTCCTTGTTTTTCTGGTCAACCAATATTATGTTCTGTTCTTAGAAGATTATTTTAAGAAGAGCTATGATAAACTTGAACAAAACCAAAGGAAGGTAGCCAAAACCATTGGTCTAGGATCCCTATCAGAAGAGTTTATAACCATATCTACATTAAGGTGTATCTTATTTTTGCCCTGAGCACTTCTCTTTTTATCCATCCCTGTGCTTTAAATCTGTGTTTAAAATCCCTTTTTATAGGAGCTGGAGAGATGGCTCAGCCGTTAAGAGCACTGGCTGCTCTTGCAGAGGACCCAGGTTCAACGGGTCCCCACATGAGGGATAACAACCGTCTGTAACTCCGGTTCCAGGAAATTCAACAACCTTTTCTGATCTCTTAGGGCATTTCATGGCATGGGTGCACTTACACACATGCAGGCAATCCCCTCATACACACAAACTAGAAATAATAAATAAAATTTGAAAGACCCTTTTAATGAACTGAAACCCTTTTTAAACTAAAGAGTACAGATGAGAAGAAGATGGATATGTAGAGGTTGGTGGGAGGGGGCGACAATGTCATCTGAAAGCTTTGGAAATCGAGAATCAACCTATTCTCTTCAAATTTCGATGGTAGAACTTGGGCCAATGGGTAGAAGTAATAGGAAGCATTCGGTTCACTCAAAAGAGGAATTCCTTAGAAAATAAGAGTTTCCTGCAGGTGCCTTGAGCACTCTTCACTGCAAATTTTGGAGCAATCACTTGCAACCTCACAAGAAAGTATAGATTGGATTCCTGCAGTCAATATGAGTATGGACTAGGTGGTCTTCAGTGCCAAACATTTGAGACCATTCCACATCACTCATTAAGAATAGGGATAACTCTCAAAAAGGAAACCTTTCCAGATCAGGTCACTGTACGGTAGAGCTCTTTGGAGGCTCCATTCATGCTATGATTGATTATGATCAGATTATTATTATCATCGTTGTCATTATCATCATCATTATCGTTGTCATCATCATCTTAAGTCTACTGTTCACAGTAATCCAGGCTGTAACAGGGACTAAAAAAATTTGAAAGAATTTAGCTTTAGCTATTAGTTTAAACTGGATACCTGTCACCAGGTAGTGGCCAATCTATAAGTATTCCTAATTATTAGAAACTGACTTGTGACTTAGAGAATTGACCCGAATCATGTCACACAATATCACGGTAAATGGCAGCAGACATTTCAATTGCCATATCAGCTACCATGAACTAATTCTCCAGATTTCTCTGCTGCGGTTATTTTTGAACACCGAATAGTAATCTTCGATCTTGTAAGTGAAATCAGATGCTAGCCAGAAATAAATTGAGGGAAGCACATGAAATTAAGCTGTAATAATTTTTCTTAAATTATTTATTTGAAGTGTTTCCACCATCATATAGGTTTAACTTCTGTTTTTGTCACAATTTCTTGCTGTCTGCTCTGTTTCTTATTTTCCTTTCTTTCATTGCCTTTCATCTCCTTTTCCTCTAAGAATTTAAATTTTTTTAACTTTCCCAGGACTCAATTAACATCACTTAAAAGATTATTTTGTGTGTGTGAGGGGGACCAGCAAAGTCTTGGAGCTCCTGTCTTTAATACTCAGCCGAAACCTAAAAACCAAATGCGTAGCCAAACATTTGGCTTTGGTTTAGAGACAGAAGTCAAAAAGGGGAATTGATATGCAGGCATGGTGCAAAGCTGCTCTTAAAAATACAGATGTTATTACCTCTGGGCCCCAGGGACCTGGAACAAAACATAACAAGCCACCCTAGAGGTGAAACAATGGTCATAAAACTCAGGTCCATTCCTGAGCTTGGCTGAGCTGTCTCTTTGCAACATTTGGTGACTTTAATAACACCAACAGCTCTTGGGGCTAAATTGCTAACATTCAGGGAACAAGGTTATGTAAAACAAAATTGAATTATGACAACTGTTCTCTACTTAGCTCTGGCATTTCTTTATTTCTGTTTATCTTTTTCCTCAAAGGAGCCATTTACCAGTTCCTACCCAGCTGGCACCAGTCAATGGCCAAAGACCCCAGACAATCAGCGCACACCTCTGAACAACAAGGGGCCTTATTGTGCGTCCCCGGTCCTAGCCCAAAGCTTGGAAACACACGCAGTCATGGAAAGATCTGAACCCAGGGTGTCTAATGTAGGCTTTTGAAGAAAATTATGATGCTTATTTAACCTACGTATCATAAAACTTCTCTCTTATCCTAGTAAGGTTGAAGAGAGAATTATTTAGATATAGAAACAGTATGAACTGATAAATGAAACTTGGAGACAAAGAACTTTCTAGTAAAATTGAAATATGAACACCATAAAAGCAAGCAATCCTGCTTCCACCTACACCCTCCAGGGCACCTATCCGTGATCACACATGCACACTTCACCATCGTCTATCAGTAAACTAGATGCATATGTGTGGATGTGGATAGATCTCAAAAACAACACAGAAGGAAGAAAGCTATGAGAGATACCGTGCAGTGTTGTTATGCAAATTTTCAGTAAAACACAAAGCATACATTCGAGAGCATGGGAGCACCCCAGCTTCCCAGGCTACCTCTGGAGAGAGGAGAGCAGAGAGAAAGGGTGCAAAAGGCTCAGCGTTACTGCTACTGTTTGCTCAGGAAAAAAAAAAAAATCTTGACCTTGTGCTGATGAGATGGCTAAGGAGGAGGTAGAGGTGCTTGCTGCCAAGCCTGACGACCTGAGTTCAACCCCCAGGACCCACATGGTAGAACTAAGGAACCGGTTCCTATAAATTGTCCTCTGGCCACATGCACATCATGGCACATGTGTACAAGTGTGTGAAGAGTTCCAAAGGTAACCAGCAGTGTTAACTTCTGACTGGGAGCCCCATCTGTTTTACAATCTCCTTATGAGCTCTATTGTATCGTCTTAGGCAAAAGCTTTCTTTGGCCCTAATAGCTTGGTTGTTAAAATAGGGGTGTAGGGTATTGAATTAGATGGCTTCTGGGGTTCTTTGCTCCATATTGCACATGTTCATGATTTCTTATTCTGTGTATACTAGGTGTATATAGGTGCTAAACTACTATATGCTGTTGATTCTAAAATGCATACTTTTCCACGTATTTGTGTCTACAGCATATGTGTAGGTACGTGTAGGTGTGTGAACATGTGTGCCCAAATATATATATATATATATATATATATATATATATATATATATATACACACACGTGTGTGTACTGACCAGAGGTCAATGTTGAGTGTCTATGCCCCTCCTCTCTTTTGAGACAGGACTCCTCACTGAACCTGGAACTCACCAATTCATCTAGGCCTGGCTGCCAAGGAGATATACCTGTCTCTGCCTCACCACACAGAGATTATAGATCCTCAGCACCTTACCTGGCTTTTCATATGCATGCTGGGGGTCTGAACACAGGTTCTCATACTTGTGCAGTGAACATTTTACTGACAGAACCGTCTTTCCAGCCCCTTGTTTTTTCCACATTTTAATGCCTAGAAATCAGTTGTAATTTACAGTTAATGGTAATTTACATTTCTATGAAATGTTGTGTGTGATTATTTGTGAGATAACAGGAATAAGTGTTACTTAAGTTTCTATGGGGAAAATTGAAAATTGTTATCAGAATATTAAATGAAAAGAAGAGTGCACAATCCTTTCCAAGTCAGTGGGAACTATCCACAGAAAGCCATCCAGGAACCACTAAGACAGTTGTCCCAGAAGAGGGAGTGTTTTAGTCATCCCAGGGGGTCTCTTCAGCTTTGAAATGGCATGACATACTAACTTTATTTTAGTTACTTAATTGGTAGTTTTGTTTACTTGTTCAAAAACTATTTGGGGGAAAAAAAGAAAATTAAAACAGCCCAGTAATTTTGTATATGTATGTTTCCATCGTAGTGTTAAGCAACTGACATTTTGATTAACTCAGTGTTTATTCAAGTCATCCTTCAGTGATTATTTTTAAATAGATATCTTTATATATTATAACTGAATTGCATATTTGTTGATGGCTTATAAGGTCCTTTAGGGCTGGGGAGATGGCTTGGTAGATAAATCACTAGATATACAAGCATAAGAACCAGAATTTGGATCCCCAGAGGTCATTTAAAGTTGTATGTGGCAGCAAACATTTGTAATCCCAGTGTGTCTACAGGGAGATTAGAGACAGAGACAGGAGAATCACCCACAGGCCAGATAGCCTGTGTGTACAGCAGTGAGCAAGAGACCTACCCTCAAGCAAGGAGGAAGGCAGAGACTGGCATCTAAGATTGTCCTCTGAACTCCACTCATGCACTGTGGCATGTGCACACCTGTATTCACGTACACACACATGGACATGCACATATACACATCATATATGCATATGTAAGTTCCTTTAGATTCTTTTTTAAATATTTATTATTTTTAGTGTATGAGTATAATGCCTGCATGTATGTAAGTGTGCACAACCCGTGTTGTACAAGGCCCATGGAAGGCAGAAGAGGGCATTGGCTCCCTGAAACTGAAGTTACAGATGCTTCTTAGACACCATATGAATGCTGTGAACCAAACCCTGGTCTCTGCAAGAGCAATCAGTGCTCTTAACCGCTGAGCCATCTGTCCAGTCCCCCTTTAATTCTTATAGAATCAAGAGTCATTTGCTATGTGCATAGTACCATGTAGCAAAAAATATTTGTGCTGTAGAGAAATGAAACTCCCGTGTTAATCCACTTTGTAATAGAGGAGATACTGCCTTACTGTAACAACTGCTGATTTCTTTGTTGTGGTCAAGCATACGTACAGAACAAGAAGCCATGGTTACAGATAACTTGCCTGGTGACATGTCAAGCCCTCTTAGGTTACCTGTCATGAGTCTCTCTTGGCTGACAGTATGGCTGATCATTGAAGTGAATTTGAACCATCTCAAATAATAAGGCTCAGAGGTGTAGTATGGTTAGTCCTGGAGAAGTTGCTTCAGAACAATTCCCACTGCCAAAATCTGGGATCAGTTATCCCAAGGACTGTATTTGAGGGCTTGGTTTGATTTCTGAGTTTTCCTAATTGACGGTAAGAAACCTCACTTTATCACATGTGCCATGAATTTGTTAGTCTGCAGGAATTAATCAAAATGCTATTTCTATAAACATTTTTATTGATTCATCATTTCTGAAATCATGCAATTTATGAGTCAGTCCTATTTTGGGTAATAACAATGACTTATAAACGCTGCTAGATAGTTCCTGTCAGCCTTAATTAGACCTTTTTCTACTGGGAAACATTTCAAGAGTTTGTGAACTGTTGACTGCTGATACCGTGTCTCACATATTACTCATAAACTGGAATCCCTACCAGTAAAAACAATTTAGAGGCATCAATCCCTTGAATCTGGAAGCCAGTTGACTCCTTTTAGACAAATTCCATATGTCTCCTGACCTCATCTCAACGACACATTTGGTCTGGTGGGTTATTTATGGGTGAGAGTCACTTTTTCTTCCTAGCAAGTTTTAAATCTTTTCTCTGATTTTTTTTTTTGAGATGTCTGCTCAATATTTTGCTTGCATCCTTTAGACAATCTTAATGATGCCAAAGTACTTAGACCAAGGGAGATGCTCAGAACAGCAATTTTTGAAAGAAGTTCTAATGAATTTATCGAGAGAGCTTTATTTTCAGCTCGATTATGAAATCAGAGGAGAATCTAGAATTTTAAGAACACCTTTGATAGTACAGTATTGGAAATACAGGAGAGTATTAAGGGAAGCTCAAGATAGGAGTAACTACAGAATTAAACTGAGAGATGATGTAATTGATGGAATCCCTTTGAGCTGGGAGAATTTGGAATCACTAAGTAAATAGAGGACAGTAACCCAGACTGAGCAGTGCTTCAAGGACAATGAAGAGGCGTTGTCCCCCAGTGGAGCAGTGGTTGGACAGTGTTGTGGTACCATCGGAAGTCCCTGAAGAATTTTGAGTGATAGAAATGACAGCTGTGATTTAAGAAGTGAATTAGGGAGCATTGCGGAGCATTATAAGGAAATGGTTGTGGAGCAGAGACCAGAGGCAGGAAGATCAGTTTCTCCTGTACCCAAAAGAATGGGTGATAATGACTAAGACTGCCAGAGTGGTCCCAGTGGGACACCATGACTAGTAGCAGTAGTTGCTGCAGCTTCGCGGCCTATGTGCCATGCTCTGTGTCTGCCATATGCACAGATTATTCTATGGGAGAAACAATATTTAATCCCAAATCAAAATTTTTTTCATATTTGACTTGCCCATTTCCAAGTCTGTAGAAACTTCCACATCTCCTTCAGGAAACCACCTTGACGCTCCAATAAAAATGTACAAAACCTATTTTATTTGAATCCCATTTTATAGGTGGAAAAAACCCCAGAGATTTCACAGAGCTAAATGATTTCCTCTAAGTAAGCCCAGGGTAGTGTAAACCATATGATACCGGAGCCTGTCCTACCAAAGTGGACGTCAGGAATTTGGAAGGTAGAAATGAGAACTGGTCATATTTAATTTGCACAGCACTAGACTCAGTACTATGAAACTTTAAAGAAAAGATCCCATGTTTTATCCTAAGTATTTAATAAATAAGGAGAAAATCAAGTTCTACAAAGGTAAAACAATTCATGAATCAGACAGGTGTCATTGATTGGGTCCCCTGAGAAACAGACTGCAATATTTGTGTGTAGAGTTCAGTTCATATAGAGGCAGCTGAGAACATCTCCCTCTAGGCATGAGGGAAGCACAACAAAGATGTCAGCTGATCCTCTGGAGTCAAGAGCCAAAGTGACCTTTCAGAGTTGTCCCAGTGAGGGTCAGACGAAGTGCGGGGCTTTTCTACCCTCCATCAAGCAGTCACTGCGTGCTAGCCCTGGAAGGGAGCACCGCCTTTGAGCACACCAGCCTCCTTCCACAGGTGGTAAGTCCTAGGGAGGAACTCAGTGGTGACTCTCCAGCTTCAGGCCAGCAGTAGACTGCAACACCACACCACAGCATCCACAACAACAAAATACAGGAGCATATTACATTTTAAGATGACCTGTCTTTCAATATGCAAATACCTGCAGTCACCTTTGAGACAAGGGCTGGAGAGATGACTCAGTGGTTAAGAGCACTGACTGCTCTTGCGGAGGACCTGGGTTCAGTTCTCAGCATCCTCATGGCACCTAGCAACCATTTGTAACTCCAGTTACAGGGAATCTGATGCCTTCTTCTGGCCTCCAAAGTCACCAGGCACACACGTTCTACACATACATACATGCAAGAAACACATATAAATAGATGAATAAATAAAATATATTAAATAAATAAATATTTTTTAAAAGAACTCCCTTTCTCTTAAAAAAAAATTGGGGACAAAAATTTCCTTTGAAAATGCTTTTTGGTGGGGGAGGCCGTAAATCTGTCAGTATGTTTATTGTGGAGTGGCGGCCTTAGTTCCTCATTTTAAATCAATATGGAAGACATTTTGTGTAAGGTTTAACTGAGGCATGTGCTTAGATCACATTTGATATCAATGTATAAATCCAATTCTGTTTCACACCTGCCCCCTCTTCTTTTTATGATGCCTTGTCCAAGCAGAAGTCTAGTGTGACTTTCCTGATCCAGTTTAAACCAAGGCCATGAGCTGTCATCACTGGCCAAGTGATGCCATAATATGGCATCATGAAATCACTGTTTGAGCCCATGAAAAAGAGCTGCCCATCTCACATACAGAGGGAGGCTTATGCCAGAATGACGGAGGAGGTATTCTGTATCCCACCACTGACCCTGAAGATACTGAGTATCCGTGGCTCCTGGATTCATCTCCAAGGAGTCAGAATTCTGGTAGCGATCCAGGCATCATTACTTTTTACATTATCTCAGGGTTAGCAGAGTTTGAGAACTCTTTTCTAGTAGGCCAGTGGAGACCATTGGTGAGTCTGTGTATTCCTTGGAGTCCTATGAGGGGAAAGCCCCGCTAGACAAGTTGAGATCTCAGTAGGCTACATCTCAGGAGGAAGTACCTTGCAAAGATGAGAAAGAAGATGAGGAGCGTTTGAACCACTGCTCCCAAATAAGGGAAGAACAAGAGGAGATGGAAAGAGTTAGGATGAGAGACCAGGGGTTCTATGAAAAATCTCCAATTTTTATAGACCCTCTTCATCTTAGTTTATTTATGTTCGTTACCTTATCCATTACTTTTACATGCAAATGATCCTTGTGTTTCTATTGATAAATAGCACATAAGTAGGAACACGCAGACGAGAGTCCATGTCTCTTTTATCCACACATACAATAAGCATTAATAGAACAGTAACTAGATTCCAAGTGCTAATCAAGAAGCTTGAAGCACAAGATGAGGAAGATTCAGTGTCTGCCTGTAGGGAGCTCAAACCAGGGCAGAGGGAGAGAGACAAAAGGATGAGTGTGCTAAGAGAGAGAAAGGCATGGGCACTGGGATGGCACCTTGTCATTGTGGTTGTCCCTCAGGCCTGCTTAGAGAGTCAGAGAAGGCTTCCTGGAGGACTCTGAAGGGTTAGAAATGGGCAAGCCTGTGTGGCTCTTTCATTCACAACCACAGCACTTCTCTATTCAGTTTAGGTCTTCTTTTGTCCTAAATCTATGAGAAACATTCATGCCTTTTCTCATAAAGATACTATCCACCGTCTACGCGCCTCCACCCTAAATACCTCATAGGATCTGGCTTTTTTGAGAATGTTATTTTCTATCCTATTGCAGTGGACTACTGCTGATTATAGAGAAATACAGCGGTTTTTGGTACCCTCTGTCTTGAAACTTCATGGTACTCTCCAACTAATTTCAAGAGTTTCAAGGGGGTTTTATTTTCTGAGAAAACATATCTATAAACAGTGGAGCTTTGTGCCGTGTTTCCATCCCTGTGCGCCACTTCCTGTCTGTGTGCTACTGCACTGCCCGCCCTCCATATCTTGTTGGACTGCAAGGTGATTGTGATTGTCTGTGTGACTGTGGACATCTTGTCTTCTCCCAGAGATGGAAGGCAGTGTCTGAGAGCTTCTTCCTTGAAAGCATTGTTTTCTGTGGGTAAGTTTTGGTGGATCATCGTTTTTAGGTTCTGGAAATGCCCCTCTATTTTTCCAAGCATTTTTATACCAACAATCGATCGACTTATATAAATTGCATCTCTTAAGATACTCATAGGATTTTTCTACCAGAGATGAAGAGAGTTTTCATGGGATTCTGTACCTTACTTTCTGGACTAAAAATCACTTGATTATGATGTATTAGTGTATTAATACATTATTTGGTTCAATCAACTAGTATTTTATTCAAAAGAATGTCATTAAAAATTTTGTATCACATCTCTTTGTGCACATGTGTGAATGTATATTTCTGTGTGCATGTGTGGAAGTTAGAGAATAACTTACTTCTGAGGGTCAGTTCCTACTACCTTGTGGGTTTCTGGGATCGAACTCACATCATTCAGCCTGGTGGCAAGCACCTTTACTCACTGAGCCGTCTCACTGGCCCAAGTATGCCATTTTAAAGTAGGACATAGTTTTTCTTCTTTCACTGTGCTTATTAAGATGCTAGCCAACTTTCAGACAGTAGGGGGGAAAATGTGCAAAAGTCGATTTAAAGGAGGTGAGATACCTTTTATTTCATGGTTTCAGGGGTTGTAGTTAATGATCATGAAACTTATTTCTGGGCTGTGATGAGGCGGCAGTGACAGTTCGTAGTGGCCTTGTGATCTCCAGAGGGGAAGGAGAGGGAGGGGAGGGGAAGGGAGGGAGAGAGAGAAGGGGGGGAGAGGAGGGAGGGAGGGAGACTGACTGGATATGACCAGGGATGAAATGCATCCTCAGGAGTATATGCCACTGACCTGCTTCCTCCAATGAGGCTCCACCTCCTGAAGTTTCCACCTCCTCTCAACAGCTCATTAAGCTACAAATGCATAAATGGTTTGTCTCCTGGTAAATGTGTTCATCTCTTGGTAACGTCAGAACTCTCATGTCCAGTGACTTCCTTGGGGCTCCACTTCTGAAAACTGCTACACTGAAAACCAAACCTTCAACATGAGCTTTGGGGGCATATTTCATATCCAGTTCATATTAATGAGCAGCTTTCCTCTTCCTTTCTGTCTCTCTTTTTTTTTTTTTTTTTGGTAGGCACATGTGTGTACATATTGGTGTGTGTGCAGGTGCACATGTGCACACATGAGCGTGGAGGCCAGAAGTCACTCTCCACACTGTTTTTGAGACAGGGTCCCTCACTGGCCTGTGGATCACTGATTAGCTAGGCTGCCTGGCCACTGAACCCCAAGGAACCTTCTGTCTCTACCTCCACAACCCTGGGGTATAAACTACCATGCCCGGGAATTGAACTTAGGTCCTTATTCTTATATGGCAAGCGTTTTATGAACTGAGGCACATCCCCAGTCCACTTTCCTTTTTCTATAATTGGGATCAGCTTCTTGAATGTTGATTTGGTGTTTGAGAAGAGGTGTGGTCTAAAGCGACTATTATCAGGAAGGACAATTTAGTGATCAATTATACTGATCTAAATCAATTTTCAGGGAGGTTTTGTTGGTTTTAGTATTTATTTAGGTGATCATGGAAGAAAAGGAAGGTGTACCCTTGGGATTACAGGAAAGGAAATAGTGTCCCAAATACTGTCTACAGAAAGCAACGCCATCACTGGGCTGTCAGAATATGTGTCCCCATATTAGAAGTGGGCCTAAATGCTGCTCTAATCAGCAAATCCATTTGTCATAAGGAAAGAGTCTCAGGATGCAAGATGTTCAGCTCATGTGGGTTTGTCTAGTGTAAAAATTGACTGACCTCTCCACCTGTGATAATCACTCTCAGTTCTGCCATGGGCTTTTCTTGGGCTCCAGGCAGCCATGGGTCCTGTGAGCCTGTAAATTCTTTGTGACTTCTTTGCGGGAAAATCCAGGTTTACCTATGCTTAGGCTTAGCATCTTAGCACCCTTTTGCTGCAAGCAGCAGCTCTTCTGTCAGACAAGAAGTAGCATTAGCTTTTAGAGGGACATATCGAGTAAAGGACCCAGGTTCAATTCCCCACATCCAGCCCAACTAACAACCATTGGTAACTCCAGTTTCAGGGAATCTGAAGCTGTCTTCTGACCTCCTTGGGTATTTTATGACATGGGTGCACTTACAAACAGACAGGAAATATGCTTATAAAAATTAAAAATAAATTTTTTAAATCATAAAAAAATAAAGGAGCCATCCATTGATCCAAGGCAGCAAATGAAAACAAAACTCAAGTGGGGGCTGCAGGCATACTATGTGCTCAGGAAGACAGCGTTGTAGAGGGGACCACATGCAGAGAAGAAGACAAACATTCACTGAGTCCTCCCAGATTCCAGATTCTGAACTGGGTAGTTGTATATCCACAGCCCCTTTAATGCTGTGGAACAACTCTGTGCATTTCTTATCCCCATAGTAAATACGAGAATGCCGGGCTCATAAAAACGAAGCAACTTTCCCAAGGTTGCACAGTAGCTAAGAGACAGAACATGGGGTTCGGGCTGAGGTACACCAAACTAGACCCATTTTGATAGAGACCAGGGTGGGCACGTGAGTCTCCATGGATCTTGCTAGAACACAGCTTTTGTCTGAGGAAGTTCAGGGTTGGACTTGATGCTTTGCATTTGTAACCGGCTCCCAAGTGATGTCACTACTGGTGACCTTCTGTGACAATTCAGCTGTCAAAGGTGCCTATGTACATGAAGAACTGAATCCCCAAACTTTTCTTGAGTCAGGGTCTCACTATGCAATTTTGGCTGCTCTGAAACAGGTTGGGTTTGAACTCACAGAGATCTGCTTGTCTATACCTCCTGAGTGCTGGGGTTAAAGGCATGCACCACCACACCCAATTGTGAAAAAGTTGCTCAGGCATTTTTGGTGGCCCATAAGTTTGTTGGCTCAATTTCTCACACAAGAGAACAGAGAGAAAGATAGGGCTGGCCCTGGTGTCCATCCAATTGTGGGAAGCCCATGAGCTACTTGTTAGGCTGAGGCACAAGCAAGACCTCCCTGGAATATGAGGAAGTGGCTGGCGGTGACGGAGACCTGGATGGGGTCTAGTCATCTGACTCATATTTGCTGAGTTCCTGCAATGAGCTGGAGGCTATTTTTGGCCTGAGAGCTGCAAAGATAAGAAAGGCCATTTTGTATCTAGAGCAGCAAGTCTAAACCAAAACAGTTATGATGGGGTTCGGGTGTGTGTCTAGCTGACAGTTCTCCTAGCCAGATACCCTGACATGTCTTACATTTCAGCCTCTATGTCCAATTTGTCACCAGCCTGGCTCAACATGAGTAAACAGTGGTGTGGAACTGTCACTGCAGGAAAGCTTTGGGAGGCTGCCTCTGTGGGAACAGAAATGTCCTGAGCTGGCCAGTGAGCAGTCTGGCTTCCCCTGCCCTGTGAGTCTGAAACAGGACAGCGGCCTGACTTTGTGTCTCTGAGCCCTGACTCAGGCTCAGTGAGAACTGTGACAAAGGGTACTTCTTCCAAGGAAGAGCCACCAGACAGTGAAAGAGATTGTCTCCCAAAAGGCACTGCCGAATGACCCGAGGACCTTGGCAGCCTTCCCCCACCTGTCTCTCCACCTCTACCTTATGCTGCCCTTTGGGCCACATTTGAACACCTTCCTCCCCCACTGTCCAGACAACAGAAAGCCATCTCCCTGCCCCATCATCACAAAGCTCGTGTTTTGGTGTCTTCTCACTGCTCGTCACTCATTGCTTTTTCTTTTTTTTTTTTTTTTCTTCTTTTTCCATTTGAGAGGTGTGCATGTCTTTATATGTGTGGGTGCACACATGTAGATGCATATGGACGCACATGTGTGGTTGCATATGGACGCACATGTGTGGATGCATATGGGTGCACATGTGTGGATGCATATGGACGCACATGAAGGCCTGGGGTTAATGTCGGGAATCATCCTCCATCACTCCTCCACTTATTCATTGAGACAAGGTCTCTCAGTCACATCAGAGCTCATCTATGTGGCCTATGGCTAGTCCAGCTAGCCAGTTTGTCCTGGGGATCCCCTGTCCCTGTCTTCTAAGGCTAGAATTACTGATGGGCTGCCACACCCACCTAGCCTTTATGTGGGTTTCTGGGGATCCAAACTCAAGTCCTTACACTTGTATGCAAGTGCGTTAACTATGGAGTTGTCTCCCTATCCCTATTTGTTTTTTGAGACAGGGCCTCATGTAGCCCAGGCTAGCCTCAAACCCACAGTGTGTTCAAGAATGGCCTCTGATCCTCCAGTCTCCATCTGTGAAGTGCTGGGATCACATGGTATGGAATTTATCTCATTTTCTGCTGGTCAGAACAATATGAGAGACTCATTCCTAGAGACATGACACATAGCATCATTCTTAAAAATCCCCTCCCAATTATTCCTTTGTGACATTGATTGGCATGCCTTCTCCCCTGCTCCACAACCCCCACACCACATATTCTAATCCCATAATTTCCAGCCTGTCTATGGCATCCCTCGTCCCCATCCCAAATCAAATCCATCATATTCCCAGCTGTATGCAACCTTCTGGTTTGCTGACCACAACCTCAGTGCTCACTGGCTTAATTTCTTTGGTGCTCTGCCCACACACCAGGGTAGCAACTCTTGGTCAGGGGTGGCAGCCAGGCTCTGGGATCCCTGGAGGCTCCTTTGCACCCAAGGCTCATGTGGCCAGGACTCCTGTGTGCTGACAGAAGGGCCTCTGTCCCCCACTTGGTCAGCTTTCCATCCCCTGCCTCAAGTTGGAATGGCTGGAAATTTTCCACTTTCCAACTCTCAAACTTAGATTTCTTTGAAAGCTGGCTCTCTTTCTAGCACGTTCTTCCTTCTCTTTAAATTTGTTGCTATCTAACTACAGTCTAAAGTTCCCCCAATAAAATAGAAACTAAACAGACCAAGACCAAAAAATCTTCCTTTAATCAATGCTTGCTGTCTTAATGGGGGCTTCAGACAAGCCCTTCTTAGGGAACCGGATGACCACGTGGTTCTTTGCAGGGAGGGGAAGCAGGCATGTTAAGTTGGCTTGGAGCAGCACTTTGTCTCGTCAGGCACCGCCTTTGATCTTTAATTTGAGCCATTCTAGGCCGGGCTGAATACACTCTGCAAACACACTGTGTGATTAAAATATGTGCGGTACATCAGCCAAAACATTTGTTTATATTTTACCCCCAGTTTCAGGGTTCTTGTTTCTTGTCATGCTTTCCTTGAGAACTTGATGTAATTAAAGAGGTGTGAGGGCTCTGAGCATGACCGTGCAGGAGAATGTAAAGCCGGGGTCCCTGGTCTAGAGAGAAGAGAGAAGCTTCTCTCCCTGCTTGCAAGCATGGAGTCCCAGGACGGGGCTAAACAGCCTCCACTACATTGTTTGAAGATGGTCACACAAGGCTGGGGATTTAGCTCAGTACGTGGTAGAGTACTTACCTAGCATGTTTGAGGTCCTGAATTTGATTCCTAGGACTGAAGAGAAAAAAAAGATAGTAACATTAATCCAGGATGCCTGGACAAGAAGGAGCCTCACAGATACTTAAATCCTCTAAGCAGGGCTCCTCCTGCCCTGGGGTATCACTTTGGAGATGTCATTTGAACACATGAGTCTCAAGGGATAAGCTATTCACCTTGCAGTCTAACAGTCCTTTGCCACAGAGGCTGTCCTGTGCATTGGAAGATGTTCAGCCTCTTCCTCATGCACAGCCCCTCCCTCATCCACAACCTCTCCCTCATCCACAGCCCCTCCCTCATCCTCAGCCTCTTCCTCATCCACAGCCCCTCCCTCATCCACAGTCTCCCCCTCATTTGTAACCTCTGCCTAGTCAATGCCAACAGCATCTCCTCCCTTGCTGCCAATTATAGAATCAAAATCATCTCCAGACCTTTCCGTAGGTGCCCTAGGGGAGAAAACTTCCTCCCGTTAAGAACCACTGCATTAGATGGGCTTGCAAGAGGATTATTCTGAGGAAGGGGCAGGGTCTATGTGGCCAGAGCAGTGGGCATACAGTGGAGTAAATGCTGAGCTAATCACCATGGCCAGGCCCACACCAGGCCAAGTACGGTAGATTCTTGGGAGTAAGATCTAGACATCTATTGCTTGAAAAGGTCCCCAGAGCAATTCTAGCAATTCTACTCAGGGTGGAGAGAAACTCTGAAGGAGGATGGCTATGTAGTCTCCACTTACAGAGGGGTGGGCACTTGCATTTCCCGAGTTCATTAACAAGGGAGTCAGAAAGTTAAGGCCAAGAATGCCAGCCAGCCTTACCAAGTGCCTATATTCCTCTTTGTGCTCTTTCTTATTGACTGGTAGGACTCTCAAGATGAAGAAGACTTGAGGGTTTTTTTTCTTCTTGGGTGGGAGGAGCAGAAGAGCTGTGGAGATTGAATGAGACCTCCCAACCAACCTGCACGAGAGGAAGGTCCCCAAAGGGAGAGAAAGGGCTTGGAGACCGAGGCTTTGAGCCTTTGGGAATAGAGGCAGGCAGAGATAGGCCTGGAGGGAAGTGGCTCTGCAGTGTAGCAGTTGGTCCCAGTGGTTCCAGGTAACTGAGGGTAAGGAAGTCTTCATGTGTACTGGTTGGGGCAACAGTCCAGTCAATAAAGTGCTTTCCACACAAACATGAGGGCCTGAGCTCAATCCCCAGTACCCACAGAAAAAAAATCAGGTACAGTGGTCTGCCCTTGGAATCCCACACAGGAGACATGGAAACAGTTGGATCCCTGGAGTGTTAGCAGCAAACTCCAGGCCAACGAGAGATTCTGTCTCAATAAACAAGATGGGTGGTGCCTGAGGAACAACACCTGCCTTTCAACGTGTGCATACATGCGCACCCCCCACATGCACACAAGCACCCACACCCACAATCACACTCACATGCATGCACACACAAAGAATTGGATTGAGCATCTCCTGAGCTCACAGTTTCCTCTGTAGCACATTAGATCCATGCTAAAGGGAGAAGAAAAGCAATAGGATGCTTTAGCATCAAGTTTCTAGGTTTCTACAACATCACCCAATATCCCAAGCTACAAAATTTGTCACCATTTCACAGTGTTGCTTTTACTATAACAGAGAGATGATGCATTTAGCATCTGGCCTTCTGTCTTATTAACTGAAATTTCTTAGAGAACTCTTAACCTCTCTGGGCCTCAGTTCTCCCTTCTGTAAAGTGAGTAATTATCGGACCTACCTCAGAGCTGGCAAAAGAATTCAGTAAGGAACTGGAGAGATAACTCAGTGGTCAAGAGCACTGACTGCCCTTGCAGAAGACCCAGGTTCAGTTCCCAGTACCCACATGGCAGCTAACAACCATCCATAATTGTAACTCCAGTTCCAGGGGATCTGACGCCCTCTTCTGTCCTACATATACATTGTACTCACATGGCGCACTTATATAAATGCGGGCAAAACACTCATACACATAAAATTAAAATAAATAAGAATTCAATGAGATAATCCACAGCAAGCACTGAGATCAGGTCTCAAAACATCAATTCCTATCACTAGCTATTAGTGTTCTTGGGCTCTTAACACCCAGAGGGTCAAGAAGTCCTGCTCTCTGGTCCTTAGAAGTATTTTCTGAATGTCTGCACCCACCTCCCTGTCTCTGTTGGCATTATATGAGTTCTGTGACATTAGTTATCCTGCCTAGAATGTAGAATGTCTCCCTCTCCAGCACCCAGCTGACCTCTCTCCAGGTGTTTCTAGCATCACATGACTGCTAATGAATATTGCTTGAGGTTTTCTGCAACCAGCAGGCTGAAATCCAAAAGCCATATGGTCAGAGCCAACTCCTTAGGACCCCTCTGTGGTCCCCCAACATGCTGGAATTGTTAGTTTTGGTTCCCATGACCAGAGAGTGCTGACTGGCTCCCTGTGCTTTCTTTCGAAAAGCCTGTCTGTTTTCAAGTCACTGTGAGTGTTGGTCAAATGAACTTCCCTGTCCACAGTTTATGTGTTTTGGATTGAAATGTGGCACTTTTTTCCTGTTATGTTTAAATAAATATAAAGTTCTGTTTTCCCAACAAGTGCTGTGAGTGATTTGGAAGTGTTGTATGGTTCTGATTAATTTCTTGTCTGCATCTCATGTCCGACCTTGTTTATTTACTCTAACAAGATGACTTCACAAACAGCTTCCATGTGAGGTTTTATGGTTCTGGTTTTTTTTTTTTTTTTTCCTGATGACACAGAGGGATGATAAAGGCTAGTTGGTGAGTGAGAAGAAGTTGAAATCAAGGTCCTTTTCAGTTCTTATCTGAGTCTGCCCATGCCGCAAGCCCCCTAAACCACAGGCTGATATAAGGCAGTTGTTTCTAAGCCAATTGTTCTATTCAGGTTTTCCCAGTTGGACATTTTACTTAGACTCCTATTAGAGGGTTAATATGGGACAGGAAAGAAGAAGTGATAAAAGAAGAAAGTAATTAATGGCAAATGTCCTAGGGAGATGGCTCAGTTGGCAATGTGCCTGTTGTGTGAGCATGAGGTCCTGAGTTCAGATCCCCCCCCTTCCATGTAAAAACCAGGCATGGCAGATCCCAGCACTGAGGATAGGGTGAGAGCAGAGACAAGCAAATACCTAGAGCTCACTGGCCAGACAGCCTATCCACATCAGTGAGTTCCAGGCTTAGCAAGAGACTCTGTCTGAAAAATAAGAGAACAATCCAGGAAGACACTCAACATTGACTTCTGCTACATATATGTGTACATGCACATATAAGCACATACACACACACACACATACACAACACACACACACACAGACTTGATTTCCTTAAAATAAAGCTCTTAAGAACTTCTGGACATTGGTTAACCTTCAACAGGAAAATGCTTCCAGAAATACTTTGTTGATGGCCCCAGAAATTAGACTTACAAGTCTTGATCTTTTTAAAAATTTATTTATCTGTATCTTTATGTATATGGGTGTTACGTATACGAGTGCCTTCATATATGTCATCCAATGGCCATGGAGGTCAGCAGAGGGCATCAGACCCCCTGGAACTGGAGTTATGAATTGTTGTTAGCAGCCATGTAAGTCCTGGGAATTGAACCCAGGTCCTCTGCAAGAGCAGTGTGGCAATTAGATATATGCATGCTCAGGGTCATTGCCCTATCTTTCACCTCAGACAGGCAGCATTTATGCATAATGAGAGTATTCCAGATCCTCTCTACTAGCTGTTTTGACATTTTCAATTCATTATTGTTAGTGGTAGTTATCTTAGCATGCTGTAGAATATTAGACATTGTCCCTCCTGGGGCTGGAGAGATGATTCAGTGGTTAAGAGTGCATTCTGCTCTTCCAGAGAACCAGAGTTCAGGGCCTAGTACCAAAGACAAGCAACTCACAACTATCTATAACTACAGCTCCAGGGGATCTGACTCCCTCTTCCAGCCTGAGCAAGCACTGCACTCACATGTACACAGGTGCATATACACATACACATAGTTAAAAATAATAAAAGTAAAATCTTAAAAGAAGTTGTCCCCCCATCCAGTTGCACTCTTATGCACACTAACCATCCTGTCTCCATCCTTCTCTCTTATCCCCCAAAACCCCCAGGCTCCGATAACCACTATTCTATTCTTTCCTCCTTTGAGATTAATTCTAGCTTCCATGTTTGAATGAGAACATGTGGCATCTGTCAGCAGTATTTCTTTAGAGGAGACAAATTCTGATTCCTTGGCCACGTAGCTCATATGGATTATTGTATACATTATTAGTATCTGTCTTATAGGGACCATGGGTTTTTTATGGGTTATGTTAATTGGTACTTTTGAATTGATGTGTCTGTTTCCCTCTGCTAGGTGAGGAGGCAAACAGTTGGAAGGAAAGTCAAGGAAGCATCAGAGATGTGGGTGTGACATTGGCTGACAGATATACCTTCGTAGGTCTTGCTTCTGCTTCCCCCGCTCCCTTGCTTACAGGAAGTCATTTGATGGCTCTCCCATGAAAAATTCAGTTTTGTCATCTCTCAGATGAGGACCCACAGGAGCCTTAAGCAGGATGAATGAAGTAGAAGAGGGATTGGTATGCTCGGCCCAGGGCAGCTCTGACAGGGATGAAGAAAGCCATTGGTAGGATTTCCTCTGACACAAGGACAGAGGATCTTGTGTCTGTGTCACCAGCTTCTAGAACAATCTCTGAGATTGGAAGTGACTGAAATGAGCTGATGAACATGTGCCTATCTGTCTTTAGCATGAATACTTGGATGGCCTTGCACAGAACTACAACCCATTGCCATGTCCGGTACTTTGCTGTCAGCTGGCCGAGTGGCATTCATGCATGTATTTGGTGTATGTGCATGTGTGTGTGCATGCATGTAGAAGCCAGAGGTCAATGCCAGGTATCTTCCTCAATCCCTGTCCACCCTATCTTTTTAAGACAGGGGCTTCTACTGAACCTGGCACTTACCTATTGGCTAGACTTCTGGTCAGTGAGCTCTGGGGATCCAACTATCCCTACACCCCCCATTGCCCTGGCAACAGGGTTACATACATATGAGATCATGCCTGTCTTTCTCACATGGGTCCAATGTCAGGTCTCCATGCTTACATGGCAGGTACTTTTTCAAGTAAGTCATCTCTCCAGTCCCTGGACAAGTGACATTCTTAAACCATGTGATTTGGGAGAAGGTTCCTACTCCAAATCATTCAGAGAGAGACCTGGATCAGAGAAGAGCAGGGATTTGAGGACTGCCTCACCGAGGGGACTGGAGGAGCAAGTAGAAGAAAGGTATGCCGAAAAGAAAGAGCTAAACTCACCTCAGAGGTCAGAGACGGAGTCTGGGAGGACAAGGCTGACTCCTATACTCAGGGCAGCAGCCGGCCCAAGGGGAGGTCATTCCATGTGAACTGTATCGCCATCTATTCTTGGTCCCTCACGTGGACACCCAATTTCACTGCACTTGAATGACACCCTGTATTCATTTTCCTCTTTTCTGATTAGTGGCTCTTTCAGAGCCTCTCCACACCACCACAAATGAAAGTCCTAATGGCTCTCTGCAGGGCTGTGGTTTGCTTGCCATTGTCTGTGCACAAAAGCATGATCCCATTAAGTGGTCAGATGCTTCCTGCCATCGCAAGGCCTTGTGCTCACAAACATTTGATGCTATTTAAAACCCTCTCTTTACGAAAATATGCTTTGGTCACATTTGTGTAGAGCCTGTTAATTAAGGCCAGATTTGAAGCTCTCAAAGCTGTCACTTCTGCTAACTGACTGGGGAAGGGAGGACTTCATTCTCCCAGGAGGTAATTTGGACATGGGAGAAAAGCCAAAAGGTCCTTGAATCCCTGTGGCACTTACCTTGACTTCTAGGCTTGTAATGAAAAAGCTTCTTAGACAAAAAAGGACAAAAAGAGTCTTTCATGGAAACCATCAACATTCTCTGCCAAGTAGGAGATTTATTGATGGGAACACAGATGCACATACCACACACACACACACACACACACACACACACACACACACACACACAGCTTTATTTGAGGCACCCTGAAAAATGAAAAGCTATCTGAGAAAAGTAACCATGACAGAAGAGAGTCCTGAAGATAATAGCTTGGTTTTCTGTGAGATTACAAAGGGACCAATTTACAGCTGTGCTCTTCTAGAAAGCAAAAGAATTGAGTATAACTTCTGTCTTTCTCTAAAGGAAACACATCATAGCTTGCTTGGAAAACATGGGCTAGTTATCAGATGTTTTCATTACTAGCAAGTCAAAAACATGCTATGCAAAGATTGCATAGAAATAAAATACTAATTATTTCCCAGCTTGATTTGGAGCAAGAATACAGTGCCAAGGAGGGAGTGACGAGGGAGAACCACTTCAATCTTATACGAAGGGAATTCATGTTTATTGGGGGTTTGCATGCGGCAGTTTAAACGAAGACACTTTAATAAATGATCTCATTTGATTCTTGAAAACAGATGAAGTAGGTGCTAGTATATGTGCATTTTAAAGATTTTTTTCATTTTAAATTATGTGTATTTGTGGGGTGCATGTGAGTACAGTGCTTGCAGAGGCCAGAAGAGTGTGTCATATCCTCTGGAGCTGGAGTTAAAAGTATTTGTGAACTATCCAACATGAGTCCTAGGAAGCCAACTTGGGTCCTCTGCAAGAGTAGTATGTGCTCTTAACCACTGAGCCATCTCTTCAGCCCCTGTACACACATTTTATAGATGAGAAAACAGAGGCTTAGCCTGTTTGACCAGCTTTCCTCTGGTCATGGAGTTGATAGAGGGCAGGATCAGGACTCAAACCTCAGTGAGGTCTGTGTGCTGTGAGGTTCCTGCCTTGCCTGGAACAATGGGAAACTGGAGGACTTTGGAGACAGACCGGGGCTTTATCTAGGTTCTGTCATGTCATATGACCTACAACAAACTGCTTTTTTCAACCTTGGTTCCTTAATTGAAATGAAATGGGAAAAAGTACTTGTTGCCTTCTAAGCTCTTGTAAAGATTTGATGGGATACCGGCAAATGAAACCCAGCAGAATTCAGCACGTGTCAGCTGGAGCGTATTCAGTCATCCCACCCCACCCCCACTGTTCGTTTCCATTTCAGTTAATGGAGTGTCATTTTTAAAGAAAACGCTCCATTTGCAATGCAAAATCTAAATGCAGTAAACCATAATACTCCACAAGGATCTAAGCTCTAAGACTTCATTCTTCAAAGGAGACATTTTGTACATTGGGATGGAAGTCTAGTTGTAACCATAGGAATTGTACTTAATCCTGAGAGGGAGGCACAATCAAAATTTTGTGTGTCCTTTGCCCAAAAGAGTAATGCATCAAGTCGATGACGGTGTCATGTTTTAAATATGTTAAATAGCTGACTGTTAGATATAGTTGTTAAGCAACAAAAATTATAATCTTCAAGTTGGGAAAATGGCTCATTCAATAAAGCACACACAAGTATGAAGACTTGAGTCCAGATTCCGAATCATGCAAAACCCGGGAGCAGCAGGGCGTGGGTGGAGACGGAGAGACCCCGGAGTTCATTGAATAGCCAGCTCCAAGTTCCTTGAGACCTGGTGGAGCCAGCTGTGGGGCGCACTCCTGCGATCTCAGCACTCAGGAGGCAGAGACTGAGGCCAGCCTGGTGAGTTCCAAGCCAGCTTGGGCTACAGGGAGACTCTGTCTCAAAAAAAACAAGATATTGGCTGGGGAGATGGCACTTGCCGATGACCATGTTTGGTTCCCCCCACCCATATGACAGCTAGCAGCCATCCACAACTCCAGATCTAGGGGATCTGGCTCCCTTTTCTGGTCTCTTCAGGCACTGCACACATGGGTGCACTTACATACATGTAGGCAAAACACTCATACACGTAAAAATTAAATAAATTTTTTTTTAAATAAAACAGAATAATAGTAAGGTAGAACAGGATAAAGACCAATGCCATTACCAGCCTCTGCCCCCCTGACACACACACATACACACACACACACACACACAAACACATAGATATACACCAAAAAAATTGTAATCTTTATTTTATAGCTTGCATAGTCCTGACTTACTAGATGTGACAGACTGTTCTTATGCCTAAGTTCTTTTATGTGGGGATGTGGGGATCAGGGAGAGAGTGTGTGGTACATCCATGTGAGTGTGCAGAGGTCAGAGCAGAATGTCAGTTGTCTTCTTACTTTGTCTGGTTTCCTTGAGACAGGGTCTGTCACCAAACTGGAGAACTCACTGTATTGGCTAGGTTGGTTGGCCAGAGAGAGCTCCCATTCAGGATCTTCCCGTCTCAGCCTCACGATGCTGGGGCTGCAGGCATGTGCAGCCAAGCCTAGGCTTTTCCATGGATGCTGGGGATTCAAACTTGGGTCCTCATGCTTGGAGAGCAGGTGCTCTTAGCCACTGAGCCAGATCCCCAGTCCTCATGCCTCAGTTCTCTTAGGATAGTCCAGGTCATGGAAAGATAACCTGTTTAGCAAAAAGCCAAGCCAGAAAAGAAAACACTGGGGCCCAATTCACCTTGACTCTTTGATTTCCACCCCATTGCACTCCTGCTTTTGAGTTGAGGATTCAGAGTAGGCCTTTGGGGTTTGTGGCCTCAGGCAAATTACTCTGTCCACCTCTATTAAACTGGCAGTAAATAGTTTCACCCTGGCACATCTTCAGCTAATACCTTCCCTCTCTGCTGTTTTGCTGTGTGCTCATGAACGCCCCTGTTGACCTCTCTATATAACTATAGCAGTTTTGCTTATGGGGCTCAAAGTGGCCAGCGACCATCAGTTACCAAAATTGAATCTTCATCTTTTTCACCCTGACTTTGGCTCTTTTTTAAACCAGATTTTGTTTCATTTTCCCAGAGAAATGCTTTCCCCTTCCATATTTACTGCAATTCTGCACTCTATGAAGCATAGGAAGTCCATTCTCTTCCTAAATAGCATTCCAAGGCAGTTATTGTTTAAGCCAGGAATGGCTATAATTTATATTTCTTTGAGTTAGGTAGGTCTTGATGATATCTTTCACATGACTTCAAATAAAACATAGTGATACTGAATTCATGAGCATGTATCAATGCTGTTTATAAGCATAATTACCCATTATCATCACAAAACCAGCTCAGAAAATGTAGAATATTATGTATTAATTACTGCCACTAGTCAATGTGTTGCCACCTCAACAAAGTATTTTTGCTGCCAAAGCGTAAGGACACTGGATCATTTTTAAAACGTCCCCATGCACTAGATTATCCGCACCTGGGACAAGGCTGGTCCTGAAGCTCTTGCAATCCCAGCATCTGTTCCTTCCCACACGGAATCAGGGACTCAAATGTATGCATGGTGGCTACAAGGAAATAATCAGCTTGTCTAAGTGACAGCTGACATCAGGAAGCCTTGTGAGCCAAGAAACAACATAATGACAGCTACACCTTGAGAAGACAAACCTCAGAGCCACATGCAGGATAGATTACCTGAAAGCAGGCGGTTTCACCTCGCTCACCCCTACACATCTGGGGGCATGATTTAAAAGCTCGTAAATATGGTCGAGATTTTAAGGAAGAGATGTGTGAAAACTAAGAATTTCAAGGTTCTATCAAGAAATAAAGACCAGTGTCATCCAACTGGTCCTAAAAAATTGTGTTCACAAGTTCCCATCCGCAGAGTGGTCACTTGGAAACCCCACGCAGACCTCAGGTCTGCTGTTGCCCTACCTTAGGGTTAAAGTCGCAAAAGAAGGAAGATATTTTGCCAGCAGGAACAGTATTCATCTGGCTGCCACCTGAATTATTGCTGTGGAACACACTGAGTTTGACAGATAACCCTGTTCTTAGCCATCCTTCAAAAGATGCATGGAGCCTTCATGTTTAAATACTTCAGCCAAATTCCATCCTTCTGAGAATGCATGAAACACAATGTCTTTATTTTTTAGTGAAATAAATATTCATATTGGACACATGTATGGTTAGAAGAAAAATAGGGAAGAATTATCTTTATTTAATTTGTTGGTCATTCTAGCTCTAAAGAGCAAGTGCTCTTGGATTGGGCAATAATGTCTCCCAAGAAATCTAGTGGTTTTCCTTAAGTCACGCTTATCCCCCCCAGCTTGGTGAACTGACAGTTTCCATCCCCCAAGAAAACAAATGAGAAAAATAACTGTTATTTCAGGAACTTAGGTCCACTTTGGACCTAAGAAATTTAACATGAAGGAAGGATGTTGTGACAGATGTCCTTCCACCAGAGTAACAGGCACTACATAGGTGTTCAGGAGTGCTGGAAAGTAAAGAGAAGCTGTAGAAGAGGTTATAACCCCATCAGTCTTTGGGGAGAGGAAGCTTCAGACTGGGAGTTGGACCTCATGTATAAGGATCTTAAGAAGCACCAGAGAACAGCCAAAGAAATAATAGGCAAGTATGTATGTCCCTTGGTCAGCTCCCTGCCAGGCCCTATCCTTACAGATGGAGAATTTCCATTGTTTGGAGGACTATAAGACTACCAGAGAAGAAGCCTAATCTCCAAAGCCACAGACCTGTCCTTCCAACTCACAATCACCATTCTTGTGTGAACTTTAACACACAACCTTCTGTAAGCTTTAGTACAGGAAAGGATAGTAATCCGTAGCTCTCAAGGTTATTGAGAGAATTTAAAAAAGCATGTGAGGCGCTAAGCACAAGGTGAGTGCTCCCATCCAGAGCTGTCACATATCCCAGAGGCACAAACCCCAATTCCCAAAGGATGCTTGACTCTCTGCTTTCATATATTCCACATGGTTCTTCTAAAACAGTGAACCAGCATGCCTGAGCTATAGGCTCCCTCTGACCATCTCCCTTGCTTTTTCTAAATGAATATAACCTATGTCCTCTCTTTGAGGTTTTATCATACATAGCTGGCCTCCAAGACAAATCAGGAAATACTAGCAAAAGAAAACATTTTTAAAACAGAAATAAAAGCTAGGGAGATGGCTCCATTGGTAAAGTGCCTGTTGCACAAGCATGAGGACCTGAGTTTGGATCCCCAACATCCACATAAAATCCAGGCATGGTGATGTGTGTCTGTAATCCCAGCACTGACCGAGGAAGTAGAGAGTGATCCTACAGATCCAGATTTACAGGGGAGAAATTTTTGTTTCAGATTATGGAATTGGGTAGGGGCCAGGATCTCAACCAGGAACTCGAAAGGCAGGCAAGTAGATATCAGCCTCGATGTAGACCTTCAGTAAAGGTTTGGGAGAGCTGAGAACAGAGAAGTGTTTAAATTACAGCAGGTAAGCTTCAGGTTCAAGGTCACCCCCTCCTCTCCCACCCAGAGCCTCTCACTGGCCCTACCTTCTCTTCCCTGCCTCTTCTCTCTATGCCTTCTCCCTCCTTTCCAGCCTTGGAAGCAGAACCAGGCTTTTCTTTGATTTTTGTATGCTAGAAATTGAACCCAGGGCCTCACACATGCTAGGCAGGAGTTCTACCATTGAGTCACACTGCCAGCCTCTTCCATGTAGCCCTGTGTCAATTTGGCCATTGTCTGTTATCTGTTGTTGCCGACTTGAGACCTCAGGGTCCCAGCTTCCACCCCAGAAAGTTCACCCACATATCTTCACAGTGATAGTTTGTCCTCTAAAAGGGGCTGCTATTATTATTCCACTGGTAGATAAAACCATCCTCACCTGGTCAAAGGGGCATAATTAATTTTTAAAGGGAAAAGTGATAGAACATCTGTTAGGGGTAAACAGTCAGACCCTGAGTGAAGTGAGAAGACATCATGGTATCACGAGAAGGAATTGCAAAGCACACAGCCCTTACTCCACCAACTTGGAGAAGTTGCTTTGCCTCCCGGGGTTTGGCTTCTTCTAGAGCAAGGAGCTGGGGCTCCAGACCTTTCTCTGCTCTCCAGGACTGGGATTCTCAGGAGAATGTGTTTATGAACACGTCTTCCTTCCTCCTTCACCCCCGTTAGAAATCTTACAGAAGAACGCTTTCCAATGACATTTTCTTTTCCATTTGAAACCAAAGAGTGATTGTGTTGTGTTGTCTTTGTTTTGACTGCATGGAGAACTGCTTGTCATTTGGGGGCTGGGGAGCAACTTGAGAAAAGAAGAAAGAACATACAGTAAACAGAAAGTGACCTAGTAGGTCAAATGATCCCAGATTGCAGCAGCGTTGGGTTCTAGAATGCCTCCAAGAAAGAGAAAGAATTTAAAATTGGCTATTGGGAAACCTGTGAAAAGTACAAATCTCCCTCATGACCTGCTCCTTAACCTGAAAATGGTTATAGCATTGGGCATTAGTGCATGAGATGATGGCACACACAGCCAGGGGCAGCTGGGGCAACCAGGGCAAGTTTTTAAGTCTCTCTAAGACCAGGATCTTACTGGAATCTGTTGCTGTGGGAATTAAACATGATGAGGGAAATGCTGCTGGGCACCCCTGGAACAGAGCAGCTGCTCAGGATGGGGCAACCAAATTCAGTCACAGTCACAGCACTCTGGACATATAGGGCTGTGTGTGCTTAAAACCCCTTAAAACTATTCTAAACTCTTCATTCTCCCAGAACCTCTATACAGGAAGCGGAAGGAATGAACAACACCATTTAAAAACAAGAAAATGCACACCCTTAGAGAGCTACTGAGCAACTCCCCAAGACCATTCAGTGAATGGTATCACAGCCTAAGACCCTCACCTTTTGATCCAAAAAGTTTTGGGATATTTCCAAGTGAAAAGAATGACTCAAGACGACAGGAAAGGGGCTGCCAACTACAAGATGTGGATTCCGCCCTCCAGAGGGGTGATAGCGCATTCCCTCTGCAGGTGGGACCATGCCAGGCTTTTTCCAGTTCAGAACAGGACTCAGAGAGCTGTAGCTTAAAGCCAGCGAACCTGGCAGGCAAGCCAAGTCTTACATAGGAGGTAGATTCTGCTGTCATCTAATTGTATAAATAAAGTTTTATTGGGACAGTTTTCCCACTATAAACAGCCCAGCTGAGTAGTGGTAACAGAGACTATATGACTGCACAGTCAGAAACATTTGTTATCTAGTTCTGTTCAAAGAGTATTGACTCCTGGATCTAGACTAGCACTGTCCAAATGTGAACACACCTAGATGCTGCTGAAATACTGAGTAGATTCTATGCCTAGGACAGAGCCTAAGATTTCTTTAAACAAACAGATAACACCTAGGCTGCTGGGCCTTAACTACACTTGAATTAGCTAGCAGGTGGACTCTTCTACCTCAACTGACAATCAAGAAAATTCCCAATAGACATGCACACAGGCCAGTCTGATACAGGAAATTCCTCAGTTGCAGTTCCCTCTCTCCAGGTTTCTCTAATTTGTGTCAAGTTGACAAATCCTAACCAGCACACCCTCGGTTTGAATTTCATCTCCAAGGTCCAGGCTCCAATCACTTTGTGCCCATCCTGATGCAGTTGACTTCATGCTTCTCAAGCTCTGGATTCTTCTATCTCCCAGCCATGGCCCATGCCTGGGCATCATTTGGAAGAGTTTTTCAGTCTACCACTCCCTAACTCACCTGGCCCCCACCAGAGTCTTGGAATGCCAAACCCCATGCTTCAATCAGCAACCCTTTTCTCTCAGCATCTCATTTCCAAAGCAGTCAGTCCTCTCAGCTGTCCCTGGAGATCACCATAGGTGACGTCTAAAAAGCACATAAACCCTCAATACAATAACTAATTTAGACTTATTTTAAGCATCTTTCTTGAACATTCTAAAAGCCCTGGATGTTCCACACACATTTTTTTAATTCTGTAAAAACAATCTGAGTCAAACCATGTCTTAACATGGCAAGATCTTGCACATAAGAACACAGTGAATATTTAGTCAGCCTGAGTCTCTGAGTCTACCTTCCCTCCTGTGTTTCTTAGTGATCATTCCTTTAACTGCTTAGCCACTATTTTTGCCCCAAAGCTAGTTGTTTAGGTGTCATTTACAAGGCTTAAAGGTGCCATCCTGTGGAGAAAGATGTGTGTGCACGCGTGAGTGCACACACACACACACACACACACACACACACACACACAGGTTTGGAGGTACGTTGTGTGCTACGTGAACAATAAGGATGCCAGCCTGAGTCTCTGTCATTGTCATCTGGTTTGGTCTTGGGATTCTCCCAAGCCCTCCTGAGAGCCTCTGGTTGTGATCAGATCTATGAACCCACACTGCCTATGCTCTGGTGGTTTTGGAAATCAGACCAGTGTCCAAGTAGCCTCCACCTGAAGCAGAGTCCTCTCAGCCCAACTCACTATTGTCTTGTTGCTGATAATCCAAATTCCAAACTAAACTCTGGGTACAGTGTTCCTTTGCTCCTTTATCCTGGAAACTTCCCACTCCTGACCGTTGGCAACTGAACCCTAGCTTCTGATGGATACATCTCTCATGTAGGTTTTTCCTGGTGCCAGCCCTCTCTTGAGACCCAAGAAATTACAATATAATGTGATTCTACTCTTATGTCTTTAAATTGAGTTCAGTGTATAGGCTTAAAAAGTAGAAGTCCAGAAATTTCTACTATTCTGTACAAAAGTATGGACACTTTTATGATTGTGATTAGTCAATGCATGTCCTCTTCCACCTCTCTCATCTCAGTCTATTGGGAATTTAGATTGTGAAAGTTGAACATTTGGAATGGAAGCGTTTGGGATGTCTCCACTGTCCCTGTAGTGTTTCTCCTACAGAGAGATGTTTGCTTGACAGGGCTCCTTTCTTCAGATTTGCTAACACTGCAGGACTCAGTTTTATCCTACAGGCATGTCAGTGTTTTCTTCCAGTTGAGTCCCTTGGTAAAGTGCTATTCTCTAAATGAAATAGGGTGGGGTCCTGAAAGGTGTCAACCATAAGCTTGATTAAAAGCAGATATCATTTCCTTCTGTAAAGAAACCAAAGTACCTTTCGTCCCATGGACTATTTGCTTTCTTCAAATGAGTGACAGAGTCCTTTGACACTTTTATTTTTCATGGTAATACTTGGTTCCCATTTAATTTTTCTCCATGAAGCACATTTCTTGACTTCAAATATGGAAGGACTTCATCTCTTTTTGTCACAAATAATTTGATACCAGAAGAGAACTTAGAGATTATCTAATTCAAAAAGCAAATGGATTCTGTCACTCTGATTTCTTGATTCCTCAGGCAGCAGACTTTTTATGTGTATGTGTACATATACACACATTTATGTTTTCTGTGTGGACATGCAAGTGGAAGCTAGGGGAAATCCTCCAGTATCATCTTCAGAACCACTATTCACCTCCTTTGAGACAGAGTCTCTTATTGGTCTGGAGCTCAGGAATTAGGTTAGACTGGCTGGCCAATAAGCCCCCTGGGGTCTGTCGGTTCCCACCATACCAGCCTAGAGATTACAGGTGCATGCCACCACGCCTGGCAGTTTTACATGAGTTCTGGGCATTGAACTTGGGTTCTCCTGCTTATAAGGCAAGTGCTTTACGGCCCAGCACTCAGGCAGCAACATTTATTTAGCAAATACTTCCTAGGGTCCTACTGTGTGGCAAATACTATTCTTTGCTAAAGATAACCCTTCTCCTACTGAAGCTAAGCCAAAAAGCAATCTGAAGAACTCTAGGTGGATAGCTGGTTCCATGGCAGCAAGAAACCTTTTTTTTTACTCAATCTAGTGTTATTTACTCATTATCTTCTCTGACATCTACCCAGACTATTTTTGTAGTTCTATGAACTGCTATTGTTTTAAAACCTCCTGGAGAATATGTCATGGGCCTGTACATTCCCCATGAGCTTCGGATAAATTAAAGCAGAGTTCCTACAGTAGGGGTCATTCTTTATCCTCGGGGGATATTTGGCAATATTTGGACATTTTTGTTTATCTCACTAAAGAGTAAGAATGTGCCTGGCATCTAACGGGTAGTAGCCAGGGATTCTGCCAAACACTGTATGATGCATAAGACGGCTGCTGCAAATGCCTGCCAGGTCAGAGTGTCAGCAGCACAGTGAGTGAGAAAGTCCAACCATGAGGAAGAGGAGCAGGCAGGGAGGCAAGTCGCTGACTTCCAAACCCTGGCAGTCCTTCAGCCTCAGAACTTCTACTGTTCTTGCTTGATATAGGCAAGTTTCATGTCTCTGCATGAAGTTTTCTTTGAAAAGCATGTTTTCCTACTTAAAACAGGGTGGGGGCCTGGGGATGCAGCTCAGTGGGAAAGAGCTTGCCTAGCATGCACAAGGCCCCTCGTTCAATCCTAGCACAGTCCCCTGATGTTGAAGACTATTGATAACAACTTTGTGTGTGTGTATGCATGTTTTGTGTGCACATGTGCAGAAGGTACACGCGTGTGTGTGCGTGTGTGTGTGCGTGTGTGTGCGTGTGGGTCCCAGAGGTTGACACAAGATACCATTCCTCTTTGGTCGCCGCCTTATTTTGAAGAGACGGTCCCTCATTGAACGCTCTCTGGTTCAGCTAGGCTGGTTAGCCAGACTCCAGAGATTCTCCATCTCTACCTCCCCAGCAGTGGGATTACAGGTATGCACTGCCACACCCCACTTTGTATGTAGGTACCAGAGATCTGAATTCAGTCCTCATGCTCATACAGCACGTACTTTACTGGCTGAGCCATCTCCCCAGTTCCTTCAGTGACACTTCTTTGTGCTCTGTTTTATAATTAAATCAGACTGGAACAGAGCAAGGAAAGAATATATGATACAGAATGATACAATCAGCGCAAACTGAGAGCAACTACCTGAGCCTGCCTTAGCTGCGCAGGACTCTGTGTCCACCACCCTCATGGTATTTGCAAACCACGTGGAAGTGACTGTATTGTATCCTTCCATCTAAACCAGTCGTTGGCAACTTTTTTCTGTAAAGGGCCAGAGCATAAATATGTTAGGCTTTGTGGAGCAGACTGGCCATGTTGTACCTACCCAGCCCTGCCGTCATAGTCCCAAAGCAGCCTTAGGAAATAAGTAAACAAATGGAAGTGTTTGTCTTCCACTCAGTCTTTGTTTACAAACACAGGGAGTAGGCCACATTTGGCCTGGAAACTGTCGTTTCTGACCCAAGTCAGGCTCTGCGCAGGAGCCATGTCTGTTTCCTCTTCATGGCTGTTCTGCCCTGCCTAATGCTACATTGGCCCTCTGTAGAGATTGGCTCAGAAGCACTTTCTGAATGATACAGAAGGTCAAGGGCACAAGCACAGCTTCAAGGACATTTTAATGCAAATAAAAACGGGAAAAAAAAAAATCCATCCAGTGTTTCCCAGGATGTCTTTAACTACTCTCTAACCACTTCCCTCTGTGTTGAGGGAACACTGAGGATGATTCCAGTGATTTTAGTATTGATAATAATACTAAGATGCACTCCTTCATACTGAAAGTGTTGGCCTCGTTTCTTATTGTTTCCTTAGCAGAAATTCCTAGAAGAATTTAGTGCTTGAAGCAGCATAGATTGCTAAATTGCTTTCCAAGAAGGTGGTATTCATCTTCTCTGCATTCCTAAGAGTAACATGAGGGAGATTTGTCATATGCAAAGCATTTCTATCAACAGAATGTCATCAGTACAACTTTTGACCTCCAGATGTATTTCCACGAATTAGCTCACCATAAATATAAGCAGTTCAGTGTTAGCTCCAAGTCACTTTAATATTCTCCCATAGTGGTGTAACGGCATTCTTACGAAGACACATTGCTTTGCCAATCAGAGTCATCTAACCAGCCAGTTGAGACTGCCCTTCCTCTTGTGTTTATGGAGTGCACACAGAACACCTGCTTCCCATTAGGGAATTGGAACCCCCACTATCTAAATGCCTGGCACCACCTCCCTGCCATGATGGACAGAGCCTCCTCCCTTTGAAATTCACCACCAAATATGTCATCCAGATTGCTCATTTCCCTCAGGAAATCTCATTTAGGTTAATTTTGGCATACAATTTAGGGTAATTCTTGAGCAATTTCTCCTATGATAGCTTGCAACGTGTAAAATTTTCCTACAATGTGTTGCAAAAAAAAAAAATCACTGGAAAATACTAAGGATATCTGATACTTGTCCAATCACCTTTATAACAGCAAGAAATACCTCTTTTGAACTGCATGGTGAACAGAAAACACATAGAGGTAGATGGTGGAATGCCGACGTTCGTGCCGGCTTTCGTCAACAGGTGCTGTTTGAGCACAGGAATGGAGGAGCTGTGTTAGGCATCCCCTTCTAGTTCACTGTGGCCCTCCTTTGGCATCTCAGACTTTCCTGAATTTGCCCAAAATGAAAAAGAAAGCATTTCTAATTGAGAATTGGTAAGTGCTATAGGAACAGGGGTGAGTCCCTGTTTACATGATGATGGGGTTTACTTAAAAGTGGATGAACTTCAAACAAAATCAGATCTGCAAAACAGCAATAACAAAATCCAGCCTTTTCTAGAAACTACCGCATCACCTCACTTCCCAAGGGGACATACATCCATATTTCCCCGTGTGATCCTTCCAGCAGTCTACAGAGGTACCCACTGACCCAAATCAAGAACCAAAAGCCCAGCTCAACTGGCATATTCAAAGATTTGGCATTCATAAGTGGTGGAGCCAGCACAAGAACCCAGGTGTGGCAGACACAAATGCCCATCTTAAGCACCCACTGATAACACTTGGGGGATGCCTCTGAAAGAATCTGGAAATAGGCCACCGGCATCATCATCCCCATTGGACACCAACTGGTCTGCCTCCTGGTACTGTTTTCAGCACCCTATTGGAAACGGCCCATCCAGAATCCCACAAAGACTAAGCCACAACTATACTCCTGGGTTCCTGGTTCCCAGTCCAACATCCTTCACATCATTTCAAACTGCTTTTCCTGCTAAATAGTATCAACTGCACTTAACAATTACATGGCAGTGTTGGAGGGTGGAAGGAGAGAGTGTTCTAGGTTGATCTCCATAGCTGTGAGAAAACATTCCTTTCATAAGCAACTTGGGGAACAAAGAGGTTTATTTCATCCTACACTTCCAGGTTTGATGAAAAGCAGGGCGCAAACTCAGGGCAGAAGCTGGCTGGCTCATTCACTGACCTACTTACTGGTTCTGCTTAGCTAGCTTTTTTATACAACCCAGGGCCACATGCCCAAGGAATGGTATTGCCCATAGTTGGCTGGGCCCCTCTACTTAATAATTAAGAAAACCTTACAGAAACCTGATTGAGGAAATGCCACAGTTGAGACTTCTCCTCTTAGATGACTCTAGGCTGCATCAAGTTGACAATTGAGGCTAACCTGGACAGGGCAACCAGCTGCTTTAAAGAATATATGACACATTTGACAGTATTTCATAAAGCCATACACCCCAAGAAGTGCATATAAATCATGGTAAAATCCAAATATAGTCTACTCTTGAATTAATGGCATAATGCCTAGTGAGATGTAATCACTAGAATCTGGGTAGAAGGTCACTAAAACTCCATGTACTGTTTTCACAACTGCTTGTGAGTCTAACTATTTCAACATAAATAAAAAAGTTCTTGCAATAAGAAATTAATGTAATAGGAAGACAAACTAAAATATTTATTCATTTGCTATGTTAGAGCATAATGTTCAAACAGCCAGTGTGGAGGAGACACAGCATGTGGTTTGTTCCTCACAAGAACAGAATAAAGGAGCATCAAAACTTCTGGGCTGAGCTCTGTCCAGTACTCCATGGTGACATTGCCTCAAACTTGTTCTCGACACCTACGTCACTGTCACCATTCACTCCCTCAGCAAAACTAGAGTCCTCAGCATGACCACTGATAGATGTCCTTTGGTTTCCAGTCTTTCATAGAGGTTTTTAAAACATGGACTTTGGTTGGGGACTTAAGACTAGCAGCACAGTCTTGCATGGACAGTTGGCCTCTCTCCTGAGTCTTGGTTTCCTATAGTTTTTAGCAATTTCCTGGATGCTCTTAGTATTAAATAAGAAGACTCGATGTCCAAAGGACTGTAATCTAGTAAAGGCTTATGAGTACTTGGCTCAGGAAGTTGAAGAGAAACGGAAGAGAAGTAGGAAAAAGAGTCAAGCTTCCTTCCCCTTCAATTAGTCTGCCAGTCACAGGGTTCCATTCATTTTGCATCCAAGCTTCACCCAGTCCTCACATCCTACTTCAGGCTGGAATATAGCAGTATCCTACAGACTTTATATACTTAATTTTCAGTTATCAGCTTTCTAAAAGAGAGTTGATCTTTCCAGGAAGGTATGGAGAATACAGGAATTCTTTGCTGCCTTATAGCTTCTGATAATCTATGTGGATGTCAAGTCAGCCCTGGAAGATTCAAATCCCCAAGGCAGGACCTAGGTCAATTCATCCCAGCATGTCCCAGATGGTGTAGTCACTCACCATCAATAATAAAATACACATTTATGTGGTTAGATATTATGACTGATATTTCTTGTCCTTTGGGTACTAATCCAAAGGTCACTTCCCCAGCCAATCAAACTGTCCCTCATTATATCATCTGATCTTCAACACAATCCTGATCAAGGGGTGGGACAATTGCCATGTATGTAAGTTTCCTATGGCCTCAGAGCTGGGAATGAGTTTTCCTCCTGCTCTGTGACATGGGTAGCATTTTGTGCCACTCCATAACAAATCAATCTCTCAAAGCTCTGGGAAATCACAAGAACATCAGAAGGATGTTCCAGTAATTCCTTTACATGCCTTAGGGAAGAACCATATGCCTCGTTTTGACTTCTCTCTTGGGGAATAAACTGTGGGCGCTGAGAGTCCAGGATGGGCTCTGACAGAGCGGAATGTCACCTTTAGCTCTTAACATTACTTGCTTGTCTGCACCCATCACTAAAGTCGATTTCCGGCTACATGGATATCAACCAAGGAAAACTAAGGTAGCCTTCCTTCCTCTAGACTCATCCAGGGTGACTGTGCTGTGCAGGAAATCTGGTGGGGATCCATCAAACAGTGCCGAGTATTTTAATATAACGTCTGATTGAAAAGATCAAATAACATTTCATCTGTGTCTGTGGTTATCTAACGCAGTAGCTGTTTGTATACCTGTGATACCCTGTGATCATCCCACTCTAACTGAGTTGGGGCAAAGGACTGATGTGTTATGAATCTAATCCTTGTTTGCTCTTGTTCATTCTTTAATATTTTCCATAAAAGAGAGAAACTCTCTAGATTGCTTGTTTTTCTCTCTAGGTAGGACTCACTCCACATCTTCATACATCTGGTAGTTGCTCTTTCCTTCAACCCAGCCAAAAGCCTAAGTCTCTGAACTGTCTGGTCTTATTCCATCCCTCAGAGCAACCCCACGCTTTGGTCTTATCGTATAAGTTGAATGTCAGATGTCTCCCCCAGGCTCATGTGTTCTGTTTGAACATTAGATCACCAGCTGGTGGTGATGTCTGGAAGGCTGTGGAATCTTTGGTAGGTAGGCTGGCCCTCCATGAAGAAAGTGGGTCACTGGAGACTGGGCTTCGAAGGCATCCTTCTAGCCCATGTTCTCTACTTCCTGCTTGGCACCATGTCACAACTCCAGCATGCCTTCCCCACCATAACGGGCTGTATCCTCCCAAGCCATGAGCCAAAGTAAATCCCTCCTCTCTGAAGTTGCCTCTCTCAGGAAAGGCGCAGTGACAAGGACAGTAACTTGTCCACCTTGTCATGCTGTGAGCATGCTTTTTTCTTTCCTAACTCAAAGCCTTTGCACGCATGATCCCTTCACCTAGAGAACCCCATGAAAATGCTCAGTGAGACAAAGTGAGTCCAGAGTTAGCCAGAATGGACGAGAAGTCATAAAAGCAGAAGCATGTGAACTATCTTTAGACAAGGCAGAGAATGAGCCCTGGTCAGTTTTTCTGTCCATCTTCCCCATCTGCAACTGTCAATTTAATCAGGCCCTAGCTGCAGTGGGATGGGTTCAATTTCTAGAACCCCTGAGGATGGTGGCGTTTCCTTGTTTCAAAGCAAGAGAGAATGCCAGGCAGTGAGGATGTGGCAATCATTTTCCTCATTTTCCTGCTCAAATGTGCAGGGGGTGGTGGAAGCGATCTTTGAAGGGGGAGAGAAGCACAGCAAACATGGCATTTTGAAAGGCTAATTGGATGTGGATGAACATATTGAGATGATGTTCTGTTAGTGGCAGAAATAAAGTTTTACAGAGAAGCTATTTGTGGAGAGAAACCAGTTATTAATAATGAACTAATGTACACTTGGGAATATGGAAGCAATAATGCAGAAGTACAGTGCCTGTGGAAAGACGTCAATCAAAGTCAGAGAGGCAAGAGTAAACACCTTCTGATTTGACCCCGCCTGCAGAATGTGACCTGTAGGACCCATACGGACAGGCCCAGGGTTATTTAACATAATCAAAATGAACTTTGAATGGTCTGCTGCCCACTTTGCCCCTGAGATGTGGTCTGATGTTTGCTATTAGAATTCAAGAAGCAAAACAAGCCTGTGAGCCAATGCACATATGTCTCAAGTTTTCAAATGCCATTCTTATTTCATCTTCCTGTATCCCTAGAATCTAATGAATAATCTTATAATCCCAATATTTCGTCATCCAAACTACATTCTGCTGACTTCCATCTGCCCATGAAAATGTGACGGAATTCTTTGCTCCAACCATGCAACCTTATTTTGAATTCAGGAAACAGGATCACAAGCCCTACAGAATCAGCCCCAGCAATGGAAAAAGATTTCAGTCAAGATTGTTCCATGCTGTTTCAAAGTTTCATTTTATAAGAAATATAAGAAATATATGAATGAGTGGTAAGAAATCGAGATAAAGCAGGAAAAAGATTTAAATAATGAGAAGCTGGGTGGGAGGAGTGTGTTTAGCTCAGGCAAGAGTTCCTGTAATGCAAGTGACTTCATAGACGCTTACCATCCAGGCCGGGGATGTTTCAGGCATTTTGTTCCAAGAAACTGCCTTGGGGAAACCAAGCAAACATGCTGCTCAGATCTTCGGAACCACAGTTACCAGTGGAGATTAAGATCTCAAACTCTCTTAGTTCCCAAGAAACTGAGCCAAGGAACACCGCTCTAGGGGGTTACTTTGTTATGAAGCGATATCTGCAGTATTGAGCTGACTTGGCGGTAAACCTCAATTTTGAGTATGGTATTTACCAAAGAGATTCAAGAAATTCCCGGCATGGCATATCCATGACCTCCCACAAATCCGGGGTCGGGGAGGATTTGCAAAACAACTTCGCTGTCCACTTTGTATAAATATCGAACCCCACCTCCTCATCATCTTCCTGTGTTTGTGCTCTCGAACATTTACCACTGAATGTACTGTTGATTTATCTTGTTGCTGTGTGTGGCTCCTACCCTACCCCTGGAGTGTACAGGTCCTGAGTGACTAAAACAAAGTTCCTGCCCAGAGTAGGTGCCGTGTCTGTATCTGCTGAATGAAGGCAAATGTGAACTTTTTAAAAATTTGTGTAGGGGGAGGAGTGTGTATGTGTATGTGTGTGTGTGTATGCACACCTTTGTGTTCATGTGTGGAAGCCAGAGGTTGACACTGACTTTCTCCCTCTATTGTTCTTCACCTTCTTTTTTGAGACAGTATCTCTTGCTGAAACTGTAGCTAGTTGGCTAGACTGACTAGCCAGTGAGCTCCCAGGATCCTCCTGTCTCTCCCTCTCAGCACTGAAATTATACGCATACACCACCACACCTACCTTTTTACATGGTGGGTTCTGAACTCAGATTCTCAGCTTGTAAAATATGCACTTTAGCCGCTAAGCCTTACTCCTCGGCCCTGGATTTCTTCACTGGTGGGAGTGAAGGAAGGTCAGTTTGAGTTCCACCAATAGTTCTGCTGCCCCTTCTCAGTTCTTCATCCCAGATGCTCCTGATGTGGGCTACAAAAGCTTTTTCTTTTCTACCTTTTTGCAGAGCATTGGCTGTGATGACTTCCTAGGTTCTGACAAAGTCGTGGACAAGTGCGGAGTATGTGGAGGCGATAACACGGGCTGCCAGGTGGTGTCAGGAGTATTTAAGCACGCCCTCACCAGCCTGGGCTACCACCGCGTTGTGGAGATTCCCCAAGGAGCCACAAAGATCAATATCACCGAGATGCATAAAAGCAACAACTACTTGGGTAAGTTTGAGCTTTTACAGACAAAAAAAAATCTGTCAATGATAGTTAATGAATTCCTTCCAGGATTATAAGATAAACAAGGGTAGACCAGAGATCCTATGATATGTAGAAAGTCGCACTGGGGGCTACCTAAGGTCTTCTGGACCTGCCCTGCAAAATATGGGGGGCATACTTCTAAGAATTAAATGGGTACTATCTACACATCTAAACCAGCCTTTGCTCATCTCAAAAAAAATATGGGCATGAATTGGGTAATGGACTCTTCATTGGAGGTTGGCCAGTCTTTGTTCTCTTGGGGTTCAGGGAAATAGGAGTAGCTCCTGATTCCTTCTGAATGTTTGTTCCCTGGAGGCTTGAAGTGAAAACCATCCTTTTCTTCATCTGCCTGGGACTGCAGGCCCTTGATTAGTATCAATGTCTCCAAACCCCTATAGACCTGTCAGCAGTCATGTGAGGCAATATTATCAACACTTAGCCCACATTCCTGCAAAGGACAGCCTTATTGATGCTTTCTGCTGGGTGTCCAGGCTCTTTGCCGTCCATTCCCTCCAGTGCATGCGCTTTTACCAGTTTCTCACTCTGATAAGCATACACAAATCAGGTAAGCAGATAATACCAGGGTGTGGCGTTCTGTTCATTTTTTAAGATAGTTTCTTGTTCTGTAGCCTGGGCCATGAGTGATCCATACTTTGTAATTCAGGCAGGCCTTGAACTTACACTGGTCCTCTTCCTATACCTTCCCAAGTGCTGGGATTATAGGTGTGAGCTACCAAGCCCAGGGTACCATTTCTTTCTTTATTTTTATTTTATGTGTATGAGTGTATTGCCTGCATGTATGTAAGTGCTCCCATGCGTGCAATGCCCTCAGGGGCCAGAAGAGAGCATAAAATCCCCTGGAGATGGAGTTATATATCATTGTATGGGTTCTGGGAACCGAACCCAGGTCCTCTGCAAGAGCAGCCAGTGTTCCTAACCACTAAGCCATCTCTCCTCTAAAGTAGCATTTCTTAAAGACATGTAATGAATAACAATATACATTTTATTTTAATTAATTATTAAACAGGAACTTACCTAGAACAAACTATATGCCAGGCAATATATTTAATACTTTCTGTGTAAAATCTTGAAACATTCTCAATAGCTTAGGGCCATTAAGCTAGTCCCAGCCTCGTTTTACAGATAACACAGGTTTAAGGTGATTACGTAACTTGCCAATGTCATGCAGCAAGAAAGAAGTGGATATGGGATTTAAACCTAGGTAAAGGAGCTTTAGACATGGAAGTCCAGCAAGAGATAATACCATGAGCAGTCTCGGGATCTCACTTCTTCTAGTCTGCCATTGACTGTGCAGCAGCTAATGTCTGCCAAAGCTGAACTATCATTCATCCTGTAACGTGTGTGTGTGTGTGTGTGTGTGTGTCTGTATATGTGTCTGTGTCTGTGTATATGTGTGTGTGTATATATATATGTGTGTGTGTGTGTGTGTTTGTACATGTGAAGAAGGCAGAGGTCAGCCTCAGATAATGTTCCTCATGTGCCATGCACTTTGTTCTTTGAGGCAGAGTCTCTCTCCCTAGCTTGGAGCTTGCCGGGTTGGTTGGTGAACCTCAGGCAGCTACCTGTCTCCATATCCCCAGTACAGGGGTTACAAACACAGGCTACTGAGCCTGGCCTTTTTACATGGATTCCAAGGATCGAACTCAGGTCCTCAGGTTTACATATCAAGCACTTTCTGACTGAGCTATCCCTCCAACCTTCTTCTTAAAACTTTTAAGAATCAAGATTTCCCCCTCCAGAAGATAACTATCACTCCAGGACCTCTGTATTCTGCAGCTGTTCCTTCCCTGCCTAGTCAAATGCAGCCCAAACTGACTTCACTTGGTTGTGTCATCTGGAGGAAGAATGACAGATAGGTCTCTGTGACAGACCCAATTAAAGCAGAAGACTGTTAATATTTGCTCTGGCAAATTCAGGAGCCACCAAAATGGCAGAAAGCCTAGTTTCCTAGTGAGTGGTTTGTGTGTTATTTTAAATATCACAAGTAATCTTTCTGTGTTTCCTCTTTTCTGCTTTTATGAGATCACATCTCCATAAACATCCTGCCTCCTAGAATGGAAACTGTTCCTCAGGGGTTATTGGAAGTGTGATTGTGTTTAAATGTTCTGGCAAACAATGCTAGTTTTTAATAGCTTTATGGTGTTTTTAGTAAGTGCTCCCTAGATATCACTGGTCCCGTTTTATAAGTAGTTTCAGGCTCCTTAAATATAAAATAAATGTTCTGAATGGATGTCCACAGGATGTCTGAATGGAAACAACTCTCAGAACCTTGCACTTTCCATCTAGAGTATGGGATTACGAAGCAGATGCTGTAAAGAACTGTCATGAGAATCAACAAAATAACATATTCAGGAAGGCTCCTGGCACAGTGTCTTCTGCTTTCTTTTGTCACAGAGAGTTTGTCAGGACATCAGAACTTCATGGAATAAGGCAGGGGAAATGGCTCAGTGGATAAAGCACTTGCTGAACAGGCATGAAGATCGGAGTTCAGATCATCAGATTCCATGTAAAAGCAAAGTCGTCAGGGTATAATCCCAGTTTTGTAATCCAAACCTGTAATCCCTACCTGCAATTCCAGTACTCATGCAGCAGGCAAAGGCAGGTTCCTTGAGGCAAGCTGGCTAGCCAGACTAGACAAAACAGTGAGTTCCAAGTTCTGAGTTCACTGAGAGACCATGCCTCAATAAATAAAAATGGAGAGTTAGTGAATAAGAAACCCACTGTCAACCTCTGCCCTCTACATGTACCAACACACATGCACAAAATATTCACAGAATAGACATCTCACTCCTCATAAGATAGATGAAGAGGACGCAGAGTGAAGGATAGAAGGGTCAAGGGTCGATTGGAGAGCAACTCAAGATGTCAGGTTTACTTTCTGTGCCCAGAAGCCAGTGGGTACGTGAAAAATGCAGTCTGTAACAACAGTACAAGATGCTGTGTGAAGAAGGAGAAAGGAGCAGGTGCAGTCTCTGAGGAAGGAGACTCCAGGAGTGAGGAACACAAGCTGTCAGCTGTAACATTTATGTTAACTAGAATGTTCTAGTTTTTCCTTCTCCTTTTTAAAATTGGGACATAATTCACCTACCCTAAAACTCATTCTTTTCAGGAATGGAAAGATGGATCTGTGGTTTAAAATGTTTTGGTTTAATTTGTGGTTTAAAAAAAAAATCTTTTCTAACTCATTCTTTTTGGCTGTACAGTGATTAGAATGGCCTTTTTCCCAGGTGTTCTCTTTACCGTAACTACTGAATCTGCCGCTCTGTGGAGTCTATTTTAAAAGCTGTCTGCGGGAGATTGCTTGAGAGTTCACACAAGCCATCAGTGCGGAGATTTATCTGTGGTTTCTAAACTCTGGGACTACTTTTGTCATTAACCCATTAACAAACACTGAAACCATTTCCAAAGAACCATGTGCTGTGCCTGCCATGGTTTCCCCGGTTACGGTGAGGGTTTCTGTTCCCTTATCTTGTGCCTTCTGACTTTGTAAATCTGACTTTCTATAAAGTTTGACTTTCTACACAGCATTGTCTTAGCCATTTGAATACATTCATTCTGCAGGATGGACCATATAAAGGAAATTAATTGCTCAAAATTGCCTATGTTCCGTTTGAAAACTGCACAGAATTACCTTTAGCTTACCTTTTCACAAGGAAAGCTTTTCTTGTAAAATACTTGATATTTTTAGTGATTGATAACTCAAATTCAATAACACTAGACAATAACTTTCTGTGAAAACAGGCAGGTCAGTATACTTATACTATTCACACTGTAAAAGATGGTGTGATTGCCTGTTTTAAATGTATTAGTTTTATTTTATGTGTATGAGTGTATTGCCTCCATGTATGTAAGTGCGCATGTATCATGCAATACCCATGGAGGCAGATTCAGATTCCCTAGAACTGGAGTTACAGATGGGTGTTCACCATCACATGGGTGCTGGGAGCCAACCTGGGGTCCTCTGCAAGAGTAGCCAGTGCTCTTAACCACTGAGCTATCTCTCTAGAGATTGTCCCTAATTGTCCCTATTTTAAAACATCTTCTAAAGCGTTCAATATTCAAATGCCTTACCCTAGGTGACACAATTAATAATAATAATCACTGTGCATATATGCATAATACTTTAGTCTCCAAAGCATTTCCGCATTGGTCTTCTGCCCCTTAAAACTGTATATTAGGCAGGATGGCACACTCCTGTAATCCCAGTACTTGGGAGGCCAAGGCAGGAGGATTGCTGTGAGTTCAAGGCCAATCTGGGCTACAAATACCCTGTCTCAAAAAAACAAATGTGAATTCATTAAATAATCAATTGATCAATTAATTAATTAAAAACTAAAAAGTCATTGCCCACTGTACCTGCTTCAGAAGGACTTGAGCTCCTAAGAGGATGCAATAATAAATTTCACATATGAAAATCGAAAAGAAACTTTTGAGATAAAGTCACTATGGGGAGAGTCAAAGCTGACCTCAAACTTGAAATCTTCCTGCTTCATCCTCCAAGTGCTGGGATTACAGGCATGTACCGCAATGTCAAGGTCTGGAAGTTAAAACTTAAAGTTCAAGAACTAAATAGAAGGAAATATGTATACCAGAAACCTTAGCTAATGCATTAGTAGTAATAGTAATAGTAACAGTAGCAGTAGCAGTAACAGTACTAGTAACAGCAATAGTAGGAGTAACAGTAACAGTAATAATAATAGTTACAGTAATAGTAATAGTAACAATAATAGTATATTAAACTTAACTCTGAGTTTGACCAATAAGACCTGGCTGCCTGGCCCCTGTCCTTCCAAAGCTCAGGGGAAGACTGGCTTCATAGAACAGGAGAGCACACCTCCTCCACATCAGCATGCTGCTGTTTTCACTAAGCAATGCTCAAGAAACTAGAAGCTTTATGATGCACATATTTCAAGACAGAGATGTTTCTTTGTCTCTTTTGGGCTGTGACTTGATGAACTTAAAAGAATAAGCTCCAATTCTCTTTTTATTGAAACTGTACATTGGAAATCATTCATGTCCTCCAAAAGTTAGACTATTTAGATGGCTCTAGATTCCTAGATTTTTTTATTTAATGGGAGAAGTGTTAAAACCCGTGTGTCTATTGTTGAATTCTCCTTTCATATGTGAATTATTCTCAATCCAACTATTTTGGGAAAAAAAATTGCTCTAATGTTATTTAAATGATTGACAGTTTATATTGCTTGCTTCTTCCTTAATAAAACGTTGTAAAATTGTTTTAGCTGAAATATCAAAGTTTGGCATAGTTAAGTCAGTTCAGTTTACTAATGTCATTATGCAACAGTTAAGAAATCAGACATGAAAGCATACCAGGCAGAAATTGATTGTTCAGGACACGTTTCTACCTGCCAACATGTTACATTGTCATTGAGTTGGAGACTTGAAAGGAATTTTTGAATATCTGTAAGCTTTTAAAAATAAACAAGCAATACAGTTACTTTGAAGCACATTCTTATAAAAGTTTAAAATAATTATAATGGTCAGCACTCAAGAACTATCATGGAGCATCTATAATTTGCAACTTTCTCTATGGGAAGGAGTAGAATGTCTAAATAATATGATGTTTGGAGTTGGATAGATGTCTCAGCAGCTAAGAACACACACTGCTCTTGCAGAGGCCTGAGTTCTGTTCCCAGCACCCAGGTTGGTGGCTTACAACTGCCTCTAACTCCAGCTCTAAGGGAATCTATGCCTGTACTCACACGCACATGCTCACACATATATAAACATAATTTTAAATTAATTTTAAAATAAATCTTTTTTTAAAAAAAAAAGAATATGGCATCTTATGGCACGGATTTTTTTTTAAATGAGCATTAGAAAAATGTCAAGCCGTATAGGCGATAGGGAGCAAAAAGATGGGGACTGGAGAGATGGCTCAGCAGTTAAGAGCACTGACTGCTCTTGTAGAGGACCCAGATTCAGTTCTCAGTACCCACATGGTGGCTAACAACTGTCTGTAGCTCCGGTTCCAGGAGATCCAACTCCCTTTTCTAGTCTCTGTGGGCATTGTACACATGGGTGCACTCACATACATGCATGCAAAACACTCATATAAATAAAATAAAAAGAAATTAAAAAGAAAGCAAAAAGATGAAATTCTTTCTTTATGCCAATCTTGTATTGGAACTGCTGCCTTCAAAGATAAATGTTAACTTTTGGCAGTTTGGTGTGTATTCTCCAGTTCTTTATATAAATGAAAAAATTGTTTTACAAAATTGCTATTACTATATTCTTTGCAATTTGCTTATTTATTTTAATTCCATACCATAGGCATCTTTTCATATCAGTGCATATAAAGCTAATTATTTCCTGAGTGCGAAGCTTCTATGCAATGAATATAATTTATTTTAGCACTTCTTTATTGAGGGATATGTTTATTGTGTCCAGTTTTCCGACATTAAAAATAATATCTGACCAGTGTGCTGCTGTACCCCTTTTATCCCAACCCTGGGGAGTCAAAGGCAGGTGTCTATGAGATGGACACCAGCCTGGTCTACAAAGTAAGTTCCAGTTGAGGCTACAGAGAGACCCTGTTCAAATAATAATAATAATAACTGTTATTATTATTAATAATAATATCTCAGAATTTTTGCTTAAGATGGCAGACTGTCACATGAGTTTTTCATTCCTTCCTCCCAATGATCTCATCAAAATGTTATCATTGGAAAAATATATTGTGATCACCAAGCAGAGTGGAAGGTGGGCGTCTGTACACAGCTCATTTTAAACAAATACATGAAAGTCAGAAAGAAGATGGAGAGAAGTTCATTAGCAGAACAGACCAAAGGACATCACAGGCTAGGTGTACAGAGAGGACTGTGATGAGGAGAGACCCAGAAAAGGGCTAGGAGGCACAGGTAATTTCAAAGACTGCATAATTACACTGGAAACTGAACAGGTATGGTGTCAAACTTCAATTTCCTCTAGAGAAAATGGAGGAATAAGTGAACAACAGAAGTGTAATTGGATCAGCACATTAGGAATGCTGGCCTCGACCCCCTTTCCAGAACCTATAGGAAAGGAGGAGACGGGGCACTCCAAATACAGACCTCAGCACTGACTGAGGAACCAGGAAAGATACCATTCATTCTCTCACTGCCCCACACTCAGCCCATTAGTGAGCTCTACAAACACACAATTTCTCATGGTTCTTGTCTTAAATATCAGTGGACAACTGAAAATAGACTGAATGAACAACCCAAGAATCACTGAGCTTTTTTTTTTTTTAAACTTAGAGAATGAATGAGAAAACTCAAGGTAAATAAACAGAAAAGTTGTTTCTGGAAGAAATAGCAAATTCTCGGAGAATAAAGCAAAGGAAGGTTCTCAAGCCAGCAATCCCCATGACACCCTACTACGACACGTGCCCTTTTATATGTCTATAAATATTTCCATAGGAGAGGTGCCTGCAAGTAACAGGTCAAATGGAATGCACTCCACAACTCTGAGAGAAAAAGCAAAGTTCCTCTCCAAAGTAGTTGTACCAATTTACACTCTCACCAAAAGTGTGCCCTAACACACCTGTACCAATCCTAAATATTACAAATGTACTAAACATTCTGTACTGTATATTTTTATTTGCATTTCCCAACCACTAATTTTTATCATTTTCCTAGTCCTATGAATTTTGCTAATTTTAAAATTGTATGTGAAGTTCTCTTGCTGATATTAAAAACTCATAATAATGAGTAATAACCATTTTCTGGTCACTTCCATTGAAAATATTAGTCTTTATCTTATATTTCAATTCTGTATATTATATTTGGTATTCTATAGTGAACATTTTCTTATCTTTATTTAATCAGTTCTGTCAATCATTTCTTTTATGGTTGGTAGATTTTTGTCTTCCTCAGAAAACTTGATCAACTCCAACATTATAAAATTATTCTTTAATGCTATTTCTATAGTTCTATTTTATATTTAAGCATCTAATAGCTCTAGAAATAATTTTTGTTTGTGGTTTAAGGTGGGACTTAACTTTCTTTTTCCAAAATCGACAGTTTTCTCAAAACTCTTTATTAAATTTCACCCACTAATTTGAAATGCCATCTGTACCACATATTACATGCATATATACATAGATATGTTGAGATTCCACCTGTGGGCCCAGTGCTGTTTGTCTACTTCAGTACTATGTCCTTTGCGTTACAGTAGTGTTATTATGTTTAACAATATTTTCATGGTTCAAAATTTCCATATATTCCCCACTGCCTCCCCCAGCTCTCCCTGGTGGCCCCCTCACCCGCTTTCCCTCCTGCCTTATATTCTCTCTTTATTTATTTATTTATTTTGTTATTATTAGTACTCCCCTGAGTCCAGTTACTGTTGTCCATAAGCACATGGTGTGTGACTATCCACTGGGACATGAGAAGACTACCAGTGTCCATACCCCCAGAGGGGAATGACTCTACCTCCCTCAGCAACATTCAATTGCAAATAACTCTCTAAACAGAGGTGGGCCCTCGGGGCCTCTCCCCCATCCGTGGTAGAATTTTGATTGACTTAACCACAGCTTCTGGGAGCTGATGTGTGAGCAGACATGCCCTGTACAGAAGTCATCATTTCAGAGCTCTCCTCCCCACCAGCAGGCTCATACATTCTTTCCCCCCTCCCATGAAGTTCCCTGACTTTTGAATGGGAGGAAGTTTGGTACAGATAACCCATTCACAGCTGAATTCTCGGAGTCATTTATACTCAGTTATGAGTCTCTGCATTAACCACTGCCCACAGCAAAAAGAAGTTTCTCTGACCAAAGTTGAGAGCAGGACGAATCTTTGAATATAAGCATAAATATTTAGAACGTAGGTTTACAGCTTGACCATGTAGCAAAATAGCAACAGGAGGATATATACGCAGGGCCCATGGTGGCCCAGTCACGGGATTTTGAACGGGTTTACAATACTAGGTGTGGAATCTCTCCTGCTGACGGACCTCATGTTCATTCAGAAAGTGGTTGGTTACCCTTCCAACTTCATGCCACTGTTTCACAGTGAGTCTATCTTGCCAGCAGGTCAGTGTCACAGCATGCAGAGGCCAGTGCTGGGTAAGGCTATTGATGTCTTTTCTTCCCTGGCAGCCTCTTTGCCATCTCTGGGCTGGATGCAAGTTATCTAGCCTCTAGAGAGTTTGAAGCTGATTTCTCTATGTCCTGCATCCAAAGCAGACAGTATCTTCAGCAGTTGGGTCTTACCGTACAAAGAACAATTACCTTTGTTGTTTGGGGTGCCTTGGGGCCTCCCTGGCCACTAGGAAGGTGTCCTGTGCTTAAGATATTTTTTTGTGTGTTGTTGTTGTTGTTTGGTTGTTTCATTGGTTGGTTGCAGTTTTTTGTTTGGTTTTTATTTGGTTTTTCTGAGACGGGGTCTCCCTGCAGCCCCAACTGGCCTAGAACTCACCATGTAGACCAGGCTCACAGAGATCTGCCTGTTTCTGTCTCCCCAGTGCTGGGATTAAAGGCATATGTCACCACACCCAGCTGGCAGAGACTTTCTAATAACTCGTGTCTTTTGAAAGTCTCTTGTCTACCCAATATAGAGAACTTCTGTTCAAATTCCCCTTTTTAAAGATACATGTTTCATATTCTTAAGTAGCTTATAAACTTCCATAACACTTTTTTTATGTATCCCTAGATTCCACTAACCCACCCCCCTACCCTGTCCTCACCGCAGTCTCTTCTCTACTCAAATCTTTAATCCCAGTGTCTCCTCCATCTCCTCACATGATTGCTCTAGTTTTGTAATGAGTTTTACTCTTCTGTAGGTCAACTCTCTGCCTCTTCTTTAGTTCCTCACCCAATCATTTTTGTTCTTACCTTAACTATTCTTGGGCATTTTTATGCATTTGTTCTTCTGAATATACTTTAAAATCATCCATAAAAACTATTGAAATCTTAACTGGGATTGTAGTAAGTTTATAGGTTAATCTGAAGTGGGAGCATTCCCACTGAATCTTTAGATTTGGGAACATAGCATGTCTCCTGTTCATGACCTTTATATAATAAAGTTTCTTTATCTAAACTTTGCCTGTTTTATTAGCGTTTATCCATAGGTATTTTGTAGTTCTGGCCAGTCTGATATGTGTTATCTTTCCTTCCCTCTGTATTGTCGATTAGTTATGCTGGTCTATGTGAAATCCATTTATTTTATACATTTGTTTGGTATTTGTACATATTTGTATTTGTATTTTGCCAGATTCTTAATGATCCTAGTAGATTTTTAGTTGTTGGGTTTTCTAGATGGCCGGTCGTGGTATCTAATATAATGGCATTTTCATTTTGAATATTCTACGTCTTTGGTTCCTGTATCAATGCATTTCTTCATCCTATTGCAGTCAAGAGTTCTCCCTCTTCTATCATCTTGTCTTGTTGCTCATATCTTACTGCACTCTGAAGTATTCTCTGAATAATTATGATGGGGTGTGGGGTGATCTGTCTATAACATCTGCAAGTCCACTGATCACCATAGTTGATTGGACTATCCCCTTCCTCCCTCACCATTCTGTGTGCCTCCTTCCCGAAGCTTAGCTGAAGAAGATAAACCACCCTGATGGAGAGAGATTGACTAGTCTTCAGTCAAGAGTATATGAGGAGCTGCACTCCCCTGCCCAAACCACCAAATTCTCAAGAATAATGATGACAATAATGGACTCCCTTGATGTGACAACAAGGATGCTTCCATTAGATTTTGAACTTGGGTCTCTGATAGATAGTAAGGCATTTTCCTCCTGTACCTACCTTTGTATTTTTTGGAGCTTGTCCTTGTTTTGTGTTTGCTGGATTGTCTACTGATTGATCCTTAGTTGATAACTCATATTGATAAAATTAGTAGGTTGTTACTTAGTATAGGCATGTGAAGTGGGTTTCCTCCCTCAGGGTCCTTCACCTATTCTTGCCACAGACCCTTATTCCAAGTGGAGCCACATGCTGCCAGACAGGCCACCTCTTGAGTCACCATGGTCAGAGCAGACAGACAAGCAGACACAAATCTTAGAGACAGGTGATAATTTCATAGGATAGCAAACATAATCACCTCCATGATAATGAGTTCAATATGATTTTCTGTCCCTTATCTTGAGGCTCTCATTTTTTATTCTATATTATTTATTTTATGTGTATGAATATAATTCCTGCATGCACATAAGTACACTCATGTTGTGAAATGCCCGTGGAGGTGAGAAAAGTGTGTGTTGGATCCCCTGGAACTGAAGTTATAGACAGTTGTTAGCTGCCATATGGGTGCAGGGAATCACCAAAACGAGGTCCTCTGCAGGAGCAGTCATTGCTCTTAACCCCTGAGCCATCTCTCCAACCCCTGAGGCTTCCATATTTATCAATGATTGACAAGATTCTGGGTTTCTTTAATGGTGGAATCAAAACAACCTCTCTGTTACTCCGTTGCCAGAAACCTCCAGGATTATGCCAGTTCAAGAGCAAAATCATGTACCTTTCTCCTTAGATGCCAGAAACCTACCTGATTCAACTGTCTCGTACATCCCTATGGCTTTCTCACTGCACTGTCCATCTTCATTCCCACAGAACAAAAAGATGCTCGTTTGCTCTCTCTCTAGGCTGCCCCTGTTTCATTTAGGAAATGCCTACTCTGAGGTCTGACTGCACGTGGATCTTTTTATCTCTTCCCGAAAACTGCATCAAGGCTTTGAGTGGCAGCTGTGCTCCATTCCAGTTCTTGTCTTCCATTTACAGTTCAGCATCCGCCACTGTAATTGGTCTTTGTCAAGGCCCAGTAGAGAAGAAAAAGATCAGGGGAAAGACAAGAGGGTAATGGAGGTCAATATGATCAAAATACGTTATATGCAAACATGAACATGTCACAATCAAACCCATTATTTTGAACAACTACAAAGTACTTTAAAAGTATATATTTATATTGTAAAAGAAAGAAAGGAAAGAGAAAGTAAGGTATGGGGAAGGAGAGGAAGGAACCAACTGACACACTATTTTTTTAAATATTTTATTTTTATTTTTAATTATATGTCTATGGGGAGGAGCAGGTGCAGGTGCCCATAGAGGTCGGAAGAAGGCATCTGATCCCCTTACAAATAGTTGTAAGCTGCCCACTGTGGGCACTAGAAACCAAATATAGGTCCTTTTCAAAAGCAGTATGTGCTCTTAACTGCTGAGCCATCTCTCCAGACACAAGGAGACATTCTTGAGCAAGTTCCTTTTAACTTTTGTGAGACAGCTTCCTCATGGATAAGGTATGTAAAGCAATAATCACTTCCTGCTAACTTAAATGAGATATTTGTAACAGCACTTGATACCTCATAATTGTCCGTTCCCTTATCTCGTAGATCAGAGGTTCTCGCACTGGCTGTCCTCTGAAACACACCCACACACAAAAGCATAGTGTCTGGGGCATGTTTGAAGTTCCCTGCCAATGTAGATTCCATTGACCTGGGACACAGAAGTGTTTAAGATCTTCGGGGATGGCAGTGTTCTTTTAAGACTGAAAACTGTTTCCATGTTAGAGTGTATCAGCTGAGGGCTGGTCCATGCATGCACGTGCACACGCACACGCACACACACGAGGATGGCTGGAAGCATTTCTTGATGGTTAGAACTGGAGCAGAGGAATGGCAGGTGCCACTGGCATCCAAAGGGCAGAAGCCAGAGACATGGCTAACATCCCACAGTACCCAGGACAGCTCTCACAGCAGAATTCCCCAGCATCAACCTTCAGGAGGAACAAACAAACCTACCCAATATGGTCACATCTCTCTTGGTGCTGAAGTTTTACAGGTCACTTATCTTAGAATGGTAAGTAAAAAAAAAAAAGAAAAATGGCAATAAAAGACTGGAGAGATGGCTCAGCAGCTAAGAGCACCAAGTGCTCTTTCAGAAGACCCAGGTTCGAATCCCATCACCCACATGGCAACTGACAACTATCGTCTGTAATTCCAGTTCCAGGGAATTCAATTCAATTCACCTTCTTCTGACCTCTACAGACATTACACATCATGGGTGCATTTACACACATGCAGGCAATGCACTCATACATACACATAAAATAAAAATCATAAATTTTTTTTAAAATGACAATAAAAGGCTGCCTAAAAGTCGCTTGCCTTGCAAGCCTGGAGACATGAGTTCAATTGCTAGAACCCAAATAAATGTGGAAGGTGAGAACCGACTCCACAGATTTGTCCTCTGACCTCCACATGCGCCCATAAACATGCATCATGTACATGCACACGATAATACTAAATAAAACTTAAATATGTGAAACTATAAAACAGCAAAAAGAAAACAGTGGAAGCCTCCGTGACATTGGTCTGAGCAATGACTTTCTACAAGGTACTAATATAACAGTTCATTGGGTCATTCTGAATTTTTAGCTTCCAACCCAGGCTCCTTCATTCAGCTTACCCTCTGCCTTTCACTGAGATAACTGGCCGGGGCCTCTAGGTGCTAGCTCTCGGCAGCTGTAAATCAGCCCAGCCAAGGACTCAGCTTGATGTGTTTCAGAGCCTGCCCTTCTGGCATTTGGAGTCCTTCCTTCTTCCTTGCTCCATGGCAGAAGAAAAAAAAGAAAAGAAAAAGGAAAGAAAGTTAGATTTTTCTTCGGATTCTCACAGGACTTTGATCGTTTTCCCCACTTTGGCATGCACCGTATTTCACTGCAGTCTGTCTGTGAGACTGCACACTCCTTGATGACAAACAGGCCAATCTTAGACATTCCTGCTCTCAAGTCCCCGCCTTGAGCAAGGGAGCTGTGCTGAGCAGTGAGAATTCAGAAATAAGGGTGGGGCTGGCTCTCGGGCAGCTGGGGGAGGGGCATGCAGGCTGTATGTGGCCATTTGAGGGTCTGTGCTGAGATTCCCTTAGTCCATAGTCTCGGACCTCACTCGGAGTTCGGAGGTCATGTTAACACTGGACCTCTGGATTCTGGGTCCACCACCTCCTTCATTTAATCCTCATGGTGCTCACAGCTGCTGCTACTCTGACTTCCTTTCTGTTGCTATGATAAAACACTGACCAAAAGCATCTTAGGGGAGAAAAGGGTTTATTATAGCTCACAGGTTACAATTCATCGTAGAAAGAAGTCAAAGCAGTAACTTGAGCAAGAACTAGAGGCAGAAACCATGGAGGAAGGCTGCTTATTGATTTGCTCCTAGACCTGTGCTTAGCGAGCTTTCTTATGCAGCCCACCTGCACAGGGAACGTTGCCACCCACAGTGGGCTGGGCCCCCCTATATCAATTGGAAGACAGTCACTCACAGAACCACCCCCGGGCCAATATGATCTGGGAAATCACTCAGTTGAGGCTCCGCTCCCAGATGACTCTAGGCTGTTAACCCAAGTGAACTAAACTAACTGGCACGGGAAGGGTCACCTGAATTTCCTAGATGATAACTCTGAACCACAGTGGTTGAGGGACTTGACTGTGGGCCCCAGTGTGAGTGGAGGAATCAGGACTTCGAGCCAGCACAGGCCTTTCTTAAGACATTTAGTCCATATGTGTGACCATAGCCTTTTGCAAGAAAAGTAGGCAGGGGTGTCCGTGTCTCCATGTCTGTCCACCACCACTGCTAGAAGACAGATGAGCTTGATCCCTTGCAGCCCTGAGGCCCTTCCACTGCTGCATTCTTACAGTCACTGTACCCACACTTGACAGAAACCAAATATACCACCCTAATTTTGTGAGTCCTGGGCTGTCCTGGCCACTGGACTTGCACCATGAGTCTTAGCAGACTTTGAGAATTGGCTTCTAAGAGAGCATCCAGCTCTTAAAAAGAGCAGACCATTTGTAGGTGTGTGTGTGAGATGGCTGGAGGACAGCCTCAGGTGTCATCTTCAGAAACATTATCCACAGCCTTTGAAACAGGGTCTCTCACTGGCCTAGAATTCACAAATTGGCTAGAGTGGCCACCTAACCCCAGGGATCCTCCAGTCTACCTCCCTAGCACCAAGATTATAAGCACCCACCACAGCCACCATTTTTATGTGGGAACTCAGGATAGAATTCAGTCCTCACACTTGCAAAGTAAGTGCTCTGTCAACTGAGCCATCCTCCTCAGCCCCAAGTCCAGAACATTTTTGAAAAATAAAATAGCAAGTGTTTTTATTGTATATACATAGATGTGTGTGCATGTGACATTTACCATCTCAACTATTTAAGTGTATAATCCAGTAACATGAAGCTCATTTATAATGCTCTGCAGCCTTCTCCGTGAAGCTCATTTATGACGCTATGCCGCCATCTCTGCTCTCCATTTCCATAACCCAGTAAACAATGACTGTCCACCCACCTCCTCCAAGATCTCTAGGCGACTATTTCATGAATTCAACTTTTTCAGAAGATCTTTTATATTTATTTATTTGTGTGTCTGTGTATGTGTGTACATGTGCATGTCGTGGTGCATGTGTGAAGGTCAGAGAACCAACTCCGGTTCTCTGCTTCCACCTTCAGCGGGGGTTCCAGTGATCAGACTTGGGTCATCAGGCCCTGCTACAAGCGCTCGTACCCTCTGAGCCATCTCGCCAGTTCAGAATTTGACTTTTGTAGGAGCTTGATACAAGTAGAACCACACATGTGTCCTTTTGTGTCTGGTTTATTTCATTTGGCATAATGCTTTAAAGATCTGTCCGTGTTATGTATCTGTCCATGGCATGTATCCAAACTTTATTCATTTCTTACATATACCACATCTTGATTATCCTTTTATGTGTTGCTGCAAGCTTGGGCTGTCTCCCCTTTTAGCCGTTGTGAATATTGTTGATGGACATTGCACCACTGTTTGAGTCCCTGCTTTCAATTCTTGGGATATATATCTTGGAGTTGGAATTTCTAGGTCTTATGGATCGCCCTGTATTTTAACTTGTGGAGGAACAACTGGTTCCCAAATCTAAGTAGTGGGCTTTCTCTCCAACCCCACTCCTCATGGTTCCAATTTTTCTACATCCTTCCCAGCATTTCAGAAAGTGTGTTCTTTTGTGTGGGTATATGTTCATGTGTATGCTAGTACATGTGCATGTATGTGCATGCATGTATAACCAGAGGTCAGCCGTGGATGCCATTCCTCGGCAGCCGTCCACAGTCTCCTACTGAGCTCAGTAAGTAGCGTAGGCAGGGTGACTGGTGAGCCCCACGAACCCTCCTGTCTCCTTCCCGGTCCTGAGATTATAAACACACACTACTGGCTTTTTCCCATGGGTTCTAGGGATCAAACTTAGATCTAAAATGGTTGCACAGCAGCAACTTCATTGATATCTTCTCCAGTTCCAGAAAATGTTCTTGCTCTTCTTTTTAGTTATGTATTTATAGATTTCATTGATGCAGGTACCTGCAGAAGTCAGAAAAGGCCATCAGATCACCTGGAACTAGAGTTACAGACAGTTGTGAGCTGCCTGCCCAGTGTGAGTGCTGGGAACCAAACACAGGTTCTCTATGAGAGCAGACTCTCTTGAGCCATCTCTCCAGCCTGAAACTGTGTTCTTGGAAAAGCATTTAAGCAGCTAAAATGCTACACACCAGTGTCTACTCTCAGGCATCAAAAAATGACTTGCCTGGGTACCTGTGACAGGTCATAGCAGATCAAGGGTACAGTCCAACTACAAGCACCTCACAGCAATATCCTAACTCTTGGCTGGTTGTTCCTCATCCATCTTGCAGATGAGAGAGGTGATCATGAACTATTTCTTTCTTAATGCAGACTCAGTGCTTACCTCTTCTTCAGCGCAGGCTTGTAGGATTCCCGTCCACAGCCCAGTCTTTGTAAAACAAAGATCCCGTGCCAAAGAGGCCATGCCCTCCTGCTATGGCTTGGAAGGATGCTGTTGTTTGTTTTAGCACTCCTGTACTTAATTTTACATTGCATACTTTCCACCTGGAGTCTGACAGTGCTCTTCCTTTTGATTTAGGAGAGCTCATGTGTCCCTACATCTGTTTACAGCGGCTTGCTTTCTTCTTTCACAGTCTCTGCCTTGAAAGCTTTCAGATATGTTGGAACAAAGTGAACTCACCTCGGCCCCATCCTTGGGTTCATTGTCATTTCACATTTTCTGCTGTTTAGTTATCACCTCTCCCCTGGAAATTTTTGCCCATTTATAGTTGTGTTGTAGGGAATAGTTAAGCTATGGCTGGTTTTTGCTTTTAGTTATAGTGTCTGTCTGAAAAATAGGCAAAATCCCCATACCTGTTTTTCTCCACCTATTGAGAACACTCTCCTCAAATGCACAATATAGCTGCTGAGCTGGCTAGGCCCTAGGGGTTTTATTTACTTGCTTTTGCTTTTGAAACAAGGTCTCACAATGTAGTCCTGGCTGGCTTGGAACTCACTATGTAGACCAGACTGGCTTGGAACTCACAGAAATCTGACTGCCTCTGCCTTACAAGTGCTGTGATTAAGAGTGTGTACCACCATGCCCAGCCAGGTTTGGGATTTTTTATGGAAGTGATTTGACACTTTCATCCAGTTGTTCTCCTTCCTGAGCCTCCAGATGGCATCATGAGGGCTGCCAGTACCACCCCGGGCTCCTACCTGGATATAGAGAAGTAAATCAATCACTTTATCTGTGAGTGCAGGGTTGATAGTGTTGATCATAAAATCATCTGTTTGGTAGCCCACTTGCAAGTGTGCCTCCGCCGTCCCTCTCTGAATCAAAGTCTGCCCTTCTGCAATGTGTTGGATCATTGAGCTCCTGCCTGAAGAAATTAATGCAAGCTAAGAATTAAGCCATATTCAATAAACACAGCTGTATTCATGAAAAGAAGGGACACCTGAAGAAGACAGTCTTGAAGCTGGCTTAGCTTCAGCCACAAACAACCCTACCTGTCCGAGTTCATGCTCTCACTTAGTCCTCCCTTACCTTTTCTAGGTGTCAGAGTTTCAGCTCTCCCGTTAGAGCTCATCCCCCTCTTTCTCCAGTTCTTGTTTCCTCAAGACGTGAGTGTACTTTGCTTTCTTCATTAAGCAGAACTCTGATCAGATTCTGTTATTCTAGACCTTTAGTTCTCATTAATAAATTCTTGACATAGGCTCAGAAGACACTTTTCTTTCTTTTTTTAAAAAAGCTTTTATTTTTAACTGCGTATATATGTCAATGTGTGTGTTTGTACAAATGAGTGTAGTACTTGCAGAACCCAGAAGAGGGCATGAGATCTCCTGGAACTAGAGTTACAGGTGGCTGTGAGCCACCTAATGGGTGCTGGAAACTGAACTTAGGTCCTCTTCAAGAGCAGTACACACCGTTAACCCTGAACATCTCTCCAACCCCAATACATTTCTTTCTAACTGTGAGCTGCCTGTGTTTGGTCTTGCCTTTTAGTGCCCTGGCTCCCGGAGTAACTAGTCCTCAACCCTTTCCATAGCCAGATTCCATCCTTGAGCTAGAAGCCACATAAATATCAGTATCTGAGAAACATTCACTTCTCCGAGGATATTCCTGTCCACTCTTGAGCTTGGTACCATGTTCTTCCTTGGAAAATACCCTTTCACCTGGACCTGCCCCTTCTGCCTTCTTTGTGCCCGGGTCACTCCTATACCTCTTAGGATTTGGAGACAAAGATCTACCTCCTTGGTCAGCATTTTCCCTTTATATTCAGTATTCAGTTCATGTGAGTCAGGAAACACTGCTATTGATCTGACTTGATACCTGTGCAAAATGATTAAACATTCCCATGGCTGTTTATAAGTACTTCCTATGTGTAGTATATTTCAGAGGGGGAAACAATACAAAGTTCCTGCCTTGCAATACATTTATATTCTGTTTGGGAATCCTTTGACGATTTGAGCTCAAAAGATGGAGAAACTAATTCTAACAAGGTAATCTGAGGAGGCGCCATGAAGGAGGTAGTCTTCAAAGTAGGCTTTTAGAACAGGGAGGAGGGCATGGACTAAATGTCTCAAGCTTTGCAGGGCATTGGATCTTTGCTGCAACCGCTCAGCTGTGTAATGAGAAAGCAGCTATAGATAATATGAGAACAGCCTGTGGCGGACACCACCCTGAACACATCCCATCTCCTCTGAGCTCAGAAGCTAAGCAGGGTCAGACCTGGTTAGTACGTGGATGGGAGACAATATGCAGATGGATAGCCATGTCTGTGCTCTGGTAAATCTCCATCTGCAAAAAAATCAGCTCCTAAGTTCTGCCCCCCTTGATAGTTTGCCATCTTAGAGGATGGGTGGGCTTTGTCAGAAGTAGGAAAACACATTTCCGTATGAAGCAGCAGCATAGGCTGTAGAGGGGGAGATGTGTGTGAGGGGTGCTGTGGGCATACTTCACACACTGTGATGGGGTGATCATGGGCCCTGAGAATACAACTACAGGACATAGCGAGACTGGGGACCATGGAAGACCTTTATCCCAAATCACATCCTATGGATCAAATCTTTGTTCAATGGTCAGCCACTGAAGACAGTGACTGGAGCAGGACATGGCAGGATCATGCCTGAGTCAAGGCAATGATAGCACAGCAGAAAAGGAAAGGAGATGGTTACTGTGTAGGAAGACCAGGCCCGTGCAGGAGTCCAAGGGAGAAGTGACCAGTACTGGTGAGCTTAATGAGTCCAAGTAATAAATGTGTCCCTCACTGAAAACCAGGGCTTATGAATTTATATTTTTAATATAAATATACTATAATGTAACGCAGCCCAAAGTACTGCAGGGTCTTGATGAGTGAGCGTAACTTGGAGTCTTGAGGCAATCTACGGCAAAAGAAAGTGGGAGAGGCAGATGTGGCAGCTCAGGAGTTGGGTGGATAATTCTCCAAGGGATATCGGAGCTGCACTGGGGAGAGGCTAAGCCCTTCCCTTTTCTTGTTCTGGGAACCCAGCCCTCTTGTTCTGGGAACCCAGCCTCCTCCCCCCTTCCTCGGTGAGTTCTGGGCATGCCCATGCTAATGGGCATTGAAGTCTGTACCCTGAGAAAGATAGGATCGGAACAACAGGTTCTCCACAGGCAGCATGGGCCCACCTATCCTTTAATTGCACTTTAAGTCAAATTCCTCTGTTTCTAAGGAGCCTGAACAAATCACATGCTAGCTGCTTGTAGAACTGTCACAAGAAGACTAACATTAATAACCCTGAAGATAGCTTTCTATTAGTGGAGTGGAAACTTGATCATCAAAGATCTGATCAACTGATGAGACCTCTTCCAAATGAGTACTCCACGCGTTGTCAGACTCTACTTAAGAAATTATACATGCTCAACAAAACATGGAATTTGAAGAAAACTTAATAGTCACAAGTGTCGCTGGCAGAAAGAGCCAAAGGAGAGGAGTCACAGGAGTCACACGTATCTCAGTCATGCAGTTTTATACAAGTCAGGAGTCTTGTGCTCAGGTAGCTCAAGGTTCTGTGGTCTTAAGTAGGTTACTTGACCTCTTCAGATATCATTTTATTCATCTGTAAAAACAAACTAACTGTAGTAATTCTTCCATAGGGCAATTGGGAAGATATTACCGGTAAAATATTTAGGATAATGATCAGAAGAAAGGACTTATTCAACAAGTATCAGACGTTATTTTATTGTTGTTATTACATAAGCCATCCCAGGATTTCATAGTTGTAATTCCAAATATGTGTGCATCAAGACTTTCCTGGAACAATAAATACCTTTTGTAAGACCTTTTTCCCAACATATTAAACCAACAGTGAAATCAGAGGGGTTTTAGTACATGCCTTTATACCTGACAATGAACTAAGTTGAGTAATGGACTAAGTCTAAGTAACAGTAGTGTCCCCTTTTCTATGCTATTGGCTTGTGGCGGTACCAAGGTGTTCATAGGTGAAACCAGAAGTTGGTCAATGCCTTTTCGAAGGTCTCAGCAAGGCCAGGTGTTGAGGTGTTCTACTTTCGGAATGAAGACTGTCTTTGTATTCTGTAATGGCTTGCATTTGTGATGGCTAATCTTGGTTGCTCTCTTGGCACACCTGGGAAGAAGGAACCTTAATTAAGGAATTTTCTCTATCATATTGGCCTATGGGCATGTCTGTAGGGCATTTCTTGATTCCTAATTGTTGTAAAAGGGCACAGCCCACTGTGGGTGGTACTAGGCAAGTACTGGGCTGTATAAGAAAGGTACCTGACTGTGACATAGGGAACAAGCCAGTAAGCAGCTTTCCTTCATGGTTTCTGTTTCAAGCTCCTGCTTTGTCTTGGCTCTCCTCAAGGATGGACTATGGCCTGTAAGATGAACTCAGTCCTTCCTTTTCCAAGTTACTTTTGATCATAGTGTTTATCACAGCAACAGATAAGTAGCTAGAACAGCCTTTTAAACTGTTGAGCTGTATTCCAGAACCCAGGGATCAGTGACAATACTGCTGACAGCATGTAAGAGCCATGGGCATGGACCTCAGTAGAATTCTGCAGAGGGACACTGGGGGCTCTGTGGCCCAGACCCCTGCTGGCGAATACATGACTCAACTCTGTGTCATCATGGATCTGCTTACTTGACTCACATAAGTCAAGCCGCTCGTCACAGACTTCACCATCCTCTTCTCAAGGCAGCGGTGAGAAAGAGACAAAAGACTTCTCAGCTCTGGCTAGAGCTGGCACTGGCCTGGTACTTGTCTTCACTTACGCACACCATGGATTAGTTCTTCCTGATTTTAAGAAACCTTATGTGAACGGAATCAATGGAATGCTGTAACATGTACTGCTTTCTGTCTGCTAGCTCTCTCTTTCTCTCTCTAGTTTCCTTTATTTCTGGGGTGGTGGTGGTGGTGGTTGTTCTGTGCGCTTTGGCTCAACGTGTTTAATATTTACCTTGGAGTACAGTATAAAATGAGAATGTCAAACTCCCTCCCTCCCTAATTTAGCCAGTTTTCTAATTCCTTTGTTGAATAAGTTGCTTATTTAACATTGGCGTGTCCAGAATGCATTTATCTGCCAAATAATGTTCTTGCATCTAGAGTATTTTGACGGTCATGGCTTTAAAATGTGTCTCCTGTTAGGTGTGACAGACCCTCTCTGTTTTGCTTCTTTTATTGACATTTTTAGATTTCTATTCTTCTTGCGTGCCAGGTGATTTTTCATTTTGTCACATTCAAGAAGAAAAAAATTCTGTTAATGTGTGTGGCATTCGGGCCACATGCTTACTCTGCTCTAGGCAGTGTGGATGCCGCTGAGGAGAAGGGTACATTTTACCTGGGCCCTGCCAACAGCCACATTCTAGTGTGAGACACAAAAGACCAGAAAAGTTATTTTGAATGTCAGTGTATGCTATTAAGGAAACACAGGCAGGAAAGCGAGGAGCAGAGAAGAGAGACCTCATCATCTAGAGGAGAAGGTGCTGTTCAAGTTAGGAAGTCTGTCTCTCCAAGGAAATGATGCTTGAATTTGAACATGATTCATGCGGCGAGTGTTGAATCTATAAATCACTTTGGGGGACAGATGTAGTTAGAACATTCAGGCTAAAAACGTGGCATCATCTCCACTTATCCAACCAGTTAACATCTGTCAGTCAACCTTTGCTCTTTCCCACGTACTGAGCAGGTCTTGCTTGGTGTGGACGTTTAGCAATGTTTCATTGAAGCATGATGGTGGTGGTGGTGGAGGGCAGGGTCCATTCCTGTTTTGTCTTCACTGTTGTGAGCATGCAGGAAAAGCGGTCTGGATTTCTCTGTGTCTGTCTGTCTGTGTCTGTGTGTTCGTGTATAGGCAGGCACATGTATATGTGGATGTCTCGGGGTAGTTCCTCAGGAATTGTCAACCTTTTTATAAACAACCTGGTTACTCAGTGGCCTGGAACTACCCAAACAGGCTAGGCTGGCTGGCCAGAAATCCCCAAGCCTCCTGTCTCTGTTTTCTTGTCACTAAGATTACAAGCACGTGCCTCACACCCAGCTTTTTAAGTTGGTTCTGAGGATCAAGCTCAGGTCCTTGTGCTTGGTTACCAACTGTGCTATCTCTCCAGCCCCAAACCTGTGGATTTCTTAAGGTTTATCTTTATCTGATCCTTTTGTTGAATGTTTATACATTCTGAGTATTTTGACTTGATCCTCATAAGTTATCAAAGAATACAATCACATACAGAAATAGTGATAGAATCCCCTCTTCCTTTCCAAGAGTGCCATGCTTCTGACTTTTTTCAACACATTTATCAGAATTTCTACAACAATGGTCAGTAAGTGATACCAGACATCCTTAATCTGAAGTTTAATGTGCATCCTCTAATTCTCACTACCAAGAAGGATAAGGATTCTCAATCACTATTATAAATGAATAATTGAGAAAGTCTGTTTCTAATTTTTCAAATTTTTTTTCACCAGGATGCTTTTGAACCGTCATCTTGGCCTCTATTTAAATTATTCTTCCTGTCAATTTCCTATATTAAATCATCTTGCATTCCTGGAGGACACCCTGCCTGATCTTGCTCAGTGAGTCTGTGACTACTCTGTTATATTCAGTTTCCTGGTTTAGCCTATGTGGGATTTTTTAATCTACCTTTTGAGGCTGGTCTCTAGCTTTTCCTTTGTGCCTCCCCCCTGAGATTTCCAACTTGTACATACCCTTGAAATGCTTCTGCAATATTCTATTCCTTTAGATTTTTATGAAAACTCACTAATAAAAAATTTGACCTTAGAAAGTTGTGGGGGGCTTGGGGTGTGTGTGTGTGTGTGTGTGTGTGTGTGTGTGTGTGTGTGTGTAAGCCAGAGGTTGATATCAGGTGTCTTATTCAATCATTCTCCACCTATTTTTTTTAGACAAAGTCTCTTGCTGCACCTACAGTTGGATGATTCAGCTAGAATGACTGACCAGTGAGCCCTAGGGTTCCTGTCTCTGCCTTCCCAGGGCAGGGATTACAGGCACACACCATGCCTACCTTTTATGTGGGTGTTGGCGAACCAAATTCAAGGCCTCAGGCTTCCACCACAAGCACTTTGCTGACTGAGCTATCTCTTCAGCTGTCCTAGAAAGTTTTTATAAGAAATGACTGTAGGGAACTTTTAAAGCTTCTTTTGTAGCTATTAGTCCCTTATGCTTCTTGATGATCTCCTGTCCGTTTGGTAACTTTTTCATGAACAGATTCCAATGTGGTAGTACAGAATTGCATGTAGAAATCATATAATTTAAATGTCACATGATACAGTGTCATTTTTAATATAAACATTGTGTGGAGTCCAAAGATTTATTTATTTTTATTTTATATATATAAGTGTTTTGTCTTCATATTTGTCTGTGTACCATGTGCATGCAGTACCCTGAGAGTCCAGAAGAGGGAATAGGATCCCCTGAAACTGGAGTTACAGATAACTGAAACTGCTATGTGGGTGCTGGGAACCAACCCAATTCCTCAGCAAGAGCAGCCAGAGCTCTTCTTAGCCACTGAGGTATCTCTCCAGCCTCAGCATATTTTTTTTAGGCAAAGTCACTTTCAAAAATGTTAGGGGCGGGGACTGCTGGGGAGACAGTGCAGTGGTTAAAGTGCTGACCACCCAAGCACACGTGTGGGCGTGCCTGCGTTTTGAGACTGCCAGAATGCTTCCCTGTGCCCCTTATCTCTTCATCTGTCTGTCTTCCGAGATAAACCAGGAAACTGAACATGAGGAGGCGGGAGAGAGTAGGGGTGAGGCCTTTACACATGGACACATTGCTATTATGAAACACTAGAAGGAGTCCCCAAGCTATCCAGGTGAAACTGGCAAGCAGAGGTGTCATTGGTGGTACCAGTGGAGGCAGCAGTGGTCTCGGTGGCATGTCCTGTTGTTTCTGTCTCTGGGGAGAAAAGTCCCAGTGGGCTAAGGTGAAAGTTTCTCAGCATGCTATACCTTTTCTATTTAGAGCCAGGTAGTCAATGTTTCAGGCTCCGTGGGATACATAGTCTGTCACAATTTAGCCTCCAGTTGTAATGAAAAAGCAACGACTAATATCTGATAAAGCTATTGACTGAAGCAGCCAGTAGACCATGCGTGGCCCATGGTCATGGTTCACCATCCTCGGCACTAAAGCAATGCCTGGTGGTTCTGAAGGTGGGTTAGGAGTTACAGACAACTGAGTTCTAGGGCTGGAGAGAGGGCTCAGCAGTTAAGAGCACTGGCTGCTCTTGCAGAGAACCCAGGTTCAATTCTCCACACCCACATGGCAACTAACAACCATCCATAACTCTAGTTCCAGGGCATCCAACAGCCTCTTCTGACCTCCACAGGCATTGTATGACAACAGTACACTTACATACATGCAAGCAATACACTCATACACATAAAATAAAAATAATAAAAAAGAGATCCAAGAGGAGAATTCAGCCAGCATGTACATGTAGTGAGCGTGCTAGGCTTCCTCAGACCCTGCCTCTTAGCAGGTGCCAAAGCTGGTTGTCTCACTTTTCCTCTGACATTTAGTTGGGAAAGTTTCATAGTCTACTCTCAACATAAAGGTAGATTGTGATTCTTAACCTTTAGCAAATAAAAACTAAACTACTTACTAGGTGTTCAACCTGCTTTAATTGTTTATTCTTTCAGACTGTTTATTTAGTCCACCTTTTAATGTTCTGCTGGTTCTAAATAAGAACGCTGATCATATGTGAAAATTTTTCCTAATATGCTTTGGTTTCTAAGACTTAAAATCTTGATTGTTTGATCCAGAGGACCAAAACCAAGATGCCATAGCTTTTTTCTGACAGTACTTTCTAGTTTTAGGAAATAGGCATAATAGAAAATGAACCAGCCCTTAAAAAGCTAAGCTCAGGTGCTGGGGGACATGGCTCAGCGGGTAAAGTGCTTGTTGCACTAGCATGAGGACCTGAATTCACATCTCCAACACCCATGTAAAGAAGTATAAAAAGACAACTCCAGAGAGGGGGAGATAGGAGGATCCTTGAAGCTTGCTGGTCAGCCAGTCTAGTCAAATCAGCAAGGTTCAATGGAAGACCTTGTATCAAAAACTAAGGTAGAGAAGCTGCAAAGATGGCTCAGCAGTTAAGAGCACTAGCTGCTCTTGCAGAGGACCCAGGTATGATACCCAACACCCGTATGACAGCTAACAACCACCTGTAACTCCACTTTACAGGGTAGCTTATGCTATTTCTCTCCTTTGTAGGTATTGCATGTATGTGGTGCACATATGCATGCAGGCAAAACACTTATATACATAGAATAAAAATATAAAATCTTTTTAAAAAATAAGAAAGCAATGAAGGAAGACACTTGACACCTACCTCTGGCCTACATGAGCACACACACACACACACATACACACACACATACACATGCATACATCATACACACACAGAATAAATAAGTACATAAATGACTGAGCTCACAAATTAACCTTAAAATTAGCACCTCAAAAATTCACCTATATCAACCGTTAGTCACTCAAACATATTTGAATGCAAATATTTGCAAATCAAAAGTGAAAATTGTACCTATATGTAAAGTATGCCTTTTTGTCATGTAGTGTCTCATTATTTAATTCAGCAGATATTTATTGAGTCTGCTATGAGATGAGACTTTTTAGGCCACGTTACAGTGCCTGTTTTAGTTTTTATATTTGTTTGTTTCACACATATTCTAATACATTCTACATTATAACTTCTTCTGCCTTCCCTTTTAATTAGAAATCTCCTCCAAGCACATCTCTTCATAATTCCCCACAGTTCCCAATTGGCTGCTTCACATACAGTAAAGATTTAGCTCCTGGTTTTGATTTTTACCAGCAGGTAGAAAGCTTTTATAATCCAGTCATCTGTTTTAAACCCTATTCAAAATTCTTCCCTTAACTTTCTGTTATTCTCACAGGTCACAAAGGGCTTTTCCTTTCCTTTCCACCTTTAAGGGCTTGTGTAGAATTAGTCAACACAGGGACCCAGACTTCACCCTAAGGATGAGCGTATTTACATGCTTGAATGAAGTCATCCTGAGGTAATGTTCTGAATTACGTTCTGATTTTTAAAGAGACTCCACACTGCATTTGATTCATGAAACTGAAAAGTAAAACGCTAACGTGTAAAACTGTCATTCCAAGCAATAAAACCTCTACTCAAACCTTTATAATCAGTTCCAGCCCAGATGACAAGCTTATTAGCAGAACTAATGAAGCAAGGGAGAAAAGGAACATTAAAACCTTCATAATTAAAAGTAACACTCTTCTATTAAGTTACCTGTTTAATAATCTTGGGGGTTTTTTCTTCTTTTTGTGAGCTGCCTATAATTTTTTAAAACCTGCTTTTGAGAGCAAAATGTTAACATCTTGGAACAATCACTCCTGGTAGTTTTCTTTTTTCTTCCTTTTTTATTTAATTTTGTGTCGTTCACTTTCACATTTCCATTTGCAGTTGTGAGAGTCATTCTAGATCATTCTAGATCATATACCTGGTTCCTCCGGACATCAGGGGCTTCTCCCTACACTTCTCTGTCTTTTGTCCACCTTTAGCAGGCAGGCGGGAGTCAGGGATTTATTCCACTCTGTGAAACTCCACCCACAAAGGCTGGAGGAGCTCTTCAGCTCTTACTTCCTCTTCAGTGAGTCTTCAATAGACAAAGGTTGTCTAAAATGAGACCCTGAAATAATCATCTTACTGTAAATTTCTACCTGTCTTTAGCCCATAATAACTGGCTTACTCTGCTTAGCACATCCATGTACTTAGATGTGTACAGCCAGATCAAAGATGGATTTCAGACCTGATGCCGTCCAGGTGTTGAGGCCCCTAGCTGACTCCTCAGGCTCCTGGGGTAGTGCTGGTCTCTCACAAGTACTATCCTTGAAGGGGTAGAAGAGGGAGCCCTTGCATGGGGTCCCCTGGTGGACTTTGAAGTCTGTATTGACTACTTAGCTCTTTGCTTTGGGGTGTTGTTCTTTAAACTCCGCGAGACTCCTTTTCCTCGCACATGCAGAAAGGTGTAGTGCAGTCCATGAGTTAGTATAAAACTTCCGCCATACGCAAAGTAAACTTGGTCTTCTCCCCTCTCCCCCTAGTCCTTCCATAAAATCAGAGAGCCAGAAAGAAAAGCCAAAGACATCTTGGCTTCATGCCTAGCCAGACAGGCGTGGAGAGTAGGAAAGGACCCACAGTGCCCCTTGGCTGCGTCTTGGAAGAGCTGTGCTATCTAGGGCAAGTTTCTGTGCCTTCCCTGTTTCCTAATCCGTGATGTGGTACCTCTGCCGTTATGGAATTAAGATGTAAGAGTTCTAGCATCTCATCTGGACAATAAATGGGCTTCCCAGTGTCGTTTGCCTCCAGTTGGGGGTGCTGAAACCAGAGTCTTTCTGAAGTTGTTTGAACCTTGTTTTCCCCTTCTGTGAACACAGGAGTCATTCTCCTGTGAAAGTGTCTTCAATTCTCATGGCTAGGCTTATCCAGAAGTCCTTTTAGAGACAAGGACACAGTGAGTAACCCCGGTTAGCCTCAGACTTGCAGTCCTCCTAAATGCTGGAATTACAGGTGTGTGCCACCATGCCCAGCTCAAAAGACCTATGTAATTAGTCAAAATCCTCCCTTTAGGCTCCCTTTTGTGATGCATTAAGTGTAATATCTCAAGGCTAGCTCCAGTTAAGGCAGTTAAGGTCATTTCATCCCAGTAAAATAAGGTTCCAGTAAGCCGGTCTTGAAAGAAGAATTAACATGCATGACAGAATGCGTGAAGTCCAATGGGAGGCTAAGGGAGGGGTTGGGGGGAAGGAGGTACAAAGATGACTAAGATGATCTGCATGAAACACAGAAACGTCAATTCAAAAATCACCAAGAAAAAGAAAGCTGATCAAAAAAAGAGTTCAGCCAGTGATCTTTATACAAAGACCATCCTGGCCCTTGGCCTTGACCTGGTACCATAAATCATGTCTATGAGGAATGAGTAACTGCAAATCTGTTTAAGAGCCTCACATTTTTCAAGACTGCCATCTTGGTGGTTGCTGGCTTCACTGGCCATGAATAAGGCAGAATGCTTCCTGAAACATGGCTCTCGTGGGCATAGAACCGTAGCCTCATTCCTCGCCATCTGGGATGGTGCTAGAGTCTTATTTTTAGACTTTTATATAGTTGGTTAGAAGGATCAGAGCCAGGGGGCCAGTGCACTCTCCAGATGTGTCAGCTTGCCTTAAGTACATCCAAAAAAAAAAAAAGACAGTCCTATTGATACCTGCTCTGGTAGACAGAATAATAGTCTCCCAATGATGTTCACATCCCGTTCCCCAGAACCTGAGATCATGTTGCATTACATGAAAAAGAGTAAAGATTGCAGACCGTAATTTGGGATTATTTAGGTGTGTCTGTCACAATCACAGGGTTGTATAATTTGGAGGGGCAAACAGAAAGGAACCAGAGAGATTGAAAGATGCCATTCTGCTGCCTTTGATGATGTAGGAAGAGGAAAAAGCTAAGGAGGGCAAGAAAGGCAGCTCTAGATGCTGGAAAACCCAAGGAATCTTCCACAGCCCTGCCTGCATATTAGCCCAGTGAAACTCATTGCAGACTTATCACATCCAGAACTGTAAGACTCTAAACTCCTGTTACTTTAGTCCACTGTTTAGCATCAATAGGAAGACACTTCCTTATCAGCCTGTCCTTTGCCATCGTGAGTATACCATGATACTTTATTATCGCCTGGCTGATATCTGCCACTGTTACAGTGTTAGCTGATTATTAGCCGCAGCTGTCTGGCAGGAAGAAGCATGGCAGTTGAATATAAACAACTGGAGGCTCAGCATCATCCCTGCCTGACCCTGCTCAAATTGATTCAACTCTAACATCTCTAAAATGGAAGCATGAAAACACTAAACTACACCATACACCCCTGGGTAGCGCTGGGCTTCCAGAAACACCATCCTTGAAGGGGCAGTGGAGGGAACCCCCCAATGGAGCCCCATGTTGGGTTCTGAACTCTGTGTCTACTACTTAGCAGCTCTGTGCTCATAGACATTGTTCTCTGACTACTATGAAGCTCTTCTTTTCCCACATACAGGGAGTAATAGAAAGTTTGAGGGGATTCTGTGAGATAGCAATGTGTCTCTATGTAGTCGCCTCTGTCTGTGCATGGCCTCTGTTACTGATGTTGAGGTGACATGTGCCTCTCCTCGCCTTCCCTAGGATTTCCATCTTTTGGAAATTGACAATCTCCCCCCAAACCTGGCACTGGACAGCCTCATTCTGAGAATTCCTGGTGACAGGGTTGCTAAGAGACTCAGGTGAACTCCAGATGGCTAGACACGGTGAACATGGGCAGGTCTGGCATAAAACCACCACAGGGCAGTGAAAACAAAAGGAGGAGTCAAGAGTCCCAAAGATCAGACCATCCAGGTGAAGTCTCAGAGTAGTAACAGAGCAGCACTGTGACTGGGCTAGAATCTTTATGTCCCCAGGAGAAGCAGCTGGGATGTTTACCAAGAGTAACAAGGAATCACACATGTGTTCTTGATTCAAGTAGCCCAAGTGTCCACTGGGCCAGTTTCCCGAATGATTACTTTAATCCCAAATGATTACTTTAAGAGTAACAAAATACCAGGACATTAATATACACAGATGAGTGTTCCCACTATCCAGACACACACTGGTAGAGGAGCCATAGCTGGGCATGCAGATAGAAGTCACATGAGTCTAACTACAATGTGCCCGTTATTCTCAACCAAACTGCCACCATGTGTTTCTAGAATTGCAGAGAATTCACCTTGCTAGAATTTTACTTCCAGGCCGAACTTCAAGTGCTCCAGCCTGTTCCACATTCATGTTGCTGGAAGCCAAGGTGACTTAGCTAGAGAAAAGGCCTTATTTTATGGCAGGACATATTTTCTTGCACTATAGATTTTTTTTTCATTCACTGGGTTTTAAGATTCAGCTCTGTAGTACACGAGATGCTGGAGATCAAGACTTGGACATGATGAACTCAGTTCAGCCACCAAAACCTAATGCTCCAACTAGACAACCTTCCCACTCCTCCTCTGTGCTGGGAACGTGGGGGGGGGGTAGCCATCCTTGTTTGACATCGGAAGGCATTTTTAGGGAACCAGTGGGTTAGAGAGGGAGGGATGACAGCTGCGTGCTGTAACTGTTTGCTAGCTATATTGCTGGCTGTGTTCCTGGCATTAAGAAATCCAGCTGTATTACCTATTCTCATGTTCCAGCAGCAAAGACAGTAGGAAATGCTGACTTAAGTGATATGCAATACTTAAAATTACCATTTACAGTTAAACTCTGTTTGCAAATCACTATCCTGGAATTGTCATTCCATAAAACTTCCAATTGTGGAGAGAATAGTCACTTAGGGAAGAGTATTTTCTAAACCAATAATGAGCATGAAGTTACAGTTTCTTCTGAAAAGAGAAGTAAAGGTCTCAGATTTCCTGCCATTTAGAAATGCATTTGTTTGGTAACTGGATAAACTCTGATGTTAACTTGCTATTAATTTCAGTATTGGAGGGGGGGATCAGGAAATCTCCCTAGTGGGTTGACATTGCACAGCTACCAAAAGATGGAATGTTCCCTCAGCAGGAAGTTCCTGGGCTGAACACACATGCCTTCCCATGGGGTGATGTGGACAAGGAGGGCCCCCTCTCAGGATCTGTCTCCTTGGTTCCATTGACAGCACAGATCTTGAATGGGGGACTGAAGAGATGACTTAGGGGCCAAAAGCCCTTGCTGCACAGTCATGAAGACCATAATTCTTATCCTAGCACCCAGGTAACAAGCAGGCCATCTTGCAAATGCCTTTAACTCCAGCTCTGAGGGATCCAGCGCCCTCTTCTGGCCTTTATGTATGCATGAAGGCACACATGAATAAAATAAGTCTTTTTTAAAAGCAATCCTGAATTGGAGGAAGAGATAGTGGGAAAAGCCAGTGCACGAATGGGTCTCTGAACAGATGTGAGTGTGAAAATCCCCATTCAGAAGCTCAGCCGTGAACTGGAAACCACCTGGAAAGTGTTTGTAGTCAGATGCTCCACTGGGAAAAGCCACCAACTACTGAGTGACTGTCCATCTCACTTCCAGTGGCTTTGTCCTTCTCTTGTCACTGTCAGCCACCTCATTCTGGATGTTTAGACATCTCCTCTTCAGGTTTTTTTCTTTATAATATATTTTACCCTGTAATGTAGACTTGGATCTGTTTGGCTTTTCATCAGTTTGTCTCCAAGATCCGCCATCTCTGCCGACTTTTAATAAAGGTCTGGCATGCTTTACATACATCTTTGGGTTATATTTTCTTTTAGCAATGGTTAGTTAAGTTTTCCAAGAATTAAACATTTTCCTTCAATTCATCAAGTTGCCTAGCAACTTCCTTCTCCCCTTGTCTGTACAGTTTAATTGAAATGTTTTACTGAAATAATTGTGGAATTTGATGCAGTTATAAGAAATAACACTGCCATACTTACTTCATTCTCTCCTGGAGTGAAAAGCACGTACTCCTAAATAAAAGAACCATTAAAAAGAAAGTATCTAATGATTATCATGTCCCAAGAGAAATGCAAATGTTGGGCACAGTGCTGTAACTGCATGGAGCTTTCTCAGGAGCCTAAAGCATAGTTTTGTGGTCATCCGTAGCCCAACAATAGCCAGAAGAGCACCACTGTAGACCCCAGAGGATCCCAACAAAGTACACAGAGCATCCCGCAGCAGAGCCAGTGTGACTCAGCTGCCAGCATATCCCTAAGAGAGACAGGCAGAGGGAGATGGAGAGTACTCTGAGAACTACCATGGCCGTGTAACTGCCTGTGCACCCTTTCTGCTCAACTTAAGCTGTGCTTTCTTTGCCTCTTGAGTTCATATCCCATCCTTTCATCTTACATCTCCCAAACTGCAACAGAACAAAAATCTAGCTTACTATTATAGGAACGAGAATCCTGCCAACCCTCAGAAGGCGCTCCATGTGCTCTGCCCCATTCTCTGCTCCTCTCTATCCCTCCTGACTTTGATAAAATCACTCTCTTGCGTTGCTTTATCATGTTATTACCGAAGTAGGCCTAGACCCTGGTGTTACCTCTCACCCATCCTTAATTAGATCTTTTAAGGCGCTCCTAACCTGCAGGTTTTTCCAATACCTTTTCGTATTTCTGCATCACACCTGTGTTGGAGACCCCGTGGCATTTGATGACAGTGCTTCCCATGGTTGTCAGCCTTCCTGGTTCTGCAACCACAGTATGTCAGCTTCGTTCCTCTGAATTCTGTTTTCTGTGAATGAGCAACTAGATCAGAGCTTCCTTCAGAGTCAGGTTTGGTCACTTGGGTAGAACACTGCTCCTGATGTTGACAGCTCTTCAGTTGATCAAGCTCAGTAAAGAAGTATAGCTCCCCGCAACCCTGCCTCAGAGGTCACCTCCAATTCCAGAAGCGACACCTGCCTAGACATGAAATGCCCCTTGTCCCAGAAGAAGTCATGTAGCCACCCCTCCACTTTGACAACCACTCAGAAGGAAGTAGGTCTCGAGCCTGCTCTGCCACTACCACACCGTCCTGGGGTCCCGGAGGGAAGGGGGGGTGATGGTGAGGGCAACAGAAGCAGGTAAGAAGGGGACCTGACTCCCACCCTGCCCAGCTCTCCCACGCAGTCAGACAGGTGTTGCTTTATTCTCCTTTCATGAGGAAGAATAATTAGGAACCAGATTCAAGTTCTGACTCTGCTCCTTGATAGCTCCGCGACCTTGTGAAGTTACTTAGCCTGTCTGAACCCTTACTTCCTCGTGTTTCCAGGGCAGTGAATGATGCTGACCTAGAGACTTTGTGAATTTACATAAGATAATGTGCACATGCAGGACAAATTACTGCTCTGTGAGATGTAATAGAGGCACCTTCCTGATAAAATGCTTATGATCGTTAAATGAGTTAATACAGGTAAACCATTTAAGACATACCTTAAGTTATTAAGGACTGTTAGTTTTACCAGTATCATTTAAGTTTCTGGCACATTTGAAAGTCATGTTTGTGGTAGATATTTTCATTTAAAAGAAGAAAAATGAGAGCTTCCAGGTAGCTGAAGATAAGGATGACAACTGGGTCTCCATCTCACAATGCTTCCTCCACAATCAATATAGAACATCCAGAAAGTAAATGACAGGGCTGGAGAGATGCCTCCATCAGTAAAATGCCGCTGTGTGAGCCTGAAGACCTGCACTTAGAACCCCACCTGAAAGACGGTGCAGCAGAACGCATCGCAACCCCACTGCCAGGGACAGCGCAGGGACAGAGGGAGGCCTGGAGCACACTGGCCCGCCAGCCTCGCCACACTTATGAGCTCCAGATCCAGTGAGAGACCTGTCTCAACAACCAAGGCGAAGAGTGACCAAGGAAGATACTTGACATCATCCTCTGGTCTCCATGCACAGAAACACACACACATGTGCACCTGCACGCTCATGTGCTTACACAAACATGTGTGTATACCACACATACACATATACATAAAAGGAGAAATGAAATGATACAGAAATCATCTTATCAGCAGAGCTTGAGGACAGAGAATGTCAAAACAACGTAACCAGACAGAAAGAATACCAAATCCCAGCAAATGAGAATTCGTGTCTTCTCCTCGTAGCCCTGCTGTAGGGCTTTGTGCCACGCAGAGACGAGTGGAGATCAACCTTAGGGAAGAGAGAAGGGAACCAGTATGATCTAAAACCTAAATCTGTTTCCAGACATGATTAAGTCCACCCCAAGCCTAAAGGTGCCAGTCAAACTCTGCAGCAGATCAGAGCATGGCCCACAGAAGAGTCACAAGTCCACGTAACTAGAAGAGGCAGCCTCCGAAATGCACAGCTCTGGGGGAAAGAAGAGAGGCTGCCCTTCAGGGACCAGTAGCAAGGAAGGGAGGACACAGGGGACAGATCAGGCAGGCACTATGAAGGCACACAGATGCAGATCATTAAACAGGGCTGGGAAGCAGGCCAGAAGACGTGCCAAAGAAAATACCGTAAAAATATGAACATGGAGAGCCGAAAAAGAAATCAGAATGAGAAATGAGGTGGCAGAACTGTCCCATAAGGTGATGTGACAGTAGAAGAGGAAGTTTGGGGACAACAGCAAGAGCAAGATCCGAGAGCTTCACAGAACCTACAGCCAGGAATGAGCTGGTGGAAGGCAGAACATTCCAGAGCACAGCAGCAATAGTAAAATGTGCTCATCTCAGGACATCAGGAGGAACACCTGCTCAGAAGTGGGTACAAGGACACACAGACGTGGACACACCTATTTCCCAGCAAGCCTCCGCCAGAGGGTCCCAGGGCCAGCAGACAGGAAGGCTGGGCAAGGGATGTCTGAGGAGTCCTTCTGTAAAGGTGGAGACATTAAATTAAAGCTGAAAGGGAAAAGTGTGTTTAGAAAGAATGTGGAAGAATGCTATCGAATTCAGGTCCTTGGGGCCCAGCATGCACTGAGTACAATGAGAGAAGGAAAAGAGACCATCTTGGGAGTACTGGCCACTTACACTGAGTTAGGTACTCATGGGAACAGTATTGTAGGGCATCCTATCTTTAGAACTGCAAAATATAAATTCATTTTATAGCCCACAATACAGGGTCTCATATTTGAGGGTTTTAACAAAAAAAAAAACTGTGTATCTGAGACAGGTGTGATATCTTTAATCCCAACACTTGGGAGGCAGAGGCAGGTAGAGAGCTCTGTGAGATGGAGGCCAGCCTCATCAATATAGCAAGTTCCAGGCCAGCTGGGGCTACAGGGAGACCTTGTCTTAAAAAAAACAAAATACCTGATATTTTCTTAGCTCTTCATAGAAATGGATATAGATATGAATATTCATTGTTACTGTTTTATGACAGTAAATTTAAATAGAATATTTAAATTTTTAGTGCATGGAAGAAATGCAAGAAGCAGCTCTGTCCTTGAGAAAGTTTCCCAGGGTCTCCAGCCTGGTCATCTCAGTCCCTCCACACACTGCAGTTCCCTCAGGATGACCCCAGGACCTTGGGGTGCCATGACACACTCTGAAAACCATCTGATGCTTGCCACTTTCTATCCCTGTTATGGTACATACTGGGGTCACACAGGTAAATGTCACTTCCTGTCCTCACTTCCTGCCCTCAGAGAATGGAGTCTGGAAGGGAAACAGAAAGTTGGACCAGAGTCAGAAATGCACTGGGATGAGTGTCAGGGTGGAATAAGAGAAAAGAATGTCCTCCTCCTAGAGGACATGGACCCCTGGAGGGGATGAAGGAAGCACTCTGGGAGTTGGCCTCTGGACTGGATTAGGAAGGGTTAACGAAGTTCCCAAGATGAGAATTGGAACAAAGGCCAGGAGAGCAAAGCGTGCAAATATACTAAAATGTAAATGGGCATAGAATGTTCTGAAGTCAATATCAAACTTCTGGAACACAGAATAACCATAGACTAGAAAGGCTGAGTGAAGAGAATTAAGAAATTCATCCACAATGAGGGAAAGGAGAAGAGCTGTCCAGCCACATTCTTCACATCAATTGAATGATCCATAGCTTTAGTAGCTTGGATCTGAAATGCGCTTGTAGACTCATGTTTTGACACTAGGTCCCCGAGTTATGGTTCGAGCTTATGGAGCGCATGGAAAGTGGGGTGTGGCTAGCTGAAGGAGATCACTAGGGACAGGCTTTCGAAAAGCGTATTCATTCCTGGTTCCTGGGCTATATTCTCTGCTTCCTGGTCTGAGCCATGTGGAGTAGTTGGCTTCCTGCTTCCATGGACTGAGCTGTTCTCACATCTGTACCCCCTGCCAACCATGATGGCCTGAAATTTCTCTGAAACCAGAAGCCAAAAATCAGCCTTTCTTCCCCTAAGTTGTTTCTGCCAGATATTTGGGTCATAGCTACATAAAAGTAACTAATACAATAGATTATATCTAGCTCAGCTTCCCAAGATTCAAGATGCATGGAGAACTACAAACTCTTGAAAAGCTTACTCAATCCCAGAGTTAGGGAATATTTTCTTTGGGAACAGAAAGGGTAGATATTTGGAAATGTTTCATAGCTAGAAATGTGAATGTCTTATATTATGTCTTCTAAGCTTATTGCTCTCCAGATTTCAAAGTAACATTTCTGAAAAGACTTTATTTCAGTATTTAATAATGATATTAGCCTCCAGTGTCATTATGTTCTCTTCTTAAAAATAACACAGTCAAATATCCACACATAAAAAAGAACAAAATTGGACCCTTATCTTACACCATACAAAATAATCAACTCGAGGTGGATTAAAGCCTGAAATATGAGGCCTGAAACCACAAAACTTCGAGAAGCAGACAGAAAGGGGAAGAAGCTTCTTGATGTTGGGCTTGGTGGTGAGTTCTTACATAGGACACCAAAAGTACAGGCAGCAAAAGCAAGGAGAGAGAAGTGGGATTTTATCAAATTATTGAGTGTCTGCATCGCGATGGAAACGGTCAACAACATGAACCTGTAACCTATGGAATAGGAGAAAATATTTGCAAACCATAAATTTAATACAAGATAAGTATCCAAACTGCACAAGAGACTCAATGGGAAAAAATCCAATTTAAAAACTAGCAAAGGATCTGAGTAGACATTTCTCTGGAGAGGTACAGATGACAACAGATACATGCAAAGTTGTTCAGCAATATTAACCATTAGGGAAATGCAAATCAAAACTACAATGATGGGCTGGAGAGAGAAGGGTTAGGAGCTCTGACTGCTCTTACAGAGGGCCCAGGTTTAGTTCCCAGGACCCACATGACAGCAACTCTAGTTCCAGGGAATCAGATGACCTCTTCTGGCCTCCACAGGCATTGCACACACATGATATACCTACGTACATGCAGACAAAATATGCATACACAAAAAATAAAAATAAATAAATCTTTTAGAAATTTAAACTACAGTGAGCTACCCCCTCACACCTGTTAAGATGATCATTATCAAAAAAATTAAAAAGATAAGTGTGGGTGGTATATGGAGAAAAAGGTCCCTCTATACCATACATGGGAATGGTAATTATTGCAGCCATTATGGAAAACAGTATGGACATTCTTACAGAACTACTACATGAGCCAGAAGTTCCACAAAGGAATTTAAATCAAAATCTCACAGAGATGTCTGTGGCTGTATTTGTTACAGCAGTATTCGTAATAGCCAAGACAGAGAACTAACTAAATGTCCATTGTTCAATGAATAAAGAGATTGTGGTATATACATGCAATGGAGTATTATTCAGCCTTCAAAAAGAAAGAAATCTGGGTATCTGTAGCAACTTAGATAAACCCAGAGTATGTGATGTGCTAAGTGAAAGAAGCCAGACACAGAACAGCAAATATTACATGGTACCACATAGGTGGGGTATCTAAAATAGGTACATGAGCAAACCAGAAAGCAGAGTGGTAGTTTCCAGGAGCTGGCAGGGAGGAGAAATGGGAGTTATCAATCAAAGAGTACAAAGATAGGGCAGAATACTGCTTATAGTTAACAGTATTGTGTTATATGCTTAAAATCTGTTCTTATTACAAAATAGTGATAGTAACAAAGAGTGAAAATAAATCTTCAGAGCTGGGAGGTGTGTTTATAACATATCTTGTAGTGATGATTTCACTTATCTCCAAACTTACCAACTTGTATATGTTACATACATGCAGGTTTAATGAACCTGGAGAGATGGGTCAGCAGTTAAGAGCATATACTGCTCTTACAGAGGATACAATTTCAGTTCCCAGCTCTGATATCAGGTGGCTCCAGATTCAGATCTCCAGCTCCAGGAGATCTAATACCCTCATCTGGCCTCTGTGGGCACCTGCACTCATGTGCATGTACCCACAGATAGACACACACACATACACAAATTTTAAAATAAAATATTTTAAAAATATATGTACAAGGGGCTGGGGAAATAACTCAGTAGTTAAGAACACTGGCTGCTCTTGCAGAGGAACTAGGTTTAGTTCCCAGCACCCACATGGTGGCTAACAACACTCTGTAACTCCAGTTCCAGGGGATCTAAGACTCACTCTGGCCTCCACCAGCATTACATAACACATTGCATTTACATATGTGCAGGCCAAACACTCATACACATAAATAAATGGTAAAATTTTAAATATATGTATGGAGTTTTTTAAGACAACCATATACTTCAGTGTGATTTTTTCCAAATGTCCCTCTATTTCTCTGTTGGACAGTCCACATTTCCTTTGACAGGAACCACCCAGTGTTTGCCAAAGCCACCTTCAGTTCTGAGTCCATGCCAAGGACTTAAAGCTTGAAGAAGAGAGCTCTGTGCTCCCTTGTTCATTGCACCATTATTTACAACAGTCATAAATGGAATCGACCTAAACAGAAACTTCCGGGCCTGGGAGTAGCAGGCAGAGCAGGGCTTGGTGGACAGATGACAACCCCAGCATTACATCAATAATAGAAGGGATTTTCTATATAATTATGAGTCTGGTTTCATGGATAATCCCATCAGGAAGACCTTGAGGGACTAAAGAGATCACTCCGTGGTTAAGAGCACTTGATGCCCTTGGAAGGGACCCAAGTTCAGTTCTCAGGACCCACATGATGGCTAACAACCATTTGTAACTCCAGTTCCAGAGGATCCAACACCCTCTTCTGACCTCTGCAGGCACTGCACAACACAGGTGCACTTCCACACATGCAGACAAAGCACTCATACACATAAGATAAAATAATTAAAAGAAAGGCTGGGGGGGCAGTGAAAATGGTCATTTAAAAACCCAAATAATTTAGGAATAATAGAATGGTTAATTTTAAGAAGTTGGTTATGATATTAATATAGTGAAGAAAAATGTCATTGTAATAGATGCTTTTTGAAAAAGGAATCAGTTGATACCCAGTATGTATAAGACTGAATCAAGGAGGAGCAGAAGAAGAGTTCCTTAACGGGCAGGGAACATCTACTGAAATTCAACTTATAAGACATTTTCAGGCCTAATATGTATGACAGAGTCCAGAGCCAGGTAAATATTCATAAATCAGTAGCTTCGCTATGTAAGCAAGAACCACATAGTAGTTTGAAAATTATGTCATTCACTATAGCAACAAAAATGGTAAATATTGGGAATGAGGGAAGCAAATGCATGAGAGCCCCGGGAGGAAAGTGGAGGTATTTTATTAGAGGCAAAAGGGAAATGCCAAAAAATGGAAAAATATCTCTGTGTAAGACAATTCCATGGGAAACAGCAGTCCATTCACTCCAGTTTAACCCAAAATTTAATCTTAAAAACAGCGACAGTCCAATAAAATTTTAATGAAAGTGTCTTGAATCTAAAGTTTGTCTGAAAGAGCAAATGTTCAAAAATATCCAGAAGGGGCTGGAGAGATGGCTCAGTGGTTAAGAGCCCTGGATGCTCTTGCACAGGACCAGGTTTCAGTTCCCAGCACCTACATGGTAGCTAACACCTGTCCTTATCCAGTTCCAGGGGATCCGAAACCCTCAGGATAAACATTCAGACACATAAAATAAAAATAAGTAAAATCTTTTTTAAAACTGGCCAGAGGTTTTTGAATAGAGGTAAAAATAAACATCATGTAAGACATCAAAACTTATAAGCCCAGAAAAGTTAAAATAACATGGGACAGACACCAAATGCAATTAGATGAAGTAATCAGACCCTTGTGTGTATAAGAATATAGTGTATGATCACATGTACATTTAAATAATTGAGAACAAAAGTTAGAACACCCAATAGCCAATATTATGAATATAATTATCAATATAGAAAAATGATGTTAGATCTTCAAACTAAGAAAAACAATAAATATATCATAAGAAAATAAAATTCTATAAAGTACCCAAAGAAAATACTTTCATATCATGTGATGAGGGGAGACTTTCTAACATCTGTAAGACTGTAAACTGTTTCAGGCTCTATGAGCATTAAAAAGATTTTAGAACCTGATTTAATTTTTAAAAATTAAGACCAGAGAGATAGAACATAGGGTTAAGGTACTTACCAGCAAGCCTGATAACCTGAGTTCAGTCTCCAGGACTCACATGGTGGAAAGTGAGAACTGACTCCTGAGACTTGTCCTCTGACTGCCACACATATGCCAAGGCATATGCACACACACAAACACACACATATACACACACACAAACAAATGTAATAAAAAGCATTTTAACTGAGATATCTATGTCAAAATACTTTATTAAAGATAAATAGCAAACTAAGAAATATTTCTGAGCACAGAGAAAGCAAAAAGTTAATGGTTAATATCCCAAATACTTTAAATTAGCCCCAACAATACACTAAGAAAACAATAAATAATACAACTCAGTGTAAAAGAGGCAAATGATATAAGCAAGTAAGTCCCAGTGAGAGAAGAAGCAGGCATCTAAAAAGTATATGAAAAACTATAGAACCCCACCAGGACAAGGCAGATTTGCTTAGCAAGTTGCAGGCATTTTCATTTTGAACTATGGTACAGGGAGGAAGTTGGGGAGGTTGGCGATTCCCATGAAGAACTGACAAGAGTGTAACTGCCTGAGCGTGCAAACTCTGACTACAAAGCCAGGCCCTTGAGGGCTGAGGAGGTAGCTCAGTCACTAAAGAGCTTTTTACACAAGCATGAAGACCTGAGTTTGATCCCCAGCACTCTCGTAAAAGCCAGCTGTGGTGGTATGCACTGTAATACCAGGCCGAGGAGGCGAAACAGGAGGGTCCTTGGGACTCACTGGCTGACCAGCCCCGCTAATCAGTGAGCCCAGTCCCAGTGAGAGACCCTGTCTCAAACATTTGGTGGATTGGTCCCAAGGAATGACACCCAAGGTTGACCTCTGGCTCACACACACACACACACACACACACACACACACACACACACACCTGCATATACACAAATATACACCCTCACATACAGACAAAAGGAAAGGGGAAAATAATCATTTGAGCACCTAAGAATGTTCATTGGACCAGTGTCCAATGAACATATAAGTTGAAAATATTAAATTTAATCAATAAGAAAAAATGATTAATTATGCTATTTCCAATCTATGAAGCATTCTTTTTCTTTCTATTTTTTTTTTTTTTTTTTGAGACAGGGTCTTCCTGTACCCCCAGTTGGCCTAGAACTCACTATGTAGACCAGACTGGTCTTGAACTCACAGAGTGCTGGGATTAAAGCATGCATCACCATGCCCGGCTATGAAGCATTCTTTAGCCCTTAAAAAAAAGGGCGCACCGCTGTGTCTAATGAGTAACTTAGAAGTGATGGTGAGCTAAAAGAAATTGTTGAGACCCTGTTTTGTATTTTGTAATGAACTGTATGAACTTGTGTGTTATTATATTTCTGTGCACAGAAAATTCTGGAAGAACCCTCCCTAGCTGATGAAGGAGGTTGTACTGGTGATGTGAAGTGACCTTGGGGCTCAGGAGATGGACAAGTAAAAATGTCCACTTCTTTTAGGACACTTAATTTTTTGTAGAAAAAAAAGATCATGAATTACTTCGGGTATTTTTTTTAATTAAAATTGTTCTGATGAAAAACATATGGAGCATTAAAGTGCCAGAGGTAAGACGCCTATACAGCCCATAAATCACTGGCAGGCGTGTTTAGGCCGGCCACGCCCTGCCGGGCCTCTTCCCCATCCAAGTATTCTAAACTGTCTGCAGATGGCTCTGTGGCTTCCTGTAGGCATCAGGTGCTCCCATCCATCGCTCTCCTGGCTGCTGAGCACCCTCAGTCTCTCAGCCACAACTCCCAAAGCCTGCCTGGCTCACAGCCTGGAGCCTTCGACAGAACCCAGGAGAGGAAGAGGAAGTTACCACCAAAGTCCCTTAGAATTCAGTGTCAAATTTAAACCCTTAGTTAATTGATTTATTTCACCATTTTGAATTTATTATTTTAATTAAATTGGATCTTTTTAAAGAATGTTTCCCTTAAAGGGACCCTGGAGATCTTTCTTAGTTCAATCCTCACATGTTAAACATGAGAAATAAGAGGCCCAGGGAAGGGTGGTTAATAAATTGTATTAGAGTTAAGGCCCTGCATGGGGCTCAGACTCATTAAGTTTCTTCAGTTTTATCAGAGCCAACTCCTGTTTCTGCTATGCAGAATGTTATATGAGAACATTATTGCCAGTCCCCTGCCTGCCCAGCTCCAGAAAGGTGAATGTGGTCACCTGCATTCATGAGGACAGAAGTCACCAACCAGACCTTCGGTTATTTTTCTAAACCAAGTTCTTTTGACCTTGAGTCCTCCGCACACGATGTTCCTTTTTTCTGCTTTTGTTTCTCTGCAGTTCACAAAGCAAGACCCAGATCCCTAGTCTAAATTACATCCCTTCCCCATGGCTATCCCTTCCAGCACACTGTTTCCTTCCAAAAGGTCAGAATCCACCATGTTCTTATAGTCACCACCTAATGTGAAAATCACTGTGACCAGATGAAGATAGCACATAAATTCATGCTAAACTCCAAGCTTAGTGTTTGGTTCATTATTATACGTTTATACAGCAACCACTATGAACCAGGCCCTTGGCTCTAGACAATGCAAAGGCCTATTAGACAGAGTTCCTAGCTACAGTGACTTCTGTGAGGAGAAACATGGTTCCATGTAAATAGTGATAACATTGGAAGCCAACCCAGCATCGACCCAGACTTAGCTAAGTGACAAGGGGACAGTGATACTATCTTCATGGACTCTGGTTGAAGTGCTTGGTCTGGGAAAGGTGTGTGTGCAAAGACACTTTGGGTTTCAAATCAGGAAGGAAGTGGAGTCAGAAGAAGCAATGAATGGAGATGTGGAGGCATGAGATGTAGCCCAGCCTTGAAGAATGGGAGAATTAAAAGAAATAAAAGCAGAAGCCAAGGGATGGAGCTAGTTACCATCAGGAAGCTGAGGCTGGTGGGAAGGATCTGGCTGGGAAGGGGTAGAGGCAAAGAAATGGGCACCCTGGGCCCACCACAGTCAGGCACCCCTTAAACTGAATCTTTACCAACTTACTCCAGTTTTATTTCGAGGAGAAGCTGTGTTCTTGTGTGAGGAGAGATCAATGCAGTACCCTAGTCAGAAAAACCAAAACTTCCAAGATAATCAGGCTCACATTCCCCAGAACCATTGTATCGACCTGTTATTATGAAGCATCATTCCACTGTGGAAGATGGGATTCTCCACTAGCCCCAAGCAGTTCACTGGGTGTTATTGTTGCCATCATGGGCAGTCCTTCCTCTCTTGACATTTCTGCAAAGATGCTACTGTGATACAGATGTTGTCAAGCTCCTCTGGGCTACCATCTCCAGTGGCTGCCTGACTTCCCGAATGCCCCACGCGCCTTGGTCCAGCTCTCATCATGAGTGGGCTATCCCAGCCCCATGTCAGGATGGCAGCCAGGAAGAAATTAGAAGCTATTATAGGGTTTTGATCAAAAGGGAGGAATTTGCAGTCACTGGTTCGTTCACTAACTGCATCTTGATTGCCTACTGTCTACCCAGAGGATTTAAAGAAGAAAAAAAGAGAGAGGTTGAACTCATCTCTAAGAGTTTGTGGCCAGTTCACCTAATGATGGAGAAATCAGTGGTGAATTCCCTGTACAGAACTACATAAATCTTATAGGAATCCAAGGGCAGGAATGTCTTCTAGTTGAGTAGGACAGGAAGGGAGTTAAGAGGACTCAAAAGAGGAGGCAACTACTGTGAATCTTGAAGGACTGGTAGATTTGGAACTAGGAACTGTATCTGAGGCTCACAAAGCTCCTGAATGGCTGTCTAAACCTTGCTATAAAATGAGGAAACACGGGCTGGAAAGAGGCTCACAGTTAAGAGCACCGGCTGCTCTTGTAGAAGACCTGGGTTCGAATCTCAGCACCCATGTGGTGGCTAAGAAACATCTGTCACTCCAGTTCTAGAGAATCTGATGCCCTCTTCTGTCTAAGGGCATCACATGGGTGCACTTACACACATCCAGGCAATACTCTCATACACATTAATATTTTAAAATAATAAATAAAATATGTTTAATGAGGAAACAATGCCAGGAGTGATGGCACACACCTTTAATCCCAGCATGTGGGAGGCAGAGGCAGGAGGATCTCTGTGAGATCCAGGCCAGCCTGGTCTACATAGTGAATTCTAGACAGGCTGGGACTAGGGAGACCCTGTCAAAAAAAAAAAAAAGAAGAAGAAGAAACAGTGGCTTGGAGAGTTGGCATGATCTGTCCCAGGTGCAGTCAACAAGGACAGATTCCAACTGAGCCTCTCCTGAAATGCAGCTCCTCCTCACTAGGCATCTTCCTTCCCCAGCGCAAACCTCCAAAGAGAACACAGCACGGGCCCAACCTGGGCATGCAACGGTTCTGGGCCACATTTGGCAGAATGAGGAAGACAGGGGGTTATGATTAGTTAGAGCTGAGCCACAAAGGAAGAGCCTGGGGAAGGAGAGGTCTCTAGCTCAGTGATTAGGGAGACACCTGAGTCAGGGCACAGGCAGAAATGAGCCTGGGAAAGAAAGATATGTTTGATTTGGGAAGCACTGAGAAACTCAGAGCTACAGCTCCAGAAAGAGCTTAGCACCATAACACGATTCGGGAGCCATCTCTCCAAAGTGGATGGTGGGCATTGTGCAAGGGAAGGCATGAACAGAGAAACGGAAACATCGAAACTGTAACTGTGTTCGGGGTGCACTACTGCCTTTCAAGGATTGCAGCAGCAACTCCATTTGGAGAGGAGGACCAAGGGTTGGGTCAGAGAGGAGGGGCAGAGGTCAGAGGCTGCAGTGCCCGGCCATGAGCGCTAAAAGAGATCCAGGAAGGGGCAGCCCATGTCATAAATAGTTAACGTCCCACCCACACAGTGCCCGAGAAAAGAGGTGGATGGATCCAGCAGGAAAATGTCACCCTCCACCTTTGCAAGTGCGAGGCAGCCAGAGTAATGTTATCTAGGAAATCTGAGGGCAGCGCGGACGAGAGAGATTAAAGAGTGCCAGGGCTGAAGCAAGAGGCAGGCTTCTTTTCCTTTTCACAGGCTTGTTGGGAGATGAAGAGTTGGTTGAGAGAAAATTGGAGATGGTAGACAAAAGGGATGCAGAATAGAAGATGACCCTAAAGGAGGCAGGAGGGATCAGAGTCAAATTCAAGATCTGTTGTTAGTCGGAATTCAAGTCAGAGCTGGATGGGAGGCCAGCATGCACGGGAAGTTCTACAAGAAATCAACCTGAAGTTCTAAGAATCAGGTTAAACAGAAGGGTAGGGACTCAAACCTTAGAAGAAACACAAAGTTAGGGGTCAAGCAGCATCAAAGAGGGCAGAGCTGGTGGTGATATCCAGAGGCCCAAACAAGCAGTGAGTCCGGAAGCTGAGGCTAAAGGAAGGTGACCTACAAGGATAATGTTTGCTTTTAACGACAGACTCCAACAATAAAGCTAATGTCCATTAAGCCACATATTAAATGCATGATTTCTCTGCTTGCACTGGACTTCAGCCTCCAAATATTTTAATTAAACCAACATGCAAATATTGTAGATATCCGAAGGAGGACATTATTAATTGGAGGATCAAGGCAACTGGCCCCTTTATTCTTACAAACCATTTCCTCATTTAGCTCCAGTCTCAGTAACAAGCATTCCTACATCTCTCTCCATGATAATGTTCCCAGATTTGAAACCACAGTTTTGTTTTGTATCCTATTCCAGACTTATTTCTTATCTCTTAGGCCCCTTTGAAATGAGCAGTTATCAGATCAACATTTAGCTTACTGGCCTTGGGTTGAATAGGTAATTTCAACCCTGACTCTTTGACGTCTAAGAATTCAAGCCAAAATTTCAGACTAGCTTTCAGCAACAGATACTGTGATTAACTTCTAACCAAGCAAGCTAACATTTTGCTTGGAGAAAGCATCATTTTCCCAAACATTTGCCCTTCAAATAAAAACAATTTCATGCCCACTGTTCCCAGCATGATGCTTTCCAGTGCTTTGGAATAACCAATGTGTTGTATAAGAAATACTCTTGAAGTCTTTAAAGTTCTATTTCTTCGAGGTTTCATTTCTGCCCCAAAAGCTGCCTTTCCTTTTAGGAATATATGATTTCTAACTGTTTAAAGTTTTGAGGTATCCTCCTGAGCTTGGTTCCAGTTACTTTTTAAATTTTTTATCTATTTATTGGTGTGTGTGTGTATGTGTATGTGTGTGTGTGTATGCCTGTATGTGTGTGTTATATGCATGTGTATGTGCAGGTGTTTGTGCAAAGGCCAGAAAAGGACATTGGGTATCCTGCTCCATCACTTTCTGCCTCAGTCCCTTGAGACAGGATGTCTCTCTGAAGCTGGAACTAGGTAATGTGGGCGTGGAGCCCCCTCAATCTTCCTGTCTTTATACCCACAGTGCTGGGACTATAAGGTATACATAGCCATGCCTATTTTTTTACATGGATGCTGATGATTTGAACTCAGGTCCTGATGCTTTCACAGCAATCATCCTTACCTACCGAACCAGCTCCATAGACCCAACCATGTCACTTTTGTTCTTCCCAAACATTGGACACATGACAGAAACAAAGCTCAAGGTTAAAACAGCTCAGAGTGGCTATCTATGATTGACTGTGGCCAGGGGCACGCCTAGAGAGCTCCAGCCCAGCAAGAAAAGGAAAAGTCAACAAAAAGCATGACTTCTAGACAGTTTTGTTTTGAGATATTTGCTGCTCTATTTATTATATGTATACATGTTTTGTCTGCATGTATGTAAGTACACCATGTGCATGCAATGCTCATGGAGGCCAGAGGAGGGCATCCCATGGAACTGGAGTTACCCTAACAACCAGAGATATTAGCCTCCATCTGAGTGCTGGGAACTGAACTCAGTTCCTCTGCAAGAGCAGCCAGTGCTCTGAACTGCTGAGCCATCTCTCCAGCCCCCCTTTGCTGTTTTTAAATTTACTGAAAGTGCACATCTCTGTGTTGGCTGCACCTAGGAAGGGCCACGTCCACTGTCCTGTCAACGAGTATCACACCTTGTGTTTGTTCCAGAGCTGAGTAAGGGAAATAAGACTTGCAATGAGAGTCTGGAGACACATACCAGAGAACCAGTGTCTCTGGGTCAGAGCTGAGCTAGAAACTGAAACCATATGTAAAGGACCAGTTGCTAAAGATTTTTCAAGTTTGGGGGAAAAGACAAGTCAGGACCTAAAAGGAAAAGATTGCATATGCATTAAGTATCCAGCATAGAATGGATTGTGAATTTTTGCCAAGCAGGTTGCTACTCAGACTGTGGGAGTGGGGAGTGTACGTGCACATGCATGTATGTGGGCATATGTTCACCCAAAGCACACGACAACCTTTCCCCAAGGTGATTTTTAAGTCACCATATAATTTCTGTCAGGATCTAAAATGAGGGGCCCACAACGTTGCCTTGGCCTGTTTCCTCAGCACTGTGGCAAGCCTCCTGCATTGTGGTTGTGGTTGTGGTGTTACACACAACTGTGCAGAGAGCCTGGGTGGCCCTGGAGTACTGCCATGGCAAACAGCAGCCCTAACCAGAGGTTTGTGTTCTGTGAGGTCCGGTCCTCGGCCTACTGTGGACAGCACTGCAAGTGGGAGGCTGTGGGGTCCAGCACAAGGACTGCTGAAAAGGAACTTGGGCTACATCCCCAACCTCTGCGGCTTGAAGGCACACCTCTTTACAACTAGTCCCTTCGCCTGAAAATAGGAATTGGAAGAAAGAGGGCGAAGGGAAAAGTAACTGAATAGGTGTGTGGGTCTATTCCGTGAACTTCAGAAAGCCATGGACTGTCCATGGGCTCTGCTGGCTTGATGTTCTGCTTTGGCCTCCGTCAGTAATTACTAACCAAACTCAAGACTGGAGGACAAGGAGTTTAGCAGAGGCACTAGTGTGAAAAGGAGCTCTTATCATCACATGGTGGGGCTCCATAGAAAGCTGCTGCGATGGAGACAAAGTGCGGAAAGCCGTGAGCTTCATCCTAATGTGTTGCAGAACAGGGATGGCGTGTGTGTGTCAACAGAAATAGACCAGCCAGGTGGCACTGTGCAGAAAGGGCATCTCGGAAGCACCAGGGTATTTCTTAGAAGGTGAAGACTCACAAAAGTGAAGCTATCCGCTGACTGTTAAGGTCCAGAGCCAGAAGATGAACTCACCTGTGCCTTCCAGAGCGGGAGTCAGAGAGCTGGATGGACACTTGAAAGGTAGAGATCTCAGCACAAGCAATGGCTCTGGAACTCTGCTCCAAAGTGGAATCTCCTGGGAAGCTTTTAGATCTCCCATCGTGCAGCCTACACTCCCAAAGTGATTAAGTCAGAATCTCTGAGGGTAGAGTCCAGGTATCAATACATGTTTTACAAATTCAGCAGGTGATCTGCTAAAGGTCTGATTGCAGGTACAGTGAGGCTGCTGGAGATGGAAGACATTCCCTGGCTCTAAAGCTGTCAGGTCTATGGTAGACGTACCTGGTGGTGGTGAACTTGAATCTTGCATGGATGGTCAGACCAAAAGAAACAAACCTCAAGTTCCTTCCCTTCAAGTAGGGAGTCAATGCCCTGAGGTATAAGTTTTCAAATTTCTTTAGCTCCAAGGAATGATCTACTCAAATAAAAATTTTAAAACAGAGAAATAGGGCCACCCCACCCCATTGCATTCCAGTCTTTTCCATGATGGCCTGTGAGGACATTTCATGGAAATCTGGAAACTTAATGAAAATCCCTTAAACTCCAAAGAACACAGTTGTTAAAACCACCAAGGAAAGGAAATAGGATTTCCGCAGAAATAAATTCCGTACGCAACCATTTGTAGTTGGAACCTTGATTATTTTGATGACTAGAAGTAGCCAGTCCCAAGTGGAGGAGAGCCAAGATAAATGACCATGGACTTGTGCTGTTTGTTAGCTGGGAACATGAGCATCAGCCAGATTGTGGTTGACCCTATGCCTCAGAACTAGACTTGGGTCAGTCTCTGCTGTTGGTGCTGCAAGTGGATGTAAGAGCCACCCCGTAATACACCTCCCTGGTATTACAGAGAGGACACTGCAATGCTGTTTTCTTGAAAGTTTCCAAGATTTGCATGCATAGGCTGAGTGTTCCCCTGGATCAAGCTCTGCAGTGTGCAGATCAGGTCTTCTGCCCAAGTGTCCTCACAATTATTGTATTTTACATTGTGGCAACCTCTATGTCACACAGACCAGTTTTTAGTGCCCAAGCCGTAACTTACCTGTGAGGAGCAAAAGTCTACCTACTATTGAGGAAGAACTCAGAATTAAGACTTAATGAGGTTGAGTCTTGGTTCTGCTGTCAGCCAGTTGTGTGAACACAGACAAGTTACCAAAGACAGCAGCTTCCTCCCCTCAAAAATGAGATTCTTGTCAGGCATTCTGGCATATTTTTGTAATCCAGGGGCTGAGGCAGGAGGATTGTGAGTTCAAAAACAGCCTAGGCTACATAGTGAGATCCTATCTCAAAACACAGGGGGAGGGGGAGGACCAAATGTCCTTGGGCCTCTTAGCCTGCTCTGTGCCAACGGCTAGAAATGCCGAAAGTATTTGGGGCTCTTACCTAATTCCTAAAAGATTTTAGGGCTACCTCTTCAGAGTGGAGAATATTAGAGTAGCAAAAAGCCCCCCAAAATTAACTGATGAAAACTATGAAATCTCTAGTTTATCCTTTCCAGTTTCACTGGCCAATCATCTGATCATAGGACTATCCCTAGGAAGGCAGATTCACCTTAAGTCCTGCTGAACAGGTGGGCATAGTACCTAGTGCATTAATGAGAGAGTGAGCTTTCCCTGCGGGGAATCCCACCTCCTGGGGCAGTGCTTCTGGACCCCGACACAGACACATAGCCCTCTGAATTCTTCAGAAAAAAATCTCTCCTCTTCTTATTCATATCTGTTTTCTACGCATGCTTTCTCTAATGCTTCAGGCTGCCCCTGCATCTTGTATTTCTTTACTTTTTCTCTAAAGCTCCCTTCTGCATACCATTTGGCTGCCATTCTACCACGTGTCTGCCGTCCCTGCAGCTCTAAACCTGCATGGACTCACGGCTTTTTCCTTCTCCCTTCCACTCTCCTCCTCAAGGCAGCTGCCAAGAATTCTCCTTAAAATTCTAATAAAATTGTCCTAAGCTTAAAAAAAAAAAAAAAGAAAAAAAGAGCTAAAGTTATATCCTCTTAAATTCTATAAAATGTGCATGAGTATTGAAAGTGAGAAGTATGACATCAGGAGAAGTTCAGTGTACATATATGTCTTGTGTATGGCACATATGAATAGGACTTAATGAGGTTGAGTCTTGGTTCTGCTGTCAGCCATTTGTGTGAACACAGACAAGTTACCAAAGACGGCAGCTTCCTCCCCTCAAAAATGAGATTCTTGTCAGGCATCCTGGCATATTTTTGTAATCCAGGGGCTGAGGCAAGAGGATTGTGAGTTCAAAGACAGCCTAGGCTACATAGTGAGATCCTATCTCAAAACACAGGGGGAGAGGGAGGACCAAATGTCCTTGGACCTGTGGACTTAAATTGTTTCTGTTACAGATTTTAATAGACTGTGGTTGTTTACAGCAGTTTTAGGTTTATGGTAAAGAGATACATGGAAAGAACAGAAGTTTCCCATATATGCCCACCCCTGAAATGCATTGCAACACAAGTTGTCTTCTGACCTCCACACATGCACCATGGCACATGAACCCACATACACTTGTGCACACATTAAATAAATAAAAATAAAATTTTAAAGAGGAATTCTTTCATAGCCTTTATAAAATATTTTTGAACTGAATAAAATGACAACACGACTGTCTAGGGAGACAAAGGGGAATAACAAGAGTCAGGAGCAGGGGAAGAGGGGCCGGGGCACTGTAGGGGATATGCGCAACATACGATTTATACTGATCTGAGAATATTTTTATGTGACACAGTTGATGTATGTTATCATCACAATGAATAGACATCAAGCCAAGTATGGATAATGAATAAAAATTTAAAGCAAAAAAGAAGAAAGTGATAATACAGCGTGTCAAACTCGCAGAATACAGCTAACGAAGAACCTAGAGGAAAGTTGCCTGTATGTATGTAAGTGCACCATGTCACGCAGTGACTGCGGAGGTCAGAACAGGGCATTGAATTGCCCTGGAACTGGAGTTATGGACGGTTGTTAGCCACCATGTGGGTGCTGGGAACCGAACCCATGTCCTCTGCAAGAGCAGCCAGTGCTCTTAATCACTGAGCCGTCTCTCCAGGCCCCTCTGATCTATTTTTTGAGACAAGGGTATTTTACTGAACCATTTCAGTTAAACTGACTGACTAGCAAGTCTCCAAGATCTTCCTGTATCCCTCCCGCAATGCTGGGGTCATAGGCATGTGCTTCCATGACCAGCTCTTTTACATGGGCACTAGGAATCCAAACTCAGATTCTCATGGCTATACAGTACTTTATCTACTAAGCCATCTCCCTCAGCCCTTAAAAACATGAGGGCTTGGAGAAATGGCTCAGTGGTTAAGAGCATTGACTGCTCTTGTAGAGGATCCAGAGTTCAGTTCCCAGCACCTACATGGCAGCTAAGAACTGCGTGTAACTCCAGTTCCAGTTCCAGGGAATCCAATGTCCTTTTCTGGCCTCTGAGGGCATTGCACATATGTGGCACTCTTACATACATGCAGACAAAATGTTCATGTAAAAAGCTCGGGTGTCTGTACACACCTATGACCCCAGCACTGTTGGGGATAGAGACAGGAGCTTCACTGCTGGTTACCAGCCTGGCTCTAGGTTCAGTGAGAGACCCTGCCTCAAGGGAATGAAGCAGAGAGTGACAGAGCAGGACACCCAATGTCCTTCTCTGGTCATCTCATGCATACAGGTGTGCACACCCACAGACAAAAGTGTTCAGCATCCTTCCGTGGCAAAAAATAACTTAAACTAGAAACAGAAAGGACTCCCTTAAACTGACTCAAGAAAAAGGATCTTCCAAACAAACCAACGAGCTGCAGCTAGCAGGGAGAGTGACAGCCTTTCCCCTTCTGTCTGGACCAAGCCTGGAACTGCTCCCATTTCACTTTATACTGGACATTCTGGCAGAACAAAAAAGAAACAAAAGGCAAATGGACTATAAAGAGAAGCATAAAGAATGTTGTCTGTCGGGTAAAGCGAAAATGTATAGAGAATGGATGGGCAGTGGCCAGCAGGAAGGGCTGGTGGAAGATTTTACTACCTAAATGGTAACACGAGGGAATTTGGGAGGAAAATGGGGCTATTCAGTTTTAGAACATCTAATCCGTATCTATAAAAGTCAAATTAACTGTTGAGTTAACATAATACAATGATCGTCCTTAATACCCTGATCAGTAATGAAGCAACCCAAGTTCCTCCAGCCAAGGCAACTGGCAAGCTTAGTTTAATGGGGTTAGGTAACTGCAGCGAATGATAATGGGGAAGTCTTAGTCCAAGAAACTGTCAGAGCCCTGGTACTCTGGGCCCTCTGCTAGAGAGGTCTCCCTGCCCTGCATCGACTCCTTCTAGGGCTGTGTGATGGTGCACTCTGGGTCTTGGGCACTATCCACGTGAATGTCTTGGTTCTGCTTCTTGGGCACTGTCCACGTGAATGTCTTGGTTCTGCTTCTTGCCCGTGTGCTTCTAGCATCTTCCACAGGCTCCAGGGGTTGCTGTTTTGACGACACATGGCCCTCTGCCTCCCTGTGCTGCTGCAGCTCCTTTTAGCATCTATTGTTTCTTGAGGAGTCAAAGACAGAGTCAAGCTCACAGATGCTCACAGAATCTTTGAGTCTGTACGATCATGCTTGAGTATGCCTCATCTAGCCTGGGCGAATGTATTTGTTAGGATTTATGTAACTCTCTGATGTTGGAATATTTCACAATCCCCTCGTATCACTATGGCAACAAAGGTATCACTCAATCTACTACTGTGACCTTTGCAACCCATTTAGAAATCAAAATAGAATTTAGATGTTAAGTTTCCTATTCTGTCCCTCCAAGTTCTGCCAAGCTGCAAAGAGACAATTAGGCCTTCTTAGCAAATAACTAGGACATGGCTGAAGATCTTATATCAACAGAAAGATTGATTCTGCCATGGGTTAAACCTTTACATAAAGGCTCTGTAGGTGAATTAGATCTGAATCAAAAAAAATACTTATTTCAAAGTCTTTTAAAGCTGCTCCAAATTCTTGCCTACACACCCACTGTCATAGTTCCTTATTTGGAGTTAAATATAAGAATCGATCATAGAAAAAAATCAGGCAGGGCTGGGGAGATGGCTTAGTGGGTAAAGCACTTGCCACACAAGCATGCGGACAGAGTTCGAATATCCAGACCCACATTAAAAATCTGAAAGAGGGGGCCAGAGAGATGCCTCTGCAGTTAAGAGTACTGGTTGCTCTTGCAGAGGACCTGGGTACGATTCCCAGCACCTACATTGTGGCTAACAACTGTCTATAACTCTAGTTCCGGAGGAATTCAATGCCCTCCTCTGACCTCCACGGGCATTGACCAATACAGGTGCACTTACACAAATGCAAGCAATATACTCACACACATAAAATAAAAATAATGGGGCTGCAGAGATGGCTCAGCAGTTCCGAGCACTGGCTGCTCTTGCAGAGGACCCAGGTTCGTCTGTCACTCCTGTCTGGGGGTCTGACAGCCTCTTCTGATCTCTACAGGCACTGCACAATGCTGGTGCACTTAACGTGCAGGCAATGCACTCATCCGCATAAAATAAAAATAATAAATACAGTATTTTAAATAATAAATAAAATAGTGTTTTTCAAGAGCTAGATGAGGTATGCAGAACCTGTGGTCCCAGTGCTCCTGCAGGGAGATGGAGGTAGAGAATCCTGGAAGCTCATGGGCCTACCAGCCCCGAATACACAGCAGACAAGAGACCATGTTTCAGACCAGATGGGAGGCGAAGACCAGCAACTGGCCACACGCAGCACACAAGATTAATGTTGAACCTGGGGCCCCAGTGTTGTGTTGAGAGGTTTTAGAAGTAAATGCTTCTCTCATAGGAGTTCCTGTACTGGTTACTGCAAGAGTAAGCTTTTTATAAAGCAAGCGTCAAACCTCCCCCTAGGTCTCTCTCTCTCTCTCTCTCTCTCTCTCTCTCTCTCTCTCTCTGTCTCTCTCTCTCTCTCACACACACACACACACACACACACACACACACACACCCCTCCACTGACATTTCTCCATGTTGTGGGGCAGTCAGAGGGCCCTTTGTAGGCACATCAAGCTGTGTGTTCTTTCTAACCACTAGATCTTGGGGCTGAGTAAATCTCTCTTCTTTATATATTATCCGGCATGATGTATTTTCATATAGTAACACAAAATGGACGATGACACAAGATCATAAGCAGAAACTGAGAACTCTTATGTTTAAGCTCTCTACCAATGCTGCTGGTCCAGGGATCAGGCCTTGGGAACCATGGCTCTGAAACTGTACTCAGCACTCTAGTGTAGCCACAGGCTAGGGTAGAGTTAAGTCCTTTCGGAGCTCAACTTTTCTTTCCTTAACCCAATTTGTAAGTAAAAAGAAAGTATACAAGTTATTTTAAAAAGTAAGTCCAAATCCTTGGCCTCTGAGTGATTAGTCATGCATTATGTCTTACATTAAATATTTATAAATTATCTCCCTAATATGATTTTGCATATTAACCCACATCCGTTTGGTTTCTAGAAGCCAAGTTTTTAAAATTGTTGCTATGAAAGGAATGTTTCCCACCTCTTCAGCTTGGGGAACAAGACAGTTCCCCTCCCCGTCCCAAGAAATAAAAGGTCCAAGAAGCAGCTAGTGAGGCTCAGACAGAACAAGAATAGATAAATACTGGTAATCTTAAACTTGGTGATGGAGACCTGGGAAATTATTATACTGCTTTAATTACTTTAACATGGTCAAATTTTTCCATTAAAAAAATTGATACTAGGGGCTGGAGAGAAGACTCAGTGGTTAAAAGCACTGGCTGCTCTTGCAGAGGACCTGGGTTCAATTCCCAGCACCCATGTGGCAGCTAACAACTGTTCACAACTCCAGTTCCAGGGCCTCTGATGCCCTCTTCTGGCATCTTCAGGAACTTCACACATGAGACTACCTAGATGTGTATAAGCGAAACACTCATGTATAACATAAAATAAACTTTAATATTTAAAATTTAAACTAAAATTATATTCTGAGCTGGATGGGAGTGAGTTTCTTATTATCTGTTGGTAGAGGGGAACACAGATGCTATGGCGCACGTGCGGAGGTCGAGGGAAGCTATGAAGTCAGTTCTCTCCTTTACAGGGGTCCCATGCTGGACTGACAGGTTGTTTCAAGTTTCCAAGTAGACTGGAGATGAATGCCCTCCGACGGTGCTCCTCAGACTTCCCCAGTGAGCCTCAGTAGCTTCAGGGAGTGAGTGCTCATCTGGGAGTAAGGCCTAAGCCAGGGCGTTCTACCACAAGTCCACATTTACTTGAAAGCTTGTGTATTAACTTCCTAATGGGATTTTTTCATCTTAGCACCCATTTTCTTCAATAAAATTTTGAGTTGCTATTGTCAGAGGATGGTTCCCACCTATTCAGCCAGGGAATGGATAAGCTGCCATCTTTAGATGTAACGTGACCTTGTCTTCAGCAGAGCATTGCCTACAAGAGTCAGAACTCCACAGCTTATAACTACAGAGGAACTTCTTTCTATACATTTGTTCCCCATGGATACGAAAATCTGAATTCAGCTATCGCTTTCCTTTTCTTTGTTTGTTCTTTCTCCTTTCTTTTTCTATTTTGGGTGTATCTATTTCACTTTATGCCTCTGGCTTCAACACTGACGCTTCCCTCCGTCACAAGCCAATCTAATGACCTGCGGATTCGCTGATTACCACCCAGAATCTCACAACAAAAACTAACTGATTAGGATCTGTCCTCAGACTCTAGAGTTGCCCTAACAAATGCTACATCCAGGTGACTTACTTCAATACCACTCTCTCATGGCTCTGGACACCAGCATTAAGAAATCAAGATGTTGGCAGGGCTGGTTCCTTTTGGCAGGCAGAGGGAGAACCCTCTGCTGGCTGTGGGCACTGCTTGGGAGTCCCACGCTTGTAGCTGCCTAAACCAGCTTTTACTATGTCACTCCCAGCCTTCAGCCTTGCATCTTGGTGGCCATTTGTCCAAATGGACTCTTTGTTAAAGATACCAGGCATCTTGGATTTGAGGCCCAGCCTACACTGGTATGACTTTATCTTAATCTGATTATATCTACCAAGACCCTGTTTCTAAATAAGGTCACTGGGTTACACTAGTTACTCTTGTTGCAGTGATAAGACACCATAACAAAAGCAACTTATAGAAGGAAGAGCTTATTTGGGATTACTGTTCCAGAGGGATAAGAGCTCATCATGGGCATGGCATGGAGGGAGAGTGGCAGAGGTGCCAGAGCAGAAAGCTAAGTATTCACATCTTCAAGCACTCACAGGAAGCAGAGAGAGAGAAAGGAAAAACAAACTTGAAGTGGGGCAAGGCTATGAACTCTCAAAGCCCCCGCTCCCAGTGACTTGCTTCCTCCAACAAGACTGCACTTCCTAAACGTCTGCAACCAGTGCCACTAATTAGGGTCAAGTGCTCAAATACTTGGAGCCTATGGGGGACATTTCCCATAGCTTTTATTAATGACATAAATCACCAAAACTTTTCATACTTGGCCGATTTAAGACAAGGGAGCTGTGTGAGTGGCTGATAGGTCAAATCACATAAGACCTTAACCCTGACCACAGGAGGGCAAACTATATCATTTAGGCATGGAAATTTGGTGGCAGAGGACAGGCAAGAGGAAATGATGGTGTTTCAGAAAGATTGACCTAGAGCAGCATTTAGACAGGACCATAGATTTCTGCTTTGGTCTGGAGGCCAAGAGACTCTGATTATAAGAGTTGATTGGGCAAGAGAGGGAGGAGAGAGGATCAACTTGACAGCAATTTACAGGAGATGATGTTATGAGTGTCTGACTAGGGAAGAAGAAAGACAGGAGTCAAAGATGATTGCCAGAACGTGACCCTGAGTAATGGGACAAAATGTTTTTTAAAGATGGGGATCAGGAAGCAGATTCAGTAGGATGAGGAAGATAGTGGGCTTATCACTAAAACTGAGCTATAATGAGCCTATTGGTGAAATAACTTTCCCAGAATTCCTTTTATTAGGTGGACATTTGGTGAGTGGACCATTCAGCCTGAAGAACAGAGCTTGGCCTGTGCTGGGGCTGTCTGTGAGTGGGAAAAGTAGGTAGAGGCCCAGGACCTATTTGTGATGTGAATGGACTTTCAAATTAATATTCTGCCCATCTTCCTACAGTGAACCCGGGTTGGCTTCCAAGCCCAGATCTTAGCTGCCACTCTCCTGCTCTGAAACACCCCGAATGCTTGCCCCAACCACCCCAGTCCACCATCCATCCAGAGTGAACTGCTTCCTACCCTTCTCTGCCCGGGTGCCCTTCGCTCTTACTACAGGATCCCTGTTCAAATGCCCCCCTTTCCCAAGATCCTCTGCACTCCGTGGAAGTGAGACAGCCCCCTCCTCTCTTCATGTGGGGCGCCAGGAGACTTGGTATTCCCAAGTCACACACTGTGTCTTATCCTTACAGTCCTCCACTACTTTTGCCCAGTTTATTTTCTGACTTAACAGGTTCCATCTCATGAATGGTTTGAGGTTTAAAAACACACAGACTCTTTCAAATCAGAAAGGACTTAAAGGAAATTTGGAGTCAGAATCAATCGAGTGTTCTAATATTTTAAAGGATGAAAATCAGCCACACTTTGCTATCATTTAGCAATGAAATAAGAAGAAAGTCCTGGTGTTTCCCTTTATTCAGACCCCTCATACAACTGTGATTGAAGAGTGTTCCAAAGACACCACTGTTCTATCTCAGAGATGCTCTGATTTCCAGTTCAAATGTGTGGTAGCGTGCTATAGAATGCACAGGTTTGAGTCTGTCCGAATGTAGAATGTCAAAGTGAATCTGAATGGAGAAATCACTGAGTTGTGTGTGTTTTTATAACAGACACCACTGGACATTCTGTCACACTGGCCTGGCCCACCTCAGAAGATGTGTTTGGTTTGTGAGCACAAATGGTATTCATTGCTGCATACTTGTTTCTGAGGAAAAGAGAACATCTTTAATATTAGAATTTGTGTGTCTGTGTGTGTGTGCATGGTATGTGTATGTGTGTGTATATGTGCTTATGTATGTGTGTATGTGGGGTGTACATTTGTGTGTGCGTGTGCACATGTAGAGGTCAGAAGTCAACTTCAAGTGTCGTCCTCAATCACTCCCCAGCTTATTTTCTTTTTCAAAACATTTTATGTATTTTTATTTTATGTGTATGAGTGTATTGTCTGCATGTATATAAATGCAATGCCTGAGGAGGTCAGAAGAAGCCATCAGAGCCCCTGGAACTGTAGTTACAGACGGTTGTTAGCCACCATATGGGTGCTCAGAACCAAACCTAGGTCTTCTGCAGGAGCAACCAGTGCTCTTGATCACTGAGCCATCTCTCCAGCCCTTCTGGCTTATTTTTGAGACAGGGTCTTTCTCTGAACCTGGAGCTTACTGATTCAGCGACATTGCCTGATCTGAAAACTATAGGGATCCACCTGGTCTACCCCATATACACTGGGGTTACAGACAGATTCCACCACAGCCAGCTTGTTACATGGTTTCTGGGGCTCTGAACTCAAGACCTCATGCTTGCATGGCAAGCTCCTTACCCACTAAGCCATCTCCCTAGTCTCAAACATCAGAATTCTTAAGTAGGACAATCCAGATGTAAGCAAGATTCTTGGACAATCGATCAGCTACCTACTTAGGACAGTGTTTCAAATTCATAAAACACAGATGAGTACAAAGGGAACCAATTATGCTGAAATGCTATTGAAAAATAGGTTTTGAAAATAATTTTGAGTATGATGTGATAACATGGAGTTTTTGTTTTGTTTCTTCTACCTTTCCCCGACACCCCAATCCATTTTTGGTGTTTTTGAGACAGAGTCTAGAGAACTAGCCCAAGCTAGTCTCAAATTGAGGTTCTTCCTCCCCCTACCTCCCAAGTACTGGGATTGCAAATTTGCACCACCATATCTGTATAAAGTGCCTTTTAACATTAAAACAGGAGAATTCCTGGGGAATCTATAATTATACTTGCAAAGTAGTCATGACCCTTAAATAATATTTCAAAATATTATTGTATTCAAAATAGTATTATAATTATGACATATATTATAACTTCTGTGATGTCATGTGAATAGCTAGGCAATTTCTATTGGTGACAAAGTCACAGTTCTGCATACCATTATGGTTTGTTCTTGGCATTCATAATAGAAGGAAATACTAAGTTTCCATTGGAGATGGAAATAAAGATAGAATTCACAGATCCCTCCAAGGTGATGATATGAAACAAATAGTTACATTATTACATTTTCTATGTATGTAGATTAACGAAGACATTCTAGAACTCCCATAGGTTAGTGCCCAAATCTAGGCTTCCATGGAACTCATAGGCCAGATTAGTGAAAGAGCCACATTGCAGTTTTAGCTGACATTATGATAGTGACTAGTGATTCCTCACCATTGTGACCTTGGATTTGTCTTACTGCTTCCCCAGTAGAACTTCAGAAATATTATAAAGCTTGTAGTCTGGAATGATGGATCAGCAGTTAAGAACACTTGCTGCTCTTCCACAGGTCCTAAGTTCAGTTTCCATTACATATGTTGAGCAGCTCACAACCACCTGTAACTCCAGCTCCAGGAGATCCAGAATCCATAGACACCTGCAACGCACTTACATAGACACATACACATAAAAAAAATTTTAAGTTAAAAAAAGAAAGCTTTGGATTTTGTGGCTAGGCTTTCCTTTATCAAAGGAAGAATTAACTATCTAGATCACAGTCATGTGTTTTCTGTAAGGAAACCACCCTTTTATTTGTTTGTGGAAGCAAATTGTTTGGTTATTGTCAACATTGAGCATCAATGTGGGAACAGGGCCTCGGGAGATGGATCAGTCAAGAAAGTACAAGCATGAGGACCTGAGTGTGGCCCCCAGCACCCATGTAAAAAGCCAGGTATTGAGGCACATGTTTATAATCCCAGCTCTGGGGTGGCAGAGACAGGACGATCCCTCAGTGGGGTTTGCTGGCCAGTGAGTGTAGTCTAATCAATGAGCTGCTGACCAATGAGAGACCCTGACTCAAAAAACAAGGTGGACAACTCCTGATGAATGATACCCAAAGTTGAACTCTGTTTGGCGCATACATTTGCACATTCACATGCAACAACAGAAACACAAATATGCATGCATAACTGCCCCTATGCACAGAGTGAGGAAGAGAGAGACACCGAGAGAGAGACAGACAGAGGAAGCGAGAGGACCATACTTTCCAGGCCAACCTGAACCACGTAGTTAGTTTTGGCCCCAAAAAAGAGAAGGGGGAAAGAAAATGGAATCAAGGACATAAGAATCATGTCCTGCTCGTGTATGTTCTAAGAACATTGGAGCAGGGCATTGTTGGTACACATTGGTTAGACCAAAAACATACTCAGTATTGACATCTAAAATTGGAATAAAACCCAGTGTCAAGCCAAAGTAAAGACGTCCCTCTACTAACATAAATAGATTTGCCTCTCAAATGGGCTGTGCCAAAGCCTAGTCTTCCCTGAACTCACCCTCTTGCAAGAACCTTGAGCAACCTATACCTTTTGTGAGGTAGTCCTGGCCACCATGGCTAGGTCTGAAACTGCTTCCAGGCACATAAATTGTAACTGCATCTGTTTTCTATATGCAGGGCCCATCTGGAGCTGTTTTGGAACCCAGATTGTGAGCACATGAATTAGAACTGTGTTTGCTAAAAATCTGATCAGTTCTTTTTAATTCTTTGCTATTGCATAGTAGAAGATTCATCTAAACCTTTTAAGGGAGTGTGATGGTCACAGCGATCAATGGCAAAAAGATTTGGATCTCTGTGTTTTATTTCTTAGGGTTGCTCTTGCAACTTTGCCCTGTGGGGGTATTTCAAATCATTTTCTGTTAATTTGGGGGTTTCCAGATCATCACCGCCTCTATCATATTGCCATTGCCCCCAATAAACCTTAGCCAGAGGGATCAGCAGTTAAAAGCACTGGCTGCTCTTAGAGAGGACCCAGGTTTGATTCCCAGCACCCACATGATGACTAACAGCCATCCATAACTCCAGTTCTAGGGGATCCAACGCCCACTTTTGACCTCCATGGGTATCGCCAAACATGGATGCACTTACACACATGCAGGCAATACATTCATACACATAAAAAATATATAAAATAATAAATAAAGTGTGTTTTTTTAAAAAAAACTTAGCCAGAAACCAGAATTCTGAATTTGTGATACTGTGAATGGTATTTTAAGGAGAAGCTGAAAAAAAAGAAAACAAAATTGCCAAACCCCACAGAAGTGTTTTGGCTTACACTGTATACTGAGCATTACTTTAAAATATTCAAACTTTAATGAATGAACATGTATGCGGCAAAACAAATTATAAGTGATCGTAAAAGAGTAAATGGAACTGGAGTCCCTGGACGATTGTCAGCCACCATGTGGATGTCGGGACTCAAACCTGAGTCTTCTGCAAGAATAGCCAGTGTTCTTAACCGCTGAGCCATCTCTCCAGCCCCAATATGCACACATTTTTAAAAAGGGTCAGGTTCCTTTCACGACTCCTGTCCTTCATTTTAGGGCCATCAGAGCTTCCATTGTATGGCTATTCAGTATTGAAACTCACTTACATAGTCTTCTACTGATGGGCATCTGGGTTTTTGTTTTTCTCTATTTAAAAATATGCTCAGAGGATATCATCATAACAAACACTTTTGTATATTTGTAGAGGTATATTTCTCAAGTGGTTTCCCAAGAGTAAAATTCTTGGGCCTGAATACATAGACAGGAGAGCTTTAACAACACAATCAACTTGACCTCCAGTGTGGCTGAATCAAGCTCAGTTCTCATCAGCTGCATTGTGGATACTTGTTTGACAATATTGGCAATAACAGAATTTTTTAAATGTTTGACCAATTTGGGAGTCAAAAATAACTCATTGTGGTTTTGGTTTGCATTTCTTATGCTACAAGTCAGCAGAGCATCTCTTCGTTTGCTTATGGAATACTTGAACTTGGTTCTCTGTGAATTGCCTGTTTGTTATTCTTTGCGCACTTTTCTTTTTTTAATCAAATATTCTTGCATTCAGCAAATGTGGTGAGCACTGTGCTGAGTCCTGGAGCTGTAACTGAATAATCACCAGTGTGCTGGTCCTTTGGGAGGTCACAGGAGATAGGAATAAATTCCTTGCAGGAAGGCCCTGTATCTCTTGGAGCACGTGATGGAAGAAACAGGCTGCACTGAGCAGAAGAAGGCTTTCCTGGAAGCTGACATCAAAGACATGAGCAGGATTTAGAGCTGAGGGGAGAACCTCTGGATGAAAGGACAGCATTATGGGGAGAATGGGATGTATAAGATATGCCGGCACCAAGCGGCAGACTTAGCAATGGAAGTATTCGTGACCGCCATTTTAATTTCCTCAATGGGATACTGAGAACAAAAGTCAAACCGCAGATGGCTGTGGGATTAGTGAGAAGTGAGAACATAGACCACTGTCTGGATCACTCTCAGGAAATGTGCTTCTTTTCTGTAAGATCTTTAAATTTTTATGTGTGCATATGTATATGCCCTGTGTGCAGGTGCCACTAGAGGCCGGAATGGGGGCGGGGGAGGGGGGTGCATCAGATTGCCTAGAGGTAGAGGTACAGGTGGTTATGAACCACCCAACATGGACTGTGAGAACAGAACTCAGGTCCTCTGGAAGAGCAGCAAGCTCTCTTAACAGCTGAGCCATCTCTCTGACCCAAAATGTTCTTCGTAATGTAATTTTCTTTTTTGAGACTGGGTCTCATGTAGTCTAGGCTGGCCTTGAATTCATCATGAAGACAAGGATGACCTTGAATTTCTGATCCTCTTGCCTCTAGTCCCAAGTGCTGTGAGCCACCACACCTGGTTTTTTGCAACGCTGGGATGGAACCCAGGGCTTCATGCATACTAGGTAGACACTCTAGCAACTGAGCTGTATCTTCAGTCCCTGTAAATAATTTTAATTAAAAAGAAAACAGAACTATTCTTTCTCAGCCTCTGCTCTTGATTCTCCGTTTCTACAATCAGGCAAGAGAGGAATATGGGAGGAGATGCCTGAGTGTGGTTGAGTATGTTGGAACACGCCTTTTAATCTCAGCACCCAGGAGGCAGAGGCAGGCAGATCTCTGTGAGTTTTGAGGTCATCCTAGTATACATAGTGGGTCCCAGTCCAGCAGAGGCCACTGGGAGACCCTATCTCAAAAAAAAAAGGATAAATGGAATCTAAGATTTGCGGAGTGAAACAAGATAGACCATGAATTTGATCCTTGTTGAATCTGGATCATGGATAATTGGGTTAGGAGTATTACACTGTTCTCTAAGTTTTTTGTAGCAAAATTTTCCATAATACATCATCACAGGCCCACTATGTACATGGCATTTAAAATGGGGATTTGGAGGTGGAGAAATGGCTCAATGGTTGAGCACTGGCTGTTCTTGTAGAGAATCGGTGTTCAGTTCCCAGTACCCACATGGAGACTAACAACCATCCAAAACTCTATTTCCAAGAGATCCAGTGCCTCCTTCTGGCCTCCACAGGCATTACATACATGTGGTGCACTTACATACATGCAGGCTAAACACTCGTTTAGCATGCATTAAGTAATAAATAAATCAAAAAAGTTTTAAAATGGGATTTCTTTTTGAATGTTAACATCTGTATTGATTTGTTGAATATCTTTTATTTATTCTTGGACAATGCTATAAATGTACACAATAAATCTTGATCATGCTCACCCGTAGCTTTCCCCTCCACGCTCCCAACACATCCCCTCTCACCTTCATGTCCACTTTTAGTTGCTTTTGTTTTAATATACTAAGTCCAGTTAGTGCTGCCTGCTGGGATGCTGACGGGTCTCACTGGCTTGATCTTGCTAGTAACCATTGCTGCGTGAGTGCAATGGCCATATCACGCCCAGAAGACAGCATTCATGGCACTCCTCCCCATCATCTGGCTCTTACATCCTTCCCACTCTCTTCTGAGATGTTTCCTGCACCTTGTGGGTTGATACAAATGTCCCATTTAGGGATGAGTACTTTGACCAGCTCTATGTCTCTGCCTCGCTGCCCTCTGCATAAAGAGGTTTCTCTAAGGCTGAGAACAGCACTAATTTATGGGTATAAATATAAATATTTAGAAAGCAGTTGGACATGTCTTAAAATAGGGACTCCTTTAACCCAAAGCCACTGCTGTCCCGTGAGCTTCGGGGTGCCCAGTGTGTAGGCAAAATTCTTTGTCAGAGGCGCTCTTTATTCTCCCATTAACCCAAACGCTTTTTTTTTTCCTTTCTTCTCCTTCCTTATCCCCCTCCTTCCTGTGGATTCCAAAGCATGGCTCTGTCGCTTATAGTCCTCATGAACTTGAACAAGTTCCCACAGGTCTCTGAACCAGTGTATTAGTTATGTAATTACGGAAGGGTTTATTTTGTCTCGCAGTGCAGGGAACTCATGGCAGCAGGATGGCGAGGCAGCTGGTCACACTGTAGCTGCAGTCAGGAAGCAGAGTGATGAACAGGAAGTAGGGCCCAGCCATAAAACCTCAAGGCCCATTCCCCCCACCCTACCACAACCTTCCCAAACAACACCACCATCTGGGGACCAAGTGTCCCAACACATGAATCTTTTGGGGACATTTCATATTCAAGCTACAAGACCCAATGGAAATGAGACGAAGAACAGTTGCTTAGCAACATGGTGAGGGTTACAGCTGACAGCACCTGCAGGAGTACCTAACACATCCCACAGGTTCAAAAGCCCACAGAGCCAGGGAGGTGGTCCAGGAATTAAGGTGCTTGCCACACAAGCCTGAAGACCAGAGTTTGGATCCCCAGGACTCATGTAAATGTCAGACAGGAGCTGCGGCTCAGGTGTGATTTCATCACTCTGTAAAGAGGGAATCCCCAGAGCAAACCAGTCATACTTGCCAAGCTTTGGGTTTAATCGAAAGAGCCTGTCTCAAGTGATAGAGTGGAAAGCAATCAAAAAGACTCCTGATATCAACCTCAAGCCTCCCCATGGAAGTGTATACTTGTTCACATGCACACATAGGAACAAACATCTAACACAGTACACACATACACATGATTTTTTAAAAGCCCACAGAAGTCAGGAACAGACTGGAAATAAATGGCAATGACCAGGAATTGGAGAATATTAAGTGACCCTCTTAGTAGCTTTACCATCTTCTGTAAGCATACAGAGTTATAAGTAATCTTCTATTCTATAAGCCAAAAGGCAAACATGCTAATAAATATTATAGAAGATCTGTATTTATAAATGAGGAATAAACTGAGACTTGGACTCAGTGTTGAGGAATAATGGGGAATGACTGGGGACAGGGACTAATCAGAGCAGGTAGGTCCCCTATTTAAAAAAAAAAAAGTAGGCAGACAATGGTGGGACTCCCCTTTAATCTCAGTGCTCAGGACTCAGGAGGCAAGGACCGGGATCTCTGTGAGATGGAGGCCAGCCTGGTCTACATAGCAAGTTCCAGACTACTTAGGGCTACAGGGAGACTGAGTCTCAAAAAAATAAATAAAATAATCCCCTCAGCTACCCGCTGCCCTGAGAAAACCTGGAGCCAACGTTAACATGTCTCCCTGTTTTACAAGAAAAGCCAGGACTTTTATATGAAATCTCCCAATTCTTAAATTTAGGCTCCATTATTTAAAAAAGAAAAGAAAAAGAAAAAAACACTACCAAGCCAAACCAAGCCCATCCAGGGGCCAAAATCAGCACGTGGGCTGCCAGTTACAACCTCTCAGCCCAGCAGTACTACATGTTGCAAATTAGCTTCCTTCCCCTCTGCACATCCTCTGCCCCGTCTTCCCCCTGTGGCTCTCTACATCCTTTCCGCCTGTGCAGAGTCCGCATGGAAGGGAATGGGTGAGGAGCGACCCCCCAGGGCCTGGACTGGGGCACTCAGGTGGCCTTCTTGTGCACCACCCCGAGCTTACCACAGGAACTGTCTCACGTGTCTCTACAGCCTTGCGCAGTCGTTCTGGCCGCTCGATCATCAACGGGAATTGGGCAATCGACCGTCCTGGGAAATACGAAGGCGGAGGGACGATGTTCACCTACAAGCGTCCAAATGAGATCTCAAGCACTGCTGGAGAGTCCTTCTTGGCTGAAGGTCCCACTAACGAGATCTTGGATGTCTATGTGAGTGGAAAGTTTCTAGAGAACCCTCTGGATTTTGTATTGCAGTGCTTCCCAGAAACACACTTAGAACAAATAAGCAACACAGCCTTGCCCAGGCGGGATAGTCATTTGCAAGGAGCCTATCTGAGGGACTCCATGAGTGCTTGGCATCGGTCTTGACATTTACCTCTGAACGGACCTAGCTCCCAGAAACCTTAAACTCTACCAGGTGCTTTATTACCATTGGAGTTTATTGACCCAGTAAAACGAATTTTACTTGTTGAACCGAATCAGAGGCAAACATATCCTCCATTTCATGAGCATTGGAGCACCTCCAGGCACTTTCCTCCTAATACTAATTTGGCATGTTTTCTTTTTACGACAAAAGAGGGTAAATGCTCAAGGGCAAAGCAGGCACGCACAGTGCCAGCCTCTTCCCACTCATTAAGACAAATGAAGGCATTCAGAAGATCCCAGATGATAGAGCTGGTGGCTATGGAGCCGCACAGCAAGTGCCTTGCTTCGCACAAGACAGAGTTGTGATTACTTGAAACCAAAATATTAAATTGCCCAAGAGTTGTTGCTTTTTAAATGGTCTTTTTAGAAAGAAACAAACAAACAAAAAGAAACTGCTGGAGGGTCCTGAAGAGATAGCTCAGTCTGTAAAGTGCTCATTTTACAAGCATGAGGACCTGATGCCTGTAATCCCAGAACTATGGAGGTAAAGACAGGAGGCTCCCTGGGGCTTATTGGCCAACAGGCCTACAAGAATCAGCGAGCCTCAGGTCCCAGTGAGACTCTGTCTCAAAAAAAAAAAAAAAAAGGCTGGTCATTTCCTAAAAGTGATACTCCAGGTTGACCTCTGACCTAGAAAGAGAGAAAAGAAACTAGAATCTATTCTTCTGAAAAAGATGAGGAACTAAAGGGTGACAAGAAATAAAAGCTTAAAATAATATTTGGTTAAGAAGAATGAGCCTAACCCACAAATACACATATATGCTTACTGTCTCCAGAGCCATGATATTTGCCGTGTGAAAGTTTTAGAAATACTGCTTGGTGCTCTGTGATCATGTCTCCAAATGTCTATTTCTGTGTCTGTTCCTCTTGAGGGGTAGTAGGCTAGAAATTACAAAGGCAGCCTTGTTATAGCTAATTTGGGACATATTTTCTTTTTAGGCCATCCACTTGGTTGGTTGACTCTGGGTAAATTTTGAATGATATCAGAGGTAAAGGCTTAGCTCGTGCAAGGCCTCCTGTGTGTGGTCTAAGAAAGGGCCAACAATAACCTCATAAACAGTACAGGACCCGTGGTGACAGACTCCAGGGTTTCCTCACACAGAAGAGGCACAGGAGAGGGAGAGGAGGGGTGAGGGAGTGTGCACAGAGGGAGGTGAGGGGGTGAGTGGACAGCAGGAACCTTCAGGCACACAACTGTGTCGCTCAGGGGCCCATGCTCGGCACCATGCTTCCACAAAGCCGATGAATTAGTCTTGGTCCATGGAGTGAGGAGCGTCTAGGTGACTGATGGTGTGGAGACCCATTTCCCAAACGCAGAGAAGGCACTAGGTGATAGCCCAAGTGGGAAGATACAGGACTCCAGTGCAGAAGTGGTTCAGGGGTGCTTGCAAGGCAACAGGCCCTCAGAAGTCAACCACAGTTATCCCGCTCCTTCTCCAGATGAGGAAATCAAAACCATGAGCTCCAGGGAATGGCTCTGGGTTGCCGTCAGGGAGAAAGCCCCTGTACAGAGCAGAGATAGTGACCGGACAGCATCTCCTATCTTGGATCCTGCTCATATTGCAGATTCTCATACTATTGCTCCATTTAGCCATCACCTGCCTTCCATGGTAACAGCTGTGAACGGAAAGGACTTTGTGCTCAAGGGCCAGTGGGAAGGGATTTGCTCTACTGGCCTTGTTCACTTTTCTTATGACTTTGCCCCAGACGCTGTTCAGGTGCTAACTTCTGCGGCCCTGCTCACCTTCCTGCCTGTTGGCCTATCTATTTTTATTTTCTTTTTTTTCTTTTTTCTTTTTTTTTTGTCATTGGTTCCTCAAAGAATAAGACCCAGGCCGACTGACTTTTCTTATGCCTGTTTTTTTTCTCTCTCTCTCTTTTCTTTTTTCACTTTGTGCATAAAAGTGGCTAAGACCCAGGCAGCATACATGGGAGAGTGCTGGGCAGACCAGCCAAGTAGAGGACATTTAAAGGGCCCTGATGCTCTAGACCAGGCCTGAGTCTGGTCCTTGTTTGCATGATTCTGTATCGCCACCTAGTGTTCAAATAAGCACCTCTGCAGTGTAAGCATTTTTACTTGAAACATTTGGAGACCACAGACCTCAGTCATGGTTTAGGATGGCTGCAAGCCACAGGCAGGTTCTGCTGCTGTAGATCCTGTCCTATTTGAACTTTATAAAACTTTGGCTTTTATCTTTATGAAATCTTGACCATTTGCCTACTTTTCTGAATCATTCACACATGAAGTTCTTCATTCATCAAAAGCAACCCATGAGAGCTAGAGGGTTGGCTCAACAGTTAAGAGCATTTGCCTCTTTTGCAGAGGATCCAGGTTCTATTCCCAGCACTCACATCAGTCATCTCACAACTGTCAGTAACTCCATTTCCAGGGCATCTGATGTCCTTTTCTGGCCTCCATGGCCACTGCATACACATGGTGCACATATAGACAAGCACGCACACACACACACACACACACACACACACACACACACGCATATGTACATACACATAAATAAATAAAAATAAATTTAAAATAAAATGTTAAGTGCAAATAGGTATACTTCTGTTTCCAGATGTGAATAAACTCATACATTTAACCCTAGTACCACTTAACACAATTGAAGCCCACGCCGGAGGGAGAGAGGAAATGTACATATGCAGAGTGTGGTGACAATGGCTTTGTGTTCTCAGATGATACACCAGCAGCCTAACCCCGGAGTCCACTATGAGTATGTGATCATGGGCAACAATGCCATCAACCCACAGGTGCCACCTCACCGGAGACCAGGTAAAAACCTTGCTTCTTCACCAAGGGTTCCAAGTCACTTCCTTTTGAACTTCTCTCCCTTTCTCTTTCCCTCCCTCTCCCTCGATCCCTCTCAGTGTCTCCCTCCCTCTCTCCTTCCATCTCTTCCTCTTTCTCCTTAAGCCTCTACCCTTTGTCACCCAAATGATGCAGAGAAAAACCCAAGAACACACTTCCAGTCAGTAGACATGGTATCAGAGCACACTTTGATATTCAAGCCTCACTGATAGGAATGTTTCCGTCACTTGATTAAACTCAAAGTAGTCATCCTGGCCCAGCAGTCAAGATGCCTTATGTTCATTTCCTGTTGCTTTTATAGCAAATGACCTCCACCCAGCAGCTTAGAACAAGACACGTCTTGCAGTTCTGATGGTTAGAGGTCTGAAAAGGATTTCACGGGGCCAAGACTAAGGTGTCAGCAGCTGTAGATGCTCCAGGCAGAATCCATCTCCCACCTGTTAGCCTCAGCATTCTTGGCTCCTGGCCCCTTCCTCCATCTCTGTAGCCAACAAGGTACAAATTTCCGATCTCACTGTGACTGGAGCTTCTTTCATCCTATCTTCTCTGAGTCTCAGTCACCAGTCTCTTTCCTTTGTAAGAACCTCTGAGGATATTTTGGGGAGCCTTGAACTCTGTGCCTTCTGCTCATCTAATGCTGCTTTTAAAAAATGACATCAGGCCTGTATAACCAGTAAGAATGAGGACCAGAGTTCAGATCTCCAGAACCCACATAATTGCCAGGTAGGACAGCAGCTCACCTGCAATTCCAGCACTCAGAAGGCAGAGACAGAGGATCCCCAGAGCAAACTGGCCAGCTATATAAGCTCATCAGTGAGCTCTGAGTTTGGCTGAGAGACCTTGCTTCAAATAAGGTAGAAAGCAATCGAAGAAGACTCCTGACATCAACCTCAGGCTTCCACATGCATGCACACTCATGTGCACATGCATCTGCACACATACATTCACACACATGTGAGCATGCATGCACACATGCACATACACATGAAAAGATAGAAGCAATAATAACAAACTAAAACAAAACAAAAAAGCAAGTCTTTAGCTCCATCTTCTTCCCACGGGGAATCTTTCTTAATGATTTGCTGGGATTCTGCCTAGACCCTTTCTATGCAAATGCAAGCATGTCTGCAGATGATTTGAACATTGTCTACAATCTCAAGTGTACAAGGAATATCAAATATCACTGTTTTCTATTAGTCAACTCAAATCCAACCTTAACTTGAACCTTTCTGAAATTGGCAGAAAATTCCATCTCAGTCAATACAGAGGCTTTACACTTATGATGTGTCACACACACACATACCAGGAGTGAGGAAAATTCTAGAATCTAGGATGGCCCAACACATCATCTGGACCCTCTCTTTCCACACTAACTCCACTGAGGTGCCCAGAGTAGCAGCCTCATAAAACCTCTAGCTTGTGCTAGTAGTACAGAATACTGGGTGGGATTGGCAGCTGACCCCCAATATACAAACTGAGTTCTATGCTTTTGTGTCCATCAAACACCCTATCAATCACGCCTCCCTGTTAGAACACATCTGTTCTGATTTGCTTTTAATATTCTGTCTCACAGTTGTACTATCATGTATTTCAACTATCATTACCAGTAAACACTGAAGTCTATTGTTTTGCTATTTTCTATAATATTTTAGAAACCATATGTATATGCTCAGCTTTAAGTAGAAGAATGAGAATTTGTGTACGATAAATATTCTAGAAACTGAATAACTAGATGAATAAGAGTATGTGCATTTAACATTTGGAGAATTAATGCCAAATGACTCTTCAAACATTGGCATCTGTTTGCAGCCTCATGCACAATGAATGAAAGTGTTTTTTGGCACCTTCAAGTAGGGAGTTTGGGAACTTAAGTGTGCCCAACTCTCCAATCCTTACTGTGTGGTGAAAAAGAGTTGTGGGTCTTCTAATCCTTGTTTCATAGCTGATTCTTTCGTTCTGAGTGAAGTTGAGAGTTTTTGAATGACTTTTGGTTGTTTGTATCTTTTTAAGGGGTGGGGAGTTGGCTGTCTTCCCATGGTCCTTGCTTTTATTCCTTATGATCTTTAATGATGTTTTAAATATTAAAGAAATGAATTCTTCCTTTTTAAAAATACTATTTACTTATATGCTGGAATTTAAAATGAACTCATTGTATTCTCTGTAACAGTGAAGCAGTCTCTCTTTCAACTCAGTGTCCAAAGGAATCTCACTTCTGTGTGCGTGTGCTGACTCTCCTAGGGGATCCTTTCAGTGAGCAGCTGGAAACAGAAGGGAGAAGCCAAGAAGACAGAGAAGAGAAAGAGAGCATGGACAAGGAGGACTTGCATGGCGAAACCCCTGAACGTTTCACCTCGGAGTCAGCACAGACCTTCCCAGTCAGGCATCCAGATAGGTTTTCTTCCCTTCGACCCGACAACTTGGTGCCTGCAGCACCTCAGCCTCCAAGGCGAAACCGGGACCACAACTGGAAACAGCTAGGGACAACAGAATGCTCAGCCACCTGTGGGAAAGGTAAGCCTGCGTGGGAAGGTGCGGGAGGGCCCGGCAGATGTGGCATCTTCACGAACTACCGCCAAGATGGCCTGCTCATGTGACATATTGTGTTAGAGGTCCCCCAGATGACCCTCAGGCATCCAGTAATGAGACTTGGAGATTCGGAAAAGATGTGCTCGTGCTGCAATTTATTACATAAAAAAATGCTGATTAGAATGGGCAAGGGAAAACAGTGAATGGGCCAAGTCCTGCAGACTCCAAGTACCGGCTTCCAGGTGAATGGGCCAAGTCCTGGAGAATCCAAGTTCCCGCTTCCAGGTGTGCTCTTCCAGTAGAGCCCCACAGGGAGGCACTTAATCCCCCAACATGCCAGGTACTGCTAACCAGAGATGCTCACCTAAGCTTGGTGCCCAGGTGTTTACTGAAAGCTGTGCACATTGGCAGTCAGCTTCCACAGGGCTCACACTAGCACCCAAAGGCCCCACTCACACAGTAGACAGGGCATCAGACACCCAGAATGAGATATTCACTGCCAATCAGTTCATTAGCATGAATTACCTCCGCACACTGCATGGCCTAGAGCACACTCAGGCAATATGTTCCAGGCTTCCAGAAGCTGTGCATAGAAGTACGGCCTTATATGGAACATGCCAGGTTTGAGCAACATAGATCTGAGACTGAGCTAACCCTTTCCTGTGCATATATAGTCATCAATAATCACAGACTACACTCACATACTTCAGAGTCTAAGCACTGATACACAAGTGAGGTTTAGCGACGGCTTCCACAAATGCCATTCTCAAATCTAAAGATTCAGGGGAAACAGCATACTTCCAGGACCCGAAATGTTTGCTCATTAGCGTTCACCTTCAACTCCCTTTCATAATTTCCCAGTAAAATCTTAATGCCAGGGGCTGGAAAGATGGCTTGGTGGTTAAGAGCACTGACTACTCTTGCAGAGGCCCTAAGTTCAGTTCCCAACACCCACACAGCAGCTAGCAACCCTCAGTAACTCCAGTTCCAGGGGGTCTGGTGCCCTCATCTGGCTTCTGTAGGTATTTCAGGACACAGGTACACTTACACACAATAAAATCTAAATAAAAGAGAATTTGGATAGGCTCAAAGCAAAGCATGACTATAGTTTTATATCAAGGATGGTGTGCATGGAAAGGTCAACACTGCTGGGCATGGTGGCACACACCTTTAATCCCAGCATTTGGAAGGCAGAGGCAGGTGGATCTCTGTGAGTTCAAGGCTATCTTGGCCTACATAATGAGTTCCAGGCCAGCTGGGGCTACAGGGAGACCCTGTTTCAAAAAAAACAACAAAAAAAAGGTCTAGACAAGGACATGGATCCAGGGTCTTTAGCAACTCTGGAATCATTGTAGATGGAAAAAGTAGTATCTAGAAGCCCCTCCTGTGACCACTGGGCCCCTGCCTGGAAACCGACTCTGCTTCTGTTTCATGGTGACTTTAGATCCTCCTTGACATACCTATGAATATACCAATGAGCTATCTAGCTATAATGTCCTCCCTGTGTAGGATGATGGCATTTTGTTTGTTGTAAAGTTCTATTATCACCCCCTGAAATAGCTGTTCTGTGAGCAGAGGTTACTGTAGAAACAAAGGCTATGTTCCTCAGAGCTTTCTAAAATCTGGAAGACTGTGTGATTCACCCCAGGAAATTAATTTGGTAATTAGTTTTCTTTTCATCAAAATACTTGAACCTGGCTTGGGGAAATGGCTCCATGTGTGAAAGATCTTGCTATGCAATCATAAAGACTTAAGGTCAAATTTCCTGGACCCATGTGAAACCTGTGCCCTTAACACGAGCATCTGTCATCCCAGGGCCTATACAGAGATGTGGGGGCAGAGACAGGAGAATCCCCAAAAGCCCACTGACCAGCTACACAGCAGAAAAACAGTACAGAAAATCTGTCTCAAACAAGGTGGCAAGGACCAACAGCCAAGGTTGTCCTCTGACATTCATGCACATGCATGCAGATACATGCATTCTACAGAGACACTGAAAAGAGAATTTTTAAAAATTTTTAAAAAATCATTGATTCCATAATGACTTGGTAACTAGAGACTTCATTTATGAGCTTTTTTTGTGTAGACTTTATTGTGCTCTGACTTGACATATGAATAAAGACTGTGGCCTGAAGACTGAGTGAACTGACTTCATTTATAAGTTTGGTAAGGGAAAATAAAATGCCTATAAAGTGTGTCTTGACAGCAGTGGAGAGAGACAGTTCTGTAAAAGGGCCAAAATCATTTTAAAGAGATTCCATCCAAAGCATTATAGAGATAAGCAGGACATCACATAATTGACAAAGGAATCCGAGATCTAAATGTATTATTTCCAAATATTCAGTCACTTAGGTGTTGGTGTTTTGCCCAGACGGCTCAGAACTGGATGAAAATTGTCATTGTGTAGTTTGAAATGAAGGATGGCATGTATAACAGATTGTTTCCCACCCTGTCTAGAGACCATAAGGCATTGCTTTGTGGCTGTAATGAGGTAAGGACAGAGGCGTGCACCACTTGCCAGGTCACCCTTCACACTGTCCCTTAAATGGACACTACTTGCTCATCCAGGTGGTCGTTCAGCAGGCCTCTCTCAGCCCTATACTATACATGACAGAGAGATACCATGGGATAGAAGACCTGGTTATTTTGGCCCCTTAACCTGTCTCCCAGGTGTGACCACCCTGGGGTATGACCGCTCCCTCCCCTACTCTCCTTGGGCGTCTGTACTGCAAACTCATAGCTGTACTCTGTGTTAGACTACCTTTCCCATCGCTGTGACAGAATACCCGGCAGGAAGCAGACTTAAGGAAGGAAGGGTTCACTTTGCCTCACAGTTTGAGAGCACAGTCCACCGTACTGGAAAGTCATGGTGACAAGAGCTTGAGATAGTTGGTCATACTGTGTCCCATGGTCAGGAAACAAACAGCGACAAATGCTGGTGCTCAGCTCATTTTCTGCTTTTTATTCAGACCAGGATCCAAGCCCAGGGAATGGTGCCACTCACAGTTAGCTTAATCTACAGTTAACTCACACACAAACCCAGAGGCTTGTCCCCTGGGTGATTCTGTCAAGATGACAATATTAATCATCACATACTCTAAGCCCCAGCTCAGGTGTCCCTCCTCTATGGAGCCTTCCTGGCTCTGTACTTTTTCCTTGGGGCTCAGCAGTTCAAGGTGCATTTCTGCGTGTCCTTGCTTGGCTGGACTGTCTCCATGAGTTTCCACTTCACAGCTTCTGTGCCTGGTGTTGTAGTGAGCACACAGTATTCCTCAGTATGAACTCTTCATGGCTTTTGGATAAATGACTGTATCATTATCATATTTCAAATATAGGATGTATGAACTATCAGAAGTGTTTACATCTTTGTTGTATCCTAGATATGCAAGTCTTGCCTTTACCCATGTCCTGTGAGAAGCATAAAGAATGTGAAGTTCTTTTAGATTTATTTTTTATTTATGTGTATGTGCCTACATGAGTTTATTTGCTCCCTGTGTACAAGAGCTTGCAAAGGCCAGAAGAGGGTGTTAGAGCCCCTGGCACTGGAGTTACAGGCAGTTGTTAGCCGCCACTTGGGTGCTGGAAACCCAACCCAGGACCTCTCCGGCAAGAGCACAAGCACTCAACTGCTGAGCCATCTCTCCAGTCCCCATAAATTTATGTGACTGAAACTATGTTTTTCTCTACATTTCTGTGTGAGATATACACACACTGTGATTTAACATTCACAATACCATTTCAAATAGGTAGTCTATCCACACCACTCCCATGTGTGTATGCATACCTTGGCATCCTCTCTGAGTGTCTGAGGTGACTCGTCCACTCCCTTATTTACACTACAAATAGCCGCAGCTATCAGGCCAAAAACTTCAGAAGAAGAACCTTGGAAATAGAACGAAAATGGAGATGTATCTCCTCCTTCCTTCCCTCTCTCCCCCGTGTGACAAATGGCAGGAGCTGAATGTCCTTCTCGGCTCCCCCCAGCAAGCATGCCCATGCTTTTTATGGTGGGCCACAATGCTGTCATCTACAAAGTTCATGTTCAAGAACCATGCAACTGAGTTCCAAAACTTGCAACAACAACAAATCTCATAATGTTTTAAGTTTACGATTAATGCCTGAAGTCACATTCGTAGCTGTCTTTGGCCATGTGCAGCCCACAGGCTATAAAGTAGCCCCTCCTGGAACCACATGCTCCCTGGAGAGCTGATGAAAGCAGATGTGCAGCGCAGGTGATGCACTGCAGATCCCCAAAGCATGTAGCTGATCTCCTTCCTCAGCACAAGAGGCAGGTGTGCGGGCCCTGTCCACCCCATTGCTACTCAACACAAGTCCCTGCCTCAACACAAGTCCCTGCCTCAACACAAGTCCCTGCCCCCTGGGCACTCATCATCTGCCCCTTGCAAACCCTCCCCAAATCCCTCCAGTCTCCTTGGTGAAGCTACCAAGACCAGGCGTGCCTGTGCTTCTCTGGTGTGCATCTCCAGATGCTTTCAGTAGCATCGTGCCAGTCAAAGCTTCACCCTCTCAGGAAGTCACTCAACAGCAACCTTTGGTCATTGTGATCACTATCCAGACCTCTGCTAATGTCCTGGCTTGGCTCTGTTGATTCCTACTTGGCCAAGCTTGAGTTACTTGATTTCTTTCTCGACCCTCTTTCTGCTCTCCGTAATGTCTCACAGACCCAAATTCACTGGCTTGGCCCATTTATCATCTACTGCTTACCTCTGGTACAGTTCTCTTTTCCAGTGTCCTATACTTCTATCTTGATCAACATGCCAGACCAACCAATCCCAGATTCATCCTGCTGCCTGAAGCCCAGCCAGCACCTGCCCACCACCCTATCCTTCATTAGCAATCAGAGGAATCATTCCATCAAAATCTTGAACAATGAGAGGTGGCCAGGTGCCACGCTGAGGACAGTCTCCCTTTCTGCAGATATTAAAACTGACCCAAAGAAAGAAACCATTGCTGTTCTTGGAGGCAAGAGTTGTAGAGCTGATATTTTCTCACCATCAGAGAGACAAAGAGCCTCTGATTTCAATTCCTTGGTTCATTTCCATGGAGTTGGACCATGGACAATGGGCAATGCACATAAAAGCAGTCGAATAGGAGGAGAGGCATGTAGTGGCCATCTGCCAGACAACCCCAACCAAGACCCATCTTTCCAAGCATAGAGCATTCCTACAGTATCTTGTATCCTTTGGGCTAAATATATTATGTTTCCCCCTTATGTGAGCGCCAAGTGGTGGGGGTACCTTACTTTTGTTTTCCAATCCACAAACTTGTAAGTGGAAAAGTTAAACCCACGTGGTCCAGAGAGAAAGGAACCGGCTAACTAAGATCTTAATCCCTTAATAGCCAAGTTCCAAATGCACATTGCAGGCTCTGAACTGAGCTTTATTCATCTCTATAACTTAGCACAATGTGCTTAATGTGGGTTGAATTTAATTAAAACTATCTCCTATGTAATGGGAGGAGACATGTTGCTGAACAAAGCTGAATGTCATAGAAGTTTTTATTTCCCATTAATTTAACAGCTGTGAGTGCATTTTATTCAGCCAATCATTGGACTTCTCTGGAATGCTATGTTAAATAGTGGTCTCAGCATGTAGCTACAGTGTAAATTTTTACTGCCAGAGTAATTTCGACAATCAACTCAGATTCAAAACTCTTCTACAAACTGTCATCTTTCTTACACACACTACCCTCTGGCTCAGGGTGTCATACAAGGTCAACATGAGGGATCCCTGAGTCATGTCCATCTGATGACACTGAGACACTAGTGTTAGAAGTTAGCCTGTTTGGGGATCAGCACTCATCAGCATTTCTCTCGGCATCTTGAGCATCCACGTGGCTCTACACTCAGCACCATTCGTTGTGAAGGGAAGTGTCTCTGATGAAGGTTGGCAGTGGCATTTGTCTGTGGGTAAAATGTAAGTATTTAGAAGGCTGCCTGGTGTTGTGTCCCTTTAGCCAAACAATCATGGTAAGTTCCCCAGTCCCACTTCAGGGCCTAAGGCCTCCGCAGCCTCGGGTTTTTAACTGAATTTACATTGCCAAGTATAGCTTTTCTGGAGAAGTCCGTAGGAATAGTGGTAGAAACAAGATAAAAGAGGGCGAGGCAAAAGGGACCAGAACGCACTGTACGCATATGGAAGTTCTAAAACAAGAACTAAAAACAAGTTCAACAAAAGATTTTTAAAATTTCTTTCATTGAATTTTTGTGAATTTCATACACTATATTTTTATCATATTGCGACCTTGACTCTCCTATCTGCATTCCCCTAACTACCATCACCAGTTTCATATGCCTATCACATCAAATTGGTATCCCCAAATGCCCTTCAGTGTGGGTCCATCTACTGTAGCCTGGTTAACCTATCCAGAGTCACACCCTTAAAGAAGACATAAAAAGAAAAATGTCTGCCTTCATGATATAATTAAAACTGTGTAGTGAGTCGGAGTTCCAAAAAATTAATGTTTGATCAGTTAAAAGCAGAGGTAAGCATAGTTTCAAAATAAATGACAAGGCTCTTACTAGCAAGAATTGTGTGTTGGCCTAGACTTCGGGTGGACCTGTGAAGTTGTGTCTGAGGTCTGGTCTCCCAGTCATAAATGTCCTCCAGTAGTACTCTAGTTCTGCCAGCAGGTGGCAGAAGAGAGAAAAGCAAAATTGAGGCAGAAATTACAGGTAACTGACCTTTTATATGAAATTCTTCTGTCCTTTTTAATCAGTGAAACCATTCTGTATATTCAAAACAAAGACATGAAGCAGTAATATGTCTATCAAAGTACTAAAATTGGGGATTAGGCCACTGATGACTGTCCCCTCAACAAAGTTATTGATCACCAGCCACCCTCTTAGGTGTTGGGGTTACAAAGATGAACGAGAGCAAATCCTGTCGCTGAGAAGCTCGGTGCCTCGTAAGAGACAAATACGGAGAAGTCTGAATGTTGCTGGGTCAGGGTATTATTAAGGGCATCACAAAGGAGGAAGGAGCTGCTCGTCTGGCTGTTCTAGAGTCATCTCTGCTTCAACCTCTTGTACATGCACCTGGCAAGCAGGCCAGCTCGTTCCCCATTAGCCCACTGGACGGCCCCCTCCCATCACACATGTGCACAGACCTACCCAAATCCAGTCCTTTCTCTAATCACAGCTGAACCCTCCAGGGAAATTGTTCCCTGACCCTCCAGAGAACCTTGGAGAAGTCACTGTTTGTGTTCACTCCATAACCACCCTCTGCCCAGTGAGTTCTTTTATTATCGCAGTGTATGTACATGTTTTTGTATGTAAGTGGGGATGCACACACGTGCTGGGCGGGGGAGTCAGAGGAAAACTTTGAGTGTCATTATGCCTCAGGAACATTGTCCACCTTGTTTTTGAGACAAGTTCTCTCATTCGGACCTGGGGCTCACCAATTAGGCAAGGCTGGCTGACCAGCAAGCCCCAGGGATCCACCTGTCTCTGCCTCCCCAGGGCAGGGATAAGTGTGCACCACCAGACCTGACTTTATTACATGGGTGCTGGCCGTCATACCCAGGTCCTTGTGCTAGCTTTGGCACAAAGACCTAATTGACTGAGCCATCTTCCCAGCCCCATCTCTTATTATCTTGAACTGTTATGAAAATTGTATCTTCCTTTGAACATGTCCACAAATAGATCATAAGCTCTCTGAGGTCAGGAACTGTGTGTGTCTCCTTTGCAGACCCAAGGCCGCCAACAGGACCATTTGGGCCTGTATCAGCAAAGAGGTTGAAGGAACTGTGGGAACTGTCTTCCCTGGTGCCTGCAACTCTCTGTCATGGCCCAGCTTTCTTGGGTGTGGACTGGCCTTCACGTATGTTCCTTGTCTTTGCAGGATCACAGCACCCTATTTTCCGCTGTGTGCACAGAAGCACACATGAGGAAGTTCCCGAGAGCTACTGTGACTCCAGTATGAAGCCGACCCCAGAGGAGGAGCCCTGCAACCTCTTCCCCTGCCCAGCCTTGTAAGAGGCCTCTCTGGCTAGGTCACCTATTGCCATGTCACTTCTGGTTGATGTGCATAAATCTTAGTAGCAGAAACAGTTGGGTGCTTAGCAGTCTAACTTTTGATGTGAAAATACCCAGCTTGAACTGTACATTGAGTAGAGACAGCTTAGCAAGCCTGCCTGTCTTTCAAGAAGAACTCAGGGTTGATAGCCTATAGTAAGTCTCCAGGTTTAGACAGAAAGCCCATCCAGGAAAACAAGAAAGGCTGTCTGGGATGAGAGCCCAGTGGGACAGGTTATAGGGGAGCTGAGTATATAGACAGATGATGATGAAGTCAGCCTAGAGGAATCAGAGACATCACACTAGAGAAGTCAGCATCCAGGAGAGGTTTGTGACAGGTTTTTGAGTGATAAATAAGACACAATCAGAATGGGTAGAGGCAGGAGGTCAAAACTCAATTCTCAGAGTCATAAAACTTTAATTCCTATCCAACTGTAAGCAGAACGTGTACTGCTGTCTCATTTGGGTAATTAGCAAGATTAAGATATGGGAAGCAAAGAAGGCTGGAATAAGATCTCCTAATTCCCAAATGGGTCAGTGTTCCATGAGGAAATAAAGTGGGGGCTGGGCAGGGGGTAGGGGAGCAGTGAGCTTTGAGTCATTGATACCTTCTCACTTTTTCTGTACCTGTGTAAAGAATCTGGGCAAATCTAGTCACGGGTAAATAGCAAATTCAACAAGCTACCTCCCTCACAGTCATGTGGCCTATAGGAACTGCTCTGGGAAGAGGGTCCTCGACTGATGTTATGATCTATACGTTCCTGTTAATCTCTCTCTCTCTCTCTCTCTCTCTCTCTCTCTCCCTCCCTCCTCCTCTCTCCCTCCACTCCCAACCTCATACCCTCGTCCATGAGCCAGCTGGGATATCGGGGAGTGGTCTGAGTGCAGCAAAACCTGCGGCCTGGGCATGCAACACCGCCAGGTCCTGTGCCGCCAGATGTACGCCAACCGCAGCCTGACGGTGCAGCCGTACCGCTGCCAGCACCTGGAGAAGCCCGAGACCACCAGCACCTGCCAGCTCAAGATCTGCAGCGAGTGGCAGATTCGGACTGACTGGACCCCGGTACAGGGCCGCCCTCTCCAAAACCCACTGATACTCTCCAACCTCCTCCAAATAGGACCTGTGTGCATAACCCCCAAGTGGGATGGGACTTGTTGGCTGGACAGCTATATTTATAAATATACCACCAGCTCCATAGAGTTCAGGCTCGTGGGTACCACCCATACCCAGTCTTAAAGGTGAGCCCATGGGAGTCCTGTGCCTGAAGATCTCGCCTATCCTGTGCAACCCATGTATGAAAAAAGGTTGGCACACAGACTAGCAGAGTCAGCTCCTTCCAGTGTTGCTTATCCATTATAGAGATGGAAAAGCTGAGACCCAGAGCAGGACACTAGACAAGTTTCCATCTAAAACATTCTTAGAGAATCAGGCTGGGAAGCTTTCTAGCGATCACACCTCTCCCTGAGAGTTGCAGGCACTGCAGGGGACCCAGCACCTCAAGTCACAAGTCCTCCCCACAGTCACGTGTCTAGGGTCAGAGGACAAAGACACATTCCACTCACGAATGCTTTCCGTGTTTTAGTGCTCGGTTCCCTGTGGTGTGGGACAGCGGACCCGGGACGTGAAGTGCGTGAGCAACCTCGGGGACGTGGTAGACGATGCGGAGTGCAACATGAAGCTCCGACCAAATGACATCGAGAACTGCGACGTGGGGCCCTGTGCGAAGAGCTGGTTCCTCACGGAGTGGAGCGAGAGGGTGAGTGTGCTGCTGGCGGAGGCCAGGACCCGAGTCAGCAGGACTAGTGGGTGGGCGCTGTACGCCACACAAGCTTCCCCAGAACCAAACGAAGGCGCTTTGCTCGCTCAGAATCCCAACGCTGAGTTCTGGCTGTTTTGAAAATTCCTTCCCTGGGGAGATGTAAACAGCGTCTGCCCCTTCCTTATAAGGTCCCAACAACAAACCAGAGTTCAATCTGGGGAGCCAGGAGTTTACTGGGCTTGCTTACAAAGCATGGGTGAGAATTTGCCTATGGGAGCATAAAGACCCCAAAGCAGGAGCACTGAAAAGTCTTCATCCAGCATGGATGATGGCTTTCCCATAACTGCATAGATGGAGACCCTTTAATTAACCTTCCCCCAGCCTATATTCTTAGCACCTCCAGAGACCCCCAGGCCACATGCAGTTAGGGCAGAACTGTATAGCAAGGGATGGGAAAAGTGGCTGAAACCTTAGATAAGAGTTTAATGATGCCGGATCTATGAGGCAGTGTCAACAGTCCACAGGCCCAATCACGATGGACTTTTGCAAGCACGCACAGCTGATCTGATGAATTTGGCAGCTGTTTTGCCCGGAGGACCAGGTTCCACAACACTAGCTTTGACCAAAAGACCAGAGATAGTTTTATAGACTCCTTTGGGGACTAGGGGGCTCCAACTGAGAAGAGAGTGTAAAAAAAAAACAGTTTACTTCTCCTCAGCTTTCGACATGATTATGAGATGGTATCCTAGAGTGAATAATTCCACGGTCTCACAAAGGTTTGTGCTTGAAATAAGCAGCAGATTATAGACACCTCTCTGCTTTTTATATTATAATAAGGACATGTTACACTGTTCCCATGTTACACTAGCCTGACTCTCTCGGGCCTCCCATGGTCTAGGGTTAAAGAAAACTCAAAGGCAACTAATTATCAGTCCACCTGTTTCTTGTACTCAGAGAAGCCAATGACAGATTGACTTCATCTGTCAGAGGCAAAAATAGAATTTCTGTGAGAAAAGGATTCTGGAAATAGATTGTAGTGAGACTCATACAACAGTGTGAGCACACGAATGGCACAAAGATGAACCATAGGAGTGGTTAATGTGCCTGGTCTTGCGTGTATTTTTTAAATATTTTATTTATTATTTCTATTTGATATGTTTAAGTGCCTTGCTTGCATGTGTATAAGTACACCCGTGTCATGCAGTGCCTGCAGAGGTCAGAAGAGGGTGCTGAAATGAATCCCTTAGAACTGGAGTTACAAATGGTTGTTAGCTGCCATGTAGGTACTAGGAATTGAACCCAGATCCTCTGCAAGAGCAGCCAGTGCTCTATCCACTGAGCCATCTCTCTAGCCGCAGACCTTTCATGTATGTTGCTATCTAAAAAATGAAAGGGGAGAACAGCAAGCACTGAGAAGATGGTCCAGTGCTTAACTATGAGGACTTGAGTTCAGACCCCCCAGCACCCACGTAAAAGCCAGGCATGGTGGCATGTATCTGTAATCCTAGTACTGGAGAGGTGGGACCAGGCAGATCCCAGAGCTCACTGGTCAGCCACCCTGATGAATCTGTGGGCTCTAGATTCAGTGAGAGACCCTGACTCAAAAAATGAGGTGGAGAGCAATTGAGAAAGATACCCAGTGTCGAATACTTATGAGTATTCAACAAAGCCCTTACATGGAGCTCTGGCTTTGAGAGAAAACAACCCTCACCAAGACGTTACCCCAAATTTTGCTTAGGAGTCTGTTTCTTTTCTGACCGCCACAGTAGATGCGGCCTTGCTGCAGGAGGGGGAGGGTCCACCTTCCCCCATCTCTGCTGGCTGGCTTCCTAGACACGAGAAGCTCTTTCCAGATCAAAGTCTGTTGTGCTTTTCCCTGCCATTGCAAAATAAAGTGACGCTCTCCTTCAGGCCCCACTGTCTGCTGTCCTCTTAGTGGGCGATGGCCGGACCTTTGACTAATTGAAAACAGCAGGGATTTGGAGACATTTCTCAGGTGCACATTTTAAGGTTGGAAAGAAAATGAAGTTCGTTAGTGAGGTAGAATTTATGTGGGAAGAAATCTTTTTACAGGTTGAAACAGAGATAACTAACATTTGGTTTACTTTTTAAAGATGCTTTATTATTATTATTTGTCTGTGTGTGAGTGAATGCCACCTATGTGTAGGTGTCCGCAGAGCCCTGAAGAAGATGTTGTATCCCTTAAAACTGGAGTTAACAAGTGGTTGTGGTTGCCCAATATGGGTGCTCTGGAGGAGCAGCACACTCTCCTAGCCACTGAGCCAGCTCTCCAGTCCCCTTGGTTTACTTTTCATTCTTTGTAGGAGATTTTAAATATCTTGAGTTGTAAAATTACAAAGTTCAGATCACACATGGCTGGAATATAACATGTCTCTGGCCTAGATTATTCCAATTACTGCAACATGATTTTTTAACTCAAGGAACTGATTCGTTGTTTCAGATGACTGTTTCTCATAATGACACAGGCATGACTTTTTACAGACTTTCATAGTCATGTAAAGCGGACCCTGTAGAGGAGGGAAAACTCCCTCTGCTCCTCTAGGTTCTCTGGCTGTGACCTGTGAATTAAACTAACAAAAGATTAACAGGATAAAAGCATACATATTTTATTTGATAGTAACATTTTTATGTGGGACAAGGGACCGCATAGAAAAGAAATTAAGACTACAAAGAAGTAGCTGGTCTCGAGGGCTTGTATTCTCCTTTAACAAGAAGAAAAAAACAAATAGAAAAGTAACCAGATAAAGAAAGAAGTTTGGACTCCAAGGGACAGTAAGTTGTAGGAAAGCAGCAAAAACATGTGGGAAGCTTGTAGAAGATAAAGGTTATTTTATCAATCATCAGAGTCAACTCCCTATCACCAGCGATAAGAATGTTCTCTCTCTGGGACTGGTGAGATGGCTCAGTGGTTAGGAGCACTTGTTGCTCTTGCAGAGGACCCAGGTTCCAATCCCATCTCCCACATCAGGCAGCTCACAACTGCTTATAACTCCAGCTCCAGAGGATCTGGTACCCTTTTCTGATCCCCATAGGTACCTGCATACACATAGTATACATAAACTCACACAGACATGCACATACACATAAATAAAAATAGTCTTAAAGAAAAAAAATGTTCTCTTCCTACATCTGCTGTTTGTCAGTTGCCTTCCATCCAGAATAATCAGTATAAATCAGCCAAAGAAGTATATTTAGGGGTGACTTGTTCTAACCCCTATTCTCCTTACAGTAGGGCAGGCTCAGTAGGAGCCATGGAAATGTTTGATTGTTCACAGGAAGATGTGATCTTACAAAACTAGATGGCAGCATTCAAAAATGGAATTTTATTTTGAAATAGAGTCTTGTAGCCTAGCCTGGCCTCAGAATTGCTGGGTAGGGTGGGCATGTGGCCCATGCCTTTAATCATATTTGGGAGGCAGAGGCAGGCTGATCTCTGTGAACTGAAGGCCAGTCAGGTCTACATAGTGCACTCCAGGTCAGTCATGGTTGCACGGTGAGACCCTGCCTCAAAAAAAGAAATACATTTTTAAAAGCTATGTAGCTGAAGATGACTTTGAATTTCTGATTCTCCTGCCTCCACCCCCCGAGTGCTGGCATTATAGGCACATACCACCAAACCTGCTTTTATTGGGATCTAGGGATCAAACACAGGGTAAGCACTCTACCAACAACCTCAACATGCTAACAGGGATTTTGATAAGAAAATAGAGTCATATTAATTTATTTCTCCTTTTCTTGAGGTTTATTTAAAATTCTGCTCTATTTTTTAATGGCAGTGTTGTAGAGTTACTCACAATAGTCAAAATAAACAATTTTTTCTTTTATGTGTATATGTGTTATGCCTGCATGTATGTAAGAGCACCCGTGTCATGCAGTGTCCATGGAAGTCAGAAGAGGTTTACAGATCCTCTGGAACTGGAGTTACAAACGGTTGTTAGCTGCCATGTAGGTGCTGGGATTCAAATCTGGGTCCTCTGGGAGACCAATCAGTGCTCTTAACCACTGAGCCATTTCTCCAGCCCCATAAACCATTTTTTAATGAAGGACCAGAGTATTGAATAACATTAGAATTCTGAGGCTGCAAAGAGTATATTGAATCAGGCAACCAAGGATGTTTTATGAAAGAATAAACATTTGGGCAGAGCTTTAAAACTACTCAAGACTGTTCTGGTGTGTCCCGGTGAAAGGAAGAGCATCCAGGAGGAGGGACCCATCCATGGAAGGGCTCTGAGAGCTTCTCTTGCAATCAGGGAAATGTGAGCAGAGGAGTGGCTCTGTCCGGAGCGAAGTGTGGGATGGGAATACTGGGACACAAGTCTAGAAGAATGGTTGGTTGAGACCACTTAAAACTGATGAATTGTTTCTAGAATTTTTCATATGACATGTACAAACTACATTTGGCCATGAGTAACTGAACACTACAAAGCAAAACTAGTAGATATGGAGGAGAGTCCTGCACACAGTGTCATTCCTGTGACATCATCAGCTATTTCCAGAGGAGTCTGAGAGAAAAAAAGCATGCTGTCCTTGACATCATTTGGAAGTGGCCTCAGAACCTCCAGGGACCCCGATAATATGTCCTTATGTCTCACAGTGCTCGGCAGAGTGTGGGGCCGGAGTGCGGACACGTTCAGTGGTATGCATGACCAACCACGTCAGCAGCCTGCCTTTGGAGGGCTGCGGGAACAACAGGCCAGCAGAGGCCACCCCCTGTGACAATGGACCCTGCACTGGCAAAGTGGAATGGTTTGCCGGGAGCTGGAGTCAGGTAAGTGGCCAGAGCTAGGTACCTCTGTCTGTCACTGGCAAGAGGCAGCATGGCAAAGGTGTGTGAATCCAGCTTTGGATCCAGCTGTCCCACTGGCTGCGCATCTTGACCCTGAAGAAGCAGCTGTGTTCTTGATGCCTCTTTCAGCCAACAAGATTCAGTGCGTACCTACTATGTGCTCATGTAAACACTTGAGCTACATCGGTGAACAAAATAACTAACCCTGCCCCCAGGGAGCTTACAGTCTGGCTTGGTTTCCTTGTTTATAAAGTGCCAGCCCCTTACCAGGTTACTTTTAAAAGAGATGAAATGAACACAGCGCCTGACACACGGTGCCTGACACAATAAACGCAGCAGGTGGCAGTTGTTTCTGCTGCTGTAACATTACTGTAAACAAAGCCAGTTTGTCTGTACTTAACAGTGTCAGAAGTTGACATCTGAAAAGCTGGAGGTGAGGCTGGGGATGTGGTTCAGTGAGGAGAGTGCTTGCTGCACCAGCATGAAGGCCAGAGTTTCGATCTCCCACCAACCCCTGTACCCTTGAAAAAGCCAAATGTGGTAGCTCATGTCTGTAAAACCCAGAACATTTGTGGCAAGATGGGAGTGGAAGAGAGGAGTCTCCGCAGGAGTTCACAGGCCAGCTATCCTTGGGTACACAGACACAAGCAAGAGACCCTGCTTCAAACAAGCTAGACGGCAAGGACCAACACACAAGATGATACTCTGACTTCCACATGTGCACACACATACACATACATACACACACACATATATACACGCAGATTATTTTTAAATTGGAGGTATATATTGTAAAGCACAGATAATAAAATAAAAATAACTGATAACTTAATTCTAATGGTAACTATAGAAAGCCGTTCCCCATGTCACAGTTCCTCTCTACGTTTCGTTCTTGGCCCACTTATAACACTGGGCTCCCAAGGCTGCTTGATTCTCCAAGCACTTTTTAGCTAATCACCATAATTTACACATTAGCAGGACTCTGGCTCCATAGGAAAAAAAATTTTTAATAGCTTTAAAAACAGACCTTAAAAAAAATAAAATTAAAACCCACCTTTCAGAGCGTAGTGGCACATGTCCTTAATCCCAGCATGTGGGCGACAAGAGTCAGGTGAATCCCTGTGGGATCAAGGTCAGACTGATCTACATAGTGAGTTCCAGGCCAGCTGGGCCCACAGAGATGTTTAAAAAGTAACCAGCAGAAGACAAAACTTCGTCAGTGGGATTGCTCATGGTCTTGGGGTAGCTAGAGCTACATAAATTAGACCCAGTCTCAAAATCACAATAAACTTAAATTAAATTTTAAAATAGCAATACCATTAGGGTTTCCAAAGTACATGTGATACAATAGCAAGTGACATATAGAATATGAAAACTTGGACTGAGCTGTGGACTCAGTTGGTAGAGTGTTTGCCTAATATACATGAATTTCTGACTGGGCTTGGTCCTCAGCACCACATAAACATCAGTATGGTGGTGCATGTCTGTAATCCCTGCACTTAGATGCAGGGGCATAAGAAGTTCAAGGTCTTCCTTGGCTGCATGAGGAATTCAAGGCCAACCTGAACTACATAAAACTCTGTCTCTCTCCGTCCCCCCACCCACACACACATATAACTTTATGATCTCAGCCATTTCAATACATAGTTCTTATGTAGACAGAAACAGCTTAGGTAAAGGATTTTTTATTTTATTTAATGTTTTGACTAATAAGATCTGTAAAATTCAGAGGAGTCAGAAAGAAAGAGTTCAAGGTCTCCCGATGCCTCCCTGTTGAGCATCCACATTAGGCACATAGGTCCAATCCCATGGGATTCCTGACTTGGTGTTGTGTGACGCTGTTCCCCAGGAACACTGAACAAATGTCTACCCACCCTAGAGAGGGAAGGCAGACCAAAGAGAGGCTACCCTCAAGGTCTAGCTCGGTGAGCCAGTGACTTTAATCAGAGCTACTTGCAGGAGTATGAGTGAGGGGTGACTTATAGAAGCAGAAATGACTCAAAGACAACGACATCACCACAGCCCCCAGCAAAAGTGACAGCTCACAGAAGCTGAAACCTAGAGCTCACTGGGCCACGTACAGGCTGCTTGCAGGCTGGAGAGTGTCTCTTCCAGGCAGCTCAGCTGGTCTGAGGCCTCTCAGCAGATCCTACTCCTTATAAGGAAGCAGGGGCCTAATGAATCTGGTCAGTTTCAGGGGCTTCCTTCTCTGACCCTTGGCGTTGACCCAGTCTCACAGACATGGCTCCACAGGGGTCAGGGATGCCAGTTGAGCCAAGGCAGGTGGACACATGTGTTCAGTCTCCTGTCCCTCACACAGGCAGTGCATGTGAAAGGCCAAGGTCAACATCAAGAGTTCCTCCATCACTTTCGATCTTGTTTTGGAGGCAGTTCTCTCACTGGACCAGTTGAGCTAGACTGGCTGCCCAGTAAGCCTCAAAGGTCCTGTCTCTACCTCCCAGCTCTGGAATCACACAAAAAGCCACACTCAGCTTTTCATACGAGTGCTGGGAATTTGAACTCTGATCCTCATGATTGCAGAAGCGAGCATTTTACCCACTGAGCCATCTCCCCGGCCCCTACAGTCATTATTCACAATGGGTTTTATTAGTTAGTGTCTTTGTCGACATCTATTTTTATACTTCTGTCTACTTCCTTGCTCTTTGTCACATTGTCACAGATCACAGATCAGAACCAGGAAGTCTTTCAAACAGGGTTTGGGGTGGTTTATTGTTTTTATAAGTAGTGTGCATTGTGAGCCCCTGAATGTCTAAAAGTCGTTTCACTTGCCTTTGGCAATACATCTCATGATGTGGGAAGATGCCACACTGTTTCCTCTCCCTTGGTTCAAACAAGCCAGCCTGGCTGTTGCTGATCAGCAACTCAGTTGACCACACTTTGTTCCAAGGTCCCTCCTGACCCTCACATATTCCACTGACCTATCCTGAGCCCTTGAGCTAGCCCCTTCTTTGCTGGGGTCCCCCCTCTGTGTGTATTCTTCATTATGGTTTCCTCCTTCAATCTAACCTCCTCTATCTCTCAACCTTAAGGAGTCTCTGTAACTTCTTTTCTATCGATGAATGCTCTTTGATCTTGTCAAATTCCATCACACACACACACACACACACACACACACACCACACACACACCTAGTTGTTCCCAGATGGTCTGCCATTTTTGAGCATTATTGGTGCTAGAACATAAGATGTGCATATTCTCTTTACTTATCTCATCACTTCAAGGACCTTCCAAAGTAGTGTAAGATGTCAAGGTTTCAGGCCAAGGAGATAGCTCAGTCAGTAAAGTGCTTGCCACACAAACATCAGGACTGAGTTTGGATCCCTAGCGCCCACCTAAAAGCTGGGTACAGTGGTGCATGCCTGTGGTCACAGCATGGGGAGGCAGAGACAGGATGATCTCTGGGCTTATTGGCCAGCCAGTCTAGCCAATCTCTGAGCTCCAGTTTTAGACCCTGACAAAAAAAGAAAGCCATGCACAAAAATCATCTTACAAAATAGTATACTCTTAAATAAGATAATTTATGAGTGATTATACACATCCTATTCTCATAAACACACAAAGTTTGTAAACCATGGCATCATCTGACCACATGGTCAAGCTTTAGTAACCAGGCTAGAAGCTGGATGTGCATGTTGAATTTCTTGCTGGCCTGCTTGCCTGTTAGGAAGGGAAGGAAGGTCTACTGTCTAAAGTCTGGGGTCTTCTTCTAAGTGTGTGTGTGTGTGTGTGTGTGTGTGTGTGTCTGTGTACTTGTGGAATCTCATGTAGCCCAAGGAGACCTTGAATCTGCTATGCAGTCAAAGATGACCTTGACCTCCTGGTCCTTCTCCCTTCGCCCCCCCAGTGCTGGGATTACAGGTGTGCATCATACCCAGTTTATGGGTTCTGGGTTTCAAATCCAGGGCTTCATGTATGCTAGGCAAGCATTCAACCAGCTGAGCTACATTCCCAGTCCTTAGTTTATTGGTTAAGGGAATATTAAGTTAGCCACTTGTGCACAGGCGTGCATGCTCTAGGAACCTAATTCATTTGCACTCTCTACCATCTAAGAGACCAGCAGATAAACCCAGAATGTCAGCTCAGTGTTTTAACATCTATGAGAGGTGTCAGAGTCTACAGGACGGGCACGACCAAGTGAAGTGCCTGGTGTGCTCCTGTACAGAGTTTAAGGGAAGGAATTCCACCCCCAGTACAGAAGGCAGCATGACCTGAGAGCAGCATTCTCCAGCTGTGACAGCTCAGGGGACAGCCCTGCACTCTGGAGACAGAACTGTAAGGAATGCTGGGCTCCGACTGCAGCTTCTTCTCCTGCAGGAGCATTTCAGGTCCCTTAGGTTCCTCCACACTCTGAGGATGTCCCTCAGTGGACATGGTTCCATCTCACAGCACCATCTGTTTCTGCTTCTTCCTCCAGTGCTCCATTGAGTGTGGCAGCGGGACACAGCAGAGGGAGGTGATCTGTGTTAGGAAGAACGCAGACACCTTTGAAGTTCTGGACCCTTATGAGTGTTCCTTCCTCGAGAAACCCCCCAGCCAGCAGGCCTGCCACCTCAAGCCTTGTGGAGCCAAATGGTTTAGCACAGAATGGAGCATGGTAAGTCACAGGGGTCCATGGATGCTCTGAGGCAGGAACTGGGGAGATTCTAGATTTAGATTCCCTGTGGCGTCTGTTCTAGGTCTTCACAACAGGAGAGACACCTGCTCAGTTAGGGAAGCTAGAAGTCCGCAAGACCTGGGCTTCTAAAGAGAAAGGGCCCATAATGCTGTCACTCCTCAGTGAATGGTTTCTGGGGGAGGGGAAACCATTTTCTTTAGTGGTGTCACCCTGATAAGCTGCCCATGCCCCAGTCAATAGCCTCTCACCCAGACTCCTGCAGGCAAGACTCAGGGTCACAAAGAAACATGCAAGCAAGAGACATGAAAATAGTGCTGAGTGCAGTGGCACATGCCTTAATCCCAGATCTCTGGGAGTTTGAGGCCAGTCTAGTCTACATGGGTGTTCCGGGCCAGCCAGTGCTACATAGCGAGACCCTGTCTCAAACAACACAAAACAAACAAGACATGAAAATCTTTAGGGGCACTTGTTGGGAGGAAGGGGTTCAGTGGGAGTATAAAAGAATGAAAATGGGTAATAAGGAGAAAGTAATTTAAATGCATTTATATATACATATGAAATTGTCAAAAAATAAAATTTTTAAATAATAATAAAGAAAGAAAAATAAGTTCCAGTCATCTTTGGCTACATTGGGAGTTTGAGGCCAACCTGGGCTACATAAGATCCTGTCTCTAAAAAAAAAAAATAATAGTAATAATAATAATAGTAGCCACTGAGATGGCTCAGGAGGTAAAGGCACCTGCCACCAAGCCTGAACACCTGAATTCAATCCCTGGGACCCACGTGGTAGAAGGAGAAAACCAAGTCTATCAAATTTTCCTCTGACCTCCACATAAATGCTATGTCACATGTGCCCCTCTCTCTCTCTCTCTCTCTCTCTCTCTCTCTCTCTCTCTCTCTCTCTCACACACACACACACACACAGTAAATGCAATAAAAAATAAGACAGTGGAAAGGAAACCTGTGGATTCAGACTGAGTCATAAAAATATCAATCACTAGGACTAGAGAGATGGCTCAGTGGTTAAGAGCATTAGCTGCTCTTGCAAAGGACCCAAGTTCGATTCCTACCACCCACATGGCAGCTGACAAATGTCTGTAATTCCAGTTTCAGGAAATCCGACACCATCTTCTGCCCTCTGGGAGCACTGCGCGACACAGGTGCACCCACCTATATGTAGGCAACACACTCATACATACAAAAAAAATTAAAATAATAAGTAAAATATTTTTCTAAATATCAACCACTTGCCATGTGTAACTGTGATATGGATCCTGGTATTTTTAATATCCTGATACTTTTATTTTTAATATTTGTATTTATTCCTTGAAAATTTTATGCATTTATACAATGTACTTTGATCATATCCATCTACCACAGGCTCCTGACTTTTTTTTTATTACTTTTATTTTAGGTGTACGAGTGTTTTGTCTGCCTGCATATAAGTGCATCTGTGTGTGTAATGCCTGTGGAGGCCAGAGAGGGCATCAGAGCTCCTGGAACTGGAGTTATAGATAGTTATTAGCCACCATGTGGGTGCTAGGAATCAAATCCTGGTCTTCTGCAAGATCCTGACTTTTAAAGAACAGAAAAACTAAAAAGTCACAAACAAGTTGGAATAGGAACACTAAACATACATATAAAGATATCTATATATCTATAGATATAAATATATATATATATATATGTAAAGGTAATAAGAGGGGCCAGAGAGATGGCTCAGGAGCTGTTGGGAGCACTGACTGCTCTTGCAGAGGGTCTGGGTTCCAACACCTTCTTCTAACCTCCTTGGGCATTTCACAACATGGGTGCACTTACATGCAGGCAATGCACTCATCATACACATAAAATAAAAACAATAAAATCTTTTTTTTAAGATAATAAGGAACCACTGTTGATTTTTAGGTATGACAATGGTGTTTGTGGTATTTTTTTTCAAGCTGAAATATTATGGAAGGAGGGATGGGATGTCTAGAATTTCCAAAAAACAACGTGAAGAATATGAGAGGGAGACTGATAGGACACAGTGGCCCTGAGCTGCTAAGTGTCAAGCTGGTTGGTAAATATGTGGAAGTTTGTTTCAGTGCCCAATTTCCTTTTCTGGAGATGTTGGAAATTCTGCAGGATCTCCCCTCTCTGATGTGGGAATCTAATGAGCTGATGAGAAAACATGACGTTTTCCTTCTGTTGCCACGCAGTGCTCCAAGAGCTGCCAAGGCGGCTTCCGGGTCCGGGAAGTACGGTGTCTGTCAGATGACATGAGCCTGAGCAGTCTCTGTGACTCTCAGTTGAAACCAGAAGAGAGAGAATCTTGTAACCCTCAGGACTGTGTCCCTGAAGTTGGTAAGTGAGGAGGGGGATCCTGCTCTGGAAAGGAAAGAAAAATTGCAGTTCTATCAAGATCTTTGGTGTGAAGATCTTTAGCTCATCCAGGTCTCTCTGTGAACTTGTACACAGCCATGGCAGTCAACGAAGGGGGCCAAAGCACTTTTGATATTTTAAGTTTCATAGTTTAAGATGACTCTTTAGTACACTGGGAAAATGGCTCAGTGGGAAACAGTATTTGTTGAGGACCTGAGTTCAAATCTCTAGCTCCCATGTCAAAAGCCAGGACTGGCTATGTGCACCTGTAGTCCAGACAGTGGAGGGCAGAGGCAGGAGGATTGCTGGGCTTACTGGCCACCTGCCTGTCTCCAGGTTCAGTGACAGACCCTGTCTGAAAGGAATAAGATGGAGAGAGATAGAGTGGGACAACAGATGTCCTCTTACACACACACACACACACACACACACACACACACACACAGAGTATAGCACAAGCTATAATAGGACAAGTGGAGATCAGTTCTCTCCTTCCACCATGTGGGACACAAGGATCAAACTCGTGTCATCAGGCTTGGCAGCAAGCAATTTTACCCGCTAAGCGATCTTGCCAGCTCTGCCCAGTGTTTTTACACGGGTTTTGGAGATTGAACTCAGGTCCTCATGCTTGCAGAGCAGACACTTTACCATTTGAGCCATCTCTCCAGCTCCCCAAGGGAGATTAATCACTCACGCACACCCTGTTCTTTATACATATATATACTTGTCCATTTTTAAAAATATTTTATTTATTTTCATTTCATGCCTGTATATATGGAGGGCACTACATGCATGCAATACCCAAGAAGCCAAGAGAGGACACTGGATTCCCTGACTGGAGTTAAGGATGGGTGTCAGCTGCCATGTAGGTGTTGAGAACTGAACCTGGGTCCTCTGGAAGAGCTTCCAGTGCTCTTAACCGCTGAGCCATGTCTCCATACTTGTCTATTTTTGAGCGTATATCTTTAGTATAAATTCCCAGAAGCAGAATTATTGAATCAAAAATAATGAGTATTTTGTGTCTTGGTATAGAAGTCTTTCCATAAACATTACACCAAGGTACAAGTTGAAGCTTAGCCTTTCCCCCACAATTTATCAACAGCAAATCTTTTCTAATTTTTTGCATATTAGCCAGTTTAATGGAAGAACGTGAACCTCATTCTTTCCTCACTTGCATCTCTGACCGCAGGCAGCACGAGCATTCCTTAGGTCTTTGGGGAAGTGGATTTCTTTGTATCCCCCATCCTTTATAAAGCTGGACCACTTGATCATTTGAGTGAGCTGTCTATATATTAGGGATTTAACTCTGTGTCTTTGGATGGCATTTATTTGATTCTGAGATGCTGTCAATTGTAGGATGGTTTCTTAGTGGCCATCTGGGGATAAAATGAAAGGTTACAGCGAAGTATGCTTGTTTCCAAAGCATGCAGTAATGCACATTTCTCACACTATTCCTCAGCATTATAGTGACAATGGCACAGAAGCTTTATTTCTCCTTGATCTCTATAGATTCTTGCTGTCAGCAAACCACTGGGATAGCCTCTATGTTTCATAACTTGATCTCGTGGCCTGGACATTTTTAGAAGCGTTAGCTTTGACAGAATAATTTTAAAGTTTATCAAAAACTACCACAGTTTTGTTTACATATTGTATTTTGTTAACCTTGTAATTTCTTTTTCTTTCTCTCTCCAATGGATTTTATATAATTGGAAGTGAAATAGATTTCCCCCTTGCAAAGATGCCATAGCTAAATCACAATGACCTGATCAGAGCAGTTAAAAAACCAACAAGAATTCATGGACCAGGGCTGGAGCTCAGCGGCAGACAGCTTGCCCAGCATGCACACAAAGCCCTGGGTTTGATCCCCATTACCACAGAAAATCAAGGTCATTCTCAGCTTCATGTCAAGCTCAAGGTCAGACAGAGCTACATAAACTCTATTTTTAAAAAAAAAAACTCCTCTCATATCTTGTTAGAAACCTTTGATAAATGTGCGCCAGCTGAGTGACAGGCCTTCAGAAGACATGAATTGGTTATGGCAATCAGTCCTTGCTTTGAAACCTATACAATCAATTCCAAGGATCTGGCAGTTTCAACTGCCTTTAATTATCCATGTCTGTGTGCCTGAGACAAGCACGCAACTTTATATATACAAGTTTTCTTTTTATATTTTAATACAACCTTTAAAAAAGCAATGTAAGTAACAATTGATGATCCAAGTTTAAATCGCTCCAGCTGTATGGTGTTGCCAAGGCAAATGAACCATTTGTATGCATGTATGACCCAGCCATGCGAGCCTTATCAGTATTTAGTCCTCACATTCCTGGCTGAGCAGTCTGATTGCATTATATTTTCCTAAGATGTGTTTCAAATATTTTTTCTAATCACTTCTTTGTTCCCCAATCCCCCCCTCTCTCTCCTCCTCCTCCTCCTCCTCTTCCTCCTCCTCCTCCTCTTCTTCTTCTTCTTCTTTTCTTCTTCCTCCTTGCCTCCTTCCTCTTCCTCCTCTTCCTCTTCCTCCTCCTCCTTCTTCTCCATTTTATAAAAGGTAGAGTCTTTCACTGGCATACAACTTGTTGATTAGACTAGGCTGGCTAGCCTCGGGGATTTGCCTGTCTCATCTCCCAAGCACTGGGATTACATGTATGCAATACCATGCCCAACTTTTTTCTTTTCTTTTTCGTCTTTTTGAGACAGGGTCTCCCTGTACCCCTAGCTGGCCTGACTCTCGCTATATAGACCACACTCATTGGCCTTGATATCACAGAGAGATCAGCCTGCCTCTGCCTTCCAAGTACTGGGACTAAAGGTGTGCATGTGGGTCCTGAGGATGGAACTCAGGTCATGCTTGTTCAGCAAGCACTTTTCCAACTGGACCGTCTCACCAACCTTCAAGTGATGTTACTCGAAGTCTGGACAGGAGTTTTCACATTGGATCTAATGTTTATATAGGAATAAGAGCAGAATAACAAGCGTAGCCAAGGAAATCTGGAGAATGAGCGTTGTTGGGGGAATTGAACGACCACAAATAGAGGCAGGCTGGCACGGGAGAGAGGGGCAGACTAACGAGATAAAAGAGAAAGGCCCAAATAAATCAAAGATGCTTGCTATGTGATGGAGTTAGCATTACAAGTCTGAGGAAAAGATGAGCAGTCAAATAAAGCATCACGAGACCGTTCCTATATACTACATGCATGGGAAAACAGCAAAATTGAATTCCTGCCCTTCATCACACACACACACACACCACCTCCCCACCTCCACCACCACCACAACCATCACAACAACCACCACCACCAATTCCTGGTGAATCAGGGACATAAGTGTAATGAAGAATTTTTGTAGCTTTTACAGAAGACTACAGGCAGGATTTTTTTTTGGAGTAGGGAAGGATTTCTTAAATGAAAACTAAAAATTCCAAACCACAAAGGAAAATATTCTAATATCAATTGTATTAAACTAACTTTGCTTATCAAAGGACATCTAAAGGAAGTGATAGGGGCAGCTACAAGCCTAGAGAAGACATTGCAGCACACTAACCAACAAACATGTGGATCCATTATCTATAAAGAACTTCATGAGTCCTTGTTTAAAAAGTGAATCAAATGAGAAGGAAAGAAAAATGACTCACGGGGAAAGACCCTCGAATGGCAAACATGGCCACCGGGAGATCGTTTGATTGGGGAAGGTGTAGGTCCACTGCTCTGCTCCTCAGCTGGTAGAGGGCTTACCTAGCATGTAAAAAGTCCTGTGTCTGATCTCCAGCTCTGCATAAACTGGGTGTGGTGGCAAACCATCCCAGTACTACGGAGGCAGAGGCAGGAGGACCAAGAGTTCAAGGTCATCCTCAAGTACATAGCTAGTTCAAGGCCAGCCTGAGCTATATGAGACTTCCCCTTCCCCCACAAAATGGAATTCTGCTCTTCTGCCAAAAGAAATATAAGTAGTTCTGTGTAGTTTAGAGGGCCAAAGGATCATATCTAGTAAGCTTTATGTATCTTAAGACCCAGCAAAACTCAGCAAGAGGGCATGTAACAAAATTGCTTAAAAGATCATTGTTTACAACAGGAAGAAACTAGACACAACTTCAATGTCTATCAATGGAAAAAATGGAAAAATTCCAGAATATATTTAAAAGGATTCCTGTAAATTTATCTAATAACTACAATAATTGCATAAATTCAATGTCAAACAAATGACCAAAAACTATGTGTTATCTCTGTCTTTTCTTAAGTTTAGGTGGTTAAGGGTACCATAATATACAGTTCAGTTATAAAAAGATGTTCAGGGGCCTGGGGGTCTCGGCTCAGTTCATAAAGTGTTTCCTGCACAAACACGAGGACCTGAGTTTGGATCCTCAGCACCCGCAGAAAAGCTGCATACAGTAGCACAGCCTATAACCCACAGAGGCAAGAGGACTCCTGGGGCTCACGGGTCACCCAGTCTAGCCCGTCGGAGAGCTCCAGGGTCAGTGAGAGACTCTGTCTCAAAAAATAAGTACATTGGAGGAGGAGGGTCTCATGAGGCCCTACCCCCGGCTGAGGAGCTATTGGCAATTAGCGGTGGCTGGAGGAAGAGGGGTCATTTTCTTCAGTGTAACCTGTGCATTACCCATCCCCCAGTAAAGAGCTCCCACCCACGCCCACACAAGCAGTACCGACTAAACTCACAAACAATAAAATCTTTTTAGAGTTTTTTTATAGAATTTGTTTTGGGGTGAGGGGTTTTGAGATAGGATCTCACTGTGTAGCCCTGGCCAGCCTGGAATTCCCTTTGTTGACTAGGCTGGCCTCAAACTCACAGAGATCCACTTGCCTGTGCTGCCCAAGTACTGGAATTAAAGGCATGTGCCACCAATCTCACCTTTGAAAGATTTGGGGCATTTTTAGTTCTAGGTCTCCACAGCTGGCCTAGAACTCACTATATAGACATGGAAAAAATATTAAAGAGTTTCTGGAGATAGTTGGCATGCCTGTAATTCCAGCACTTAGGAGGCTGAAGCAGGATGAACAGCTCAAGGTGAGCCTGGACTACACAGGGAGACCCTGTCTCCAGTGAAACAAAGAATAGGGGCTGGAGAGATGGCTCAGTGGTGAAGAGCATTGACTGCTCTTGTAGAGGACCCAGGTTCAGTTCCCAGCACACACATGGTAGCTAACAGTTATCTGTAACTCCAGTTCCAGGGAATCCAGTGTCCTCTTCTAGCCTCCTCAGACACCAAGCACACACATAGTGCACATACATGTATGCAGGCAAAACACTCATCCACCTAAAGTTTGAAAACAAACAAATAATAAGGTAATAATAATGAAGAGAAAGAAATGTTCAAGAATGAAAAGCACCAAATGTGGGGGATTTCTTTCCCTAAAGAGATAAGGAGAAAGAAGAAACTGGTTACAGAGGGAATTCCACCTGTTTGGTGTATTGGTGATGTTTCATTCTAACATTGAGCAGTTTATTCAATTTTTCTCTAAAATCCAATTGCAGTGCTTAAAAGAACAGGAACACACTGCAAACTCTCAGCACTCACCCCACACACACATAATAAAAGTGGAACCCAGGGCTGGAGAGGTGGCTCAGTGGGTAAGAACAACTGCTGTGCAAGCATGAGGACCTGAGTTCGAATCCTAGCACTCACATAAAAGACTGAGCATGTCTGCACAAGCCTGTAATGCCAACATTGTAGGTTGAGGCAAGTGGATTCTGAAAGCTCACTAGTCAGCCAGCCTAGCCAAAATGATGGGCTTCAGATTCAGTAAGAGACCCTGTCTCAAGGCGGTAGAACAATAGAGGGAGACATTCAGTGTTCTGGTCTCTGTATCACACATACACAAGTACACAGAGTAGATAAATAGATAGATAGATAGATAGATAGATAGATAGATAGATAGATAGATAGATTATAGATAGATAGATGATTAATAGATGATAGATGATATCTAGATAGCTATTAGATAGATCATAGATAGATGATAGATGACTGATAAATAGATGGTTGGTGATAGATAGATAGATAGATAGATAGATAGATAGATAGATAGATGATTGACATATGGATGATAGAAGATAGATGATAGATGGCTGATAAACAGATGATTAAAAGGTAGATAGATGATAGATAAATGATTACATATAGATCATAGATAGATGATTGACATATGGATAATAGAAGACAGACAGAGTGATAGTTAGGCAAACAGGCAAATCAGTAAAGAAAGGCAGGACTCGGATGAGAAGTGGCATCCCCACATCCCCACCCTTTCTCTTCCTGCTGGCCCCGTGCCTCTTGGGCTCAGGCGCCTCTTCTGCTCTCTCCCACTGCAGATGAAAACTGCAAGGACAGGTACTACAACTGCAACGTGGTGGTCCAGGCGCGCCTCTGTGTCTACAACTACTACAAGACCGCCTGCTGTGCCTCTTGCACCCGTGTGGCCAACAGGCACACGGGCTTCCTGGGGAGTAGATAATGCTCCTGCCTCCGTCAGTAGGACGGCACTAGCAGCCTGCCCTCCCAGGGCTGCAGTGTGCCCGGCTGGCTGGCTGCTCCACCATGGACTCCTGAGCCAGGGTACCGCCAGCCCACTTAGTCACCGCCTTGCCTTTATAAAGCATACCACATGGTACCCAGGACATTAGAATGCCGTGGCTGGTCCTTAAAGCATTGCTCTGTACTGTTGACCTTTCTGGGACCTGGCACCTGCTAATGATACCGAAAAGCAAGTGATGGACTGTGTGTGGCTCTCAGCCCCATTGGCTCTGCTGTTTTCCTGGGCAGCAGATGAAACACTGACCAAGCACAGCCTCCTCGCTGGTGCTATTGGTTGGTCTAAAGTTAGCATTCCTTGGAAAGTCAGAGGGGGCAGTACCCTCTCCCACAGCCCCACCAAGCCTTGCTGAGACCTGTGCACCCCTCTGTTACCTCAGCCCAGCTGTGACTGTTGACATTCCTAAAGACAATAATAGACCGCTTCCTTGTTAGGACAGAAGTATCTCACAATAGTAGAGTGCTTTATTGTTTAGCAGGTGTGTTCACAGATACTAGCTCACTAGCGGCCATAGCATCCCAGGATGGGAGGCAGGGGGTAAGTGCCCCCACCTGACTGGCGAGGAAACTGAGGCTCAACTCAGGTAACTGACCTTCCATTTGGTGGCAGAGGTGACACCCATGGCACTTCCACCAAAGACCAGACTGAGGCCTGTCCAGAGAGGATGAAGGGACTTCATTTCTGACAGGAGGCTGAGAAGTCTCACATTCCATGAACAGAGCCCAGGCTGTTGATTTCCTCCTTTTGTCCCCCAAAGTGCTGCCTCATCAGAAGCGCTTAGTTCTTTCAAGATGTCTGTTCCCGAGCTCCCCATCCCTCAGCTACAGATCCTGCTAACAGCCTGCTATAGGTTTTGCTAAATTCCATCCTCGACAGAATGGTGCCGGGGAACAAGAATGCCACAGAGAAGGCCTGGGGCAGTTGCTGGGAATTCTACCTTCATTCCCATGCCTGCGCCTCTCAGCAAACTGCTGCCCACAGCCTGCCACCCACACTCTGCCGTCTCACCTATCAGGTCTCACTGGAAAGCCTAGCCAACTGGTTCCAGCAAAGTCCCCACGTCGCAGTAGAAAGAGTCATGTCGGTCTTACAGGTTAATTAAAGGGTTTCTCTCTGGAGGCTTCCCTTCCCCATGACTCACAGCTCTTACCTCCCACCAAACTTGACCATAAGATCAATTTTAGTGCAGCCGGTCTGGGAGAAGGAGCCATGGGGCTCTCCCCATCTTCCCTGACTTGCTTTGTCCAACTATCCATCCCAGAGGCTCTGGGCCTGAAAGGACCTGCAGCACATATTAAAAGGTTAACCGTCCGAAAAGAAAAACAGTTACGAGGAATATTCCTATCCATACAAATTGTGAACTTACCAAAATCCTCTTATTTAGGGTGGTAGGCATGTTTCTCTTAGAGCAAGCAGGCATCCTGACAACAAGGTTTCTCTCTGGAACTCTCTTACCTTGAAGATGGTTCACAGCAATGGGGCAACATCACCTACCTGCTCTTAGACGCTCTATTGGGATTCCACTGACCTAGCCTTCTATTTGGCCTTCTGTGGGTGTCCTAACAGAGTCTACGCCTGGGAAGCCAGGCACCAAGCCAGCACCCCACCTCTCCTGCCGCTCTTGTAACAGGTAGACACCCCCTGGCATGGGGGTTTCTGTCCAGTCTCCTCTCTTGTCACACCTTCTGTTCTTCACAGGGAGTTTTTCCTTTACACAGCTACTCTCAGATCTCACTTTGAAGGACTCCTTGGACAGTATCTGCCTGCATCCGGGAAGGCATCCACAATTAGAGGTGGACTGAGAAGACAGCTGCCTTTAGCCAGAAGGAAGGAAAACATTGTAGCAACCAAGCCACCCAACACCACAGGGAGGTGTGTGCCATCCCTAAAAGGAATTCTTTGTCCAGTGCAAAATGAGCATTCCAGTCTTTCCAACCCAGAAATTCTCCTGTCTGGGATGAGTTGGTGATGGCTTTATCTCTCTGACCTGTGATACGGGATTGATGACGACTGTCTCTCTGTGGTTCTGGGTGTCACCTATCAAGTTTTAGGGAGGACAGTGAGAATGGAACTGGAATAAATGGATCAGGCCCAAATCTTCAAGAAGGAAAAACACTTCACATGAGGGTCGGTGGATTCTTTGAGCTGTTCTTGGAAAGTTACAGATTTCTAGAATGGGGCCAATTGACTTATTTGTCATAGAACTCCAATCTTGTAGATGTCCTAATGTCTTATTCCAGCACCTAAGGCCTTTCTTCCTAGTACAGCATGTGCAGGGGGATCTGGGGTCTCCAATGATGGATCACCCTGTCCCATCTGCCATCTCCTCCTCAGGCCTCTCCTCACTCCCTTCATTGTCTGTGATATGGAACTGGAGTTTATATTTTAACACTGTGTCTGCCCCTGAGTCCCAGACTGCCTCCTCCCCAGCTAGGAATGACAAACTGGGTAAATTAAAGCTACTGTTTGCTTTTCTCACGAAAATCAAGAAATCCCCAAATATGAACAGTTTGCTTTTTCTCTTTCACTCTTTGGAAATAGAAATGCTTCTTGCAATGTCTGCAGAGCCCATTTAAGCGCCCCTTCACGCTGCAGTCTTGTTAACCACTAGAGGGAGCCGCTCCCTTCGTGTAAACCTGACAGCATCTGATGCCCCTCCGGCTGCGGGGAAACCATGAGAGCTTTACTGGCCTGGCCCTCGGGGAGGTTCGGTGACACCTGAACGATTGCAACAGCCCCTGGCTGGGCCTTCAAGTTACTTGACTGGCCCAGTGGGGTTGTGCTTGCTTTTTCCTCATGGCCTTTAGCATGCATTGTCCGTGCATTACAAGGTTCACGTTCAGCACTCTCTTTTACAGGCAGCTTTATAAAAGGATGAAAAATGGGATACGCTAGCTTGATGTATTGTACTGCAGAGAAAAGTCCGGTTATTACTGGTACCCGTCCAAGCTAGTATCCTTATCTCATTAAGTCAACCATCTTAGAGTTGGCACATCGATTTTCTAATGTGGAAGAAAACATCAATCCCAGCAACAAAAAGAAACGCAGCTCGCACTGTGATGGTGAATGATCTCTGTCCGCTCCGCTGGAGGAGGTTGGTGTTTGATCCTTGCCACATAAAACATCTTCTGCAGAGCTTAGATGTTTAGAAAGTGCCTTACAAAGAAAATCTGTGTGTGACCTGAACTTGGTGAGCCAGTGACTTGGATAAGGGGGTCTGGATCTGAAAAGATATGCAAGACCAAGAGAGAGCCCAAATCTTTGGGGTAAAAATAATAATGATGATGATTGTGGTAAAAGTGAGGGAGGTGGAAGAGTCTGTGTCGGTTGAGTCAGAGTGAGTCCAGCAGGTGGAGTAGCGGTATCAAACTCCAAACCACTCCTGGGCTAGTGAGGTAGCTCAGCCAGTCAAGTGCTGAGGAACGAGTTCCATTCTCAGAAGCCACATACACAAAGCTGGGTGTGGTGCTGCATCTTATAATCCCAGTGCTTGGGAGGTAGAGACAGGGAGATCCCTGGGGCTCGCTGGCCAGACAGCCTAGCCCACATGACAAGTCCCAGACCAGCAAGAAACCCTTCTCTAAAAGCAAGATGGACCTGAAGAACCGATGAGATTGTGCCTCCACAGGCACACACGTGTGTGTGTGTGTGTGTGTGTGTGTGTGTGTGTGTCTGTGTGTGTGTAAACAACCCCACAAGCCACTTAGGCCACAAAAAACACATGGGTAAGAGCTAAGCTTCATGTGTCTGTTATGGCCCACTTTAGGAAGACTAATCATATTAATCACATCTAAGAGTCAGGTGGGAATGTCTGATCCTGATAAGGAGGGAGGGTTGTTAGAGACCATGTGGGATCTGATGCGTGCCACCTTCAGAAGAGGTACCAGGAGAGCCGTCTTTGGACCAGGAGGAAGACGCCTCAGTGAGACAGAGGCTAGCATTTACAGAAAAACAACCTTCTACAAGCTGATGCTTTCTGAAGGCACAGGAACTCCCAGGTTAATGGTGACTAACATCCCTAGGAGTGGCAGCTGAGGCCAACCAACCATACGTCAGGAGGGAAAGCAAGCCAGCGCTCTAGCTTGGTGGCACTTGTTCAAGCTCATCTGAAAGCCTAGGCTTTGTTGGTTCTATGAGTAGAAATGCTCTCAGTGGTTCTTCTGGTTAGGAACAGCGAGTGCCTGGCCCACGTTTGTCCCATTTCTAGCTTTTGCCACCATGTCAGACATTTGAACTCTGGTGCACCTGCCCCTGAACTGCATATGGCCTGATATCCCAGACACCAGCAACTTGACCCAAGCTGCTCCTATATGGCCCTGCTTCACGGAGGGCACAGGTACACGAGGACAGCTAACTGCCTGCCTGGGGTCACACACCTCTATGGAGGTGGCCTTGGCTAGTTTGGGCCACTTACCTACAATCTATTTTTCAAGAGCCTTTGTCTTCCCACTTCTTTGCTGACACAGTGATTCTCTCTACCCAAAACCATCCTCTTTATTGCCTATTCCTGATTCCACTGAGACTCCCATCATGCTATGGAAAAGTGACCACGAGAAGGCGGAAACTTCCAGCCATCTTTCTCAGCATCTTCCAGACGAGGAGCCCCTGGCCTCAGTGAGAGAAAAATCCATTCTATTACACAAACTAACTCCCACGTGCCTGGACCCCCCCAGCTCCCCACCACCCTTCTCACAGAAGGATATACTTTGTTATAACTTATTATTTTGTACTTTGTAAATATAAGATGTTTATAGGAAATATGTATTCTGAACTCTATCTGCAGAGTTCACAACACCAAAATAGTTCTATTATTTAGAGTATGTTCACTGTAAAGGGACCTAATAGGTATTTATTTACATACACCATCCACAAATGTATAAAATCATATGATCATACTAACCCAGTTCCCTGGAATGTTGCTTTGCCATAGTGTCTTATGCTAAGTCAGCCCTTACTGTTGTCTAGCACACTGACCACCCAAACTCCATGGGGTTTAAGATCTGACTCTGCTTTTTTTTTACCTGTTCGGGGGCTTTCTCCACCTGATATTGTGCCTGACCAAGATTACTACCTTCCTGTCTTAAATATTATATATTCTCATATAATCTGCTCTCTCCTCACAACCGAACACTTGGAGAAGGGCAAACGACATGTCCCGAGTCTTTCTCTTTCCGTCTCAAAGGTGGCCTGATGTTAGGTTCACCAGCTTAGTTGCTTGGGAAATCAGAGCTGCAGGTGAGGTGGGATGTGGGGTCTGGGAGAGGCTTGGGGGTATGTGGCATCATTCTCTGCTCTGATAACACCTCTGGGGTCTCTACTGGGGACTGCTGGGCTAGCGCCTCAAGGCTCAACTGGGAACTGCAGAGCCAGAAGCAGGAAGCCCAGAGCACACCATCAACTCTATGTCCCCTTTGCAATGTCCAATTATTAAGGAAAGAGATGGGGCATAGAAGGTGAATTATATGAGTAAATATGGCCTGTTGTCAGCAGAAATGACTATTTTTGTGTACGACTAATTTATTTTTATTGTAAAAATACAATAAACTGATTAAAAGATCCGCTTGGTTAAAGTATTTATGTTCTGGGACTGGAGAGATGGGTCTGCAGTTAAGAGCACTGGTTGCTCTTGCAAAGGACCTGAGTTCAGTTCCCAGCACCCACGTGGTGGCTAACAACCATCCCTAACTCCAATTCTAGGGAAGAGAATCCATTGCCTTCTTCTGACCTACGAGGGCATTGCATAACAATGCAGGTGCACTTACGTACATGCAGGCTATAGACTCATACACATAAAAATAATAAATAAAAAAATTTTAAGTATATATGGTCTCTCTTATTTATGGTTGTGTGAATTCCCAGGGAGATGAACAAACACCTGTTCATCCCAGTAAAGCACCAACAAGAGACCAAGGAAACAGTTCCACTCAGTCTATCCTGGTGAGCGAATGAGACTAACAGGGAACACGGACCACTTACAAGTAACTATACCAATGAAGAAAATGTCTCGTGTCCAGCTCCCTGGGAAGTGGGAAACTTCATGAGCACCTCCCCCTCAATGGCAGGATATTATTGGGCCCAATCTTGGGCAGGTGTCCATGGGTAATCACAGGCCCCGTGGGTCTAGTTTTCAGTTGGTCCTGCCACCCCAACAGTATCCACAGCCCAGGTCTGATAAGCCAGCTGACCCCTACGGAGCTCTATTCTTCCTTTTAGAGGGATTGTTGGAGTGACGTGTGCAGACCATTGCCGTGGAATGCTCCAGGCATAGTAGGCCCTGGGTGCTGTTTGGATAGCAGAGCCCATTGAAAGCATGATGCACAGCCTTGATAAAAGGAGCGTTGGTCTCCCAGCTTCTACAGGGCCTCATCAAACAAGAAGCTTAGAGTAAATGCTCAGGTGTGCGCACCACCTCCCAGGACTGCAAGTTTGCGCGTGCTCCTTTAAGCTTCCCTGCGTGCTTACAGCACAAAAGCCTGCGAGGGGCTGGCTGGTTCTGGCTCTCCTTTGAATGAAACTCCAACTCCTTGAGCTGATTTCACCTTGGTCTCTAGTTCAACAAGATGTTTGATAAAACCTTCAAGCTACCTTGATGCAGAAAAAAAGCCAAGTGACTGAGATCAGCATGCTGGCTGACAGTCATCTGTGACCAGAGTCTTCAGTGAGAGCCTCGAGCTCTGTTGCTGACTGCGCAGTGTTTCATCAGTAACCCTTACAAACATTTTGCCTAAGATTCTGTCTCCGGTCCCTCCCACTCACCCCCCCCCCATTTGGAAAACAACCATGTATTCTCTTTCATTGTGGTAAAATTCAGTTAACAAAATTCATCACTATAATCATTTCAAATGCGACAATGAGGGCTGGAGAGAGGGCGCAGTGGCTAAGAGCACTGTGTTTGCAGAGGACCTGGGCTCAGTTCCCAGCACCCACATGGTGCCTAGCAACCACTTATAACTCCAGTTCCAGGAGATCCAGTGCCCTCTTCTGGCCTCTGCAGGCACTGCGTGCAGTTGGTGCACTCACATGCAAGCAAAACATTCACACACATTTTAAAATATATAAATAATAAAATGGACAGCAAATAATAAAATGATATTCACTGTCTCTGCATTCTTTGCCCACAAGCTCTATTAGTCACTGCCCAAGTCAGGAATTTCTGTCAGATAACATGCAACACTGACACCATTTTTTATTTTGTTTTATTTCGCAATGCTGGTGATCAAACCCTGAGCCTTGTACACAGCCATTGCTCTACCACTGAGCTGCATCTCCACCCTGAATATTCACAGCAGACCTGTATGAAGTGAGAATCCTGACAGAGAGCTGTGGAATTCTACAGGCTCCCCTAGGGGCGGGCAAGGGGGGGTCTTCTGCCTCCATCTCGCCAGGACCTAAGCTTTGTTATAATGGTCCCAATGTGTTCCAGTCTCTTTCTGTTCATCAATTCCAGTCAATAAGCGTTGTTTACAAAGCCTTCAAATGCAGACTAAGGTGAAAGTGGGTACACCAAGCTTGAGCAAATAGTGGCAGGACAACCCCCACTTCCTGAGGGAAGAAATAAGCCCACTTTGTGCTGAGTGGCCCCAGCTGGGAATCCCCAGGCTCTAGTTCTAAGGACATAAGTCATAAAGGTTTATGGACCAGGAAGGAGCTCAGAGGATGGTGACCAAGACAAAGAGGGTCCTGGCAGGGAGACTGTCTTTAACCTTCAGACATTTCAGGGCCTGTTTACAGACCAATGCCAAGAACCTATATAGATAGTTCCAGCATAGCAGGTCATAGAAGTGACAGAGAGACAGACATGATTCAAAATAAGATGCTCTGCCCTGAGGAGATGGCTCAGTCAGAAAAGTACTTGCCACACAAGTCTGAGAGCCTGAGTTCAGTGCCCAGGGCCCCCATAAAAATGTCAGGGATGGCGGAGCATCCGAGTCACCTGGGTCCTAACTCTCAGTGCCTACTTGGGAGGTAATCACTGGAAGATTCAGGCGGTGTGGAGTGGGGCCTAATTCCTTGAAAGTTCACAGGTGTTGCTGTGGTTGCCAGACCCAAGGACCACACTTAAAAAGTGAGGTACGCCAGGGATGGTGGTGCGTGCTTTAATCCTAGCACTCAGGAAACAGAGGCAGGTGGATTTCTGTGAGTTCAAGGTCAGCCTGGTCTACATAGGGAGTTCCAGACCAGCTGGAGCTACAGGGAGACCCTGTCTCAAAAGAAAAAAAAAAAAAAAAGACCAAAAAAAGTGAGGTTGCCTAACTTTTAGGAGTGCAGTAACTTTTCCTGGATTTTCTGGAAAGATGAGTGTGCTGGATAGCTTTAGTTGTCAACTTGACACACCTGGGTTGAGGGAGCCTCAACTGGGTAACTGCCTCCATTGGACTGGCCTGTGGCCATGTCTGCGGAGTAGTTTCTTGATTGCTGAGTCACGTGGGAGGGCCCAGCCCACTGTGGACGGCACCACCCCATCCCAGGGCAGGTTGTTCTGTATTGTATAATTAAGCAGGTTGAGCATGAGCCAGGGGAGCAAGCCAGTAAGCAGCGTTCCTCCATGGCCTGTGCTTCAGCTCCTGCCTCCAGGTTCCTGCCCTGAGTTCCTACCTTGGGCTCCCTCAGTGATGAACTGTGACTGGGAGATATAAGATAAAATAAGCGGTTTCTTCTCCAAGTTGCTTTTGGTTCAGGTGTTTTGTCACAGCAATCGAAAACAAACTAGAAAAATAAGCAAGTGGCATCTGAGGCTCCTTACAAAATCTTCTGTTTTATAGATCTAAAGTATTTTTAAAGCCCTTTTTATATTCTTATTTACTTATATGTGTATTAGTGTTTTGGCTGCATGTTGTAAGTGCATCTGAGCATGCCATGCATGTGGAAGTCAGAAGAGGGCATCAGATCCCCTCGAGCTGGAGTTATGGATGTTGTTAGCAGTCATGTGGGTGCTGGTACTGAACCCAGGTCTTCGGCAAGAGCATCCAGCACTCTTAATCACTGGGCCATTTTTCCAGCCCCTAAAGTGTTTGTTTTTGTGGTGCTGGGGATCAAATCCAGCACCTTCAGCATGTTAAGTGCTCTACAACTAAGCTATAGCCACAGTCCTAAAACCTGCATAATAGGACTCAGTTGACCAGTTTACCTCTTACTCGACGAAATCCTCGTCAGCTTTTGTGCTCATATGTCACATGTGGCTTAACTTTGTTAGCCAGATAATCTGTGTATTATGTAGGCCTGCATTGATTTAGGGAGTTTTAAAGTCTGCAGGGGGATAGTTGCTGGCATTGATTCAATAAGTCAACCATTGAAGGGTCCGCTTCTCTGCCATTCTCTAGGCCTCCTCTCATGATTCTATGACAGATTCACATCCAACTTCAGGGAAGAATACAGGAAGAGAGATTCTGTCTGTGTTTGCTTGCACATTCACAGGGCCCCATCTTATATGCAGCAAACCTCCACTTAGGTCTTATCACCCATGGGTTTTGTGACCATTCCTACTTGCTAAGGGCCAGGTTGTGCTTCCCAGTTCCGTTGCTTTCATTCTTTTCCAACCTCCAAGTGTGATGCAGTGAAGACTCCTCACCAGGAGTCTTCAGAATTCCATCAGAGCTCTGAATTCAGAATACCGCAGAATTCCCTCTGCATATGGGCAGACCCTCATGGATGGTAAGTTGTCCCAGTTTAACCTAGCAATTTCTGAGTCTGAATTCAGTAAGTGTCCTTCCTGCTCCTTGTTCCCCAAGTCCTAGTCAATGATCCTCAAGGCAATTACCTCTAGAAGGTAGAAAAACCAAAATCTGTCTCTGACCTTGTTGACAAGTCATCTCAACTCTTGTAGCAACACAGGAAATCCTGTTTTGTTTTGTTTTAAGAAAACACCATGTATTTGATGCCAACATGCGATTCAATAGTTCAGTTCAACAAATACAAATCCCTTCCATTCAACAGCCCCCTTCTGGATGCTCATGACACAGATGAGCCAGTGTATCAGAATAAAGTGTGAAGGTGTTCATAAGGGATGGAGACTTCATCTCAGGGTGAGTCTCTGTCAAGCTCCCCTCCAGTGCTTAGGTAGAGAACATAAAACTGTATGAAACACTGGGAACTTTGCCAGGATTTATCACTAATAGTTTAAATCTTCTGCCTGGAGTTTTAACTTAGGTATATAAGAAGTTTCAAATTTCAGCAAACGTGTTCAAATTCAGAAATGAGCCTGTGGAATTCAAGTATTTGTTGTGGGATAATGCTGCCAGCTTGCGGCATTTGTGGGTTATTGCAAGTTGGTCAAACTGCATAATGCAATTTTGGGTAATCCTAAATTACTCCTGGGAGATGATTCTGAGGGGCCTGGTTCTCTGGCTTCAGTACTCTGCCATCTTCCAGGTAAGTTTACTAGCTCCACTATTTACTCATTGTAATGGTCCAGAGAGGTTGAGAGACCTCTAACCTCAGCCTCTAACCTCTAACCTGAGCCTCCTGCAGTTCTCGGTTCCTTTTTTAGGAAGAGGAAGCCTTTCCTCAGTTAAAATCTCAAGTGTTAAAAAAAGCAAATAAATGAATAAATAATAAATAATAAATAAATAAATAAATAAATGACAGAGGCCGGGGCTGTAGCTCAGTTGGTAGAGTGCCTGCCTACCATGCATGAAGCCCTGAGTTCCATCCCCAGGGCCACAAAAACCGGATGTAACACACACCTGAAATCCCAGAACTTGGGTGTGGTGAAGGCAGGACGATCAGAACTGCAAGGTCATCCTTGGCTACATAGGGATTTTTGAGGCCAGCGGGGGCTACATGAGACCCTGCCTCAATACACACCACACACACACAGAATCAGTCAATCAATCAGTCGCACTATCATCAACATCTGTGCTCAAAAGAGCAACATCTCTCCCAGGGATCTCTAAACTGTTTTCCTTTTCAAGTAAATATGTCACCTGATTAGGGCAAAGTGGACAGTGATGGGATGTGAGCAGAAGCCCACAGCGCAGGCGCCCTCCGCACCATCACACAGCAGGAGGATTCTGACGTCTGGGTACTCCAGGAAGCGGTTCACTGACCAGGACCAAGAGTAAGTGTTCATTCGCTTAGTCACTCAACAGCCATCATTCCGCTTCTATGAGCCAAACCTTCAACGTGGCAGACAGCACCTCTGGCCTATAAAGCTAGCCATCTCCTTGGAGGACACAGGCAAGAATTACAAAGGATCACGTGAACGAGAGAGTCAGATGATAACCGGGACTTGGGCGGCAGTGATGCAGAATCAAACATTGAGGAGACATATTAGACCCAGTGGAAGTTTGAGGAGTGGGTTGGGGGAGGGGGAGGGCCCCAGGCCTCTGATGTCAAATGTAGACAAGGGACGGAGGCCCTCGGCCCGGGCTTGCCAGCGCGCGGCAGTTTGCTCTCCTTCCAGGAGGGGGCGCTAACGCGCCGACTCGCCAACCCCAGCCATAACTAGGAGTCAACAGCGATGCAACCTCCAGCTTCACCTCGCTCAGAACCACACTGGAAACGGTAGGTGAGGACACATTTAAGGAGTGGGTGGTGGAAGGGGGAAAAGAAAGGATTTAGAGTACACAAGATACAAATTCAACAGCCACATCGATCATGCATATGTTTTACATTAACATTTTACTACATAAAATTTCAATCACAAAATTGGAGAAAATAGACCAGCAAGACTTGTGTGCCCAAGGGGTTTAATTGTTGGTTCAGCCACTCCTTGTGTTGGTTTTGGCTGTGCTCAGGACTGAACCCAAAGTCTGAGATACTAGGCAAGTACTGCACCATTAGCCCCCAGCCCTTATTAATTGAGTTCTTAAAAAGAAAAAATGGCGAGTGGGGCTCAGCAGGTGAAAGTGCCCGCCATTAAGCCTGATGACCTGAGTTCAAACCCCAGAACCCACGTGGTGGAAGGTGAAAACACTCCTGCAAGTTGTCCTCTGACCTACACACCCACACCATGGCAGGTGCACCCACATACATCTTAAACACAAAAATATTTTTTTTTAGTTTGGCAAATCACTGCTGATTTAGCATCACTTTAGTTTGAATCACTTCTGTAAATAGTGTAGAATCTGTCAGTAACAGGCATGGGTTCTGTTTTACTAACCGTAACAATGCCACTGTCATAGCAAACTAAATTAACAGTTCCTTACATGTTTTAATTGTATTTGTTTTAAATGTTTTATTTTCAAAAGAATTGCAAGCTTCTAAAAAGGATACTTTTTTAAATGTTTTATGCAAGCATCTCACCTTAGAATAAAATAGATCACAGATTGAATAAATTAGAAGTTACCTTTGAAAATAGACAATAGACCATTTCAATGGCCTGAAGAAATATTAATGATGAGTAAAATAATAACATTAATGTTAAATACTATATTACATGTACTAATAAATTTAAATATATTTAATATTAACCAGAATGCCTCTTGACTTAGAACTAGTTTTGTTTTCGCATACAAGTGCCATAGTAATAGTTTGGAATTTGCTATCTCATCTTAGTGTTTTCCTATATGGAATGCTTTTCAATAGCATCTTAGAAATGTAGCAACATTGGCCTGTGGATGTAGCTCAGGATAGAACATTTGCCTAGCATGCCTGAGGCCATGGGTTCAACCCTCAGTATCACAAAAGAAATCAAGGTAGAGGGAGGGGAGAAAAGTGACATAATTTAGTAAATGAAAAAAAGATTGAGTTGTTTCAGTCCTTGGTAATGAAAAGCAACATTTTGATATATCTTGATTCATCTGTATAAGAAATTCTGTTAGAGAACACTAAAATCAAAATGCAAGGCCATTTCCTGGACAAGTGTACTGTGTCCAGGGATCCAGGAGTCCTTCTCAGCCAGATGTGAGTTGGGGCCAGAGGGCAGCCCAGGCTGAAAGGGTGGGCCACAACCATTCTTATCTGGGACCCTTCTGCACCTTCTGTCTCAGGGACAATGGCTTTGAGCCGTGTGTTTCCTAAAATATCTTTCTAAAGAACTTCATCTCCGTGCAAAAGTACTAGATATATGTACCTCAGTTTGGCTTTTATAAGATTTACATTTATGTGTGTGTTTTACCTGCATGTATGTAAATGTACATGTGCATATGGAATGCCGAAAGATGGTGTTGGATTGCCTGGAACTGGAGTTACAGAGGTTGTTAGCTCTCATTGTGGATGCTAGGAACCGAACCCAAGTCCTCTGTAAGAGCAGCCAGGGCTCTGGACTGCTGAGCTATCTCTCTAGGCCCCAGTTTGGCATTTTGAATGTTACACATTACAAATATGTACACATTACAAATATGTAAATGTAGCTAAGAAAGAATGTCAGAAAACACAGCTTGTTTCAGTATCAAAAGTCACGGGAAATGACACCATGTGATCCAGCAGAAGGCTTCTCCTTCGAACAGCTCCACCGGGGATTTCTAATCCTTGCAGCTGTCAGGACACAGTGGCATCCCATGCCAACATAGCATATGTCAGTCCTCTGAGGTCCTGTGACCTATCCTTACCCCATGTGTGCATTCACACACACCACACGTGTGCATACACAGCCTTGGCATTCCACTCAACAGTTCCAGAATCAGTCTATCAAAAGTCATATGGGAAACAGGCAAGTTTCCTACAACAAGCTCCCTTCCTTTTCTGTTTCATAGAATCTACAAAAGTGACTTTCCACATTTATCTCATATTTATCTATTATTTTGTATGCTAACTTCAAGAAAAAAAGGGGGGGGGGGCAAATCAAGGCAGCAAGATGACTCATTAGGTAAAGGAGCTTGCTGTCAAACCTGACAATTTGAGTTCAATCCCCAGATCACACATGGTGGGAGGCCAAACTAACTCCTAAAAGTTGTCCTCTGACCTCCACATATACACCACATCAGGTGCACACACACACCCAAAATAAATAAATATTTCAAAAATTAGAGGCAAATCTATATGTGCATGTGCACACGAACATGTATGTATAGGTATACATATATGTACATATGTGTGTGCACATGCAAGCACATATGTATGTGCTTAAAGGCAAATCCCCAAAACAGATGGTTCCTGTAATTATTATTCATATTTCAAATTATTCCGTTTCTTAAAAACATGAGAAATACTTTACCTTGATTATATTACTTGGCCATTATTGAATACTGAAACAGTTCAGAAAACTATAAAAAGAAAAATGAGATAGTAAAATTTTCCTTTAGAGAAAACGCTGCTGAGGCATCAAGCCTCCTTCCAGAGCTGCTCACCTTCATCTGTGTGAGCCCTGCACGTCTGAAGGCCTGGGCCTCTCAACAGAGATCGCAGAACACCCTTCCTACTTGTGGTGAACTGTGTGTCACAGGAAACAGGGGATGGTGTGACTGGAGTCATGTATAGAACATCATCCTTTTCAGTCAAGGGTGATTTTGCCCCCGAGGGGACACTTGATAATGAATCTCTGGAGACATTCTGGTTGTCACACCTGAGTAGAGCCCAGAACTGTTGCTAAACAGCCCACAATGTATGGGACATTCCCACATCCAAGAATTAAATAGTGCCAAACATCAAAACTGCTAAAACCCTGCCTTAAGCTGACTCACTTCTAGGAAACCATAGAGCTAGGAGGCTCCATCAGCTACTGAGACTGGTGTGGCTGTACCTGTTGCTACAGGTTAATGGGGCACGGTGGTACACAGCTGTAATTCTAGCACTTGGGAGGCCAGGGGCAAGGAGGATCATGAACCCAGCCTGGGTTGTAACAAGACCCTGTCTCAAAAAACAAAAGAAGTTTCTAAAGTACTTCTGTACTGGTTTTTAAATTGCTCCTTACTCTGCCCCAGACCCCCAGAGCCTCCCCATGGCCCAGTAAAGAAAGGGTTTGTAGCACATACAGCAGCTGGCTGGTTGGAGTTGGGTACAAGCCCCAGGGGGCCACTGTAGGCTGCAGCTGCTCCCTGAGCAGGCATTGGGTCTGACCAGCTGTAAATGGCTTAATGAGAGAGAGCAAAGTAAAGCTTAGATACCCTCCATGTGGTCCCCCCAGTCATCTTGGGTGAAAAGAAGAAGGGACCCCCCCAAAATATGGAGCCCCATGAACCCTAGGTCTACTCAGGCCTTTTAAATGCCTCAAGCAGAAAGACTGCACTATTGAAGGGCTGGAACTTGGGCAGAGGCGCACCTGATATTTCTAAATGTTATCTTGAGAACAGAATAAAGAGCCTTTGTTGAAGAATTGCCAGTGTCTGCCTCTGTCAATTCTGACTCCTCCACTCCCGGCTCTAGAAAAAGAAGTCATTGATTCAGTTAGGCCAGGCCAAGGAGACCTACATCCCATGACCCAGAGGTAGAAACTCTGCCCTCTGCCATGGCTGGATGGGTTCCACGGTGGGGATGGAGCACTTACTATTCAGCCACTGTCTGCAGGTGGGTGTTTTACTAAAATTGCTGCAGGAACAGCCATGGAATTAAATCCCCAGGAGATTTCTGGTTGTCTAGGTTTGGGAAGTAGACTTGCTGGGCTCTGGCTCCTGAGAACCTGCACTTAACTCTAGCTCTGCTTCAGAGAGAGCGAGGACACCTGGGGCGGCTGGTCAGGGTATCCATCAACTCAGTTGGTATAATGTTTGCCTAGCATGCATGGCCCTGGTCTGGTGGACATGGCAGTGCCCCAGTATTCAGAAGGCAGAGGCAGAAGCTCAAGATGGACCCCACAGCAGCCGTGGCTGCCTGCCTTGAGCCTCCGCAAGACTGAGCCTATCTATAGCCAATCATGGAACAGATGGAACAGATGGAACAGATCTGGGAAGTGCTTCCAGAGCCCTACCCCCTCTGATGGGTGCTGGGGGAGGGGCAGTCGTTGTCTTTCGTTGTGCTCACCAGAGTCCAGTAGAGCCTTCAAACCCATTGTCATAAGTCGTTCTGAGTTAAACTCAGTGGATCTCAAACAAATCAACAAACAAATACATATGTGTGTGTGTGTGTGTGCGCGCGCGCGCGTGAGGGGGCGGGGGGAAAGGAACTTATAGGAAAGAGAAGGCGTAGTGGAGGCTGGAGGGGGGCTGGAGAGATAGCTGAGTGGTTAAGAACACTGGCTGCTCTTGCAGAGGATCTGGGTTCAATCCATAGCATCCACAAGGCATCTAACAACCATCCCTAACTCCAGTGCCAGGAAAATTCGAAGCCTCCATTAACTCCTGCTTACACAACACAGGTGCACTTACGTACATGCAGGCAATACACTCGTACACAAAAAAAACCAATAAAATATGTTTTTAAAATACCACACTCACAGACAGACACACACACAAACAGAGGTGGGAGGGAGATTGAGGGAATATAATAAAATGCATGTTATGTGTGTATGAACCTGTCAAAGAACAAACTCAAAAGTTTTAAAGGGGGGAGGGGCTGGAAAGCTGGTTCAGTTCTAAGCACTGGCTGCTCTTGCTGAGAGCCTGGGTTCAGTTCCCAGCACCCACAGGCTGGCAAACAACCTGTCACTCCAGTTTCAGGGGATCCAACACTCTTTTCTGGCCTCTGCTGGCATTGCACACACACAGTGAACTTACGTAGATGCAGGTAAAAACTCATTCACATTAAATAGAAATAAAAAACATAGTACAAGGTCATCCTCAGCTACATAGTGAGTTCAAGGTTAGTCTGGGATATGTGAGACACTGTCTAAATAAATAATCCCACCGACCTAACCTGTAGCCATCATTCTCAAAGATCCACACTTCCTCCCTCTGGCAGAACCTTGGCATGCCTTGCCTTAGGCCCTGGGAGCTACTGATGGGCGTACGATCTGCCCTAGACGGACTGAGACAAGGGATTTACAAGCCCAGGCCCTAAGAAAGAGGTCAGTTCTGCAGCCTGCACCAGACACACCACCCACCCCAGGCTTCTGGGGAGTCAGAGGACGTTGCTGACCTGTCCCTTAGGGGAATAATTGCATTAGTGGTAAGGTGGCCTCTGGTGGCATCGTCAGCAGTTTCAAGGCTTTGCGTCCAGTAATCCTTTGGTGTCTGCCCCCAGCAGCTGGTGGTCACAGACTAGGGGAGCCCCCAACCCTGGGCTCTGTTAACCCTGTCACAGTACTTCTCACCATTTTGTGATCCTTCTCCCAGCACAGGGCTCAGCTCTGGAGGGGCCTGATCTGCCAGAGAACGAGGGCCAGGCATTGTGAGAGGCTTGGCTGGCATCCAAATGGTGCACGGAGTCCACACAATAAAGTGAAAATAAACATGAGCACGGCAGATGACACAGACGGCAGCTGTTGTCTACATGGGTGGGTATTGGATTTTTTCTGCCGTTCTCGAATGTCAAGAAAATACAGACAAGTTTATAAACAGACTCCAGGTCCAATAAATGTCATCTGATCAGATGCTAAGCTAAACTCTAACCCCATTTCTGGAATCTTCCATCTGGACATGGGAGAAAAAGTAGATCTGGAGTGAACTTCAACACACAGGACATGGCCTGGCCCTGGAAAAGATCTAGAAGTGGAGAAAGAGGGGATGAGGGGACGCTGAGTGGGTCTAGAAGGAAGGGCAGGGACAGGGCAGGTGGAACAGGTACTCCTTCCCCACTCAACCTCTCTGCTTTGACTTCAGGGCTTTTCTCAGGCTCTGTCCAAAGCAGTGTCCTGTGAGGAGCAGCCACAGCTGTGCATCAGTCCTGGGGCCACCTTCTCCCGTTATCTGTAACCTTGAGGGCTCAGAGAAAACCCTACACCTGCCCAGAGTACATACCTATGAGGTCAAGTTTTCCTTGAGGGCCACAGGAGAACTTCCCTTTTCTTTAGCCCCTCCTCCACATTGTCTCCCTGCCCCCAAATAAGACCTTAGGCTACCTGGAGGGAAGAAAAACCTCCCTTTGGTTCCAGCCTCCCCCCTTCCTCCTCCCTCCTTCCATCCTGCTAACCCCTTAAACAATGGTTATCTCCCATCATTCCCCTAAGGACACATCCACCTGCTTTAGAGACAGACTGACGCTCACACAGCCGAGAAAATACAATTCCAGGTGCAGTACCTGCTTAAGCCTTCTGTTCCTTCAGCTGACCCCTCTATATAAAACAGCCCCTCTTCCTGGGCTCTAGCTGCCCCTCCCAGTCCAGGCTCCCCCAGGTCTCACTGGAGACTCTGGGGTAGATCAGCATTGACCCACACCCACCTCCAGCCTCACCCTCTCTCTCCCTGGCTCTTTCTCCTCTGTATTTCCCATTTAATGTTTTTTTTTAATTACTTTTATTTTTGTTTTATGTGTAAGAGTGTGTTGCCTGTAAGTGCACCCGTGCCATGCAATGCTCTTGGAGGTCAGAAGAGGGCATCAGATCCCCTGGAATTGGAGTCGCCGACAGTTGTTAGCCGCCTGTGGGTGCTAGAAATCAAACCCAGGTCCTCTGCGAGAGCAATCAGTGTTCTTGACTGCTGAGCCATCTCTCCAATCCAGTATCTCCCATTTTAAAGTGAATTCATCTCCTGAAATAATTTTCTCTAAATATCTCCCTTGATGGGGAGCAAAAAAGCTTTCCTTAAAGTGACTTTCCCTGAAACCCTCTCTGCTCAGTCTCTTTCTCAGCCCAGGCACTCTACTTCTGTTTCCTTAGCTGCCAGCCTGGCTCCTGCTTAGCTATTCAGCTGCTAAAGTCAAAGGGAGGTTCTGGGGGCCTCTCTCAGAGAGCCGTGTGTGGCCCAGTCTGAAGAGCAGGTGCAAGTTTCCAGTCTCCACCTCTTTTCTGCCCCATCGCTGTGTGGCCTGAGGCAACTTACCTCCCCCACCCTGAGCTCCTCTGATGGGGTCTCCTCAAGGTATTCCTTGAGGTTCACAGCCCAGCTCCTTTAAAGGGTCACGGTGAGGTGTGAAGCTGATACTTGGAGTATTTGTGTGAGAACTCTTCCGCCTGCTCGCCCATCCTCACTGTTGACGGCACAGCCAGCCAGCCTCGCTGAGCATTTGGCTGCTAAAACTCCATCTTTGATTCCTCCTCCACTTCGTCTCCCCTCCCCGTAGATCCTGAACTGCCCTTTGCATTGACTCTCCTCGGCTCTGTTGGAGACCCCCAGCTCAGCCCTGACCATTCTGACTCTGCACATGTTTCCAGTCCCCCGATCCTGGGACCCCACTTACATGTCTCTACAGGTCAATTGGGGATGGGAGGCAGGTGCTGGGGGGAGATCTAGGTTGGAGAGCTGAGGAGACAGACTCCGGTGAGACCCTGGCATGAAGCTGTCATGGAAGCCGTGAATGTCTGTGGGATTGCCCACAGGGAGGGTGGAAGGTTTTCTGGGGTGACCTATGGCACCACTGATATGCTCAGAATGCAGACCTGTGCTCTAGAAGAAACAAAGGAGGACATGCTCAGTCTGGTTTAAGGACAGTGTCCTGGCTTTGTTTGCTAGGAGCTTATGACAGGAGTGGGGACAGAGAAGAGGACGGGTGAGAGGCCTATAGCCTCGATCTTCTGAGGCTCCAGAAAGCGGATCACCCTGCAAAGCCTCTGAGCTGACTTTCTAAATCCCCAATAGTGCTTCCCTGTCACAGGGAGGGTTAACCCCACTTACACAGGGCCATGCCTCACCGTCTGTCCCCTTAACTCCATGATCCTTCCAGAAGCTTCCTGTTAGTTCCCCAGGTTCTAATGCTGGGCCAGCATTGCCCTATTCCACCCTGTGTAGATGGGACCCCCCCCACCCCACCACATGCCCACACCATTCCTTCAGTGATGGGCCTGGGGAGGAGGCCAGGAGGGGCAGAAAGCAGGCATGGGAAATGGTACTTACCGGGTGTTGCTCCAGTCTTCAGGATGAAAATGTGCTGTTTATTACCCTCTTCCTCAGCACAAGCGGGCATCACAACAAAGTCTCACTGTGTAGCCCAGCTGGCCTTGAACTCACAGAGATCTGCCTCTGCCTGCCCAGTGCTCCTATCGAATGTGTGCACCCCAACATAGCGAAAACATGTTTTGTGAATTGTTTAGTTGCATTTTTCCAGCTACAGTGTAAGACAGACCTTGTGTCATCCACACGGGAAACGGGTTCAGAGAAACTAAGTCACTTGCTGAGGGATGCACAGCCTGTAGCAGAGCAGTGATGTGAAGGTGGCTCTCCCCCTCTCTTTCTCTGGGAGAACCTGGTATCAGGAGGCCCAGACTCCCGCTTTGCTCTCTCTCTGAATTCAGAACCATGCTGTTTGGGCTGAGGAACCTGAGGGGAGCAGAGCACTCAAACTTACTAGGACTGAAGGGCAGGCCAAGAGAGGAAGCCGAGGGGTGAGGGAGCTCAGAGCCTGCTCCAGGCCGCTGTGTCTTCTCTCCATCCTGGCCTGCAGGCCTGGTACTCCAGGCGGGGAGAAAAATGCCTGCTGACTCCTCTTTTGCCTCTAGCTGCCACACACTCCACACCAGACTGGTCCACAGGCACCCGATGATTGTTGGCCATCCAAGGGGCAAGTTCTCAAATCATGACCCTCAAGCAGTCCTTTATCCAAGAGATCAGCGGGAGAACCACCATGATAGAGGTCAACTGCTCAGGACCCAAAGTGAACACCCACGTGCGGGGACCCAGACAGGTACAGTGCCACATCCACAGACATACTTACCTTCAGACACATACCCATTGCCACAAAAACATTGAAGTCTTTAGGGAAGTGGGATCCACACAATACAAGATTTGTCACTGAGAAAGCACAAAGTCCCAATCAGACCCTGCACCTCTGGGTGAGGGAGAGCTCAGTTCCTTGCAGTGTGTGTAGGGCAGCAAAGGAAGGACAGGACCTAACCCTGCTTAGCAGCCTGGGAGCTGGTGTGAAGACAGCTGGGCTGACTGGCTCCCGGGGGCACCTTGATATCGCTGCAGGTGTGGCCAGCTGATCCCCTGCGGAGACAGTAAAGATTAAGAGGATCATACACTGGGCCCAAAGGCTGTGCTGGGAGAAACCTGGAGCCAGAGCCAAAGCTGTTAGGAGCCTCTGAAAGGTGGGAAAGCTCTTGACTCAGAAGGGACCAGAGGCGAGGAGACAGAGAAGACACAAGCATATACAAACAGACAGAGGTAGAGACCAAGGCAAAGACTGGGCCCAGCTAGTGACCCAGCTGCCTAACAGCTCAGGCAGGTGACAAGCTGCCGTGGGACCTGCTATCCGTGATGAGCTCCACTGTGCCTGTAGCTGCGACGGCCTCCGGGAAGGAGTCTCCTGGCAGGTGGAGTCTGAGGGCGGATCCAACAGGTATGGTTTGCCTGGAGGTGAGGTCTTGGGCCCCTGCGGACAGAGAGCATGGGTCATAGGTTTTTCAGGGAGCCATGAGCGTCAAGGCTATGGGCAAGCATGAGGGAGTTCATTGGCACCCCCAGAATCCTAGAAGCTCAGACTCGGGGGTCAGGGGAGCAGGACTGAACCCTGGGGAAGGAAATGTACTCTTATTAAGGCAGCAAAGAGAGAGATTCCTTGTGATATGGAGACTGTTCTGATGGAAGCCTGACACCATCCACAGGGAAGGGATGCAGCTTGGGAAGTGGAGGCAACGTGGTGTCTTACTGGGAGTTGGCTGTGGAGGAGGGTATTGTGTGTCTAGGGGTGAGCTGCTCTTCCAGACTGGAGTGACATGGGCGCGTCTAGAGGAAGGTGGGAACCTTTGGACAGGGAAAGGGCTGAGTAGGGGAGGTGGTGTGCAGCAGCCTGAGTCCAGTTCCGCCCACCAGGCATGGGCCCCTCGCTCCAGTGCCGCGTGTGTGGGGACAGCAGCAGTGGGAAGCACTACGGCGTCTACGCCTGCAACGGCTGCAGCGGTTTCTTCAAGAGGAGCGTGAGGCGGAGGCTCATCTACAGGTGCGCCCGGTCCTGCCACTTGCCCCCGATATGCCTGGCAGGGGTGGAGGTTGTGCAGAAGGATGGAAGATGAGGCTAGGGCAAAGATATCCAAACCCAAAGCCTAGAGCCTGGGCATGACACTGACCCCTGGGAGCTCCCTGTTTCCTGCAGGTGTCAAGTGGGGGCAGGGACATGCCAAGTGGACAAGGCCCATCGCAACCAGTGCCAGGCCTGTCGGCTGAAGAAGTGCTTACAAGCGGGCATGAACCAAGATGGTGAGTGACGGGCAGTGAAGTGAGGAAGGAAGAAGACACCGGAGGGTCACTGTGGCGTGGGAACAGGGGTTCCTGAGCCTTTCTGCCTCCCCAGCTGTGCAGAATGAGCGCCAGCCTCGAAGCACAGCCCAGGTCCGTCTGGACAGCATGGAATCAGACAGTGAACCCCGCCCTGAGCCCCTAGTGGCCTCTCCTGCCCTGGCAGGGCCCAGCCCCCGGGGCCCCACACCAGCATCTGCAGCCAGAGCCCTGGGCCACCACTTTATGGCCAGTCTCATCACAGCTGAAACCTGTGCTAAGCTGGAGCCGGAGGATGGTAAGTGGGAGAGCAGAGGGCATTTATCTTCGAACCCACCTCACACTGAACAGGCACCGAGGTCACAACCTTCTCCTTCAACAGCTGAAGAGAATATTGATGTCACCAGCAATGACCCTGAGTTCCCCACACCGCCCTGCAGCCTGGACAGCATCCACGAGACATCGGCTCGCTTGCTCTTCATGGCCGTCAAATGGGCCAAAAACTTGCCTGTGTTCTCCAACCTGCCCTTCCGGGACCAGGTACGCCATACAGCCCACCTGCTGCGTCTGGGCCAGGAATGGTCAGCAGCCACAAGTCAGTCAGCCTGAGAACACATACAGCTCTGGGCTGGTAAGGGATGGAGGCACACACAGCTCAGCTAGTGACCGTGGGGTGCTCATCTCTGAGCTGGGCATGGTCAGAGCAGTGGCAGAGGAGGTGCACACATCTCTGGGGTAAGGATGCTGGCATAGAATCTTAAACTGAGCCTGGGGCTCCCTGGGTCTGCTTTCCCTGCCCAGACCCTCTGTTCTGCGTGGGACAGAGCAATCTGCATACCCTGAACAGCTGACTCTAAATCCCTTTGCAGCATGGGTGGTCATGACTACAGGCCTGAGTGTCAGCCCAACCTTTCCACAACTAGAAAGGTACTCTGGACTTCTGATAGGCAGACAGATCTCTCGATCATCCAGGAAGACAGTGACAAAGAAGCCGAGCCTTCAGCCATGGTGTGTTCAGAAGGAACAGCTCAGAAGAGTCAGCCAGTCTCTTGAACTCACTCAGCCTGACACTCCTGGGCACATCTTGAGGTTAATCAAGGTCTACAGGCTCTCTGCTCATCCTGAATGGCCTGATGCATCTCTGGATGGAATCCATGGCATAGCCGAGAACCTAGGTGGCTGAACCAGAGCCTGTGTAGGTAGAGGTCAGGAGAAAGGTCTAGACACCTCAGAGCAGCCCTTCTGTTCCTGGAGAAGGTGGAACTGGATCTGCTGTGACACGTGTGCCCTCTCTGAACACAGGTGATCTTGCTGGAAGAGGCTTGGAGCGAGCTCTTCCTCCTCGGAGCCATACAGTGGTCTCTGCCTCTGGACAGCTGCCCACTGCTGGCCCCACCCGAGGCCTCTGGCAGCTCTCAGAGTCGACTTACCCTGGCCAGTACAGAGATGCGCTTCCTGCAGGAAACCATCTCCCGGTTCCGAGCGCTGGCAGTGGACCCCACAGAGTTCGCCTGCATGAAGGCCCTGGTTCTCTTCAAACCAGGTACTGAGTCTTTGCCCAGGCCTTCCAGAGACATAGTGGGGAGTAAAGAATGGGATTTCTGGTGACTTCCTTCTGCCTGCCTCTCCATAAACCCACATGGATATACAGTCTTCTTTTGAGGGATGGGACAGAGAAAGATGTGGCCCGACACTCCATCCCTGGGGGCTGTCTGGAGTGAAGCAGACCCCTGGAAAAGAACTTACTGATACTGCTTGTCCCCCAGAGACACGTGGCCTGAAGGATCCTGAACATGTGGAGGCCTTGCAGGACCAGTCTCAAGTGATGCTCAGTCAGCACAGCAAGGCTCACCATCCCAGCCAGCCTGTGAGGTGACAAGATGACCAACCTGCTCATCTACCCTGCCTCTTCCCCGTGCCCATCTCTCCCTCATCATCTCTAGGCTCTCCTGCTTAGACAGGATGAGGGAGTCAGTCATCCAGCAACTATTCAACATCTCTTGTGGACCAGGTACCATTGTACCTAGCCTTAGGAGTGGGTCAAACACAAAGGGCTGCTCAACATAATGATTATAAGAAAGATAAGAATGCCCTAGTCAGGTATGGAGAGTGGACTATCTGAAGGGTTGAAAGATGCTAGGCAGCATTGAGAGAGGTGATTATTATTATTATTAAGTATTATTATTGAGAGAGGGTCTCAATATAGAGCCCAGGCTGACCTGAAACTCAGGATTCTCCTGTCTCTCCTTCCAGACACTAGGATGACAAATGTGCTCTCCTGTAATCGTGCCTAGCCTTTGACAGGCACCTTGTGTCTCCAGAGCAGGGCTAGATTTGGGAGGGAGGGTAGGGTCTAACAGATGAGAAAATCTTACCTATTAAGGTAGAGAGACCTTACATGATGCATTCTAGACAGGAGTCCAGTGTGGAAAGACAGGGCAGAAAAGCAGGACATGTAGCCAGTGGGGCTTTGAAACACCACATCTGACAAGGCAGAGGGGAGCCCTGCGGGTCTGTGGGAAGAAACTGTCAGGCACAGGACCAGACCTCATCCACACCGCTCTTGCAGTGCGAATCAGGTTGGGCAGAGCAGCTCCCAAAGTTCCCAGGAGATTCCATGAGGTCTTGATCTTGGGGAGTGAGACACAGACAACAAGCTAAGACAGGAGAAAGGGACATGTGTGGCATTTGGGGGAGGTGAGGAATGGGCCAAGAGACGCTGTTTGGGAGTGGAGGGCTGTTTGTTTTGTTCTTTAAGACAGACTCTCCACAGCTGGCCTGGAACTCGCTAGGTGGACCAGGCTGGCCTTGATCTCACAGAGATCCACCTGCCTGGGCCTCCCCAGTGTTGGATTAAAGGCAAGGCTAACAGGGTTTTTTAAAACTTGAAATCTGAGAGGAGTTTGGAGGGAACCTGCCAAGCTTTGCAGGTGGTGTGGAAGGCATCCTGTGGAGACCTGTGGGAAAGCCAGCCCTGTGACTGGATGGATGCAGCTAGTTATACTGAATTGGGGTGTCAGGTGTAGGTAGAGGGGCTCCAGCTCCAGGGCTTATGCTGGAGCCTCAACTAGGTTAGACTACTTAGTCTCCAGGCCTTGATGGAGTGTTCTAGACCACATCTGCTTTCTTGTCTGAAGAACTGCAGTAGCATAGGAATCCTAACATCTGTCATCAGAGAAACATCCAAGGAAAAGAGAGAATTCCCTTCAGAGGAGTGCAGGTAGATAAGGTCTGTGCTGTGGCCCAGGAAGATCTGTGCTGCTGGTGAGCAGAGGAGCCATGAAATGCTGGGACTAAAGCCTAACATAAGAGGGGTCATCACAGACACCCAGAAACTAGTGACCTTCCTAGGTCAGATTTCCTTTGAGACCTGTTCTCAGAGACTCTAGGGCCTGTCAATCGTGTGCTATCTTTCAAAAATACCAAAGACTTCCTATGCGGGGAGAGGGGAGATGGCTCAGTCAGTGTCTGCAAAGCATACCTGAGGACCTGAATTTGGATTACCACACATGGTGGTGTGCACCTATTACCCCAGCACTGGATGTGGCAGGTCCCTGGAGCTCACTGGCCAGCCTGCTTAGCTGGCCAAGTTTTACACGGCCAACCAAAATCTCCTTTGATTTCAGAATATTCAGAATATTTCCAGTAATAGTTACTATCATTTGGGTGTTTCACAGACAGGAGTTCATATTCTTACAAACATATTATATGTAAAACTGATATAATTGTAATTATGATATTCATATCACAATATGTATACAAACAGGATTGATATAAATCACTTCTTGCAGGCTAGGGAGATGGTAAAAGGTGAGAAGTAGAGCTCAGATTCCTGGAATCCATGTAAAACTTGAGTTCGAGGTCCAGTGAGAAATTTTGTCTTCAAAAAGTAAGGTGGCGGGACTGGGGAGATGACTCTGTGGGAAAGAGTATTTACTGTGTAAACATAAGGACCTGAGTTCAAATCCCCAGCACTTCCACCCCCTCCCCCCAGTTAGAATTCTGGGCTTGACTTTTGTATGCCTGTGACCCCAGTGTTGAGCAGAAGAGACAGGTGGATCCCTGGAGATCATTAGCAGGCCAGCCTAACAGAAATGGCAAGTTTGAATTCAGTGAGACATCCTCCTCTGGCCTCCATAGGTGTACACACCAGCACACCCATGTACTCACATGTATACATCACACACACACACACACACACATCCTGTGCCATCTCCTTCAGTAGTTCATTACCTACTATAGGTAGAACCAGTGTTATCATGGTGTTTTTTTCATTCCCTAGGTCAGCATATTTTAATTTTCTAAAACTACAGCATTCAAGAATAAATGCAGTTTCTGCTATAGCCCACCTTACACAGACACTGAAAGAAAGTTCCACAAATATCTACATTAACTTTGCATGATTTTCTCTGATATACATTTTTTGGAGACAAGATCTCATGTAGCCCAGGCTGGCCTTGAATTCGTTACATGGCTAAGGATGACTTTAAACTCCTGATCCTCCAGCCTCAACTTCCAGTTTACATGGTGCTGGGATGGAACCCAGGGCCTCACGTAAGCTAAGCAAGCACTTTACCAACTGAGCTACATCCTCAGCCTCTATTTTATTATCTAATTTCTTTTGTTAAAGTCTAGTTGTGACCTGTTACCTACTATTCTCTACCAGGTGGATCCATACCTGGCTTGAAACAATTCTCCAGTAGATGTCACTTCTTCCTCCCACTCCCTAGGTCAGAAAGGCAGGAGAAGAGAAGGCAAAGAGGTGCCTCACTGCTCACAGGCTATGCATAAGAGAAAGACCTTAGGTGGGCAAAGCCCACTCAGTGGGTTGGTTAGTGGCAGGGCACAATTCTCCAGGTGGAGTGGAGCCGGCAGGTGCCCCAGGAATCTCAGCATCAGCCTCCCTGGTGGTGGGCACAGACCCCAGGCTGTAGGTCATCTTCCAGGGACATCTGATCCTGAATCCTTTTATTTATTTATTTTTTGCCCCGGGAAACTGTGTTTTGATAAATGGTTCTTACTTGAAATTAGAATGGATTCTTTTTTTTTTTTTTTCTGGGTAGTTCAGCCAACCAAAATCTCCTTTGATTTCAGAATATTCAGAATATTTCCAGTAATAGTTACTATCATTTGGGTGTTTCACAGACAGGAGTTCATATTCTTACAAACATATTATATGTAAAACTGATATAATTGTAATTATAATATTCATATCATAATATGTATACAAACAGGATTGATATAAATCACTTCTTGCAGGCTAGGGAGATGGTAAAAGATGAGAAGCAGAGCTCAGATCCCTGGAATCTGTGTAAAACTTGGGCAGGCGTTGTGGCTGTCTGTAATGCCCGCACCCAGGAGGCAGACAAAACGTTCCCTTGGGCAAGTTGGTCAGCTCGATAAGCTGGAATTGGCCAGCTTCTGGTTTAGTAGGAGACTCTGCCTCAATACATGAGGTGGTGGAAGAAGACACCTGAAGTCAAGTCAACTTCAGGTGTCCACCTATGTGCACCCTCACCTATGTGAACACACATTCATATGCACACATGCAAATGCAAAAGATTAGTAGCTCCTCACTTTGTAATCTTGACGCATAAGGAACAATACTGAAGCCTTGAGTCCCTGTTTTTATCCCACTCCTAGACACAAAGGGAAGGTAGAGGAGTCTTCTAGTACAGGGGCTTTACCCTGAAATCCCTGGCTGGTCCTGCCTCTCGAACCCTCCTTTTCATCCCCTGCCTTGCCCAGGGGGGTGCTGTCCCACAGCTGATGCTCAGAAGCTTGCATGAAACCTGACCAGTGTTCCCTCTCCTGCGCAGGTTTGGGAAATTGCTCCTCTTGCTTCCGTCTTTGAGGTTTATCACATCTGAACGCATCGAGCTCCTCTTCTTCCGCAAGACCATAGGGAACACGCCAATGGAGAAGCTGCTTTGCGACATGTTCAAAAACTAGTGGGAGTGTAAGCCTTTCCAGCTGCCTGGGAAGCTATTGAAGCTAAGACCGTCCCTCTTTTCTCACCCAGCAATTTCCACAGACAGCTATCTGTGCCTGGCAGAACTGTTCCCCAAATATATTATGGGAATCTTTATAGCATTCATAAATAGGCCCAAGCTCTGTATCGACAGCAGAAGCACTGATTGGTTGTGCCAGTCGGGCATAAGGTACATCTAAACAACAAAGTTCAAGGGGGGGTGGGGGCTGAATATCAATAATCCAGACAAGACTGTCAGTGATAGAGGTGTCAGATTCATGGTTACTTCTGGGTGTGTGTGGGAGGGACTGTTTAAGAAGGGCTGGATTCCAAAAAGTCTTATATAGTAGGAATGTCCTCTGAGTGAGAGGTTGTTAAAGATATTAAAATTCATTGAGCTGTACATTCAAATTTTATGTATTGTATTTGATCTCAATTAAAACAACAACAAAACACCAAAAAATCACAATGCCCAGGCTCTCTATTTGAAGACACTGGAGAAATGAGTGCCAAGTCTTTAGTTTTCTGGTTTCCTTTCCAAGCCAGAGTCCAGGTGTCAGGAATTCTGGTCCTCGGTTTCCCACAGGATTCTACAAGCCATCTTCTCCCTCAGACCACGTCTCACTGGAACTTTGGATACCTTGTCTGTGATTCCCTTCACCCTCCTCCCACCTGTAGAGCATCATGCAGCTCAGGGCAAGGCAGCCACAGACGATTGTATGTGTACGACGAGGACTCGTCATCATTTCTTAATCCCTCAGACAAACTGTCCTTTACAAAGACAGACCCACATAACTTATCATAGAAGACCTGGAAAATCATAGAAATTTCACATAGGTGTGGCGGTGCACGCCTTTAATCTCAGCATCTGGGAGAGGTCTCTGTGAGATGGAGGCCAGCCTGGTCTACATAGCAAGCTCCAGGCCAGCTGTGGCTACAGGGGACCCTGTTTCAAAAGACAAACAAACAACAACAACAACTTTGCATATTGGCTAGGGATGTAGCTCAGCAAGAGGACCTGCTTAGCATGCACCAGGCCCTCAGTTTGATTACCAGCATCCCCCAGGCACACAGTTTGCATCTATCAGGCAAGTCGTACTGCCAGCAAGAAGCTGGGTACTGGAGATACACTGTTTAACCCTCACACAGCTCCCCAGTTGTCACAGTTTCTAAACAAGCAGAGGCTCTGGAGGACAGCACATTGCTGCTGTCTTCTACTTAACCACTACTTAATTCTGCCCCTGTCTGCTCTCTCTTCCTCCTCCGTTCTGGAATCAGCTAGAACATCCTGATGTTCATTTTCTGCCTTCAGAAAAGAAATGCACAGGTCTGGAAGCAAAAGTTCATGGGAGAGACCCACAAAAATCCTAAGGGGCTCCCTGCTCTTTGGCCTACATTTGAATTCCCTCAGCTGCAAAGACACCCTTTCTGCTCAGGACGTGGACAGCTGAGTTGGGCCAGCTGAGGGTAGACTTTGGCAAATGATGCCAGGTGGAACGCATACCCGTACTCATCCACACAACTAATAAATACTAAAAGCATCAGCGTGGCCTCAGTTAATTGAATCATCCAACACCTACAATTCCCTGGTATTCTCTAATCACCCATCAGAAGCTTAGCCTTCTAATCGTAAGGCCCAAGCAAAGATATATGGTTGAAATGAGACACATCAGCCCGCTCATTTGGCTTACTGGCTGGCTTTTGCAAGCATAGGAAGACTGCAAAGGCAGCCTACTGAAGTTCTCAGGGAAAGAAACTTGGGGAGTCTCCAGGGGCCTGTCTTAAAAAATTCAAGGAGCTACTTGGGCTAAATCATCTGCTCTCAGCCTGGTCTCAAAACCACCCATTCCTCTGAGGGCTTTCCATTATTGCAGCAACACCTGAAAGCACATATGGTTTGGATCTCAGATGTCTCTACAGGTGCTAGAAACCTGGTTACCAGCCTGTGGCCCTGCTGAGAGGTGGTGCCTTTAAAATGCAAGGCATTGTCGGAAGGAAGTCCGTAGGAGAGACTTGCCTGAAAGGCTGTGTCAGGACCTTGACTCCTTTTCCTCTCACATTTGGCTCTCTGACCACCTGACTGACTTTGGGCAGACCTGCCTTGTCGTGGTGGACCATATCTGCTGACTGAAATATGCTGCTTCCCACAGGCTCCAAAGCAATAGTGACCCCTGCCCATGGATGAAACTGTGAGTCAAAGTCTTTCTTTTTTTTAAGTTGTTTTTAATTTAAATTTTTTATTCATCTTTATTTTATGCATATTAATGTTTTGTCTGCATGTCAACATGAAGTGCAATGTCAACAGAGGCCAAAGAGGGCATCAGATCCCCAGGAACTGGAGTTGTAGAGGACTGTTAACTACCACGTAGGTGCTGAGAGCCCAACCTGGGTCCTTGCAAGAGTAGCCAGTGCTCTTAACCACTGAGTCATCTCTCCAGCCCCTAGTTTATTTTTAATTATGTGTATGTATGTGGGTTCGAGCAGGTGAATGGAGGGGCCAGAGGCATCAGATCCCTGCTGGAGCTGGAGTTATAGGTAGTTGTGATCCTCCTTGATGTGGGTGCTCTTAACTACGGAGCCATCTTTCCAGCCCCAAATCTTCCCTCCTTAGAAGGTGATTCTCTAGGTGTTCTGTCGCACGAAGAGACTGCTGACTAGTACAGTGCGTTCCTCAGATTCTCTGTTTCCCATGAGACCTAGAACACAAAAGAGGGGAGCCATCCCCTCTGGAGAGAGCTGAAGTCAGATGCATGGGCAGACGGGTGCTTACACAGCACAGCCTGGGGCTTCCAGGTGAGCGCTTGAGGATTTGGGGCCTTTCGGCTGGGGCCTGCATAGGCTCCTTGGCTTGCTTGACCCTCTGTGGGCGCTGACTCCATCCCAGCCCTTCCAGTGTTCCTGGCAGCCCTTCTTGGTGCTACATCTGCCTCACCTGGAATACCCTAGGTGGCTTGTTTTCCTGATGAATAAGGGCTGTTGCCAGTGGATTCCAGGATTTATTCAACCCTGGGTTGGAAATGAGCCTCTCTGAAACGCTGCTGGGTGATGACTCTGGTTGTCTTTAGGGTTCTTTCTAAAATAAAAAAAGAGGCTTGTTTTATTTTGGTTTTGTCCTCAATGCCAGATATGTCTTTGTTTGTGAAGCACCACAGAAGTTCCTGTGGGTTCTCTAGGTCTTTTCTTTTGAATCTGCAGTTCCAGGTTCATAAGACACCTCTTTCCTCCCAAGGCAGGAAGGGCTGGGAAAGACTCCAGGATGACAATAAAGATCAAAATTAGTCAACTTTAAGCAGATAGTTGAAGCCAGTCCTATGATGCCTGCCCTGCATCTGCTGGACCATCTTGGCTTTCCCACCAAAATGCCAACTGGGCCACAGACAGGGATTTGTTTTGATCAGTGCTGTACTCCAAGCACCAGGATGCTGGGTGTGGCCAGCCCATGTTTGCTAAATGGATGCCCTGGCCTCCTGGAACCTGAAAGCCACACACAGTTTCTAAGTCCAAAATGCCTATAAGAGTCAACAGTCTGTTACTGCGCCTTCTTGATTTTCATGGTTATGTCTCCGGCTGAAGGAGACTGTACTGCTGACAAACCCAACAGAAAGAGTTCAAAGAAAGAAAAAGCTCTGATTTGCAGGCAACCTGCCTCACACCTTTCTGCTCTCACTCTTTGGAATCAGAAAGGATGTTTGTGATTCAGTCATTTGAGGGTCAAGTCTTTTTTCTTTTTTAAACTTTATTTTTTTATTTTATGTGTATGAGTGTTTTGCCTGCATGCATGTAAGTGCACTTGTGTCATGAAATGCCCGAGCAGGTCAGAAGAAGGCCTTGTTGGATCCTCTGGAACTGGAGTTACAGATGGTTGTTAGCTGTCATGTGGGTGCTGGGAATCGTACCCAGATACTCTGCAAGAACAGCCTGTATTGTAAACAGCCGAGCCATCTCTCCAGCCCCAGGGTCAAGTCTTAAACATGTCATTTCTAGATTTTATCTGGCCAATCACTGATGTTTTAAGAAACAACATTTGCTGTCATTTCAAAGTAAAAATGGGAAAGGTAATCTCAGAGTTTTAAAGACTGAAAATTTTTGGCATTAGAGAAAAATTTAGTAACTTTTGATTTCCATTTCAACTTGGACATGCCTTCACCAAAGTCAGGCTTCTTGTTCAGAATCCAAGCACCTACTGAAAGGTGCAGACGCCCAAGACGGGCACATTCTTCCCTTGGGAAGTTGACAGCCATTGTGTGATGCTCTTAATACTGAGAGCTAGTGAGCACGTGAGACAGCTGACCCAGTTCAAGGGATCAGAGGATTTGTCCCAGTACCACTTCCTGGAGCCTGGTGGCAGAATCGAACAGTACCTGAAGGGAGGAGTGAGGATTAAGAAATGAGGGAGAAAGAGTAGACTCGGGAGGGCTGTCAGTCAATACTGAGGCCCCAACTTTATTTTGCTCAGTGTATTTATACCCTTACAGCTGCATGAGGAACAAAACAAGTTAAGAACTCGATGCAAAAACAAGCATGCATTTACATAGGTAGAACCGTTCAAGCCGCCCACATCTTATTTCAATGGTCCTCAGCCTTGGACCCAAGACAAAACTTCCCCTCAGGTGCGGTAAATTTGTAAGCCAGCAAAACATCCTGCTCCCACAGCACTTCTGTGTGCAATAAGACTGACCTCTGCCTAACCCTAGACCAGGGCATAGTTCAAGGCAGGCAAATGGCTCCCGACAACCACTGTCCCAGTACCACTGGAGAGTGTAGTTAGTAGATGTTAGCAGGGAAGTACATCTGGAAAAGAGAATAAATGTCCTGATAGGAAAATCAACAAGAGAGGGCAAATGGGAGGCAGAAGTGACAACCCAGGATTGAGTTCTTTCCACTCTAATGTGGTATTACACCTTTCAGTAAAAAAAGTTTTCAATTGATTTTGCTGCATTGTAAGATGGCCATTTTAGTTGAAAATGGCGACAAATACTGAACTCCCCTCGCCTTCCCTCGCTGTCCCCTGCTGTCTTTGCAGTCCCCAGGAATCATTTATCCACTTGCGTGGTGACCTTTTTAATTCCTGTACATGACAGTTCCTCTGTCTGACCAGTAGCTGGCGAATATTTTTCCCTAATTTAAAAAATTTAAATTTCTCTGTATTTGCTGTGTAGTTGAGGAGTTCTGTTGAGTTTTCTCCTGGTGCCTGGGATTTAAACCAAGCTCTTACACACCCTAAGCAAGCACAAATGTGGAGCTGCACCCCTAGCCTGTAGGTTGCCAACACTCTGTTCATTGTTTGCTGTGCAGAACTTTGAAGTTTGATGTAACCCATTCAATAAAATTTGCTTTTCTTTCCTGTGCTTTGGGGTCTTTCCAGAAAAATCATTGCGCATACCAATATGTTAAAGTGTTTCCTTGACATTTTCTTCAAGGCAGTTTCAAACTGCACTTTGATCCAGTTTGGTTGGTTGATGTAGAGTGAGAGATAGGAGTCAAGCTTCAATTTTCTACATGTGACTGTTCAGTGTACCCAGCGCCATTTGTTGAAGAGGCTGTCTTTTCTCCAACAAAATGTTTTTGGGTGTTTTTTTGTTTGTTTTTTTTTTTCATCTTTGTTGAGAATCTGTTGGCTGAGCACATATACAACAATCTATCTGGGATTGGTGTTCAGTTGGTAGTCTAGATGGTTGTGTGCCAAATCATGTTATTTTAGTGATGACGGCTCTGTGTAATACACTGATGGAAATCGTGTTGACTTTTTAAATCGGTTTGTCTAGTATGGATAGTTAACAATGTTTATTCTTCAAATCCATGAATCTGAGAGATCATTCCACCTTTGAGTTTTCTTCAATTTCTTTAATTAGTTTCAAAGTTCTTATAAAAATCCTTCCTTAGTTAGATTTGTCTCTTGTTTTTTTGTTGCTTGTTAAAATAAGGTTGATTTCATGATTTCTTTCTCAGAAAATTTATTATTGTTTCCTATCTATTGATTTTTATATCGTGCTACCTTGCTGAATTTTCCATTTCTAATCTTTTGGTGGTCTTGTTTTTTCTTTGTATAGAAACATTATCTACAAATGGAGCACATAACTCTTTCTTCATATTTGTATGCCTTTTATTTCTTTTTCCTGCCTAATTGCTCTGGCCCAGATTTCTAGGACTATGTTGAATCAGAGCTGTGAAAGTGAACAGCCTGTCTTGTTCCTGATCTTTGAGTCCCCATTTCCCCTCATTCAATACAATGTTGGCTGTGGGTTTGTCTTAATGAAGTCATTGTTGAGTATGATCCTCTATACCTAATATGTTCAGAGATTCTTATCATGAAGAAATGTAGAATTTTGTAAAGTGTTTTTTTTCTGTACATATCTGACAATATGACTTTATTCTTCACTCTGTATATTTTATTTTGGATATCTTCAATCATCCTTACATTCCTAGAATGAAATTAACTTGATACTGTATATGATCTTTGAGTTCCAGACTGGCTTGGAACTCACTGTGCATCGTAGCTCACCTCAGACCTTTAATCCTCCTGCTTCAGCCTCCACGGGCTGGGATTACAGGTATATGTCACCGTGCATTATTTTAGGTACACAGTCTTTTTAATACACTCATGAATTTGATTTTCTCTTATATTGTTGAGGATTTTTGCATCTATGTTCATTAGGGATCCTGGCCTATAGCTTTCCCTCATTCCTTCCCTCCCTCTCCTCCTCTTCTTCCTTCTCTACCCTCTTCTTTCTTCTCCTTCATGTGTGTCCTTGTCAGGTTTGATAACAGTGTGATGCTGACCTCATAGAATAAGTTTGAAAGGAATGGTTTGAGAAGAGCCAGTGTTATTTTTTTCTCTAAAAGCTTGTTAAAATTTATCAGTGTAGCCATATGATCCTGAGCTTTTCTTTCTTGAGAAATGTAACTTCATTAGTTATTGGTCTATTCAGATTTTATTTTTACTTTTTATGTGTATGAGTGTTTTGCTTGCATATATAAAGTGCACCACATGTGTACAATGCCTGCAGAGGCCTGAAGAGTGCATTGGATCCCCTGGAACTGGAATTACTGACACCTAGCTGCCATGTAGGTGCTGGGTATCAAACCTAGGTCTTCTGTAAGAGCAGTAAGCACTCTTAACTGCTGAACCATCTCTCTAGCCCCTGCCCTTTAAATTTTTTTCCATTTATTTTTATATGTATGAGTGATTTATATACACAACATGTATACACTACCTGAAGAGGCCAGGAGTACCAGATCTCATGGAATTAAAAGGACTGATGTTTGCTAGCCACCATGTGGGTCCTGGGAACTGAGCACTAGTCCTCCACTGTGGGGATCTGGTTACTGAGCAAGGCAAGCAACTCATACCCTAAAGGGATGGCAGGTGTCTGACCTGCTCTGCCTGTGTGATAACCTGGCCCCAGGAAGCTACTGCAGATATGAAACTTCCTTTCCCCCACCCCAGACCAGAACCAGGTTTTTGGGTTTCGTTTCCTAGTTCCTGAACTTCCACAACCTTCCGGCCTTTACCCCAACACCCCACCTTTCCCGCCTTTTGTAATGGTCAGAGAGGCTTCCCTATATAAACCCCTGCATTGGCTCTAATAATCGAATTACCCACCGACGTAGTCTCCCGGGAGGGAACTCCTCCCGCCACACTCTGAGCCACCTGAGGTCCCATTCCATTGTCCTCCATTCTCTGGCACTGCTGGAGCACAACAGCCGTGCTGGACATGGAGACGCACCCACACTCCACAAAAGCAGCAAGTGCTCTTAACTGCTGAGCCAGCCCCTGCCTTTTAAAAAGATTATTTATTTATTCATTCATTCATTTATTTATTGTTTCTGTGCATGGCATGTCTATGCATGCCTACAGAGGAAGAAAAGAAGGTTGGATCCCCTGTGAATTATCCAGTGTGCTAGGAAATAATCTCAGGTCCTCTGGAAGAGCAGTAAGTACTCTTAACCACTGATTTATCTCTTTGGTCCCTATTCAGATTTTTAAAAACATCTTTGTTCAGTTTTGATAGCTAATATTATGTTTGTCCATTTCTTAAATATTTTCCAGTTCTATATCATATCCTTTTTCTGAACAATTCCTACTAATCCTTTGTATGTGTTGTCATTCAAAATATCTCCTTTTCCATCTCTAATTTCATCTTTAGTCTGGTCTTTTTTAAAATCTTGGTTAATTCAGCTGTTTGTTAATTCTGTTTATCTTTGCAACAAAATAACTTTGATTTACTCATCTTTAGTATTATCTTTTTAGTCTACATTTTATTTCCACCCTGATCTTTGTTATTTTTCTTTTAATTCTGAATTTGATTTTGTAAGATGTGACTGAAACCCCCAACAGTTTCAAACAACTAAGGACGGGCTAGTGCTTTCTCCACTGCCAGGAGAAAACTAGTCCCAGCTGATTTCCCTTTCCCGTTTGGGAATCAGAACACCCCAATAAACGGGCTCAGTCAAGTCCCATCTCTGATTAATTTCTGCTATGCCTCGTGAACCAAATAAGCCTTACAGATTTGTTCTTTTCTGGCTCTTTGAATGGCGTCCTTAGGTTGCTTGTTCAGAATCTTTCCTTTTCTTCATTCTTTTCAAGGCGGCATGCTTTCTACTTTGGGGGCTTACTTTTGCTGCCCACCACAGGCTTTGGCAGGTATGTTTCCAGAAAATTTAAAATTTCTTCTCTATATTGTTCCCTCAAAGATGTGCTGTTTGTTCTCATGTATTTGCATAATTTCTAGTTTCTTTTGTTGTTGAACATTAGTGCCATTCTATTACAATAAAAAAAAGATATGATTTCATTTTTTGTGTGATTTTTTTTTTTTTTTCCAAAACTTGGTTTATGGTCTTTAACACATGGCATATTCAAAAGAAAGTCTGATGGCCTGTTGACAAGACTTTGCACCCTGCAATTATTGGATGAAATGTTATACAAATGTCTGTTAAGTTCATCTCATGTATAAAATAGTTTGACTCAAATGTTTTGTTGATTTTTTTTCTGTGTAGATGATCTGTTATTGAGAGTGGAATATTAGAATTCCCCACTACCTTTAATAGTGTTTGCTTTTTTATAAAATGGATACTCTGACACCAGAGGTCTAAATTTAAAATCATATACTTTTTTATTACTTATTTTTATTACTTTTCATGTTCTGAAGGAAAATAACTGCCAACCAAGATGATCCAGAAAGGAGTAAAAGGAGAGTAAAAATCTAACAACTCAAAAGGAGGTTTCCCTTGCCTGGCACTGTGATTTTTGTTATATAGCCTTCAGCTGTACAGATACACTTACATTTATACATCTATTTTTCAGTAGGCTTATTAAGTCTTTCCTTTTGGTTTTTCCTTATCACTTAAGCATTACTTAATCTCTCTTCTCTCTGCCCTTGTATATCCCTCCCTCCGCCCTCAGTTAAAGTACCCCCATTTCCTTCTTGATAATACCTGTCTCCCACTATTCCCCGCCCCGCTCCAATGGTTACTTTCTTTGCCTGGCTCCTGGGTTTACATATATACTCACATCTAAGGACTTGGAAGTTAGAATCCACAAAGGATAATTAGAGTCACTTGTTTTTCTGAGTCTGTTAACACTTTAGTGTTAACAATTTCTAGTTCCACCCATTTAACCTGGAAACTTCATCATGATTTTGTTTTTCTTTACAGCTGAACAGAACACCACTGTGTAAATGTACTTTTCTCTTGCAGATTTTAAAATTCTGTCTTATATTTTTGACTGTTACATATGTTGTGGTGAAGGTCTTTTCTGGTCATGTCTATCTGGGGTTCTGCATGCCTCCAGCCCACGGGTGTCCATGTCTTCCCCATGACTAGGGAAGCTTTCCACTATTATCACTGAATCACTTTCCCATACTTCTAATATTTATCTCCTTGTCTCTGGACAATTCCCTCTCTGATGTTTGTTAACTTAATAGTGCCCCACAGATCTTGTGTGTTCTGTTCATCTTTTTAGTTTTTACATTTTTTAAACTATATTTTTATTAGTACTTACAAAAAAACCCACAGCTTTTTCAATGGACTTTTTCAAAAAGATTGTCTTTAAGATTAGATTTTTTTTTTCACTTTATCTAGTCTGTTGCTGAGGCTTTCAACTAAATTTTTTGTTTAATTTATTGGGTTCTTCATTCCCAAGGTCTGATTTTTATATTGTTTCTCTTTGCTGAATGTCTCATTCATATTCTACATGGTTTTGAGTATTCATGTTTTTTCTTAGATCTTAACTGAACTTAAAGAAAAATTTGCCTGAATTATTGAGCAGTTATTTCCTCCATTTCAATTTTTTTGGAGTCTGTTACTAGAATCATGATCTTTGAAAATGTTTTAATAGGGGCTAGAGAGATGGCTCAGTGGTTTAGAGCATTGGCTGTTCTTGTGGAAGACCCAGGTTTGAATCCCAACACCCATATGGCAGCTAACAACTGTCCATAACTTCAGTTCCAGGGAATACAACGCCCCCTTCTGTTCTTAGCAGACATTGCATGACACAGGTGCATTTACATACATGCAGGCAGTACACTTGTATGCATAAAATAAAAATAAAATGTTTTTATATTCATTACATTTATTGATTTGTGTATGCCATGGTGTACTTGTGGAGATCAGAGGACAACTTGTGGGAATCAGTTCTCCCCTTCTACTGTGTGGGTCCCAGGGATTGAATTTAGGTCATCAGGCTTGGCATCAAGTGTCTTGACCTACAGAGCCATCTTGCCAGCTTCAAGGCAGACCTTTCTTTGGCAAGCCACAGCAGCCTGCCTGTTTTGAACATCACAAAATTACTTTGAGAAAACTCACTGCAGTTGCTAGGACCACTGCAACCACAGCCACTACAGAAGACACCACTCTTGACTTAGGTCAGGCTCCAAAAATCTTGCATCCATTGTGGGAGACTTCACTCTGAGCAAGACAAGTCTTGGTGAACTATAGATGATCCTGCTCATCTTTCAGCTATTCTCCCTTAGAACAGGAAGTGGTGGCTGGAGTTCCAGAGTCACCAGGATCTGAGGGCCCTAATACTCTCAAAAAGCACAAAGTTAGAATACCAAGAGGTGGCTAAGAATTCCAGTGACTCAGCAAAACATTTATGATGCAGTGAGGCTTGTGATTGGTAGAGCTGGCATCTGTGAGCATGGAGCTGCCATTGGTAAAATTACAGTCTGTACATATGCATGTCATAACCCTTCTTGTTATTTAAGTGGGCTCTTCTCTATCTCTTGGGGTAACTGGGGAGGCTTCTCTTCTGTGCTGCGACTGTTAGGCTCTAATAAAGTCTTCTCCTGAGTTGTCTTTTGCCTACTCGTGGTCTTTATGATGGGCAGTAGTAGGCTGAGCTGGCTGCATGAAGAACAGGCAAAAACCTGGGCAACTGAAATAAAGAGGTGGCTGATGAATTCCAGAGACTATCTGGAGCTATAGGACTCAATATCCTCAGAAAAGTCAGAGCTGTGAGTCTAAGAGGTGGCTAAGAATTCCAGACAGCAAGAAGCTAACTATGAAGGCATGTGGGGGTACTGAAATAAAAGGAGGACGACAAGCTGAGACTGTGGAGGAGGAAGCCTAATGTAGGAGCCAAGACTACAAGTCCCACTTCGAGAAGGGTTTCAATACCTACAGCTGAATTCAGAACTACAACTCTAGCCACTAGGTATTCATATTCTTAAGTCCAGAACAGTAAACTTCTTCAAGCACCTAGAGCAGAGAACATCTAGTATTTAAAACTTTTTTATTTATGTGTGTACCTGCCTGTATGTTCACCATGTGCATGTAGGTACTCATGGAGGCCAGAAGAGGATATGAGAAGTCCCCTGGAGTTCGAGTGACAGGTGGTTGTTAGCTGCCCAGTATGGGTGCTGAAAATCAAACCTGGGCCCTCTGCAAGAGCAGCAAGTGTTCTTAATCACTGAGCCATCTCAACAGCCCTGAGCCTCCAGTTTTAAAGGTCTAGAACCATAAACCACTAGTTCTCAATTCTTAAAACACCTAGATTGGAATTCCAGCTTGTAAGCCTCTAGAACTCAGGCCTGTCAACACTAAGGGAGCTTCTCTGCCTACCATGTTCAAATAGAGCAAAAGAATCCCTAGTCAGCTACTTGTAACACTAAGAGCAGTGCCCTCTGCTCCCCCACCCTATTTGCAATACCTGTTACCCACAGTGTAGGCTCCTAAAGTAGTCAGATTTGGTTTAGAAGTACTTACTGGGCAAAGTTTACATATCAAGACAGCTAGCTGCTGAGCCAATGTAGTGGAATGTCTGTGGAGTCCCAGAGAGGGGACTGTGCAGGATTTTCTGACTCCCAGAGCCATCTGAATTCAGGTAACAAACCCTTCCTTAGGTGGCTCCTGGCTACAGAACCTTATGGATTCACTGGGAGACAATGTAAAAATTGTTTTCAAAGTAAGGCTACTGTGTACATTTCAGGTTACTTACCTAAGTAGACCGTAAGCCCATGAGCATTAGGAAACCCTAAACAGCTCAGATTGCCAGCATCCACACTGGCTATGTGTACTGGGACTCCTCTCTGCGTTCCTACACAGGGATGGCCTTCTCTTCCCTCTGCCCCTGGGGTTGTAGTTGAAGGTGTCAAGCTATTTGATTTCTCTTACTAGGGCTTTGTCCCAGTTCAATGAATCTTACAAAGTTGCAGTATTCTCTGACCCATATACTCAAAATACAGCTATACACTTGTTAATCTAGGTTTTTTCTTTGTGGAGGAAGTGAATGCTGGGTGCCTCTAGTCCACCATTTTGGCACCCTTTCTAAAGGGTGTCACTGTCTTGAGAGCGAGCAGTTAGCCTCTATTACAGAAGACCAGCTTTGTGACTCTCTCCATCATTTGAATTAAGTTGACTTCTAACAACTATCACCTCCACACTTTATCAGTTGGGAGTTGGGTCCTTTCCTTAAATCTCTACTAGTGGTCAAAAACCACTCTTGTTCCCTGGGTTATGAGTTGGGATGGGAGCCTGAAAACAAACCACACATACTGCCACTTCTGGAAGCTTTGTTCTTTAATGAGCCATGGAGTAGTTTGTTCAGCAAGCTGCTTTTGTGTAGCCATACAGTGCATATTCTGAAAAACGCAAACTGCACTTATACTCCCCCCACCCCCAAAAACCGAAATTACAAAGTGCTTGCTGATTGCATCGGGAATGTAATCAGTTCCATGAATAAGTCATCTTCTTATAGAATTATTATATTAAACAGTAAAATGGTATATTTCACAGGATATGCCTTTATATAATACATAGTATTTTAAAAATTTACACTCAGTATACTTATAAATTACTTTAAATCCATTAAAATAATATAATACTAATCTGTATTCCACACCTTTCTCATAGTAAATACAAGTCCTTGGTTCAAGAGGTGCAATTTTGTATGACCTAACAGGATTAATAAATAGGCATTAAGAATGGATGGGTAACAAGGTGACAGGCGCATCGATGGGACTTTTTGAAGTTTAAACCAAGAGACCAATAAGAGTTAACAGATTGGGGATTACCCTTTTAACACAAAATCAAGTGTGGGAATGGTTCCAGAGAAACATGGTCACATGTATTCTAGGGGCTCAGAAAGTTGGGACTCCTACAAATACCTAAGATTTTTACTACTAAGGCCAGCATGGTGTTGGGGCACAGTGCTGGGAAGTTATCACATGTATGGGTGCATACAACACACTGTTCAACACAGAAGGATGCAAGCCCCACATCTATCTCCCCACCTAGAATAAAAGTGGATGAGAAAGCCATCTGGACTATTTCTTTTTACAATTACAACTGTTAGTTTCAAACACATCCTGAGAATCTTTTCTTCTCTCTAGCTTATTAGTCAGTTAAAAAATATACAGTCCACAGGCACTGCGGTGGAACCACAGAACCTTGCTGGACTGCCTGATTTCAGCATGTTTCTGTGACACTGTTTTCACTACCTGCCAGCAGGGTAAAAGCTATACCATGTTTCCAACTTACAGAAGTGGCGCTCTAGTGACCGTGCCCTGAACTCACAACTTTCTGTCTTCTCTCCCTGCTAGAGTTACATCTCCCTTTGTGTTTCAGAAGTCCACACAATCTAAATGGCAGGAAGTGCAAAGCACATGCAAACTAAGCATGTCACCTCCCTGAATCCTCCTGCCTGCATCTGTAATTTGCCTCAATCCATATGTAGAATGAAATTACACTCCTTTGCTTTCATTACATTTTTCCATGATACATGCTCAATTACAGAGGCATGTTAATGGGCAGAAGAGGAAGCACAGGCTTTGTTGGAGCTGGAAACACATGCTGTGACTAGAATGCTCTGAAGTCCAGGGCATGAGCTCCACATCTGAAGTGCTCTGCTGCTTCCAGGCAGAGATTCCTTTGATGTACTTGAGATGGAAAAGCAGATCACTGTGTGGTGATGCAGAGCATGTGGTTCTGAGGATACTGAGTCATGGTATCATCTCTTTAACAGATGGATAGGGCCTGCTAACCCACAAGACAACCGCATTTTTTTCCCCGATAGAGGCCTATACTTGCTGAGACATTCTTAGGATTGTTCAGTATTTTGTTCAGTATTTTCTCCCACCCCATCCTGACAGCTTGTTAAATGATTAGAAATCCACAAATCTAGCAACTGAAAAGACAAATGTGTGTTTTTTTTAATTTATTTAACTTTATCCAAATTCAGGTTTTAGGTCCCTGAGAAAAATTATAAAGTCTTTTAACATCCATTACCTAGTTCCAACAGAGTGACCTATATAAGAAGTTTTTTATGGCCCAAAAAACATGTCTTACAGAGAAACGAAACTAAACAAACTCAAAAGATTTAGGTGGGAGAACATGTGTCAAGTGTATTTCCTCTGAAACAAAGGAAATTATTCCAACAGGTAATTGCTTTTTTAAAAAAATGATTATTTAAGTAACATTTTGGACCAAGTAGAGAGCAACAGTTAACACCAAGCAGTGCACTATTCTCCTTGGAATACTTAAACAAACTGTGCAGCCAGCATGAGCCCTGAAGTGGCACTCCACCTCGCACAGCCATGCTGCATTCCTTTAGAAAAGTTCCTGAAACTGTTATTTTCAAAGGCTCAATATCTACTGCTTCCTTATGAAACATGAACAAGGTGGCAGATGCTTGAGATATGAAACTTAACATTTGCTGACTGGCCGCCATCATTCAGGAGATTTTCAAAGCTTCCTTCACCTGTCTCAATGCTGAACCCAAATCAGGGAGACAGAAGACTCGTGCTACCATGAACTGCTACACAGAATGATGCTACATGTCTGTCCTTTAGAACATATCTGCTCTCTAGAGCCAGCCAATGACCACTGAGGCAGTCGCATGAGGTTCAGTGTTGTGTAACAGGAGAGACTCTGCCTTAACAAAAGGAGATTTCCATAACTTCAAAGCAAAAAACTAAAGTTCAGGTTACAGGTGGTAAAGGCTCTTTTTTGTAACAGTGCATGTGGTAGTTAGACACAACGTATTTAGTAACTTTAAAAATAAACATTTTCACATACTTACGAAAGGGCATCATGTTTCATTTTACATACTATAAATAGCAAAAACAGATTTCTAATCCCAAAACTGCTATTCTATGATGCTTCAAATGTTATAACTTAGATATATATGGAGACCACCAGTGATGAAAAAGATGGCCTGCCTTTTCCCTCAACCCAGGGGTGAATGGCTCTCACCACCAGTCCAATGGCCTCTAATCTGCAAGAAGAAACTCCATGGGAAGAAAGGAAGCACAAGGTTAAAAAAGTAGGCATACTATACATATATTTACAGTAAACTTCAGTAACCAGTACATTAACAAAAATAGTTTCAAGTAGTCCTTGATTTTTTTTTTCATCTATTTAATACTGATGGTCTGAGAAAAAAGAAAGTTAAATAGGTCATATTAAAACTTAAAAAAATGTTTTTGGCAGCTTTCTGCAAATGTTTCATGCAATGTTGGATGTGACTATTTTGGGGTAGGAGTGATTATTTGTCTAAGTCTATGGTAGGACTCCACCAGTAGATGAACAGGCTCATATGTATTCTTCAGTTTAGTATACACAAGAATAGTCTGGATGATCAGAATGAAGTCTTCATGTTTAGGGATTACCTAAATGTGTCTCTGACACTAAAAAAATAAAATAAAATAAAAACCCTGAAAAATTAGAGAAATCTGATTGAGGATCAGAGAATATCCAAGAGTATGGCTACTGAAACTTCAGCCCATGCAATAAATTTGGCAGGAACTAACCAGGAGTTTAACCAGCATTGATTATTATGACATCAAATATCATCAAAAGACAAAGCATGTTCTCTTCACTGTATAACCAGACAGCTGAGACATGCTCTGATGGCTTGGAAACCGTAGCTTGTATATGTTTCCTAGAATATAACATGGAGTGTTTTTAAAAGAAATTTTTAATTTAAAATAGAGGGCTTAGGTTTTTACTTATAAATCCTTGGAAAAAAAATTGATATTCTACCCTAGCTCTTAACTATCCCAAAATAAACTCAAAGGCTTTTGCTTTCATGGTTAAGAAAGGCTTATACGTTTTCTTCAAATGCCAAAATCAGAGGGTCCCTCAGGACAACAAGAACCCCCTAGTTCAACATCTCTGGGAAGCGAAAGGAGGTGAAGGAGAGGCAACTACTGCTGACCAAAATACTCAGGTCCTGGGTGGCTTTGTCTAGTGAGATCTCCAGTGAAATGCAGCAGCCAAGGCACAGCTGGCCCATCTCCAGCAGACTCTTTAGAGACTACTTTTGCAGGAGGCCCAGGGATCCAGCACACAAACTGCTTGTTGAAACAAGAGGCAGGGCCATAACAGGACTGACTGTTGTACAGAAGGTGACCAGAAGAGCCCAAATATGAGCTGTGTCTACCACTCTAGCCACGTAGGGACACCTCCATCGGTTCACACCATAAACTCATTATTTCCAAAGAGAGCTAAGGGCTTTGTGGAGCTGCAGTCTGCGTCCACAGTTTTCTTGCGGCCAGATGTGACTGTCCCCTCTGGGGTCTCTTTGGTTTTCTGAGGTGAGTTTTTCACGTTCTTTAGTTTTTGTTTGCCCTTTTCAGGGTTGAAGGTTCCTCTGCTGATGAACTGAGGCCTGTCTTCCAGAGATTTGGTCTGGGCTAATGGTCCTTCCACTCCCAGGGCCTCACCAGCTGAGGCAGCTCGGTAGAATGGAGACTTGGAATAAATCTGAAATCGCTTTCTGGTGCCATGAGATGATGCAGTGTTAGATAAACATGAAGAGATAGAGGAGTCAACCGAATCTAAAGAGTCTTGTTGCTTTCTTAGCTGCTTTCGCAACTTGCTTGAAGGTTCAGACTTGCCAGCTGCCTTCAGGGAGCTAAGGGCTAGGTTTCTCTCTAATGTTAAAACAGAAAACAAAGTTGGATACTATAGTTTCCTCTGAATCAATACCATGTAATGAAGAGCTGTCTTATTTACACATAAAAATGGGTGGGTTAAAATTTTGAGGGTCTACATCAATCTATTCTGTGCAATATCATGACTTAAAAAGAGTTTTCCAATTAATTCTACAGTTATTTCATAATAAGCTCCATGGAATTCTGGTATGTGACTACAAGGCCATCAGTGGCTTAGAGAAGTCACCATTATTCAGAAGGCTCTTGGAATATGTAGTATGTTTTTCTGTCCCTGAGATACATCTCCTAGTTAAAAATCTCCCTTGGACTAACAGTCCTGCTTCATAGCAGGGCACACTTTTTGCTACTCACTCTTAGAAAAATGGCACGGAGACAGAATATTGGCTTTTATCATGGTAAATAGAGAAAATGTTAAATTACCAAAACACTGCACTACATTGATATATGTGTGTACGTGAATCTAATGAGCAATTTATATGGAAGCTTCACGAAGACCTAATTCTTTAGGAGTCTGTCACCTTTTTGTGTAATGTGAGCGCACTTTTAAAAGAGACTACTTAGCTCGAGAATTTTTATTCTTTTGCTCTAAAACTAATCTAAAGTAACATGTCCATTTACCTGATCTCTCAGAGTTGGTACCTTCAGAATCCATATTCAAATTTTCTGAGCTATCGGCAGTCCCAATGGAGGCCTCAGACTCAAGGGTTTCATCATCAGAGGCACGAGGTTCTAATACAAGCATCTCAAATGTTAGCTCTTCCCTACAAGATACAATCAACAAGTCCATTAGCAAGATAGGAAGTGAAAAAAAGATGACAGGAAGATATTCTATGAAAGTAAAGAACCTAAATAGCAAAGACAATCACATTTCTTACTGTCCTCACCAAGGTGATGATGGTCAGGACTTATATACAAAGCAATGAATACTAAACCCATATGGACACAAGAACAAAATGACAGTAAAGCTATGAGCAGTAACATGGCTAACAGGTAGGCTAAGACAGGAAGCTGCAGTTGTGGGATATTACAAGAAGATGAACTCTGGACTGATTAGCAGGAGTTCAAGGTTCTAAACCCATTCCTGATACACTTTTCTCTTTCTGGAGCTCAGCTTCCTCATCTAGAAAACAGATTAAATAGATCATCTCCAAAATTCTTTCTAGCTCTTACACTCTTTTCCATGAAGCTTTACTAACTAAATACACTTTATCCTCTCCCTTTGATCACACAGGGGGCTCTGAATAAGCAAAACATTGTGCTGTTCTCGCTTGTAGAGTTTATATCCTCTCCAGTTACAATGTTTTCTAATTTATTTTAGTCATGTCTCTCCTTTTCTGAAGTTATTAAGATGTGGCTTTCTAACCTGTTTTCTCACTAGGGCCCTAGTGATAACACATTGACCTATTTCAACTAGTATCTTTATAAAGACTCACTTCAAAACTCTAATACCAAAATATTTGTAACTGTTTTTCTCTATGTAAGCAACTTTCTCTGATGAGTATTGGAGCTTGTCAATTCCTGGAAATACACGAGCTCTGAATCCAATTCTCACTCTTTTTAAATCAAGTTTCCTTCAGTCAAATACTCTTAGCCTTACTTCTCCCTTTCCTAACTTGAGATCCTCAGACAGTCTTGCCAAGAACAGCCTCCTGATAGCTCACTACCTCCATGTTCATTCTCATCTCTGCAACTAGTTTATACTTCCTCTGTTTTCTATACCTTCCCTTTCCTAAAATATTAAAAAGTAATGTGTTATTATTTTATGAGTGTACTGCCTGCATGTCTGTTGGTGCAACAATGTCATGCAATGCCCATAGAGTTCAGAAGAGGGCATTGGATTCCCTGGAACTGAAGTTATAGATAGTTGTTAGTCGCCATGTGAGTGTTAGGAATCAAACCCAGGTCAGCCAGTGCTCTAACTACTGAGGCATCTCTCCAGCCCCCCAGCACATTCTTAAATATTTCTCCATACCTCAAATATCACATTTTGCAGAGCCAAGACACGTCATCTTTTCAGATCACTTTATAACAAATTTGTTAGCTATTGATTAGTATACACTACCACACTTTTCTCCACAGTTGAGCTCTCACTGCTTTTTAGCTGCCCTAAATTTTAGAATTAACTGTGACAGATAAAATGCACTTTCTGTTTCATATCTCCCATGAATCAAACTCTCAGCCCTAAGAGGTGAGCTTCAGAGACTCAAGAATCCCTTTAAGATTCCTTAAGAGTCATCAATGCCAATCAGAATTAGTACACCATACCCTCAGGAAGATTCATGGGCTATATTATACCTAAAGGTTAGTGTCAACCCACCTCTACCAAAGTGATTATGGAGGTAAAAGGTTAATTTTCCCTCTTAAACTGCAATAGGTTTCTCTACCCGTTACTTCCGAACCCAGTATAGCTGCTGCCTTAGTCTATCTAGTTACTGGGTCCATGGTCATGCTGATTTTAAATAATACTCCTTCATGGAACTGTGACTAATGCCCATTCTATATGTATATCAGTGTTTGCCTGTGTGTACGTAAGTGCACTTCATATGTTCTTGGTGCCTGTGGAGGCTGGAAGAGGGTACTGGATTCCCTAAAACTGGAGTTAATTATTAGTGGAGATGATTATTAGTTCCAGTGTAGGTGCTGGGAATTGAACCCAGAGCTTTTCGGAAGAGCAATAAGTGTTTTTAACTACTGAGTCATCTTTCCAGTCTTATTAAAGTCCATTCTTGAACGGACTTAGCTAAGGGACTCTAATACCTCCTCTTGACTCTCCACTGTTGAGGTGTGATGAATCTGAACTAGGACTGATATACTCTATGGATATATATCATCATCATCATCATCATCAATCCTCCTCCTCCTCTCTCCTCCCCCCTCATTCTTCCTCTTCCTCAGCATCAAGATTCTCCTGAGGTGAGAACTTTTACACTTACCTTGAGTATAGGCAATGTATTTCTGTCATCTCTATATCCCCTGGGCCACCTGATACTGTGCTTGACATAGGAAATATTTAACGAATATGGAGAAAGAAAGGCCAGAAGGAAGAAATGACAAAGACAACTGGCCTCTTTTCCTCCCTGGACACTCACTTTTCTTTCTGTAGGTTCTCAATCTGCTCAGTTAGTACTTTTTCCTCTTGCTGCATTGCTGCTTGCTGCTGTTCTGTGAAATCAGTCTCGATGGCTGTCTCATTAGTCAGGGTCTCCTCTGGAACATCAGACATGGAAGGCAATCGAACTATAACAGGGGAGGATGGACTTGGATAGTTTCCTCGACGTATACGTCCCTTTCCCTGCAGAGAAAATTTAACATTAGGAAGTAAATTGACTGTGTCAGTTTTATGTTATCCTCTTTGGATCACAAATGTCCTTCATCACATCATGGGAATGACAGGACTAAATAAAGCAAAGAATATTTCGCAAGATATAAATCCAACACATCCAGGTTAAGAGTCTTTTCAAGTACACTGAAAAATGGACACACATTTCAGTTGGAGGAAATTAAGTTCTCATATGCTGAGATAGTCTTCTTTTAATCTAACCTGCAACTAATTGAAATTGAATATCTAAACATGGATCCTTAATGTCAAGCCATTTAAAATTTAAAACTTAGTCCTGCAGTCACAGTAGCCGCACTTCAAATGCTCAAGGGCTGGAGGTAGATCATGGTTACCACAGCAACAGTGCAAATGCACATTTTCAGAATGTCAAGAAGTTTTGACAGACAAAATTCAACAGCTTTAAACCTGGAAAGCACAACCTCTCTGGGAGGATCTCAGAAGCATGTCTTGAAACTTAGAGAGTTTCAAGTGCATGTATGATATATTTTCTTCAAGAAATTTGTATTTTTGAGATGAGGGAGGGGGAAATCTCATTGTTTTGAATTTGTTAACTTACGACTTTAGTTTCTGTTAACAGCAGATCAGGCTTATCAGAATAAATCTGATAAGAACAACTAGACCAACTGTAAAAAATCAACACACATTTGAAGACACCGGAGAACTAGGAAGTTAGAAGAGGCTGACTCAGCATCTAGTAGTGATTTTTCAATTTCAGAAGAGGTGGAAGAGTCTGAGCAGAACTCTTTATAGACTGGAGCTGGGGTTGGCAAGTTTCAGCCCATGTGCTTCTTTTAGTGTGCACTTTTATAAATGTTTACAAATCATTACTAATTATTTATTGTTGTTTTTGTACAACAATGGCAGAGGTGAGTGTGTAACAGAGATTGTTAGGCCCACAAACCCAAAGTATTTATTCTTTGGTCCTTCACAGAAAAAGCCTGCAACCTCTGAGGTAGAGACTAAAAAGGGTTTAAGTTGTTGACTGGTAAAACCTTCATGCCTAACACTGGGATCCCCAAGATTTGCATCCTGAACACAAGGGTAAATTGAAACTACTCTTGCAGATCCTGTGACCTAGCGTCAGGTCATCTGAATGTTCAAAGAAATTAATTCTAAGATTTCTAAGACTAGATTAAAATGATCCCTGACTGTTAACCCATAAAGGCCCTGGCAGAAAAACAACTCTTTGGAGATAAGTAATGTCACCCCAGGCCTCAAAATACTCTTACAAATAATTTTTCAAATCAAAAGTAACTGGGATTCAAAGGAGACAAGACAATGCAAAAGAAAACAAGTAAAGAACAGAAAACAAAAGCCCCCAATGGCTACAGATTCTGGCTATGAGACAGACATAAAATAACCTACTCAAGAAAGTGGGAAAACAATTTAAATAGATTAGACAATAGATCAGAAAAAAAAAAAATCCAGAATCAAACAGGAAAAAAAATGACTGTAAAAGAGAAGACATGGTAAAGAAACCGTGAGGAGACAGTGCAGCTGACATGGGGAAGCAAGGAGCAGAGTGGTAAAAACTCAGATTTTAACTAATTTAAAAAGTCTATACACATGTGCTAGAAAACTTTAGTTGTCAACTTGACACACTTGGGTTGAGGAAGCCTTAACTGAGGAATTGCCTTCAAAGGACTGTGATCAAGTCTATGGAGGATTTTCTTGATTGCTGAGTGATGTGGGAGGGACCAGCCCACTGTGAGTTGTGCCACCCCTGGGCAGGTGGTCCTGTATAGTATAAGAAAGTAGCCTGAGCATGGGCCAGGGGAACAAGTCAGTAAGCTGTGTTCCTCCATGGCCTGTGTTTCAGCTCCTGCCTCTAGGTTCCTGCCCTGAGTTCCTACTTGGATTCCCTATGTGATGAACTGTGATCTGGGAGAACTTTTCTCCCCAAGTTGGTATTGGTCAGTGTTTTGTCATAGCAATTGAAGGTAAACTAAAACAACATGACTACAAAGGAAGAAAAAATGTAAAGGTCTATATTAACATACTTAAATGATAAAAACAAAACAAAACACCAAGGCAAGAAAAAAAAATCTTAAAAGCAGTGAGAAAAAAAGTACATTACTGAAAATAGCTATTAGAGTCAAAGCTCCATAGGAATAATGGAAGACAAACAAAACAGAACAACAACAACAAACACAATGCAGTGATATTTTTTAATCTATGAAGGGAAAAATCTAGAATTCATAGCAGAAATTCTCAGGAATAAAGTAAAGATATATCAAATAACAGAGCATGTGACACAGGCACACCAATGCTACAGTAAGTATTAAATGGCATGGAGAAAATGAACCAAGAGGAAAAGGTAGAGATACAGGAATAAAGACAATGACAAAGTAAAGGTATATATCTATGTAAGAATAGAGAGCAAAGAGAGGATAGAAAGACACTAATCCTAAGAAAGCTGTTGTTTGTATCTATATTGTTATAGATAAACTTTAAGTTATAAAGTGTCACTTATAATAAAAGGATACTTCAGAATGTCAAAAGCTCAAATTATGAAGGTACAGCATTTCCAAATTCTTGTGTGTACAGACATTTCCTAATGGCTTCAAAAGAGTTAAAGTAAAATATCAATAGAAATAGACACATTTTAGCACCAAGAGATTAAGTAGTACGTACATTCAGTAAGATGTAAATGAGCTAATAGCTATCTGACAACAGGAGAATACTCATTAATGTACATATAGCAATCAGAAAGCTTCCAAGAGTTGAAATAATGTGTCTGACAGAATCTTTAAGTAACCTTTCTAATAGTATAATTCTAAGTAGAAAATTAAAACCTCTAGGACTTGGAAGCATATCCAAGCGGTTATATGCATTTGAAGGAGAGAGGTTAAATATTAAGAGGCAAGCATCTATTTTAGGAAACTAGATGTGGAACAACAAAATACACTTCCCTGAAAGAAATACAAATAGAAGAGTAAATAAAGATTAGAGAAAGGATAAAAGTTTAAATAGCTTTTTGAAAGAACTAATACAAAATTTAAAGCCCTAGAACAGTTGAAGAGGAAAAAAAAAAACAACACCTCAAATAAGCAAAGAAAGGAATAAAAAGGTGGATATCATTCTAATTACTCAGACATGAGAAGGATAAGAGACTACTGTGGACAACATTAAGCCAATAAACCTGAATGTTTGACAAAAATGTAGACATTTATATAAAAATCCAATGAATTATACATTAAGAAATAAAAACTGCAAAGAAAGAAATTGGATTCATAATCAAAAGCTTTCCAGGAAAAAAACTTCAGGTTTAGATTTCATTGGCAAACTAGAAATGATATGCAAATTCTTCCACAGAATTAAAAAATTTTAAACAAATTACAAAAACCTAACAAGTACATTTAAGGAAAGGACATGAAGGGCAATTTTATTCAAACATAGAAGCAAAAGTCTTAATATAGGGATGGGAAAGATGCTCGGCAGTTAAGAGTACTGGCTGCTCTTGTAGAGGACCCAGGTTTGAATCCCAGCACACAAATGGCAAGTAACAACTGTCTGTACCTCCAGTTCTAGGGGATCTGACTTCTTCTGATCTACCTGGGCACTGCAGGACATGAGTGCACTTACATATATGCAAAAAATACACATATACATATAAAATAAAATATTTTTTAAAAATCTAAATGTTATAAACTAAATTGGGCACTATATAAAATAAAAAGTACAAATTGAAAAGCTGGATTTTCTGTGGTATGATGGTTTCATGTGAAATTCACTCAGTCTAATATAGCATTATCAATAAAATTAAAATGACTTAAGAAGGGGCATGGTAGCAAGAGCTTGTAACACTGAACCACTTGGAGGCTGAGGTGGGAGAATTGCTGCAAATTCCAAGTCACCCTGTGTTACAAGTGAAACTGTCTCAGAAAATCATGAAAATACTTCAACATATGTACGTTAAAGGCATATAATAAAACTCAACATTATATCACAGTAACAACTCAGAAAATTAGGAACTGAAATGAATATGCTTACTCTCATAAAGTACTAAATTCTGTACCAAACATCATACTTAGCTGTAATGGAACATGCTAAGAATGATCACTATCACTATTTCTGTTCAACACTGTATGAAGATTCTAGTTTCTTTATAAAGAACAAAGTAGACTATCATGAATGATAGACCTGGGAAACCCAAAGTTATTAGAATAAGTGAGTTCTGCAAAGTCATTGAATGTAAGATCAAAAACAGCAAAGCAAATTGGGTATTTTATGTAACGAGCACAGCAGAAACAATGTGAGAAACAAGGTAGAAGCAAAGAATAGACTCCCCAAAGTTTTCCTCTGATCTACCTATCTACTTCACATTCTCTCTCTCTCTCTCTCTCTCTCTCTCTAACACACATATGCCTGCACTCACACAACCTTAATTTTTTTTAATTTAAAACTAGCATAAGTAAAGTAGTGGAACAGTCAATGTAAAGAAAGAAATGTGTGCTTAAAGCAGACCAGACTGACTCATGGCAAAAGAAGATTTGCAGAATATCATGAAAAGGATAATTTTAAATGAGGAGATGAAAAAGCTAACCCAAGTAAAAAGATCTAAAGATGTGTTGGGTGCAGTGGCATACTCCTTTTGTCTTTAATCCCAGCACTCAGGAGGTAGAGGCAGGCAGATGGATCTCTGTGAGATCAAGGCCAGTTTGAGCCTGGTCATGTTCCAGATCAGCTGGGGCTACAGGGAGACTCTGTCTCAAACAAACAGCAGCAGCAACAACAAATATATATATATATTTATAAACTTGACACCTCTTCTCCATTATGCCATATACACATATAATCTCTAGTTGACCAAAACATATAAATATGAAAGACAAAATTAATAAAGGTTTGAGAGGGTAAGAAAGATTTTAACCTTTAGGAAATAAGAATTCTTAACTCCATAAGACTAATAAAACTAGACTGTTTTATTATATTCCATATATTCTTAGTTTTTAATTAAAATTTTTTATTTATATGAGCGTTTTGCCTGCATGTACATATGTGTACAACATGCATGCAGTGACCATGGAGGCGAGAAGAGGATGTAGATCCCTGGAATATAAAGATAGCTGTTAATTGTCATGTGGGTGCTGGGAACTGAACCCAGATCCTCTGCAAGAGAAGTCAGTGCTCTGAACCCACTAAGTCATTTCTCTAGTACCTAGCTTTGAAATTTTTGAGATAGAGACTTGCTATGTACCTCAGGTTGGCCTTAAACTCGTGATCATCTTGCCTCTACCTCCTGAGTTCTAGGATTACTTGCATGTGCTACCATGACTGGCTTATAAAAGATACTTTTAAAGAGAGCAAAAAATCAAGCTGTAAAATGAAAGATATTTGCAAAAGAAGTAACCAATAAAACGTTTATATGCACAATTGATAATGAATTAGAAAAAGAACCCAAGTAGAAAAATGGACAAGCACATGCAACAAGTCCTTCACAAAATAGGATATCCAAATGCCAAATAGGCACACCAGAGTTATAGAACTGAAATTCAAGTATAAAAAGTGACATACCTATTGTAATGGCTAAAGTAAAGAATGTGACAATACAAGCACTGGGGAGGTGATGGACCAACCTGAAATTCTTAATACACTGCTAATTATAGTACAACCATTTGGAAAAAAGAGATACTAGCATCCTGTTACTCAGAAATTAAATCCTTATATTATCACCCTAACAAAAATGCATTCATGTTGCTCATTTCCCCAAACACCACCCTACTGCCCATCAATGCTAGACTGGATAAACTGTGGTATATGCATTCACTGGAATAGTATACAACAAGAGTGAGAAGAGCTACAATTAAACACATTATAGCTACATTTTGCACACAAAAAGTTGACTGAAATGCAAAATAATACATATTATATGATTCCATTTAAATAGAGCTCAAAACTGAGCCAAATAGCTATAGTGCTCAAGGAAACATATTTGGGTGTCAAACAACAAAGGAAACAGGAAGTGGCCAATAGAAGTCAGTTTTTATAGACCTGGTCTGACTTTCAGCATTCTATCTTGACTATCTTATATTAACAATTAAGAAATATTGATTGCAAACTCAGCCCACTTCAACATTATTTTGACTTCTCTTGACTTATCATATAAAAGATAAAACTTCACAAAAATTCTGAGAATTGTTACTGAGATTGGACTTTGTGGAGAACTGACATTTTATCAACATTGATTTTTCCCTCTCCTGAACATTAACAGAGTTGTTGCTGACATTGGGGGAATGGATTATGACCATAAAAAGAAAGGAGAGAATGACTAAAGGTGATAACAATATCTTATTTGTCACCTGGGATGACAGTAGATGTTAATTTATACTAATTCATTAGGGTACATATTTGTCTGGTTTTCTATATGGACTGTATTTCACAATATTATAGGTTATTTGGTTAGCTCTTTATTCAAACATTTTAATATGCTTTGAAAAGCATAAGAGAATACAGTGACAAATTGTTGAAGTTGGTTAGGAAGGAAAGGAAACAGCTCTCAAAAACAAAACTAGTTGATTTAGTTTTAGTGATAAGGTAAAGGTTATGGAGGGCAGTCCTACAAGCATTCAGTTAAAGTGTCAAAGCTAAAAATTCAATGGGGTGGAAATCAGGAGGATTATGATTGCTATTCCACTTCTAGTTCTAAAATCAGTAAATAAAGAACATATGAGGTAAGCAACCCCAAAACAAAATAATTCATTTTCAAATTTAACAAAGGACGTTTTGGAGAATAGTTTCATAGAATACAGGTAAAGAATAGGGTTCAGAGTTGTTAACACATTGCCATAGCCCACAGTAACAGGTCAGTTTTGTATTATAAATTCCAAAATGTTAGCTCATTCTACTTGTTTCTGACTACAGTGATAACAAATACATTAATAAAACCTAATACTAAATAAAAGCCTCAGGTAACTTGAAAAATCTGAGCTTATTCCCATTACAAATACTACTTCCTAGTATGCAAGGAAAGAGCAGTCTTTGTTTAGTGACCATGCCATCATCACCTAGCTGTTAATAAATAAGCACTACAGCTAACACTTAAGACATGAAGAAAATCAAATGAACTTGAGAGACCCAATTTCTTTTATGAAGGACTAAACAAAGATAAAGTTGAAACCCCTATAGCCCACAGTTCTCTTAGAGGTGAAACAAACTTTTGTTTTTAAAATATTTTTATTTATTTATATTAATTTTTTTGTCTTTTTGATACAGGGTCTCCCTGTGTCCCCACTGGCCTGGAAACCAGGCTGGCCTTGAATTCACAGAGATCCACCTGCCTCTGCCTCACAAGTGCTGGGATTAAAGGTGTCTGCCACCACACCCAGCTTTTTTGGGGGGGGGGTGGGAGCTATTTTTACTTTTTATGTGTGTGAATGTACTTCCTGAACGTATATAAGTGTACCCATGTTGTGCAATGCCCATAGAGGTCAGAAGAGGGAGTAGGATTCCCTGGAACTGGAGTTGGACAGTTGTTAGCCACCAGGTGAGTGCTGGGAATTGAACCTGAGTCCTCTGTAAGAGCAACCAGTGCTCTTAACCACTGAACCATCTCTCCAGCCCCTTATTTTTGTTTTGCTTTTGCTTGGTTTTTGAGACAGGGTCTCCCTGTAGCTCTAGTGGCTGGGAACTTGCTTTGTAGACCAGATTAGTCTTAGTCTCACAGAGAACTGCCTGCCTCTGCTTCCTGAGTGCTGGGATTAAAGGTGTGTGTCACCACACCCAGCCTGAAACATTCTTAAAAAACTGATTAAATGCAAGTTTTAAAAACAGGACAACACCTAATTAGTGTGTTTAAAAAAGAACATAAGCTGGGAGCCATGTCTGGTGTATAATATGTATTATAGTATATATTATATATATTTACACATAGACAGTCCTGTGTTTATATATCAGGTGTTGTTTTTATGCCTTCATAAAGAAGTTATTCAGAAAAAAATGTTCCTGCACGATTTTTTCAGTTATTATTCTTTAAACAATTTAGTGTAACCATTATTGACACAGCATACATTGTGCTAGGCATTTTAACGTGTACAAGAGGATATATGTAGGTTTAATGCAAACATAATGATTTTACATAAATGATGTAAGCACCTGCAGATTTTGATGGATTGGGAGAGGATGTATGTGTGTGTCTTTGGGTCAGGTGCAATGGGGTTAATACTGGAATCAATCCCCCATAGATACTGAGGGACCACTGTATTAGGCCATTAATCCATTGTGTTTGGTACTATTAAATCATTTACAGATGAGAAAACTCAGGAATGGAGATTAAATGACTTGCCTATGTCTATAGTAAGCTAAAGCTAGGACTTAAACCCAAAAGCAGTCCAGAGTCCACAGTGCACTGCTACCTTTAGTGTTTCTGCATGTAATTGTTAATAGTTTTCTTTCATTAAAAATGATCTTTTTTCTCTGTGTTTTACAACTTAAAATTATGCATCTAAAGATCTGGTAAAATTCTCTGAAACTGTTCATTCCTTGGGGTTTCACAGGAATAAGTTTTTTTATGACTTATCTATTATTTGCTAAGTAATCTGTTTATATTCTCTCTCTAGGAAACAGTTTTGGTAAAACATGCTTTCCTACAAAACTCCCCATTTTCAAGTTTACTTCAGAGTTGAACAAAGTTGCAGTGGCCATCCTTTAAGATGACTCTTGATAATTTTCATCTGCTGGTATCTGTCTTTGTGTAGTTCATTTCCATATAGAGTAGGGGCGACCTGTATGGCTAATATAGAAACAACAGTGACTTTCTGCTATTATTTGTTTTCTGAGATAGGGTCTTGCTAATGTGGCCCAAGCTACAAGTCTTGCCTTTTCTGCTTCAGCCTTCAGAGTGCTGGGATCATATATAGATGCATCACTATAGTTGGCTCAGTGTGTGACTTTTGAGGCTAAGGAATAAAAGATAACTGTATGGACTTCCAACTTGTTCTCCCTTGGATCACCTATTCTGGAAAAGGCCAGATGTCATTTAGACATGAAAGCAGTACTACAGAAAGGTCTATGTGGTAATGATGTAAGCCTCCTGCCAGAAGCAAGCTAATAAACCAGCAATATGAATACAACACCTTTTTTATCTTGTGTGTATGAAGGGTATGTGTGTATGTTGTGCATATACCACAGCACATGTGTGGAAATCAGAAAAACCTCAGGTATGGATCCTCAGATATGGGCCCTCACTTTTCACCTTGTTTGACACACCATCTCTCTTGTTAATTGCTGCATAGCTGGCCCACAAGTTTCAAAGATACACCTGTCTTTGCTTCCAATTTTTCTGTAAAAGCACTGAGATTACTCCTGTGCTCTGTGCCTGGCTTTCATTACTTGGTTTCTGGAGATCTGAACTCAGGTTGTCAGGGTTCTATAGCAAGTGTTTTGTTTTGTTTTGTTTTTCACCCACTGAACCATCTCCTCAGCCCCTGAGTAAGTCACTTTGAATGCAAACCCTACTGCCCCCATCAACTTTTACATCATTAAATTTTGGGGCATTTTGCTGTACAGTGTTAGTTAACAAATACGTCAATAGTCTTTTATATGATTCTTAATTTTCACTACTGAAGATAATTCCTTATCTCTTTTTTATCTTCATTTTTCTTTAACTTAATGATTTGCTTTTCAAAGAACTAGCTTTTTTTTTACTAGTTTCACCATTTTTTGCTGTATTCTGATTTATTTCTAACTTCTTGATCTAAATGTTTTCATTTTATTATAAGAAATATACAAATAGTAGAGCTGGGCGTGGCGGTGCATGCCTTTAATTCCGGAATTAGAGAGGCAGAGGCAGGTGGATCTCTGTGAGATAGAAGTCAGCCTGGTCTACGTAGCAAATTCCAGGCCAATTGTGGCTACAGGGAGATCCTATCTTTAAAAAAGAAAAAAACAAATAAGAAATATATAGTGCAAATACAAATACGTAAAATATAAGTATGGAAAAATGAGGAAAAAATCTAAATGTCATTTGATGTGTATACATGTATGTATGTATGTATATATCCAAATATATACATGCGTATGGAATCGCCCACAGTTTCATATTTGTAGTGTTTTTGCTATAATTTTTTTAGTTACTTAATAATTCCAGTTTAGATTTTTGCTGTCTGCTGTGCATGGTGGCACACAACTTTAATCCCAGAACCAGGGAGGCAAAGACAGGTGGATCTCTTTACATTCAAGACCAGCCTGGTCTAGGTAGAGAGTTCCAGGCCACTTGGAGCTAAATAGTGAGACCCTGTCTCAAACTAACTGACTAAATTAATTTTTGGTATCTTTGAAAAATTTCATTTTACTTGTGGTATGATTTCCACATTTTGATTTTTACTATGACATATTTTATACTTAAAGATGACATAAAAATTGATGTATAATTTCAAAAATAATAAACACTGTACAGCCACCACCCAGATTAAGATATAGAACACCAGCAATATCACTGAGGTGGTGTGGTCTGATTTTGAGTATACAGCATGGGAGAGTCAAAAAGTATACATCTCTATTTATGGGAACACACGCACGCACACACACACACACACACACACACAAAACCATCCATTATGTTACTGAAGTAAATTCACTTTAAACATATTTTTCCTGGTACTAATTATTCCTTAAAACTGAATACTTTCTTTCCTTGGGTGAAAATGAAACTCTTATTCCCAGTAATGGCCCTGCAATTTTAGGATACTTTTTAGCTACACTTATTGAGAATCTACATGGAGACCTATAAGGAAAACTTTATTATATACATGAAAACCAGTAACTAACATTAGCTCCTATTCCCTATCACAAATACAAAGATCAGTTATAAAGCACTCAAATGTCCATTAAATGCTAAAGTAAAACTTACATTGAGTGCTAACCTATCTAATAGAGGAACCCATGAGTTCTCTCTCACTCAGCAAGGTCTCACAGTGCTAATTAGCATAGTTCAAAACAAAATCTATTTTGGTTTTAATTTAAAGCCTCCATTCTAAATTATTATAATTCAAGTTTCTAGTAATTATGAACTACATAGTTTTTTCAGAATTAAAGCTTGTACCAATAGGTCTTCCTTCATCAGACTAATTCAGCTCATCTCTGAAGATCTAGCTCATTCGTGTCACTTCTTTTACAGCCTTTTCAATGCCCCCATGAAGATGCATTCCTCTTTCCCTCCTACCTTTTGGAGGTCATTCTTTCTAATAACTACAACTCTGGTCACTTAATGATATAAATTTGTCATTCTTTGTCGAAGGAAATCTATGTATAATTTTAGTGTTCTGAATCTGTTCTGATTGTACACACCTGTAATTATATAGCACTTGGGAGGCTGAGGCAGGAGGATTACAAGTTCAGGGCCAGTCTGAGCTACACAGTGAGATCCTGTTTGGGAAAAGAAAGGAAAAAAATTCTGAAATAAGAGAGCTTCAATTAGTAGATTTGGGTTAAGAGGCCATATATAACCTTGGTATTCCAAAACTAACAAAATTAAGTGCCAAGCCAAATGCTTTAATGTGAGGAACTCTTAACATTTCTACTTTTTCCTTAGTTTAAGAAGGTAACAATGAAGGTCAATAGAAGATACACTATAATGCTAAAATGATTAGGGCCTATAAAGAATTTGATTTCTTCTGAAAATGCTTTAAGTCTCACAACAAAAAAAAGGATACAGAAAGGAATAGCTAGACATAAAAAAAAAAAAATTGGGCACAAAGAAACAAAACTGCCCACCACAGTAGGCCTATATACCTAAGGAATGATGATGAAATATGGATTTTATCATTTGTAATAAACTTGATGAGTATGTAGGAAGATAAATCCATCATGAAAAGAGTCATTGTACTTCATGAAGATTCAACGAACGTACATATAACTGGGGTTTGTTCATGTACTGAACACCTAAGAAGAGCAATACTACAACCAGATAGAACAATAAGTGGCTAACAGCACAAATCTCAGAATCAAAGCAGAAATTTTACCTTAAATAGGGAAGATAAAAGAACACCACTGTCTTTTGCGCCACAAAAACAAGAAGGAACTGAATTATCAGACTATTTCCTGAGGAATCTGCTTTCCTAGTGGAGGAGAGGTCCTTTATCCAAGATTCTTCTAGAAAACTACCAGTCTTATATGACAGACTTCTATAAACTACGTGTTTGTTTAACAACTAGGCATTAGGTATTCAATACAGTTATTAGGTATTGAGGCTGGTTCAAAAGCTCTACTTCAATGCCTGTGATTATGGTTCACCATACAATCAAGGCTCTTAAGGATTTTAAACATAGCTAGTATGTGCCTGAATCTATCTTCATCGAAATTTCTATGTAGTACAGTGAGCCAGCTGTAGCACTGTAGTACAGGGCCTCATGCATACGTGAAGAAACTACTCTACCACCAAGTTACATGCCCAGATTTAGCGCAATAGTTCTGAGTATAGGTCCAGGTGTGGAAGTGTTCTCATCTCAAGATCATTTCAAAGGATCTGCAACGTGGACACTATTCTCAAAATGGTACTAAGATGCTATTTGTACTAATCAGATCAAAGCAACAGTGGGTAAAAACTTGGGACTAGCACCTCCACATGAATCAAGGTAATGGTACAAAGTTGTATTATTAGTCTTCATATCCTTTGTATTCACAAGAGGCAGTTTCATGCCATCAGTTAAGTGGTATAATTTTATTAATCCTTAACTGTTGAGTTCACTATTTTTTAATTTTGTATAATAAAATGGTAAGTAGCCACAAGCACCTCTCTCTTCTTAACTGATAATTATCTTAATAAATAGTATTTGTACAGCTGCCTAATTCACAAGGTAAAGACTTAATTGTGTTTTTCTTGAAACATTGGGATAACTGACAAAGTATGATTTACATGTGAGTATGTTGTACATATTTTGTTTCACACTATATGAAGGGAACCAGCTATTTCAAGTGACATTTATTGTCAATGATAACATTTCAAGCTTTCTAACAGACAGAATTTTTGAAAACTTGCAGCTGTCCTAAAAGTTTGACTACTTCCTACAAAGTGTCAGTGTCATCAGGGTTTAGCCAGAAGATGTAGCCAGATTTTAAGAGAAACTGGCAATGCACATACAGTCAGCTTGATTTAACTAACAGCAGAATAAGATGGAGGTACCAGTCATCTTCATTTATACTACTGACAGAGGAGCAATGTAGAACACTCAAAAGGACTGCCAGCCAACACTGGAACAGCATGCAGAATTCTGCCTACCCTATGACTCCTCCCTAGACTCAGTACCATAGGGGAAAAGGTCAAGAAACTACTCACCTTTCCCACCCTAAAATTTTAAGCCCCGGGTTAAACTCTATTCTGCCCTGTAAGGAAGTGAGAAGAGTACAAGATATATCAAGTTTACGGCTGAAGTTTCAATATGAAGTTCACTAAGTCTTAAATGAAACTGCAACATCTGAAAATTATACAAAAGTGACATGCTATTAAGTTGAGATCCAGTGGGAAAAGGAAGCTTGACAAAGTAGAATTAAAGAGACAGTTACTAGGCAGAAAGAGAGTGTGATTTGTATTTATATATCAACAAGTTTAAGCTCTCCAATGAAATGAGTATAATCTGAAATTAGTGTCCACATAGCTTGGTGTCCTTGGCTTTCTATCCCTCCACTTCTCCTTTGCATGTTAAAGAGAGACAACAGCAATAAAATTCTTCTGTCTGACAGATACTAAGTAAATAAGAGCTATATCTCTTCATCTGGAAGGATACCATCAGAGTCATAGTCATGATTGGATACAAGAAAGAAGCTGAAAGTAGTGTCTGGTATTTGAAATAATCAAGTGGGGTGACTGCTAGGAACACAGTCACAGACTAGAAATTATTTTGATATGTTAGTATCTTCAATTTTCACCTTTCAAAGATTCAATGAAAGAAGAAAACTTTAAAGGAGGTTTATATGACAAGGAGAGACAACGGTGTATTTTAAATAATATTGTTCAACTGCACAACACAAGGAAAGAAAAATGAAGGACCTAAAGAAAGAGATTAAGAAAAAGGCAAGTGAAGGCTGATCAAAGGTGGGACCTGAATTGGGTTTGAACATGGGGGGCAGACAGGCACAAATGACTGACAGCGGAACAATTCCTGGGTGAATGAGAGACAATAATGTGAAGTGACTGTTGACACATTGCAGTATTAATACATACCGAGACTGAACTGCGGGTAATGCTCATAAATCTAACTGCAATTAGTACAGGTTTCTGGATTAGGAAGGGCATGAAAAGGAAAGCAGAAGGTTAGAATGTACATGTCATCGCCCCATTAAAAGAGAAGGCTTAATCTTTCAGTGGAATGAACACATCCATCTTCTGTAGTACTCGAAAGAGAAAAAAGCAGAGCTTTGTCTAGTTGCTTTGAAAAGTTATTTTTGTACTAAAAGGCTCTTCTTTCCTTCCTATATTGGGTACTAATAAATTAGGCCTCTCATTACTGACCTGAAATTCAGTTTTCTTGTTTCCTTCTCTCCTTTTTTTTTCTCCCTCTACCCATCTCCTCTCTCCTACTCTGCCCCCTCACATGATGTAGAGGAAGCCTTGCTAAGCCCCTGGAAAACTATGAATATGATAATGGGGCAGCTACTGCTTTTTAGAAGTTTTCTGAGGATCTAAGTGAAACAGGTGCCTGTTACTCCAATGTTATTTTACAACTGAAAGGAGGGTAACAGATAGGCAATTATTAAACTTTAATGCATCAACTGTTTCCCAGGACCTCAGATCCTACTATTAGTTAATGGTAACTGGTGTTTTCCATATAGTTAGTGGTCACTAGCTAAAATGGAAAACATTAAATACAAAAGTCAGCAAATGAAGAAAATAAATTATCATGTATTAGGCTCATCTCAAAACCCAACAGAAGTCTCTAAATGGACCTTTATTTGATCACAGTAGACTTATAGAATTTCCTCTTCCTTATGAATCAAGTGTTTCGGTTCAAATCAGTTACATATCATTAAGTTCTCTACTGTCAGGAATCTTACAGAACCACCCAAAATGACATAGTTGAAGGCAGGGAAAAGATGGTGGGAAGACATAGAGAAGAGTTAAGCTTTCATAGATACACAGCAAAGTAAGTAAGGAGGATTATAAGCCACCGACATTTTATCCAAATTTTTTATTTTAAAAATTCTGCACATTTAATTACATATATTCTGTACACATAACTAAAACTAGCAAAAAGAGCACACATCAGATATTCATAGAACCTTGAAATTTGGTTAATTTTTCAAAACTTGTTCCTTCTTTTAAAAAGAACAATCCCTATATATATCACAAACAAACACACATTTACAAATCTCAGGAAGCCTCCCCCCCCCCCCTTTTTTTTTTTACTGTGGGTCCATGGTGGGCATCTTACCATTGATCTACGAATCAGTGACAGTCTGGTCTTCGCCTTATTTTCAGCAAATTCCAGGCTACTGATGTCTTTGAGACGAGCCTTGTATTTATTCATCTGTTCTACAACAATCAGCTCCACACAGCTGAAACACAGAAAAAAGAAAAAAAAAAAAAAACTGTTAAGAGCAGAAGCAAATCAAATAAAGTATAGCACCCACAGGCTACCTTTAAGCTAAGTATCCAAGACGGATGAAGGAAAAATCAACATATTTTACTTTATGAGTTCAAAGACAAAATTTAGAATGGTGGTTCACAGCTTTGTCTACATATTGGAAGCCAAATCCCACCCTAAAAGTGCCAGACCTATTAAACTAGACTTTTAGGGGATAGGATTCAAACCTTGGCATTTTTCAAACATTTTTTTTTTTTTCTTTGCAGTCAAGTTTAGAAGAATAGTAGACACTCAAGAAAAGATCAGGGTAAAATAAAGGAATAATGAAATATTACAACCAGAGAGTCATTGACTGCACATTTTAAAGGAAGACATAAAACTTGAAAAATTACAAGCTATAAGCAATCTTAAATTTAACCAAGATTTAGAATATCTAACAGAGTCCAACAATCTTTTTAAAGACACTTGAACTTATGAAATTGTTCACCAGGTCTGATGTGTGGATAAAATGCTACATCAATTCAGTCAAAAGTCCCTGAGGTCCTGTAGAGGTGAATGTAGGTGGCCTTACGTGGTAGTCTTACTGATGTCTTGTACGCTTTGTAGTGGGTCAGTGGTGTCAGGACAGCGAAGAATGCAAGGTGCAAACACAATAGCCAAAGCATTAGCAGACATTCGATTAGTGTCTTCCTGCAGAGCAATCCTACAATCAAAACAAATGAAAAAGGGATAAACAAGAAGAATAGCAAGTAGAAGTGAGACAGACAGTATGATGACCACACAGCATCTAGGGATACCATTTAAATTGAAGGGAGACACTGTATACTTCTGGAAAATGTACTTTTACTCTAGTCCCTGAAACAGTCCAGGTCACAGGTCAATATATAGCTTATCAAGGGAAATTTGTGATCTACTGCTAAAAGCTAATATAACTTGATGATCATACCTGAAGATTGCAGTGTAGAAATATTAAGGCATTTCCCATTTATCACATATTTAACCAGAAAGATGGTTGTCTTCTCCCATCCAATGATATTTACACACAGGAAGACAGCTTACTCTGAAGTCTCCTGAGCACACTCTGAACCCAGCTCCCACAACATAGGTTTTATCCACAGATACATACCCTTTCTTGTTCAGGAGTTAAGAGACTAAACTGTACAGTGCTGGGAGTTGCTGCATGGCTCAAGCAAATGCACTGGGCTTAGTGATTTCTGCTTTAAGGAATCCTAATCACCTATTTGAGGCACTGAGTTTAGAAGTCTTTTTTTTTTAATTAAAAAATTTTTTATTTAAAATGAAAAGTTTGTAAAATTTTATGTATATGAGTGTCCTGCCAACAATGCAGGTGGTATGCAATCCCCACAGAGGCCAGAAATGAGGTGTCAAAGCCCCTAGAACTGGAGCTACAGACAGTTGTTAACAGCCATGTGGGTGCTGGGAACTGAACCCAGGTCCTCTAGAAGAGCAGCCAGTGCTCTCTCTTAACCACTGGGCCATCGCTCTAGCCTATTTCTGTTTTTAATAAAGCAGTGGTAGAGATAAAAACCAAGGGTATCAGGCATGCTAGGTAAGCACTCTACCACTGAACTACATTCCCAGCCAAGGTATTGACGTCATAAATTGAAGTTCTTCATTTAAAAAGAATCTTGGAGAAATTGTTAAATAGTTCCTTGCTTCTTGAACTTACCTAACTAGATGAAAGATGAGGCGTTCCAGCGTATTGAGATGAGTTCGGGAGAGCTGATCAATTACAGAGTATACACCACGGATTGTCTCCTTTCTCTCCTGAAGGCCTAAAAATGGTTAGGAATGGCAAGTTAGACTGAAAACTCTCTTACACGTTGTGTCTTGTTCCTGGATAGAAATGATATAGCAGAGGAAGGTGGATCCGGTTTTGGGAAAGGTAGAAGAGCAAGTCATGGCTGCTTGTTTCCTTGTACTTGAGTCCCTGAGGTTTAGTCTACAGTTCAGTAGCCCTTGATTATAGCAAGGAAGACTAAAGATGTTCTAGTTTTTCAGCTATTTTGTGACAGACTGATTTCTCATTAAAATTAACCAACTTTCATGCATATATATATAAAGTCTCAGATCTTCAATACCTTGAGGCAGATTTTTAATCTGTATTATAACCCTCACCTTTCAATTTACTTTGTGAAAAGCAGCAAAGTGGCTTACTCAGGAACTTTTAAAAGAACACTGATATTCTAAGTCTATAACAAGTCAGCATTAGAGTAGGTAACAGTTCACCAACAATTTTGTACTGACTATCAAAAACTTATTTTAGGAACCATTAAGGCTAAAACACTATAGGATGGCTTAATGATGGGTACTAAAGATGGCACTGCTTTATCAAGTGCAGGCTCTCCCTCAAACCCAAGAAACCTATGCTTACCCATAGCTCGAAGAAATTCCTCATAGAGTTCAAAGGTCATGAGTGGATTGGGCAAATCACGAAGCCATTGTTTGAATACACTTGCAATGACATGTATGTTATAATCATCTAGGTTTACACTTTCAGCATCTATTTAGAAACAAGAGTAGATAAACCCAAGAGATGCACAAAGATTCAAACAACTGAATTAACTCATAAACTAACATTAATCCATGCTTGCGAACAGTGCTTCTAACTGTGGAGACAGAATAGTGTGTGTGTATGTGTGTGTGTTTTCTAAATCAATTGTATAATCAAATGTTAAAGATCACATGTTTTGATACAGGAAGAATCAAACTGCTATGATAAATGTTTCTTTCAATTTCTGGGCCTGTCTTCCTGGAGACTGGTCCACATACCTCACTCTTAGAAACTAATGCTTCAGAAGTCAAGAAAGAAAGGCCTAAAAAACATTTTCTTTCTAAAAGCAAGGTTGGCTTCTAGTTATTCCTGGAGATGAAAAAGCAGTGATACATAAACTTAGGAAATATCATGGAAACATCATCCCATTTTGCTTATAAATTTCTGAAGGTTATTAATCAGACTATTAAGAAGACGATGATTTTCATTTGTATTGTTTCACAGTTCAAGAGACAAAACTGAAAAATGCCTGTAAGCTGGAGTAAAACAAGCTGTGGTAGGCAAGACTTAAACTTTGTCAGACATTTCTATTTTCATACTAATCTCACTGATTTGTTCTTAAGAAAAAATATTGTGGTTAAGTAGGTTCTTAAACACACAAAGATAAGCTTTGTTTTTTCTATGTTTGGTTCAAAAAGAAGTATTCCTAACAATGATAAAGAGCAGAGGTTGAGAATGAAACTAAAGGCAAGCCCCTGCACATACTCCAGGGATAACCTCTACACAGACAAGTGCTCAACTCACTGAATATCAGCTTAGGTAACTGTTTTCAATGTACAGGCACAAGATCCACTGGAAATAATATCACCGGGAGTCCGAAAAAAAAAGGGGGGGGGGGAGTAATAGGCAGTACTTTAGATGATGGATTCAGAACATGTAGGTTTAAATTCTAACATGGTCACTTATTGGTGATAAGTAGTTACATAAACTCTTCTGTAAGCCTTTGTCTCCTTACCTATAAATTAAGATAAATAATATCCCTAATTTACACGATTGTTTCTTAAAATCTTTGTTGCCTTGTATCAGTAATTTGTTAATTTCCCTGAGCCTAAATTTTCTTCATAAATTAAGATTATCAAGATCTTGTTAGTCTGTTAACAGACTGAGATCTGTTTCAAGTACCTAACAATGCTTTGTAAAAATGATTCACTCAAGACATAATTTGATGAATTAATTATGGAGCCAAGATTCACAAATGGCAAACAAGTACCAGAGAAAAGACTCTAGCTCCAAGTGTATAGGATCAGTACGTAATTAGCACTATCTTACCTGTATCTAGACCTTGTCGAAGCTCCTTGATTTTATTAGTTGAACCAGACTTTCGGTAAATACCTTCTGTATAAAGTCCATGCATTTCAATGTAGTTTATGAGTTTTTCCACCACTAAAGGAACAGTTCGGTCTTCACTAGTCAAACGAGACAGTTCAACCCCAAATTGTCGAGATGACAGCTCTGGATCATACTACATGGAAGATAAATGTGTTTTTTTTTTCTAAATGCATTCCAAATTATTATAGTCAATTACTTTTTTTTATTTCCCAAAGTTTTACTCTGATATTTCTAAGAGTTGAGAAGAAATGGAATTATGGTTTAAAAAGTATGAATGAGTGAAATATTAGTTTCAATCTTCTTCCACTGAAAATCCACAAAAGACAACAAGTGAAGATTGGAGGCAGTGGTGATAGAGAGCTGTTTTCCTTCCTGCCAAAAGTTAGTTCCAGCAAAGATGAGCTTGGGTGTGGAAAAGGGAGTTGGATTTTACAATACAAAGAACTTGAACATTTACTATGTTCCATTAGAAAATCCAATGACTTTTTTTAAAAAATGAATTGGATTTGCCAGTAATTTCTGAAGTATAAGAATTTTACTGTTTCAAAGACAGAATTTTCAAAAATTTAGCTGAAAACTGATTTCATAAGGAAAGGCTGACACACACACCATGATTAGTCTAGAACACCTTCTCTTGTTGTAACAGTGTATCTAATACCACAGTTGAACAACTGTAGTTCAAGTATCTACAACAGAACAACGTACTTTTAAGATAATTTGAAGTAACTCACACACACAACTGTTATTTCTTTTAGAAATAGAGATCTCTTTCTGTCTCCTATACCTGTTGCCTCTAACCCACTTTTTTCTCCTTCAAATTTCATCCAACCAGTAACCAAGCTTTTAGTTACCTGGTATATCCCTATACTTTCTCATCATTCTACTTCAATGTTGTGTCCTTGCCCACTTGGACTACACTAACAGTATCAAGAACAGTTTCCCCACATCAGTTTTCTCCCCTTTCAATATGTCCTATACCTGCAATATGCCTTACTATCCTCAGAAACTTTCTGTGGCTATCTGGTATATATCAAAATAAAGTGCATGTATTCTTGAAACTGATATTTAAGACCTTACTTGAACAGATCCTAACTGTTCTTTCTAGACTTTCATTCATACATTTGTCATTAACACAGATGTTAGCATGTAGAGATAAGTAAAACAACAGATTCATCGGGCTAATTATAGAAACACAAATTATTATAGTCAATTACTTTTTATTTCCCAAAGTTTTACTCTGAGTTGAGAAGAAATGGAATTATGGTTTAAAAAGTATGAATGAGTGAAATATTAGTTTCAATCTAAGAGACACAACAGGAAAGACTGGGCTTGGCATGTAGCTCAGTCAGTAGAGTGTTGGCCTAGCATGCATGAGGCCCTGGATTTGCTCCCCAGCACTCAGCTATTTTTCTTAGATATCCCATGTCCACCTGTCTTGTGGTGGCACTGCCCACAGTGGGCTGGGTCCTCCTACATTAATTAACAATTAAGAAAATGCCCCATGTCCATAAGTCAGTTTGATGGAAGTGATTCCTCAACTGAAATTCCTCTAATTTAAGTGAAGTTGACAGAAACTAACCAGCACAGATATGGTCTAAGAAATTCATTGTTAGGTGATTTTGTCATTGTACAAACTATACTGAATTCCTTCATGGTCTCTGCTTCTGTTCCTGCTTTCAGGTTCCTGTCTTGAGTTCCCTCCCTGTCTTTCCTCAGCAATGGATTGTAACTTGTAAATGGAAATAAACCCCTTCCTCCTCAAGTTAGCTTTGGTCAGTGTTTAATCAGAGCAACAGAAAGTAACTAGAGTAATATACTTATTACTATGTGATACATCATTGTCTGAAGAAGGGCTGCTAACATGATGCATAGTAAAGTCAAATCAGCAAGCTAGCATCTGGTCTCTGCCAAACTGCTTTATATGCATGGCCATACACTTTAAGTATCTTCTCTTCTTCTATTGTTTATTTTGTCTGCAGTTTCTGCAATGATACCTATACATTTTCTTTGTTGGTTTTAACAATTTGCTTTTTTGTGAAAATTCTTTTCTTGGGGCTGGCAAGCAGGCACAGGTCCTTACAGCCAAGCCTTACAACCTGAGTTTGATCCCCAGAAGGGAAGAACCAACCATCCCAAGTTTTCTTCTGACCTCCACATGTACACATGAGCATGTGAACCCTCTCCCCATGCATATTCACACACACAAAGAAACCATAAAATCTATTGGTTTTGTAAAGGTAATCAATTTTTAGTCTTTTCCAGGAGCCAAAATTTTGTTTTGCAAGTTTTTAAGTTATACAAATGGTTTTTTGTTTCTCTTAGTTACTATTTCTTCTACTCTGTGTATAATTTGCTGAGCTTTTCCACCTGTCTTGAGACAGAAGTTTATAGTCATTTCTAGCCATACCTTTTCTCTAATTTATGGGTTTAAAGCTAAAATTTTCCTCTAAGTACAACTATAAATGTACCCTACAATTCTTCTATGTCACAGTTTTATCATTATCTAGAAACATTTTGCTAAATTTCTGAACACTTGAGGATTATCTTTTTGTTGACTTACAACTCAATTCCACTGTGGTTAGAAAATATGTTCTCCATATTTTCAACATATGATCAATTCTATAAACTGTCCCAGGTATTCTTAGAAAAGAATGTTTACCAAGCAGTTGTAGGATATAGTGTTCAATATATTACAGCTGTATCAAGTTTTCAAATAGCTTGCATTCTTACTGAATTTTTGTCTGGCAGGTATTGAAACTATAATACTAGAGGCTTATAAAATTAGGTAAGCTGATTCTTAGATCAATATGAAACATCTTTATTTGAAATAACACACCTTGTTTTAATTGGGTATATCTTTCTATCAGTAGGGTTTTTAATTCTTTTTACTTTGTCTTTTACTTACAATATGTAGTATAGTAATATATATGGGATTTATCAAACTGTTATTTGTTTGTACAACCTGTTTTATTTTTGTCTTCAGATCTTCTATTACATAAAAAAATAATTTACTTTTGCTGATGTGGTAGCACAGGTCAGTAATTCTGAAACTTGCAAGGCTAAGGCAATAAGATTGCTATGATTTGAGGCCAGAACGGACAACACAGTGAATACTAGGGTCAGGTAGGGCAACTCAGCAAGATCTTATTTCCAAAAAACAAAATGGAAAAAATATGAATCTAAAAATGTTTCCATATTATTGTCTTTTTAAGTTTTTCAGATACATATATTCTTTTATTATATTTCTACAGCTTTTTAAAAATTAAATGTATGTTCAGATTTGCTGTACTATTTTTTTTCTTTGTTCTTCATTTTCTTTCTGCCTAAAACCTTACCTTAGTATTTTTGGTACAGGTTTGCTGAATTGAATTCTGTTTTTGTTGGTCTTAAAATATTTTCTCAACACTTTTCTTTAGTAGTACCAATGTCTAATCCAAGGGCCTTGCATATGGTAAGCAAGTACTCTACCGCTGAGCTATATCTCCAGCTGAACATTTTCACTTCTGAACAGTATTTTCACTGGGTATAATGAAAATTTTTGGTTGGTTCTCTTTTCTTGTTATACTTAAGAGACTATCTTATTGGCTTCCACTATTTCTGTTCAGAAATCAACTGCCCTTGTTCCACTGTTCCTTTGGTTATTTTTTCTAAGTACTTTTAATAAACTGTATCTTTCTTTTGATTTACATCTAGGTTTTATTTTCTTTGTATTTATCTATTTCATGTTAAAAGTGCTTTACCCTTAAGATCTGATGTACTGTCCACTATCTCTTATAAAGTTGGATCTGCCTTGTTTTATTTGTTTTATCTCCTTTTTTCCTAGACTCTCATAAACTGGGTGTGATGGAGCATACCTGTAATAATCCCAGTATGCAGAAAGCCGGAGAATCAGTAGTTCGAGGTCATCCTAAGCTATGTATTAAGTCAGCAATCAACTTGGTTATGTGATATCCTCTCTCAAAAAACAAAACAAAACCCAAGATGGCTCAATGGATGAAGTGTTTGTCAAGTGCAAGCATGAAAATTAGAATTCAGATCTCCAGTATCCACGTAAAAGCTAGGTGGGTATGGTAGCCTATCTATAATGCCAGTACTCAGCATATAACCATAAGAAGATCACCTGGGCAAGCTGGCTAGCTAGAATTGCTGAATCTGTTAACTCTGGTTTTACTAAGTAATAAAGGAAGGTGATCAAGGAAACACCTAACATTGATCTTAGGCCTCTACAGAAATGTGCACCCATGCACAAACACACACCACAGGCAAACAAAGTACTTCATCCTTTCCCATACATTTCTTTTTTATTCCATTCAGCAATCTTTCCTTCTATAGAGGCTGCAGTTTCTTTTTGAGTTTGAAGTTTTAACTACATTTTTATTTCTAGAATCACCACTGCTAAAATTTATATTTTAACTACCTTTAAGTACTTTGGTGAACCTCTATCTTTTTATTATGTGGACATATTCATTGAATTTTAAAGCTATATATCTGGTAATTCAGTACCTATTAGGGTCTGTTTTTGACTATTAGTCCAATTTTATATGTCTGATAACATATAAAAAATTTTTCTTTGGTCTTTTTCAGGCAAGGCTTCCCTGCAGCCCCAGCTAGCCAGGAACTTGCTATGTAGACCAGGTTCACATTGAACTCATGGGGATTTGTGTGTACCACCACACCCAGAATAAAAAGAATTTTAAAAGTTCTGGATGGTGTTACATTTAGAATCTTTAGAAAGATTCTTCCTCATTCTTTGTTGTGGGTGGCTAGAATACGGGTCACCTTGTCAAAACTAAGTGATACTTTTGCATTCACCCTATATAGCTTATGATTTAAAAAAAAATGCCTTGAACCAAAATTTCTCTAAATGTTAGAAGTTTTTAAAAGATATATATATGTGTACACACACACACCATGGTCTCTTGAATCTTGATAGTACCAAACCCATTTTTTCTGCTCTACAATCCTGAGATTGCTAAAGGCTCTACTACCTTCTCTGGCTTTTAGATGTAAGCTCTCTACTAGAGAAAACTCAGATGCAGATTACCACTCTTCACTCTTTCCTCTCCAGTATCAAATCCCTCAAAGTCCAGTTTACCTTAGTAGTTCTCTGACACTTGTCACAAGCTACCTCATCTTAGCTGGAAGCAAAATATGTCATCTTCACGGTATTTTAAATGCTGAGCTAAAAATTTCTCTGTGCTTTGCCATGATTTGTCCGTTTATTTGAAGTAGATGAAATTTGAGACACAGTGTAAAATAGTATGCAAATACATTATGCTATAGTTCAGACTTGCCTTTTTTAATGACTGTTGACATATGATTAATAAATTTTGTGAATATACATCAATAAAAGTCTAGAATTTTTCAAAAACGGTTGTTTTTCCTTATGGCATAATATACCAAAAGGTTCAGTAAATTTTATATCTCTGTGTACATAAGTACAAATAGGTAAAAATACTACCTACCTACTATGCTGGTATAGTTTGTTGTTAATGTTTAAACTGTTCTACTTTAATTGCACACTACTACCTCAAAGATAATTCCTCAGAAGATTTAGTTTAACTTAGTAGAAGCATTGTTCTTCAAATTGTGGGCTGTCAATCAACTTAGTAGTTTACATATAATGAACACAACAGCACCATCAGGGGCTGGAGAAATGGTTCAGCAGTTAAGAGCACTGCAGCACCCACAGGGTGGTTAACAACTGACTGTAATTCCAGTCCCAGGAAATCCAGCACCCTCTTCTGACCTCCACAGGCACTGCACAACATGGGTGCACCTACATACATCCAGGTAATGCACTCATACGCATAAAAAAATATATATATAATGTATTTTTAAAACTTCAGGAAAACTAATTCAGTTCTTTATACACAGTTCTGTATATAAGTATGTTGGGTCATGACACAAAATATATTTCTTAATGTGATTTGGGGGTACGTTTGAAAACCACAATATTATAAAGCTATCAAAGTAGCCCTGCTTGCTTCAGATGTAGCATAAAAGCCTCAGAGGTCTGCTGTGTGTTACTAGTAGGAAATAATCTCTTACCTTTTTAGAGCACTTGGCTGTGGTTTTCAGGCAGCACTTCTTATGGCAAGCATACTTGCACACTGAAAAATGGGTTAATACAGCAGTTTTAGAAATCTGCAAACCAACGACAAGAACTTAACAAGTTTACAACCTTATTTTGATGCAATTTTTTTTAGCTCTGAGTCTGTTATAATGTCATAAATACATTTTTGTGCCCTGTTAACAACTAAAAAGGACTTTAAACAACTATTAGGCTTGTTTTCAACTTCATTTTTCCTAACATTTCCATCACTGTCAATGAAAAGATTCACAAATTAGTATTAATGTCCTCCCAGATATACTAAAATCTGCTATGCCACAAGTTCCCACTAAGAATCGTTACTAATGGGTAAAAAAGGCGTTACTGTCAAATGCTTACTGAAACAAAGGTCCAGAATAGAGAGAGCTCTGAGGAAGAATCTAAGGAGAGTTAATTTTTTGGAGTGGTAGATAAGAAGGTGGCCAGACAGCTGGTAAGCAGCAGGAGACACTTAAATAGGGGGACGCTGAGAACAAAATGACATGTATCATTCTGCTATACTAGTCTGCTCTCTTGCAAACCAACAACTGAATATCCTTTCTTGAACTTCTAATTGTCTTAGGTTTTTAAAGCCATGATCAAATAGGGAGGCTACAATATTGTACTGGTGAAATAACCAGGACAGTTACAAAGACCATTAATTTCATAAAGCAGTCAATCTCTATGTCCACACTAGTCATTAAACGCTAGTTCTCTAAACCTTAAGCCTTAGTTTTTAAAGTAATTCTGAACCTTCAAGAACTGGACTAACAAGCAAATATGTTAAGGATTACTTTCCATTTTCAATCTCATTTTTAAGGACTATTAATAGTAAAATGAAAGGAAGTGCTTCCTTTATTGTTACAGTATGAATCTGAAATACTCCCCACTGGCTCATGGTCTGAATGCTTGTTACCCAGGTTAGTGGCACTATTTGGGGGAGGCTGTGGAATCTTTATGAAATGGAAACTCACTGGTTGAAGCAAGTCACTAAAAGTGGGCCTTTGAAAGGCCCTAGTGTGGATCACAATCTCTGCTTCCTGGCATGCACTGATATGAATAGCCTCCACTACATATTCTCTTGGCCATCCCTTCCTTGCCACAAAGGCCTGAAATCCCCTGAAAGCATGAGCTAAAAAAATTTTCCACACTTAAGTTGTTCCTGTTTGGTATTATGACCACAATGACACAAAACTAATACCAGAAAACTAGATGTGCTGCCTTTATTAAACCTGACAGTGTTGATTTTAAGCCTTTGGAACTGGTTTGAGGGGGGAATTTGGAAAAGTTTGGAGCTTTAGGATAGAGAAGCCCTATTCCTAGAATGCTTCCGGTAGAATTTAAAGAGTCTGATGGAAGGTTGGAAAACCAGAATGCTAACAGAATTGTGGATAGTGAAGAAATCATATGTTTTATATGCAAACAATAACTACTGGGAATTTGACCAGAAGCCATTTTTATTTTCTGGTGAAGAATCTGTCTATGTTTGACATGTCCTGAAATTTTAAGTGAGTAGAATTGAGGGACTAAGTAATTTGATGAAGGAAATTTCAGGAGAACAGTGTGGCTGCAGTGTGGCTATTGCCAGGTGTATAGTGATAATTGGAAAATGGAATTTAAAAATGTTTAGTTTGGGAAAGAAGTACATTAATGGTATAGACAAACAGACTTTAGTTAATTAGATGTTTAGTATCATTAAAAATAAAGTGAGAAATCTGCACAGGAAAGGTCTGTTGAAGGCATTTCAGAAAGAGCTAAGACCATACCCACAGCAAGCTCTAGGGTGACATAAACTACACTCACTTGAAAGTCTTTTAAGAAGAGAGTACCACCTAGAATGTTCTAATTTCAAAGGGCTAACTAGAGAAATGTTTTTTCAAGTTCAGCTGCCCAGACACTAAGAAGCTGCTGCAGCTATGGTTCAAAGGCACTTAACTATTCCATGTGGTACTAGTTATGTAGCCATGTGGGTGCAAAAAAAAGACTAAGAAAACTTTTTTCTCAAAGATCTTTAATACTTACATTTGCAAACAGAGGCTCGGTCCATTATCCATATCAAGGAAGAACAGTATTCACAGTATGTAGGGATGCTATATTGGGTGGCCTTAAAGATGTGGCCATTGTGCTCTTCCACCTGAAGGAAAAAAAAATTGGCTATTTTATACTAAAGCCAATAAAGTAAATGCTGCCCTAACATGGTTGGCAAATGGGAAATTCTTCACTGGGTATTTATTCCAGGAGAAGAATTATGAAACACTGAGCTATAAAATGAAAAAAATATATATGGTCCATCCCTTCAAAAAAGCTAACAATAGAGATCAGTATGTCTAATTTACATGAAAAACAATGCAATACAACAAGCATGTAACAGCTATGTTGAAAGTAGCAGTTCTAAATTTATGTTTTTCACTTCCAGGAATGTTTCACATTATTCAAAATTACTGATGACCTCAAAAGGCTACTGTTTACATGAATTATACCTATCACCATTTAAAAATTAAAACTGAAAAGATTAATTCATTTGAAATTAATAGGCATATTAATAAGACAAAAATCATTTTTAAAAATCCACTTTCTGTTTTATTTTTATTTGATGTATATAAGTCAATGAACGTGGGTCCTCTGTAAGACCAGTCAGTGCTCTTAAGCACTGAGCCATTTCTCCAGCTCCTGCATGTTTGTTTTGAGATAGGGTCTCACTGTGTATCCTTGGCTGGCCTAGAACTCAGTATGTTCTAGTTTGAACTCATAGAAATCTGCCTGCCTCTGTAATCCCAGACTTTGGAGGCTAAGGCAGGCATATCATCATGGCTTTGAGGCCATGTCTCAAAAAAAGGGGGTTAGCAATTAAGAGCACTGGCTGCTTCACAGAGAACCTGTGTTTGTTTGGTTCCCATCACCCACAAGGCAGATAACAACTGTCTATAATTCTAAGGGATCCATTACCTTCTTCTGGCTTCCATGGGCACTGCATGGGTATACTTACATACATGCAGCCAATACACTCATACACATAAATAAAAATAATAAATATATTTTTTAAAACATACAACAAAAGGTTTTCATTGTGACACTTTCAGTACATATATATTTTGTTCTTATCTGTACCTCACTGCCTCCCACCAGTCCCCTTCTTCCTTTGAAATAATTCCCTATTGTGCTTTCATGACACATATATTATTGCCCCCACACACCTCTTTAGATTTCTCTCCTCTCAAACTTCCCCTTCTAATTTCATGTTCTACACATATATTTACACACATGCAAATTTAAATACAGGAAGTACATGAGAAAACACATAACTGTCTGAGTCTGGTTTATTTCACTTCATATGGTTCTCCAGTTTCATCCATGTTACTGCAAATGTGACAATTTCATTCTTCTTTACAACCATATAGAATTCCATTGTACATATATACCCTTTTCTTGTTCTACTAATCTGTTAATGAACACATAATCAGCTTTATATCATGGGTATCATGACTAGTGCTGCAATGAACATAGCTGGGCAAGCATCTCTGAAGTGTTCTAGCTTAGAATCTTCTGAGTATATGCCCAAATGTGGCACAACTAGATTATATGATAAATTCTTTTGACAAATTACCAGACTGATTTTCATCATGGCTATATAGTTTACTTTTCCACCAGCAGTGTATATGATTTCTTCTTTCCTTATATCCTCATTTAATGATAGATAGCTGAATAGGGCAAAGTGGAATCTCAAAGCAGTTTTCACTGATGGCTGAGAGTATTGAACATTTTTCATTATTAGTCATTTCTACTTTTTTTGAGAAATGTTTAATACAGTTGACCACTTACTGATTTGATGATTTGTAGTTTGAGTTAATTTTCAAAGTAATTTACATTCTGAATATTAATCTCTGTAAAATGTATAGTTGGCAGATTTTTTCCATTTTGTAAGCTGTCTCTTCATTTGTGATGGTTTCTTTTGCTGTGCAGTAGCATTTTAATTTCATACCAACTCTATCTGTTAATTCCTGGGATCATTTGTGCTGTAAGAGTTCTTCCCAGAATGTCCTTGCCTATTTCTATTTTTCTACTACCTAAAAATAATTCTTTTAGAATTTCATATAATGTATTATATTCACCCTTACTCCTAACAAATTTCCGCCTCCCCACAACTTCATGTCCTCTTTTAAAATTTTTTTTACTAACCCAATGACTCCAATTTGTGCTGCCCATAGATTTCTGGGTGTAGGGCCATCTACTGGGCTGTGGTCAACCTGTCAGGAGTCATACTCAAAAAAACCTAACTCTCTCTAAGAAGCCATCAACTGTTCATAGCGCCTGAGTTAAGGTAGGGGTTAATGAACTCCTTCCCATCCCGTGCTAGAATGTTGACTGTATTGGTTTTGTGCAGGCAACCATAGCTGCTGTAAATTCGTGAGTGTAGTGGTCCTGTCATGCCCAGAAGACACTGCTTTGCTTCAGTCCTCCCTGACCTCTACTCTTATAATTTTTCTGCCCCTTTTTCCATTGATGGTGAACTATTCCATTTCCTATGCTGTTCCTACTCTTGAAATGTTTTGCCTATGTTGAGTAGCTTTAGACTTTCAGATCTTACATTAAGGTCTTTGATTCATTTTGCATTGATTTCTATACAAGGTGAGAGATACTGATGCTAATATCCAGTTTTCCCAACACTATTTGTTAAAAGAGGTAATCTTTTTTCACACTGTATATTTCTGACACCTTTGTCAAATATTAAGTGGTTATAGCTGTCTGTGTTTGTTTTGGGGTTCTCTATTCTTTGTTAGTGGTCTACATGTATATTTTATGTCAATCTATCCACTGTGCTGAAAGTGCTTATCAGATATGAGAGTTCTGGTTCCATTTTTAAAGCATAGGATTATGATAATCTGTAAATAAATTGACTTTCTTTTCTATCTCTTTTATCACAGTGTTCCTATGACCCTCCCCATTCCCTCTCCCTTAAAACCTCTTTTTGTTCATGGTCTCTTTCTATTTTCTTAACCTCTATACACACTTGCACATAAATATACACACTTGCACATAAATATGGATATATAAAATTAGAAGTTATGATTCACATATGAGACAAAACGTGGTATTTTTCTTCCTGAGCCTTGGTTGTCTCATTTAATATAATACTTTCCGGTTTCATCCAATTTCCTAATTTTGGTTTTATTTATGACTACATCTGGAAGTATTTTTCCTACTTTAGCAGTTTCAGGCCTTATGTTAACATGTGAAGCTGATTTTTTGTAGGGTGAGATAAGGATCCAGTTCTTCTTTTACATGTAGATACCCACTTTTCCCAGCACCATTCCAATATACAAAGAGATGTTATAATACAATAAGACAGTCCAATTTAAAAAACAAGTAAAATACTGTATAGATATTCCATCAAAGAAGTACAGATGACACTTGTTTAATCTCTTGTTAATGTTGTTAATCTTGTTTAATGTTTAACATCATTAGCCATGGGAGAAATGCAAATTAAAATCACAGTAAGACACTACGTCAGACCTACAAGAATGGCTGCTATAACAAAAAGCTATACAGTAACTAATACATGGTAGTGAAGACATTGAGAGACTGGAATTCTCAGAAGATTGTAGGCAACAATATAAAATGCTGTTATCACTTGGAAAAAACCTGGCAATTTATAAAAATTTTAACTATAGTTACCTTATGACCCAGAAATTATACCCTCAGATTTATATATGGGAGAAATCATAACATGTATCCATAACATAACCTAAATGTCCATCAACTGGTAAACAAAATCTAATGGAAAGTGTTACAGTTATCACTCAGTGGTAGTGCTAGCCTAGCATGTCCAATGTCCTGGGTTCCATTCCTACAGCTCCCCCAAAGTGATGTATGTATACAATGGAATTCTACTGAATATTGAAAGCAGCTAAACTGCTGATACAGCAACATGTATGAAATTCAAAAACATTATGCTAAGAAGTCAAATGCATACCCATAAACTGCACGATTTTCATTCTAATTTTTTAACAGACATGAGTACATCCTATATATCTGACAAACCTATTACTTAAATACATTTACAGAAATGGGAGATATGCTTCAAGCTACTGATCTGGAAATTACTTTTTTGGTAACTTACCAAATCAGTTTCTTTTTTCCTTCTTTTCTTTCTTTCTGTTTTAGGCACCTGGCAGAAGGTAGGGAGAAACAGAAATTGAGATAACAAAGACTAGCCTACTTCTTCTTTGCAAGTGCTAGGCAACTTGAACAGAGAATAAACAGCTCTTTATTTTTCAAAAGAAACTGAACTATGCAGTGCAAAAGTAAATTTGAGAAAATGTTTAAGTTTAGTAAAATGAAGTTCTAATAAAATCAAAAGAATGGAAGAGGATTTTAGGTTCTTTTTAAATGTCAGTTCTGCCTAGAAGGCACACCATTACTCATTAAAGTGGTCATTTTAATCACTAGTTAAATGGTTAATTATAAAGGTTTTACTGTGTGACAGACATAAACATAAAATCTGGGACATGGAAAACCTCTGTAACATACATGTGACATTTCCTGATGATCGAACAGATTCTTTTACCAAGTATATCTTTTATCAAGTATAAATTGACAAAACATCAAAATAAGTCTAAGAATCTTCGGCATCAAATAAAAACCTTAAATCCAAAACAGAATTTTCAAAGGGTTACTTATAATCTAGGAAAGTAAAAATAAAATGCAGCATAATCCACACAAAGATTAATGAAATTCCTGATGTTAACAAATACTAAATTATTTCATCTGGAATAGTACAAAAACATACACTGACAAGTATGTTTAAGCCTGCTATAACTTTCTTTGAAAACAAAAACAAACAATAATAACAAAAAATACGTACACACACACATACTTTTTGTTTTAGATTTTTGAGTCTCTATTGTAGCACAAGCTGTCCTTGACCACTTCCTCTTCCTTTTGTCTTAGTATGCAGAGTCCTAGTATTACAAGTATGTCCCAATATACCCAACTTAAAGGTGTCTTTTTCTAGGCTGGCCTCAAACTCACTGTATAGCCAAGGATGACCAGAACTTTCCAATCCTCTTGCCTCTATATCCAGAGTGCTTGGATTATAGGTATATACCAGCACACTTGGTTTATATGGTGCTGGGGATCAAACCTAGGGCACTTTGTACAAACTAAGCAAGTACTCCACTGACTGAGCTGCATTCCCAGCCCCTATCCCACTCTGTTTTGTAACAACAATGTCAAAATATTTAATAACTTTAAAACAAAAATTAAATAAACCATCAAGCAGTACAATTCTGAACAGGACTGAAAAAAAAGTGAAAGTTATTACTACTGTTTAGAGTTCCCAGAGCACACATTTTCCTAAAAACAATTCAAGAGAAATATAGTTGTGGGTTCATAAGTAAATATTAAATACTACAATTGATTCCATCTTTAACCATTAATTTCATAAGGTAATTCATGTATTAATTTCCATTAAAGTGGACAGTATAATATTGAGGGCATATCATATTTTAATTGTTCAGTGCAGAAAGTTTAGAAAAAAACATGACAAATTTATTTGACTCAACTTTGAAAGATCTAAGGTAATGCTAAATTGCCATGCTCTCTGTAATACTTTGCTGAAATATACTCTGTTCTAAAGGAAGGGGGGAGGATGATTGAAATACATTGTCTTGCATCCAGTAGGAACTCAGGCTGTCTTAACTCCTGACCCTCCTACCTCATCCTCTTTAGTTTTAGACTACTGGCGTGTACTACCATGACAACCAGGATCAAAATTAATTGTTTAGATGTAATGAAAATCATAAAGAAACTCATCATTTTATATAATATTAATTTTTTAAAAGTGTGTCCCAAAAAGATTCCTACAAAGAATTCATAATTTAATGTGTTTAGAAATCAAAATATATCTCATTTACCTTTGTGGCTGTGCTATCCAAAGTCTTAAATTCATTCATGTATTCATCTAAAAACACCTTAAAAGTGTTGACCCAAACTCTCACTGGAGATTCACTCCAATCCCGCTGCTCAAGCCTCATAGTCTTTTCTAGGATCTGTTCGAACAGTGCATACAAGTCTTTATATCGTATGCTTTTCCCATCATCCATCTAATGAGAAAAGGAGGAAAAGTTAAGTTTTATGAGGAAATTATGTTTTAATATTTTACTAACAATTTTACTATTTTTATTTTATGGGTGTCAGTTTATTGCCTGCATGTGTCTAAGTGCACCTATGTTGTGAATTGCCCACGGAGGTCAGAAGAGGGCTCTGGATTGCCCTGGAATTAGAGTTAGGGACAGTTGTTAGCCACCATGTGGGTGCCAGGAATCAAACCTGTGTCCTCTGCAAGAACAGCCAGTGTTCTTAACCACTGAGTTCTCTCTCCAGCCCCCAATGAAGAAATTCTTAAAGACTGATTAAACTTTACCGTGGAATATATGTTAGGATCTTGATATATTTTGTAATGAGCTTCCTCATCAGGTTATGTGGCATTTGCAAACTCTTACGTTAGCATAGAAGGCAGGTAGGATAAACCTACTAAGTATTAATAAAAGATCCAACAGTTTAAGCAATATAATAATTGTGCAAGACCTGAGAATTGCTTCCTTAAGTCTGGTTTTATAGCTAATTAAAATTACAAAGTCACATGAACTATGAATATCTCCTAATATGGTCTTAACTTACTGCCAATGCAGATGAATAAAAGCTGAAGATATTCTGCCGAAATTCTTTCAGGGCTTTTTTAAATACAACATCCACTAGTGTATCCTTCTTGCTGTCTTCGTTATCTAGGTCATTCATCTGTGACCACAGAAAAAGTTGTTAAGCATAAGCAATTAAAAAGAGGAAAATGCAACAGTAGAAATGTCTCTTCAACAATGGTTGTTTTAAAAGTACAAGCCACTGGCCATTATAGAACCCAGGTAAAGGACTATACACTCAAACTATTATTGGTACTTGATCTCACATCTAAGTCCCCTTCTAACCTTTTAGATTCCACAGTTCTAGAAAACTACAGTGTGTAAAACAAGCATCACCTTCACATATAAAATATAAAACAACAATTAAAGTAAAATGGAAGTCAATATTTGTAAAACGTAAAACTTTAAATCCTGTCTATCTAGTCTGACTACGTATGCCTTACTATTTGAACTTTCTGTTAATATACCTACTGCCTAAGTTACTGGAGATCTTTTAACGCTCCTTAGCCAAGTCTACTCAAAAGATTGACTCAGCAAAGTATACCTTTTTCAGAAGAAATTCATCCATACTTTTTAAATCACTGGCACTTGCTATAATTTGGACAGAGTCATTTTGCCAATGCATAGAATCCAAAGCCACATTGCTGATCTTCACACCTCGCTTGCGCTTAGCCTTTGGAGAAGGCTCTTTGTTCTCTTTGAACTCTTTTCGGCAACTACCAGGCAGTTCAGGGCTCAAGGGAGGTGTTGAGTGACACTGAGTTAATTCTACAATTCAAAATAGGGCATGCAAAAAAATTAATTTAACAAAAAACAATCATCTCCATTCTTATTTTTATAGTTCCTTTAAGTCACCAAGAGAACCATATGCAAACATCTGTAAAACAAAGTAACATTAGTATTATAGATCAAGCAGGCAGATCCCAGCTAGCACAATTGTATAGAAAGTATATTTAAGAATTATCACTTTTAGGCCAGGCAGGGTGGCACACATCTTTAATCCCAGCACTTGGGATGCAGAGGCAGGTAAATCTCTGTGAGTTCGAGGCCAGCATGTTCTACATAGTAAGTTCCAGGCCAGCTGGGGCTATGGGCACACCCTGTCTCAAAACAAAACAAAAAGAATTATCGTTTTTTATTCAGAAATGTTATCATGTCTCCCAAGGAGCTGATAATGGGTGGATATGGCTTGTATGACATGATCGTAAAGAACTCAGTTCCAGGGAAAAGAAAAAGTAATATGAAACAAAACATATTAAATATTGTTTATTTATTTGTAACTTTGTTATACCTCTTTGAAAGAATCTCCAATCTACAAATCAGTAGAGTTTGATAATTATAATTTTTACTATGGTCTATAACCACATGTCAGTGACACCATTTGGTGATAGCTATAAGAAGTTCGGTAATTCATCTTGTTTGCTTTGAGCAACTTTAGTATTCAGGATTTTGTTACATATACTCCTTACAAATGTCTAAATTCTCATAGAATTTGTGGAATAAACATGCATTGTACATAATAAGAAATGCCTTTTTGGGTAATTGTTTGTACCACAGAAATAACATTCCCTTTAGCCCATTAAAATTTAGAACTAGACTGGACTAGATTTGCAAATGCTGACCTCTTATTGGGCATATGCTTATTGCTCAAACCTTCTGAACAAAGGTTTGCCTTAATTCCATCAAAAAGTTAATTCTGATAATGAGGCAAATATAATAAATGCCATCTTAGGGAGGAACTGGAATAAACACAATCTCAGTCATGACATCAAAATAAAGGAAAGATAAATAGATAGATATAAACCCACTTTAATGTCTTCATATAACTTACTAGTTATTTGATTTGGCAAAGTCAGTATCTTCACTGTAATAAATAATGATACTAAAGAAATTGTGTATAATCTCAGTTTAGCCATAAAACAAAGGCTACCTTAATACATTTTACCCAAATATAAATAAAAATCTATAACCTTAATTTTTATAAAGGTATTCTCATAAGCATACAATGAAGTCAGTTTATAATATAGATTTTCAACTTACGAGCCTTATGCTTCTTAAAAATTGGTAATGAAGAATATAATTGTAGAAAATGAAAAATCTAGAATGATTAGTGTCATATGATACAAAAAGAAAATGAACACTTGAGTAATGCAGTGGCAAGGATTCAAAATTTTCCAAATTGAACCTGGGGTATCCACATCAGTTGCTCAGTGCACAGGAACAAAGCCACAAGATACAAAATGAAAAGTCTAGTTTCATCTCTACTATTCTTTCAAGTGCTAACTAGTATTGTGGAGTACTTTCAACTGTGTTATTGCTATATCCTGAAAACCAAAAGAACAGCTATAAGTTGAAGTGCTAGGTAGCTACTGGCCATTGTTATATTATAATTGTGATGCTTAATATTATCAAATAAAACCCTTCCTTTCTTAAAATCAGGCAGCACTGAAGAAGGTAACTAACACAGTACCCGATCTATAGAAAAATGATTAAGAATGGGGACCCTGAGTCAGCCATAATGGCTCATGCTTGTAAATCCCAGCACTCAGGAGGCTGAGGCAGGAGGATTGTCACAAATTCAAGGCCAGTTTAAGACTTTTTGTCTCAAAAAAGAAAGTAGATCGTGTAGTTTAACTCCCTGGACACAAATTCCAATCTCAGCTCTTCTAATTTCTATTTATGTATAAATAACTTCTTGGGCTTCACTGTTCTCATCTATAAATTGTGACTAATACCAACCCCAGAAATACTGTTCTGAGAACCAACAGAGTTAATATATACTTGTTTGGTATGGTTTCTTTTACTTAGTAGAGACTCAAGTATCAGCTGCTGTTATGAAGTACTATGAATAATAAATAGTTATTAAACAAATCAAGGCTAAATCCTTGCAGTTTAGAAAACAAAGGCTAGGATTGGGGATGTAGATCAATGGGAGACCACCTGAGTAACAGGTGCAAGACCATGTGTATAATTCCCAATGCTACCAAAAAAAGAAAACAAAGATTAGCCTAAATTTTATCATTAATGAAGTGGCCATTGCTTCACTTTTTCATGCCACATATTCTTGGAACTTCTAATACAGGTACAGTGTGGCTTTGATTATTAAATAAGGAAGCATTTAACAACACTTATCCTATCTCATCAAAATATCTTTCCAACAGGACTGTCACTATGAATAGGAAAGGGATAACATACTTTTAGAATTAGTAAACAGAAATTATGAAGATAAACTCCACCCTTGACCCATTTTTACCATCTGGAAATGGATGAGCAGGGATCACATCTGTGTCAGCAAAGAGTGATGAAACCTCTGACTGTGAGGCAGCTTTTGCTCTTGTCGTCTTCTTCTCTCCTTGCTTCCCTTTGGCCCAGAATCTCATCTTAGCTCTCGGAGGTCTGTTTTTAAAATAAAGGTGAAGATGAAAATCAGTTGTCCTAGAACTATTTCTAAATCCCCTCAAACTGTATATATTTTTCATATATAGTAATCCATTTAATCTGAACTGTGTATGCATATTACTAGGGATCAAGCCCCTAGGTTGGACACATGCTAGATAAGCACTCCAAGACTGAACCACATTCCCAACTCCTCACCTTGAATATAAAATATAAAAATCTGACAAGTTAAATAATTTGTTAAAATAAATCAGGCACAAAGCAGTGAAACTAGGATTCCAGCTTGGGCTTTCTGATTCCCAAATTGGTATCTTTTCATTGTTATCTTGCATCTAGCTTAGAACAACAAATGTACTCTTAAAGAAATCTTTGTTAACTACCAACTACTTTTTCTAAAAATATTACTTTATATTGATAGCAATTTCTTCACCGTCTTTATTCATATGTATCTTCACTTTTACCTCACTGCAATCATGATTTCAATGTAATTTAAATCTTTCTACTCACTACCACATTATGAAAGATTTTTTAAGAGAAATTTATTGATTCAAGAATTTTATACCATGAATTTTTATTATGTTCAGGCCTCCTCTTCCATCTCCACTCTTACCCTACCACCCCCACTCCTGGCTTCATCTCTTCTATTAGCAAATGAAAAACCCCATCTACTTTCCATAACCCATCTGAGCTGGGTCCTGGGAAAATCCCATTTCATTGGAATGTCAATAATCTATAATTCTTAAATTTAGGTATACCAAAGTAAGGGCCCACTTCTTTTCCTTGGTATGTGGCTTTGGGTCAGAATATGCCCAGGTTTCTTAGAATGGGATTTTAACTCTTAATTTCTGCTCTTACTGCATAGGCATGTCAAGTAGGGATTTCCCTTTTTCTCAGCAGTTGGAAACTCTTGGTTTTCTTCATCAATTTTAGTTGTTTGCAGCCCTTCCACACAAGTTACACTTTGGCTATTTGGGGTCCTCACTCAGCACAATGACCCTATTGTAGTCCACAGAGTTCTCCAACATACTGATTCCCCTCAGGGTTTTACTGTGGGTAAAAGAAGAAGCTAGGTCCTCACAATGGCAGCAGGCAGCTCACAGGCCTCTAAGCCAAGATTCTCCGAGTGGCAGTTGGGAAGTTTCACATGACAGCTTTACACCAGTGTCCTCTAGTTTATTTTCTGAAATCTGTGGGCTTCTCAGATTCACGTCTTGAAAGCCACTGTGTAGTGATTATGGTCAGTTGACCATGGGTATCACTGGGGCATATGGGTAGGCAGTCTGGCTTAGCTGTGACCTGACAGTGTGCATGAGCAGCCAGTCTCCACAGGTGTACAGGGGCAGTGGCCAGTGTGCACAGCTTGCAGTTTCATCATCTTCGCTGCCCAGTTATTATCCCTCTTACTTGCCAAGTCCCTAGTTCAGAATTTTGAGATCAATATAGAAGCACCAAGATTCTTTAAAAAATGAAGAGGCACAGAATCATGTTTCTAGGTCCTTATGTCACTGCCAACATTGTTCTGGCTCTGCTGCCATTTTGGCTCCCCAGTTGTTATCTTTCATACTTGTCAGATCCTGAGTTCAGAATTTTGAGATAAATATAGAAGCATCTACAGTTAGGTAAATAAATATTCATCATGTGTGATAAGGTTCCTCACATGGTCCACTGGTTGCAGTCAATTTCTTGCCTCATTCCACCACCATCTCCTCCCTCACATTATAAATGTTTTGATGTCACCATTTTTTACTGAGTTTTCTATGATAATGAATCACAGTCACTAATTATTTGAGCTCTTACCTTGTTTTAGGTACAGTGCTAAGTGCTTATATGGTATTACTTTAATTACGTTTACATTTCAGGATGAACATCGATAATCTAAAAATTCTAAATCCTAATTGCTCTAAAACTTTTGAGTGCTTACGCGAGTTCTTAATTGAAAAGCTCTACAACTGACTTTAGAAGGTTATATCAAAACAGCCACACAAAAATTTTGTCTCAAATCACCTTCAGGCTATGTGTACAAGTGTATATGAAATATAAATGAATTATGTTTCTATGCCATAACTTTCGCATTATGTGTATGCAAATGTTTCTCAAAATGTGAAAACATGTCCAGTTCTAAGCATTTAGATATTCAAACTGCACTACAAATAATTCACATGGAAAAAATTAGAGAATTAAACACTGACTACTTTCTCAAAATTACTGATCCAGTGAGAATCACATCTACTAAAAAAGATACGGGTACTGACTTACTTATTTCTGGGATATTGTAGATGCTAGTCAAGCTCTATCACTGAGTTCCATCTCTATCCCTTTTCATCTTTTACTTCTGAGTCAACATCTCAGAAGTTGCCCAGGTTGGCCTTAAACCCACTCTGTAGCTCAGGTAATCTTTAAATTTGTGCTTATTCTACCTCACCCACACAAGTAGTTGAGATTACAGGCCTATGCCATCAGATCAGGAAATTTATTGTATTACCCCTTTTTAGTGTTTACATTTTTTTCCACATAAATCAAAAAAGCACTCTGAGGTAACAGCAGCTCACATATACTGACCAAATACTATGTATTCTAATTTTGTACTAGGAAGCTTATTTGTATATTAATGTGTGAGTGAACATACATGTGAAATCTGAAAAATCTGAACATCTACTTGGTAACAAGCCTATGCCTAATTTTTATAAGTCACACGATAAAGAATTGCTATCTGTACTTTATACATGGGCAAACTGGGGCTCAGAGAGCTCAAAGAGAAAAAAGCTGGTTTTGTAGCACATGATCTCTTATTCTTTGTTTTTATTTATGTTCTTTTTGAAAATTTTCCAATGTTCAAACTTTATTAAGATCATCTAACATATCAATGTAAGATACAAACTTTTAATTCTGCCAGTGAGAACTAGGAAATATTAAATACCAAAGCATTAACATTAGGTGATCATATAGTATACAAGTATTAACAGAATTCTAAACTACAAAGTCATAAAAAGTGCTGTATTTAGGGAGAAATAAAGAAACAAACAGCAACAAAAAACTTAACCTTACACAGTTTCCTCACTGAGTTTTTTAACTTATTGAATTTTTATGTACATATTATAGAACATCTTAATCAACTTTATAACCCCATCTCCACTGACACCCTCCCACAACCCTCCTCCCCGACTGGATTTCATACATTCTGTCATTTGTGTTAAGGCCTATCAAGTTATTGTCCCCAGACATCCCTCAGTGTAAGTTCATCTACTGAGGTCTAGTTAGTCTACCTACAGTCCCTCCCTTTAAGAACATCAGCTCTTCCTCACCCAGCAGTAATCAGCTGTTAATAATTCTTCAACTAAGATATGGGCCTGCTATACATTTACACAGTTCTGCGATGGGTTTTTGACTACTTGAGTCTGCATGGGTCTTGTGCATGCTGATACCATTGTTTGTAGGTTCATATGAGCAAGATCCCAGAAGCCTTATAGGACTCTATTTCCATATGGTCATGTACCTCCTCCCTGGCTCTTACACTCTTTCTGCCCCCCTCTTCCACAATGGTCTGTGAGCCCTGGGTGGATGGATTTTAATATAGGAGTACTGTCCAAGGACCCACATTCTGCAGATTCTTATTCTCTATGCTTTGGCTATTTGTGACCTTTGTGTTCATGGACCTCTGCTGCATGAAGGAGCTTCACTGATGAGAGTTGAGAGATGGATTAGTATTCTTTCTACCCCTTGTTCTACTATGTTCTGTGTATTTTTGTTTTGTTTTGAGACAGGATCTCACTATGTAGCCATGGCTGCCTTGGAACTTGCTATGTACACCAGGCTGGCATCAAACTCACAGAGATCAGTCTGCCTCTGCCCATCAAAGACTGGGATTAAAGGCATGTGCCACTATGCCCAGCTTCTTCATTTAAAAAACAAAAACAAACAAACAAACCAAAAATGACTTATTAGAATTATATGTTCATATTCTATAAAAAGAAGTCTACAGACTTTGTAAAAATGACAGTATCCTTCTACTACTCTCATTCTACTTCTCTGATTTCAAAGCAGTATTTTGAACTGATACAACTCTTACTTCTGATATTTAACATGCTTAGAATGGTATCATTACAGTCACTAAAGTAAGCACGATGCATTACTCCTTTTCTCTACCACAAATAGTGTAGTTTTAGTTATTCAGTATTTCATTTTGGATACATTCAGAGTTTTTTTTTTTTTTTAATGTGTATGAGTATTTTGGCCTGCATGTATGTAAGTGTATCTGTGTCGTGCAGTGTCCTCAGAAGCCAGAAGAGGGCGTTGGATTCCCTGGAACTGGAGTTTCAGACAGTTGTTAACCACCATGTGAGTGCTAATAATTGGGAATAGAACCTGGGTCCTCTAGAAGAGCAGCCAGGGCTCTTAACCACTGAGCCATCTCTATAGCCCTCAGGGTTCATTTAAAAAAGATATATTCTTTATGTATTTATATGCACGTGCGTAGGTGCCCATGGAGGTCAGAACACATCCGATTCCCTAGGACTGTAGTTACAGGTGATTTTAAGGCACCTGACTTAGGTACTGGGAGCCAAACTTCAGTTTAAAGTGCTCTCAACTGCTGAGCCAGTTCTCTAGTCCTCAGGATTTACTTTTATTATGCAAATAGTTTAGGTGCTCCCTGTGTGTCCCATTTTATTCTGGTGTTTTGATTATGAAAACTGTTTTATTTTGGCTCACTTTTTTACATAATGTTATGTTTTTAGGTATATGTCTACTTTTATCCATTATATTGTTAGGTATTCAGTGAGTTCTTCAGTTCTATAAAATTTGTTTAAATTATTTGCTTTTCTATATATTTTCCAGACAGGACTGACATTTTAAAAGGTCTCTCATGGAACCTGAAGCTCACTGATTTTGCTAGGCTTCCTAGCCAGCAAGACTCCAGAAGTGTACCTGTCTCCCCCGACCAGTGCTGGGGTTATAGGAGCATGCTGTCAATCCAACTTTTTATGTGAGTGTCAGAGATTTCAACTCAGGTCCTCACGCTTGTGCAGCAAGTATTTTATCCCAGCCCCACTGTCATTACTTTCTAATGTTCCAAAATTCTTTTTATAATGGGTGTTTCTCCTTTATATACTTTGGTTCCATGAGTAAAATTATATTTATTATATAGAAGTTCCACTGTCAAATGTACTTGTTGATCTTGAAGTTTTCAAGATCATGCATAATATATGTTTCTAATGCACATTTTTATCAGTGAGTTTATCAGCTTCTTCAATATAAGGTATTTCCTCAAACGTATAGTGAACACTGGTGTCTAAAAGTGTTGCTTGGAATCTCTAGTGTGCATTAGTGTGACTCCTAAATTACTGCCTTCTTTACAGGGTTATCTTGATGGAAAATTTTGCAGGAAAATTCCTTCTGATCTTTCCTCAACAGATGGACAAAAGCCCTTCTTTGAACTATCTGGTAAAAGGTACAAGAAATGCAGAAACTGAGCACAGGAAAAAGCTGGGGGATACTCAATAGGTAAAATCCATTAAATCCATGCCAGGGAAACCAGTAAGTCAGTAAAGCATTTGTTGTGCAAACATGAGGGCCTAAGTTTGGTCCCCAGCACCTATGTAAAAAGCTTGGTGTGGTAAGGCATGCTTATAATTCCAGCACTGGAAAGGTGGAGACTAGCAGATCCCTAGAGCTTGCTGGCGAGCAAGTCTGAGACTTCAATAAGATCCTGTCTCAAAAAACAAGGTGGAGGGGGCTAGAGAGAAGGTCCTGTAGTTAAGAGAACTCTCTGCTCTTCCAGAGGACCCAAGTTCAGTTCCCAAAACCCACATGGCAGCTAACTACCATCCTTAACTCTATCTAGTCCCAGGGTATTTGATATCCTCTTCTGATCTCTATGGTCAATGCATGAAGTAAGTGCACTTACATACTTGCAAGCAAAAGACTCATACAAATAACATAAATAAATCAGGGGCTGGAGAGGTGGCTCAGCAGTTAAGGGTATTTGCTGCTCTTCCAACCTGCGTTGGTCCCAGCACCCACATGAGGGCTAACACTCATCCTTGACTCCAGTTCCAGGTGTTACCCTCTTCTGATCTCCACAGGCACTGCATGCATGTGGTGCATTTACAAGCATGTAGGCAAAATATTCATACACATAAAAACAAAATCTTTAAAATTAGAATAAAAAATTTAAAGGCAGCAAGAAAAACAAAACAAAACAAAACACAAGGTGGACAGCACCTGAGGAATGACACCTGAAACTGACTTCTGGATGTGACAAATGTGCACACACATGTATCTGCACAACCATGTGCATGCACTCACATCTACACATACACAAACACTGGAAAGATCAGATCCCCTTGTGCCCCACATCTTAAAAAGTACTGGGTAAACTTGAAGTCTAGAGATCTTCAGTTTTTATCCTTTCCAGAAAATAAGTTAATTTCTGCTAAAAACTGGGAGAGCCAATTGGCTATATGCTTCTTTCTCAGCTTTGCCTGGGTTGATTAGGATTCATGGCTTTTTGGGGGAGGGGAGGGGTTTTTGAGACAGGGTTTCCCCATAGCCCCAGCAACTACGAAGGCCTAAAAATTACCTTCAGTCAACTTTTGATTTAATTTTTTATCATTAATGTTTTATGTTTTTAATTTATTTAATTTTTGAGACATGGTCTCATCTCTCTGTGTAGCCTTAAACCTAGTCCCTAGTACTGGGATTATAAGAATGTGCTAACTATATCCAACTTACTTTTTAATTAATTATATCCTAATTAATTCATACCTGTCATAACACATTCTACTCTCCTCTTAATTTCTTGGGAGCTTTTATTTCTTCTTTGTCAGAACATGTAATTTAACATATTATTCTTTCACCATAAGACTCAACTCTGTGTTCATCTTCGATCTACTACTAAATATTAACTTAGACAAAACTTTTCCAGCTGTCAGTTACTCAGGAAGGCATAGATACTCAATTACCTTAATTTGTTCTTAGCCTAGATAAATGAGGGAACATCTGGGCTACACATTAAATCCATGACTCACCCTTTACTTTTCTTGAATTTTTTTTCTATTTTATTTACTTATTTATTTTTAGACAAGGTCTCCCTGTAGTCTCAGCAGGCCTAGAATTCACCATGTACACTACACTAGCCTTGATCTCACAGAGATCTGCCTGCCTTTGTCTCTGCCTGTCTCCTGAATGCTAGAATTAAAGGTATGGGCCACCACTCTCAACTAAGATTCAGTTTTTAACCATTAAGACATTTACACTTCTGATTTTGTCTACTTTTTTGGTTTGTCCTTTTTGGATTTGGTCATTTAGGGGGAGGAAGTAGAAATGAAATTATAAGTTCTTTATACTATGTTGTATCTTATTTCTCAATTTTTGATTTGTAGCATAATCTGATTTGGGCTTCTTGGAAATGCCTCTTTAATTGTGAAAAAGTTGTCTATAATAGTTAAGGGAAAAAAGATTGCAACATCCCTCAAAATCTTCAGTGAGGGCCAAAATGCTTATATAATACAAAATTATAATAAAAATTGTAATAAAAATGTCACAATCAATATCCCTCTCTGTCTCTCTCTGTGTGCATATGTATCCATGTCCATACTTCTATGTGTCCCAGAGGCCAAAGGAAGATATCGGGTGTCCTCTCTATCATTCTCTGTCTTATTCCCTGAAGACAGGGTTACTCACTGAACCTGGAGCTAGGCTAGTGGCCAGCAAATCCCAAGGAGCCTCCTGTCTCTGCCCTTCCACAGTGTTAGGGTTACAGGGATGAGCATGACCTCCCTTTTTGTTTCTTTTTTTTAAAATACAAGTCATAAGAATTTTAACTCAGATCCTCGTGCTTGCACAGAAAGTGCTCTACTCTGTTGAGCCATCATCTGGACCTCATCCATATGCTCTCTTAAAGAGAATGATTTCCAGAAAGTATTTCCCTAAAGCACTTAGCTCAGAATAGAATCAAAATCCCAAACTAGAACATATCTTCAGTCTCATGTGGTCTAATCTCTCTTATTTTATAACAGGATACTGTAAGTCATGTAATAATTAAGAATTTCCCCCAAATCATACTGCTAAAGATAAAAAGATAAAGCTCAATGTGCATATCTGAACTATCATGTACCTGACAATACTGGTACTTATTTCTTAAAAATTCAGTAAATTTAAAAGCTCAATACTGAGTTAATTACATAATCATAAAAATTAATTATCCTTATTATTTCTGTATATACATCATACCTTATATCTGAATCTGAAGACTTCTGTCTTACTGCCAACTTTGTAATCTCTCCTTGAGACATAGTCTTATGAAGCTTTGTTTGTTCATCAACTGAAGAAAATCGCTGTGATGTCTGCAATAATTGTACATGTGAAAGACTTTAAAACCAAGTAAAGATATTATAATACTGACTATATTAAACTTTGGGTTATGTGACCCACCAGCTCAAATTTTCTGACAATTTAGCAAAGAACTTCATGTTACCAGTAAGTAAGGAAATGGCCAAGACCATCCAAAGACACACAAGATTCAGAATCTGACAAATCTAAAATATGTACAAGATATTAATATTTTATACCTCTTTGTTTTTGTGCCAAAGGGTGGCAATGTTTTTACAGATTAACTTGCTATTATAGGTTGTTGTTATATCCAGTCAGTTTAAAATAATGAACCCATCTAAAGATAATTCAGTTTTGAGAACTCTTGTTACTTATTCAAATAATTTTCTAGAATTTCATCAGTTAAAATATCCTTTAGACTTTGGGTATATTTGACAATGGCCTTAAGGATAATAGAGAAAGAAAATATTCTGAGTTGTTAAAAGACAGATTTCTGGCTGTAGCCAAGACAGAATACAGTAACTTTTTATCTAAACATAAATAGACAGACAGTACTGTTTTGAAGGCAACTAGTAAAAAACATGGGAAGTTAAGTACCTGATACCTGTTCCCAGATAACTGTCTTAAGATATCAATAGATTCTGTAGTGTGATGTTGAGAGGGGGAACCAGGATGAAACTAGATGACTCCTTTAGTTGAATACATGGAGCTAAAAGTTCACAGCAACCAAGGTGACTTAGTGACTAAATAAAAGTAGTGAACAGAGGAGATGAGTAACAAAAGAAATCTGGAGATCTAGAGGTTCCCATTGAGCATACAAAAACAACCTAAAACCAATTATGGAACCATCTGAAAGGATTAATGATAATTCAAGTAATGATGCCAGTGCCCAAGAGCCAGAGCACTTAATTTCATGATGCAGAGGCCACTAAGTACAGAAGTGAACTTGTATCATGAGTACTACTTGAGTCTATCAATTTTGAAAGACTGAAATGATTTCCAAACAAGGCTCAGACTTACTAAAAAACTGTAGTATAAGGGATGTTGATTTAAAAAAAATATTTGGCAACCAACCAGAAAAGAAATCACAATATCTATTATATAATAATAATGAGAAATAGGAATAAGTAATACATTACAAAAAGATCTACTTATATTGACTCAAAATTGACACAAATGTTACTGAATTAGAAGGATATTAAGATAGTAATTATAACTGTATTCTACAAGATCAAAAAGGGAAATTGAGAACATATATACACACACCTATATAGATATAATTAAAATCAAACTTCCAGAAGTAAAAACTTTTGATGTCAATTATAAAAAAGTAGTTCTTCCTCCAACCTATTATATAATGTCTGTATGACATTCTAGAATAGTAGTTGCTTCTGGGGGTAAAGTGAAAGGGGGAAAACTTGAATAGAAACCTGAGAAAAGAAATCTTGACAGAGGTCCAAGTCATATAGCTGTAAACATATCCCCAAGTGTCAAAACTGAAGATCAATGCTTTCATTCTATGTACTGCACCTCATTTATAAAATAATGTAAAAACTAGTAAAACTAGTATCAGGTTCAAAATGGGGATGATCAATCTTACAAAAAGAGAGATGTGACCCTTAATATGATTCAAAACTATTTTGTTCTTCAAAAAACAAAACCCAAATGTGATTCCAATTCTAGATTTACATGAGCATTTACCTCCTATACTTCTGGTAATTGGGAAATATAATTTTAAATTATGGAACAAATTTAAGTTCTAGAAATATAGGAAACTCAACATAACAAGTGACCTTATTCTACCCCCACCCCTGCAAATTGCTAGAGGAAAACAAAGTAATTTTGAAGACAATCTGTAAACTCAAATTACTCAACATATAGTGAAATTCTTGTTTTTTTTTTTTTTAAAAAAAAGGAACAAGAAGAAAAATAAAAATATATAAAACAGCAAAATAATTGAAAATAAAATAAGAGAGAACACAAATTTCAGACTACCTACAGACAGAAAATTGATACAAAATCCCAGTAAATATACTCTCTAAGAAAACTGTGTAAAAGAGTAAAGAATAAAATTAGCAGTGGGCTTAATAGTCGATTGCAAATAACTGCCAGAAAGAAAAGGCCCAGCCTAAGTATGAAAATATAAAAGATAAGCTGAGCACAGTGGCTGGTGCCTGGAATCCCAGTCCTTAGGAGATAAGAGACTAGAGGACTGCTGGGAATTCCAGACCAGTCTGAACCAGAGAGACCCTGTCTTGGAAAATAACGCAAAATGTAACATAAAAAGATTACTAGCAGATTGGAGAACTTACTTTCGAGGAAAGGACTTAAAACTACTAAAGTCACTGCTTTTAAGCAAAACTAAGTTTATAAAAAGTGGGGAGACATTTCCTTTGGAGATTTGAGTTATAAAGAAAAAAGAAAACAAAACTCCAGAATCCAGAAAATTAAAAGAGAAGAGCATAACATTACCTCTACCATCATTACAAAAAAATAAAACAAAACAACAACAACAAAAGACAATTTTCTACAAAGAAACTGTATTTTATTATACTGACAGAGGAGAAAGTTCTTAAATTTGATAATTTATAAACCAACCCAAATAGAAAAAAAAATTATACAATACTTATACAAATGCATAATAACAAAGTAAATGAGTATCAACTTAGAACCACACTAAGAATCAAAACATCTCACTTGATTAACATCACGTCATTAAAAACACACAAGAGAGACAGAAACAAATTCTCAAAATGAATTACTCTCATATATATGAAAAATCTCTTGAAAAAAGTTTAAAATTAAAAACAGAAATTAACAACAATAAATAACTTAAGGCCTCCTCCTCAGCTGAGGTAATTCATGCCTTGTACTATACACCCGGCCAAGCATCCGTGGCTGAAAAGGCCATAAACCGTAAGAACTTACTACTTCATTTCCCTAAACCAATATAACTCATAACTGCAATATAAAAACTTATCCTTACGCTCATAGATAAGTATATCTCTCAGCCCTCATCAAAGAAGCTTCTTTTTGCAACAGATGAAGATTATTAAGGCAGCCACAAGGATATTGGGAGGAGTTGAAGGGAGAGAGGGAAAGGTAGAACTGATATAAATAGAGTATTCATATAAGAAATTCTCAAAAAATAAAAATTAAAAAAAATTAAAAACCCCCAAAGAAAGTAAATGTTGATTTAACTCAATAAAGAAATAAAAGAGAACAATTGGTTACCTACATATATTTGCCACTACTGTACCAGTGGGCACACCTTGTCTGTCAGGTTGACACTGTAGTTTGTAGGAGTACCCTATTTATCCCAGAACCCTGCATAGCACCTTCTGACACTATGACAAGTTAGCCATGATGGAGGAAGCTTTCTGTTCCACAGAAGGGAATAAATACCTGATCCTGTAAACCTGGCCAAAAACCTGTGGCAGTCATAGGTTCCAGGAATGGAACTATTCCGTTAAATTGATATGGTACTAAACTGCTGTCTAAATATTTATGTTTATACCCATAAACAAATGCTGCTCTATCCTAAATCAGAGAAGCTTCTCTTTGCAGAGAACAGTGGTGAATCAAGAGACTCATCCTGCTCAAGATGCTTATAATAAATGACAGCTGAGTGTTCAGTCTTTAACAGGACATTTATACCACCCCCTCTAAAGCTCAGTGAAGGCTGTAGAAGGAGCAGAAAGAATGTAACATCTGGAAGATCAGGCAAACAGCTGCAAAATGCTAATTTCAGTGCATGACACAACCATTACAAACAAAAATAAACACAAATCCATAAAACAAAAATTGTACATGTTTGACTCTACCACTCTGCAGGTAGAGGCAGGCAGTTCTCTGTGAGATTGAGCCTAGTCTACATAGTGAATACCAGGTCAGCTGGAACTACACAGTGAGACCCTGTCTCAAAAAAGAAAAAAAAAAAAAAAAACTGAAAGGAAGAAAAAAGAAAAAGAACAGAAATGGTAGTAAGACGGAAATAACTACTGAAACACAGTAATTCAAAAGAGGTAAGAAACTATGTTCCAGATTTCTATAGAAATAAATCTGAAAAGTTAGATGAAATGGGAAATTCTGTAAAACAAAAGCTAAAAATGTTTACCAAAATGAACTCCATTCAATAACATGCTCTAAAAGATCAACTTCTCTATAAGAACAGGAACTTACCAAGAAATCATGCCACACCAAAAGCACACAGAAGAAACTATACAGAGAAATGTATGCTTCTTATACTCATCTTATAGATAAGGGGATATAAACTATTTTACTAATATTCATCATCTAGAAGACTAACAGTAAAGATAAAAACAGTCGTCTCAAAAAATATTGCTTAGTAAAACATGTTATTCTTGAGTAAATACCAATGTGGTGAACATAAAAACCAAGGGAGAAAATACATAAAGAGTATGGAAACTGTAGTTTAAAGTTTGAAAATCAGAAGCAGGAAACTATAATTCCTCTCCCACAGCCAGCAATAAATGATTATTAATTAACCAACTCAAGATGTAATGTTTATCTCAATTATCCTTTAGGTAATTAATTTGTAACCATTTTATCCATAAGATCAGTTACTTTACAACTAAAAAGAGCAGACAACAATTTCTACTAAGATTTAACACCACATTTCTTAGCAAATATCTGTGACAGGACCACTTCATCAAAAAAACCAAAAAAACAAAACCCTAATTTTAACAAATCCATGTGCCCCACCCAACTCAAATCCAAATTTTTAAAAAATCTGCATTTTGAGAATGCAGTATATTCTTTTTATAAACATAACATTTCATCTTCACAGTATCAGATAAAAAAAAATGGTTAGCCAGACAATTTAGATGTTAGAATACAACATGTTTTCAATATTAACAAACACATTTTGAAATCATTCTTCCCAACTCCAGTAACTGTCTATTAGCATATTCTACAAGCAAAGCTTTTTCATGCAAGCGTCCACCAGAAACCAGTACCACCACCTGTTCCTAAAACAGGGCAAACAAGAGGAGAGCAATAAGGTCAGAGAAGTGACTAACACACTGCAGGAAGGTGCTCTACAACTACCAGCATGCAGTGACTGTCAAGCAGGTGAACAGAGGCTAGAACACTAAAAGGAGCTGAAAGCTCCAAGCACAAAGCCCAATTTCCTGGTCCACCTCGAGAATTCCCAGTGTGAAAGTACTCTACCACTGAAAGGACTAAGGGTTGTTACAAAAGAAACTCTCAGGAACAAAGCAGCAGTTACAAATTGCTAAGTTCTTTCATAAACAATAAATCTATATAAACTAGATAAAGCTGTATTTTTTTCAATAAGATTAGTTTGTTCCATTATAAAATTAACTATTAATCATAGAACAAAGTACATTTGATTATACATAACTCAAATACAGAGCACCCTCATAACTGTTATTTAACCCTATAATTAGAGTTTTGAGTACTACTTAATGTATATTAACAGATAGTACAGATTATTTCCAATTTCTACAATCTCCAGGTTTATAACTCATTTTGTTTACTCAGGGAACATGTCCTGCATTTTTTCTCTTTATTTTGTTACTACTTAAAAACCACATGTGGTGGCACACATATTCATCCCAGCAGAGGCAGGCTGTGAGATGGGGACTAGTTTGGTCTACATAGTAAGTTCTAGGCCAGTTGGAGCTACAGCAAGACCTTGTCTCAAAACAAAACAAACAAACAAAAAAAACACCCCAAATCCAAAAAAACTATCTCAATCTACCTAAGCACAGTGGTGCACAACTTTAATTCCAGCACACTTGGGAAGCAGAAGCAAGAGGAGGATCTGTATGAATTTAAGTCTAGCTTGGTCTACACATAGTGAGTTACAAGCCAGCCATGCCTACATAGTTAAGATCCTGTCTCAAAACAGAAACAAAACAAAAAACCTCGAGTCTAGCCTTCCATAAAAAGCAATTACAATGGAAATGTTCTAGAAATTTGGAGAAATTTTAACTACAGGGGTCTAAACATAATTCAAATATCTTTAATAGTGCAGCATGCATTTTACCCATGGAGCTATTTCCTCAGCTCCAAGAATGAAATTCTTCACCCTAACATGAATACATAATATACTGTTACTTATGATGTGTTTATTGAATTTTGGTTCAGATGATGATAAAATTATATTCTTAGCCAAAAACAGTATAGAGCTTTACTCAAACACAACTCAAACATTATAATTTCTGATAAATACAAATTCATACTGCATGTAGATTTTTATTTCGTTGGGTTGCTCAGGGACAACACATTTTGCTCACTAAATCCATGTGTTGGTGTTTTGCTAGACATCAGCCCAGAGTCTTGCATGTACATGCTTCTTCTCTCCTTTTGTGTTTCATGTTTTTGAGATAGAGTTTTGCTGTATACCCTAACCCTGGCCTTCAACTATGCAGCCTAGGTAGACCTCAAACTCATGGCAATTTTCTTGCCTCAGTTTCCTGAATGCTGGGATTATAAGAATGTGTAGTCTCATCCAACTCAGCCCTTAGATTTTAGAGACAGAGTCTCACCACACAGTTCAAGCTGGCCTTGAACTTGAGACAAGTGTATTACATCATGCTCAGCTAATTTTTATCCAATTCATGTTTATTTTCTATTATTAAAAATTAAGGGGATGGCAGCAAGTCTGAAGCTGACCCCCTAATATTTAAATAAATAACATTTCAATGAAAATCTTAATTATTTAACAAAATATCTTATTCTGTATACTTGACATCATTAAGCTATAACCAATATGTCAACAGTCCATTGCCTTTTTCTGCATTTTGAAAACAAAATTTTCTATGTGTACGAGTGTATTACCTGCATGTATGTAAGTGTACCCATGTTGTGCAGTGCCCACAGAGGTCAAAAGAGGGTGTCAGATTCCCAGAAACTGGATTTATAGACAGTTGTTAGCCAACATGTAGGTTCTGGGAATCAAACCCAGGTCCTCTGCCAAAGCAGCCACTGTTCTTAACTGCTGAATCATCTCTCCAGTCTACTTTTCTATTATTTTTATTAGAACATCGCCATGCCCATTTTTAAACTTATTGCCTACAGTTGCTTTCACATGACAATGGTTGGTTTAAGAAACTAAGAGACTATGATCTACAAAGTCTAACATATTGTCTAACCTTTTACACATGCAAACAATAACAACAAAAATAAAACAAACAAAAAGAACCCAGTGAGCACTACTTCTAGATCTTTTAAGATATAATGCTCAACATTTCTACACTAGTGCTTATTTAAATAACCTTAATTTTGCCTAATTTGTGATTTTTATACATACTGTTAAAGTACCCTATTTGAGTTCTATTAAATTAAGACTTAGCTTTAGTTGCCATGTTCACTGAAGTTTCTCATGTACAAGCCATTATATGGGAAAAAGCTGTGAAGGTTAGCTTTAGATTAGCAAAGACTATTCCCAGCAGATTTGCTTGCTGTTTTATTTTTCTTATTGCTGTAAAAATTACCATTTCGGAGTCACTGTGAGAGGCCTGACCCAGGTTGGATGCAGGCCCTAGCTCAGAGTGAGAAGCTTGGTCAAGGGTGAGAAGGGGCTCAATAATGTCATCGTAATCATCTTCCTCTGTATCCCCCTCCCCATCGGCAAAAGTACCTCTAGTCAAGAAATCGGAGCGCGTCCGCGCCATTCGAGCTTTCTTTTTATGGGCCGGTCTGGCAACCTGCTTGACCAAATGATAAAACAAATAACACAACAATGTTTTGTTTTTGTATTTTGGAGAAGACGCCAATGAAAGAGGGTTCATGAATGCCTCAACTTCCCTCCACCCCACCATGCCTTTTCTGTTAACAGAACAGGTATGATCAATAGGAATCCATACACATTACTGTGGACAAAAGGTAAGAATGAAAGCTGTCTACACTGTTCTTCTCATAGTCAACTAAGGCACCCTTCACTGCCATAAGTCACACCAGAGTCACCTGAACAAATTTTCCTTCTTTTCTTTAGCAACTTCTTTCCTTTAAGTTATCACCTGAGATTTTAGGCACCATCCCTTGCCTAGTATACACCTTCCTATTATAATAGGCTTAGCTCACATTTTCTTTCTCTAAAAACACTTGGGAATAAATGATATATGAGGTGTTCTACCTATAAGAATAATAGCTTCCAAAATAGTGTGCTCCTACTTTAGGTAAAAGACAATCAAGATCTAATACTTACCTCTCGTTGGCCCGGCCCTACTAACTTAGGTTTCCAAGCTGATTCATCTGGTTTAGGGACTTGAGGATTTCCACTATTGACACTTTAAACAAAACAAACAGGATTATATTTCAATTCCCATCAAATACCCTATGGAAGTAGTCCTAAACTATAGCATGAACTACAATTTAACAGGACAGCAAGTCCAGCAAATTGTGCAAATAATTCCATATGTTTGTTAACTCAGAAAATATTAAAATTCATTATTTTCTCTGCTTCGTGTATGCGATATGCTCCCCCTGTGATAATCACTGTATATATCTGCTATGGTGGCATACGTTTTAAAAAAGCAGCAGGAAAATTATTTAAGAATTAAAGTGAACTCAATAATGAGAAAAGAAAAACGTCAACATCCTCCCTCACATTTTAAGACACTAGTCTTAAAGGGCTTTTCATAAAATCATTCTAAAATATCTGACAAGTAATGGGGATCTCATATCACTTTGATTCTGTAAAATGCTGATGTATTTACTATTACTTAAGAGGACAAAACTTTTTTTCTTAGACAAGGTCTCTCTGTGGCCTGAGCTTGGCCTAGAACTCACTATGCAGACCAGATGGCCTCTATTTCATAGAAATACCCTGCCTCTGCCTCCAAGTGCTGAGATTAAAAGTGGGTACCACCATGCCTGGCAAGAACAAGGCATCTAAAATTATAACTGAATGCTTTCATATAAACAATGTAACATAATCACATTAAAGATAAGTACATTATTAATAAATAAAAGGTAACATTTACTAGATAAAGGAAAACTATATAAAAATGTTTGGGGGAAATGATAAAAGGAATAATGAATAATTGGTAAGGATTTTTTTTGTAATCTACAAATCTACAAAAGAAACTCATGGGTCCAAGAATGATTTTATACACAAAAACACACATCTATCATTATCATTAAACTTAATCAAAGTGATAGGAACTGTGTTTTTAATACTTTCTTTTTGGTTTAGCATTACTTTCTTGTTACACGAAACCTTTGAACTTCTAGAAACAATATCCACATTAATAGTCGGGAATGGGACTTGAAGTCATTGTTAAACTAAACTATTTTGTAATATTGTAGGAACCCTCAGTGGAAAATAACTATGCTATCATATGTATTAGCAAAGGATTTCTACAAAATTATGTATGTAACTCTGCTGGCTTTTTATGCAATTTTAAAGCCTTTAAAGATTTCAATTTAAGTGCTGGGTATGGTTTTTAAAACTAGCACTCTGGAGCCAGAGACAGGTCCATCTCTATGAGTTCCAGGCCAGTCAGGGCTACATACTGAGCCCCTGTCCCCTCAAAACAAAACAAATTTCAACTTAAGTTGAAACTATGGTAGCAAAGGGTTTTTTTTTTCCCCACTGATAATGTGAAATTTAAGTTTTTAGATCTAAGATACAGACTTCTTTCATCAGTGATAGTCTCTCACAATAATCTAAAGATTCAACTGTTTTAACAAAGAGTTGATACAAATTAAGTTTATCTAATTTGTTTTTATGCATTACTTAAAATATTCTTTTCTAGACTGAGGAGGTATATCTCAGTGATGAGAGCCTGATAAGCATATGTAATGCCCCAGGTTTCATCTCTAGCACTGGAAGGAAAAAAAAATAAAGGAGTTCTTTATGACTACTACCAGTTACAGAAAAGAAAAGAAAACAAAACTAAAACAAACAAAAATTCAGTTATATTATAGCTCTAAAGCGGTGTAACTTTTAGAAACAAAGTAGAATGATAGGTTGCCAGAGGCTAGGGAAAGGAAGAAGAGGAGCTGTCTGTAAGTAAAGTTTCAGAACTTCAAGGTGAAAAAAATGTTAGACATGTAACAATGTATATGTAGCTAATGCTATACTGTAGACTTAAAAATTATGATAATGTTAAGTTTTTTTATAAAGAAATTAGTAAGGGCCATAAATAGGCCAACAGCTATGATAAAATACACGAAGCTCTGGAAAGTTGCACACTAATCAGTCTGGCACACTTTAATACTTCATAGTTCTACAGAATACAACACATGCCTCATACCTAGTATGTTTACAAGCACTGTATTGCCTCCACAAACACTTTCTCAATTAATAAGAATAAAAATTATGATATCTACATTCAAAGTTTCTAAGAATATAACTACAACTAATTTCAGGTAACTCATATTTTACACAGAGACAGCCAAGTACAGCAGTATATAGGTAAAGATGGTGGGATTTTATAAAGCACTTTAAGAAATAACTCCAGGAAATTTCATATGTTACAAAAAAAAAAAAAAAACACTTACAGGGGAATATTCATATTGTCCTTGGGTGTGAAGAAAATGGCCCTTGTACTTCCTTCTCTGGAAGGGTCACTAGATCTGTAGCCATAAGAGTGTGTTGATCTAGGGTGTTCTCTTTCTGAAATGTAATTATTAGGGAGTTTGCAGGCTACATTCTGCTGGGTGTCCATTCTTTCTGTCTTGGATAAGTCCTTGATAGTAGTAGATTGGCACGGAATTCCTTTTCTTTCAAAGAACAGGGTGACAGGCCGGTCCTTCAGTGGTAAATGAATAGAGGGACTATTTTTTGGAGCAAGAACTACATCTCTTTTGGTGACTCCTGATGGTGATCCTAGTACTCTAGGTTCTCCCTTACTAGGAGTGTCTTGGATATGTAGAGAGGAGGGTCTCTCTACTCTTTGCTTTGACTGATACAAAGATGGAGCCAAGAGAGATGGTTCAGTTTGTAGCTGTTCAACTGTCTTAAAGGCTTTACGTTCCTTCTCTAAAATATCTGTTTGTTGGCGAATTTGTTCCATCATCTCTTTTTCATTCTTCTGCTGCAACTGCTTTTGTCTTTTTTCCTTTTCAGTATTTAGCTTTTCTAACTTCTTAATCATAGTATTGGCAGAATCTGTATTCAAAGAAACCACTTGATCTCCTGAGAGCTGGTATTTCCTAGTTTCCTTGTTGATATCTGGAATAAGAGCTGTCCTCAAAGTGTCTTCTCTTTCTGGTAGTTTGTTTCTTTGGATACTTGTGTCTAGTTGGGAACTTGTTTTCAGGGGATCTTGGTGGGGAATATAAAAAAATGTAGGCAAACTATTTGAAATAAAAGAGTCTCTCAGCTGGGGCTTACATGTAATAGGTTCAGAACTACAGACAAGATTCTCCTTCAAAGTCCCATTCTTCATATGTTCTGAGTCAGAGGGTGTTCCTTTTTGAATCAAGGCATATCTATTCTCTCTTGAGGCACCGAGGGCATTATCCTGTGAATCGAATTTTGAATTGGTAGATTCCTTATATGGTGAAACTTGAAATTCTCCCTCATCTAAAATGAGGGATTCCAGCTTGCTCTTTTGACTTTCCTCACAGGTCAGAAATTCTAAGCTTCCTTGAGAGCTTTCACTATCAGGTGTACCCTGTGGAGATTGAAGGCCTTCGGACATCAGTTCTGTAGACCATCTACGTTCCTCTGAAGGAGACATACCACCCAGGGAACGGACTTTTAGCAATTCTAAGCTAAATATAGCTTGTTCTAGTTCTCTCATTCTCCGACTTTCTCTTTTGGCTCGGCTTACTTTTTTCTGATGGAGATCCTCCAAGGACTTGGGCCTCTGTCTTACAATCACATCTTCAGGCAAGTCCACACCACTCTGGCTTCTATCTATCTCCTGTTGTTTATCTAGAGATTCCTTTGAGAAGTCAACTGAACTCTCACGGCTAATTCGAGTACTCTCTATCACAGATTTATATTCCTTAACAGCTTTCACTCTGTTGTCAAAGGAACGATCCTCCCATTCTGAAGGGTCAGAACCTTGAATTTCCAGAGAGCTGTGTGCCTTGATATGGAACAATTCATGTTCTATTTTTGTTTCTTTTAGCTTTCTTTCTTTGAAACCTTTAAACCTATTAAAAAAAAAAAAAAAGGTTACATATATTTTTTGGTTCCTAATGAAGAGAATGCATATCCATCCTAAAAGTTTTGTTAAATACCCGTTGCCCCATTTTTTTGGGGTGAAGTCTCATTATGCTGAATTATGTTCAAAGCTGACCTTGAACTTTAGACTCAAGTAATCCTTCTGCTTCCATTTCCTAATCATCAGAAATAGTTTATATCACTGCACACAGTTTAAATTTTTTCTTTTTAAGTATCTATGTATTTCTTAACCTAACCTAATTGCACATTTCAAACTATTCTCTTCCACGAGTTAGGTATTATTTCTGTTTTGAGTATCCCTAAAAGGATAGCTTAGACAAATGTTAACTGAGCTAAAACTCTTTTTAATAATATCATTTTAAAACAGAACAATAAAAGGTGAATGTTTCTAAAGGTAAAGACAGCTAAGTATTTCCAAATTTCTAAGATTATACCTAACATAAAAGTTACTTCTTAACAGTTATAATCAAAGACTATGGAGGTTTCCAACCCGTTTTAAAATACATTTATTTAACTTCTATTATATACCAGACTATGCAAGTTAGACTTGGCAGAAGTATCACAGTCTAGTGAAGAAAACATAACCAATAGTAATAAAGAAAGCAGAGGTTTAAACAAAGGATTTGGGTTGGAGAGATGACTCTGAAGTTAAGAGCATTAGCTGCTCTCCCACAGGACCCAGGTTTGATTCGCAGCACCTACATAATGGCTAACAATCATCTGTAACTCTAGTTCTAGGGAATCCAATGGCCCACTTTTGGCCTCTGGGGACTCTATACAACATTAGTTTCATATACACAGGCAAAACACTCATATACATAAAATAAAAATAAATCAAAAAAATTTTAAGCAAAGGACTTGTGAAAACAAAAGGAACAATTACTGCATTAGCATAAATTACCTTTGTCTTGCTCTGAATCCTCTGCATGCTGATTGCAAAAGGATAATTTTGTTCCTTTGTTCTCTGTACTTCTTATGTTGCATGTAGCCCTTCCATCTTGCTTGTATACAGGTAGCAGCCATGTGCCTGAGCCTATAGAGTTCCCTCCATCTCTGCTGGATGATGACAGTTGCAGCTCGTAACTCCAAATATCGTTGTCTCTCTAAATGAGCACGCCAGGAAGCTTGGAGAATGGAAGCTGCACTAGTCATAATGAAAGCATCTTTCTCCATAGCTTCATCTTTGACTTGCTTCTGATTTAGGTAATTCCTCCAGAATCGCTAGTGAGAAAGAAAAGAGAAATTGGATGCCACATTATCACATATTTTCATAGGAAAGGTTATTAAAAAAAAAAAAAAGCCAGGCACAGTGGCACAGTCCTTAATCCCAGCACCTGGGAGTTAAAAGGAAGATGGAGCTCTGTGAGTTCAAGGCCAGCCTAGTCTACATAGCTAGTTCCAGGCCAGCTGGGGCTACCAGGAGACCCTGCCTCAAAAAAAAAGGTTAAAAAAACAAATGGATAAAGTCCCATGACATCAGGACTTTTAAGTAAATAAGCAGCTAATCTGTTGGTTAAAAATAAAAATTTAGTTTGTTCTCTGTTGCCATCTAGCTATGTTGATGCTCTGACTGGTTCAAGATTTGGTTTCACCTGTAACCCACTGCTATGAAGAAGGAAGGCATTGCTGTTGGAGGTGTAATGGAAATTAATGCTGCTTTCTAAGAATTGTTGAAGATCACTCTTACCCATAAAGGCCTAGTAGATGCAATCTTTAAAGTTGCCTTAGACAAGTACCAACCCTATCTTTGTGTGCTTGCACCCAACTAATGAGCTTATGTATGCCAAACTGTTGGAGGCCCTCTGTGCTAATCCCCAAATCAACTGAGACGGGAGAGATGGCTCAGCTGTTAAGGAGTACTAACTGCTCTTGCAGAGGACCCAGGTTTGAATCCCAGCACCCACATGGCAGCTAACAACTGTCTTTAACTCCAGTTTCATAGGAATTCAACAGGCTCTTCTGACCTCCAAAGGGACTGCAAAACATAGATGTATTTACACACATGCAAGCAATATACTCATACACATAAAATAAAAAAATTAATACAGCTGGGCACGGTGGTGCATCCCTTCAATCAAACTTGAGAGGGAGAAGTAGGAGGATCTCTGTGAGATTGAGGTCAGTCTGGTCTCCATATCAAGTTCCAGGCCAGCTGAGAGACATTGTCTCAAAAAGACCAAAAATATATTTATTATTTTTTAAATCTTTAAATCAACCTTATTCAGGTTGATGATGACAAGAAACTAGGAGAATGAAAAGATCTTTGCGAAACTGATCAAGAGGGAAGAAACATAAAGTAGTTGATTGCAGCTGTGTAATAGTAAAAGATTACACGGCAAGGATGTCATCAAAGAGGATGTCAATGAAAGATAATAATTTTTTTAAAAAAGCTATTTATAAAATAAATAAAGAAAAATTTTCTTTGCTTGCCAAAATAGCTTGGTGAAGTTAATTACATAATTTAAATTTTGTGAATGTTTTCTTGCTCTACAAATTAATTTTAACAAATTATATTTTTCTTGATATTTTACCAAATAACATTAATAGATTCATGGTAACCAGAGATGAAAATACTAATTTTCTTACACAAACAGAAAAGGCCTTATGTAGAAGAGCAAACAATATAAAATAATGGGAGAAATAATAGAAAAGACAAATGTGAAATAAGAGACCTCTCAGTCAAAATGAGTACTTAAAAACAATGAACATGTAACTCAAATGTCATTCAGAAAGCTACTAAATAGAACTACTCCCAACAAAAATCAAGGTGTGTTTCTCCTTTGACCATGCTCATAACTAATGAGACATTATAATTGTTAAGTTCAATTTAATTTAAATTCATTGCAAAAATTAACACCAGTAATGTACTATTAAATGCAAGGAATCTGTTGCATGCTATAAACATTTAAAAAATGAGTATGATTCCTCTTTGAAATTTTATTGCTATTTAAATGTTTCATAGTAGGCACTCTTATGCAAAGAATCCTTTCTTATCCCACCTGGATAGTAACAGATGCTTGTCTCAAATGGAGGAAGTGCCGCCTACACAGCAAGACCCTAAACCACCGCTGCAACAGTGTGATTCTTCGAAGCACCTCTTGGTGAAGCATATCTTGTAAGTGCTGTCGTTCATGTTCCTTTAGGAAAACCTACCAGAAGAAAGACAAAGAATGAAACTTAAGAAGAAATGAAAATTTTATTTCACGAATTATCTTTTCCTTGGTAAACTTTTAGAGAACACTTAAAATGGCCGATGTGTAAATGAAATACCTATAAATATTTCTATCAACCGCACTAAAGCAATCATTCTCAAACTGAAAAAAAAAAAAGGCACTAGATAGAATATGGGAGAGGAAATGGGAAATGAGAAAAAGTCTGTTACACTTTCCAGTGTCAGAGACTATGATACATTACTGACTCCCACAGGGAGAAAAAAAAAAAAAAATCACTGTCATAGAAGTGAACGTACTACTGTTGATATGTCACATTTTTGAGAATGTTGTAGTGGAAAAGGTGAGAACCTCAGATCTTAAACAGTGATCATAACCTGAATAAGCCAACAATAACCATCTGCTTGAAAATCAACATGTATCAAAGGTTTCTTATTCTCCACAGTTACTAAGAAGGAGTGTATAAAGGATAAATTAGAATTAAACTTACCTCTTCGAAATAGAAATTACAGTTCATCTGGATACCTGCACTAGCCATAATGAAAGATAGCAGATATACATATATATATATACATATATATATATATATGTCAAAAGAGGAAAAGAATAACTAATAAGGGCTGGAGATAGAAGATCTTACTTGGGCAACACAAAGAGTCAGAAAAAATATTAAAAGCAAGTACATGAGACAAATGAACGATTATCCTTCATAAAGCAGTTATGAAGCATCATGGAAACCATAATATGGAGGTGATTTATTTTGTTTTTTGAGACAAATTCTCATGTAGCTGAGGTGTGGCCTGAATTTGCTATGCAGCTGAGGATGGCCTTGAACTAGTGACTCTCTTGCCACTGCTTTCCAGTGCAGAATTATAAGAATATACCAGGATGCCTAGCCAATATTGAAGAAAGATGTTTTAATTTAATGAGGAGTCTATGAGATGATTATTATTAAGCAGGAGGCAAAATAAAGAAATAAGAATATTTAAGTGATTTTAATAAAATGGGTAGAGTAAGTAGGAATGGAAGGACTAAAAACAGAAGAACAGCAGTTTATTATCATAAAGTAATATAGATGAGAAGATGCAATCAGGATGAATGGAGAAAAAGAGATATGAGAATCATCTGTAAGAAGAAAAAACAAACAGAACTTGGAGAAAGTATTGACTCAAAGATAAGCCAAAAATGATCACAGTTTCCAGTTTGTAAAAACTGGAAACAAATTTAAAAGGTGACAAAGAAAACAGTGGATAAATAAAAGTAGTAGAAGAATCTGGATGTTACTTTGGACAAGCTGAGTTGGTGATTACTACAAAATATTTAGTCAGAGATTCTTAAATTACAGGTAAAGCTATAGTCAGAAATAGGACACTGGCCAAAAGTCTGTAATTAATACTGACTACATTATTTTATTTTACATTTATTGATGATTGATTGTGTGTGTTTGTGTGCCTGCACATACATGAACACTTTTACCTGCTGAGTCATTTAGAAAAAGACAAAGATCTTAGGGACAGCAAAAGGGTTCAACAGGTAAAAGAACTTGCAATGCAAGCATGACAACCTGAGTTTGATCTTCAGAACCCTTGCTCAAAGAAAATGACTTCAGAAAAGTGGCCTCTAACCTCCATGTACATGCCAGCATTCACACATCACACACATAAACACAAATAATAATAAATAAAATATATGGCTAGATGGCTTGGCATATAAAGGCACTTGTCATTCAGTCTGACAACTTGAGTTCTGTTTATGGAACCCACATAATGGAGGGAAAGAACTGTTTCCACATGTTCTCTTACCTCAACTCATGCTATGGCATGAGTGCACTCTCTCTTTCTCTCTCTCTCTCACACACACACACTGCTAAAAAAGAGAAAAAACCTAGCCTAATCAATTTCCTTATGATACTCAATACTATCTTTTTACAATTCTCATAAGCAAAGGCTGATATTAAATACAAAAGTGTATGTAATTTTTACAAAAGCTATATAGATTTACCATTGTTTTTCCAACTTGATAATTATCAGGATTAGTATTTATTCTCCTGAAGAAATCTTGAATGCTAAATTTAGATGGAACAACATTTCGAGGAAGAAGTACATGGAAGTGGCTCACAAAATCCTGAAAAGTAAAAAGAACATGTTATAAAATCACAAAGGAACTGAATGAAAATTACATCCTAAACTGACTATCTATTAATTGTTTTCTCTCTCTTTTTTTTTGCTTTTGAGATGGGGGTCTCTCTGAAGCTTCAGCTGGCCTGGAACTTAACCAGACTGTCCTTGATTATCACAGATATCTGCCTGCCTCTGACTCCTGAGTACTGGAATTAAAGGCGTGTGCTGCCACATCCAGTACATTTTTTTTTAATAGCAAGAAAACTATTTAAAGCAAAGCAATAGAAAAGGTCAGAATATTCTGCAAGAGAGCAGTGGGCCACATGAGTGAAGATACTAAAGGGCCTGTTTTCTCATTCTTTTAAAGGTAAAGAGAAGCTTGGCCAGGGTAGAAGAGAGATGAGAGAGTAGGTGTAAGAGTAACCAGAAGGCATTATATACATGCAGGAAACTGTCAATTAAAAAAGGGTGAAAACAAAGAACTGCCTGTTCATTTAAAATATTATAAATGGTTAATTTTTAAAACACAAGAAGAGGGAAAGATAATGAGCTTACGTTATTAAATGGAAACTGAATTTATAAAAGGAGGGCAGAAGTTAACTTTTCCTCATAGGAAAGCTGTCAAAAGACCAAAGTAAAGCTCTTTAGCAAGAACCTGAAATTTTTTGTCCAGGAAAAGAAAAAAAGCAAATATAGCAGCTATAAGAGGATAAATCCAAGAATGAAGCCTCTATCTTAGTACAGCAAAGAGGTGGTCAGTTCCTGAAAGGCTCCAATATAATTTCTATACTCACATCAGTAGTTGCTGATATTAACAGCTATGCAACATTCTAGTAACTTCATATGAAAGAAAGTCTTGCTGAGAAAACTTTAGAGAAAACCCAAATGGAATATTTTTTTTTTTACTAGATCATTCCGATTGAACTATTTCAATTACTGGAAAATCAGTGTGACCAACCTGCTATATTATGAACAAACTTAACATTAGCAAACATTCTGATCAAATGAGAATAACTAAGCACTGTATTCTATCATAATACAACGTCAGTGAGATTGCTGGCCTTCAAAGACACTCCGCACTCTCAAGGCTTTTTTCAATTTTGAAAAAAAATGGTAGATATGAAAGAGAAATAACTGGGTTCCAAAGAAATAATAAGCAAGATACATAGGAATGATTTACTTTATAAGAATATATATTTAAATATTATAAAAGCATATAACCTGGAAAGAATATTTGGAACTATATCCTGACTGGCGAATTCGAACTGTTTCTAGCATCCCAGTGTACCGAAGTTGTCTTAGGACTAAGGCATCATTGAATCTTAAGGGCAGCTAAAACAAACAAATGAAGAAAAAGGTTAGTACATCTCCAAATTAGGATCTGTCTTACAAACTTGGCTAACATTTGACTATCTAAAGATCAAGCTAGCATTGTTTAAAATGCAGCTGAGGTGATAGACAAGTTCACCTCCTAACTGGTAGCTACAGAAAAGTAGACTGTCCAACCCCAGTGCAATGAGGGAGTTTTTAGGTTTCTCTATAGTAAAAGCAGAAAGCTGTAAAGTTCTGTAGGAATGCAGCTGCCCATAGAACGGTCTCACAGCTCACATTAATATACTCAAAGACCTGTTTTTATTTAAGAATTTCATTGATTTTTATCTGTAAGGTCACTAAGAAAACAACTGGCCTATGTCATAAGTTGCCTTGGTTAATAGAGAACTGACTAAATTCTTCTAATATAGGACAAAGAGTTATTTCCATACTTTTGCTCATAACACAGGCACAAAACAAAGAAAAACAAAAAAAAATCTTAATAATCCCTCAGGATTAACACCTTCATTATCTAGGCACTTACAAGAAAAAGGTTTACCACTCCTAGGTATCTCAGGAACTATGTCTCTAAACTTTCTAGAGGAGATATACTTGGAGCTTCTGAAATTACTCCCTGATCTTTTAATATTATTTTCAATGATCCTCTAAGGCAATCTCAATTCCTTCTGGGTGGGACACACTAGTTATTAAAGGAAAAAAAAATAAAATGAACAACAAAAGCAGTTAACACTTATTTAGAACTTATCTTGGGGTCTGAAGTACCTTATCAATCTAACTCTGATTGAGTCTCAATAACTGATACTCAAACTTCTATTTAACTCTAAATAAAACTTTCCTTTTTTATTAATTATAGCTAACCTATACAAATTACTCAGTACAAGCAGAAACTAAGCACTTCACGTATGTTAACTAAGAATATTCACAAAAGATAATTAAGTTTTCTATAATTACAGTAATCATAACAAGGATGAAAATATTTAAGACATGGAATTAAGAGTTCAACTATATTTTTAACTGACATTTACTTATATGTTTATATTTATGTGTGGACATGTGTGTGCTATGGCATATATGTGAAAGTCAGCAGACAACTTGCAGGAGTGAGTTTTCTTCCTTTCACCACGTGGGTCCTGGGAATTGAACACAGGTCATGAAGTCTAACACAAAAGTTTTAAATAGTAGAGTTACAGACTGTTTCTGTAAAAATTAGGCCAGATGGGGCTGATTAGTCCCACAAGCTATTCTCTAACCTCCATAGGCACAAATGCAAAAATTTATAAACATGGAAAATGCTAAGCAATTTCTTTAAAAGACACGGAATATATCTGAATTCTCCTATTCAATTAGTTAGCCTTTAGAGTAGCAAAAGTTTGAAATAGAGAAGGAAAAAAAGAAAAAAATTTTTTTCTGATGCAATTTTAAGAGTAGTATTAATATTTACCTCAAATTCTAGATGTTGAATCAAATCTACAAATACCTTATTGTCAGATAAATGTGGAAATTAGAAGAATAACTACCAAAAACAATTATTCAACATAATTTTCCATATAAATATATACACAGCTCCTCTCTACTCTCTTCAAACGGAATTCAAACCTTGGTTTGAATTAACCTAAGTGATGTACTATCATTTACAGGACACTTTTACCTTTTCAGCATTAGAGCGAATGCATTTTACGAAATACGGTTCTGCTTGACCAAGTGTCTCCATCAGTTTGCTTAATGAAGCCTGAAACAGAAAATAATTAGTAATGTCTCCAATTCAGAGTTATCAACAAATGATTGATAAATATAAATAATGGTGTTGGCAAAATATGCAAAAACTTTCTATGTATACATAATGGCAAATTGTTTCTGGAAAGAAATTTTATGTATTCCCACTCTGAATGAATCTAGGCTAGCTCAGGCTATGGACTGCAATTTAATCTTAAAGCTGATTGGCTAACAACAATAAGTATTATAGATGCATCTCAGAATTATCTAAATGTAGAATTATGTTTCATTGTGTGTGTTCAGTTTCCTAACTAGATATTTGTCCAAGATATGAGCGACGTTAAGCTTGTGATGCTTCTATGTCAGATTTCTGAGTGCTGAGCTTATAGGCATGTGCCACTATGCTCTGCTACTTAGCTTTTTTTCTCTTTACTATTTTTATTTTATGTGTATGAATGTATATTGTCTGCATGTACAGCCACCATATGGGTACTGGGAATTGAATCCAGGTCCTCTGCAAGAATATCCAGTGATCCTAACCACTGAGCCATCTCTCTAGCCAGGTGTACTTTTTTTTCCTTCCTTAATTTCTGTAGACTGAAGAGGGAGCAGATTTTATCTGATTTTTCAATTATCCAGAAAGGAAGCACTCCTTCATAGTCTCTTCTATTCCTAGTAATAGAAATTTCTACCTTTTCTCTTTCTAGCCCCTCTTCTGTTTTCAATTTCACAGAATTTTGCTCTTTCCTATTTCTTTCTTTCTGCTTGTCTTGAGTTTAATATATTCTTTACTTTCTATTTTATTAGGGTAAGAACTTTGATTCTTGACTTATGGCCTATCTCCTTTTCTGAGGGCACTCAATACTTGAAGTTAATATTGAATTACTGCATTAGCTGCAATGTTACTTAATTCCATTTAAATTATTGGGTGAGGAGGCTGGAGAAAATGGCTCAGTGAGTTAAGATCACTGGCTATTCTTGTAGAAGACTGAGATCCAAAACCCCAGCAAAAACATGGCAGCTAACAACTATGCATAATTCCAGTTCCAGGGGATCCAATCAATCCCCTCTTCTGGCCTCCCAAGGCACTGTACAACGTAGGTGGCAGTTACATACATGAAGGCATTAATACTCACACACATAAAATAAATATTTTTAAGTTAAAAAAAATACTATAGGGGTTGGAGAGACAGCTCAACAATTAAGAGCACTTGCTGTTCTTGCAGAAGACCAAGTTTCAGTACCCAGCGCATATACAGTGGCTCACATCTATAACTCTAGTTCTAGAGGATCCAATGTCCTCTTCTTGCCTCCTTGGGCACTGCATATATGTGGTACACTTATGTACATGCAAACACTTGTACACATAAGACTTTTTTTTTAATCTTTAAAAACTAAAACAGAGTTGGGTATGGTAGTGCATGCCTTTAATCCCAGCACTCTGGAGGCAAAGGCAGTTAGATCTCTTTGAGACTGAGGCCTGTTAATTTACACAACAAGCTCCAAGTCACTTGCAAGTACAAGGAGATCTTGTCTCCACAAACAAAAACAAGAATTAAATAAATAAACATAAAACATTTTAATCCTAGCACGCCTGTATCAACATCTCACTTCAGTCTAGATGATGGAATCAAAACCATTCCTTAGTCCTATATAAGTATCAAAAATTGGTAGGGTAGGGCTGGAGAGACGGCTCAGCAGTCAAAGACACTGACTGCTCTTACAGAGGACCCAGGTTTTATTCCCAGTACCCACACAGCAGCTAACAACTGTCTGTAACTCCAGTTCCTGGGGATCCAATGACCTCTTCTAACCTTCATGGGCACTGCATGACACAGGTGCACTTACTTAAATGAAGACAATACACTCATAAACATACACGATAAAAATAATTAAAAAAATTTTAATTGATAGGCTGACAGGATTCTGGTGTTTCTTTCCTCAGACTCAAATATTTTAACCCAATACACAAAGATTGGCAATCATCAATAGACTAAAGTAGACTCCTCAGTAGATCTGCGCCTTCTGTCCATACAGTTTCCACCTCTCTGGTATACTGCTCTGTAAATTCTCATTGCTTCTAATTTTCTTTTCAGTTAGCAAAATCATTAGCATTTGTTTGGGGTTCCCAGAAGAGCATCAGTTAAATATCAGGGATTATATCAGAAGTTGAGGGATTCTGTTGTCAGGAAAATAAACATTCATTGATTCAAAGTACATGAAATCAAGGACAGCTAGACAACACCTCTCTATCACTTCTTACTCCATTTCCTTATTTATCTAACATCAACAATAAGATGGTTGGCTAAAAACTTAGATAATGTATACACAGAAATATTTGGTAAAGGGCATGGAAAATATAGTCATAATTTTTGAATAATGAAGTATTTTGTGTTCATCTACATTCTTAAAAAACATTTTATTATTTAAAATGTGTATGCGTAGGGGGAAATTGTCTGCATGTATGTAAGTGCACCCATGTTGTGCAATGCCCGTTGAGGTCAGGAGAGGGTGCTGGACTCTCCTGGAATTGGAGTTATGGATGATTGTTAGCTGCCATGTGGGTGCTGGGAACCAAACCTCAGAGCAAGAGAAGCCAGAGCTCTGAACTGCTGAACTAACCTCTGCAGCCCCTCATTTTCATTTTCTAAATAATCAAAAATTAACTTATTACCTCTGTAATAAATGGACAAATGTTACAAACATTAAAGATAACTCATTTATAAAAATTAAATATACATGAATATAAATTGAGAATATCCCAAACTCCTGAATTTGGGGGAATTTTACGGTACCTGATAAAACTGTGATTTTTTTTTTAATTAATTTTTTATTCTAGTAAATATAATATTCTTTAGTTTAAGAATGATATGTACATTCAAAGTATCTATAAAAGGTCCAAGGTAACAAAATAAAGGATACCTAACAACTTAATGATTCTACCTACAATAATCATGATATTACTATCCTTCTGTCTTTTGAAAAGAACTTGAATTCTCATGATTTGTTCATGAAGTGTTGCATGTCAATGAACTAACAATTGTACAAATCTGACTATGCTCATGTTGTGTAAGAATAAATTTTGTTAACAGTTTATAGTGTTTCACAAAGAAATACTTACCATCTTTTCTTTTTTGTGGGGGAGGGAGGCTACAACTCATTTATCTTAGTATTTCTAAATCTACAAAGTAAAGAGACTCTACAATGGGAGTCAGGTCAATATCAGGATTGTGCAAACAGTATTTCTTTTTATTTCACAACCTAATGCTATTAACCCATAATAATAGTAATAAAGAAGGATTTTTAAAATTCATGGCAGAGATTTCATTACAATCCATTGACTGTCCTTTAAGCTTACTGGTATACATAAGAAATTTGGCTCTTTTTCTTCTTTTTGTTTTGCAAAAGAAAAATATGACCAAGTAGCCTTTAATGATTTAAAATTTTCTGTAGGATTATGGACAGAATGACCTAGAATAAAATAGCTTTTCCAGTTCACAATCTGAAGGACTGTACTTATAAATCAAACAAGATATACAATGCTACATCAGTGGATAATTTTTATAATATATTATACTGAAATATCCTGGTTTATTTGTTTTTTTGAGACAAGACTTACATAGCCCAAGCTGGTCTTGAATTTGTTATATAGCTAAGGAAGACCTTAACTTCCTGATTCTCCCCTTTCTGTACCTTCCAAGTGCTAGGATTTAGGCTTATACCATCACACGAGGCTTTTCAATATAATGGTTTTAAAAGTAGTATTAAGAGGACTAACGATACTGAGCTTGGTGGCACATGCCTTTAATCCCAGCACTTGGGAGGCAGAAGCAGGTAGATCTCTGTAAAATCAAGGCCAGGCCCTGTCTCAAAAAGTTAAAAATACATAGCTCAGTGGTAGAACACTTGCTTAGCATGCCTAAAGCACTGGGTTCCCATATTTTTTAAAAGGACGAGGAGCCAGGCATTGTGGCAGAGGCCTTTAATCCCAGCTTTTAGGAGGCAGGGACAGGTTGATCTCTGTGAGATTGAGGCCAGCATGGTTTAAATAGTAACTGCCAGGACAGTTGGGGCTACAGGAAGAGACCCTGTTTCAAAACAAAACAAAAAGGGTGAGGTGGCCTGGACTCTTAGTAGTTAAGAGTACTGGTGGCACTTGCATAACACCCAGTACCCAGTACCCACATGGTAGCTAACAACCATCTGTACTCTAGTTCTAGGGGAACCTATACCCTCTTCTGCTCTCTATGGGCATTGCACATACACGGTATACTTATACACATGCATGCAATACAACCATATACATAATAAAAATAAACAAATAAATAAGGGAACATGGAAATTGTGTTAACACATAGAAAATACCACAGATAAGGAAAATTTTGGCTAAAAGTATCTTTACAATATAAGCATAACATACAGTACAATTATGCAAAACATTAGATTCTACTAGACTTTCAGCTTATTTTCATAAATACCTAGAAAATAAATAGAACTTTATGAATAATTGATTTTTTTAAAAAAGAAGAGATTAGAAAAGTATTTTGAGGACAGTTACTTATCTAATTTATTGTATTTATTCTTAGTGTAAAATAAAGAACATGTTTCTATATAGACAAAACTAAAATAAACACACAAAACCCCCAAACAATCTCATTTAATTACTTATAGCAGCAGCATGGGGTTTAAGTAATGTGTGTGTGTGTGTGTGTGTGTGTGAAATTGCACTAATACTGAGTATATGTAAGCAGTAGGATAAAAGGAATTTGTGTTAAGATTAACTTTCTGCTCAATTCCTCTTCCACTGAAAATAAGGAGTTACTCATTGACTCTGAATGAGAGTAAACAAAGGCAGATATTCTCCATTTCTGTTGCTTCTTTTGGAAATAACCATAAAACTATAGTTGCTTAGACAGATGAAGAGGAGCATAGCAAATATTTTGCAGATCTCTTTGATCTTTCAACAGCCTGAAGGAAACAGATTTTTATTGCCATAAACAAAATAGAAAATAACCTGAAATTGGGCACTGATACTGGGCGGTTTCTTCTTCTTGTGCAAATGAAGAAGGGATTTGGTGATTCGATCCTGCAGGGTCAGTCTTGTCAGATGCTTCAAAGAATTTACTTCCAACAAATGCTAAAAAGAAGGGGAAAACGCATTTTTACATACAGTATATACCATCAGCCAATTTTCATCATTTCCTATCTACATAGTCATTTCATGGATGAACATGATGAAATGTGAAAAAACTGTCATTTAATGCCCACTCTTTCCTTCTTTCCTCCAAAAGCTGCTTTCCCAAAACTAAAATTCAGGACGTGGCTTAAATTTGCCAAACATCCTTAAGTGAAACTAGAAAGATAGGACTGAGGTTCTGTTTCTGCTGCCAAGTACATGTAATGGCACTTTTAGTCTTCTGTAGTTCCTATCTCCTGGCACTAGTTTTTGGAGTATTCAGAGGTAGAGTGGAGGTCATCTGTGTTGACACTACTACTAATGTAGAGTAATAAAAGCAGATGGGAGTGGCTTCTCTGACATCCCTGCTACCAATACACAGGAATTTTACTGGCAGGTTCCTCCTCCCTTCCTGGCCTATTTACAACTGGGGCTGGTTCTGCGATGTTTTCTACGCCAAATCTTTTAATAATTATTGGGGCCTGGTGACACACGCATTTAATCCTAGCACTCAGGAGGCAGGCAGATCTCTGTGAGTTCAAGGCCAGCCTGCTGGTCTACATAGTGAGTTCCAAGCCAACTGGGGTTACAGGGAGACTGTCTGAAAAAAAAATAATTTTAACAAACATCCTAATAAGTCCTTGCCAATGGGGGATAATGTATAGTGAATACTAGTGACAGAAAATTAAACCAAATTCCAGTGCTACCAAAGAAATGAGAGAGATGCACTTTTTCCTGGATATATGTTAAGCACTGTTTAAATCCATGGAGATTACTATTAGTGTTGAAAAGTTCTTTCAGTTCTTATTGCAAGCACTCCTTCTATCGCTAGACATAGCCATTAGGAGATGGGGCAATTTGACTCTTGAATTAGCAGCTGTTGGATTCTTTCTCGATACCCTGGCTGCCTTAAGGAAAAAAAAAAAAAAAAAAAAAAAAGAGGCACCATCTGAGCACTCCATGGACACCTTGAGAAAATTATACAATGACTATAGCTGATTGCCCCAGGTCCTGAAGACAGCCTCAGCTACAGGTGTTTCAAACAATTTGTATGAGACTTTTTGTTATCCTGAACTTCAATGAACTCTAGATGACCCTGCTATCATTTACCTAAGTCAGAATGGCTTAGTAGTAGAAATATTATCATTGGTGCTAAAGATGACTGGTACAAGCACAAATCTCTCTATATGGGTGGTATGCGGGAATTGGCACAAAAACAAACCATAATTTACACACAAAGTATAACGTGACTACCCTTTTTCTGGTTATACAAACAAGCTGCCTAGGTCCTGGGAGACACCACTTTATATGCTGCAACCCTGGGTCCAATAAAACTCATCTTTCAAGTGGTCCTTTAATGCAAGCGAGCGAGCGAGAGAGACTGAGATTGAGTGTGTGTGTGTGGTGTGTGTGTAATGTTTCTGAAATGTAGTTCCAACTAGCCTGGAACTAACTATGTAGACATGGTTAACCTCAATTCCACAAAGATACACCTAACTTTGCCTCCAGAGTGCTGATATTAAAGGTGTGCACTAGCACACTGGCCCTCATGCCTACTTTTAATAGAGCAGGCTGAGTTGTTAGGACCCAGAAGTAGCAGAAACAAAAGAATGGCAGCAGCTGTCATAGCCAAACCAAAAATGGCTAGGCAGTTGACTGCTTGACAGCTGAAGAGGCAGGGCTAAAAGATAAGCATACTAAGATGCAAAAGCAGCAGGAGACTGCAGCTTGACAAAAGAGACCATTGGATAGTTTAGAAGGCAGTCAGGACAGGAACAAGGGAGACAACAAAAACAAGACAGAGAGGGTGCTGAAGGACTGAGGGCTATAAGGAATCAAAGCAAAACTAAAGGGTCTGGTTACTGGGAGAGTTCCAGAGACCTGTTAAGTCTTTATGGCCTGCTATAACACTGGGTTATGTTAAAGGCTAAGGAATTCTGAAGCCTAGGCTTGCTGGAAAGCTACAGTACCAACTGCAGCAAAAAGTTAAGGTGCTTGAAGAACGTTTAACGTGTAGATCCCATACCTGAGGCTTTGTTAAGTGTAATAGGAAACAGTGACACCTGCTGCTCCCATCTGCCTGCAGCCACTCACTGCTGTCAAACACCAAATGATACATACTCATTGACTAGCACTTGGAAGTTTCTCCTTGCCTATCCACAATTTCTATCTCGCTAGAGTAAAAAGAGAGATGGTAGAAAACACTTCCACTATTTTAGGACAAAATACAGTATTATGGAAAATGGACTAATACTAGACCTAAAAGCTTTTGGCATCTTGATCTTCAATTTCCCAGTCTCTAGAAATTTGAGCAATAAGCTTCTGTTGTTTATAAACAGAGTTAAGGTAGTTCTCGTGTTATTAAGGATGATTAAAATTGGAAATGATAAGCCTGAGTGACTATAAAAATTTACCAGTGAGCCACACACTATAATCATTTAAGGCATGAACTGCAGGGTGTCAAGGTAGAAATATACAATAGTCAACAAAAAAATGTAGCTCAAAGAATAGATCATGGAAGGATATTAGAAATGATACTTTTAAATTATGGGAAGAAATAAATTTTAAGAGATAAAACCCCCACAAAGTATTATTATAGTTACTGCAGAATGATAAATTGTAACCCACCAGAGTAGTCCCCTCATTTTGGACAGATACTTCTGTGTAGCAAATTGGGATAATCTGTTATACAAAAGAGTTATAACTATATGTCATCTGGGAGATGAATATGTGAATATGTACAAACAAAATGCAGAGTGTGGCTCAATTCAAGGGTTCTGAAGAAGGCCTCTTTGAGTATAATAATCTTTAAGTTCATTAATACTGTTGTAAATCACAGAATTCCTTTTTAAAGGCTGAGTGGCACTTCATTGAGGATATTCTTTATCCATCCACTTACTATCAGGCACTTAAAATTATTTATTTATAAATTATTTATCTTGATATCTAGCCTATTATAAACTGCTGCAAAGCAGATATTACTTTGAGTGTTGATCTCAGTTTCAAATATCCCCAAGGACTGCTGGATAACATGGTCTTTGTTTACACTTCTTTAAGGATATCCACACTTGCAATCCCCCCTTTTCTCTGTATCCTCATCAATGCTTTCTTTCCTTACTATTTTTTCCCCTCTCCCAAAATGCTGAAGGCTGAACCAGGGGTATTCTGCATCCTAGGCAAGCATTCTACTACTGAGCTACTGAAGCCCCAATTCAGCTTTCATGTTTTTAATAAAAGCAATTCTAACAGGTATGACCTATTTCATTAAGCTTTTTACTTGCATTTCTCTGATGATAAATAATGATGAGCATTTATAAAATATGCATCTATTCCCCTTTTGCATGACTCCTTCGGAAATGTCTATTTATGTTCTTTGCTTGGTAATGTTCCTATTATTGAGTTTACACATAGCTTCTACCAATCTCATCTCTTCACTCAGTTATTTCCTCTGCTGTACAAAAGCTTTTTAGTTTGATGTAATATTTTCTACTTTATAATTTTGTTTTGTCTGTCCATTTGGGATCACATCCAATGCCAGAGCTTTTATAGTTTTACAGTTTCAAGTGTTAGGTTTAATTCATAAACGTACATTGAGTAGAATTTTGCATATGCGGTGAGATATGGTCTAATTTCATTCTTCTACACTCAGTTTTCCTAATATTCTATGCACTATAATGTTCTTTATCTAGTGTGTACTTGGCACTGTCACCAAATCAGTTGCCCATAAATGTATGGGTTTGTTTCTGGGTTCTCTACTGTGTACAGTGTCCCTTTTTTTTTTTTTTTCCCATTCTTCTGGTTCGTTCCTTTTAAAAATACTTTTATAGTATATACATTTGTGATGTGTGTATGTGCTTGTGTGCAGGTGAAATTTCATGTGTGAGGATAACCATAGGTGTGGCCTTCATCTTTTACCTTGTTTGAGACAGGGTCACCTCTTGCTATGCTATTGCACATGCCAGGCTAACTCGTTCACAAGCCTCTGTGCACTCTCCTGCTTCTGTTCCCCTCTTGCTGTAGAAGCAATGAAACTACAGACACATGCTACTATATTCAGCCTTACGTAGGTTCTGGGGATTTGAATTCAGGTCCTCATACTTGTGTGATAAGTACTTTTACCACATAAGAGCTACCATTCTAGCCTGTCTCCTTTATAAGTATTTAATATCATTTTGGTTACTATAGTTTTTTAAATGTATTTTGAACCCAGGTAGCATGACATCTCAGTTTTATTACTTTTCTTCAAGATTGCTTTGACTATTTGGGGTACTGTACGTATGTATGTTAGAATTTTTTTTATTCCTATGAAAACTGGCATGAATATTACAGAGATTGCATTCTATCTACAAATAAGTCACATTACATAGCACATATTATCTTAATACTAGTTCTTCCAAGCCATGAACAAGACCCATTTTCCATTTACCTTATTGTATTCAATTTATCTCATCAATGTTTTAAAATTTTGTATATACAAATCTTTTAGTTCAATGGTATTTCTTATATTTAATTTCTAAAGACTTGTGGTCTGTTAATAAAAAAGTTATTTAATAGGGTATTAATAGCAAAATGTTTTTTCTGGAATACTCACCTTTGGAAGGGCAGGCTTGGATTTGAAGTTTTTGCTTCTTCTATAAAAATAAAACACTCATTAGAAAAATACTATTATACAAATGAGTATTTCAAAATCTCTACCCAATCTAACTAAATATCCACTTTTGAGAATGTAGGTCTTTTCTATGAAAATGTTATCTGACTCAAAGCAAGGAGGTACCTTTGGGAAGAAGAGTAACCAAGTAGACACTTGCTTTGTAATTTAGGTAAATGAAGATTTAAGCCTGACGATTAGTAATGTGCTGTTATACATTCTAAACTATAGTTTCATTCTCATGCATGTGTATAGGCTCTATTTTCTAATACCTACAAAGATTTATTTCTAAAATTAAAAGACTTTTGGGGAGGGTCTTTTTGAGACAGGGTGTCCCTATAGTCCCAGCTAACCTGGAACTCACTATGTAGACCAGGTTGACCTTGAACCCACAGAGATCCTCTCCCTCTCTAGTGCTGGAATTAAAGGCAGAAGATCCGGGTTCAATTTCAGCACCCACATAGCAACAAGTTCCAGGGAATCCAACCCTTTTGACCATGGGTACTGCACAACATGAATACAACTTACACACAAAATAAATTATTTTTTTAAAAGACTTAATAATATGCCTAAATTTCATAAATGTTTAAAAATACATGTTTCAGCAAAACAATCTCTCATTTTGGAAATTAAATTTTTTTATTCTTTTTTAAAACACAGTATATGTATTAGTGTTTTGCCTGCATGTATATAAATATACCACGTGCCTGCAATGTCCACAGAGGCAAGAAGAGGGCATCAGATCCCCTGGGACTGGGAGTTGGACATGGTTGTTCATCACCATGTGAGTGTTGGGAACCAAACACAAGTCCTCCACAAGAACAGCAAGTGCTCTCAACCACTGAGACACTTCTCCAGCCCCTTTTATTTTCTTTTTATTCACAAACACCTTTAATCATGGCTTCATAAAAAAAAAGAGAATAAAGACTAATGCTTATGAGCATATGCTGACAAGAAATTACAAAGGACTCTAACAGTATCTACGGTCTACCTACTAAAGTGTTAAATCTAACTTCTCTAAATCATGGTTTCACTATGACAGAATGTAACATGGGGATAATATCACTTATTTCTTGTGAGAACTGAGTTAATACACATTTCTGGTGGGGAGCAAGGCTTACATAAGTTAAGCCCAACACTACTATTAAGTAATGTCTTAAGCAATGTCACCTGTGATAAATGTTCAAAAATTATGTTTGGGAAGTGCCTTCAATATGTTAATGTTATTAACTAAAATCTATTTAATGGAGTATTGTGCATGGTTACTTCTGTGTCCTCATATCAGTTCCATGATCAGGTAATGAAGAATGGTGTGTGTGGGTGATATATACTACTATATACAGTACCATTTGCCACCTGCTTGAGAATTTCCTGTCCAACTATAAGGACTGCTAGATCTAAATTACAACAATAACTGTAGGAATAACTGAGAATCTTTTAAAAAATTAAGTATTTTCTTTCTCTAGAAAAAAAAAGAAAAATAAAGAACCACCTCCATAATGAATATATTCAATTAATTTTTTTTGATGGTGATAAGAAAAACTGAAAAGAGCAAAAACAGCTCTGTTATAATGTATTCTTCACAGTAAACTGTAAATATTAAGTGCATTTCAGTAATTTCAATAACAATTATACCCATGAAAATAATATTTCATCTCTCATTATTTGTTCACCCAAAAAATTTTAAAAGTATTTTAAAAAGGTATATTACTAATGAATACTGACGCGAGAATTCCGTGGGCTCTTTCCAGGAGTTTGCTGCTTGCTGCATTAGCAAATATCCCTTCTTTATCAAGCAAGGAAGGGCTACTTGGTAGTCTGCTTTGGTGGATACCAGTTCTGACATTCCAGGCAATATCAAATGCATCACTGTGAAAAAATATAGCAGAATTTGCTTTAGTTGATTATCTCTAACACTCTATTAAATAACAGAAATGAAACATTAAAAATTTTAATGCTAATCAGCAGAAAACTATTTTATTAGAATGATTATCAATCTAGTGGAACCATTTTATAATAAAGAATATTCATATATAAATGTATACAAGATGAGCATATCATATACCTAACATGATTAAACATTGTTACACATATGTTATATATATTACAATAGAGCATAAAATAGTTTTCCCCTTTTTAACAACTTTCAAATGCTACTCCTGGAATTTATAATACTAATAGGCCATAAAATTCTATGGATTATCTAAATTCTTCCCAAGACCTCTTATTCATACACATAAGCACACACTACTGACATATTCATCAAAATTAATATGCACTCTTATCAGCACTAGAGGCAGAGAAGTACTCAAAACACATAAAATTACCAGTGACAGACAGGAAGCACCAGAAATGTGCCTTTCCATCTAAGACAAGTGCACTGCTCAATGTGTCCTATAATGCTATGTAATCTTGTACTTTATCCACAAGAAATATATTCCAAGATCCCTCACTAGATACCTGAAAATGACAGTACCAAGTCCTTCATATTCTATTTCTTATACCTATGCCTATGAGAATTTCATTTCTAAATTAGCCACAGTAACGTATTATCAATAACAATAAAACACAACATTGAAAAAAAATGACATAAGAAGATTTTCATAATATAAAGAATGACATGTAATTTTGTACTTAGGAATTATTTCTAGAATTTTCTTTTTTTTGAGACAGGTCTCACTAGCCTTGAAATCACGATGTAGATCAGGCTAGCCTAGAATTCAAAGATCTGCATGCTTTGGCCTTTGGAGTGCTGGTATTAAAAATGTATCAAATGACCTCCATTTATTCTTGTTGTTTTTAAGATAGGCACTCCCTGTAGCTACCCATGGCCTAGGCTCACTATATAGATCAGGCTGGCCTCAATCTTAGAGATCCACCTGCTTCTGTCCCCTGAGTGCTGGGATTAAAGGTGTGTGCCAGCATACACATCATATTTAATATTTTCCAGGCCATATACGGCCATGCAAAACTGAAACTGTAGAAGCTGAATGAGAACTGCTGTGTTTTGGAATTCTAAGAGACTACTGAAGCCTTGTAACTTCAGGTAAAAAATTCATGTGCTAAATTTCAGCTAACTATGATCAATTCCATCTCTTAGAACAGGGCCACTACTCAGCCCTCATACCTAAAGTGGCAGTAGACAGCTGTGTACACAATCTTGGAACATGTTATACATAGCTCTTAGGAGCTTCCATATGTTAAGAGACTTATGTGCTGATGATTGCTTTAATCACACAGGTAAAATCAAATAGGTACTGATTACTGTTACACCTTTTGCATTGTTGCAAGCCATCTTCTCCTCCACCTGAATGACTACAGTGGACTTAAAAGATAGCCACCATTTTATGCCTCTACACTTCATCCTTCTCCTATTCTGTTTTTGCGAACCAGACATTAACAACCATATATGTACATATACATGGAAAATTATTGTACATGTTCAAAGAAAAGAATCATAAACTAGCTGAGAAGTTCTTAACTTTATACCATAGGCTCACCCTGGCCACAGAGACAGCCTACAATAATTTAAAGAAAAAAGCAAACAGAAAAACCAAGGGGAAACCAAACCAAACTAAAAATATATGCTATGTGGGAAAGAAATATAATTTGATTTCCAGTTTCCACACTATTATATTCAAATGTTCACCTAACCTATCAAACAATAAGAGAGAGAGAGAGAAAGCGCGCGTGCACCTACGCACGCGCACTCAGAAAGTATGGCCTACTGGGCGGGGGGTACTTCAACAGAAACTATATCTGAAAAAGATGTCTAGGCAGGTATACTAGAAAAAGACTTAAAGAACTGCCAAAGCCTATATTCTCAGCATTTGGGAGGTGAAGACAGGAGGATCAAGAATTCAAGGTCATCCTACAAAGCATGCTCCAGGCTAACCTACACTGAATGAGATCCTGTCTACAACAAGTAAACAAAAAGAACTGAACTCCAGAGGCAGAACCAGCGAGATGGCTCAGCAGGTTAAGGCACTTGCTGCCAAGCCTGATAAACCGAGTTTGATCTCTGGGTCCCATATGGTGGAAGGAGAGAACCTACTACCCAGGTTGTCCTCCAACCTCCATAAATCTGGCGTGACACCCCCTCCCCATAAATGCAATTTTAAAAAAGAAATCTGAGGGCAGAGATAGCTCAGTGGGTAAAGCCTTGCTACATAAGTATGAGAGTGTGAGTTCAATTCCCCAGAAAATAAGGCAAAAGCTGGACACAGTACCAAGTGTCTATAATCCTAGTACTCCATAGTAAGTCAGGAGGCAGAGACAGAAGAATCTACGGAAGCTTGTGGTTCAGCTAGACTGGTGTATGCAGCACTGAACAACAAACAGACCCTGATTCAAACAGTGAAAGATAAGGACCCATACACAAGGCTGTCCTGTAACCTCAACACATGCTGTAGCATGCAATTTGTATGTAAGCATGCCCTTACATACAAATATGCACACAATACACATCACATGTATACACAAAAACAAAAATCTAACTGAGGCATGGAAGCACATGGCTTATAATATCAGCACTCAGAAGGCTGCAGAAGGAGAATCGCAAGTTGAAGAGCAGCATGGGAAAACTTAGCAAGACCCAAAAATATTAATAGGAGTTATTCATTCCCTATTTCCTTAAAAACATACAACAAACTTACTATTGGTTTTTTTCATTTAGGGTGTTCATTCCCTGGAGATCAGAAAGAGGTGTTCTTGGATTTTTTCGGGTTATATCTAGCAAAAACAAAAAAGAGCAGAAAATTTCAAATCAGTGTCATCCCCCCCGCCCCCAAAAAAAACTAAACATGAAGTTTTTCTAAAGACAAGTAAAAATTAATGAAGTTAATATTTAAATGTTTAATAACTATCAGATAAGTAGAATAACTATTATGACTACAACTTGATTAACAATGAACCAAAATAGAGTTCAGCAATAGAAATCTTATTTCTTCTTTATTTAAGCATTAACATTAGGAAATAAAAAAGTAGGCAGAAGACTAGATTTATCTGAAGCTCATATATTTTGATACTCAATTTTCTAACATGATTCCTTTGCATTATTTTTTGACAATAAATATATTGTTAAAATGCAATATATTTTAGACACCTATTGATCTTACAAATAAAGATATTGAAAATCAAAAGAATACTTCCTTAAGGATTGTGAGTATTTTAAAATACAACTTTCTTATAAGCTCAGTAAATAAAAGGTATTAATTTTATAATGTATACATACATATAAAAATTAACATAATATGTAAGATACACTAAAAAGGAAGAAATAAAACATTTTTCTTAAAGATGAGACTATTTTATATATAGAAAATCCTAATGAATCTACAAAATCTACTACCACTAATATGTTCAGCAAAAATATAGGCAACAAAAATTTATAGAAATTCATTCTATTTCTATACAAAATTTGTAAGTGATCTAAAAATGAAATTAACAATTCTATTAACAGCATGAAAATAATATAAATTTAACAGGTCAAGATAATTACTCTGAAAATTATAAAACATCGTAAGTGACAAATAAATGAGATACTGCCCATGCTCATTAATTAGAAAATGTAATATTATTAAGACAGAAATGCTCCTCAAATTAATCTACAGAAATATTTTTTATTATATTTTTCTTACAAATTCGTTATTAGGTATGAGAATTACAAAGTACTAGAGATTCTGTTTCCCAGGTCATGCTGTTGTCAATTCAAGGAACTCTAACATATCACTTCCCCTACCTTTACAGTTTATGCTTAAATTTACTAGCTAAGAAATATTTCCTGTTCCAAAATTATGAAGATTTTTTTTCCTCACGTTTTCTTCAAATGTAATAGCTTCAGTACTTACAAGGCGCAGCATGACCCAGAACAAATTAAGTTTTTGTGATATAAAGTTCAAGCATTCTCATTTAACAAATAGAACCAGTTGTTCAATTCCATTTACTTATTAAGAGATAATCCATTATTTCACTAAAGTGCCCCATCACTGCGTAAGAAAATCACTATAAACATATAGGTATAGATCCATTTCTATACTCTGTTACTCGGTTCATAGATCTCTTGATCCTTACACTAAAAGAACAATGCCATTGTTATTTTAGTTTTGAATCTATATAATCTAAGTCTCCAATTATATCCCTTTGTAAAGCTGTCTTGGTCACTCTAAGTGTTCTACATTCATAGCTAGAAATACTACAATTTAATTTTTTGCATTTATCAGGTAGTATATGAGAAAGTTAAATTCACTTTCTAGTTCTAAGACCATTTACATTTTTACCCTTCTCTACTAATGATCATGTTGACTATCTCCTTCCTTTTAATTACCTTTTATCTTTTAGTTGTCTTACTGCTCTACTATGACCTTGAATATAAGTGGAAAAGCATATGTCTTTGCCTTGGTTCTAAATGTTAGAAGAGAGTTTGGTGTTGGGTTTTACGCATATTCTTTATAAACTAGAAAAGCTGTCCTCTATTCCTAAGCTACCCAGTTTTAAAATGAATGGTGCAGAATCACGTCAAACATTTTCTCTATCTACTGAGATAATCACGTACTTTTTTTTTTCTTTTTTAGATTGTAGACATAGTGAAAGCTAACTTGACTGTTACTATGGTTTGGATCTTGAATGTCCCCCAAAGGTCCATGCTTCAGAGGTTTGATCCTTAGTTTGGAACTACTAGGAGGTGGTACAAGTGGCTATATCTCCTGGGAGGTGTTAGATCATTAGTAGTATGCTCTCAAAGGCAATTATGGGACCCTAGTTTATCCCTCTGCTTCTCAGCCTTGAGGGAAGTTTGTTTTGCTACATGCTTATATGCTCCTTCTATAAGGGACTGGCTCATCCAAAGCAACAGAGTAGACAAGTAGACCAAGAACAGACTATTTGCATTCGGAGTCACCAATTTTAGCATTCAACCTCTACTTCCTTTTACTTTTTAAAGGCCTAATATATTCCTTTTAAAAGAAGCATTAACTTCTTTTGTATTTTTTTTTCCTAATGTAAGAATTTAAGGCTACATAGAACTATGTGTTTGTTTTCTTTTCTTGCTCCCCTCCACCCCCAGTCTTTTTGAGACAGGGTCCTCCTGTAGCCACATCTGACCTGGAATGCATTACGTAAACCAGGCTGGCCTCAATCTCACAGAGATGAGCCTGTCTGTGCCTCCCATTGCTAGGATTATATGTTTTCTAAGTACTTTAGATGTATTAGACCTATATAGTTATATAGTATGTTGTAATTCTGTATCAAAATACTTTAAAGCTGAATGAACTGTTGCTATTAATGTAATAGAAAATGAAATGACTACATGAAATAAGTGAAAGTGCCAATGTCCAGAAATTAGAAACTAGACCCATAAACTACAATATGGTCAGGTCTGACATTGTCAGGCTGAGTCAAGTACAAACAAACAGAGCAAAAGAACAATTTGTAACTATTTAAAAACTAAATAGGATACATTTAAGCCATTCTCAAAACATCTGTAAACTGTTTTAAAAGATTTAGAATACCAGGATGAACAATCAGAATGAGAAATTGTGTATCTTTTCAAAACAAAAGCAATAACCAAGAATAACATTTATTTAAAGACATCTTTTTAAATACTTACCACTGTTCTTTCTACAATGAGAAAAACTTTTAATACTATTTTTCAAAATATATTTTTTCTCATACCATTTAAGTATAAATAAGAGAAACTAAATAAAGAGCTCACAACATGTGAAAAAAGAACTGACACATGAGGATTCCACTTATATTCTTCTTTGACTAACAATAAAATTTTATCGAAATTCAATCAGAAAACTGTGTATTTGCCTAGATCTACAGCAATTTAATAAAAGCTGAAAGCAAATTATAAACAAATTTGATCCACTATAAACAAATTACTGAGTTTTCTAAACGATTCATTTATTATAACAACAGGAGCAGCCCAGTAACTATAAGCACACAACAGGCAAAGAATCAAATTTCATGCAGACTAACAAAAAATTGGAGAGGAAATGGAGATCAAAGGCATCTTTTACATTAATTTTATAAAAAGAAACAAACACTAAATATACATCCTGATTCTATTGTTACTCTTCATGTCAAAACATTGATGTAGTGACTTGGCTGTAATACTAGATAAAGAACAGTCTGATTGCAGAACCGCAATCAACTTAAATGGATCTATCAATGATTCACAACTGCAACATGGCTAATGCTGAAATTCAAGCATAAGCAAGCACAACAATCAGCCAGGTATGAAGAAACTTTGGGGAATGCTAAATATCATGATTATAGTGATAATCTCATAAATTCGTTATCTATGTAAAGATTTAACAATTATTCTATTTTAGTAAACTGCATTTCAACAAACCTTTAAAAAAGCAAGTAGGAAAAAAGCACTGCTCATTTTTTCCCATGAATCAGTTACTTCAAAGACAAAAATGGAGACCAACTCAGTGATGGTAGGCCAAATAATTAACAACTCAGTGATCATAGCCAACAGGACAGTCACCCAAGTTAAAAGAACAGGTATATGAGCACTTTCAGGGGAAAGCATTACTATCTCAAGAAAAATATCCCAAGACTGCCTGAAGGATTATGGAAGACATGCTGCCTACGCAATCCCCATGCCACTCTGGTGGAGAAAGCTCTTGATTTCCATTTCCAAAAGAATGTGATAACACAGGATTTATCAGAATTTGAAGCCTTACTGTACTTCTCTTCCTTGCACCTTTGCAGAATCTCTAAGCTCCTCTGGTGGACTGGGTGTTGGAGAAAGCTAAAACTATCCATACTTTTCATAATTGTACATGGCGTTGTATCATCATGTCCTTAGGAAGCAAAAGAAAACAAAACAAAAAAAGGGAGAAAAGAAAAAGACATTATGTAAGCCCAAACCAATAAGAAAATCAAAGACAATGCTGCCAACTATCTTTAAAATGTATTTTAAAATATCAAATAGGGATAAGTGATTTTCTCATTTGAGAAATTACTTACAAATAACAGGGGGAAAAAAAGACCTTCTGCAGATACTGAAAGTGTCTGCTCTACTAATCAAAGTATTCTGAGTTAATACTATGTTAAAAAAATTCTAAATTAAATTAGGAACATTTCAAATAATTTGTATTTTGTTGTTTTTAAAAAATTATTTCTTCCTGAAATATATTCAGTATATAGTTGGCAACACTGATAGAACCCCAGAGAAATTATACCCAAACAATTTTCCAAAACATTGAACAATTCCTTTACAAATCTGGCAATCAACCACATTTGTAGGTATTTCAACAAGTGTGTAATAGAAGTGTGCAGTAAAGCATCATGGAATCTAAGCAGCACTTCTATAAATCTGAGAACATGACTTTGTCATACCTTACCACCATTTCATTAAATGAGACAGAAATGAACTACTAGCAGGAAAGGGAAGACAGAGTGTGAAGAAAGACCAAAGTCCCAGATTAGTGCTGAACAGTGAGTCATTCCAAGAGTAAGGCAGGCAGAGGAGGTCTTCAATACCATAAATGTTAGCAAGAAACTGATTTAGAGTGCAAAGTTTCCATGCTTCAGGAGAGCTATGCTCTGAGTACCATTCACTCAGAGATCACCTTAGAGTTAAAAGAATAATGGTAAAATTTACATAATTTTTCCTTTAAAAAGCAAACTTACATAAATTAACAATAGGGACAAATTTAAAACATATATTCTAAGCGTACTGAGTGTATTGCCTACATGTAAGTATACCTATGTTGTACAGTGCCCTCGGAGGCCAGAAGAGGATGTCAGACCCCTGGAACTAGAGTTACCAACAGTTGTTACCTGCCATGTGGGTGCTGGCAATTGAACCCAGGTCCTCTGTAACAGCAGCCAATGCTCTTAACCACTGATCAAACACTCCAGGCCCAATAGGGACAAATCAACTGACACATAAACAGTATGCTTTATTGTATAAATTAAGAATGGGATACAATATAATAACATAAAAATATTTCTCAAGACAAAATCATTTTAACTTTGAGGGTGGAAGAGTGGTGCCAGATCTCAGCACTACTTTTTATTCTAGGAGATTTGGGGGAATTGAATATTGTACTTTCGATTCTTTTTCTTTTTCTTTTTTTTTAAATAAAGGATGGGTTGTATCTGAGAATCATATTACGTAAGAACTTCTTATGAATAAAATTGTCCCAAGAGATGAGTAGGGTACTGTTGACCCTAGAATTGTACTGCCAAATGAATTTTTCACTACTGTGCTGTTTTACTTTTGAGTAGGGAAAGGAAGGTCTTGCTTACTGTTACTCTTTGGTTCAAATAAAAACATTTAGACAAATATTTGGTTACTGTTTAATGGGCAATACATTATCTCAGAAATCTTACTCTTCATCAGATGTTTGATCCCCTTGTAAAATTTTGGTCTCTGAGGTAAAACCTGGAGCTTTACTCCATCAATATTGTGATGTTCTTATTGAAGTGCATTCTGAAGTTCTTCTTGTGAAGAAAATTGACCAAACCCACACCTCTGTGAAAGCCAGTCACTCTGTTAAAGGTACAGTGCATTTTCGTATATGGCCAAACCAAGCAAAGCGTGTTCTCAGTTCACCTGTTTGTGTCTCCTAAATGATCTAAAAGTCACTATTTCAACTGTGCATTTATTGTTTGTAGGTCTCAGTCCCACCACTACACTACAAGTCTACCCCATGGTCCAAGGAATTTTTCTGATAAAAGCAATTGGCTTGACTGCTACTCACTCGCAGTGCCACAGTACCATTTTAATTTTTTTAGCTTATGAACTGTTAGATGGTTGTTAGGTGCCATGTGAATGTTGGGAACAGAACCAGGTCCTCTGAAAGAGCAGCCGATGCTCTTAATTGTTGAGTCATCTCTTGGCATGCAAGACAATCATTTTAAAACACAAACAGGGTAAAACTATTTCAAAAACCTTTGATGAATATTTTTCATCTCAATATAATTACTTAAACAAGATTTCTGAATTCAGGGAATATTTTCCACATTTACCAGAGAAAGTGAAATCTTATAATCAAATAATTGATAAAGACAAATAGCAGGCTTGGGCTGGGTGTGGTGGTGCACACTTTTAATCCCAGCGCTGGGAGGCAGAGTCAGGCTGATCTCTGTGAATTCCAGGCCAGTTTGATCTGCATAGGGAGTTCCAAGCTAGCCAAGGCTGTGAAGGGGAAAAAAAAAGGGAGGGGAGAGGGGGCAGAGATAGGATAATAAAAAGTAACTTTATATTAAGAAAAGGCTAAGTATTGTTTTCCCAGTAAGAGAATCAAGAATTTTAAGTGCTCAAATTTTCACAGACACTGTATCATCATTTCACAGTCAAAAGCAACTATAGTAAAAATATACAATTTTCATGATCACCAATAATATCCATAGATGGGCAACAAACATTTGGATTGATGGTCAGGAGGACAAGTTTTGGTAGGGAGACAGGACATCTGGTAAATGATACTCATACTCCACTCAAATTGCAATTTTTAGGTTATCATCAAACTGGTCCTTCAATACTAAATTGACAATCTGTTAAAAATAATTAAGAGATAAAAATTATGCTTTGTGTACAAATATAGGTTATTTAAACATGCAATATTTCTATGTACACATTTTAAAATTTTATTATTTTATTTATTTATTTTGGTCTTTTTGACACAGGTTCTCCCTAAAGCTCCAGCTGGCCTGGAACTGGCTGTATAGACCAGGCTGCCTCTGCCTCCAGAGTGCTGGGATTAAAGGTGTGTACCACACCTGGCAATCTAAGATGATTTTTAAAAATATTTTACTTATTACTTTTAGTTTATGTGTGTGAGTATATTGCCTGCATATGTGTAAGTGCACCCATGTTGAGAAATACCCTTGAAGGTGGGAAGAGGGTGTTGGGTACCCTGGAACTAGAGTTATGGGTGGTTGTTAGCCACCAAGTAGGTGCTGGGAACTAAACCGTCTGGGTCCTCTGAAAGAACAGCTAGTGTTCTTAACCGCTGAGCCATCTCTCCAGCCCTATCTAGGATGACTTTTAAGTACATTATAAGTGTGATTATTTTCTAAAGAATTACATGAACTCACTATGTAGACCATGCTAGATTCAAACTCAACACAGACTGCCAGCCCCCGTCCCTGGGCCTGCACCTCAAACTTACAATAATCTTCTAGCTGTAGCCTCCTGGGTGTGATTACAGACATGAGTTATCACATTATACTACGACAACTCATAAAAAGTCTATTCAGTCAGTTTTGTTTATGCTACTTCCTGTCTAATTCTGTCGCTTAATTCTGACACTATTTACTAACACATAATATAAATTCAGAGGCCACACTTATGCAGGGGCAGATAAAGGACATTAATTTTTGTTTAAAGGTAACTTAAAAATCTTATCTATAACCTACCATATTCTAGTTCCTTTTGTTTTTCTGTATAAGGCTAGTAGATACAATTTTTCAAGGGCCTTTTTAGTAACAGAGAAATTCAAGTTCTTTGAACCTTCTGAACCACCAAACAGGATTCAATCCAGACTCCACTGTACCATTCAAACTTGAGAACAGACTTTTGACTTTCTAAATTTCTATAATGACAGGTCCCAAGCTTTAAGAACTCTCCCCACCTCCCTATGATCCATCTCGTTATGTTGTCAAGGCAGGCTGCAGAAATTCTGGGGTTAAAGTGATCTTCTTGTCTCAGATTCCTAGTAGCTAGAACTATAGGAACGTGCCACCACACTTGGTTTTTAGGTCCATTTTCAAAGGTAATACATGAGGCTGCAGGGATGGCTCAGGGGTTAAGAGCACTGGCAGCTCTTGCAGAGGACTGAGGTTCGATTCCCAGCACCCACAGAGCAGCTAACAACTGCTTGTAACTCCAGTTCCAGAGGAATCTAACGCCTTCTTTTGACTTCTGACATCCATAGGTATTGTATGACACAAGTGTACTTAGCGTAAGAAATACACTCATACACATAAAATAAAAATAATACATAAAATATTTTTTAAAGTTGTACATTAACTTTTAAACAGTAACCATCCCCCACATCTTACTTAAATATTCAGATCGATAAGTTTAGGCAACTTTTAAATCTATGTAATCTTGAATCAGGATCCATAGAATTTCAGCACCATACCAAAGTTATTTTATTTCTTTTCCTATCAATACTGTCCTTGCTTACAACACTGCCAATCTGTCAACACCTTTTATCTGTTCTTAGATGAAATAATACAGTATGTATTCTTTCCTGTCTAACTTTTTTTGGTCTTTCTGAGACAGAGTCTCACTGTAACCACAAGTGACCTAGAACTTACTATGTTAATCACAGAGATCTGCCTGCCTCTGTCTCCCTAGTGCTGGGCTTAAAGGTATGCGCCAACACATCTGGTCCTAACTTTTTTCCTCAGTATTTTTTGTGACTCATTGACTTTCAGTATCAATAGTTTGTTCCTTCTTATTGCTAAATAATGTTACCTGGTAGGAGTAAATAATTTAGTAATCAGTTCTTCCACTGTAGGATATCTGACAGTTATAAGTCAACACCATTCATTATTTTGTGTTTTATTTAACAATCTCACTGAAATATAATTCAGATACCATACAATTCACATATAATTAATGTTTATAAGTCAATACTTTTTAGTAAAATTCACAAAGTAATATGCCATCACCACAATAAATTTTAAAATATTCTGATTATACCAAAAAGATACACTATACTTGAGACAAAGATTCACTGTGTGATGTAGACATGCCCCAAACTCACTATATAGGTAGCTTAGGCTAACTTCAAACTAACAATCCTCCTGCCTCAGCCTCCAAAGTGTTGGAATTGCAGATGTTTACTACCACACCTAACTCTATACTTTTATAATCCCATCAATCTCTTGGCCCCACACCATTCCTAGGCAAACACTAACCTTAAGTTCTATCTCTGGGGATCTGCCTGACTCTTTTAACATAGCATACTGCTTTTTAAATGTATGCTACAACATTTAACAGCACTTCATTCCTTTCATGAATAACATTCCACTTTATGGGTATATGGATATGTCATGCTTTGTTTATCTAATCATCAGTTGATATGTTGTTTCCACTTATATACTATGTGTTGCATCCATCAACAACTTTTGGTTTGGATATTAGTTTTTTATATTTTTTGAGTGTATCTATTTTGGAGAATTTTGGGTTAAATGTAATTCATGTGTATGTGTGTGTGTGAGAGAGAGAGAGAGAGAGAGAGAGAGAGAGAGAGAGAGAGAGAGAAGATGGGGATTTCTGAGAGATGGTTTATGGTATAATATAAACCAGGTATTCCATGAAGTCAACATGTGTGCAGAGTGGCCTCAAACTTGCAATCTTCCTTCCTCGGGGACTTATACTTAACTTTTAAGGAATTGCCAGGTTGTTTAACAAAAACAGCTCTAACACTTTACATTCCTGCCAATATAAATATCCGAGGCTTCTAATCATTGCCATATCCTCATCAAAATTTCTTACTATCTTTTTATCAGAATGATTTCAGGAGATGTCAAGTGGTGTCTCAATGTGGTTCCCATTGACATTTTCCTAACTACAAATATAATGAGTAACTGTTGGTGTGTTGAATGGGAATTTACAGATCTCTACTGAGAAATGTCTTCATATCCTTTGCCCATTTTTAAATTAGGTTACTTATTTCTTATAGTTCTGTATGTATTCTAGGTGTCAGTTTTTTGTTTTTGCTGTTTTAAATTATTATTATTACTATTTGTCACTGCTGTTGTTGTTGTTGTTGTCGTTGGGGAGTGTTCCATGTGCCATGAGTGTGAATGTACAGGTCAGAAGACAATTCTGTGGAATCAATTCTATCCTACCACCTTCACCTCAGTTCCAAAGATCAAATTTATGCTGCTAGGCTTGAGCAGCATGCACCTTTACCTGCTGAGCCATTTCAATGGCCCATGTTGTTGTTGTTGAGACACAGTCTCACTATGTAGACCTGCCAAGTCTGCAACTCATTACCCTCAAACTTGCAAAGATCTCTCTGCTTCCCAATTGCTGGGATTACAAGTATGAACAGATGTTTTTGTTTTAGAGGATGGAGTCTGTGACAGCCAACCTGACTTTGAACCCCTCCACATCAGTCTCCTGAGAGCTGGGCTAAACTGCTGAGAGCAGTTCTTTAAAAGGTATTTGATTTTCCAAAAAGTTTTTACAAGTCTACAGACTTTAATTTTACTTTTTAGTAGCATCGTTTGAGGGAAAAAAAAGATCCCACTGCTGTCTTCTTTTGGATATGTGGAAAGAATCATTGTTTAATTCCAGTTGAGACATTCAAGTCCTTCAAGTTGTTGTTTTCACACTGCTGGATTCTTTTTCACATAATTTTAGAATCAGTTATTAATTTCAGAAGAAAGAAAATTGAGGTCTCTGATAGTCTCGTCAGTAAATTCATGATCTATTATCATCTTAGATTGCTTTTCAATGTATGAACACACAGGATGCCTATTCATGTATTAATTTTTTCAACAATGTTTTGTAGTTTTCAATGTATAAGTTTTTTAATTTTGTTTTTCTGTGGGGTTTTCTGTTGTTTGTTTTTCTGAGACAGTTTCTCCCTGTAACTCCCAGTGAGCCTAGAACTCATGATGTAGATAAGGCTAGCCTCTATCTCAAGAGATCCACCTGCCTGTTGCCTACACACACAGGGATTAAAGACATGCACCAGCATGCCCTACTTTAATGTACAAGTCTAACAACTCCTTTGTTTATCCACCCAGATTTTATTTTTACAGGTGTTATAAATGGAACCTCAACCAAATTTCATTTTTAGGTTGTCAGTTACTGAATAGAAATATTTTGATCTTGTACTCTGCAACCTTACTAGCATTAGCATGTACATAAATTAATCATAATATCTGTAAACAAAATCATTTCCTTAAATTCTGGGTATCAACTAGAGATGTAGTTCAGTGATAGAGCACTTATTCGGTATGTGCAAGTCCTGGATTCAATCCCCAGCAAAACACAGATAGGCATGCATACATGTTAAAATTCTAAATATTTCTCCACCTTTAGAAGGCCAGGGTTAGAAAAGTTCCATGCCAGACAGGGCTACAGGCTACACAGTGAATTTGAGGCCAGCCAGGGCTACAGGACAAGACCTTGTCTGTTAAAGAACAACAACAAAAAGAACAAAATAATAAAAATAAAATTTAAATGACTTTATTTTTTCTCTTTTTTTTCATAATTATGCCCATCAGAACTTAAAGAATATGTTAAATAGAAGGAAAATAGACTTGTCTTGTTCCTGAATGTGCTGGGGGTGAGGAGGGCCAGCAATTCAGTCTTTTAACAATAACTTTAAAATTTTCCTTAAAACTGACCTTAACATTTTCATTGACCTTCTTGTCAAGATGAGTCTAATTCATATTTTTAAGTATTCTTTAATGAAGAATGTGTTGGCTTCTGTCAATGCTTTTCTTTGTATCTAAGAGGATGGTCATATGTGTTCTTTTATTACATTAATACGATTATACTAACCAATTTTTATAAGTTCATTTTCATTCCCAAGTAAATCACACAAGATCATAGTGTATACTACTATATCTACCACTGGGTTTAGTTTGCTAGTGTTTTCTTAAACGATTTTTGTATCCATATTCATAAGGGACATTTGTGTGTGCTATTCATATTTTCTGGTGTTTTATATTGTACTTGTGAATAATGGGGACTCAGTGAGATGCAAATTATTCCCTCATCTTAGTTCTTCAAGTTCTTACTAGAAAAAATAAGCAAGTATTCGGTCCTTTTTTAAAATTTTGAAGCAAGTTTTTGTTATTACTAATTTCTTTGTTATAGGCCTATTTGATTTTTCTATTCCCCTTAGGAATATTTGTTTGTGCTTTTCTAGAAACTTTCCATTTTTAAAAAATTTTAAATATTTTGCTTTCTTATTATTTTAATGTGTATGAGTGTATTGTCTGCATACACTAAGTGCACCGTGTCATGCAATACCATCAGAGGTAAGAAGAAGGCATCAGATCCCCTGGAATTAGAGTTACAGACATTGTTAACCACCATGTGGTGCTGGGAATCTAACCTGGATCTTCTATAGAAGCAGTTAGTGCTCTTAAGCACTGAGCCATTTTTCCAGCTCCAAATTTTTCCATTTAATAGTCTCTAATTTGTTCCTTTCAATCACATAAGCAATCCTTTTTTCACTTCCATGAGCTCAGGAGAAATCTCCCTTCCTGTCAGCATTCAAATTAATAATCTGAATCTTGTATTTTGTAGCCAGTCTAGGTCTGGGCTTGTCAGTTTTTCTTTATCTTTGTAGAGAATTAATTTCTGGTTTTACTTACACTAGTGTTTTCTATTCTACACTCATTTACTTCCAATCTAATCTACACTGTCTTGGCTAATCTACTTCCTTTGGCTTGTGTTGGATTTATTCCTCTCCGAACTCCAGTTAGAAAAGTTCAGTGGGACACTGATTTATTGACTTGAGGTCTTGTTCAGTGACACAGGTGTTCTGAAGCACTATTTGAGCTACATCCTGGTAGAGTACTGTTTGTTTGCAGCATGAAACCTCCTAAATCATTTTTTAGCCTCTATGTCCTTTGACCCACAAACAAAGCTTGGCAGGCCACAAACTAATCAAGCAGGTATTCAGATGGCTTACGTATGCTTATGCATATCTGTCACTCAAAGTATTTTCTGTTTTTCCTTGTGATTTCTTCCTTGATCCACTTGTGAAAAGATGGTATTTACTTTCTATAAACTGAGGCATTTTTACTCCTTTTTTCCTTCATTACTGCCCTGCTTTGTATTAAACAGTTATTTTTTTATTTACTTAATAATTAACAGAAGAACTATAATTAAAATAGTAACTTATAGCAATTTAGGCTGAGTAAGAATAAATTTAAATTCAATAGTGCAATCATTTGAATGAGAAATGTCCCCCATTGATTGAAATATTTGTACACCTAATCCTGGTTTGTGGTACTGTTGAGGAGTGGGGAGAAGTCATGGAATCTTTAGGTGTAGCCCTGCTGGAAGAAGTATGTCACTCGGTGACAGGCTTTGAGAATCTATAGCCTCACTCTACTTCTAGTTCCTTCTCTATGCTTCCTGTCTGTAGGTGGAGATGTGAGATCTTACCATTCCTGTTGTCATGCCTGCTGCTTGCTGTCACACCTCCCACCATGATGGATTCAAATCCCTCTGGAACTATAAGCCAAAATAAAGTCTTTCTTCCATAAGCTGCTTTTGGTCATGGTGTTTCATCACAGCAACAAAAAAGTAATTAACACAAATGGCAAATAAAAAGGAGTCCCTATCTTTCTTACATTGTTACTGTCAAACAAATTATATCTTTTAAAAAAAGAATTACAACTATTACTATAAGCGACTGTTTCAAATCTAAGTGTTGGGAAAATATGAAAATTATCAACCTTTTTTGCTGTTACCCATAAAAGTACTCTTTATTTCTTCATGTACAGTAAAGTTATTATCAATTGTTTTTGGGAACTCCCTATGGTATTTTCAATGGGGTCAGGTCTGCTAGTAAGCAAGCTATTTAGGATTTATTTCCCTAGAAATCATACTGAAAATAGTTTTGATGGAGATAGAATTACTAAGTCTTTTTTCCTTCAACATTTTAAATATGCCCTCTTCCTACCTTCCATTCCAGTGATGTCTGATGAGAAGCCATTTATTAATATTAGTTGAGGTCCTAGATAAAATGCACCATTTTTCTGGTGCCACTTTTCATATTTTCTGTCTTTTGACACTTTGTTTTTTACGACATTTAGAGAGGGGAGAGGCATACATGTGCCATGGTCTGTGAAAGTCAGAAGACAACTTGTAGGAGTTGGTTCCTTCTAACATATGGGTTCAAATTCAGGTCCTGAGGCTTGGTGGGTTTACCCACTGGGCCATCTGGCCAGGCCATCACTAGATAGTTTAAGCATATATAGATTAATATGTCAAATCAGAGGACTTATAATCATGATCTCATCAAAAACTGTTTCTGACACTTTCTGCTTTCCTTCTGGACTCCCAGACATTAATACACTTGTTGTCCAACAGGTATCTAAGGTTTTGTTGATTTTATTTCATTCCTTTTCCTTCCTGTTCTTTAAACCAATTATCTTTTTAAAAAGATTTTATTATTTTAGGTCAGGACTTTAATCCCAGGACTGCAGAGGCAGAGGCAGAAAGACTCTTTGAGATTGAGGCCAATCTGGGCTACAAAGCAAGTTCCAGGCCAGTCAGGGCTATAGAAGACCCTGTCTCAAAAGGCCAAAAACAGTTTTTAAATTATTTTTATTGTATGTGTATCCATGTTTGGCTTGCATACACATGTACTATGTGCATGCAGTGTCCACAGAGGCCAGAAGAGGGCATTGGATCCCCTAGAACTGGAGTTACAGTCAGTTGTTAGCCACCATGTAGGTGCCTGGAAGGTCTTCTGTAAGAGTGCTTGGGCTCTTAATTGTTCCAGTTCCTTCCTGAACTAAGTATCTTAAAGGGGAAAATTTTCCTTAAAATTTCTTTAAAAAAAAAAAAAATCACCTCTTATAAATCACTTTTTAAAAGGCAAAGGTTGAAGCAGTTCTTTTATTATTCCAATAAACTGTAACTTCTGCATATTTTCAAAGACCAGTTCACACATTATAATCTAAAAATTAGAAAACTAAGTTTAATTACTTGGCCTCTCATTTAAGAATATAATATTACAAATACAGTTTATTCATTTCTAATGTTTAAAAACTGACTTTGAAGGTTTACTGCTAGTGCATATCACAAAAGCCATATAAGTCAATCTGAGAATCACAGAAGAACAAATGTGCACTCTTGCAATTCTACTGAAAGGCATGCTCACCTACATAGAAAATTCTAACTGTGTAGCAATGGTCTAAGTCTATAGCTAAATCAATCATTGCTGCACATTCCAAAAGGCTACAGATGGAAACTGCTCTCACACAAAATGTCAAGTGGAATGTTTGATGTCTTAAGGAGGAACCTAGAAAACTCATTTCCAAATTTCAAACTAAAAACTCTAAATAAACTCAGTAAAGGTTAAGAAAAAATAGTTATACTTCATGGAGAGATTCAGTTAATAGTTTTTTACAGGAAAGAAAAAGTTACAAAATTAGTCAAAGGGCAAAATGAAATTGGGTCAGGGGATCCAATAGATAGAGACATACAGATACAGATAGATATATATTATACTATTCTACAACATTTTAAATTTCTATTTTCATATTAAATTATAGTTGCATTTGTAGTAAAAATTATACAGTACAAAATGGAGAAAAGTACTAAAATTAAATTCTAAATCATAATGTGATCATTATCAGCTCATATTTTTGCTCAAAATCATAATGGTCTATTGACTGCCTACTACCACATACTTTGTACTCATTATTCCTATCAATATTTATCCATGAGGGGGCTGGAAGATAACTCAACAGGTAAGAGCACTGGCTGTTCTTGCAGAGGACCAGGGTACAGTTCCCAGCACCCACATGGAATCAAACAACTGTCTGTAACAATAGTTACAAGAGATCCTATGCCATCTTCTGACCCCCAAGATTATTGTATCTATGTATGGGTGTACTTACATACATGCAGTAAAAACACTTACATACAAAAATAAAATTATTTTTTAATGTATTAATGAAAATGTGGCAGCATATACCTACATATATACAAATATATATATTTAATCACCTAAAGTATATACAATTTATCAGATACAGAACATGAAGTCAGAGTATAGTAAGAAATCAAAACAAAATATTATCATGGCAAAATACTAGTAACTGCAACTTACCACTTTTTCTCTGAATGTGTCGTTTCCCAGCTTCCCTGAAAGCAATCATAGCTCTGAAAAAAGCTCGGAGAACTGCCCATCGGAAAACAGCTACAGGATCAATTCCAATCATCCCAGAAATAAAGGCATTTTTGCTACTTCTCAGAAGAGCTACAATGTCTGGCCGCATATGATCTGTATTTTTTTCTCGAAAATCCTATATGAAAAAAGTATAGGTATTATTTGTGGGAGGTAACTATTAAAATCAAGAAAATGACAGGTAGCAAGTTTGAACAAAGTGAGTGAAAAAAGATAATAGTACTCCTGTGTTATACAATGCCCACAGAAGAGAGCATTGAACCCCCTGGAACTGGAGATACAGACAGTTGTTAGCTACCATGTGGGTGCTCGGAACCAAACCTGGGGCCTCTGCAAGAGCAACCAATGCTTTTAACAGCTGAGCCATCTCCCCAACCCCCTTTTAAAAATAGTCTTATTTATTTATGTGTATGAGTATTTTGCCTGCATGTACGATTTAAGTGTACCCATATTATGGAATGCCCCTTAGAGGTCAGAAGAGGGTATTCATCTCCTAGAAATGGTGTTCAGGACAGTTGTAAGCCACCATGGGGTGCTGGGAATCAAACCCAGGTCTTCTGGAAGAGCAGTCAGTGTTCTTCACCCCTGAGCCATCTCCCCCACCTACTGTACCTGGCTGTCTTGTAAACATTTTATATGAATATATTGTCTCATAATAAAACCTTTTGAGACAGATGATACTATTTCATTTTACAGAAGAGGATACTGAGTCACACAGTCAGCAAAACATTCAATCATACACTGTAACTTACTGATGATGAATTTACTATTCATCTTACCATTGAAGCAACTTGCTAAGAGTCAAAAAGATAGTTTATCAGTGCAGCAGCTAAAAAATAAGTCTGCTCTACTCCAAAGATGATCTCATTCTATTAACTGCACTATACAATGTCAAATTCTAGAAGTCTTTTCTACAATCACTGTCAGGCTGACAAATGACCTGAATTTCCCAAATGTTCTATTTTCATACCTCAAGATTTCTAACTACCTTATAAATTGAACACATCATTTTGAAACTCTATTTGTTTCTCTACTTGTATGTCATGTAACTCTTCTCAGACCCCATGTTAATTCATATGAAAATTCCAGATGAATATGGTTTTATGTGCTCTAATTTTTTTTCTTGTAATTCTCTGATATTAGGTAATCACAACTATAATCAAGGCTTTAAACACTATATAAGATTCAATATGTATTTCAAATTCAGATTGCACTTCACTTTCACTTCTGAGATCCACTTACACATTTTCAAGATATCTCAAATTTGAAAAAAAAATGTGTAAGAATAAGCAATTAAGTTCTTGGAGGCACTGACCCATGAAACTGTTTGGGCCTTGGATTTCTTTTGTATGAAAGCTACTACTCAAATTATGTGACAAGGATTTTGAGATTTCCTACTTTTCAGTAAATGGTGCTAAAAACTATTCATGTGCTTTATCTATGTTGTCAACTTACTGATAAAATATACTCATATCATCTTAAAAGCTATAGAACTTCTAAAGTGTCATTTTTATTCTTGATAATTATAATTTACATATTTTTCTATTATCAGTTACTTTTCTAGTATCTTTTATTTATACTATTGTGTATTATCTTTCTAGGAACTAACATTAGGCTTTGTTGAATTCTTTATGTGTTCTTTTTATCATATTGATTTCTGATACTCATCATGTCCTTTCTAATGTTTTTGGTTTAGTTCAACTTGCTATTCTTTTCCACGTTTCTTGAGATGAAATCTGATATAATTACTTCTCAAGTTTTCATCATACTTTCGAGTCAATCATTTGTATTAAATGACTTAAATGTATTCTATAAATTTTAACATACTGAATTTCTTTTCAGATGAAAATATGCTTTACTAGCATTATAATTTCAATTATGATCTTTTTTGACTCATTCACAAAATAATCAGAAGTTTTGCTTAATTTCTAAATACTCAACAACTGTTGAATTGTCTTTATGACAACGCAATTAGAAGTTAATAGAGCTGTTCAATTTTTCTGTTTTATTGATTTGTGTGTGTGCCCTGTTAATTAGTGAGATATATGTGAAATCTACAGGTACAATGGTAGACTTGTCTACAGCTGCTTTTCTATTTTGTCTTCTACAGTGCTGGCAACAGATCTTGCAGTTTCATACATGCTAGATAGTAACTCCTGAAGGCTACTAAGAATACTATACCCAAAATCTATAGAGAGTAGTGTACCAGAGATACTAACTGTGCTGAATAGCTTCAGCTGACAATTTGACATACCTAGGTGGAGGGAACCTCACCTGAGGAACTTCCTCCATTGTACTGTCCTGTGGCCATGTCTATGGGGCATTTTCTTGAATGTTGAGTGATGTGGGAAGGCCCGGCCCACCATAAGTGATATAACCCCTGAGCAGGTGGTCCTGTGTTGTATAAGAAAGCAGGCTGAGCATGGGCCAGAGGAACAAGAGAGTAACTGCCTACCTCCATGGTCTGTGGTCCAGATTCCTGCCCTGAGTTCTTGCCTTGGCATCCCTAGAAGATGAGCTGTAAGGCAAATAAATCTTTTCCTCTCCAAGTTGGTTTTGGACAGTGTTTTTATCACAGCAATAGAAAGTAACTAGAACACTAACATTCTCAAAATCATACCTCTAGGGGAAGAACACAGGGTAGATATGACCAAGATATGTTGCTTATATTGATACAATGTATGAAACTGTCAAAGAATGAAAGATGTACTACTTAAAAAAAATTACCTCTGCCCTAAAAGCATTTTCAGTAAGAAATTTACTGACCTTTACTCCATATTTTACTTTTCCAGCATAATGTTTTATGATAAAAGCAGGCTCCATCACAGCTGGAAATTCAATGTAAGAATTCTCTTCATGTTGATGTTTAAACTTGTCTAGCAGTGTTTGATTCGTAGCCTGTGGAAAGCTGAATTTGGGGGAAAAAAAAGGAAACAAATGAGAAAGCTGTAGTCATTCATATGCCATTATATTAAATACTAAAGTACATATAAGTACAGGACTGGCTAACATATTTTATAGTTTGCAAAGAGTTTTTACCTATAGTCTCTAATCTGATTCTTATAACAAGCTAAAGAGTGAGTACGACTAGGGCTGGGGTTCATATTTTATAGGTAAGGGACCACACTTTACAGTGAGCCTAAGAAATTAACTCAGGTTACTTGGTCTTTAGTTTTTTACACTGAGACAATACTACATAACACAAAAGAAAATGAAACCCAAATAATATATTCTTTGGAGCCAATAACTGCCAAAAAGGAAACAATCTCTTATTCCTTAATAGGTTCTTAAACTCCATATGCATCATTTGCTTTCTTATTTTCTCACACATAAGTAGGTAGTAATTTTCTTACCTAGACCAATTACTATGTGCTTCTGTATTTTATGTATTACTATTTCAAATATATTTAATGAGTTTATATTGAATGATTAGATTGCATATCCAGGAATCACCAGTAGTACCTACTCAGAATTAATGATTGCTTGTAATCTGAGCACTTAGAGGCTGAGGTAAGAGAAGTCCTGTGAGTCTGAGGCTAACCTGAGTTACAAAGTAAGTTCCCAAATTATCCTGACCTACACAGAAAGATCCTGTCTCAATAACTTATTAAAAATTAATTGACTATATGATAGAAACTATAGGAATACAAAACATTTGAAACAAAAAAATTGACAAAAACTGGTTCAGAGAATACATAAGACAAATATGAGTTAGATGTCAGCAGCTGGTGAAACTGTATGCCATAATGAATCCTTTTTTTTTTTTTCCATGTATTTTGATAATGGCCTACACACATAGCAATAGACAGACAGACAGATACATACATACATACATACATACACACACACACACACACACACACACTCCAATATATAGATAAAAATCTTGAGGCTGGACAGATGGTTCAGCAGTCAAGAGCACTGACTGCTCTTGGAGAGGACTTGGGTTCAAGTCCCAGCATCCACATGGTAGCTAGCAACCATCAGTAATTCTAGTTCTAGGGGAGCCAATGCCTTCTTCTGACCTCTGTGAGCAATGCACAACACAGGTGCATTTACACACATGCAGGTAATACATATGAGTATACACACAAAATAAAAATATTAAAAATAAATAAAAACATTTTTAATGTGAACTGGCACAGAAAATTAGCAACCAGAAGTGGAGTCACTGCTGGGGTTATATCCTTGACCATGTGGTTCAGAAAACGTTGGAAGTGATTTTTTTTGTTTGTTTGTTTTTTTTTTTGAAAAAAACACCTTAGAATGCTCCAATCAGAGCTTACTGGATGATTCTAGTGGAAACTCATAAGCAGGAAAATGAATAGAAGTTTCCCACTGAAACGAAGGCTCTCCTGGGCACTGGTCAAATAATTTTGTTACATTTACCAAAGAATTCTATTGTATTTTGTCCATATCTTGAAGCTTTCAGTGAAGCAATTTTAAAGACAATGGACTAATTAACCTGGTAGAAGAAATTTCAAGGCATGGAAGCATTAGAGTTGTACCGTGGGTACTGCTGGCTACTTCTACCCAGTGAGAATCAGTATCAAAAAACACCCAGAAAGCTAAGAATTGAAGAACTTGCAAAAAATTGAAGAACTTGGTCAAAAAAAAAAAAAAGCTTAAAAGTTGCAGCAATGGAGTGTTTGTCGCTGAGATGAGATGAATATCATGGAAGAAAACTCAAGTGGTTTGCATGGTGAAAATGGAATCTCAGGAATTGGTCAACCTCAAGCCACTGCAGGCTCAACAATGTAAAAGTACAAACCTTTCAGTCTGAGAAGAGCAACTGGTTCCCTATTGAAACATGGTCTCCTGGAAAACTTTCTACCTAAGATTCACTTGCCCATGGCAGGCTGTCCAGGCCCTCAAGAAGTTACGGTAGCCAAGAATAAGTGGGCTCCCACTTTCAGTCTCCACAGCAGCAGATCATATCATCATCCAAGCACGAAAAATATAAGAGTCATAAGATTCTGAAGATCTCTGCAAGATTTCAGAGAGAAGTTCGGGAGGCCAGTCAGAGGATACAGGGTCAGAATCTCAGAAAAGGGCAATATAAAGCTGAGAGTAGGTCAAGTTGCAATTAAGATCCCAAGAGGTCGGAGATGCCAAGAACACGAGCATAGAACACCAAAAGAGACACCGTGGGCAACCAGACTGAGAGTTGCCATGAGAAATGGAAACAGCAAAGTGACAGCGATGGAGTTCCACAAATCCGCTGGAATTCAGATTACACCACCTTGTGCCTTGAGTGATAGACAAGGATTTACAAGATTTAATGCTGCACTAAGAGGTTTGGTTGCTTTGTTCCCATTCCTCTATTTTGAATGGTGTTTATCCTCTGCTTGTCCTCACCACTTAAATGTAGACAATTTGTGTTTTTAATTTTATGAGATCACAACTAAAAGTTGCCTTCTGGAATTGAACTTTGGGAACAAAGCTGGAACGGTCAACACTATAGTTACTCTTTAGAATTAGACTAAATAATTTGCATTATGAGCCTACACCAAACCTTTGAGAGTCAGGGGCTAAGAACTTTGATTTTGATACAAAATGTTTCCTGAAGACTCATGTACTAAAGGGATAGTTCTCAAAGAAGCAGTATTCAGATGTGAGGCCTTGAGTAATGAGTGGATAATAATAATTCACAACTCAATAGACTGTTATGAAGTGGGGTCAAGCTGGAAGAAATAGATCACTGGGATCTACCTTTCCTCCCTCTATTTCCACTCCTTGGATGCCAGGCAGTGAGAGCCTCCTCACCACAAGCTTCTGCCACTTCAAATTCAGACTTGCCTCAGACACAAAGCAATTAAGTCAAGGAAATAAAGACTGCAATCTCTGAAACTGTGATCCCAAATAAATCTTTCCTTCTAACTGGTTTTTCCCAGATATCTCTGTCACAGTTAATAGAAGGTTGTCTAAAACCACTAGTAGAAATTTGAAACAGAGGATCTACAACTGACAAAGAAAGCATCTTTCCAAAAGTAGTTTAACAGTAGCTGAATGAGCAATATTGTAATATGAGGTTCTAACACTGTTAAATACCAAACTTAATGTGTAAAAATTATTCAAAGTTATAATTAAAATGATTAGTATATAATATTATAGACTCAAAAAAGAGAATGGTCCTTGCTTTTAGAACATCCTGGCTTATATATATTGCCAGTTCTCTCAGTGGCTTGGAACAAGCTAAATGGAACAAACTTTCAAAACTGATTTTCTGATTCATAAAATGACTATAATACCAGGTATTAAGTACCAGTGCTAACAGAATCAAATAATACCAGCAATTGAATACAACACTACCTGGTATCCTACAGGGATTATAAAATGTTAAAAGGCATTTGTATATTATTAACATCAACATTTTCCTAATAACCTTGGTCTGCTTTTATATTCAAATACTATCCTGTCCTAAAAACTTCTCCAAGATAAACTCATTCTAAAACTCTAAAGCCATTCTAGAATGGATTACAATCCTTACATTTTTAAGCAGAAGCTGCAACAGCCTCTATACTATTCTTAACAATTCTAGTATTACTTTATTTCAAGTCACAAAACCTATTATGAAAACTGTTTTCCCTTTAGGGGCTGGAGAGATGGCTCAGACGTTTCAAGTATAAACTGCTCTTGAAGAGGACCTAAGTTCCATTTCTAGAACCCACATATAGGCAACTGACTGTAACTCCAGCTCCAGGGAATCAGATGCCTCTTCCCTCTGCAGACACCTGCACTCATGTGAACATACCCATATACAGACATACACACAATTAAAAATAAAAATCTTTTCTTAAAAAAAATAGTGCTTTAATTGTGTGGCTGTTCCACACAGAAAGTACATGGATAACCAAGATGGACAGAGTTAACAACTACAAACCCCCAGTCCAAATAAAGCCCTAAAAACTTATACCTCAAGTCTCCAAAGCAAAACGCTCTCTCTTCTAGCAATATACTCATACCATAAATATGCATTACTAAGTGGGGTGGGTAGAGGCTGGAGACATTGCTCAGTGGTTAAGAGCACTGACTGCCCTTGCACAGGACCTGGATTAGATTCACAGCATCCACATGGTAGCTAACAAACATTCCAAACTCCAGTTCCAGGAATCAACACTTTCTTCTGGCCTCTGAGGGCATTACACACAAGTGGTATATATACATACACGAGTAAAAAAACTTGTACACATAAAATAAATCTTTATAAATTATAAACAGAAAAAAGAAAGCATCTAAAATAAGCATATCAGATATAACTATTCATATTAGAGCAAGCACATCTCATATATAAAACTCAGTTTAAAGGCTGGCAAGATGACTCAGTGGGTAAAGGTATCTGCTGTCGACCCTGACAACAAGTTTGATCACCAGGAAAATCACGGTGAAAGGAGAGAACCTACTCTTTCGAGTGGTCCTGAGATCTCCACAAGAGCATCATTGTACACATGCATGTGGACCCTCCAAAAATAAAATGCAAATAAATAAAATTATGCATAAAACTCAAATCAAGAGTTGGGTATGGAGTATGGCGATATGGCTCAGCAGTTAAGAGCACTGGTTGTTCTTGAAGAGGACTTGCGTTCTGTTCCCAGCACTCACATAGCAGCTAACAACCATTTTTAACTTCAGTTCCAAGGGATCTAAGCCCTCTTCTGACCTCTGTGGCCACTGTATGCGTGTGGTGCATTTACATACAGGCATGCAAAACACTCATACACATAAAATAAACATTTTCTTTTTAATTTAAAAGCTGGGTGTGGTGTTGCATGCCTGTAATACCAGCACTCAGGAGGCAGCAGCAACTTCAAGGGCAGCCCAGGATACATAACAAAATCTAAGAAAAAAATGTAGTTTTTACTGCGGGGGAAAAAAGCCTTTAAAAATATGTCAGGATATGCCCAGTGGTAAGTTTCCCATTCTTTCAGTGGAGGATCCCCACATTCATGCATATATGTACAGCACTAATTTGATTTATTGGGCTATAATTTTTAAAAAGAAGGAAATGAAGTTGGGAGGGAATGTGTTGAGATGAATACGGGAGGAAATGAAAAGGGGAATGGAGGGTGGAAAGCATCATATTTCATTGCATACAGTTTAAAATTCTCAAGAAGAAAAAATGTATGTCAAGAAATTTGATATCAAACTTAAGAGGAATCTGGAGAAAAGGACAAAAATTTAGTTCAATAGTAAACTACAGTCTATTTATTTAACACATAATTTATTTTTCCTAATGCACACAAGGGAACTTGTAACTCTTTATTTGAAAAGTTATTAGAAGAAAATTTAAACTTAAACATAAGGCTGGACATATTGGTACATTTCTATACTCCTAGCACTCAGGAGTCTGAGAAAGGAAGACGTATGTGAGTCTAAGGCTACCCTGGGGCTTAGCAGTAGCGAGCAAGTCAGAGGTTTCATGGTGAGACCCTGCCTCAAACAAAGGAAAGGAAAGAAAAAGCAGAAAGGCATTTAAATAAGCATAATGAACTTGCACTAAGGGAGGTCTGGGTACACTAACTTCACTCAACAGACTTTAACATATATGATCGAGTGCATGAAATCCAGTTGGGGGTCGGGGAGGCATGGGGAGGTAACAGAGGGGAAGGGGTATAAAGATGAAGAAGATGTTTTGTATGAAAGGCACAAAAATTCAATTAAAAAATGTTTGTAAAAGAAAGTTCAATGTCCAATAATGAAATTGAAAAGAAGCATACTCACTTGCTTTCTTCATCCAAAAGATGGAGCAGTCCTGTCGGTTTTTTGCTAATAAGACTTATGCAACAAGTATTATCAATATAATCTATGTTGTGCCAACTGATACCTTCAGTTCTATATTCCTCCTAGAAAAACCAAGTAACAAAATAACGATTTATTTATCTGGCCAAAAAAAGATAAGTATATAACAACAAGGACTGAAAGTTGATTTTAACTAAGCAGTAGCTCCATAGGGCTACGATTAAGTCTTCTACTACACTGATCTACGGGTATGTTTCTGTACCAGTACCATGTTCTTGTTACTCTGGCTCTAGTACAATTTCAAATCAGCTATAGTGTTATCTCCAGCATTAGTCATTGTCAGGACTGTTGTGGCTATCCAGAGTCGTTTGAGTTTTCTTATACATTTTAAGATTGTGCATTTCTGTAAAGAGAGCCAGTAAATCCTCTTATAGTGATTTATTAATTCTTCCAATCTGTGATGACCTTCTATTGTCTTTAGTTCCTTTTTTAGATATTTTGAAGTTTTCTTTTTTTTATACATATGAGTATACTGCCTGCATGTATGTAAGTGTACTCGTGTCATGCAATGCCCACGGAGATCAGAAGGCACTGGATCCCGTGGAACTGAAGTTACAGAAGACATTAGCCAACATATAGGTACTGGGAATCAAACCTGGATCCCCTTCAAGAGCAGCCAGTGCTCTTAACCACTGAGCCATCTCTCCAGCCCCCTAAAGTTTTCATTTTAGAGGTCTTTCACTTCCTTGGTTAAGTTTATTCCAAGGTATTTTTTTTATTTGAGGAAATTATGACTGGAGTTATTTTCTTCTTTAGTTTGCTGAATTTTTCCTAAGGTTTTGGAAGGGAAGGGATCACTGATTCTTAACAGTAATAAATATAAATTTATCCCTAAGTATAGCACCAACTGTATCCCACAACATATTCATTAACTTTGGCTTTTTCTAGGCTTTTCATCTTCTACTAAGAAGCACACTTATTTTTATTTGGGGGTTTTGTTTTGCTTTCTTTTTTTTTACTTTTAGGAAGGTTGGTTGGTAGTGGGGATGGTCACTCAAGAAGACTCCCTCACACATGTCAAACAAATCCCAAAATTTCCATAGTCTAATTGGTAATACAAAAATCTCATAATCTTCAATTCCACTTACTTTTTTTCTAATATATATGCTAGTGTCCTTGTGTATTTCAGTTTTATTTAAACATTAAACTATAAAAGTCCTTATCTTGTGTCAAATTTAGTAATATATTCATTTAGCTGACTCTAAAAATAATTTTTTACTGTTCTCATTTCTCTTTTAATATTTGAGCTATAATTTGGAATAAAGATAATAAGTATGCCTAAATAATAAAGGATAGTTTAAAGGAAAATATCTTGTAGTTTTCTGTCTCTGTTTCTTCTGAAAAAAAAAATGATGCTATTCTTATTACTGCATCTTTAAACATACTGCCCTCTGGGCAGGTGAGATGAGTGAGTCATTAGGTAAAAGTACTTACAGTACAAGCCTGATGATCTGAATTTGATCCCTGAACCATAGGTGGCAAGTGAGAGCTACATCATGAAAGTTGTCCTCTGAATTCCATGCATACCCACACTTACACACACCTTACATGCATATCATCTACAGACACACATAGACACACATACACGAAACCTGGCGTCCAGATACATGAAGCCCTCTACCTCCACCCTAGAGAACTGAGAAATATTTTTTTCCAATGTTAAATTTTTATATATTTCACTCAATACATCTTAATCCTATTTAGGCCCCCTCTATCAACACCGCCCCCATAGCCTACCCATAGATTTTATGCATTAAGTCATGTATGTTAAGACCTATTGAGTCAAGTTTATGTACCCAGATTTTCCTCAACATGATTTCATCCACTGGAACCTGTTCATCCTACCTAGTGTCACTCCCTTAAAGAAAAATCGACTTCCCTCACTAAGGAGTGATCAGCTGTCACTAGTTTCCTGACTAGGTTAGGACCTCTTGTCATTTCAACTAGTTCTACACTTTTGTCTGATTGAATTTGCATGAGCCTTGTGCACCATTGTTTTTAGTTCAAATTAGCAAGTTCCCAGAAGCCTGGGAGACTGTTTCTTCATCATCATGCACCACCTCTTGAGCAATATTTCTGAAGTCTAGAAGCTGTTGTTTCTTCAATCAAGCCAAATAAAATGTCATCTAATATTTATGGACCAACTCAAAAGAATCTTTCAAAGGGGGAAAGAAAATGGTATCTTTGATGAATCAACTCCTGTGCAATTTCAAAAAAACCCACCTGGTGGGAAAAAAAGTGACACTCACTTTTCCCACCTGGTGGGAAAACAAGTGACAGGATTAGTCCCCAATCACTAACCCTGTATTCTTGGCACATCCAAACAAGCCCAAGGATCACATTTACTGTGTGAAGGTGAAACTCTAAATCTGACCTCAAAGCTGCAACAAGCTCTATGTCCCAAGAGCAGGGCAAGAAAAGCAGCTCAAGACAGGTGGACATACCAAGTCATCCAAGCCCATACTTGGAGACAACAGTCATGAGCTCTGGCTAAGAAAATGACTTCATTCTCACAAGGTCCTGAACCCACCAGAAGACAAATTCAACACGTATTGAGAGTTTCCTGGTCTGTAGCCAGACCAGACACTCAGGGATAGGGTACTTAATGCTACTGTTTCCTTCAACCCAAATAAGGGGGTGGGGGTTGTCATATATGTGAGGCTGGATGTTCATAGTCTTTCTTATCACTAAGAGAACTACACAGAGAACTCTGCCTTTCAAACTGAAAAGATACCTATCTGTGGGGATAAAATGGGATGCCCTGATACACTGTCATTCAAAAGTGGGGATATCTCAGTGACACAGTCATGTTGCTGACAGTCATGCTACTTCATCTGTCAGGCACAGAAGTCCCTCCTGCTTGCCCTGAAGACTTTAACTGTTTCTTCTCTGGTGAGCATCTGTGAGAAGAGCTTCTGAGTGGTGCTTCTCATATTTCAAGTGCTAACAAAACTCATACTGGGTACCAGATACATCCTTATTAAACTCTGGAAAAGCAATCACTCTACAGGCACATATTGACCTATCTACTTAAATGCCTGCCGGATCCTCTTGCCAAGTTCTGCTTCCTACACCTGGTGCACTGATAGGCCCGTATGTAGTTCTGTCAACCAAAGGGTCTTTCCCCTTCAGATGCCCTGAAGACTCAAGTCAAGAAACATGTATTTTGTGTGACTCTGTTCAGAACTCAAATGGGTTTTGGTTCAAAGTCATTTATCACATTTGTAGCTAAGAGCATTTTTTTTCCATTTAAAAAAATGTCATAAATAATGTTTACTTTATTTAGTCTACATACTACCTTGTTTAACTTACAAAGAAATAATGAAAGAAATGATCCAACTTTTGTAACTGTTTTCTTAAAAAGAAAATGATTTGTGAATTCCAAATTTAATTGAAAAAAATCTGACATCACTGTGCTGGCCCTGATGTTGGCCCAGTGAGAGGAAAGCTCCCAGCTCCACCTACTGGCCTGAAGGGCTACTGGATATAGGAACTTGCCACAGTGACTCCTGGCAGCAGTCTGCTCCCTGTGAGAAGCAAAGGAAGTACTGCCCAGCTGAGTCCGGCAATGGGCAGGTATGTATGTTAAGAAGATGCTGTCTGTATCAGGGAAGACCTGTATGTGGACACATCCTGTTCTTGACCTCCAAGTTGCATTGAGAAACTACTAGTTTCATTTTTTTAAATTAAGCCTTAAAACTTTTTTATACTTTTTTAACAATTATTTTTATTTTATATTATGTGTATGAGTATACTGCCTGCATGTGTATAAGTGCACCTATGTTATGCAATGCCCGAAGAGGTCAGAAGGGGGCTTCGGATCTCCTGGAAATAGTTACAGATAGTTGTAAGCCACCTTGTGGGCGCTGGGAATAGAATGCCTCTGCGAGAGCACCTGATATTCTTAACCACTGAGGCATTTCCTCATCCCCTTAAGACTTTTTTACAGTGTATCTGGTACCATCATTTTTTTAGAGATGGATCATAACAAAAAAACTGTTCTTATATCACAATGCAATTTTGATAAGAACATTTTATTATTTTTATAAAGCAGAATTGTGTGAAATAGTTGAATTAGTTAGCAAGCATGTAAAAATAAATATACAAAATAAAAATAAACACATGCGCCTTCTGTTTCCTATAGGTACTGTTAAGGTTTTGGGTTTTTTGTTTTTTTTTGTAATGTGTGTTTTGTTGACTTGGAAGTCTGTGAGTGTTGTGTTTATGTGTCTTTTTTAAGGGCATTCTAATTTCATTTATTCAACTGAATTTTTTTTTAGTTTCCAATTCACTTTCTCTTAACCTCTAACTTTTAAAAAACATCCTGTATTCTCGATTTCACTGAGGTTAGGAAAAATTTAGGGATGTTTTAGATAGGTTTATAATAAACTTACTACTTTTCAATTTTTTTTCCTTTGAAACCATAGTTATTTTAGAGGCAATGTCTATTAACATCATTATATGGACCCTCCATTCTCAAATCTATTGTCAAATTTCTCTTAGCTTTTACCACATTGATTTTCTTCCATGTTTTCTTTCTTTCCTTCTATCTTTCCCTTATTTTAGAGAGACAGTTACAGCACTAGGATATCTGCCTTTAATCAGGTCAAATTTGTAGAAGGCTAAGAATACTAGAAATCTACTCTATTTTGAACTGATCAAAATCAGAAACTTAAACTTGGCCTCAGTTTCTAGGATAGCACATCTATTTCTAGTTTACTTTTACTCCTAATACGTAACCGTCGGGCAGTCTAGGCCTAAAGCTGACAGTGACATGGATTTCCACATTGCTTTTGAATCAGCAGAAAAGTCTCTGGACCATTTAGATTGATTAAGCAACTCCCCACCAGAACAAAGAAACATTTTTTGAAAGAAAGCAACCCTCAAATGCTGGGCTCATTACTTACAGATCAAAGTTTTCACTTACTTGAAGGAAACCCATATCTTAAAGTTCATTCTGCTTTGGTTGTTTTTGTTTTGTGGTTGTTGTTGTTTTTCCTTTCCTTTTTTAGAAATGTCAGTCAGAATTTTCTAGTCTGATACCACCAATGAATGTAGAATGAAAACAAAAACTTGCTAGATAAGAACTCCTCAAATAAAATCTATAGACTCCAAATTTTCTATCTTCGGTGCTTACCACAATGATTGACATATGACTGTCATTCAGCCTTTTGGGGGTAGGGGGCACAAAGTCTCCTGGTAGTCACAGCTGGTCAGGACCTCATTATGTAGACCAGGCTGGCCTCCATCTCACAGAGATTCACCTGCCTCTGCCTCCCAAGTATTGCAATTGAAGTTGTATATTACCATATCCGGCCACTCAGCTTATTAATTAATGATATGAAGGATAATTCAGGGCAAATAAAGGCACGTAAAAGGCAACATTATAAATGTTAACAAGAAACAAATTTTCAATATCAGAAGACTTTCATGTCAGTCTGTCTCATAAGAGATCATGTGGTAGAAACCACATGACACCAGATACTATCCTGACTCACAATTCAATCATTCTCCCATGCTTACTTTAACTAGCCTGAGTTGGGATAACAGAAGAGGACCAACTCCTATAAATTGTCCTCTGACTTCTGAACATGTTATAGCACAAGAATGTCCACAAACAAACAAATAAGTAAATAAATATGTGTAATAAAAATGTCATGTTTAAGGCTGGGCATGGTGATGCAAACCTCTGATCCCAACACTCCAGAGGTAGAGGCAGAAGCAGGTGGATCTCTGTGAGTTCAAGGCCAGCCTGGTCTACATAGCAAGTTCCAGGCCAGCCAGGGCTACTGGATGACCCTGTCCCAAAAGGTATGCTTAAAGCTAAGACAGAAACAAGGCCCAATGATAGAAGCTTGATGTACATTTTTTTAATGAAAAAAAATTTTTTTGAATGGGCAGTGAGATGGCTGAGAAGGTTAAAAAAAAGTACTTGTTATTTAAGAGTGATGATGACCTGAGTTCAAGTCACCCAACCCACATAAAGGTGGGAGGGAAGAGAAGAATCAACTCCATGAACTAGTCTCTGACTTCCATATGTGTGCAACAGTGTACATGCACAAAAAACACCTCTTTTGAAAAATCTTAAGTTAGCATACAAAGTAATGGGGCTTATTATACAGTTTTCATACACGTGTCATTATACTTTGTAGAAATTTAATGGTAGAAATAATTTAACTCTTTTGTAGACTTACTACTTTTGTTTTTGTATTAATTTTCCATTCTTTAGCACTTTGCTTACGTTGATTTTGATGAATTCTAATAGAGTTGCCTATCCTCCTCATTACATAATGTGCAATTCTGGGTTATAAGCTTGGCCTATAATTGATTTCGTACTAAATTTGGAAGCACCTATACCCCCATCTTTTGGGTGCTCTCACCATAACAAATGTAATAAAAACTAAAAAAAAATACTCAAATCTATTCATCTATCTTGAGAGTCTCATAAGAAATATCTTTGTAGCTGGGAGTGGTTGCCCATGCCTTTAATTCCAGCACTTGGGAGGCAGAGGTAGGCAGATCTCTGTGAGTTCAAGACTAGTTTGGTCTACATAGCAAGTTCCAGGTCAGCTGGGGCTATAGGGAGACCCTGTTTCAAATTTAAAAATTAAAAAGAAAAAGAAATGTCTTTGTAGCCATATCTTTGTGCTGACTCAAGATTCAATTAATACAATATTTGATCTCATGGAAGAAACAGAGTCCAAGACAGTTAAACAAGCATTAAATACAATGACCAAGCTTAGAAGAACAACAAAAATTCAACACCCCTAACAAAACTCCCAAACACATGAAGGCACACATATCACCAAATGCATCTAGCAACTATTTTACAAAAGAAACTTCTGTGGACATGGCTCAAAAACTCCGATCTCATTTGTAACTTCTTTATAATTCTGTGAACACCACACTGAATGAATTAAAACACAAAATTTAAAATAGTTTATCACTAAAGTTCAAATTATGGGCAGGAGTGCAAACAAAACATATTTAGGTACTCACTTGCTCCAACTTAAAAATATGCTGATTAAAGTAGTGCTGCAAACGTTCGTTAGCAAAATTAATACAGAACTGTTCAAAGCTATTATTTTCATAATCTTCAAACCCAAAAATATCAAGAACACCAATGGACAAAGTCTGTAAAACAAGACATAATTTAGGTAAGAACAAGGTTCAAAGTTACTAACCATAATACCCATATTATAAATAATAAACACTCTCTTCTATAACATCAGAGAAATTAGTTCTGGCCAGTATTCAAACCAAAAAATATGTCCAAAGTTTAACATGAAATTTCTGCCTTACAGTATCAAACTGTACGAAGTACAGGGTTAGTGACCTGTTATTTTGAGAAAGCCAAGAAATCTCTAAACTCAAAAGTTCTGAAGTTCTGTGAGGGAATAGAAACAACATCTATGAGAAAATCAAAAGGTTACTTAAAGTGAAGGACCAACAAAACAAAATTATCCCTGGTTATGCCAAAAAAAAAATGTAATTCTTCCTAATTTGACTTCAATCACACAGTAAATGGAATTCTAAAGATTTTTAGTCTTTTTAATTATGTGTATGTGTGCCTGTATGGGGGTTTGTGCATATGAAGGCAGCTGCCCACAGAGGTCAGGTGTCACATCTTCTGGAACTGGAGTTATAAGAGCTATGGACTGCCATGTAGATGCTGGGAACTGAACTCCTGCAAGGCACTTGATATCAAACCTAACAACCTGAGTTTGAATTCCTGAATCTACATGGTGGAAGGAAAGAACCAATTCCTACAACCTGATTGTGGGCTGGGGTGTTAGGAGTTCTAGACAGAATACAATGCAGAAAGGAAACTGAACACTAGAATTCATCTCTTTCTGCTTTCTGACTACAAGTACAATGTGACCAACTGCCTCAAGTTCTTACCACCATGACTTCATGGACAGGAAGACCTATATATTTGAAATAATATAAGCCAAAATAAACCTACCTTTAATTGCCTTTGTCAGCAACATCCTAAGTAATTAATTCACCATTCTCTCTCTCTCTCTCTCTCTCTCACACACACACACACACACACACACACACACATACACACACACCCCTCTTCTTTGTTCAGACACCTCTATATTGCCCAAGCAGACTCTCCTAATCCTCCTACTTTAGCTTCCCAAGTGCTGGGATTACAGTTGAAAAGCTGAAATACAACTAGTATGATAATTTTGATTAAATGGAAAATTTTTTCACTACTAAGAGATATAGCAAGCAAACGAATGTAATAAATATAAAAGATGTTTTGAAAATGTATCAAGATTATTTTATGTGATTAATTTTGGTTACTAAATCCAGATCCTTAAAAAGAAATATGAAAATAATGTCCTTCAGAAACAAATTGCTAAGATTACAATTTAATTTTATGAATATCAGATTACTTGAAATATGCAAAAATTAATGTAAGAGCAATTTTACATTTAAGACAGTAAGATTAAATGATAAAGATGACACTTCTAATCAGAAAAGGTAAAATGAGCCATAAGGGCAATTGAGAAACTTAAAATGGATCCTCAATCAGTAAAGCTACACACACAGACACACACACCCCTTTCAGATATTTTATATATGCCTAATTTAAAATATTATAAATTTTAAAAATATTTTATTATAGAATCAGTCACATTAGTAAATTCCAGAACTGGGTACACGCACCTATAATTCTACCATTCAGGAGGGAGAATGAGGAGAATTACCAGTTGAAGACTTTGAATTACCAGTAGCAAGACTTTATTCAAAAGAATAAACAAAAAGTTCCAATGAGGGGGGAAAAAGCCTAAACATAAAAAATTAAATTCCAAAAGTATAATGCTGAATATTTTATATTCTTAGACTAGAAGATGCTTTCTACTTAAATCTAAAGTAAAAAAAATAACGGAATGGTTTCACAAAAAATTAAAACATAGCCCAGCATAAATATTAAAAGCCAAGTAATCAAGACAGAAAATACTTGCAATATGCAACAAAGTAAACCTCTGCAATATCCACAAAAGCTCCAAAAAGGGAAAAGGGTAACAAAATCAAATAAAACTTAGACATAAAGAAATTATACAGAGAAGTAATACTGAGAAAACAAGACAAGGTATTTTACTTCTACTACTAAAAAATAATAGCCAAAGAAAAAGAAGGGATAGTTCCTCTTATTATATTAGGAAACAAAAGTAGTGATAATTTCCAATATGGATAAATATAGAGAAATAAGAACCATACACAAGTATAGCTCACAATCCTTCCCGTAAAGCAATTTAAGAAATAGCTACGAAATTCTTTCAATGTGTATATCCTTAAATCCAGCAATTACACACTGAATTTATCCTACAAAAAGGTGCTCAAAGGTAAATAAATAAAAGAATATTTGTGGAACTGGAGAGATGACTCAGCAGTTAAGAGCGGCCAAGGAAAAGAGCACTGGCTGCTCTTGCAAAGGACATGAGTTCTGTTGCCAGCACACACATGGCAACTAACAACCTGTCCGAAACTCCAGTTCCAGGAGATTGGATGCCCTCCTCTGGCCTCTATAGGCACTGAATGCATTTAGTGTAGTGAGTGTACTTAAATATATGCAAGCAAAACACTCAAAATGTTTTTAAATCTTAAAAAAAAATTGTGAGCAAATATGGCAAAATATACTTGTAATCCCAAGCACTTTAGAGTCTGTGACAAGTTCAAGTTCAGAAAAGCTTGGGCTATATAATGACACTCTGTCTCAAAAAAAATGTATTTTTTTTACAGTATTGTTTTATGATAAAACAAAAAAATTTTTTGGAAAGAGATCATCTAAGGCACATATCACATCATGTATAACAGAATATTAAAAATAATGAGGTCCAGATACATAATGACATAGTTCAAATCTTACATAAAAATGTATTACAGAGCTGGATATATGGCTCAGTGGTTAAGATCACTGGCTGCTCTTGCGGAGGACCCAGTTGGATTCCAGCATTAACATAGCAGCTAACAACTCTTCATAACCCCAGTTCCAGGAGATCTGACACATTCTTGGCACCTGTGCAGACTCTGCATGACACATGTCACTTACATGCAAGCAAAACATTCATATACATAAAATAAAAATAAGTCAAAAAATGATAATAAATATGCACCTTATGTACAAATCTATTTCAAGAGAGCTTATATAAAAACAAGTGTTAAAAACAATAAAGCTTGGTTCTACTTCTATTTTATTTATTATTAATTAATTAATTAATTGACTGATTAGGTCTTTTTAAGACAGGGTCTCACTGTAGCCCCAGCTGGCCTGGAACTCACTATGTAGACTAGGCCAGCCTTGAATTTACATTCTCCTGCCTCTGCCTCCCAAGTGCTGGGATTAAAGGCGTGCAACCACCACACCCAACTCTGTATATGCATATCCTTAGCATATAAACATATAGAAAATAAAGTTTGGAAAGATACATGGAACAGTTCACCTGAATAGGGAAATAAATAAAAGAGATTCTACTCTATACAGCTCTATGCCTTAAAATTTCAAGTATTAATCTAGTTATTAAACAGTTTTCAGAAAAAATATATTATAATCCAGCAGATCTTTACCTTGGTATCATGGTCCAAATCTTTGCTATTCAGAAGTGCATGATTAATACGGAAAACTATCCAATCAAACAGAGCACTATATAAAGACTTAGCCATAGAGTTTCTCACTGTGATGGCCTACAAAACACAAAAAGGGTTATGAGTACAAAGTAAAATGGTAATGTATGACTTAAGGACACAAGAATACTTACATTTTAGAAGTAAAACCTAGTATCTTGAAGTAAAAAGGTATTTTTCTTTCCATATAAAAGTCTATAATTAAACAGTATATAATTTCTATAGGCACTCACTAATTCATCCAACTCTCAGAATCTAAGCCAAAAGTACTACAAAACAGAAACAATATGAAGGTCATTTAGTTCAAAATATTTTTTTACTGACTATAGGGACATACTTTCCCCAAATGAAGAAGGTAAAATGGGAAGTTTACAACAACTGATTATACCAACTAAAATGGGAAAGAATAGTCTAGGCCAAGAAATAAATATGATAGCAAAAAAGCAATCTGTAGAACCCTACACATAGTTCTAAAGAAGACATGCTACTAGGTATCTACTACTTGATCTACTTATCTACTTATAGACTTATCTACTAGGTATGACACTACTAGGTATCTTCAGCTTGTTATTCATAATACCCTAGAATTATTCCATCCTGAGAGACAACAACAAGTCCATTATTAAGGATTTATGAAATATTTTTCTTTTACTTAGTATTTCTCCAAACTATCTTTAAGTCCAAACTTGCTCTTTAAAAGGTAAGTGGAGGGGGTGGGGGAGATGGTTCATCAGTTCATCAGCTAGAATACTTGCCCCACAAGACAAGAGTTCATATCCTCAGAACCCACATGCATGGTGACCCACCCATAATTCCACTGTAGGCAGGTGGAGACAGGGGATCTGCATAGCAAGTTGCCTAGCTGCACAAGCTCTGGATTTGACTGAGACCCTGCCTCAAAAAAAGAGAACGGGGGGAGTGAAAATAATATGGTAGAAGAGCAATCAACCTGGGCCTCCACATGTTCACACGTATATCCATACCTGCACATACATGTGAACCCAGATACATGCAAACATACAAATGCACACATACATAGAACATGAGGAGAGAGCTATTAATTAAATAAATTCACCATTTAGAAGACACTTTGAAGCCAGGCCAGTTGGCTCATGTATACACCCAGCCCTAAAACAATGAGGCAAGCATATGACCACGAGTTCAAGACCAGCTTAGACTATATCAGACTAATTCTCAAAAAGAAAACAAAACAAAACAAAAAAGCCCCAGCACTTTAACTTACAAGAATATAAAAATAAAAAGAATTGAGTTCCGCCACTTAAAAGAATATAAATCCTAATGATTTAAATATTTATTATCAAAGGAATTATTTAGAAGCTTTTATATCCATATATATTTTTATTACTATCTCTGTTCTAACATGTTCAGGCAATAAAGACTACACTTGTCTACCTTCCAATCCCTATTTCTCTACTTATTAAAGTTGTGTGGTCACAGGCAAGTCACTTAAATTCTTACGCTGTAAACTGGAAATATCACATAGGCGAGAAACTGATTTCTTAATTGGAATGACTAAAAAATAAGTGTCACAAGCCAGGCGTGGCAGAATAGGCCTATGCTTCCAGCACTTAGGAAGCAAGAGGATCATAGTTCTCAGTCTGGTTAACACAATGAGACCCTGTCTCAAAAAAACACAATTTTTTTTTTCCATTTCAAGTTTCTAGACACCCCCACCTCCAAAAGCTACCCATAGGGGAAAAAGAAAACGACTATCTAATTATAATCAATAGAAACTTAAAAATAAATAGAAGTTCTTTAGAATGCTAAGGAAAAAAATGGAATAAATAGGAACCTGAAATTCTACATTAAAAAAATAATAGAATGTATACACAGTAAACTACAATAACATTTTGTTTCCCTCAAAGGAGAAAAAAGAATTAAGAGAATCTGATCAAATTAGGCTATGTAAAATATTTTGAAGTGAATTAAGTGTAAGACACTGAATATGGGAATCATCTCATAGTAAATTTAATTAAATTCTTTAATTAAAAACAATCCATATTAAAATATAACCCAAAATCTGTTTATAAGCAGCATCATTTTTATTTTTAAAAAATCAGTTGGAGCTGGAGAGATGGCTCAGTGGTTAAGAGTATTGGCTGTTTGACACAGGTTTGAGTCTCAGCACTCACATAGCAACTGACAACTCTCTGTAACTCCAGGGGATCCAATGCTCTCTTAAAGGATCCAATTGCTCCTCCGGCAATGCACAAGACAAGTGCACTTACATGCATGCAGGCAATACATTCATAAAGATAAAATAATAAATTTTTAAAATTCAGTCATGAAGAATGAACACAGACCAAATTACTATTTATCCTCTTATTTCCACCTAACTGTATATACTCCTTGTCTTTTTCTCTGTAATACAGTCCAGCTTATCATAACATAATTTCAATAACCTGTGCTGAATAGCTTCAATTGTCAACTTGATACACCAGGGAAGAAGCAATTACAATTGGGGTATTTCCCCTATCAGATGCAGGGCATGTCTATGAGGCATTTTCTTGATTACTGAGTGATGTGGGAGGACCCAGTTCAACATAAGTAGTGTAATTCCTGGGCAACTGGTCCTCAGTTATATAAGAAAACAGGGTAAGCACAGGTGAGGGTAGTAAGTCAGTAAGCAGCATTCCTCCAGGATCTCTACTTCACTTCCTACTTACTGGTTCCTGACCTGGTTTACTGCTCCAAGTTCCTCCCTTGCTTCCTTTCATGGTGAATTATAACCTGTAAGATGAAATAAACTCTTTCCTCCCCAATGTGGTTTTGGTCAGAGTGTTTTATTACATCTATAGAAAGTAACTAAAACAAAACCTACATACCACATATTTCCCTTCACAAAAAACTGACCCACTATCTCCTAAGTTACTGAAGGAACTCAGGTAAGGAAGCAAAAACCATAGGACTCACTGCTGACATCTCCATTTATATCCTGCCTCTCGTTATTCAAGTCATTGAGTCCTATTGATTATAATAAATAATCAACACTACTACTACAGCCTCTGAACTCATCTCTATTCACTCTTGACCCCTGTGCCTAAAATGTCCCTCAAAATTGCTATTCCCTACTGTACATGTTTACATATTTCCCTCCCTGTGATGACTAACTTTGATTGTTAACTTGATTGGACTGAGGATGGCTAAGAGATTAGAAACGCATACCTCTGGGTATGTCTGTAAGGGTATTTCCAGCAGTGATTAGATTTTAAGGGCTCTAACTTAATCAATGATTAACTGATGGATTCAAATTCTGACAGATTAATGGGAAATGGTGGAAGTATCCAAACTGGAGTCAGAGTGAAGGATATAGGTCACTGGGAGTATGCTGTGGTGTTTCTATTTTTTCCCTTCTTGGGGCTTGCTCTGCTTCGTAGATGCCATCAACAGATCTGTTGCCCCATACTCTTCTGAAATGATAAACCGCCTAAAAACAAGTCCAGATATATTGAACTGGCCTACAATGGACTATGAAACTTGTAAAACTGTGAGCTAAAAGTAAATCCTTCCACCCTAAAGTTATTTTATTGAATATTTTGTCACATCAATGAAAAGTCAGACTAACACTCTCCCTAACTTAAGTATAAGCTCCAAGTGTAACTTTTACAATATGGACATATCTATACTAAAAACTTTTACCTAACTTTGCAACCAAAATGCTACCATTTATAATGTAAATAAGACCACTGAGTCATGTGCTCCTCTTATCCCTCAGGACTCTCCTTGGTCTCCATCCAACATAGTATAAGACAGAGTACGAATGCGTATAAGCATGGTTTACATATCAAGGCCCATGCTTTTCTCATTGCAAGCAAAGAGGAAAATCTATTTGTTGCTGCTGTTGTTGTTTTGTGTGTATGAGAGAGATCCTAGGCTTAGGAATCAAAAGGCAAGATTCTCTGACAAGATATAGGTGGGTTCTACTTCCACTTCCCCAATTCATGCTGCAGGGCACAGTTCCAAGGGACATCTGAAGGAACAAGTGCCAAAACAGCTCTGACCCACTCTTGGCCTTATGAACACTAAGAGTCAAGCTGTCTCTTTTTAAGCATCACCATTATGTGACTTAGAAACACTGTATCAAAATATGAAGGACTTCATTTCTGTAATTACTTTATGAGTTCTAGGCCAGCTAGGGTTACAGGGAGACCCTGTCTCAAAACTAACGAACAAACAAAATTTTAATAAAGAGGGTAAGGAGGAACTGGCAAAGTATGACCAGTAGTAGATAACTAAATAAACTATTAAAGAAGGAATAATCCTAGAGGTAGACTACTGATCTCATTTATAATTATAATACACCATTTATTTGCCCAATATTAGTAAAATGAAATTTTGAATGATGAAGATAGTCTGGGAATCTAGATCAGTTACAGATTACTTATCCAGTATTTGTAAGGCCTTGAGTTCAATGGGAGGGAATAAACAAAAAAGATTAAGGTCCTTAAAGAAAGCTGTAAGCCTACTGCTTAAAAATCACATTGAATTTGAAGCTTCCAATCCAAATGAAAATTCATGGGTTTTCCAATAAAATATTTTAATTAAGCCAGGCATGGTGGCCCATGCCTTTAACCCTAGCACTCAGGAGGCAGAGGCAAGCAGATCTCTGTGAGACTGAGGTCAACATGGTCTACACAGTGTCAATGACACTGCCACATTAGAGAGACAACAATTACCACCGTCAATAAATCTGAATGATTCCTTCATTTTTATACAGATTTTAAAATAATCAATGACAACAATTTTTTTTTAATTAGAGAGGGAAAAACTCAAACCTTATATTCTAAAACAGCGAAAATGCTGTGATGCCAAAGAAAATCATACCTCTGCCAGTTTGTATGGTAAAATAAGCTTTTCTCCCACTGTCACCGTCTTCCTTGTAACTAAAGCTTCAAACAACATCTCTTCTTTAACCTATACAGCAGAAAAATAAATTCAATTTAAGATTTATGACAGAAAATTGAATTTACTGTACTGAAAAGCCAAACAGAGAAAAAAATTTTAATAAAAGTTGCAAATATCAATAAGGATAGAATAAAACATACAGGTAATCCTAATACTAGCCAAGGTAGAATTTTAGGATACCATTACCCATAATTCCTCCTCCTAAAAAAGAAAACATGGTCAATAAGACAAACTAATCTTTTCAAAGTATGCTTCCAGGGTTGGATGATTAGCCTCATAGTATAGAGTTTGTGTAATATGTGCAATGACATGGGTTCTATCCATAGCATCATACACAAAACACACACACACACACACACACACAGAGCTTTCTGATCATGCTGAGAAATAAGAAAAACACACAAACACACACACACACACATACACACACACACACACAGCTTTCTGATCATGCTGAGAAACAAGAAAAACATTTCTTCATACAAACTACAGACAATTTAGTCAAGAGTTCTGGGCAGATAATTCAGTCCATAAGAGGCTTGACTACCTGAATTCAATTCCCAGAACTCATATAAAAAACTGGGCTAAACTGGGCATGGTGGCACATTAATTCCAGTACTGAGGAGAGGCGCAGGAAGATCTCTGTAAATTCAAGGTCAGCCTGGTCTACGTAGCAAGTTTCAGGCCAGCCAAAGCTAAATAGTGAGGCCTTGTTTCAAAGAAAAATAGGCTGGGCTACACGAAGCCCTTGTAATTCAAACAGTGGGGAGAGAAACAGGTGGAGCCCTAAAACTTGCTGGCCAGCCAACCTAGTCTAATCGGAAAGCCCCAGGTCCCAGTGATTGACCCTATCTCAACAAACAACCAAGGCAGAAACTGGACAGATGGCACAACAGAAGGCACAGAATCAATTTCCAGTACCCACATGGCAGCTAAACAACCACCCATAGCTATAGTTCAAAGGGATCCAATGAACTCATCTGACCACCTCCGAAACCGCACACACAGAATACTTAAACACCTGTAGGCAAACACTTACACACATAAAATCCAATCAAAAAGACTTAAATAAAAAAGGAACACCCAAGAAATGGGGGGTGGGGGGACAAAGTAGACAGCTGTCTTGAGGAACACCACTACCCAAGGATAGCCTCTGTCTTCCATACTTACATGTGCATCGTCACACACACACACATACACACACACACACACACACACACACAAAGAGAGAAAGACAAGAAACAAACAAACAAAGCCAAAAACATGACTGAATAAAGTAAAGATGTCTGCTGCCAAGCCTGACAAACTGAACTCAGGGGCCCACATGACGGAAGGAGAGAACTAATTCCCACAAGTCTTCTGACATTCACAAGTGCGGCATGGCAAGCGTCCCCTGCCCCCACAGCCATGAGGGAAAAAATTATTTTTAATTGTAATAATGCTGGGCAAAGGTAGCACACATCATTAATCTCAGCAGAGTGAGGTGGGTCTCACATTGGCCAGCTTGGTCTACATAACAAGTTCCAGGCCAGCAAGAGCTGGAGAGTAAAACTCTGTATCAAAACAAATCCCTTACTTTTTGTTTTTATATGTACTCAATGTGTTTGTGAACACTTTTATCAAATATACTTAACTTTTTGGTATCATATTTCACACATATATTTGAGATCTAACTATTCATAATTTAAGTTAAGCTTATTCAATATAACTATTATTTAGATCCTAAAATATAAATATATCAAAGTATACAATCTACTCTCCTACTTAAAGGAGTGTTTATATATAAAATCACATTTATACTACAATTTTATACAATTAGAAAATAAGCTGCATTTAATAGTCTTGCACATAATGTCAAAATTTTCTCTAACAAACAAACCCAAAAGTAGAATAAACAGTTTATAATGTACACATTGTAGCTTTCAAAGATACTGTAAAACTCCTACAAGTAATTTTTATGAGTCTGTTCTCTGAAGAATGGTCCTGAAAACTCTTGTTTTTCAAAAGTTAACTATATTTAGTATCATAAGACATTTGAATGCTGTATCACTAATGAACATAAAATGATAAAACAGGTAGTTTTATATTGTAAAATGTTATATAAACAGCTTAATATTAAATGTATTAAGCAAAAAATCTTAGATTGAAAAGAAAGGTTGAAGTATAAGATAGGAAAATGTTACCCTAACACCAGCAATGTAGTCAATAAATGTCAATTTACAAATTCATAAATTTGTTGACAATTTATTTTCAGTACGTTTTGGAAGGATAACCTTATACTGAATGGGAAAGTAGGTAGCAAATGTAAAACTATTAAAAAAATATATATCTCCTTTCAAAGTATCCAATGTTCAATTACCAAGTTTCAAAAACTAGAAATAATTTGAGGTATGTCACCTTTACAAAACTCAAAAAAAAAAACTGATAATAAACATCAAAGCTAATTCAAAACTTCAGCTGTTTAGAAATATTTTAAATACTTTAAAAAATAAAAATCACACTAAATTTTAAATAACAAAACTAAGACAGCTAGGGAAAAAGTCATGTAAAAAAAAAGGCGAAAGAATGTATTATGAAATACATTTCTATAGCTATTAAAAGTAAACATTTAAAAGCAGGTGGGGTTTAAGCTCAGTGAGTACACACATCTTAACATATTTAAGGCCCTAGGCTCAACCCATACAACAACCATAAAAATACCTCCAAATAAATTATCCAAATTGTAGACTCAAGACATCCTTTAAAAAAAATAAGTATGGGCTAGAAAGGTGGCTCAGCGGTTAAGAGCACTCACTGCTCTTGCAGAAGACCCAGATTCAATTCCCAGCACTCACATGTCTGCTAACAGTCTGTAACTCCAGTTCCAGGGGATCTGATGTCTATTTCTGCCTTTGAAGGTACTGCATGACATAAGTGCATTTATATACACATGAGGGCAATACACCTCATACACAGAAAACAAAAATATTAAATTTAAAAAGGGAATAAATAAATATAAGCTAGTAATGACATGAAACGAAGGTCACTTTGTTGGGAAAAAGCATAAACTGGTATAAACAATTACTATGAAAAGCTATTTGTCAATTATCAGTAAAGATGAATATATGCACAAATCATAAAGCTACAGAACTGGCACCTGTTAACAAGGAGATATACATGAAAATAATTACAATATTTATAAGGAGAAAATCATAAATAACTTCAATCCATATTAACAGGAAAAAAACCATCTTATTCATATAATAAAATCATATATAATTAATCCCCAAATTATATTCTCTCTGTGGAAATATTTACCTATACTGAAACTATTTTAAAAGAATGGAAGCCAGTCATGCTAGCGCATGCTTGTAATTCTAGCACTTGGGAGGCAAAGGTAGGGAAGAACGGGAGTTCCCGGTCCTTCTCAGCTAAAGAGTACAAGGCCAACTGGCCTATCTAAGTCCCAAATAAAACAAACCAATTAAGGAAGAAAAGGAATAAAACATCAAATTCATAACAGTAGTTAATTCCAGTAAGAAAGAGCACACACTGCAGTTCAATATTTTAGTTTTGAGGTAGAATTTGTTTATTTGTGACAGTATTTTATACCTTGTAACCCAGATTTGAACCCAAGCCTCAAAATCCTGGTGGATCTTCCAAGTGTTAAAGTTTTAGGTATACACCAACACACCCAACTGAATTACTATTTTTAAAGTTTTGTGTGTATGTGTGTAATGTGTGCACATACACATCTGTATAGGTGCTGTGGGTGGCAGAAATCAATGTCAGGTATTTTCTTCTACCATTCTCCATTTAATTTTTTGAGACCCAGTCTATTACAGAAGCAAAACTCACTGACTGGCTATACTAGGTGATCATCTAGCTCAGAACATTTGCCTTTCCTGCTTCCCTACTTAGATCCATCTGTCCCTAACCCCAGCAAGCCTTCAGTGCTATAGTTACAGATGTACACCACCATGCCCAGCTTTTATATGGGTGCTATGGATACAAATTCAAGTCCTCGTGCTTACATAGCAGGCACTTTATCAAATGAGCAATCTGCCAAGCCCTGAATTTCTTTTAATCTGTCTGAACTATTTTTACCTGTCTCCAACAAAGGAAGAAATACTAAACTAGAACCAGAACCCCTGGTACTTATGTCTAGACTTAAAATAGAACCAGCAGGTACAATGTCCTAACTTATAATATTAAATGGTTGACTGAAATAACATTTTATCTCTGGTCTTCAAGATTACAACCTTCAGATACCAAAGTCTATCTCTTGGTAGAAATTTATTCCAAAGAGTGAGCCTAGTTACAATTAAAGGCACTTCTTTTTCCTGTCTCTTCTGCCAGGATGTCATTCTACTAATGTTAATAAGCAAATAAACACTCTGCAGTTAGGTAAATGAAAAAAAGGCATCTACTCCTTTCATTTGGCACTGCAGTATTCTAATGGACACAAATGAGTGAATAACTAATTTTATTCTCTAAAATCTAATCTAAATTATGCCAAGGGGAAGTAAATGTTTACATGCATAATGAATTATTTTACACTATTTAATGAGATTAAACTCTTTGAAGTTGCATATGAACCAAGATTTGAAAGGTAACATTTGCAATTTTTTGAAAGCACAGCAAGATATTTCTAATTGTCCCAAACTAGAATCAAGCAAGATGTTCTTTACTTAACCAATGGACAAGGAAGCTGGATTACACACAAAAAATGGAACTATTACCCCAAGGTCAAATGAAATGTTCTGTGAGGCCACAGAAGACAAGGATATATCTTAAATGCACACTGCCACGTAAAATACATGAATCTACAAGCCTAAAAACTGTACAATTATATTACATATGGAAATGACAATTCTAAAACACTGAGTTTGAGATCAGTGAAGCTGTTCTGTATAATAGTATGATGGTAGACACATGACTTCATACAGCCATGAAAACCCAAGCACTAGAGTGAATCTTAATGTATACAAATTTTAAAAATTATTTACAACAGGAGAGAATTCCAAGAAGGAGAACAGACCATGATGAGACTCTAGCTGTGCAACAAGTATAGAAAACAATCTCAATGAAGGAGGGAAAAGGAAAACATGATGCGAACTAAGGAACTTTGAAAATAAATGGAATCTGTACAACTAAAGGCAAAAAAAAAAAAAACCCTATCCATAAGAATTATACTTTAATATCACTTTCCACAGAGATAAAGGTTCCAATTCAAATATCACTATAAAAGTATGCTGTTGGTGAGTATGTGGGCGGCAGAGGGTGAGAAAAAAGATTCTTATGGTTGGAATAGAATTTATAGACATTTAAGGGAAAAAATTGAAATGATCCATGTAAAAATGGATTTTTAGACATTAGTATGAAATTCCTAGTTTTATATAGATACAAATGGTTAAACATAAAAATCTTTATAGATATGTATATGCACACAGGTTAAAATATACACATATATTTCCTTAATCAGTCAGGTGAGACAGCCTAAAAGAAACAATACTCCTACTGATAGGCTTAAATCTGGTAAGATGAAAAGTTTGCTGTAAAGACAGGAGCAATCATCACAAGAAAGAATGCAGTAAAACAGGGCTTGATGCATAAAGAAACATGGTAGACGGTCTTTAAGTCCTCCTCAAGTCATTAAGAAAATAAAATTTAAAAGTTATACCTCTTCTCTCTGCTCACCAAGACACTCTAACTCCAAATAAAATAACCATAATCTAACTATGAAAAGAAATCTCAAATGTGTTAAGAGAAAAACTGGTATGGGCCCAGAACAGTATATAGTCCAGAATAAAAATAATCATTCTATTCAACAAACTGAGGAACTGTGTGTGTGAGGTAAGAGGAGGCAAGGGAGAAACCACAAATCTCCTAAAGATCTTGACAAACTTGAGAGTAAAGTAAAGCAGAAGTCCAGGAAAAATGCCAACTCTTGGAATTTTTGGTTTGAATAAGAATGTACCTTACAGGCTCTAAGTATTTTGACATTTTGTCCCCAGTTAGTGGCACTGTTTTGAGAGATCTTAGAAGATGTGGCCATGCTGCAGCAAGCATATCACTGGGGGTGGGCTTAGAGTTTTTTAGCCTTGTCAGACCTCCAGTAGCTCTCAGCTTCCCATGCCTGCTTGAAGATGAGAGCACTTTGCTCCTGCATCTAGTCTAGCCACCTCTGTCACCATGCCTCTCCACCATGATGAACTCTTGCCCCTTTGAAACTATAAGTTAAAAAATTCTTCCTTTTATAAGTTCCCTTGGTCAGTCTTTCTATCACTGCAACAGAAATTAAACTAATATAACTATTTAAAACATACTGAGATTAGAGAACTGACTCAGTGGTTAAGAACACTAGTTACTCTTACAGAGGATGTGAGCTCCACCCCCAGCACCCACAAGGCAACTCACAACCATCTGTAACTCCAGTTTCAGCAAATCTGACTCCCTTTTTTGGTCTTCAAAGGCTTTTGCAAATACATGAACACAAATAGTCATATACCTAAAATAAAATCAATCCAAAAAACTAACACAAACACAAAAAATAATCTAAAAACCTAATAAAGTCTTTCTTAGCAAAATTTTAAAACCCACTTAACACACATAAAGATGGCACCCTGTATTGAAATGACAATTGAGAATTTAATGACTCACTTCTAACAATTCTGAGACAAT